>CM056744.1:55825796-58237571 GCA_029851415.1 Eretmocerus hayati | reverse complement strand
ATTTCAAACCCCGATTTCGGGGTGTCGGCATTCACTGGAGGGGCTGCTGAAGATTCAGGCACCTCCTTATGTCGCAAGAAAGCGATCCCAATCGAGAAATTTTGGAACAGAGCCTCCTGGCCTGTTCTCAAAAAATTCCCGAATTCCAACCCCCGATTTCGGGGTTTCGGCATTCACCGGGGGACTGCGAAAGATTCCGGCACCATCTTTTATCACAAGGAAGCAATCCCAATCGATGAATTTTGGAACAGAGCCTCCTGGCCTGTTCTAAGAACATTCACGAATTTTAACCTCCGATTTGGGGCTGTCGGCATTCACCAGGGGAGCTGCAAAAAATTCAGGCACCCTCTCCCGTCACAAGAAAGCGATCCCAATCGAGGAATTTTGGAAGGGAGCCTCCTGGCTTGTTCTAAGAATATTCCCGAATTCCAACCCCCGATTTGGGGGTGTTGGCATTCGACGGGGGGCTGCAAAATATTCAGGCACCTTCTCTCGTCACAAGGTAGCGATCCCGAACGAGAAATTTTGGAACAGAGCCTCCTGGCCTGTTCTCAGAAAATTCCCGAATTTCAACCCCCGATTTGGGGGTGTCGGCATTCACTGGTGGGGCTGCTGAAGATTCAGGCACCTCCTTATGTCACAAGAAAGCGATCCCAATCGAGAAAATTTGGAACAGAGTCTCCTGGCCTGTTCTAAAAAAATTCCCGAATTCCAACCCCCGATTTCGGGGTGTCGGCATTCACCGGGGGACTGGGAAAAATTCCGGCACCATCTTTTATCACAAGGAAGCAATCCCAATCGATGAATTTTGGAACAGAGCCTCCTGGCCTGTTCTAAGAAAATTCCCGAATTTTAACCCCCGATTTGGGGCTGTCGGCATTCACCAGGGGGGCTGCAAAAAATTCAGGCACCATCTCTCGTCACGAGGAAGCGATCCCAATCGAGGAATTTTGGAAGGGAGCCTCCCGGCTTGTTCTGAGAATATTCCCGAATTTCAACCCCCGATTCGGGGGTGTTGACATTCGACGGGGGGCTGCAAAATATTCAGGCACCTTCTCTCGTCACAAGGTAGCGATCCCGAACGAGAAATTTTGGAACAGAGCCTCCTGGCCTGTTCTCAGAAAATTCCCGAATTTCAACCCCCGATTTGGGGGTGTCGGCATTCACTGGTGGGGCTGCTGAAGATTAAGGCACCTCCTTATGTCACAAGAAAGCGATCCCAATCGAGAAATTTTGGAACAGAGTCTCCTGGCCTGTTCTAAAAAAATTCCCGAATTCCAACCCCCGATTTCGGGGTGTCGGCATTCACCGGGGGACTGGGAAAAATTCCGGCACCATCTCTTATCACAAGGAAGCAATCCCAATCGATGAATTTTGGAACAGAGCCTCCTGGCCTGTTCTAAGAAAATTCCCGAATTTTAACCCCCGATTTGGGGCTGTCGGCATTCACCAGGGGGGCTGCAAAAAATTCAGGCACCCTCTCTCGTCACAAGAAAGCGATCCCAATCGAGGAATTTCGGAACAGAGCCTCCTAGCTTGTTCTAAGAGAATTCCCGAATTTCAACCCCCGATTTGGGGGTGTGTGCATTCGACGGGGGGCTGCAAAATATTCAGGCACCTTCTCTCGTCACAAGGTAGCGATCCCGAACGAGAAATTTTGGAACAGAGCCTCCTGGCCTGTTCTCAGAAAATTCCCGAATTTCACCGGGGGGTCTGCGAGAAATTCGGGCACCTTCTTCCGTCACAAGGAAGCAATCCCAATCGAGTAATTTTGGAACAGAATCTCCTGGCCTGTTCTAAAAAAATTCCCGAATTTCAAACCCCGATTTCGGGGTGTCGGCATTCACCGGAGGGGCTGCTGGAGATTCAGGCACCTCCTTATGTCACAAGGAAGCGATCCCAATCGAGAAATTTTGGAACGGAGCCTCCTGGCCTGTTGTAAAAAAATTCCCGAATTCCAACCCCCGATTTCGGGGTTTCGGCATTCACCGGGGGACTGCGAAAAATTGCGGCACCATCTTTTATCGCAAGGAAGCAATCCCAATCGATAAATTTTGGAACAGAGCCTCCTGGCTTGTGCTAAGAGAATTCCTGAATTTCAACCCCCGATTTGGGGGTGTCGGTATTCACCGGGGGGGCTGCCAAAATTCAGGCACCTCCTTTCGTCACAAGAAAGCGATCCCAATCGAGAAATTTTGGAACAGAGTCTCCTTGCCTGTTCTGAGATAAATCCTGTATTTCAACCCCCGATTTGGGGGTGTCGGCATCCACTGGGGGGGCTGCTGAAGATTCAGGCACCTTCTTATGTCACAAGAAAGCGATCCCAATCGAGAAATTTTGGAACAGAGCCTCCTGGCCTGTTCTTAGAGAATTCCCGAATATCAACCCCTGATTTGGGGGTGTCGGCATTCACCGGGGGGCTGCAATGAATTCAGGCACCTCCTTTCGTCACAAGAGAGCGATCCCAATCGAGAGATTTTGGAACAGAGCCTCCTTGCCTGTTCTGAGATGAATCCCGAATTTCAACCCACGATTTGGGGGTGTCGGCATTCACCGGGGGGGCTGCAAAAAATACGAGCACCTCATTTGTCACAAGAAAACGATCCCATTCGAGAAATTTTGGAACAGAGCCTCCTGGCCTGTTCTCAGAAATTTCCCGAATTTCAACCCCCGATTTGGGGGTGTCGGCATTCACCGGGGGGGGGGGGCTGCAAAAAATTCAGGCACCTCCTCTTGTCACAAGGAAGCGATCCCAATCGAGGAATTTTACAACAGAATCTCCTGGCCTGTTCTAAAAAAATTCCCGAATTTCAAACCCCGATTTCGGGGTGTCGGCATTCACCGGAGGGGCTGCTGGAGATTCAGGCACCTCCTTATGTCACAAGGAAGCGATCCCAATCGAGAAATTTTGGAACGGAGCCTCCTGGCCTGTTGTAAAAACATTCCCGAATTCCAACCCCCGATTTCGGGGTTTCGGCATTCACCGGGGGACTGCGAAAAATTGCGGCACCATCTTTTATCGCAAGGAAGCAATCCCAATCGATAAATTTTGGAACAGAGCCTCCTGGCTTGTGCTAAGAGAATTCCTGAATTTCAACCCCCGATTTGGGGGTGTCGGTATTCACCGGGGGGGCTGCCAAAATTCAGGCACCTCCTTTCGTCACAAGAAAGCGATCCCAATCGAGAAATTTTGGAACAGAGTCTCCTTGCCTGTTCTGAGATAAATCCTGTATTTCAACCCCCGATTTGGGGGTGTCGGCATCCACTGGGGGGGCTGCTGAAGATTCAGGCACCTTCTTATGTCACAAGAAAGCGATCCCAATCGAGAAATTTTGGAACAGAGCCTCCTGGCCTGTTCTAAGAGAATTCCCGAATATCAACCCCTGATTTGGGGGTGTCGGCATTCACCGGGGGGCTGCAATGAATTCAGGCACCTCCTTTCGTCACAAGAGAGCGATCCCAATCGAGAGATTTTGGAACAGAGCCTCCTTGCCTGTTCTGAGATGAATCCCGAATTTCAACCCACGATTTGGGGGTGTCGGCATTCACCGGGGGGGCTGCAAAAAATACGAGCACCTCATTTGTCACAAGAAAACGATCCCATTCGAGAAATTTTGGAACAGAGCCTCCTGGCCTGTTCTCAGAAATTTCCCGAATTTCAACCCCCGATTTGGGGGTGTCGGCATTCACCGGGGGGGGCTGCAAAAAATTCAGGCACCCTCTCTCGTCACAAGAAAGCGATATCAATCGAGAAATTTTGGAACAGAGCCTCCTTGCCTGTTCTGAGATAAATCCCGAAATTCAACCCCCGATTTGGGGTTGTCGGCACTCACCGGGGGGGGGGGGGGCTGCCAAAATTCAGGCACCTCCTTTCGTCACAAGAAAGCGATCCGGATCGAGAGATTTTGGAACAGAGCCTCCTGGCCTGTTCTAAGAGAATTCCCGAATATCAACCCCTGATTTGGGGGTGTCGGCATTCACCGGGGGGCTGCAATGAATTCAGGCACCTCCTTTCGTCACAAGAGAGCGATCCCAATCGAGAGATTTTGGAACAGAGCCTCCTTGCCTGTTTTAAGAGAATTCCCGAATTTCAACCCCCGATTTCGGGGTGTTGGCGTTCACCGGGGGGTCTGCAAAAAATTCAAGCACATTCTTTCGTCACAAGAGAGCGATCCCGAACGAGAAAATTTGAAACAGAGCCTCCTTGCCTGTTCTGAGATGAATCCCGAATTTCAACCCCCGATTTCGGGGTGTCGGCATTCACCGGGGGGGCTGCAAAAAATTCAGGCACCCTCTCTCGTCACAAGAAAGCGATCCCAATCGAGAAATTTTGGAACAGAGCCTCCTTGCCTGTTCTGAGATAAATCCCGAAATTCAACCCCCGATTTGGGGTTGTCGGCACTCACCGGGGGGGGGGGCTGCCAAAATTCAGGCACCTCCTTTCGTCACAAGAAAGCGATCCGGATCGAGAGATTTTGGAACAGAGCCTCCTGGCCTGTTCTAAGAGAATTCCCGAATATCAACCCCTGATTTGGGGGTGTCGGCATTCACCGGGGGGCTGCAATGAATTCAGGCACCTCCTTTCGTCACAAGAGAGCGATCCCAATCGAGAGATTTTGGAACAGAACCTCCTTGCCTGTTCTGAGATGAATCCCGAATTTCAACCCACGATTTGGGGGTGTCGGCATTCACCGGGGGGGCTGCAAAAAATACGAGCACCTCATTTGTCACAAGAAAACGACCCCATTGGAGAAATTTTGGAACAGATCCTCCTGGCCTGTTCTAAGAAATTTCCCGAATTTCAACCCCGATTTGGGGGTGTCGGCATTCACCGGGGGGGGGGGGGCTGCAAAAAATTCAGGCACCCTCTCTCGTCACAAGAAAGCGATCCCAATCGAGAAATTTTGGAACAGAGCCTCCTTGCCTGTTCTGAGATAAATCCCGAATTTCAACCCCCGATTTGGGGTTGTCGGCATTCACCGGGGGGGAGGCTGCGAAAAATTCAGGCACCTCCTTTTGTCACAAGGAAGCGATCCCAATCGAGAAATTTTGGAACAGAGACTCCTGGCCTGTTTTAAGAGAATTCCCGAATTTCAACCCCCGATTTCGGGGTGTTGGCGTTCACCGGGGGGGCTGCAAAAAATTCAAGCACATTCTTTCGTCACAAGAGAGCGATCCCGAACGAGAAAATTTGAAACAGAGCCTCCTTGCCTGTTCTGAGATGAATCCCGAATTTCAACCCCCGATTTCGGGGTGTCGGCATTCACCGGGGGGGCTGCAAAGAATTCAGGCACATTCTTTCGCCACAAGAAAGCAATCCCAAACGAGAAATTTGGCACAGAGCCTCCTGGCCTGTTCTAAAAAATTCCCGAATTTCAACCCCCGATTTGGGGGTGTCGGCATTCACCGGGGGGGCTGCAGAAAGTCAGGCACCTCCTTTCGTCACAAGAAAGCGATCCGGATCGAGAGATTTTGGAACAGAGCCTCCTGGCCTGTTCTAAGAAAATTCCCGAATATCAACCCCTGATTTCGGGCTGTCGGCATCCACCGGGGGGGGCTGCAAAAGATTCAGGCATCTATTTTCGTTACGAGAAAGCGATCTCAATCGAGAAATTTTGGAACAGAGCCTCCTTGCCTGTTCTGAGATAAATCCTGTATTTCAACCCCCGATTTGGGGGTGTCGGCATTCACTGGGGGGGCTGCTGAAGATTCAGGCACCTCCTTATGTCACAAGAAACCGATCCCAATCGAGAAATTTTTCAACAGAGCCTCCTGGCCTGTTCTAAAAAAATTCCCGAATTCCAACCCCCGATTTCGGGGTGTCGGCATTCACCGGGGGACTGGGAAAAATTCCGGCACCATCTTTTATCACAAGGAAGCAATCCCAATCGATGAATTTTGGAACAGAGCCTCCTGGCTAGTTCTAAGAGAATTCCCGAATTTCAACCCCCGATTTGGGGGTGTTGGCATTCGACGGGGGGCTGCAAAATATTCAGGCACCTTCTCTCGTCACAAGGTAGCGATCCCGAACGAGAAATTTTGGAACAGAGCCTCCTGGCCTGTTCTCAGGAAATTCCCGAATTTCAACCCCCGATTTCGGGGTGTCGGCATCCACCGGGGGGCTGCAAAAGATTCAGGCATCTATTTTCGTTACAAGAAAGCGATCTCAATCGAGAAATTTTGGAACAGAGCCTACTTGCCTGTTCTGAGATAAATCCTGTATTTCAACCCCCGATTTGGGGGTGTCGGCATTCACCGGGGGGCTGCAATGAATTCAGGGCACCTCCTTTCGTCACAAGAGAGCGATCCCAATCGAGTGATTTTGGAACAGAGCCTCCTTGCCTGTTCTGAGATGAATCCCGAATTTCAACCCACGATTTGGGGGTGTCGGCATTCACCGGGGGGGCTGCGAAAAATACGAGCACCTCATTTGTCACAAGAAAACGATCCCATTCGAGAAATTTTGGAACAGAGCCTCCTGGCCTGTTCTAAGAAATTTCCCGAATTTCAACCCCCGATTTGGGGGTGTCGGCATTCACCGGGGGGGCTGCAAAAAATTCAGGCACCCTCTCTCGTCACAAGGAAGCGATCCCAATCGAGAAATTTTGGAACAGAGCCTCCTTGCCTGTTCTGAGATAAATCCCGAATTTCAACCCGCGATTTGGGGTTGTCGGCATTCACCGGGGGGGGGGCTGCGAAAATTCAGGCACCTCCTTTTGTCACAAGGAAGCGATCCCAATCGAGAAATTTTGGAACAGAGACTCCTGGCCTGTTTTAAGAAAATTCCCGAATTTCAACCCCCGATTTCGGGGTGTTGGCGTGACCGGGGGGGCTGCAAAAAATTCAAGCACATTCTTTCGTCACAAGAGAGCGATCCCGAACGAGAAATTTTGGAACAGAACCTCCTTGCCTGTTCTGAGATGAATCCCGAATTTCAACCCACGATTTGGGGGTGTCGGCATTCACCGGGGGGGCTGCAAAAAATACGAGCACCTCATTTGTCACAAGAAAACGACCCCATTGGAGAAATTTTGGAACAGATCCTCCTGGCCTGTTCTAAGAAATTTCCCGAATTTCAACCCCCGATTTGGGGGTGTCGGCATTCACCGGGGGGGGGGGGCTGCAAAAAATTCAGGCACCCTCTCTCGTCACAAGAAAGCGATCCCAATCGAGAAATTTTGGAACAGAGCCTCCTTGCCTGTTCTGAGATAAATCCCGAATTTCAACCCCCGATTTGGGGTTGTCGGCATTCACCGGGGGGAGGCTGCGAAAAATTCAGGCACCTCCTTTTGTCACAAGGAAGCGATCCCAATCGAGAAATTTTGGAACAGAGACTCCTGCCTGTTTTAAGAGAATTCCCGAATTTCAACCCCCGATTTCGGGGTGTTGGCGTTCACCGGGGGGGCTGCAAAAAATTCAAGCACATTCTTTCGTCACAAGAGAGCGATCCCGAACGAGAAAATTTGAAACAGAGCCTCCTTGCCTGTTCTGAGATGAATCCCGAATTTCAACCCCCGATTTCGGGGTGTCGGCATTCACCGGGGGGGCTGCAAAGAATTCAGGCACATTCTTTCGCCACAAGAAAGCAATCCCAAACGAGAAATTTGGCACAGAGCCTCCTGGCCTGTTCTAAAAAATTCCCGAATTTCAACCCCCGATTTGGGGGTGTCGGCATTCACCGGGGGGGCTGCAGAAAGTCAGGCACCTCCTTTCGTCACAAGAAAGCGATCCGGATCGAGAGATTTTGGAACAGAGCCTCCTGGCCTGTTCTAAGAAAATTCCCGAATATCAACCCCTGATTTCGGGCTGTCGGCATCCACCGGGGGGGGCTGCAAAAGATTCAGGCATCTATTTTCGTTACGAGAAAGCGATCTCAATCGAGAAATTTTGGAACAGAGCCTCCTTGCCTGTTCTGAGATAAATCCTGTATTTCAACCCCCGATTTGGGGGTGTCGGCATTCACTGGGGGGGCTGCTGAAGATTCAGGCACCTCCTTATGTCACAAGAAACCGATCCCAATCGAGAAATTTTTCAACAGAGCCTCCTGGCCTGTTCTAAAAAAATTCCCGAATTCCAACCCCCGATTTCGGGGTGTCGGCATTCACCGGGGGACTGGGAAAAATTCCGGCACCATCTTTTATCACAAGGAAGCAATCCCAATCGATGAATTTTGGAACAGAGCCTCCTGGCTAGTTCTAAGAGAATTCCCGAATTTCAACCCCCGATTTGGGGGTGTTGGCATTCGACGGGGGGGCTGCAAAATATTCAGGCACCTTCTCTCGTCACAAGGTAGCGATCCCGAACGAGAAATTTTGGAACAGAGCCTCCTGGCCTGTTCTCAGGAAATTCCCGAATTTCGACCCCCGATTTCGGGGTGTCGGCATCCACCGGGGGGGCTGCAAAAGATTCAGGCATCTATTTTCGTTACAAGAAAGCGATCTCAATCGAGAAATTTTGGAACAGAGCCTACTTGCCTGTTCTGAGATAAATCCTGTATTTCAACCCCCGATTTGGGGGTGTCGGCATTCACCGGGGGGCTGCAATGAATTCAGGCACCTCCTTTCGTCACAAGAGAGCGATCCCAATCGAGTGATTTTGGAACAGAGCCTCCTTGCCTGTTCTGAGATGAATCCCGAATTTCAACCCACGATTTGGGGGTGTCGGCATTCACCGGGGGGGCTGCGAAAAATACGAGCACCTCATTTGTCACAAGAAAACGATCCCATTCGAGAAATTTTGGAACAGAGCCTCCTGGCCTGTTCTAAGAAATTTCCCGAATTTCAACCCCCGATTTGGGGGTGTCGGCATTCACCGGGGGGGCTGCAAAAAATTCAGGCACCCTCTCTCGTCACAAGGAAGCGATCCCAATCGAGAAATTTTGGAACAGAGCCTCCTTGCCTGTTCTGAGATAAATCCCGAATTTCAACCCGCGATTTGGGGTTGTCGGCATTCACCGGGGGGGGGGGGGGGCTGCGAAAAATTCAGGCACCTCCTTTTGTCACAAGGAAGCGATCCCAATCGAGAAATTTTGGAACAGAGACTCCTGGCCTGTTTTAAGAAAATTCCCGAATTTCAACCCCCGATTTCGGGGTGTTGGCGTGACCGGGGGGGCTGCAAAAAATTCAAGCACATTCTTTCGTCACAAGAGAGCGATCCCGAACGAGAAATTTTGAAACAGAGCCTCCTTGCCTGTTCTGAGATAAATCCCGAATATCAACCCCCGATTGGGGTTGTCGGCATTCACCGGGGGGTGGCTGCGAAAAATTCAGGCACCTCCTCTTGTCACAAGAAAGCGATCCCAATCGAGGAATTTTGGAACAGAGCCTCCTGGCCTGTTCCAAAAAAATTCCCGAATTTCAACCCCCGATTCCGGGGTGTCGGCATTCACCGGGGGGGCTGCAAAGAATTCAGGCACATTCTTTCGCCACAACAAAGCGATCCCAAACGAGAAATTTGGAACAGAGCCTCCTGGCCTGTTCTAAAAAATTCCCGAATTTCAACCCCCGATTTGGGGGTGTCGCCATTCACCGGGGGGGGGGGGGGGGCTGCAAAAATTCAGGCACCTCCTTTCGTCACAAGAAAGCGATCCGGATGGAGAGATTTTGGAACAGAGCCTCCTGGCCTGTTCTAAGGAAATTCCCGAATATCAACCCCCGATTTGGGGCTGTCGGCATCCACCGGGGGGGCTGCAAAAGATTCAGGCATCTATTTTCGTTACAAGAAAGCGATCTCAATCGAGAAATTTCGGAACAGAGCCTCCTTGCCTGTTCTGAGATAAATCCTGTATTTCAACCCCCGATTTGGGGGTCTCGGCATTCACTGGGGGGGCTGCTGAAGATTCAGGCACCTCCTTCTGTCACAAGAAAGCGATCCCAATCGAGGAATTTTGGAACAGAGCCTCTTGGCCTGTTCTAAAAAAATTCCCGAATTCCAACCCCAGATTTCGGGGTGTCGGCATTCACCGGGGGACTGGGAAAGATTCCGGAACAATCTTTTATCACACGGAAGCAATCCCAATCGATGAATTTTGGAACAGAGCCTCCTGGCCTGTTCTAAGAAAATTCACGAATTTTAACCCCCGATTTGGGGCTGTCGGCATTCACCAGGGGGGCTGCAAAAAATTCAGGCACCCTCTCTCGTGACAAGGAAGCGATCCCAATCGAGGAATCTTGGAAGGGAGCCTCCTGGCTTGTTCTAAGAATATTCCCGAATTTCAACCCCCGATTTGGGGGTGTTGGCATTCGACGGGGGGCTGCAAAATATTCAGGCACCTTCTCTCGTCACAAGGTAGCGATCCCGAACGAGAAATTTTGGAACAGAGCCTCCTGGCCTGTTCTCAGAAAATTCCCGAATTTCAACCCCCGATTTGGGGGTGTCGGCATTCACTGGTGGGGCTGCTGAAGATTCAGGCACCTCCTTATGTCACAAGAAAGCGATCCGAATCGAGAAATTTTGGAACAGAGTCTCCTGGCCTGTTCTAAAAAAATTCCCGAATTCCAACCCCCGATTTCGGGGTGTCGGCATTCACCGGGGGACTGGGAAAAATTCCGGCACCATCTTTTATCACAAGGAAGCAATCCCAATCGATGAATTTTGGAACAGAGCTTCCTGGCCTGTTCTAAGAAAATTCCCGAATTTTAACCCCCGATTTGGGGCTGTCGGCATTCACCAGGGGGGCTGCAAAAAATTCAGGCACCCTCTCTCGTCACAAGAAAGCGATCCCAATGGAGGAATTTCGGAACAGAGCCTCCTAGCTTGTTCTAAGAGAATTCCCGAATTTCAACCCCCGATTCGGGGGTGTTGGCATTCGACGGGGGGCTGCAAAGTATTCAGGCACCTTCTTTCGTCACAAGGTAGCGATCCCGAACGAGAAATTTTGGAACAGAGCCTCCTGGCCTGTTCTCAGAAAATTCCCGAATTTCACCGGGGGGTCTGCGAGAAATTCAGGCACCTTCTTTCGTCACAAGGAAGCAATCCCAATCGAGTAATTTTGGAACAGAGCCTCCTTGCCTGTTCTGAGATAAATCCAGAACTTCAACCCCCGATTTGGAGGTGTCGGCATTCACCGGAGGGGCTGCTGGAGATTCAGGCACCTCCTTATGTCACAAGGAAGCGATCCGAATCGAGAAATTTTGGAACGGAGCCTCCTGGCCTGTTGTTAAAAAATTCCCGAATTCCAACCCCCGATTTCGAGGTTTCGGCATTCACCGGGGGACTGCGAAAAATTGCGGCACCATCTTTTATCGCAAGGAAGCAATCCCAATCGATAAATTTTGGAACAGAGCCTCCTGGCTTGTTCTAAGAGAATTCCTGAATTTCAACCCCCGATTCGGGGGTGTCGGTATTCACCGGGGGGGGGGGGGGCTGCCAAAATTCAGACACCTCCTTTCGTCACAAGAAAGCGATCCCAATCGAGAAATTTTGGAACAGAGCCTCCTTGCCTGTTCTGAGATAAATCCCGAATTTCAACCCCCGATTTGGGGTTGTCGGCATTCAACGGGGGGGGGGGGGGGCTGCCCAAAATTCAGGCACCTCCTTTCGTCACAAGAAAGCGATCCGGATCGAGAGATTTTGGAACAGAGCCTCCTGGCCTGTTCTAAGAGAATTCCCGAATATCAACCCCTAATTTTGGGGTGTCGGCATTCACCGGGGGGCTGCAATGAATTCAGGCACCTCCTTTCGTCACAAGAGAGCGATCCCAATCGAGAGATTTTGGAACAGAGCCTCCTTGCCTGTTCTGAGATGAATCCCGAATTTCAACCCACGATTTGGGGGTGTCGGCATTCACCGGGGGGGCTGCAACAAATACGAGCACCTCATTTGTCACAAGAAAACGATCCCATTCGAGAAATTTTGGAACAGAGCCTCCTGGCCTGTTCTAAGAAATTTCCCGAATTTCAACCCCCGATTCGGGGGTGTCGGCATTCACCGGGGGGGGGGGGGGCTGCAAAAAATTCAGGCACCCTCTCTCGTCACAAGAAAGCGATCCCAATCGAGAAATTTTGGAACAGAGCCTCCTTGCCTGTTCTGAGATAAATCCCGAATTTCAACCCCCGATTTGGGGTTGTCGGCATTCACCGGGGGGGAGGCTGCGAAAAATTCAGGCACCTCCTTTTGTCACAAGGAAGCGATCCCAATCGAGAAATTTTGGAACAGAGACTCCTGGCCTGTTTTAAGAGAATTCCCGAATTCCAACCGCCGATTTCGGGGTGTTGGCGTTCACCGGGGGGGCTGCAAAAAATTCAAGCACATTCTTCCGTCACAAGAGAGCGATCCCGAACGAGAAATTTTGAAACAGAGCCTCCTTGCCTGTTCTGAGATAAATCCCGAATTTCAACCCCCGATTTCGGGGTGTCGGCATTCACCGGGGGGGCTGCAAAGAATTCAGGCAGATTCTTTCGCCTCAAGAAAGCGATCCCAAACGAGAAATTTGGCACAGAGCCCCCTGGCCTGTTCTAAAAAATTCCCGAATTCCAACCCCGATTTGGGAGTGTCGGCATTCACCGGGGGGGCTGCAAAAATTCAGGCACCTCCTTTCGTCACAAGAAAGCGATCCGGATTGAGAGATTCTGGAACAGAGCCTCCTGGCCTGTTCTAAGGAAATTCCCGAATATTAACCCCCGATTTGGGGCTGTCGGCATCCACCGGGGGGGCTGCAAGAGATTCAGGCATCTATTTTCGTTACGAGGAAGCGATCTCGATCGAGAAATTTTGGAACAGAGCCTCCTTGCCTGTTCTGAGATAAATCCTGTATTCCAACCCCCGATTTGGGGGTGTCGGCATTCACTGGGGGGGGCTGCTGAAGATTCAGGCACCTCCTTATGTCACAAGAAAGCGATCCCAATCGAGAAATTTTGGAACAGAGCCTCGTGGCCTGTTCTAAAAAAATTCCCGAATTCCAACCCCCGATTTCGGGGTGTCGGCATTCACCGGGGGACTGTGAAAAATTCCGGCACCATCTTTTATCACAAGGAAGCAATCCCGAACGATGAATCTTGGAACAGAGCCTCCTGGCTAGTTCTAAGAGAATTCCCGAATTTCAACTCCCGATTTCGGGGTGTCGGCATTCACCGGGGGGGCTGCGAAAAATTCAGGCACCGTCTCTCGTCACAAAGAAGCGATCCCAATCGAGAAATTTCGGAACAGAGCCTCCTGGCCTGTTCTGAAAAAATTCCCGAATTTCAAACCCCGATTTCGGGGTGTCGGCATTCACTGGAGGGGCTGCTGAAGATTCAGGCACCTCCTTATGTCGCAAGAAAGCGATCCCAATCGAGAAATTTTGGAACAGAGCCTCCTGGCCTGTTCTCAAAAAATTCCCGAATTCCAACCCCCGATTTCGGGGTTTCGGCATTCACCGGGGGACTGCGAAAGATTCCGGCACCATCTTTTATCACAAGGAAGCAATCCCAATCGATGAATTTTGGAACAGAGCCTCCTGGCTGTTCTAAGAACATTCACGAATTTTAACCCCCTATTTGGGGCTGTCGGCATTCACCAGGGGAGCTGCAAAAAATTCAGGCACCCTCTCCCGTCACAAGAAAGCGATCCCAATCGAGGAATTTTGGAAGGGAGCCTCCTGGCTTGTTCTAAGAATATTCCCGAATTCCAACCCCCGATTTGGGGGTGTTGGCATTCGACGGGGGGCTGCAAAATATTCAGGCACCTTCTCTCGTCACAAGGTAGCGATCCCGAACGAGAAATTTTGGAACAGAGCCTCCTGGCCTGTTCTCAGAAAATTCCCGAATTCCACCGGGGGGTCTGCGAGAAATTCAGGCACCTTCTTTCGTCACAAGGAATCAATCCCAATCGAGTATTTTTGGAACAGAGCCTCCTTGCCTGTTCTGAGATAAATCCAGAATTTCAACCCCCGATTTGGGGGTGTCGGCATTCTCCGGGGGGGGGGGGGGCTACCAAAAATTCAGGCACCTCCTCTTGTCACAAGGAGGCGATCCCAATCGAGGAATTTTACAACAGAATCTCCTGGCCTGTTCTAAAAAAATTCCCGGATTTCAAACCCCGATTTCGGGGTGTCGGCATTCACCGGGGGGGCTGCAAAGAATTCAGGCACATTCTTTCGCCACAAAAAAGCGATCCCGAACGAGAAAGTTTGGAACAGAGCCTCCTGGCCTGTTCTAAAAAATTCCCGAATTTCAACCCCCGATTTGGGGGGGTCGGCATTCACCGGTGGGGCTGCGAAAAATTCAGGCACCGTCTCTCGTCACAAGGAAGCGATCCCAATCGAGAAATTTCGGAACAGAGCCTCCTGGCCTGTTCTAAAAAAATTCCCGAATTTCAAACCCCGATTTCGGGGTGTCGGCATTCACTGGAGGGGCTGCTGAAGATTCAGGCACCTCCTTATGTCGCAAGAAAGCGATCCCAATCGAGAAATTTTGGAACAGAGCCTCCTCGCCTGTTCTCAAAAAATTCCCGAATTCCAACCCCCGATTTCGGGGTTCCGGCATTCACCGGGGGACTGCGAAAAATCCCGGCACCATCTTCTATCGCAAGGAAGCAATCCCAATCGATCAATTTTGGAACAGAGCCTCCTGGCTTGTTCTAAGAGAATTCCCGAATTTCAACCCCCGATTTGGGGGTGTTGGCATTTACCGGGGGGCTGCAAAGTATTCAGGCACCTTCTCTCGTCAGAAGGTAGCGATCCCGAACGAGAAATTTTGGAACAGAGCCTCCTGGCCTGTTCTAAGAAAATTCCCGAATTCCAACCCCCGATTTTGGGGTGTCGGCATTCTTCGGGGGGGCTGCGACAAATTCAGGCACCTCCTCTCGTCACAAGGAAGCGATCCCAATCGAGAGGTTTTGGAACAGAGCCTTCTGGCCTGTTCTAAGAAAATCCCCGAATTTCAACCCCGATTTGGGGGTGTCGGCATCCACCGGGTTGGCTGCGAGAAATTCAGGCACCGTCTTTCGTCACAAGGAAGCAATCCCAATCGATAAATTTTGGAACAGAGCCTCCTGGCTTGTTCTTAGAAAATTCCCGAATTTCAACCCCCGATTCAGGGGTGTTGGCATTCACCGGGGGGCTGCAAAATATTCAGGCACCTTCTCTCGTCACAAGGTAGCGATCTCGAACGAGAAATTTTGGAACAGAGTCTCCTGGCCTGTTCTAAGAGAATTCCCGAATTTCAACCCCCGATTTGGGGGTGTCGGCATTCACCGGGGGGGCTGCGAGAAATTCAGGCACCTTCTTTCGTCACAAGGAAGCAATCCCAATCGAGTAATTTTGGAACAGTGCCTCCTTGCCTGTTCTGAGATAAATCCAGAGTTTCAACCCCCGATTTGGGGGTGTCGGCATTCACCGGTGGGGCTGCGAAAAATTCAGGCACCGTCTCTCGTCACAAGGAAGCGATCCCAATCGAGAAATTTCGGAACAGAGCCTCCTGGCCTGTTCTAAAGGAATTCCCGAATTTCAAACCCCGATTTCGGGGTGTCGGCATTCACTGGAGGGGCTGCTGAAGATCCAGGCACCTCCTTATGTCACAAAAAAGCGATCCCAATCGAGAAATTTTGGAACAGAGCCTCCTGGCCTGTTCTAAAAAAATTCCCGAATTCCAACCCCCGATTTCGGGGTTTCGGCATTCACCGGGGGACTGCGAAAAATTCCGGCACCATCTTCTATCGCAAGGAAGCAATCCCAATCGATAAATTTTGGAACAGAGCCTCCTGGCTCGTTCTAAGAGAATCCCCGAATTTCAACCCCCGATTTGGGGGTGTTGGCATTCACAGGGGGGCTACAAAATATTCAGGCACCTTCTCTCGTCAGAAGGTAGCGATCCCGAACGAGAAATTTTGGAACAGAGCCTTCTGGCCTGTCCTAAGAAAATTCCCGAATTTCAACCCCCGATTTGGGGGTTTCGGCATTCACCGGGGGGGCTGCGACAAATTCAGGCACCTCCTTTCGTCACAAGAAAGCGATCCCAATCGAGAGATTTTGGAACAGAGCCTCCTGGCTTGTTCTTAGAAAATTCCCGAATTTCAACCCCCGATTTGGGGGTGTTGGCATTCACCGGGGGGCTGCAAAATATTCAGGTACCTTCTCTCGTCACAAGGTAGCGATCTCGAACGAGAAATTTTGGAACAGAGTCTCCTGGCCCGTTCTAAGAAAATTCCCGAATTTCAACCCCCGATTTGGGGGTGTTGGCATTCACCGGGGGGCTGCAAAATATTCAGGTACCTTCTCTCGTCACAAGGAAGCGATCCCAATCGAGAAATTTTGGAACAGAATCTCCTGGCCTGTTCTAAAAAAATTCCCGAATTTCGACCCCCGATTCCGGGGTGTCGGCGTTCACCGGAGGGGCTGCAAAAAATTCAGGCACCCTCTCTTGTCACAAGAAAGCGATCCCGATCGAGAAATTTTGGAACAGAGCTTCTTTGCCTGTTCTGAAAAAAATCCCGAATTCCAATCCCCGATTTGGGGGTGTCGGCATTCACCGGGGGGGCTGCAAAGAATTCAGGCTCCTTCTTTCGTCACAAGAAAGCGATCCCGAACGAGAAATTTTGGAACGGAGCCTCCTGGCCTGTTCTAAAGAATTCCCGAATTCCAATCCCCGATTTTGGGGGTGTCGGCATTCACCGGGGGGGGGGGGCTGCGAAAAATTCAGGCACCTCCTCTTGTCACAAGAGAGCGATCCCAATCGAGGAATTCTGGAACAGAGCCTCCTGGCCTGTTCTAAAAAAATTCCGGAATTTCAACCCCCGATTCCGGGGTGTCGGCGTTCACCGGAGGGGCTGCAAAAAATTCAGGCACCCTCTCTTGTCACAAGAAAGCGATCCCGATCGAGAAATTTTGGAACAGAGCTTCTTTGCCTGTTCTGAAAAAAATCCCGAATTTCAACCCCCGATTTCGGGGTGTTGGCGTTCACCGGGGGGGCTGCAAACAATTCAGGCACATTCTTTCGTCACAAGAGAGCGATCCCGAACGAGAAATTTTGAAACAGAGCCTCCTTGCCTGTTCTGAGATAAATCCCGAATTTCAACCCCCGATTGGGGTTGTCGGCATTCACCGGGGGGGGGGGGCTGCGAAAAATTCAGGCACCTCCTCTTGTCACAAGAGAGCGATCCCAATCGAAGAATTCTGGAACAGAGCCTCCTGGCCTGTTCTAAAAAAATTCCGGAATTTCAACCCCCGATTTCGGGGTGTCGGCATTCGTCGGGGGGGGGGGGACTGCAAAGAATTCAGGCACATTCTTTCGCCACAAGAAAGCGATCCCAAACGAGAAATTTGGAACAGAGCCTCCTGGCCTGTTCTAAAAAAATTCCCGAATTTCAACCCCCGATTTGAGGGTGTCGGCATTCACCGGGGGGGCTGCAAAAATTCAGGCACCTCCTTTCGTCACAAGAGAGCGATCCGGATCGAGAGATTCTGGAACAGAGCCTCCTGGCCTGTTCTCAGAAAATTCCCGAATTTCAACCCCCGATTTGGGGTCGTCGGCATTCACCGGGGGGGCTGCTGAAGATTCAGGCACCTCCTTATGTCACAAGAAAGCGATCCCAATCGAGAAATTTTGGAACAGAGCCTCCTGGCCTGTTCTAAAAAAATTCCCGAATTCCAACCCCCGATTTCGGGGTGTCGACATTCACCGGGGGACTGCGAAAAATTCCGGCACCATCTTTCATCACAAGGAAGCAATCCCAATTGATGAATTTTGGAACAGAGCCTCCTGGCTTGTTCTAAGAGAATTCCCGAATTTCAACCCCCGATTTGGGGGTGTTGGCATTCGACGGGGGGCTGCGAAATATTCAGGCACCTTCTCTCGTCACAAGGTAGCGATCCCGAACGAGAAATTTTGGAACAGAGCCTCCTGGCCTGTTCTCAGAAAGTTCCCGAATTTCAACCCCCGATTTGGGGGTGTCGGCATTCACCGGGGGGTCTGCGAGAAATTCAGGCACCTTCTTTCGTCACAAGGAAGCAATCCCAATCGAGTGATTTTGGAACAGAGCCTCCTTGCCTGTTCTGAGATAAATCCAGAATTTCAACCCCCGATTTGGGGTTGTCGGCATTCTCCGGGGGGGGGGGGGCTGCCAAAAATTCAGGCACCTCCTCTTGTCACAAAGAAGCGATCCCAATCGAGGAATTTCACAACAGAATCTCCTGGCCTGTTCTAAAAAAATTCCCGAATTTCAAACCCCGATTTCGGGGTGTCGGCATCCCCCGGAGGGGCTGCTGGAGATTCAGGCACCTCCTTATGTCACAAGGAAGCGATCCCAATCGAGAAATTTTGGAACGGAGCCTCCTGGCCTGTTGTAAAAAAATTCCCGAATTCCAACCCCCGATTTCGGGGTTTCGGCATTCACCGGGGGACTGCGAAAAATTTCGGCACCATCTTTTATCGCAAGGAAGCAATCCCAATCGATAAATTTTGGAACAGAGCCTCCTGGCTTGTTCTAAGAGAATCCCTGAATTTCAACCCCCGATTTGGGGGTGTCGGTATTCACCGAGGGGGGCTGCCAAAATTCAGGCACCTCCTTTCGTCACAAGAAAGCGATCCGGATCGAGAGATTTTGGAACAGAGCCTCCTGGCCTGTTCTAAGAGGATTCCCGAATATCAACCCCCGATTTGGGGGTGTCGGCATCCCCCGGGGGGGCTGCCGAAGATTCAGGCATCTATTTTCGTTACAAGAGAGCGATCCCAATCGAGAAATTTTGGAACAGAGCCTCCTTGCCTGTTCTGGGATAAATCCTGTAATTCAACCCCCGATTTGGGGGTGTCGGCATTCACCGGGGGGTTGCTGAAGATTCAGGCACCGCCTTATGTCACAAGGAAGCGATCCCACCGAGAAATTTTCGAACAGAGCCTCCTGGCCTGTTCTAAAAAAATTCCCGATTTCCGACCCCCGATTTCGGGGTGTCGGCATTCACCGGGGGACTGCGAAAAATTCCGGCACCATCTTTTATCGCAAGGAAGCAATCCCAATCGATAAATTTTGGAACAGAGCCTCCTGGCTTGTTCTAAGAGAATTCCCGAATTTCAATCCCCGATTTGGGGGTGTCGGTATTCACGGGGGGGGGGGGGGGGGGGCTGCAAAAATTCAGGCACCTCCTTTCGTCACAAGAAAGCGATCCGGATCGAGAGATTTTGGAACAGAGCCTCCTGGCCTGTTCTAAGAGAATTCCCGAATATCAACCCCCGATTTGGGGATGTCGGCATCCACCGGGGGGGCTGCCAAAGATTCGGGCATCTATTTTCGTTACAAGAAAGCGATCTCAATCGAGAAATTTTGGAACAGAGCCTCCTTGCCTATTCTGAGATAAATCCTGTATTTCAACCCCCGATTTGGGGGTGTCGGCATTCACCGGGGGGCTGCAAAATATTCAGGCACCTTTTCTCGTCACAAGGTAGCGATCCCGAACGAGAAGTTTTGGAACAGAGCCTCCTGGCCTGTTCTGAGAAAATTCCCGAATTTCAACCCCCGATTTGGGGGTGTCGGCATTCGACGGGGGGGCTGCGAGAAATTCAGGCACCGTCTTCCGTCACAAGGAAGCAATCCCAATCGAGAAATTTCGGAACAGAGCCTCCTTGCCTGTTCTGAGATAAATCCCGAATCTCAACCCCCGATTTGGGGGTGTCGGCATCCACCGGGGGGGCTGCAAAAAATTCAGGCACCTCCTTTTGTCACAAGGAAGCAATCCCAATCGATGAAATTTGGAACAGAGCCTCCTGGCTTGTTCTAAGAGAATTCCCGAATTTCAACCCCCGATTTGGGGGTGTTGGCATTCGACGGGGGGCTGCAAAATATTCAGGCATCTCCTTTTGTCACAAGGAAGCAATCCCAATCGATGAAATTTCGAACAGAGCTTCCTGGCCTGTTCTAAAAAAATTCCCGAATTCCAACCCCCAATATGGGGGTGTCGGCATTCACCGGTGGGGCTGCGAAAAATTCAGGCACCTTCTCTCGTCGAGAAGAAGCGTTCCGAACCGAGAAATCTTGGAACAGAGCCTCCTGGCCTGTTCTAAAAAAATTCCCGAATTTCAACCCCCGATTTGGGGGTGTCGGTATTTACCGAGGGGGGCTGCCAAAATTCAGGCACCTCCTTTCGTCACAAGAAAGCGATCCGGATCGAGAGATTTTGGAACAGAGCCTCCTGGCCTGTTCTAAGAGAATTCCCGAATATCAACCCCCGATTTGGGGGTGTCGGCATCCACCGGGGGGGCTGCCGAAGATTCAGGCATCTATTTTCGTTACAAGAAAGCGATCCCAATCGAGAAATTTTGGAACAGAGCCTCCTTGCCTGTTCTGAGATAAATCCTGTAATTCAACCCCCGATTTGGGGGTGTCGGCATTCTTCGGGGGGTTGCTGAAGATTCAGGCACCTCCTTATGTCACAAGGAAGCGATCCCAATCGAGAAATTCTCGAACAGAGCTTCCTGGCCTGTTCTAAAAAAATTCCCGAATTCCAACCCCCGATTTCGGGGTGTCGGCATTCACCGGGGGACTGCGGAAAATTCCGGCACCATCTTTTATCGCAAGGAAGCAATCCCAATCGATAAATTTTGGAACAGAGCCTCCTGGCTTGTTCTAAGAGAATTCCCGAATTTCAATCCCCGATTTGGGGGTGTCGGTATTCACCGGGGGGGGGGGGGCTGCAAAAATTCAGGCACCTCCTTTCGTCACAAGAAAGCGATCCGGATCGAGAGATTTTGGAACAGAGCCTCCTGGCCTGTTCTAAGAGAATTCCCGAATATCAACCCCCGATTTGGGGGTGTCGGCATCCACCGGGGGGGCTGCCAAAGATTCGGGCATCTATTTTCGTTACAAGAAAGCGATCTCAATCGAGAAATTTTGGAACAGAGCCTCCTTGCCTATTCTGAGATAAATCCTGTATTTCAACCCCCGATTTGGGGGTGTCGGCATTCACCGGGGGGCTGCAAAATATTCAGGCACCTTTTCTCGTCACAAGGTAGCGATCCCGAACGAGAAGTTTTGGAACAGAGCCTCCTGGCCTGTTCTGAGAAAATTCCCGAATTTCAACCCCCGATTTGGGGGTGTCGGCATTCGACGGGGGGGCTGCGAGAAATTCAGGCACCGTCTTCCGTCACAAGGAAGCAATCCCAATCGAGAAATTTCGGAACAGAGCCTCCTTGCCTGTTCTGAGATAAATCCCGAATCTCAACCCCCGATTTGGGGGTGTCGGCATTCACCGGGGGGGCTGCAAAGAATTCAGGCTCCTTCTTTCGTCACAAGAAAGCGATCCCGAACGAGAAATTTTGGAACGGAGCCTCCTGGCCTGTTCTAAAGAATTCCCGAATTCCAATCCCCGATTTTGGGGGTGTCGGCATTCACCGGGGGGGGGGGGGGGCTGCGGAAAATTCAGGCACCTCCTCTTGTCACAAGAGAGCGATCCCAATCGAGGAATTCTGGAACAGAGCCTCCTGGCCTGTTCTAAAAAAATTCCGGAATTTCAACCCCCGATTCCGGGGTGTCGGCGTTCACCGGAGGGGCTGCAAAAAATTCAGGCACCCTCTCTTGTCACAAGAAAGCGATCCCGATCGAGAAATTTTGGAACAGAGCTTCTTTGCCTGTTCTGAAAAAAATCCCGAATTTCAACCCCCGATTTCGGGGTGTTGGCGTTCACCGGGGGGGCTGCAAACAATTCAGGCACATTCTTTCGTCACAAGAGAGCGATCCCGAACGAGAAATTTTGAAACAGAGCCTCCTTGCCTGTTCTGAGATAAATCCCGAATTTCAACCCCCGATTGGGGTTGTCGGCATTCACCGGGGGGGGGGGGGCTGCGAAAAATTCAGGCACCTCCTCTTGTCACAAGAGAGCGATCCCAATCGAAGAATTCTGGAACAGAGCCTCCTGGCCTGTTCTAAAAAAATTCCGGAATTTCAACCCCCGATTTCGGGGTGTCGGCATTCGTCGGGGGGGGGGGGGGACTGCAAAGAATTCAGGCACATTCTTTCGCCACAAGAAAGCGATCCCAAACGAGAAATTTGGAACAGAGCCTCCTGGCCTGTTCTAAAAAAATTCCCGAATTTCAACCCCCGATTTGAGGGTGTCGGCATTCACCGGGGGGGCTGCAAAAATTCAGGCACCTCCTTTCGTCACAAGAGAGCGATCCGGATCGAGAGATTTTGGAACAGAGCCTCCTGGCCTGTTCTCAGAAAATTCCCGAATTTCAACCCCCGATTTGGGGTCGTCGGCATTCACCGGGGGGGCTGCTGAAGATTCAGGCACCTCCTTATGTCACAAGAAAGCGATCCCAATCGAGAAATTTTGGAACAGAGCCTCCTGGCCTGTTCTAAAAAAATTCCCGAATTCCAACCCCCGATTTCGGGGTGTCGACATTCACCGGGGGACTGCGAAAAATTCCGGCACCATCTTTCATCACAAGGAAGCAATCCCAATTGATGAATTTTGGAACAGAGCCTCCTGGCTTGTTCTAAGAGAATTCCCGAATTTCAACCCCCGATTTGGGGGTGTTGGCATTCGACGGGGGGCTGCGAAATATTCAGGCACCTTCTCTCGTCACAAGGTAGCGATCCCGAACGAGAAATTTTGGAACAGAGCCTCCTGGCCTGTTCTCAGAAAGTTCCCGAATTTCAACCCCCGATTTGGGGGTGTCGGCATTCACCGGGGGGTCTGCGAGAAATTCAGGCACCTTCTTTCGTCACAAGGAAGCAATCCCAATCGAGTGATTTTGGAACAGAGCCTCCTTGCCTGTTCTGAGATAAATCCAGAATTTCAACCCCCGATTTGGGGTTGTCGGCATTCTCCGGGGGGGGGGGGGGCTGCCAAAAATTCAGGCACCTCCTCTTGTCACAAAGAAGCGATCCCAATCGAGGAATTTCACAACAGAATCTCCTGGCCTGTTCTAAAAAAATTCCCGATTTCCGACCCCCGATTTCGGGGTGTCGGCATTCACCGGGGGACTGCGAAAAATTCCGGCACCATCTTTTATCGCAAGGAAGCAATCCCAATCGATAAATTTTGGAACAGAGCCTCCTGGCTTGTTCTAAGAGAATTCCCGAATTTCAATCCCCGATTTGGGGGTGTCGGTATTCACCGGGGGGGGGGGGCTGCAAAAATTCAGGCACCTCCTTTCGTCACAAGAAAGCGATCCGGATCGAGAGATTTTGGAACAGAGCCTCCTGGCCTGTTCTAAGAGAATTCCCGAATATCAACCCCCGATTTGGGGGTGTCGGCATCCACCGGGGGGGCTGCCAAAGATTCGGGCATCTATTTTCGTTACAAGAAAGCGATCTCAATCGAGAAATTTTGGAACAGAGCCTCCTTGCCTATTCTGAGATAAATCCTGTATTTCAACCCCCGATTTGGGGGTGTCGGCATTCACCGGGGGGCTGCAAAATATTCAGGCACCTTTTCTCGTCACAAGGTAGCGATCCCGAACGAGAAGTTTTGGAACAGAGCCTCCTGGCCTGTTCTGAGAAAATTCCCGAATTTCAACCCCCGATTTGGGGGTGTCGGCATTCGACGGGGGGGCTGCGAGAAATTCAGGCACCGTCTTCCGTCACAAGGAAGCAATCCCAATCGAGAAATTTCGGAACAGAGCCTCCTTGCCTGTTCTGAGATAAATCCCGAATCTCAACCCCCGATTTGGGGGTGTCGGCATCCACCGGGGGGGCTGCAAAAAATTCAGGCACCTCCTTTTGTCACAAGGAAGCAATCCCAATCGATGAAATTTGGAACAGAGCCTCCTGGCTTGTTCTAAGAGAATTCCCGAATTTCAACCCCCGATTTGGGGGTGTTGGCATTCGACGGGGGGCTGCAAAATATTCAGGCATCTCCTTTTGTCACAAGGAAGCAATCCCAATCGATGAAATTTCGAACAGAGCTTCCTGGCCTGTTCTAAAAAAATTCCCGAATTCCAACCCCCAATATGGGGGTGTCGGCATTCACCGGTGGGGCTGCGAAAAATTCAGGCACCTTCTCTCGTCGAGAAGAAGCGTTCCGAACCGAGAAATCTTGGAACAGAGCCTCCTGGCCTGTTCTAAAAAAATTCCCGAATTTCAACCCCCGATTTGGGGGTGTCGGTATTTACCGAGGGGGGCTGCCAAAATTCAGGCACCTCCTTTCGTCACAAGAAAGCGATCCGGATCGAGAGATTTTGGAACAGAGCCTCCTGGCCTGTTCTAAGAGAATTCCCGAATATCAACCCCCGATTTGGGGGTGTCGGCATCCACCGGGGGGGCTGCCGAAGATTCAGGCATCTATTTTCGTTACAAGAAAGCGATCCCAATCGAGAAATTTTGGAACAGAGCCTCCTTGCCTGTTCTGAGATAAATCCTGTAATTCAACCCCCGATTTGGGGGTGTCGGCATTCACCGGGGGGTTGCTGAAGATTCAGGCACCTCCTTATGTCACAAGGAAGCGATCCCAATCGAGAAATTTTCGAACAGAGCTTCCTGGCCTGTTCTAAAAAAATTCCCGAATTCCAACCCCCGATTTCGGGGTGTCGGCATTCACCGGGGGACTGCGGAAAATTCCGGCACCATCTTTTATCGCAAGGAAGCAATCCCAATCGATAAATTTTGGAACAGAGCCTCCTGGCTTGTTCTAAGAGAATTCCCGAATTTCAATCCCCGATTTGGGGGTGTCGGTATTCACCGGGGGGGGGGGGGGGCTGCAAAAATTCAGGCACCTCCTTTCGTCACAAGAAAGCGATCCGGATCGAGAGATTTTGGAACAGAGCCTCCTGGCCTGTTCTAAGAGAATTCCCGAATATCAACCCCCGATTTGGGGGTGTCGGCATCCACCGGGGGGGCTGCCAAAGATTCGGGCATCTATTTTCGTTACAAGAAAGCGATCTCAATCGAGAAATTTTGGAACAGAGCCTCCTTGCCTATTCTGAGATAAATCCTGTATTTCAACCCCCGATTTGGGGGTGTCGGCATTCACCGGGGGGCTGCAAAATATTCAGGCACCTTTTCTCGTCACAAGGTAGCGATCCCGAACGAGAAGTTTTGGAACAGAGCCTCCTGGCCTGTTCTGAGAAAATTCCCGAATTTCAACCCCCGATTTGGGGGTGTCGGCATTCGACGGGGGGGCTGCGAGAAATTCAGGCACCGTCTTCCGTCACAAGGAAGCAATCCCAATCGAGAAATTTCGGAACAGAGCCTCCTTGCCTGTTCTGAGATAAATCCCGAATCTCAACCCCCGATTTGGGGTTGTCGGCATCCACCGGGGGGGCTGCAAAAAATTCAGGCACCTCCTTTTGTCACAAGGAAGCAATCCCAATCGATGAAATTTGGAACAGAGCCTCCTGGCTTGTTCTAAGAGAATTCCCGAATTTCAACCCCCGATTTGGGGGTGTTGGCATTCGACGGGGGGCTGCAAAATATTCAGGCACCTCCTTTTGTCACAAGGAAGCAATCCCAATCGATGAAATTTCGAACAGAGCTTCCTGGCCTGTTCTAAAAAAATTCCCGAATTCCAACCCCCAATATGGGGGTGTCGGCATTCACCGGTGGGGCTGCGAAAAATTCAGGCACCTTCTCTCGTCGAGAAGAAGCGATCCGAACCGAGAAATCTTGGAACAGAGCCTCCTGGCCTGTTCTAAAAAAATTCCCGAATTTCAACCCCCGATTTGGGGGTGTCGGTATTTACCGAGGGGGGCTGCCAAAATTCAGGCACCTCCTTTCGTCACAAGAAAGCGATCCGGATCGAGAGATTTTGGAACAGAGCCTCCTGGCCTGTTCTAAGAGAATTCCCGAATATCAACCCCCGATTTGGGGGTGTCGGCATCCACCGGGGGGGCTGCCGAAGATTCAGGCATCTATTTTCGTTACAAGAAAGCGATCCCAATCGAGAAATTTTGGAACAGAGCCTCCTTGCCTGTTCTGAGATAAATCCTGTAATTCAACCCCCGATTTGGGGGGTGTCGGCATTCAAAGGGGGGTTGCTGAAGATTCAGGCACCTCCTTATGTCACAAGGGAAGCGATCCCAATCGAGAAATTTTCGAACAGAGCTTCCTGGCCTGTTCTAAAAAAATTCCCGAATTCCAACCCCCGATTTCGGGGTGTCGGCATTCACCGGGGGACTGCGGAAAATTCCGGCACCATCTTTTATCGCAAGGAAGCAATCCCAATCGATAAATTTTGGAACAGAGCCTCCTGGCTTGTTCTAAGAGAATTCCCGAATTTCAACCCCCGATTTGGGGGTGTCGGTATTCACCGGGGGGGGGGGGGGCTGCAAAAATTCAGGCACCTCCTTTCGCCACAAGAAAGCGATCCGGATCGAGAGATTCTGGAACAGAGCCTCCTGGCCTGTTCTAAGGGAATTCCCGAATATCAATCCCCGATTTGGGGGTGTCGGCATCCACCGGGGGGGCTGCCAAAGATTCAGGCATCTATTTTCGTTACAAGAAAGCGATCTCAATCGAGAAATTTTGGAACAGAGCCTCCTTGCCTATTCTGAGATAAATCCTGTATTTCAACCCCCGATTTGGGGATGTCGGCATTCAACGGGGGGTTGCTGAAGATTCAGGCACCTCCTTATGTCACAAGAAAGCGATACCAATCGAGAAATTTTCGAACAGAGCCTCCTGGCCTGTTCTAAAAAAATTCCCGAATTTCAACCCCCGATTTCGGGGTGTCGACATTCACCGGGGGACTGCGAAAAATTCCGGCACCATCTTTCATCACAAGGAAGCAATCCCAATCGATGGAATTTGGAACAGAGCCTCCTGGCTTGTTCTAAGAGAATTCCCGAAATTCAACCCCCGATTTGGGGGTGTTGGCATTCGACGGGGGGCTGCAAAATATTCAGGCACCTTCTCTCGTCACAAGGTAGCGTCCCCGAACGAGAAGGTTTGGAACAGAGCCTCCTGGCCTGTTCTAAGGAAATTCCCGAATTTCAACCCCCGATTTGGGGGTGTCGGCATCCACCGGGGGGGCTGCCAAAGATTCAGGCATCTATTTTCGTTACAAGAAAGCGATCTCAATCGAGAAATTTTGGAACAGAGCCTCCTTGCCTATTCTGAGATAAATCCTGTATTTCAACCCCCGATTTGGGGATGTCGGCATTCAACGGGGGGCTGCCAAAAATTCAGGCACCTCCTCTTGTCACAAGGAAGCGATCCCAATCGAGAAATTTTACAACAGAATCTCCTGGCCTGTTCTAAAAAAATTCCCGAATTTGAAACCCCGATTTCGGGGTGTCGGCATTCACCGGAGGGGCTGCAAAAAATTCAGGCACCCTCTTCCGTCACAAGAAAGCGATCCCAATCGAGACATTTTGGAACAGAGCTTCCTTGCCCGTTCTGAAAAAAATCCCGAATTCCAACCCCCGATTTGGGGGTGTCGGCATTCACCGGGGGGGCTGCAAAGATTTCAGGCTCCTTCTTTCGTCACAAGAAAGCGATCTCGAACGAGAAATTTTGGAACGGAGCCTCCTGGCCTGTTCTAAGGGAATTCCCGAATATCAATCCCCGATTTGGGGGTGTCGGCATCCACCGGGGGGGCTGCCAAAGATTCAGGCATCTATTTTCGTTACAAGAAAGCGATCTCAATCGAGAAATTTTGGAACAGAGCCTCCTTGCCTATTCTGAGATAAATCCTGTATTTCAACCCCCGATTTGGGGATGTCGGCATTCAACGGGGGGCTGCCAAAAATTCAGGCACCTCCTCTTGTCACAAGGAAGCGATCCCAATCGAGAAATTTTACAACAGAATCTCCTGGCCTGTTCTAAAAAAATTCCCGAATTTGAAACCCCGATTTCGGGGTGTCGGCATTCACCGGAGGGGCTGCAAAAAATTCAGGCACCCTCTTCCGTCACAAGAAAGCGATCCCAATCGAGACATTTTGGAACAGAGCTTCCTTGCCCGTTCTGAAAAAAATCCCGAATTCCAACCCCCGATTTGGGGGTGTCGGCATTCACCGGGGGGGCTGCAAAGATTTCAGGCTCCTTCTTTCGTCACAAGAAAGCGATCTCGAACGAGAAATTTTGGAACGGAGCCTCCTGGCCTGTTCTTAAGAATTCCCGAATTCCAACCCCCAATTGGAGGGTGTCGGCATTCACCGGTGGGGCTGCGAAAAATTCAGGCACCTTCTCTCGTCAGAAGGAAACGATCCCAATCGAGAAATCTTGGAACAGAGCCTCCTGGCCTGTTTTGAGGAAATTCCCGAATTTCAACCCCCGATTTTGGGGTTGTCGGCATTCACCGGGGGGGGGGGGCTGCGAAAAATTCAGGCACCTTCTCTCGTCAGGAGGAAGCGATCCCAATTGAAAAATCTTGGAACAGAGCCTCCTGGCCTACTCTGAAAAAATTCCCGAATCTCAACCCCCGATTTGGGGGTGTCGGCATTCACCGGGGGGGCTGCAAAAAATTCAGGCACCTCCTTTTGTCACAAGGAAGCAATCCCAATCGATGAAATTTGGAACAGAGCCTCCTGGCTTGTTCTAAGAGAATTCCCGAATTTCAACCCCCGATTTGGGGGTGTTGGCATTCGACGGGGGGCTGCAAAATATTCAGGCACCTCCTTTTGTCACAAGGAAGCAATTCCAATCGATGGAATTTCGAACAGAGCTTCCTGGCCTGTTCTAAAAAAATTCCCGAATTCCAACCCCCAATATGGGGGTGTCGGCATTCACCGGTGGGGCTGCGAAAAATTCAGGCACCTTCTCTCGTCGAGAAGAAGCGATCCGAACCGAGAAATCTTGGAACAGAGCCTCCTGGCCTGTTCTAAAAAAATTCCCGAATTTCAACCCCCGATTTGGGGATGTCGGTATTCACCGAGGGGGGCTGCCAAAATTCAGGCACCTCCTTTCGTCACAAGAAAGCGATCCGGATCGAGAGATTTTGGAACAGAGCCTCCTGGCCTGTTCTAAGAGAATTCCCGAATATCAACCCCCGATTTGGGGGTGTCGGCATCGACCGGGGGGGCTGCCGAAGATTCAGGCATCTATTTTCGTTACAAGAAAGCGATCCCAATCGAGAAATTTTGGAACAGAGCCTCCTTGCCTGTTCTGAGATAAATCCTGTAATTCAACCCCCGATTTGGGGGTGTCGGCATTCACCGGGGGGTTGCTGAAGATTCAGGCACCTCCTTATGTCACAAGGAAGCGATCCCAATCGAGAAATTTTCGAACAGAGCTTCCTGGCCTGTTCTAAAAAAATTCCCGAATTCCAACCCCCGATTTCGGGGTGTCGGCATTCACCGGGGGACTGCGGAAAATTCCGGCACCATCTTTTATCGCAAGGAAGCAATCCCAATCGATAAATTTTGGAACAGAGCCTCCTGGCTTGTTCTAAGAGAATTCCCGAATTTCAACCCCCGATTTGGGGGTGTCGGTATTCACGGGGGGGGGGGGGGGCTGCAAAAATTCAGGCACCTCCTTCCGTCACAAGAAAGCGATCCGGATCGAGAGATTCTGGAACAGAGCCTCCTGGCCTGTTCTAAGGGAATTCCCGAATATCAACCCCCGATTTGGGGGTGTCGGCATCCACCGGGGGGGCTGCCAAAGATTCAGGCATCTATTTTCGTTACAAGAAAGCGATCTCAATCGAGAAATTTTGGATCAGAGCCTCCTTGCCTATTCTGAGATAAATCCTGTATTTCAACCCCCGATTTGGGGATGTCGGCATTCACCGGGGGGTTGCTGAAGATTCAGGCACCTCCTTATGTCACAAGAAAGCGATACCAATCGAGAAATTTTCGAACAGAGCCTCCTGGCCTGTTCTAAAAAAATTCCCGAATTTCAACCCCCGATTTCGGGGTGTCGACATTCACCGGGGGACTGCGAAAAATTCCGGCACCATCTTTTATCACAAGGAAGCAATCCCAATCGATGGAATTTGGAACAGAGCCTCCTGGCTTGTTCTAAGAGAATTCCCGAAATTCAACCCCCGATTTGGGGGTGTTGGCATTCGACGGGGGGCTGCAAAATATTCAGGCACCTTCTCTCGTCACAAGGTAGCGATCCCGAACGAGAAGTTTTGGAACAGAGCCTCCTGGCCTGTTCTAAGAAAATTCCCGAGTTTCAACCCCCGATTTGGGGGTGTCGGCATTCTCCGGGGGGGGGGGGGGCTGCCAAAAATTCAGGCACCTCCTCTTGTCACAAGGAAGCGATCCCAATCGAGAAATTTTACAACAGAATCTCCTGGCCTGTTCTAAAAAAATTCCCGAATTTCAAACCCCGATTTCGGGGTGTCGGCATTCACCGGAGGGGCTGCAAAAAATTCAGGCACCCTCTTCCGTCACAAGAAAGCGATCCCAATCGAGAAATTTTGGAACGGAGCCTCCTGGCCTGTTCTTAAGAATTCCCGAATTCCAACCCCCAATTGGAGGGTGTCGGCATTCACCGGTGGGGCTGCGAAGAATTCAGGCACCTTCTCTCGTCAGAAGGAAACGATCCCAATCGAGAAATCTTGGAACAGAGCCTCCTGGCCTGTTTTGAGAAAATTCCCGAATTTCAACCCCCGATTTTGGGGTTGTCGGCATTCACCGGGGGGGGCTGCGAAAAATTCAGGCACCTTCTCTCGTCAGGAGGAAGCGATCCCAATTGAGAAATCTTGGAACAGAGCCTCCTGGCCTGTTCTAAAAAAATTCCCGAATTTCAACCCCCGATTTTGGGGGTGTCGGCATTCACCGGGGAGGCTGCAAAAAATTCAGGCACCTCCTTTCGTCACAAGAAAGCGATCCCAATCGAGAGATTTTGGAACAGAGCCTTCTGGCCTGTTCTAAGAAAATTCCCGAATTTCAACCCCGAATTGGGGGTGTCGGCATTCACCGGGGTGGCTGCGAGAAATTCAGGCACCGTCTTCCGTCACAAGGAATCAATCCCAATCGAGAAATTTCGGAACAGAGCCTCCTTGCCTGTTCTAAGAAAATTTTCGAATTTTAACCCCCGATTTGGGGGTGTCGGCATTCACCGGGGGGGGGCTGCAAAAAATTCAGGCACCCTCTCTCGTCACAAGAAAGCGATCCCGAACGAGAAATTTTGGAACAGAGCCTCCTCTCCTGTTCTGAAGAATTCCCGAATTCCAACCCCCAATATGGGGGTGTCGGCATTCACCGGTGGGGCTGCGAAAAATTCAGGCACCTTCTCTCGTCAGGAAGAAGCGATCCCAACCGAGAAATCTTGGAACAGGAGCTCCTGGCCTGTTCTTAAAAAAATTCCCGAATTTCAACCCCCGATTTTGGGGGTGTCGGCATTCACCGGGGGAGGGGGGCTGCGAAAAATTCAGGCACCTTCTCTCGTCAGGAGGAAGCGATCCCAATTGAGAAATCTTGGAACAGAGCCTCCTGGCCTACTCTGAAAAATTCCCGAATTTCAACCCCCGATTTTGGGGGTGTCGGCATTCGCCGGGGAGGCTGCAAAAAATTCAGGCACCTCTTTTCGTCACAAGGAAGCGATCCCAATCGATAGATTTTGGAACAGAGCCTTCTGGCCTGTTCTAAGAAAATTCCCGAATTTCAACCCCGATTTGGGGGTGTCGGCATCAACCGGGGTGGCTGCGAGAAATTCAGGCACCGTCTTCCGTCACAAGGAAGCAATCCCAATCGAGAAATTTCGGAACAGAGCCTCCTTGCCTGTTCTGAGATAAATCCCGAATTTCAACCCCCGATTTGGGGGTGTCGGCATTCGACGGGGGGGGGCTGTAAAAAATTCAGGCACCTCCTTTCGTCACAAGAAAGCGATCCGGATCGAATGATTTTGGAACAGAGCCTCCTGGCCTGTTCTAAGAGAATTCCCGAATATCAACCCCCGATTTGGGGGTGTCGGCATCCACCGGGGGGGGCTGCCGAAGATTCAGGCATCTATTTTCGTTACAAGAAAGCGATCCCAATCGAGAAATTTTGGAACAGAGCCTCCTTGCCTGTTCTGAGATAAATCCTGTAATTCAACCCCCGATTTGGGGGGTGTCGGCATTCACCGGGGGGATGCTGAAGATTCAGGCACCTCCTTATGTCACAAGGAAGCGATCCCAATCGAGAGATTTTCGAACAGAGCTTCCTGGCCTGTTCTAAAAAAATTCCCGAATTCCAACCCCCGATTTCGGGGTGTCGGCATCCACCGGGGGACTGCGAAAAATTCCGGCACCATCTTTTATCGCAAGGAAGCAATCCCAATCGATAAATTTTGGAACAGAGCCTCCTGGCTTGTTCTAAGAGAATTCCCGAATTTCAACCCCCGATTTGGGGGTGTCGGTATTCACCGGGGGGGGGGGGGGCTGCAAGAATTCAGGCACCTCCTTTCGTCACAAGAAAGCGATCCGGATCGAGAGATTTTGGAACAGAGCCTCCTGGCCTGTTCTAAGAGAATTCCCGAATATCAACCCCCGATTTGGGGGTGTCGGCATCCACCGGGGGGGCTGCCAAAGATTCAGGCATCTATTTTCGTTACAAGAAAGCGATCTCAATCGAGAAATTTTGGAACAGAGCCTCCTTGCCTATTCTGAGATAAATCCTGTATTTCAACCCCCGATTTGGGGCTGTCGGCATTCACCGGGGGGTTGCTGAAGATTCAGGCACTTCCTTATGTCACAAGAAAGCGATACCAATCGAGAAATTTTCGAACAGAGCCTCCTGGCCTGTTCTAAGAAAATTCCCGAATTCCAACCCCCGATTTCGGGGTTTCGGCATTCACCGGGGGACTGCGAAAAATTCCGGCACCATCTTTTATCGCAAGGAAGCAATCCCAATCGATAAATTTCGGAACAGAGCCTCCTGGCTTGTTCTAAGAGAATTCCCGAATTTCAACTCCCGATTTGGGGGTGTTGGCATTCACCGGGGGGCTGCAAAACATTCAGGCACCTTCTCTCGTCACAAGGTAGCGATCCCGAACGAGAAATTTTGGAACAGAGCCTCCTGGCCTGTTCTAAGAAAATTCCCGAATTTCAACCCCCGATTTGGGGGTGTCGGCATTCACCGGGGGGGCTGCGAGAAACTCAGGCACCTCCTTCCGTCAAAAGGAAGCGATCCCAATCGAGAAATTTTGGAACAGAGACTCCTGGCCTGTTCTAAGAAAATTCCCGAATTTCAACCCCCGATTTGGGGTTGTCAGCATTCACCGGGGGGGCTGCAAAAAATTCAGGCACCTCCTCTTGTCACAAGAAAGCGATCCCAATGGAGGAATTTTGGAACAGAGCCTCCTGGCCTGTTCTAAGAAAATTCCCGAATTCCAACCCCCGATTTGGGGGTTGGAATTCAATTGGGGGTCGAATTTGGGGGTCTATCCAATACTGAATCGGTTCATTAAAACATATTGAACCAGCGAAGATCTTCCATCCATCCTTCCGTGTCCGATCCTATGCTGAATACTAGTATTGGATTATATTCGCTTACATGAATCCTCATCAACAGTATAGAATTCTATTGGCAGTTGTGATCCCAATTCTACAATTCAGGATTCAGCTTGATTGGGTCTTTGTTCGATTGATCTGCATTGAATTCCAATACTGCTCTCGCCGGTTGAATGATAGAACCGATTGAAATGTATTCATCCCGATGGGATTCGATTGGTTTTCAATCTATCCCAATCGATCTTTTGCAGCAGGGGAGAATTCCCGAATTTCAACCCCCGATTTGGGGGTGTTGGCATTCGACGGGGGGCTGCAAAATATTCAGGCACCTTCTCTCGTCACAAGGTAGCGATCCCGAACGAGGAATTTTGGAACAGAGCCTCCTGGCCTGTTCTAAGAAAATTCCATTTCAACCCCCGATTTGGGGTGTCGGCATTCACCGGGGGGGCTGCAAGAAATTCAGGCATCTTCTTTCGTCACAAGGAAGCAATCCCAATCGAGTAATTTACGAACAGAGCCTCCTCGCCTGGTCTGAGATGAATCCAGAATTCCAACCCCCGATTTGGGGGTGTCGGCATTCTCCGGGGGGGGGCTGCCAAAAATTCAGGCACCTCCTCTTGTCACAAGGAAGCGATCCCAATCGAGAAATTTTACAACAGAATCTCCTGGCCTGTTCTAAAAAAATTCCCGAATTTCAAACCCCAATTTCGGGGTGTCGGCATTCACCGGAGGGGCTGCTGAAGATTCAGGCAACTCCTCATGTCACAAGAAAGCGATCACAATCGAGGAATTGTGGAACAGAGCCTCCTGGCCTGATCTAAGAAAATTCCCGAATTCCAACCCCCGATTTCGGGGTTTCGGCATTCACCGGGGGACTGCGAAAAATTCCGGCACCATCTTTTATCGCAAGGAAGCAATCCCAATCGATAAATTTTGGAACAGAGCCTCCTGGCTTGTTCTAAGAGAATTCCCGAATTTCAACTCCCGATTTGGGGGTGTTGGCATTCACCGGGGGGCTGCAAAACATTCAGGCACCTTCTCTCGTCACAAGGTAGCGATCCCGAACGAGAAATTTTGGAACAGAGCCTCCTGGCCTGTTCTAAGAAAATTCCCGAATTTCAACCCCCGATTTGGGGGTGTCGGCATTCACCGGGGGGGCTGCGAGAAATTCAGGCACCTCCTTCCGTCAAAAGGAAGCGATCCCAATCGAGAAATTTTGGAACAGAGACTCCTGGCCTGTTCTAAGAAAATTCCCGAATTTCAACCCCCGATTTCGGGGTGTTCGCGTTCACCGGGGGGGGCTGCGAGAAATTCAGGCACCTCCTTTCGTCACAAGAAAGCGATCCCAATCGATAGATTTTGGAACAGAGCCTTCTGGCCTGTTCTAAGAAAATTTCCGAATTTCAACCCCGATTTGGGGGTGTCGGCATTCACCAGGGTTGCTGCGAGAAATTCAGGCACCGTCTTCCGTCACAAGGAAGCAATCCCAATCGAGAAATTTCGGAACAGAGCCTCCTGGCCTGTTCTAAGAAAATTCCCGAATTTCAACCCCCGATTTGGGGGTGTCGGCATTCACCGGGGGGGCTGCGAGAAATTCAGGCACTTCCTTTCGTCACAAGAAAGCGATCCCAATCGATAGATTTTGGAACAGAGCCTTCTGGCCTGTTCTAAGAAAATTTCCGAATTTCAACCCCGATTTGGGGGTGTCGGCATTCACCAGGGTTGCTGCGAGAAATTCAGGCACCGTCTTCCGTCACAAGGAAGCAATCCCAATCGAGAAATTTCGGAACAGAGCCTCCTTGCCTGTTCTGAGATAAATCCCGAATTTCAACCCCCGATTTGGGGGTGTCGGCATTCACCAGGGGGGCTGCAAAAAATTCAGGCACCTCCTTTTGTCACAAGAAAACGATCCCAATCGAAAAATTTTGGAACAGAGCCTCCTAGCCTGTTCTGAGAAAATTCTCGAAATTTAACCCCCGATTTGGGGGTGTCGGCATTCACCGGGGGGGCTGCAAAAAATTCAGGCACCCTCTCTCGTCACAAGGAAGCGATCCCGAACGAGAAATTTTGGAACAGAGCCTCCTCTCCTGTTCTAAAGAATTCCCGAATTCCAACCCCCAATATGGGGGTGTCGGCATTCACCGGTGGGGCTGCGAAAAATTCAGGCACCTTCTCTCGTCGGGAGGAAGCGATCCCGAACGAGAAATGTTGGAACAGAGCCTCCTGGCCTGTTCTAAAAAAATTCCCGAATTCCAACCCCCGATTTTGGGGGTGTCGGCATTCACCGGGGGGCTGCAATAAATTCAGGCACCTCCTTTCGTCACAAGAGAGCGATCCCAATCGAGAGATTTTGGAACAGAGCCTCCTTGCCTGTTCTGAGAAAATTCTCGAAATTCAACCCCTGATTTGGGGGTGTCGGCATTCACCGGGGGGGCTGCAAAAAATTCAGGCACCCTCTCTCGTCACAAGAAAGCGATCCCGAACGAGAAATTTTGGAACAGAGCCTCCTCTCCTGTTCTAAAGAATTCCCGAATTCCAACCCCCAATATGGGGGTGTCGGCATTCACCGGTGGGGCTGCGAAAAATTCAGGCACCTTCTCTCGTCGGGAGGAAGCGATCCCAATCGAGAAATCTTGGAACAGAGCCTCCTGGCCTGTTCTAAAAAAATTCCCGAATTCCAACCCCCGATTTTGGGGGTGTCGGCATTCGACGGGGGGCTGCAAAAATTCAGGCATCTCCTTTTGTCACAAGAAAACGATCCCAATCGAAAAATTTTGGAACAGAGCCTCCTGGCCTGTTCTGAGAAAATTCTCGAAATTTAACCCCTGATTTGGGGGTGTCGGCATTCACCGGGGGGGCTGCAAAAAATTCAGGCACCCTCTCTCGTCACAAGAAAGCGATCCCGAACGAGAAATTTTGGAACAGAGCCTCCTCTCCTGTTCTAAAGAATTCCCGAATTCCAACCCCCAATATGGGGGTGTCGGCATTCACCGGTGGGGCTGCGAAAAATTCAGGCACCATCTCTCGTCGGAAGGAAGCGATCCCAATCGAGAAATCTTGGAACAGAGCCTCCTGGCCTGTTCTAAAAAAATTCCCGAATTCCAACCCCCGATTTTGGGGGTGTCGGCATTCACCGGGGGGCTGCAATAAATTCAGGCACCTCCTTTCGTCACGAGAGAGCGATCCCAATCGAGAGATTTTGGAACAGAGCCTCCTTGCCTGTTCTGAGATGAATCACGAATTCCAACCCACGATTTGGGGGTGTCGGCATTCACCGGGGGGCTGCAAAAAATACGAGCACCTCCTCTTGTCACAAGAAAACGATCCCATTCGAGAAATTTTGGAACAGAGCCTCCTGGCCTGTTCTAAGAAATTTCCCGAATCTCAACCCCCGATTTGGGGGTGTCGGTATTCACCGGGGGGGGGGGGGGGCTGCAAAAAATTCAGGCACCCTCTCTCGTCACAAGAAAGCGATCCCGATCGAGAAATTTTTGAACAGAGCCTCCTTGCCTGTTCTGAGATAAATCCCGAAGTTCAACCCCCGATTTGGGGGTGTCGGCATTCGACGGGGGGGGGGGCTGTAAAAAATTCAGGCACCTCCTTTCGTCACAAGAAAGCGATCCGGATCGAGAGATTTTGGAACAGAGCCTCCTGGCCTGTTCTAAGAGAATTCCCGAATATCAACCCCCGATTTGGGGGTGTCGGCATCCACCGGGGGGGCTGCCGAAGATTCAGGCATCTATTTTCGTTACAAGAAAGCGATCCCAATCGAGAAATTCTGGAACAGAGCCTCCTTGCCTGTTCTGAGATAAATCCTGTAATTCAACCCCCGATTTGGGGGTGTCGGCATTCACCGGGGGGATGCTGAAGATTCAGGCACCTCCTTATGTCACAAGGAAGCGATCCCAATCGAGAAATTTTCGAACAGAGCTTCCTGGCCTGTTCTAATAAAATTCCCGAATTCCAACCCCCGATTTCGGGGTGTCGGCATTCACCGGGGGACTGCGAAAAATTCCGGCACCATCTTTTATCGCAAGGAAGCAATCCCAATCGATAAATTTTGGAACAGAGCCTCCTGGCTTGTTCTAAGAGAATTCCCGAATTTCAACCCCCGATTTGGGGGTGTCGGTATTCACCGGGGGGGGGGGGGCTGCAAAAATTCAGGCACCTCCTTTCGTCACAAGAAAGCGATCCGGATCGAGAGATTTTGGAACAGAGCCTCCTGGCCTGTTCTAAGAGAATTCCCGAATATCAACCCCCGATTTGGGGGTGTCGGCATCCACCGGGGGGGCTGCCAAAGATTCAGGCATCTATTTTCGTTACAAGAAAGCGATCTCAATCGAGAAATTCTGGAACAGAGCCTCCTTGCCTATTCTGAGATAAATCCTGTATTTCAACCCCCGATTTGGGGGTGTCGGCATTCACCGGGGGGTTGCTGAAGATTCAGGCACCTCCTTATGTCACAAGAAAGCGATACCAATCGAGAAATTTTCGAACAGAGCCTCCTGGCCTGTTCTAAAAAAATTCCCGAATTTCAACCCCCGATTTCGGGGTGTCGGCATTCACCGGGGGACTGCGAAAAATTCCGGCACCATCTTTTATCACAAGAAAGCAATCCCAATCGATGAAATTTGGAACAGAGCCTCCTGGCTTGTTCTAAGAGAATTCCCGAATTTCAACCCCCGATTTGGGGGTGTTGGCATTCGACGGGGGGCTGCAAAATATTCAGGCACCTTCTCTCGTCACAAGGTAGCGATCCCGAACGAGAAGTTTTGGAACAGAGCCTCCTGGCCTGTTCTAAGAAAATTCCCGAATTTCAACCCCCGATTTGGGGTTGTCGGCATTCGACGGGGGGGCTGCAAGAAATTCAGGCGACTTCTTTCGTCACGAGGAAGCAATCCCAATCGAGTAATTTTGGAACAGAGCCTCCTTGCCTGTTCTGAGATAAATCCCGAATTTCAACCCCCGATTTGGGGGTGTCGGCATTCTCCGGGGGGGGGGGCTGCAAAAAATTCAGGCACCTCCTTTTGTCACAAGAAAACGTTCCCAATCGAGAAATGTTGGAACAGAGCCTCCTGGCCTGTTCTAAGAAAATTTTCGAATTTTAACCCCCGATTTGGGGGTGTCGGCATTCACGGGGGGGGCTATAAAAAATTCAGGCACCCTCTCTCGTCACAAGAAAGCGATCCCAAACGAGAAATTTTGGAACAGAGCCTCCTCTCCTGTTCTAAAGAATTCCCGAATTCCAACCCCCAATATGGGGGTGTCGGCATTCACCGGTGGGGCTGCGAAAAATTCAGGCACCTTCTCTCGTCGAGAAGAAGCGATCCCAACCGAGAAATCTTGGAACAGAGCCTCCTGGCCTGTTCTAAGAGAATTCCCGAATTTCAACCCCCGATTTGGGGGTGTCGGCATTCGACGGGGGGGCTGCGAGAAATTCAGGCAACTTCTTTCGTCACAAGGAAGCGATCCCAATCGAGTAATTTTGGAACAGAGCCTCCTTGCCTGTTCTGAGATAAATCCAGAATTTCAACCCCCGATTTGGGGGTGTCGGCATTCTCCGGGGGGGGGGGGCTGCCAAAAATTCAGGCACCTCCTCTTGTCACAAGGAAGCGATCCCAATCGAGAAATTTTACAACAGAATCTCCTGGCCTGTTCTAAAAAAATTCCCGAATTTCAAACCCCGATTTCGGGGTGTCGGCATTCACCGGAGGGGCTGCAAAAAATTCAGGCACCCTCTTCCGTCACAAGAAAGCGATCCCAATCGAGACATTTTGGAACAGAGCTTCCTTGCCTGTTCTGAAAAAAATCCCGAATTCCAACCCCCGATTTGGGGGTGTCGGCAGTCACCGGGGGGGCTGCAAAGAATTCAGGCTCCTTCTTTCGTCACAAGAAAGCGATCTCGAACGAGAAATTTTGGAACGGAGCCTCCTGGCCTGTTCTTAAGAATTCCCGAATTCCAACCCCCAATTGGGGGGTGTCGGCATTCACCGGTGGGGCTGCGAAAAATTCAGGCACCTTCTCTCGTCAGAAGGAAACGATCCCAATCGAGAAATCTTGGAACAGAGACTCCTGGCCTGTTCTAAGAAAATTCCCGAATTTCAACCCCCGATTTCGGGGTGTTCGCGTTCACCGGGGGGGGCTGCAAAAAATTCTGGCACATTCTTTCGTCACAAGAGAGCGATCCCGAACGAGAAATTTTGGAACAGAGCCTCCTTGCCTGTTCTGAGAAAATTCTCGAAATTTAACCCCTGATTTGGGGGTGTCGGCATTCACCGGGGGGGCTGCAAAAATTCAGGCACCCTCTCTCGTCACAAGAAAGCGATCCCGAACGAGAAATTTTGGAACAGAGCCTCCTCTCCTGTTCTAAAGAATTCCCGAATTCCAACCCCCAATATGGGGGTGTCGGCATTCACCGGTGGGGCTGCGAAAAATTCAGGCACCATCTCTCGTCGGAAGGAAGCGATCCCAATCGAGAAATCTTGGAACAGAGCCTCCTGGCCTGTTCTAAAAAAATTACCGAATTCCAACCCCCGATTTTGGGGATGTCGGCATTCACCGGGGGGCTGCAATAAATTCAGGCACCTTTTCCGTCACGAGAGAGCGATCCCAATCGAGAGATTTTGGAACAGAGCCTCCTTGCCTGTTCTGAGATGAATCCCGAATTCCAACCCACGATTTGGGGGTGTCGGCATTCACCGGGGGGCTGCAAAAAATACGAGCACCTCCTCTTGTCACAAGAAAACGATCCCATTCGAGAAATTTTGGAACAGAGCCTCCTGGCCTGTTCTAAGAAATTTCCCGAATCTCAACCCCCGATTTGGGGGTGTCGGTATTCACCGGGGGGGGGGGGCCTGCAAAAAATTCAGGCACCCTCTCTCGTCACAAGAAAGCGATCCCGATCGAGAAATTTTGGAACAGAGCCTCCTTGCCTGTTCTGAGATAAATCCCGAAGTTCAACCCCCGATTTGGGGGTGTCGGCATTCGACGGGGGGGGCTGTAAAAAATTCAGGCACCTCCTTTCGTCACAAGAAAGTGATCCGGATCGAGAGATTTTGGAACAGAGCCTCCTGGCCTGTTCTAAGAGAATTCCCGAATATCAACCCCCGATTTGGGGGGTGTCGGCATTCACCGGTGGGGCTGCGAAAAATTCAGGCACCTTCTCTCGTCAGAAGGAAACGATCCCAATCGAGAAATCTTGGAACAGAGACTCCTGGCCTGTTCTAAGAAAATTCCCGAATATCAACCCCCGATTTGGGGGTGTCGGCATCCACCGGGGGGGCTGCCAAAGATTCAGGCATCTATTTTCGTTACAAGAAAGCGATCTCAATCGAGAAATTTTGGAACAGAGCCTCCTTGCCTATTCTGAGATAAATCCTGTATTTCAACCCCCGATTTGGGGGTGTCGGCATTCACCGGGGGGTTGCTGAAGATTCAGGCACCTCCTTATGTCACAAGAAAGCGATACCAATCGAGAAATTTTCGAACAGAGCCTCCTGGCCTGTTCTAAAAAAATTCCCGAATTTCAACCCCCGATTTCGGGGTGTCGGCATTCACCGGGGGACTGCGAAAAATTCCGGCACCATCTTTTATCACAAGAAAGCAATCCCAATCGATGAAATTTGGAACAGAGCCTCCTGGCTTGTTCTAAGAGAATTCCCGAATTTCAACCCCCGATTTGGGGGTGTTGGCATTCGACGGGGGGCTGCAAAATATTCAGGCACCTTCTCTCGTCACAAGGTAGCGATCCCGAACGAGAAGTTTTGGAACAGAGCCTCCTGGCCTGTTCTAAGAAAATTCCCGAATTTCAACCCCCGATTTGGGGTTGTCGGCATTCGACGGGGGGGCTGCGAGAAATTCAGGCGACTTCTTTCGTCACGAGGAAGCAATCCCAATCGAGTAATTTTGGAACAGAGCCTCCTTGCCTGTTCTGAGATAAATCCCGAATTTCAACCCCCGATTTGGGGGTGTCGGCATTCTCAGGGGGGGGCTGCAAAAAATTCAGGCACCTCCTTTTGTCACAAGAAAACGTTCCCAATCGAGAAATGTTGGAACAGAGCCTCCTGGCCTGTTCTAAGAAAATTTTCGAATTTTAACCCCCGATTTGGGGGTGTCGGCATTCACGGGGGGGGGCTATAAAAAATTCAGGCACCCTCTCTCGTCACAAGAAAGCGATCCCAAACGAGAAATTTTGGAACAGAGCCTCCTCTCCTGTTCTAAAGAATTCCCGAATTCCAACCCCCAATATGGGGGTGTCGGCATTCACCGGTGGGGCTGCGAAAAATTCAGGCACCTTCTCTCGTCGAGAAGAAGCGATCCCAACCGAGAAATCTTGGAACAGAGCCTCCTGGCCTGTTCTAAGAGAATTCCCGAATTTCAACCCCCGATTTGGGGGTGTCGGCATTCGACGGGGGGGCTGCGAGAAATTCAGGCAACTTCTTTCGTCACAAGGAAGCGATCCCAATCGAGTAATTTTGGAACAGAGCCTCCTTGCCTGTTCTGAGATAAATCCAGAATTTCAACCCCCGATTTGGGGGTGTCGGCATTCTCCGGGGGGGGGGGGCTGCCAAAAATTCAGGCACCTCCTCTTGTCACAAGGAAGCGATCCCAATCGAGAAATTTTACAACAGAATCTCCTGGCCTGTTCTAAAAAAATTCCCGAATTTCAAACCCCGATTTCGGGGTGTCGGCATTCACCGGAGGGGCTGCAAAAAATTCAGGCACCCTCTCCCGTCACAAGAAAGCGATCCCGATCGAGACATTTTGGAACAGAGCTTCCTTGCCTGTTCTGAAAAAAATCCCGAATTCCAACCCCCGATTTGGGGGTGTCGGCAGTCACCGGGGGGGCTGCAAAGAATTCAGGCTCCTTCTTTCGTCACAAGAAAGCGATCTCGAACGAGAAATTTTGGAACGGAGCCTCCTGGCCTGTTCTTAAGAATTCCCGAATTCCAACCCCCAATTGGGGGGTGTCGGCATTCACCGGTGGGGCTGCGAAAAATTCAGGCACCTTCTCTCGTCAGAAGGAAACGATCCCAATCGAGAAATCTTGGAACAGAGACTCCTGGCCTGTTCTAAGAAAATTCCCGAATTTCAACCCCCGATTTCGGGGTGTTCGCGTTCACCGGGGGGGGGCTGCAAAAAATTCTGGCACATTCTTTCGTCACAAGAGAGCGATCCCGAACGAGAAATTTTGGAACAGAGCCTCCTTGCCTGTTCTGAGAAAATTCTCGAAATTTAACCCCTGATTTGGGGGTGTCGGCATTCACCGGGGGGGCTGCAAAAAATTCAGGCACCCTCTCTCGTCACAAGAAAGCGATCCCGAACGAGAAATTTTGGAACAGAGCCTCCTCTCCTGTTCTAAAGAATTCCCGAATTCCAACCCCCAATATGGGGGTGTCGGCAGTCACCGGGGGGGCTGCAAAGAATTCAGGCTCCTTCTTTCGTCACAAGAAAGCGATCTCGAACGAGAAATTTTGGAACGGAGCCTCCTGGCCTGTTCTTAAGAATTCCCGAATTCCAACCCCCAATTGGGGGGTGTCGGCATTCACCGGTGGGGCTGCGAAAAATTCAGGCACCTTCTCTCGTCAGAAGGAAACGATCCCAATCGAGAAATCTTGGAACAGAGACTCCTGGCCTGTTCTAAGAAAATTCCCGAATTTCAACCCCCGATTTCGGGGTGTCGGCATTCACCGGAGGGGCTGCAAAAAATTCAGGCACCCTCTTCCGTCACAAGAAAGCGATCCCAATCGAGACATTTTGGAACAGAGCTTCCTTGCCTGTTCTGAAAAAAATCCCGAATTCCAACCCCCGATTTGGGGGTGTCTGCAGTCACCGGGGGGGCTGCAAAGAATTCAGGCTCCTTCTTTCGTCACAAGAAAGCGATCTCGAACGAGAAATTTTGGAACGGAGCCTCCTGGCCTGTTCTTAAGAATTCCCGAATTCCAACCCCCAATTGGGGGGTGTCGGCATTCACCGGTGGGGCTGCGAAAAATTCAGGCACCTTCTCTCGTCAGAAGGAAACGATCCCAATCGAGAAATCTTGGAACAGAGACTCCTGGCCTGTTCTAAGAAAATTCCCGAATTTCAACCCCCGATTTCGGGGTGTTCGCGTTCACCGGGGGGGGCTGCAAAAAATTCTGGCACATTCTTTCGTCACAAGAGAGCGATCCCGAACGAGAAATTTTGGAACAGAGCCTCCTTGCCTGTTCTGAGAAAATTCTCGAAATTTAACCCCTGATTTGGGGGTGTCGGCATTCACCGGGGGGGCTGCAAAAAATTCAGGCACCCTCTCTCGTCACAAGAAAGCGATCCCGAACGAGAAATTTTGGAACAGAGCCTCCTCTCCTGTTCTAAAGAATTCCCGAATTCCAACCCCCAATATGGGGGTGTCGGCATTCACCGGTGGGGCTGCGAAAAATTCAGGCACCATCTCTCGTCGGAAGGAAGCGATCCCAATCGAGAAATCTTGGAACAGAGCCTCCTGGCCTATTCTAAAAAAATTACCGAATTCCAACCCCCGATTTTGGGGATGTCGGCATTCACCGGGGGGCTGCAATAAATTCAGGCACCTTTTCCGTCACGAGAGAGCGATCCCAATCGAGAGATTTTGGAACAGAGCCTCCTTGCCTGTTCTGAGATGAATCCCGAATTCCAACCCACGATTTGGGGGTGTCGGCATTCACCGGGGGGCTGCAAAAAATACGAGCACCTCCTCTTGTCACAAGAAAACGATCCCATTCGAGAAATTTTGGAACAGAGCCTCCTGGCCTGTTCTAAGAAATTTCCCGAATCTCAACCCCCGATTTGGGGGTGTCGGTATTCACCGGGGGGGGGGGCCTGCAAAAAATTCAGGCACCCTCTCTCGTCACAAGAAAGCGATCCCGATCGAGAAATTTTGGAACAGAGCCTCCTTGCCTGTTCTGAGATAAATCCCGAAGTTCAACCCCCGATTTGGGGGTGTCGGCATTCGACGGGGGGGGGCTGTAAAAAATTCAGGCACCTCCTTTCGTCACAAGAAAGTGATCCGGATCGAGAGATTTTGGAACAGAGCCTCCTGGCCTGTTCTAAGAGAATTCCCGAATATCAACCCCCGATTTGGGGGGTGTCGGCATTCACCGGTGGGGCTGCGAAAAATTCAGGCACCTTCTCTCGTCAGAAGGAAACGATCCCAATCGAGAAATCTTGGAACAGAGACTCCTGGCCTGTTCTAAGAAAATTCCCGAATATCAACCCCCGATTTGGGGGTGTCGGCATCCACCGGGGGGGCTGCCAAAGATTCAGGCATCTATTTTCGTTACAAGAAAGCGATCTCAATCGAGAAATTTTGGAACAGAGCCTCCTTGCCTATTCTGAGATAAATCCTGTATTTCAACCCCCGATTTGGGGGTGTCGGCATTCACCGGGGGGTTGCTGAAGATTCAGGCACCTCCTTATGTCACAAGAAAGCGATACCAATCGAGAAATTTTCGAACAGAGCCTCCTGGCCTGTTCTAAAAAAATTCCCGAATTTCAACCCCCGATTTCGGGGTGTCGGCATTCACCGGGGGACTGCGAAAAATTCCGGCACCATCTTTTATCACAAGAAAGCAATCCCAATCGATGAAATTTGGAACAGAGCCTCCTGGCTTGTTCTAAGAGAATTCCCGAATTTCAACCCCCGATTTGGGGGTGTTGGCATTCGACGGGGGGCTGCAAAATATTCAGGCACCTTCTCTCGTCACAAGGTAGCGATCCCGAACGAGAAGTTTTGGAACAGAGCCTCCTGGCCTGTTCTAAGAAAATTCCCGAATTTCAACCCCCGATTTGGGGTTGTCGGCATTCGACGGGGGGGCTGCGAGAAATTCAGGCGACTTCTTTCGTCACGAGGAAGCAATCCCAATCGAGTAATTTTGGAACAGAGCCTCCTTGCCTGTTCTGAGATAAATCCCGAATTTCAACCCCCGATTTGGGGGTGTCGGCATTCTCCGGGGGGGCTGCAAAAAATTCAGGCACCTCCTTTTGTCACAAGAAAACGTTCCCAATCGAGAAATGTTGGAACAGAGCCTCCTGGCCTGTTCTAAGAAAATTTTCGAATTTTAACCCCCGATTTGGGGGTGTCGGCATTCACGGGGGGGGCTATAAAAAATTCAGGCACCCTCTCTCGTCACAAGAAAGCGATCCCAAACGAGAAATTTTGGAACAGAGCCTCCTCTCCTGTTCTAAAGAATTCCCGAATTCCAACCCCCAATATGGGGGTGTCGGCATTCACCGGTGGGGCTGCGAAAAATTCAGGCACCTTCTCTCGTCGAGAAGAAGCGATCCCAACCGAGAAATCTTGGAACAGAGCCTCCTGGCCTGTTCTAAGAGAATTCCCGAATTTCAACCCCCGATTTGGGGGTGTCGGCATTCGACGGGGGGGCTGCGAGAAATTCAGGCAACTTCTTTCGTCACAAGGAAGCGATCCCAATCGAGTAATTTTGGAACAGAGCCTCCTTGCCTGTTCTGAGATAAATCCAGAATTTCAACCCCCGATTTGGGGGTGTCGGCATTCTCCGGGGGGGGGGGGGCTGCCAAAAATTCAGGCACCTCCTCTTGTCACAAGGAAGCGATCCCAATCGAGAAATTTTACAACAGAATCTCCTGGCCTGTTCTAAAAAAATTCCCGAATTTCAAACCCCGATTTCGGGGTGTCGGCATTCACCGGAGGGGCTGCAAAAAATTCAGGCACCCTCTTCCGTCACAAGAAAGCGATCCCAATCGAGACATTTTGGAACAGAGCTTCCTTGCCTGTTCTGAAAAAAATCCCGAATTCCAACCCCCGATTTGGGGGTGTCGGCAGTCACCGGGGGGGCTGCAAAGAATTCAGGCTCCTTCTTTCGTCACAAGAAAGCGATCTCGAACGAGAAATTTTGGAACGGAGCCTCCTGGCCTGTTCTTAAGAATTCCCGAATTCCAACCCCCAATTGGGGGGTGTCGGCATTCACCGGTGGGGCTGCGAAAAATTCAGGCACCTTCTCTCGTCAGAAGGAAACGATCCCAATCGAGAAATCTTGGAACAGAGACTCCTGGCCTGTTCTATGAAAATTCCCGAATTTCAACCCCCGATTTCGGGGTGTTCGCGTTCACCGGGGGGGGGGCTGCAAAAAATTCTGGCACATTCTTTCGTCACAAGAGAGCGATCCCGAACGAGAAATTTTGGAACAGAGCCTCCTTGCCTGTTCTGAGAAAATTCTCGAAATTTAACCCCTGATTTGGGGGTGTCGGCATTCACCGGGGGGGCTGCAAAAAATTCAGGCACCCTCTCTCGTCACAAGAAAGCGATCCCGAACGAGAAATTTTGGAACAGAGCCTCCTCTCCTGTTCTAAAGAATTCCCGAATTCCAACCCCAATATGGGGGTGTCGGCATTCACCGGTGGGGCTGCGAAAAATTCAGGCACCATCTCTCGTCGGAAGGAAGCGATCCCAATCGAGAAATCTTGGAACAGAGCCTCCTGGCCTGTTCTAAAAAAATTACCGAATTCCAACCCCCGATTTTGGGGATGTCGGCATTCACCGGGGGGCTGCAATAAATTCAGGCACCTTTTCCGTCACGAGAGAGTGATCCCAATCGAGAGATTTTGGAACAGAGTCTCCTTGCCTGTTCTGAGATGAATCCCGAATTCCAACCCACGATTTGGGGGTGTCGGCATTCACCGGGGGGCTGCAAAAAATACGAGCACCTCCTCTTGTCACAAGAAAACGATCCCATTCGAGAAATTTTGGAACAGAGCCTCCTGGCCTGTTCTAAGAAATTTCCCGAATCTCAACCCCCGATTTGGGGGTGTCGGTATTCACCGGGGGGGGGGGGGGGCCTGCAAAAAATTCAGGCACCCTCTCTCGTCACAAGAAAGCGATCCCGATCGAGAAATTTTGGAACAGAGCCTCCTTGCCTGTTCTGAGATAAATCCGAAGTTCAACCCCCGATTTGGGGGTGTCGGCATTCGACGGGGGGGGCTGTAAAAAATTCAGGCACCTCCTTTCGTCACAAGAAAGCGATCCGGATCGAGAGATTTTGGAACAGAGCCTCCTGGCCTGTTCTAAGAGAATTCCCGAATATCAACCCCCGATTTGGGGGTGTCGGCATCCACCGGGGGGGGCTGCCGAAGATTCAGGCATCTATTTTCGTTACAAGAAAGCGATCCCAATCGAGAAATTTTGGAACAGAGCCTCCTGGCCTGTTCTAAGAAAATTCCCGAATTTCAAACCCCGATTTCGGGGTGTCGGCATTCACCGGAGGGGCTGCAAAAAATTCAGGCACCCTCTTCCGTCACAAGAAAGCGATCCCAATCGAGACATTTTGGAACAGAGCTTCCTTGCCTGTTCTGAAAAAATCCCGAATTCCAACCCCCGATTTGGGGGTGTCGGCATTCACCGGGGGGGCTGCAAAGAATTCAGGCTCCTTCTTTCGTCACAAGAAAGCGATCTCGAACGAGAAATTTTGGAACGGAGCCTCTTGGCCTGTTCTTAAGAATTCCCGAATTCCAACCCCCAATTGGGGGCTGTCGGCATTCACCGGTGGGGCTGCGAAAAATTCAGGCACCTTCTCCCGTCAGAAGGAAACGATCCCAATCGAGAAATCTTGGAACAGAGCCTCCTGGCCTGTTTTGAAAAAATTCCCGAATTTCAACCCCCGATTTTGGGGGTGTCGGCATTCACCGGGGGGGGGGGGGCTGCGAAAAATTCAGGCACCTTCTCTCGTCAGGAGGAAGCGATCCCACTTGAGAAATCTTGGAACAGAGACTCCTGGCCTGTTCTAAGAAAATTCCCGAATTTCAACCCCCGATTTCGGGGTGTTCGCGTTCACCGGGGGGGGGCTGCAAAAAATTCTGGCACATTCTTTCGTCACAAGAGAGCGATCCCGAACGAGAAATTTTGGAACAGAGCCTCCTTGCCTGTTCTGAGATAAATCCCGAATTTCAACCCCCGATTTGGGGTTGTCAGCATTCACCGGGGGGGCTGCAAAAAATTCAGGCACCTCCTCTTGTCACAAGAAAGCGATCCCAATGGAGGAATTTTGGAACAGAGCCTCCTGGCCTGTTCTAAGAAAATTCCCGAATTTCAACCCCCGATTTGGGGGTTGGAATTCAATTGGGGGTCGAATTTGGGGGTCTATTCAATACTGAATCGGTTCATTAAAACATATTGAACCAGCGAAGATCTTCCATCCATCCTTCCGTGTCCGATCCTATGCTGAATACTAGTATTGGATTATATTCGCTTACATCAATCCTCATCAACAGTATAGAATTCTATTGGCAGTTGTGATCCCAATTCTACAATTCAGGATTCAGCTTGATTGGGTCTTTGTTCGATTGATCTGCATTGAATTCCAATACTGCTCTCGCCGGTTGAATGATAGAACCGATTGAAATGTATTCATCCCGATAGGATTCGATTGGTTTTCAATTCATCCCAATCGATCTTTTGCAGCAGGGGAGAATTCCCGAATTTCAACCCCGATTTGGGGGTGTTGGCATTCGACGGGGGGCTGCAAAATATTCAGGCACCTTCTCTCGTCACAAGGTAGCGATCCCGAACGAGGAATTTTGGAACAGAGCCTCCTGGCCTGTTCTAAGAAAATTCCATTTCAACCCCCGATTTGGGGGTGTCGGCATTCACCGGGGGGGCTGCAAGAAATTCAGGCATCTTCTTTCGTCACAAGGAAGCAATCCCAATCGAGTAATTTACGAACAGAGCCTCCTCGCCTGGTCGGAGATAAATCCAGAATTCCAACCCCCGATTTGGGGGTGTCGGCATTCTCCGGGGGGGGGGGGGGGCTGCCAAAAATTCAGGCACCTCCTCTTGTCACAAGGAAGCGATCCCAATCGAGAAATTTTGGAACAGAATCTCCTGGCCTGTTCTAAAAAAATTCCCGAATTTCAAACCCCAATTTCGGGGTGTCGGCATTCACCGGAGGGGCTGCTGAAGATTCAGGCACCTCCTCATGTCACAAGAAAGCGATCCCAATCGAGGAATTGTGGAACAGAGCCTCCTGGCCTGTTCTAAGAAAATTCCCGAATTCCAACCCCCGATTTCGGGGTTTCGGCATTCACCGGGGGACTGCGAAAAATTCCGGCACCATCTTTTATCGCAAGGAAGCAATCCCAATCGATAAATTTTGGAACAGAGCCTCCTGGCTTGTTCTGAGAGAATTCCCGAATTTCAACTCCCGATTTGGGGGTGTTGGCATTCACCGGGGGGCTGCAAAACATTCAGGCACCTTCTCTCGTCACAAGGTAGCGATCCCGAACGAGAAATTTTGGAACAGAGCCTCCTGGCCTGTTCTAAGAAAATTCCCGAACTTCAACCCCCGATTTAAGGGTGTCGGCATTCACCGGGGGGGCTGCGAGAAATTCAGGCACCTCCTTCCGTCAAAAGGAAGCGATCCCAATCGAGAAATTTTGGAACAGAGACTCCTGGCCTGTTCTAAGAAAATTCCCGAATTTCAACCCCCGATTTCGGGGTGTTCGCGTTCACCGGGGGGGGGCTGCAAAAAATTCTGGCACATTCTTTCGTCACAAGAGAGTGATCCCGAACGAGAAATTTTGAAACAGAGCCTCCTTGCCTGTTCTGAGATAAATCCCGAATTTCAACCCCCGATTTGGGGTTGTCGGCATTCACCGGGGGGGCTGCGGAAAATTCAGGCACCTCCTTTCGTCAAAAGGAAGCGATCCCAATTGAGAAATTTTGGAACAGAGACTCCTGGCCTGTTCTAAGAAAATTCCCGAATTTCAACCCCCGATTTCGGGGTGTTCGCGTTCACCGGGGGGGGGGGGCTGCAAAAAATTCTGGCACATTCTTTCGTCACAAGAGAGCGATCCCGAACGAGAAATTTTGGACGAGAGCCTCCTTGCCTGTTCTGAGATAAATCCCGAATTTCAACCCCCGATTTGGGGTTGTCGGCATTCACCGGGGGGGCTGCAAAAAATTCAGGCACCTCCTCTTGTCACAAGAAAGCGATCCCAATGGAGGAATTTTCGAACAGAGCCTCCTGGCCTGTTCTAAGAAAATTCCCGAATTTCAACCCCCGATTTGGGGGTTGGAATTCAATTGGGGGTCGAATTTGGGGGTCTATTCAATACTGACTCGGTTCATTAAAACATATTAAACCAGCGCAGATCTTCCATCCATCCTTCCGTGTCCGATCCTATGCTGAATACTAGTATTGGATTATATTCGCTTACATCAATCCTCATCAACAGTATAGAATACTATTGGCAGTTGTGATCCCAATTCTACAATTCAGGATTCAGCTTGATTAGGTCTTTGTTCGATTGATCTGCATTGAATTCCAATACTGCTCCCGCCGGTTGAATGATAGAACCGATTGAAATGTATTCATCCCGATAGGATTCGATTGGTTTTCAATCCTACCCAATCGATCTTTTGCAGCAGGGGAGAATTCCCGAATTTCAACCCCCGATTTGGGGGTGTTGGCATTCACCGGGGGGCTGCAAAACATTCAGGCACCTTCTCCCGTCACAAGGTAGCGATCCCGAACGAGAAATTTTGGAACAGAGCCTCCTGGCCTGTTCTAAGAAAATTCCCGAATATCAACCCCCGATTTGGGGGTGTCGGCATCCACCGGGGGGGCTGCCGAAGATTCAGGCATCTATTTACAAGAAAGCGATCCCAATCGAGAAATTCTGGAACAGAGCCTCCTTGCCTGTTCTGAGATAAATCCTGTAATTCAACCCCCGATTTGGGGGTGTCGGCATTCACCGGGGGGATGCTGAAGATTCAGGCACCTCCTTATGTCACAAGGAAGCGATCCCAATCGAGAAATTTTCGAACAGAGCTTCCTGGCCTGTTCTAATAAAATTCCCGAATTCCAACCCCCGATTTCGGGGTGTCGGCATTCACCGGGGGACTGCGAAAAATTCCGGCACCATCTTTTATCGCAAGGAAGCAATCCCAATCGATAAATTTTGGAACAGAGCCTCCTGGCTTGTTCTAAGAGAATTCCCGAATTTCAACCCCCGATTTGGGGGTGTCGGTATTCACCGGGGGGGGGGGGGGCTGCAAAAATTCAGGCACCTCCTTTCGTCACAAGAAAGCGATCCGGATCGAGAGATTTTGGAACAGAGCCTCCTGGCCTGTTCTAAGAGAATTCCCGAATATCAACCCCCGATTTGGGGGTGTCGGCATCCACCGGGGGGGCTGCCAAAGATTCAGGCATCTATTTTCGTTACAAGAAAGCGATCTCAATCGAGAAATTTTGGAACAGAGCCTCCTTGCCTATTCTGAGATAAATCCTGTATTTCAACCCCCGATTTGGGGGTGTCGGCATTCACCGGGGGGTTGCTGAAGATTCAGGCACCTCCTTATGTCACAAGAAAGCGATACCAATCGAGAAATTTTCGAACAGAGCCTCCTGGCCTGTTCTAAAAAAATTCCCGAATTTCAACCCCCGATTTCGGGGTGTCGGCATTCACCGGGGGACTGCGAAAAATTCCGGCACCATCTTTTATCACAAGAAAGCAATCCCAATCGATGAAATTTGGAACAGAGCCTCCTGGCTTGTTCTAAGAGAATTCCCGAATTTCAACCCCCGATTTGGGGGTGTTGGCATTCGACGGGGGGCTGCAAAATATTCAGGCACCTTCTCTCGTCACAAGGTAGCGATCCCGAACGAGAAGTTTTGGAACAGAGCCTCCTGGCCTGTTCTAAGAAAATTCCCGAATTTCAACCCCCGATTTGGGGTTGTCGGCATTCGACGGGGGGGCTGCGAGAAATTCAGGCGACTTCTTTCGTCACGAGGAAGCAATCCCAATCGAGTAATTTTGGAACAGAGCCTCCTTGCCTGTTCTGAGATAAATCCCGAATTTCAACCCCCGATTTGGGGGTGTCGGCATTCTCCGGGGGGGGCTGCAAAAAATTCAGGCACCTCCTTTTGTCACAAGAAAACGTTCCCAATCGAGAAATGTTGGAACAGAGCCTCCTGGCCTGTTCTAAGAAAATTTTCGAATTTTAACCCCCGATTTGGGGGTGTCGGCATTCACGGGGGGGGCTATAAAAAATTCAGGCACCCTCTCTCGTCACAAGAAAGCGATCCCAAACGAGAAATTTTGGAACAGAGCCTCCTCTCCTGTTCTAAAGAATTCCCGAATTCCAACCCCCAATATGGGGGTGTCGGCATTCACCGGTGGGGCTGCGAAAAATTCAGGCACCTTCTCTCGTCGAGAAGAAGCGATCCCAACCGAGAAATCTTGGAACAGAGCCTCCTGGCCTGTTCTAAGAGAATTCCCGAATTTCAACCCCCGATTTGGGGGTGTCGGCATTCGACGGGGGGGCTGCGAGAAATTCCGGCAACTTCTTTCGTCACAAGGAAGCGATCCCAATCGAGTAATTTTGGAACAGAGCCTCCTTGCCTGTTCTGAGATGAATCCAGAATTTCAACCCCCGATTTGGGGGTGTCGGCATTCTCCGGGGGGGGGGGGGGCTGCCAAAAATTCAGGCACCTCCTCTTGTCACAAGGAAGCGATCCCAATCGAGAAATTTTACAACAGAATCTCCTGGCCTGTTCTAAAAAAATTCCCGAATTTCAAACCCCGATTTCGGGGTGTCGGCATTCACCGGAGGGGCTGCAAAAAATTCAGGCACCCTCTTCCGTCACAAGAAAGCGATCCCAATCGAGACATTTTGGAACAGAGTTTCCTTGCCTGTTCTGAAAAAAATCCCGAATTCCAACCCCCGATTTGGGGGTGTCGGCAGTCACCGGGGGGGCTGCAAAGAATTCAGGCTCCTTCTTTCGTCACAAGAAAGCGATCTCGAACGAGAAATTTTGGAACGGAGCCTCCTGGCCTGTTCTTAAGAATTCCCGAATTCCAACCCCCAATTGGGGGGTGTCGGCATTCACCGGTGGGGCTGCGAAAAATTCAGGCACCTTCTCTCGTCAGAAGGAAACGATCCCAATCGAGAAATCTTGGAACAGAGACTCCTGGCCTGTTCTAAGAAAATTCCCGAATTTCAACCCCCGATTTTGGGGTGTTCGCGTTCACCGGGGGGGGCTGCAAAAAATTCTGGCACCCTCTCTCGTCACAAGAAAGCGATCCCGAACGAGAAATTTTGGAACAGAGCCTCCTCTCCTGTTCTAAAGAATTCCCGAATTCCAACCCCCAATATGGGGGTGTCGGCATTCACCGGTGGGGCTGCGAAAAATTCAGGCACCATCTCTCGTCGGAAGGAAGCGATCCCAATCGAGAAATCTTGGAACAGAGCCTCCTGGCCTGTTCTAAAAAAATTACCGAATTCCAACCCCCGATTTTGGGGATGTCGGCATTCACCGGGGGGCTGCAATAAATTCAGGCACCTTTTCCGTCACGAGAGAGCGATCCCAATCGAGAGATTTTGGAACAGAGCCTCCTTGCCTGTTCTGAGATGAATCCCGAATTCCAACCCACGATTTGGGGGTGTCGGCATTCACCGGGGGGCTGCAAAAAATACGAGCACCTCCTCTTGTCACAAGAAAACGATCCCATTCGAGAAATTTTGGAACAGAGCCTCCTGGCCTGTTCTAAGAAATTTCCCGAATCTCAACCCCCGATTTGGGGGTGTCGGTATTCACCGGGGGGGGGGGGGGGCCTGCAAAAAATTCAGGCACCCTCTCTCGTCACAAGAAAGCGATCCCGATCGAGAAATTTTGGAACAGAGCCTCCTTGCCTGTTCTGAGATAAATCCCGAAGTTCAACCCCCGATTTGGGGGTGTCGGCATTCGACGGGGGGGGCTGTGAAAAATTCAGGCACCTCCTTTCGTCACAAGAAAGTGATCCGGATCGAGAGATTTTGGAACAGAGCCTCCTGGCCTGTTCTAAGAGAATTCCCGAATATCAACCCCCGATTTGGGGGGTGTCGGCATTCACCGGTGGGGCTGCGAAAAATTCAGGCACCTTCTCTCGTCAGAAGAAAACGATCCCAATCGAGAAATCTTGGAACAGAGACTCCTGGCCTGTTCTAAGAAAATTCCCGAATATCAACCCCCGATTTGGGGGTGTCGGCATCCACCGGGGGGGCTGCCAAAGATTCAGGCATCTATTTTCGTTACAAGAAAGCGATCTCAATCGAGAAATTTTGGAACAGAGCCTCCTTGCCTATTCTGAGATAAATCCTGTATTTCAACCCCCGATTTGGGGGTGTCGGCATTCACCGGGGGGTTGCTGAAGATTCAGGCACCTCCTTATGTCACAAGAAAGCGATACCAATCGAGAAATTTTCGAACAGAGCCTCCTGGCCTGTTCTAAAAAAATTCCCGAATTTCAACCCCCGATTTCGGGGTGTCGGCATTCACCGGGGGACTGCGAAAAATTCCGGCACCATCTTTTATCACAAGAAAGCAATCCCAATCGATGAAATTTGGAACAGAGCCTCCTGGCTTGTTCTAAGAGAATTCCCGAATTTCAACCCCCGATTTGGGGGTGTTGGCATTCGACGGGGGGCTGCAAAATATTCAGGCACCTTCTCTCGTCACAAGGTAGCGATCCCGAACGAGAAGTTTTGGAACAGAGCCTCCTGGCCTGTTCTAAGAAAATTCCCGAATTTCAACCCCCGATTTGGGGTTGTCGGCATTCGACGGGGGGGCTGCGAGAAATTCAGGCGACTTCTTTCGTCACGAGGAAGCAATCCCAATCGAGTAATTTTGGAACAGAGCCTCCTTGCCTGTTCTGAGATAAATCCCGAATTTCAACCCCCGATTTGGGGGTGTCGGCATTCTCCGGGGGGGGCTGCAAAAAATTCAGGCACCTCCTTTTGTCACAAGAAAACGTTCCCAATCGAGAAATGTTGGAACAGAGCCTCCTGGCCTGTTCTAAGAAAATTTTCGAATTTTAACCCCCGATTTGGGGGTGTCGGCATTCACGGGGGGGGGCTATAAAAAATTCAGGCACCCTCTCTCGTCACAAGAAAGCGATCCCAAACGAGAAATTTTGGAACAGAGCCTCCTCTCCTGTTCTAAAGAATTCCCGAATTCCAACCCCCAATATGGGGGTGTCGGCATTCACCGGTGGGGCTGCGAAAAATTCAGGCACCTTCTCTCGTCGAGAAGAAGCGATCCCAACCGAGAAATCTTGGAACAGAGCCTCCTGGCCTGTTCTAAGAGAATTCCCGAATTTCAACCCCCGATTTGGGGGTGTCGGCATTCGACGGGGGGGCTGCGAGAAATTCAGGCAACTTCTTTCGTCACAAGGAAGCGATCCCAATCGAGTAATTTTGGAACAGAGCCTCCTTGCCTGTTCTGAGATAAATCCAGAATTTCAACCCCCGATTTGGGGGTGTCGGCATTCTCCGGGGGGGGGGGGGGGGGCTGCCAAAAATTCAGGCACCTCCTCTTGTCACAAGGAAGCGATCCCAATCGAGAAATTTTACAACAGAATCTCCTGGCCTGTTCTAAAAAAATTCCCGAATTTCAAACCCCGATTTCGGGGTGTCGGCATTCACCGGAGGGGCTGCAAAAAATTCAGGCACCCTCTTCCGTCACAAGAAAGCGATCCCAATCGAGACATTTTGGAACAGAGCTTCCTTGCCTGTTCTGAAAAAAATCCCGAATTCCAACCCCCGATTTGGGGGTGTCGGCAGTCACCGGGGGGGCTGCAAAGAATTCAGGCTCCTTCTTTCGTCACAAGAAAGCGATCTCGAACGAGAAATTTTGGAACGGAGCCTCCTGGCCTGTTCTTAAGAATTCCCGAATTCCAACCCCCAATTGGGGGGTGTCGGCATTCACCGGTGGGGCTGCGAAAAATTCAGGCACCTTCTCTCGTCAGAAGGAAACGATCCCAATCGAGAAATCTTGGAACAGAGACTCCTGGCCTGTTCTAAGAAAATTCCCGAATTTCAACCCCCGATTTCGGGGTGTTCGCGTTCACCGGGGGGGGCTGCAAAAAATTCTGGCACATTCTTTCGTCACAAGAGAGCGATCCCGAACGAGAAATTTTGGAACAGAGCCTCCTTGCCTGTTCTGAGAAAATTCTCGAAATTTAACCCCTGATTTGGGGGTGTCGGCATTCACCGGGGGGGCTGCAAAAAATTCAGGCACCATCTCTCGTCGGAAGGAAGCGATCCCAATCGAGAAATCTTGGAACAGAGCCTCCTGGCCTGTTCTAAAAAAATTACCGAATTCCAACCCCCGATTTTGGGGATGTCGGCATTCACCGGGGGGCTGCAATAAATTCAGGCACCTTTTCCGTCACGAGAGAGCGATCCCAATCGAGAGATTTTGGAACAGAGCCTCCTTGCCTGTTCTGAGATGAATCCCGAATTCCAACCCACGATTTGGGGGTGTCGGCATTCACCGGGGGGCTGCAAAAAATACGAGCACCTCCTCTTGTCACAAGAAAACGATCCCATTCGAGAAATTTTGGAACAGAGCCTCCTGGCCTGTTCTAAGAAATTTCCCGAATCTCAACCCCCGATTTGGGGGTGTCGGTATTCACCGGGGGGGGGGCCTGCAAAAAATTCAGGCACCCTCTCTCGTCACAAGAAAGCGATCCCGATCGAGAAATTTTGGAACAGAGCCTCCTTGCCTGTTCTGAGATAAATCCCGAAGTTCAACCCCCGATTTGGGGGTGTCGGCATTCGACGGGGGGGGGCTGTAAAAAATTCAGGCACCTCCTTTCGTCACAAGAAAGCGATCCGGATCGAGAGATTTTGGAACAGAGCCTCCTGGCCTGTTCTAAGAGAATTCCCGAATATCAACCCCCGATTTGGGGGTGTCGGCATCCACCGGGGGGGCTGCCGAAGATTCAGGCATCTATTTTCGTTACAAGAAAGCGATCCCAATCGAGAAATTTTGGAACAGAGCCTCCTGGCCTGTTCTAAGAAAATTCCCGAATTTCAAACCCCGATTTCGGGGTGTCGGCATTCACCGGAGGGGCTGCAAAAAATTCAGGCACCCTCTTCCGTCACAAGAAAGCGATCCCAATCGAGACATTTTGGAACAGAGCTTCCTTGCCTGTTCTGAAAAAAATCCCGAATTCCAACCCCCGATTTGGGGGTGTCGGCATTCACCGGGGGGGCTGCAAAGAATTCAGGCTCCTTCTTTCGTCACAAGAAAGCGATCTCGAACGAGAAATTTTGGAACGGAGCCTCTTGGCCTGTTCTTAAGAATTCCCGAATTCCAACCCCCAATTGGGGGCTGTCGGCATTCACCGGTGGGGCTGCGAAAAATTCAGGCACCTTCTCTCGTCAGAAGGAAACGATCCCAATCGAGAAATCTTGGAACAGAGCCTCCTGGCCTGTTTTGAAAAAATTCCCGAATTTCAACCCCCGATTTTGGGGGTGTCGGCATTCACCGGGGGGGGGGGGCTGCGAAAAATTCAGGCACCTTCTCTCGTCAGGAGGAAGCGATCCCACTTGAGAAATCTTGGAACAGAGACTCCTGGCCTGTTCTAAGAAAATTCCCGAATTTCAACCCCCGATTTCGGGGTGTTCGCGTTCACCGGGGGGGGGGCTGCAAAAAATTCTGGCACATTCTTTCGTCACGAGAGAGCGATCCCGAACGAGAAATTTTGGAACAGAGCCTCCTTGCCTGTTCTGAGATAAATCCCGAATTTCAACCCCCGATTTGGGGTTGTCAGCATTCACCGGGGGGGCTGCAAAAAATTCAGGCACCTCCTCTTGTCACAAGAAAGCGATCCCAATGGAGGAATTTTGGAACAGAGCCTCCTGGCCTGTTTTGAAAAAATTCCCGAATTTCAACCCCCGATTTTGGGGGTGTCGGCATTCACCGGGGGGGGGGGGGCTGCGAAAAATTCAGGCACCTTCTCTCGTCAGGAGGAAGCGATCCCACTTGAGAAATCTTGGAACAGAGACTCCTGGCCTGTTCTAAGAAAATTCCCGAATTTCAACCCCCGATTTCGGGGTGTTCGCGTTCACCGGGGGGGGGCTGCAAAAAATTCTGGCACATTCTTTCGTCACAAGAGAGCGATCCCGAACGAGAAATTTTGGAACAGAGCCTCCTTGCCTGTTCTGAGATAAATCCCGAATTTCAACCCCCGATTTGGGGTTGTCAGCATTCACCGGGGGGGCTGCAAAAAATTCAGGCACCTCCTCTTGTCACAAGAAAGCGATCCCAATGGAGGAATTTTGGAACAGAGCCTCCTGGCCTGTTCTAAGAAAATTCCCGAATTTCAACCCCCGATTTGGGGGTTGGAATTCAATTGGGGGTCGAATTTGGGGGTCTATTCAATACTGAATCGGTTCATTAAAACATATTGAACCAGCGAAGATCTTCCATCCATCCTTCCGTGTCCGATCCTATGCTGAATACTAGTATTGGATTATATTCGCTTACATCAATCCTCATCAACAGTATAGAATTCTATTGGCAGTTGTGATCCCAATTCTACAATTCAGGATTCAGCTTGATTGGGTCTTTGTTCGATTGATCTGCATTGAATTCCAATACTGCTCTCGCCGGTTGAATGATAGAACCGATTGAAATGTATTCATCCCGATAGGATTCGATTGGTTTTCAATTCATCCCAATCGATCTTTTGCAGCAGGGGAGAATTCCCGAATTTCAACCCCCGATTTGGGGGTGTTGGCATTCGACGGGGGGCTGCAAAATATTCAGGCACCTTCTCTCGTCACAAGGTAGCGATCCCGAACGAGGAATTTCGGAACAGAGCCTCCTGGCCTGTTCTAAGAAAATTCCATTTCAACCCCCGATTTGGGGGTGTCGGCATTCACCGGGGGGGCTGCAAGAAATTCAGGCATCTTCTTTCGTCACAAGGAAGCAATCCCAATCGAGTAATTTACGAACAGAGCCTCCTCGCCTGGTCGGAGATAAATCCAGAATTCCAACCCCCGATTTGGGGGTGTCGGCATTCTCCGGGGGGGGGGGGGGGCTGCCAAAAATTCAGGCACCTCCTCTTGTCACAAGGAAGCGATCCCAATCGAGAAATTTTGGAACAGAATCTCCTGGCCTGTTCTAAAAAAATTCCCGAATTTCAAACCCCAATTTCGGGGTGTCGGCATTCACCGGAGGGGCTGCTGAAGATTCAGGCACCTCCTCATGTCACAAGAAAGCGATCCCAATCGAGGAATTGTGGAACAGAGCCTCCTGGCCTGTTCTAAGAAAATTCCCGAATTCCAACCCCCGATTTCGGGGTTTCGGCATTCACCGGGGGACTGCGAAAAATTCCGGCACCATCTTTTATCGCAAGGAAGCAATCCCAATCGATAAATTTTGGAACAGAGCCTCCTGGCTTGTTCTGAGAGAATTCCCGAATTTCAACTCCCGATTTGGGGGTGTTGGCATTCACCGGGGGGCTGCAAAACATTCAGGCACCTTCTCTCGTCACAAGGTAGCGATCCCGAACGAGAAATTTTGGAACAGAGCCTCCTGGCCTGTTCTAAGAAAATTCCCGAATTTCAACCCCCGATTTAAGGGTGTCGGCATTCACCGGGGGGGCTGCGAGAAATTCAGGCACCTCCTTCCGTCAAAAGGAAGCGATCCCAATCGAGAAATTTTGGAACAGAGACTCCTGGCCTGTTCTAAGAAAATTCCCGAATTTCAACCCCCGATTTCGGGGTGTTCGCGTTCACCGGGGGGGGGCTGCAAAAAATTCTGGCACATTCTTTCGTCACAAGAGAGTGATCCCGAACGAGAAATTTTGAAACAGAGCCTCTTTGCCTGTTCTGAGATAAATCCCGAATTTCAACCCCCGATTTGGGGTTGTCGGCATTCACCGGGGGGGCTGCGGAAAATTCAGGCACCTCCTTTCGTCAAAAGGAAGCGATCCCAATTGAGAAATTTTGGAACAGAGACTCCTGGCCTGTTCTAAGAAAATTCCCGAATTTCAACCCCCGATTTCGGGGTGTTCGCGTTCACCGGGGGGGGGGGGGCTGCAAAAAATTCTGGCACATTCTTTCGTCACAAGAGAGCGATCCCGAACGAGAAATTTTGGAACAGAGCCTCCTTGCCTGTTCTGAGATAAATCCCGAATTTCAACCCCCGATTTGGGGTTGTCGGCATTCACCGGGGGGGCTGCAAAAAATTCAGGCACCTCCTCTTGTCACAAGAAAGCGATCCCAATGGAGGAATTTTCGAACAGAGCCTCCTGGCCTGTTCTAAGAAAATTCCCGGATTTCAACCCCCGATTTGGGGGTTGGAATTCAATTGGGGGTCGAATTTGGGGGTCTATTCAATACTGACTCGGTTCATTAAAACATATTAAACCAGCGCAGATCTTCCATCCATCCTTCCGTGTCCGATCCTATGCTGAATACTAGTATTGGATTATATTCGCTTACATCAATCCTCATCAACAGTATAGAATACTATTGGCAGTTGTGATCCCAATTCTACAATTCAGGATTCAGCTTGATTAGGTCTTTGTTCGATTGATCTGCATTGAATTCCAATACTGCTCCCGCCGGTTGAATGATAGAACCGATTGAAATGTATTCATCCCGATAGGATTCGATTGGTTTTCAATCCTACCCAATCGATCTTTTGCAGCAGGGGAGAATTCCCGAATTTCAACCCCCGATTTGGGGGTGTTGGCATTCACCGGGGGGCTGAAAAACATTCAGGCACCTTCTCCCGTCACAAGGTAGCGATCCCGAACGAGAAATTTTGGAACAGAGCCTCCTGGCCTGTTCTAAGAAAATTCCCGAATTTCAACCCCCGATTTGGGGGTGTCGGCATTCACCGGGGGGGCTGCGAGAAATTCAGGCACCTCCTTTCGTCACAAGAAAGCGATCCCAATCGATAGATTTTGGAACAGAGCCTTCTGGCCTGTTCTAAGGAAATTTCCGAATTTCAACCCCGATTTGGGGGTGTCGGCATTCACCAGGGTGGCTGCGAGAAATTCAGGCACCGTCTTCCGTCACAAGGAAGCAATCCCAATCGAGAAATTTCGGAACAGAGCCTCCTTGCCTGTTCTGAGATAAATCCCGAATTTCAACCCCCGATTTGGGGGTGTCGGCATTCACCGGGGGGGCTGCAAAAAATTCAGGCACCTCCTTTTGTCACAAGGAAACGATCCCAATCGAAAAATTTTGGAACAGAGCCTCCTAGCCTGTTCTGAGAAAATTCTCGAAATTTAACCCCCGATTTGGGGGTGTCGGCATTCACCGGGGGGGCTGCAAAAAATTCAGGCACCCTCTCTCGTCACAAGGAAGCGATCCCAAACGAGAAATTTTGGAACAGAGCCTCCTCTCCTGTTCTAAAGAATTCCCGAATTCCAACCCCCAATATGGGGGTGTCGGCATTCACCGGTGGGGCTGCGAAAAATTCAGGCACCTTCTCTCGTCGGGAGGAAGCGATCCCGAACGAGAAATGTTGGAACAGAGCCTCCTGGCCTGTTCTAAAAAAATTCCCGAATTCCAACCCCCGATTTTGGGGGTGTCGGCATTCACCGGGGGGCTGCAAAAATTCAGGCATCTCCTTTTGTCACAAGAAAACGATCCCAATCGAAAAATTTTGGAACAGAGCCTCCTGGCCTGTTCTGAGAAAATTCTCGAAATTTAACCCCTGATTTGGGGGTGTCGGCATTCACCGGGGGGGCTGCAAAAAATTCAGGCACCCTCTCTCGTCACAAGAAAGCGATCCCGAACGAGAAATTTTGGAACAGAGCCTCCTCTCCTGTTCTAAAGAATTCCCGAATTCCAACCCCCAATATGGGGGTGTCGGCATTCACCGGTGGGGCTGCGAAAAATTCAGGCACCTTCTCTCGTCGGAAGGAAGCGATCCCAATCGAGAAATCTTGGAACAGAGCCTCCTGGCCTGTTCTAAAAAAATTCCCGAATTCCAACCCCCGATTTTGGGGGTGTCGGCATTCACCGGGGGGCTGCAATAAATTCAGGCACCTCCTTTCGTCACAAGAGAGCGATCCCAATCGAGAGATTTTGGAACAGAGCCTCCTTGCCTGTTCTGAGATGAATCCCGAATTTCAACCCACGATTTGGGGGTGTCGGCATTCACCGGGGGGGCTTCAAAAAATACGAGCACCTCCTTTTGTCACAAGAAAACGATCCATTCGAGAAATCTTGGAACAGAGCCTCCTGGCCTGTTCTAAGAAATTCCCCGAATCTCAACCCCCGATTTTAGGGGAGATTTGTTGGGGTGTCGGCATTCACCGGGGGGGGGGGGCTGCAAAAAATTCAGGCACCCCTCTCTCGTCACAAGAAAGCGATCCCGATCGAGAAATTTTGGAACAGAGCCTCCTTGCCTGTTCTGAGATAAATCCCGAATTTCAACCCCCGATTTGGGGTTGTCGGCATTCACCGGGGGGGCTGCGAAAAATTCAGGCTTCTCCTTTCGTCAAAAGGAAGCGATCCCAATCGAGAAATTTTGGAACAGAGACTCCTGGCCTGTTCTAAGAAAATTCCCGAATTTTCAACCCCCGATTTCGGGGTGTTCGCGTTCACCGGGGGGGCTGCAAAAAATTCAGGCACATCCTTCCGTCACAAGAGACGCGATCCCGAACGAGAAATTTTGAAACAGAGCCTCCTTGCCTGTTCTGAGATAAATCCCGAATTTCAACCCCCGATTTGGGGGTGTCGGCATTCACCGGGGGGGCTGCAAAGAATTCAGGCACCTCCTTCTGTCACAAGAAAACGATCCCAATCGAAAAATTTTGGAACAGAGCCTCCTGGCCTGTTCTGAGGAAATTCTCGAAATTTAACCCCCGATTTGGGGGTGTCGGCATTCGACGGGGGGGGGGGGGGCTGCAAAAAATTCAGGCACCCTCTCTCGTCCCAAGAAAGCATCCCGATCGAGAAATTTTGGAACCAGAGCCTCCTTCCCTGTTCTGAGATAAATCCCGAATTTCAACCCCCGATTTGGGGTTGTCGGCATTCACCGGGGGGGCTGCGAGAAATTCAGGCTTCTCCTTTCATCAAAAAGAAGCGATCCCAATCGAGAAATTTTGGAACAGAGACTCCTGGCCTGTTCTAAGAAAATTCCCGAATTTCAACCCCCGATTTCGGGGTGTTCGCGTTCACCGGGGGGGCTGCAAAAAATTCAGGCACATTCTTTCGTCACAAGAGACGCGATTCCGAACGAGAAATTTTGAAACAGAGCCTCCTTGCCTGTTCTGAGATAAATCCCGAATTTCAACCCCGATTTGGGGTTGTCGGCATTCACCGGGGGGGCTGCAAAAAATTCAGGCACCTCCTCTTGTCACAAGAGAGCGATCCCAATGGAGGAATTTTGAACAGAGCCTCCTGGCCTGTTCTAAGAAAATTCCCGAATTTCAACCCCCGATTTGGGGGTTGGAATTCAATTGGGGGTCGAATTTGGGGGTCTATTCAATACTGAATCGGTTCATTAAAACACATTGAACCAGCGAAGATCTTCCATCCATCCTTCCGTGTCCGATCCTATGCTGAATACTAGTATTGGATTATATTCGCTTACATCAATCCTCATCAACAGTATAGAATTCTATTGGCAGTTGTGATCCCAATTCTACAATTCAGGATTCAGCTTGATTGGGTCTTTGTTCGATTGATCTGCATGAATTCCAATACTGCTCTCGCCGGTTGAATGATAGAACCGATTGAAATGTATTCATCCCGATAGGATTCGATTGGTTTTCAATCCATCCCAGTCGATCTTTTGCAGCAGGGGAGAATTCCCGAATTTCAACCCCCGATTTGGGGGTGTTGGCATTCGACGGGGGGCTGCAAAATATTCAGGCACCTTCTCTCGTCACAAGGTAGCGATGCCGAACGAGAAATTTTGGAACAGAGCCTCCTGGCCTGTTCTAAGGAAATTCCATTTCAACCCCCGATTTGGGGGTGTCGGCATTCACCGGGGGGGGGGGGGCTGCAAGAAATTCAGGCATCTTCTTTCGTCACAAGGAAGCAATGCCAATCGAGTAATTTTGGAACAGAGCCTCCTTGCCTGTTCTGAGATAAATCCAGAATTCCAACCCCCGATTTGGGGGTGTCGGCATTCTCCGGGGGGGGGGGGCTGCCAAAAATTCAGGCACCTCCCCTTGTCACAAGGAAGCGATCCAATCGAGAAATTTTGGAACAGAATCTCCCGGCCTGTTCTAAAAAAATTCCCGAATTGCAAACCCCAATTTCGGGGTGTCGGCATTCACCGGAGGGGCTGCTGAAGATTCAGGCACCTCCTCATGTCACAAGAAAGCGATCCCAATCGAGAAATTGTGGAACAGAACCTCCTGGCCTGTTCCACAATTCCCGAATTCCAACCCCCGATTTCGGGGTTTCGGCATTCACCGGGGGGCTTGCAAAACATTCAGGGACCTTCTCCCGTCACAAGGTAGCGATCCCGAACGATAAATTTTGGAACAGAGCCTCCTGGCCTGTTCTAAGAAAATTCCCGAATTTCAACCCCCGATTTGGGGGTGTCGGCATTCACCGGGGGGGCTGCGACAAATTCAGGCACCTCCTTTCGTCACAAGAAGACGACCCCAATCGAGAGATTTTGGAACAGAGCCTTCTGGCCTGTTCTAAGAAAATTTCCGAATTTCAACCCCGATTTGGGGGGTGTCGGCATTCACCAGGGTGGCTGCGAGAAAATTCAGGCACCGTCTTCCGTCACAAGGAAGCGATCCCAATCGAAAAATTTTGGAACAGAGCCTCCTGGCCTGTTCTGAGAAAATTCTCGAAATTTAACCCCCGATTTGGGGGTGTCGGCATTCACCGGGGGGGCTGCAAAAAATTCAGGCACCCTCTCTCGTCACAAGGAAGCGATCCCGAACGAGAAATTTTGGAACAGAGCCTCCTCTCCTGTTCTAAAGAATTCCCGAATTCCAACCCCCAATATGGGGGTGTCGGCATTCACCGGTGGGGCTGCGAGAAATTCAGGCACCTTCTCTCGTCAGGAGGAAGCGATCCCGAACGAGAAATCTTGGAACAGAGCCTCCTGGCCTGTTCTAAAAAAATTCCCGAATTCCAACCCCCGATTTTGGAGGTGTCGGCATTCACCGGGGGGCTGCAATAAATTCAGGCAACTCCTTTCGTCACAAGAGAGCGATCCCAATCGAGAGATTTTGGAACAGAGCCTCCTTGCCTGTCTGAGATGAATCCCGAATTTCAACCACGATTTGGGGGTGTCGGCATTCACCGGGGGGGCTTCAAAAAATACGAGCACCTCCTTTTGTCACAAGAAAACGATCCCATTCGAGAAATTTTGAAACAGAGCCTCCTGGCCTGTTCTAAGAGATTTCCCGAATCTCAACCCCCGATTTGGGGGTGTCGGCATTTACCGGGGGGGGGGCTGCAAAAATTCAGGCACCCTCTCTCGTCACAAGAAAGCGATCCCGATCGAGAAATTTTGGAACAGAGCCTCCTTGCCTGTTCTGAGATAAATCCCGAAGTTCAACCCCCGATTTGGGGTTGTCGGCATTCACCGGGGGGGGGGGGGGCTGCGAAAAATTCAGGCACCTCCTTTTGTCACAAGGAAGCGATCCCAATCGAGAAATTTTGAAACAGAGACTCCTGGCCTGTTCTAAGAAAATTCCCGAATTTCAACCCCCGATTTCGGGGTGTTGGCGTTTACCGGGGGGGGCTGCAAAAAATTCAGGCACATTCTTTCGTCACAAGAGAGCGATCCCGAACGAGAAATTTTGAAACAGAGCCTCCTTGCCTGTTCTGGATAAATCCCGGATTTCAATCCCCGATTTGGGGTTGTCGGCATTCACCGGGGGGCTGCGAAAAATTCAGGCACCTCCTCTTGTCACAAGAAAGCGATCCCAATCGAGGAATTTTGGAACTGAGCCTCCTGGCCTGTTTCTAAAAAAAATTCCCGAATTTCAACCCCCGATTTCGGGGTGTCGGCATTCACCGGGGGGGGCTGCAAAGAATTCAGGCACATTCTTCCGCCACAAGAAAGCGATCCCAAACGAGAAATTCTGGAACTTAGCCTCCTGGCCTAATCTAAAAAATTCCCGAATTTCAACCCCCGATTTGGGGGTGTCGCATTCACCGGGGGGGCTGCAAAAATTCAGGCACCTCCTCTCGTCACAAGAAAGCGATCCGGATCGAGAGATTTTGGAACAGAGCCTCCTGGCCTGTTCTAAGAGAATTCCCGAATATCAACCCCCGATTGGGGGTGTCGGCATCCACCGGGGGGGCTGCAAAAGATTCAGGCATCTATTTTCGTTACAAGGAAGCGATCCCAATCGAGAAATCTTGGAACAGAGCCTCCTTGCCTGTTCTGAGATAAATCCTGTATATCAACCCCGATTTGGGGTTGTCGGCATTCACCGGGGGGGCTGCTGAAGATTCAGGCGTCTCCTTATGTCACAAGAAAGCGATCCCAATCGAGGAATTTGGAACAGAGCCTCCTGGCTTGTTCTAAGAGAATTCCAGAATTTCAACCCCCGATTTCGGGGTGTCGGCATTCACCGGGGGACTGCGAAAAATTCGGCACCATCTTTTATCACAAGGAAGCAATCCCAATCGATGAAATTTGGAACAGAGCCTCCTGGCTTGTTCTAAGAGAATTCCCGAATTTCAACCCCCGATTTGGGGGGTGTTGGCATTCGACGGGGGGCTGCAAAATATTCAGGCACCTTCTCTCGTCACAAGGTAGCGATCCCGAACGAGAAGTTTTGGAACAGAGCCTCCTGGCCTGTTCTAAGAAAATTCCCGAATTTCAACCCCCGATTTGGGGTTGTCGGCATTCGACGGGGGGGCTGCGAGAAATTCAGGCGACTTCTTTCGTCACGAGGAAGCAATCCCAATCGAGTGATTTTGGAACAGAGCCTCCTTGCCTGTTCTGAGATAAATCCCGAATTTCAACCCCCGATTTGGGGGTGTCGGCATTCTCCGGGGGGGGCTGCAAAAAATTCAGGCACCTCCTTTTGTCACAAGAAAACGTTCCCAATCGAGAAATGTTGGAACAGAGCCTCCTGGCCTGTTCTAAGAAAATTTTCGATTTTTAACCCCCGATATGGGGGTGTCGGCATTCACGGGGGGGGCTATAAAAAATTCAGGCACCCTCTCTCGTCACAAGAAAGCGATCCCAAACGAGAAATTTTGGAACAGAGCCTCCTCTCCTGTTCTAAAGAATTCCCGAATTCCAACCCCCAATATGGGGGTGTCGGCATTCACCGGTGGGGCTGCGAAAAATTCAGGCACCTTCTCTCGTCGAGAAGAAGCGATCCCAACCGAGAAATCTTGGAACAGAGCCTCCTGGCCTGTTCTAAGAAAATTCCCGAATTTCAACCCCCGATTTGGGGGTGTCGGCATTCGACGGGGGGGCTGCGAGAAATTCAGGCAACTTCTTTCGTCACGAGGAAGCAATCCCAATCGAGTAATTTTGGAACAGAGCCTCCTTGCTGTTCTGAGATAAATCCAGAATTTCAACCCCCGATTTGGGGGTGTCGGCATTCTCCGGGGGGGGGGGCTGCCAAAATTCAGGCACCTCCTCTTGTCACAAGGAAGCGATCCCAATCGAGAAATTTTACAACAGAATCTCCTGGCCTGTTCTAAAAAAATTCCCGAATTTCAAACCCCGATTTCGGGGTGTCGGCATTCACCGGAGGGGCTGCAAAAAATTCAGGCACCCTCTTCCGTCACAAGAAAGCGATCCCAATCGAGACATTTTGGAACAGAGCTTCCTTGCCTGTTCTGAAAAAAATCCCGAATTCCAACCCCCGATTTGGGGGTGTCGGCAGTCACCGGGGGGGCTGCAAAGATTCAGGCTCCTTCTTTCGTCACAAGAAAGCGATCTCGAACGAGAAATTTTGGAACGGAGCCTCCTGGCCTGTTCTTAAGAATTCCCGAATTCCAACCCCCAATTGGGGGGTGTCGGCATTCACCGGTGGGGCTGCGAAAAATTCAGGCACCTTCTCTCGTCAGAAGGAAACGATCCCAATCGAGAAATCTTGGAACAGAGACTCCTGGCCTGTTCTAAGAAAATTCCCGAATTCCAACCCCCGATTTCGGGGTGTTCGCGTTCACCGGGGGGGGGCTGCAAAAAATTCTGGCACATTCTTTCGTCACAAGAGAGCGATCCCGAACGAGAAATTTTGGAACAGAGCCTCCTTGCCTGTTCTGAGAAAATTCTCGAAATTTAACCCCTGATTTGGGGGTGTCGGCATTCACCGGGGGGGCTGCAAAAAATTCAGGCACCCTCTCTCGTCACAAGAAAGCGATCCCGAACGAGAAATTTTGGAACAGAGCCTCCTCTCCTGTTCTAAAGAATTCCCGAATTCCAACCCCCAATATGGGGGTGTCGGCATTCACCGGTGGGGCTGCGAAAAATTCAGGCACCATCTCTCGTCGGAAGGAAGCGATCCCAATCGAGAAATCTTGGAACAGAGCCTCCTGGCCTGTTCTAAAAAAATTACCGAATTCCAACCCCCGATTTTGGGGATGTCGGCATTCACCGGGGGCTGCAATAAATTCAGGCACCTCCTTTCGTCACGAGAGAGCGATCCCAATCGAGAGATTTTGGAACAGAGCCTCCTTGCCTGTTCTGAGATGAATCCCGAATTCCAACCCACGATTTGGGGGTGTCGGCATTCACCGGGGGGCTGCAAAAAATACGAGCACCTCCTCTGGTCACAAGAAAACGATCCATTCGAGAAATTTTGGAACAGAGCCTCCTGGCCTGTTCTAAGAAATTTCCCGAATCTCAACCCCCGATTTGGGGGTGTCGGTATTCACCGGGGGGGGGGGGGCCTGCAAAAAATTCAGGCACCCTCTCTCGTCACAAGAAAGCGATCCCGATCGAGAAATTTTGGAACAGAGCCTCCTTGCCTGTTCTGAGATAAATCCCGAAGTTCAACCCCCGATTTGGGGGTGTCGGCATTCGACGGGGGGGGGGCTGTAAAAAATTCAGGCACCTCCTTTCGTCACAAGAAAGCGATCCGGATCGAGAGATTTTGGAACAGAGCCTCCTGGCCTGTTCTAAGAGAATTCCCGAATATCAACCCCCGATTTGGGGGTGTCGGCATCCACCGGGGGGGCTGCCGAAGATTCAGGCATCTATTTTCGTTACAAGAAAGCGATCCCAATCGAGAAATTTTGGAACAGAGCCTCCTGGCCTGTTCTAAGAAAATTCCCGAATTTCAAACCCCGATTTCGGGCTGTCCGGCATTCACCGGTGGGGCTGCGAAAAATTCAGGCACCTTCTCTCGTCAGAAGGAAACGATCCCAATCGAGAAATCTTGGAACAGAGCCTCCTGGCCTGTTTTGAAAAAATTCCCGAATTTCAACCCCGATTTTGGGGGTGTCGGCATTCACCGGGGGGGGGGGGGGCTGCGAAAAATCAGGCACCTTCTCTCGTCAGGAGGAAGCGATCCCACTTGAGAAATCTTGGAACAGAGACTCCTGGCCTGTTCTAAGAAAATTCCCGAATTTCAACCCCCGATTTCGGGGTGTTCGCGTTCACCGGGGGGGGGCTGCAAAAAATTCTGGCACATTCTTTCGTCACAAGAGAGCGATCCCGAACGAGAAAATTTTGGAACAGAGCCTACCTGCCTGTTCTGAGATAAATCCCGAATTTCAACCCCCGATTTGGGGTTGTCAGCATTCACCGGGGGGGCTGCAAAAAATTCAGGCACCTCCTCTTGTCACAAGAAAGCGATCCCAATGGAGGAATTTTGGAACAGAGCCTCCTGGCCTGTTCTAAGAAAATTCCCGAATTTCAACCCCCGATTTGGGGGTTGGAATTCAATTGGGGGTCGAATTTGGGGGTCTTTTCAATACTGAATCGGTTCATTAAAACATATTGAACCAGCGAAGATCTTCCATCCATCCTTCCGTGTCCGATCCTATGCTGAATACTAGTATTGGATTATATTCGCTTACATCAATCCTCATCAACAGTATAGAATTCTATTGGCAGTTGTGATCCCAATTCTACAATTCAGGATTCAGCTTGATTGGGTCTTTGTTCGATTGATCTGCATTGAATTCCAATACTGCTCTCGCCGGTTGAATGATAGAACCGATTGAGATGTATTCATCCCGATAGGATTCGATTGGTTTTCAATTCATCCCAATCGATCTTTTGCAGCAGGGGAGAATTCCCGAATTTCAACCCCCGATTTGGGGGTGTTGGCATTCGACGGGGGGCTGCAAAATATTCAGGCACCTTCTCTCGTCACAAGGTAGCGATCCCGAACGAGGAATTTTGGAACAGAGCCTCCTGGCCTGTTCTAAGAAAATTCCATTTCAACCCCCGATTTGGGGGTGTCGGCATTCACCGGGGGGGCTGCAAGAAATTCAGGCATCTTCTTTCGTCACAAGGAAGCAATCCCAATCGAGTAATTTACGAACAGAGCCTCCTCGCCTGGTCTGAGATAAATCCAGAATTCCAACCCCCGATTTGGGGGTGTCGGCATTCTCCGGGGGGGGGGGGGGGCTGCCAAAAATTCAGGCACCTCCTCTTGTCACAAGGAAGCGATCCCAATCGAGAAATTTTGGAACAGAATCTCCTGGCCTGTTCTAAAAAAATTCCCGAATTTCAAACCCCAATTTCGGGGTGTCGGCATTCACCGGAGGGGCTGCTGAAGATTCAGGCACCTCCTCATGTCACAAGAAAGCGATCCCAATCGAGGAATTGTGGAACAGAGCCTCCTGGCCTGTTCTAAGAAAATTCCCGAATTCCAACCCCCGATTTCGGGGTTTCGGCATTCACCGGGGGACTGCGAAAAATTCCGGCACCATCTTTTATCGCAAGGAAGCAATCCCAATCGATAAATTTTGGAACAGAGCCTCCTGGCTTGTTCTGAGAGAATTCCCGAATTTCAACTCCCGATTTGGGGGTGTTGGCATTCACCGGGGGGCTGCAAAACATTCAGGCACCTTCTCTCGTCACAAGGTAGCGATCCCGAACGAGAAATTTTGGAACAGAGCCTCCTGGCCTGTTCTAAGAAAATTCCCGAATTTCAACCCCCGATTTGGGGGGTGTCGGCATTCACCGGGGGGGCTGCGAGAAATTCAGGCACCTCCTTCCGTCAAAAGGAAGCGATCCCAATCGAGAAATTTTGGAACAGAGACTCCTGGCCTGTTCTAAGAAAATTCCCGAATTTCAACCCCCGATTTCGGGGTGTTCGCGTTCACCGGGGGGGGGCTGCAGAAAATTCTGGCACATTCTTTCGTCACAAGAGAGTGATCCCGAACGAGAAATTTTGAAACAGAGCCTCCTTGCCTGTTCTGAGATAAATCCCGAATTTCAACCCCCGATTTGGGGTTGTCGGCATTCACCGGGGGGGCTGCGGAAAATTCAGGCACCTCCTTTCGTCAAAAGGAAGCGATCCCAATTGAGAAATTTTGGAACAGAGACTCCTGGCCTGTTCTAAGAAAATTCCCGAATTTCAACCCCCGATTTCGGGGTGTTCGCGTTCACCGGGGGGGGGGGGCTGCAAAAAATTCTGGCACATTCTTTCGTCACAAGAGAGCGATCCCGAACGAGAAATTTTGGAACAGAGCCTCCTTGCCTGTTCTGAGATAAATCCCGAATTTCAACCCCCGATTTGGGGTTGTCGGCATTCACCGGGGGGGCTGCAAAAAATTCAGGCACCTCCTTTCGTCACAAGAGAGCGATCCCAATGGAGGAATTTTCGAACAGAGCCTCCTGGCCTGTTCTAAGAAAATTCCCGAATTTCAACCCCCGATTTGGGGGTTGGAATTCAATTGGGGGTCGAATTTGGGGGTCTATTCAATACTGACTCGGTTCATTAAAACATATTAAACCAGCGCAGATCTTCCATCCATCCTTCCGTGTCCGATCCTATGCTGAATACTAGTATTGGATTATATTCGCTTACATCAATCCTCATCAACAGTATAGAATACTATTGGCAGTTGTGATCCCAATTCTACAATTCAGGATTCAGCTTGATTAGGTCTTTGTTTGATTGATCTGCATTGAATTCCAATACTGCTCCCGCCGGTTGAATGATAGAACCGATTGAAATGTATTCATCCCGATAGGATTCGATTGGTTTTCAATCCTACCCAATCGATCTTTTGCAGCAGGGGAGAATTCCCGAATTTCAACCCCCGATTTGGGGGTGTTGGCATTCACCGGGGGGCTGCAAAACATTCAGGCACCTTCTCCCGTCACAAGGTAGCGATCCCGAACGAGAAATTTTGGAACAGAGCCTCCTGGCCTGTTCTAAGAAAATTCCCGAATTTCAACCCCCGATTTGGGGGTGTCGGCATTCACCGGGGGGGCTGCGAGAATTCAGGCACCTCCTTTCGTCACAAGAAAGCGATCCCAATCGATCGATTTTGGAACAGAGCCTTCTGGCCTGTTCTAAGGAAATTTCCGAATTTCAACCCCGATTTGGGGGTGTCGGCATTCACCAGGGTGGCTGCGAGAAATTCAGGCACCGTCTTCCGTCACAAGGAAGCAATCCCAATCGAGAAATTTCGGAACAGAGCCTCCTTGCCTGTTCTGAGATAAATCCCGAATTTCAACCCCCGATTTGGGGGTGTCGGCATTCACCGGGGGGGCTGCAAAAAATTCAGGCACCTCCTTTTGTCACAAGGAAACGATCCCAATCGAAAAATTTTGGAACACAGCCTCCTAGCCTGTTCTGAGAAAATTCTCGAAATTTAACCCCCGATTTGGGGGTGTCGGCATTCACCGGGGGGGCTGCAAAAAATTCAGGCACCCTCTCTCGTCACAAGGAAGCGATCCCAAACGAGAAATTTTGGAACAGAGCCTCCTCTCCTGTTCTAAGAATTCCCGAATTCCAACCCCCAATATGGGGGTGTCGGCATTCACCGGTGGGGCTGCGAAAAATTCAGGCACCTTCTCTCGTCGGGAGGAAGCGATCCCGAACGAGAAATGTTGGAACAGAGCCTCTGGCCTGTTCTAAAAAAATTCCCGAATTCCAACCCCCCGATTTTGGGGGTGTCGGCATTCACCGGGGGGCTGCAAAAATTCAGGCATCTCCTTTTGTCACAAGAAAACGATCCCAATCGAAAAATTTTGGAACAGAGCCTCCTGGCCTGTTCTGAGAAAATTCTCGAAATTTAACCCCTGATTTGGGGGTGTCGGCATTCACCGGGGGGGCTGCAAAAATTCAGGCACCCTCTCTCGTCACAAGAAAGCGATCCCGAACGAGAAATTTTGGAACAGAGCCTCCTCTCCTGTTCTAAAGAATTCCCGAATTCCAACCCCCAATATGGGGGTGTCGGCATTCACCGGTGGGGCTGCGAAAAATTCAGGCACCTTCTCTCGTCGGAAGGAAGCGATCCCAATCGAGAAATCTTGGAACAGAGCCTCCTGGCCTGTTCTAAAAAAATTCCCGAATTCCAACCCCCGATTTTGGGGTGTGTCGGCATTCACCGGGGGGCTGCAATAAATCAGGCACCTCCTTTCGTCACAAGAGAGCGATCCCAATCGAGAGATTTTGGAACAGAGCCTCCTTGCCTGTTCTGAGATGAATCCCGAATTTCAACCCACGATTTGGGGGTGTCGGCATTCACCGGGGGGGCTTCAAAAAATACGAGCACCTCTTTTTGTCACAAGAAAACGATCCCATTCGAGAAATTTTGAAACAGAGCCTCCTGGCCTGTTCTAAGAGATTTCCCGAATCTCAACCCCCGATTTGGGGGTGTCGGCATTCACCGGGGGGGGCTGCACAAAATTCAGGCACATTCTTTCGTCACAAGAGAGCGATCCCAAACGAGAAATTTGAAACAGAGCCTCCTTGCCTGTTCTGAGATTAAATCCCGAATTTCAACCCCGATTTGAGGTTGTCGGCATTCACCGGGGGGGCTGCAAAAAATACGAGCACCTCCTTTTGTCACAAGAAAACGATCCCATTCGAGAAATCTTGGAACAGAGCCTCCTGGCCTGTTCTAAGAAATTCCCCGAATCTCAACCCCCGATTTGGGGTGTCGGCATTCACCGGGGGGGGGGGGCTGCAAAAAATTCAGGCACCCTCTCTCGTCACAAGAAAGCGATCCCGATCGAGAAATTTTGGAACAGAGCCTCCTTGCCTGTTCTGAGATAAATCCCGAATTTCAACCCCCGATTTGGGTTGTCGGCATTCACCGGGGGGGCTGCGAAAATTCAGGCTTCTCCTTTCGTCAAAAGGAAGCGATCCCAATCGAGAAATTTTGGAACAGAGACTCCTGGCCTGTTCTAAGAAAATTCCCGAATTTCAACCCCCGATTTCGGGGTGTTTGCGTTCACCGGGGGGGCTGCAAAAAATTCAGGCACATCCTTCCGTCACAAAGACGCGATCCCGAACGAGAAATTTTGAAACAGAGCCTCCTTGCCTGTTCTGAGATAAATCCCGAATTTCAACCCCGATTTGGGGGTGTCGGCATTCACCGGGGGGGCTGCAAAGAATTCAGGCACCTCCTTCTGTCACAAGAAAACGATCCCAATCGAAAAATTTTGGAACAGAGCCTCCTGGCCTGTTCTGAGGAAATTCTCGAAATTTAACCCCCGATTTGGGGGTGTCGGCATTCGACGGGGGGGGGGGGCTGCAAAAAATTCAGGCAGCCTCTCTCGTCCCAAGAAAGCAATCCCGATCGAGAAATTTTGGAACAGAGCCTCCTTCCCTGTTCTGAGATAAATCCCGAATTTCAACCCCCGATTTCGGGGTGTTCGCGTTCACCGGGGGGCTGCAAGAAATTCAGGCATCTTCTTTCGTCACAAGGAAGCAATCCCAATCGAGTAATTTACGAACAGAGCCTCCTCGCCTGGTCTGAGATAAATCCAGAATTCCAACCCCCGATTTGGGGGTGTCGGCATTCTCCGGGGGGGGGGGGGCTGCCAAAAATTCAGGCACCTCCTCTTGTCACAAGGAAGCGATCCCAATCGAGAAATTTTGGAACAGAATCTCCTGGCCTGTTCTAAAAAAATTCCCGAATTTCAAACCCCAATTTCGGGGTGTCGGCATTCACCGGAGGGCTGCTGAAGATTCAGGCACCTCCTCATGTCACAAGAAAGCGATCCCAATCGAGGAATTGTGGAACAGAGCCTCCTGGCCTGTTCTAAGAAAATTCCCGAATTCCAACCCCCGATTTCGGGGTTTCGGCATTCACCGGGGGACTGCGAAAAATTCCGGCACCATCTTTTATCGCAAGGAAGCAATCCCAATCGATAAATTTTGGAACAGAGCCTCCTGGCTTGTTCTGAGAGAATTCCGAATTTCAACTCCCGATTTGGGGGTGTTGGCATTCACCGGGGGGCTGCAAAACATTCAGGCACCTTCTCTCGTCACAAGGTAGCGATCCCGAACGAGAAATTTTGGAACAGAGCCTCCTGGCCTGTTCTAAGAAAATTCCCGAATTTCAACCCCCGATTTGGGGGTGTCGGCATTCACCGGGGGGGCTGCGAGAAATTCAGGCACCTCCTTCCGTCAAAAGGAAGCGATCCCAATCGAGAAATTTTGGAACAGAGACTCCTGGCCTGTTCTAAGAAACTAAGAAAATTCCCGAATTTCAACCCCCGATTTCGGGGTGTTCGCGTTCACCGGGGGGGGGCTGCAGAAAATTCTGGCACATTCTTTCGTCACAAGAGAGTGATCCCGAACGAGAAATTTTGAAACAGAGCCTCCTTGCCTGTTCTGAGATAAATCCCGAATTTCAACCCCCGATTTGGGGTTGTCGGCATTCACCGGGGGGGCTGCGGAAAATTCAGGCACCTCCTTTCGTCAAAAGGAAGCGATCCCAATTGAGAAATTTTGGAACAGAGACTCCTGGCCTGTTCTAAGAAAATTCCCGAATTTCAACCCCCGATTTCGGGGTGTTCGCGTTCACCGGGGGGGGGGGGGCTGCAAAAATTCTGGCACATTCTTTCGTCACAAGAGAGCGATCCCGAACGAGAAATTTTGGAACAGAGCCTCCTGCCTGTTCTGAGATAAATCCCGAATTTCAACCCCGATTTGGGGTTGTCGGCATTCACCGGGGGGGCTGCAAAAAATTCAGGCACCTCCTTTCGTCACAAGAGAGCGATCCAATGGAGGAATTTTCGAACAGAGCCTCCTGGCCTGTTCTAAGAAAATTCCCGAATTTCAACCCCCGATTTGGGGGTTGGAATTCAATTGGGGGTCGAATTTGGGGGTCTATTCAATACTGACTCGGTTCATTAAAACATATAAACCAGCGCAGATCTTCCATCCATCCTTCCGTGTCCGATCCTATGCTGAATACTAGTATTGGATTATATTCGCTTACATCAATCCTCATCAACAGTATAGAATACTATTGGCAGTTGTGATCCCAATTCTACAATTCAGGATTCAGCTTGATTAGGTCTTTGTTTGATTGATCTGCATTGAATTCCAATACTGCTCCCGCCGGTTGAATGATAGAACCGATTGAAATGTATTCATCCCGATAGGATTCGATTGGTTTTCAATCCTACCCAATCGATCTTTTGCAGCAGGGGAGAATTCCCGAATTTCAACCCCCGATTTGGGGGTGTTGGCATTCACCGGGGGGCTGCAAAACATTCAGGCACCTTCTCCCGTCACAAGGTAGCGATCCCGAACGAGAAATTTTGGAACAGAGCCTCCTGGCCTGTTCTAAGAAAATTCCCGAATTTCAACCCCCGATTTGGGGGTGTCGGCATTCACCGGGGGGCTGCGAGAAATTCAGGCACCTCCTTTCGTCACAAGAAAGCGATCCCAATCGATCGATTTTGGAACAGAGCCTTCTGGCCTGTTCTAAGGAAATTTCCGAATTTCAACCCCGATTTGGGGGTGTCGGCATTCACCAGGGTGGCTGCGAGAAATTCAGGCACCGTCTTCCGTCACAAGGAAGCAATCCCAATCGAGAAATTTCGGAACAGAGCCTCCTTGCCTGTTCTGAGATAAATCCCGAATTTCAACCCCCGATTTGGGGGTGTCGGCATTCACCGGGGGGCTGCAAAAATTCAGGCACCTCCTTTTGTCACAAGGAAACGATCCCAATCGAAAAATTTTGGAACACAGCCTCCTAGCCTGTTCTGAGAAAATTCTCGAAATTTAACCCCCGATTTGGGGGTGTCGGCATTCATCGGGGGGGCTGCAAAAAATTCAGGCACCCTCTCTCGTCACAAGGAAGCGATCCCAAACGAGAAATTTTGGAACAGAGCCTCCTCTCCTGTTCTAAAGAATTCCCGAATTCCAACCCCCAATATGGGGGTGTCGGCATTCACCGGTGGGCTGCGAAAAATTCAGGCACCTTCTCTCGTCGGGAGGAAGCGATCCCGAACGAGAAATGTTGGAACAGAGCCTCCTGGCCTGTTCTAAAAAAATTCCCGAATTCCAACCCCCGATTTTGGGGTGTCGGCATTCACCGGGGGGCTGCAAAAATTCAGGCATCTCCTTTTGTCACAAGAAAACGATCCCATCGAAAAATTTTGGAACAGAGCCTCCTGGCCTGTTCTGAGAAAATTCTCGAAATTTAACCCCTGATTTGGGGGTGTCGGCATTCACCGGGGGGCTGCAAAAAATTCAGGCACCCTCTCTCGTCACAAGAAAGCGATCCCGAACGAGAAATTTTGGAACAGAGCCTCCTCTCCTGTTCTAAAGAATTCCCGAATTCCAACCCCCAATATGGGGGTGTCGGCATTCACCGGTGGGGCTGCGAAAAATTCAGGCACCTTCTCTCGTCGGAAGGAAGCGATCCCAATCGAGAAATCTTGGAACAGAGCCTCCTGGCCTGTTCTAAAAAAATTCCCGAATTCCAACCCCCGATTTTGGGGGTGTCGGCATTCACCGGGGGGCTGCAATAAATTCAGGCACCTCCTTTCGTCACAAGAGAGCGATCCCAATCGAGAGATTTTGGAACAGAGCCTCCTTGCCTGTTCTGAGATGAATCCCGAATTTCAACCCACGATTTGGGGGTGTCGGCATTCACCGGGGGGGCTTCAAAAAATACGAGCACCTCCTTTTGTCACAAGAAAACGATCCCATTCGAGAAATTTTGAAACAGAGCCTCCTGGCCTGTTCTAAGAGATTTCCCGAATCTCAACCCCCGATTTGGGGGTGTCGGCATTCACCGGGGGGGCTGCACAAAATTCAGGCACATTCTTTCGTCACAAGAGAGCGATCCCAAACGAGAAATTTTGAAACAGAGCCTCCTTGCCTGTTCTGAGATAAATCCCGAATTTCAACCCCCGATTGAGGTTGTCTGAGGTTGTCGGCATTCACCGGGGGGGCTGCAAAAAATACGAGCACCTCCTTTTGTCACAAGAAAACGATCCCATTCGAGAAATCTTGGAACAGAGCCTCCTGGCCTGTTCTAAGAAATTCCCCGAATCTCAACCCCCGATTTGGGGGTGTCGGCATTCACCGGGGGGGGGGGCTGCAAAAAATTCAGGCACCCTCTCTCGTCACAAGAAAGCGATCCCGATCGAGAAATTTTGGAACAGAGCCTCCTTGCCTGTTCTGAGATAAATCCCGAATTTCAACCCCCGATTTGGGGTTGTCGGCATTCACCGGGGGGGCTGCGAAAAATTCAGGCTTCTCCTTTCGTCAAAAGGAAGCGATCCCAATCGAGAAATTTTGGAACAGAGACTCCTGGCCCTGTTCTAAGAAAATTCCCGAATTTCAACCCCCGATTTCGGGGTGTTTGCGTTCACCGGGGGGGCTGCAAAAAATTCAGGCACATCCTTCCGTCACAAAAGACGCGATCCCGAACGAGAAATTTTGAAACAGAGCCTCCTTGCCTGTTCTGAGATAAATCCCGAATTTCAACCCCCGATTTGGGGGTGTCGGCATTCACCGGGGGGGCTGCAAAGAATTCAGGCACCTCCTTCTGTCACAAGAAAACGATCCCAATCGAAAAATTTTGGAACAGAGCCTCCTGGCCTGTTCTGAGGAAATTCTCGAAATTTAACCCCCGATTTGGGGGTGTCGGCATTCGACGGGGGGGGGGGGCTGCAAAAAATTCAGGCAGCCTCTCTCGTCCCAAGAAAGCAATCCCGATCGAGAAATTTTGGAACAGAGCCTCCTTCCCTGTTCTGAGATAAATCCCGAATTTCAACCCCGATTTCGGGGTGTTCGCGTTCACCGGGGGGGCTGCAAAAAATTCAGGCACATTCTTTCGTCACAAGAGACGCGATTCCGAACGAGAAATTTTGAAACAGAGTCTCCTTGCCTGTTCTGAGATAAATCCCGAATTTCAACCCCCGATTTGGGGTTGTCGGCATTCACCGGGGGGGCTGCAAAAAATTCAGGCACCTCCTCTTGTCACAAGAGAGCGATCCCAATGGAGGAATTTTGGAACAGAGCCTCCTGGCCTGTTCTAAGAAAATTCCCGAATTTCAACCCCCGATTTGGGGGTTGGAATTCAATTGGGGGTCGAATTTGGGGGTCTATTCAATACTGAATCGGTTCATTAAAACACATTGAACCAGCGAAGATCTTCCATCCATCCTTCCGTGTCCGATCCTATGCTGAATACTAGTATTGGATTATATTCGCTTACATCAATCCTCATCAACAGTATAGAATTCTATTGGCAGTTGTGATCCCAATTCTACAATTCAGGATTCAGCTTGATTGGGTCTTTGTTCGATTGATCTGCATTGAATTCCAATACTGCTCTCGCCGGTTGAATGATAGAACCGATTGAAATGTATTCATCCCGATAGGATTCGATTGGTTTTCAATCCATCCCAGTCGATCTTTTGCAGCAGGGGAGAATTCCCGAATTTCAACCCCCGATTTGGGGGTGTTGGCATTCGACGGGGGGCTGCAAAATATTCAGGCACCTTCTCTCGTCACAAGGTAGCGATCCCGAACGAGAAATTTTGGAACAGAGCCTCCTGGCCTGTTCTAAGGAAATTCCATTTCAACCCCCGATTTGGGGGTGTCGGCATTCACCGGGGGGGGGCTGCAAGAAATTCAGGCATCTTCTTTCGTCACAAGGAAGCAATGCCAATCGAGTAATTTTGGAACAGAGCCTCCTTGCCTGTTCTGAGATAAATCCAGAATTCCAACCCCCGATTTGGGGGTGTCGGCATTCTCCGGGGGGGGGCCTGCCAAAATTCAGGCACCTCCCCTTGTCACAAGGAAGCGATCCCAATCGAGAAATTTTGGAACAGAATCTCCCGGCCTGTTCTAAAAAAATTCCCGAATTTCAAACCCCAATTTCGGGGTGTCGGCATTCACCGGAGGGGCTGCTGAAGATTCAGGCACCTCCTCATGTCACAAGAAAGCGATCCCAATCGAGAAATTGTGGAACAGAGCCTCCTGGCCTGTTCCACAATTCCCGAATTCCAACCCCCGATTTCGGGGTTTCGGCATTCACCGGGGGGCTGCAAAACATTCAGGGACCTTCTCCCGTCACGAGGTAGCGATCCCGAACGAGAAATTTTGGAACAGAGCCTCCTGGCCTGTTCTAAGAAAATTCCCGAATTTCAACCCCGATTTGGGGGTGTCGGCATTCACCGGGGGGGCTGCGAGAAATTCAGGCACCTCCTTTCGTCACAAGAAGACGACCCCAATCGAGAGATTTTGGAACAGAGCCTTCTGGCCTGTTCTAAGAAAATTTCCGAATTTCAACCCCGATTTGGGGGTGTCGGCATTCACCAGGGTGGCTGCGAGAAATTCAGGCACCGTCTTCCGTCACAAGGAAGCGATCCCAATCGAAAAATTTTGGAACAGAGCCTCCTGGCCTGTTCTGAGAAAATTCTCGAAATTTAACCCCGATTTGGGGGTGTCGGCATTCACCGGGGGGGCTGCAAAAAATTCAGGCACCCTCTCTCGTCACAAGGAAGCGATCCCGAACGAGAAATTTTGGAACAGAGCCTCCTCTCCTGTTCTAAAGAATTCCCGAATTCCAACCCCCAATATGGGGGTGTCGGCATTCACCGGTGGGGCTGCGAGAAATTCAGGCACCTTCTCTCGTCAGGAGGAAGCGATCCCGAACGAGAAATCTTGGAACAGAGCCTCCTGGCCTGTTCTAAAAAAATTCCCGAATTCCAACCCCCGATTTTGGAGGTGTCGGCATTCACCGGGGGGCTGCAATAAATTCAGGCAACTCCTTTCGTCACAAGAGAGCGATCCCAATCGAGAGATTTTGGAACAGAGCCTCCTTGCCTGTTCTGAGATGAATCCCGAATTTCAACCCACGATTTGGGGGTGTCGGCATTCACCGGGGGGGCTTCAAAAAATACGAGCACCTCCTTTTGTCACAAGAAAACGATCCCATTCGAGAAATTTTGAAACAGAGCCTCCTGGCCTGTTCTAAGAGATTTCCCGAATCTCAACCCCCGATTTGGGGGTGTCGGCATTTACCGGGGGGGGGGGGCTGCAAAAAATTCAGGCACCCTCTCTCGTCACAAGAAAGCGATCCGATCGAGAAATTTTGGAACAGAGCCTCCTTGCCTGTTCTGAGATAAATCCCGAAGTTCAACCCCCGATTTGGGGTTGTCGGCATTCACCGGGGGGGGGGGGCTGCGAAAAATTCAGGCACCTCCTTCTGTCACAAGGAAGCGATCCCAATCGAGAAATTTTGAAACAGAGAGTCCTGGCCTGTTCTAAGAAAATTCCCGAATTTCAACCCCCGATTTCGGGGTGTTGGCGTTTACCGGGGGGGCTGCAAAAAATTCAGGCACATTCTTTCGTCACAAGAGAGCGATCCCGAACGAGAAATTTTGAAACAGAGCCTCCTTGCCTGTTCTGGATAAATCCCGGATTTCAATCCCCGATTTGGGGTTGTCGGCATTCACCGGGGGGCTGCGAAAAATTCAGGCACCTCCTCTTGTCACAAGAAAGCGATCCCAATCGAGGAATTTTGGAACTGAGCCTCCTGGCCTGTTCTAAAAAAATTCCCGAATTTCAACCCCCGATTTCGGGGTGTCGGCATTCACCGGGGGGGCTGCAAAGAATTCAGGCACATTCTTCCGCCACAAGAAAGCGATCCCAAACGAGAAATTCTGGAACAGAGCCTCCTGGCCTAATCTAAAAAATTCCCGAATTTCAACCCCCGATTTGGGGGTGTCGGCATTCACCGGGGGGGCTGCAAAAATTCAGGCACCTCCTCTCGTCACAAGAAAGCGATCCGGATCGAGAGATTTTGGAACAGAGCCTCCTGGCCTGTTCTAAGAAAATTCCCGAATATCAACCCCCGATTTGGGGTGTCGGCATCCACCGGGGGGGCTGCAAAAGATTCAGGCATCTATTTTCGTTACAAGGAAGCGATCCCAATCGAGAAATCTTGGAACAGAGACACCTTGCCTGTTCTGAGATAAATCCTGTATATCAACCCCCGATTTGGGGTTGTCGGCATTCACCGGGGGGGCTGCTGAAGATTCAGGCGTCTCCTTATGTCACAAGAAACCGATCCCAATCGAGGAATTTTGGAACAGAGCCTCCTGGCTTGTTCTAAGAGAATTCCAGAATTTCAACCCCCGATTTGGGGGTGTTGGCATTCGACGGGGGGCTGCAAAATATTCAGGCACCTTCTCTCGTCACAAGGTAGCGATCCCGAACGAGAAATCTTGGAACAGAGCCTCCTGGCCCTTTCTCAGAAATTCCCGAATTTCAACACCCGATTTGGGGGTGTCGGCATTCAACGGGGGGTCTGCGAGAAATTCAGGCACCTTCTTTCGTCACAAGGAAGCAATCCCAATCGAGTAATTTTGGAACAGAGCCTCCTTGCCTGTTCTGAGATAAATCCAGAATCTCAACCCCCGATTTGGGGGTACGGCATTCTCCGGGGGGGGGGGGGGGGCTGCCAAAAATTCAGGCACCTCCTCTTGTCACAAGGAAGCGATCCCAATCGAGGAATTTTACAACAGAATCTCCTGGCCTGTTCTAAAAAAATTCCCGAATTTCAAACCCCGATTTCGGGGTGTCGGCATTCACCGGAGGGGCTGCTGGAGATTCAGGCACCTCCTTATGTCACAAGGAAGCGATCCCAATCGAGAAATTTTCCGAACGGAGCCTCCTGGCCTGTTCTAAATAAATTCCCGATACCCAACCCCCGATTTCGGGGTTTCGGCATTCACCGGGGGACTGCGAAAAATTCCGGCACCATCTTTTATCGCAAGGAAGCAATCCCAATCCATAAATTTTGGAACAGAGCCTCCTGGCTCGTTCTAAGAAATTTCCTGAATTTCAACCCCCGATTTGGGGGTGTCAGTATTCACCGGGGGGGGGGGGGCTGCCAAAAATTCAGGCACCTCCTCTTGTCACAAGGAAGCGATCTCAATCGAGGAATTTTACAACAGAATCTCCTGGCCTGTTCTAAAGAAATTCCCGAATTTCAAACCCCGATTTCGGGGTGTCGGCATTCACCGGAGGGGCTGCTGGAGATTCAGGCACCTCCTTATGTCACAAGGAAGCGATCCCAATCGAGAAATTTTGGAACGGAGCCTCCTGGCCTGTTGTAAAAAAATTCCCGAATTCCAACCCCCGATTTCGGGGTTTCGGCATTCACCGGGGGACTGCGAAAAATTCCGGCACCATCTTTTATCGCAAGGAAGCGATCCCAATCGTTAAATTTTGGAACAGAGCCTCCTGGCTTGTTCTAAGAGAATCCCTGAATTTCAACCCCGATTTGGGGGTGTCGGTATTCACCGAGGGGGGCTGCCAAAATTCAGGCACCTCCTTTCGTCACAAGAAAGCGATCCGGATCGAGAGATTTTGGAACAGAGCCTCCTGGTCTGTTCTAAGAGAATTCCCGAATATCAACCCCTGATTTGGGGGTGTCGGCATCCACCGGGGGGGCTGCAAAAGTTTCAGGCATCTATTTTCGTTACAAGAAAGCGATCTCAATCGAGAAATTTTGGAACAGAGCCTCCTTGCCTGTTCTGAGATAAATCCTGTATTTCAACCCCCGATTTGGGGGTGTCGGCATTCACCGGGGGGGCTGCGAGAAATTCAGGCACCTCCTTTCGTCACAAGAAGACGACCCCAATCGAGAGATTTTGGAACAGAGCCTTCTGGCCTGTTCTAAGAAAATTTCCGAATTTCAACCCCGATTTGGGGGTGTCGGCATTCACCAGGGTGGCTGCGAGAAATTCAGGCACCGTCTTCCGTCACAAGGAAGCGATCCCAATCGAAAAATTTTGGAACAGAGCCTCCTGGCCTGTTCTGAGAAAATTCTCGAAATTTAACCCCCGATTTGGGGGTGTCGGCATTCACCGGGGGGGCTGCAAAAAATTCAGGCACCCTCTCTCGTCACAAGGAAGCGATCCCGAACGAGAAATTTTGGAACAGAGCCTCCTCTCCTGTTCTAAAGAATTCCCGAATTCCAACCCCCAATATGGGGGTGTCGGCATTCACCGGTGGGGCTGCGAGAAATTCAGGCACCTTCTCTCGTCAGGAGGAAGCGATCCCGAACGAGAAATCTTGGAACAGAGCCTCCTGGCCTGTTCTAAAAAAATTCCCGAATTCCAACCCCCGATTTTGGAGGTGTCGGCATTCACCGGGGGGCTGCAATAAATTCAGGCAACTCCTTTCGTCACAAGAGAGCGATCCCAATCGAGAGATTTTGGAACAGAGCCTCCTTGCCTGTTCTGAGATGAATCCCGAATTTCAACCCACGATTTGGGGGTGTCGGCATTCACCGGGGGGGCTTCAAAAAATACGAGCACCTCCTTTTGTCACAAGAAAACGATCCCATTCGAGAAATTTTGAAACAGAGCCTCCTGGCCTGTTCTAAGAGATTTCCCGAATCTCAACCCCGATTTGGGGGTGTCGGCATTTACCGGGGGGGGGGGGCTGCAAAAAATTCAGGCACCCTCTCTCGTCACAAGAAAGCGATCCCGATCGAGAAATTTTGGAACAGAGCCTCCTTGCCTGTTCTGAGATAAATCCCGAAGTTCAACCCCCGATTTGGGGTTGTCGGCATTCGACGGGGGGGGGGGCTGCGAAAAATTCAGGCACCTCCTTTTGTCACAAGGAAGCGATCCCAATCGAGAAATTTTGAAACAGAGAGTCCTGGCCTGTTCTAAGAAAATTCCCGAATTTCAACCCCCGATTTCGGGGTGTTGGCGTTTACCGGGGGGGCTGCAAAAAATTCAGGCACATTCTTTCGTCACAAGAGAGCGATCCCGAACGAGAAATTTTGAAACAGAGCCTCCTTGCCTGTTCTGGATAAATCCCGGATTTCAATCCCCGATTTGGGGTTGTCGGCATTCACCGGGGGGCTGCGAAAAATTCAGGAACCTCCTCTTGTCACAAGAAAGCGATCCCAATCGAGGAATTTTGGAACTGAGCCTCCTGGCCTGTTCTAAAAAAATTCCCGAATTTCAACCCCCGATTTCGGGGTGTCGGCATTCACCGGGGGGGCTGCAAAGAATTCAGGCACATTCTTCCGCCACAAGAAAGCGATCCCAAACGAGAAATTCTGGAACAGAGCCTCCTGGCCTAATCTAAAAAATTCCCGAATTTCAACCCCCGATTTGGGGGTGTCGGCATTCACCGGGGGGGCTGCAAAAATTCAGGCACCTCCTCTCGTCACAAGAAAGCGATCCGGATCGAGAGATTTTGGAACAGAGCCTCCTGGCCTGTTCTAAGAAAATTCCCGAATATCAACCCCCGATTTGGGGGTGTCGGCATCCACCGGGGGGGCTGCAAAAGATTCAGGCATCTATTTTCGTTACAAGGAAGCGATCCCAATCGAGAAATCTTGGAACAGAGCCACCTTGCCTGTTCTGAGATAAATCCTGTATATCAACCCCCGATTTGGGGTTGTCGGCATTCACCGGGGGGGCTGCTGAAGATTCAGGCGTCTCCTTATGTCACAAGAAACCGATCCCAATCGAGGGATTTTGGAACAGAGCCTCCTGGCTTGTTCTAAGAGAATTCCAGAATTTCAACCCCCGATTTGGGGGTGTTGGCATTCGACGGGGGGCTGCAAAATATTCAGGCACCTTCTCTCGTCACAAGGTAGCGATCCCGAACGAGAAATCTTGGAACAGAGCCTCCTGGCCCTTTCTCAGAAAATTCCCGAATTTCAACACCCGATTTGGGGGTGTCGGCATTCAACGGGGGGTCTGCGAGAAATTCAGGCACCTTCTTTCGTCACAAGGAAGCAATCCCAATCGAGTAATTTTGGAACAGAGCCTCCTTGCCTGTTCTGAGATAAATCCAGAATCTCAACCCCCGATTTGGGGGTACGGCATTCTCCGGGGGGGGGGGGGCTGCCAAAAATTCAGGCACCTCCTCTTGTCACAAGGAAGCGATCCCAATCGAGGAATTTTACAACAGAATCTCCTGGCCTGTTCTAAAAAAATTCCCGAATTTCAAACCCCGATTTCGGGGTGTCGGCATTCACCGGAGGGGCTGCTGGAGATTCAGGCACCTCCTTATGTCACAAGGAAGCGATCCCAATCGAGAAATTTTCCGAACGGAGCCTCCTGGCCTGTTCTAAATAAATTCCCGATACCCAACCCCCGATTTCGGGGTTTCGGCATTCACCGGGGGACTGCGAAAAATTCCGGCACCATCTTTTATCGCAAGGAAGCAATCCCAATCCATAAATTTTGGAACAGAGCCTCCCTGGCTCGTTCTAAGAAATTTCCTGAATTTCAACCCCCGATTTGGGGGTGTCAGTATTCACCGGGGGGGGGGGGGCTGCCAAAAATTCAGGCACCTCCTCTTGTCACAAGGAAGCGATCTCAATCGAGGAATTTTACAACAGAATCTCCTGGCCTGTTCTAAAGAAATTCCCGAATTTCAAACCCCGATTTCGGGGTGTCGGCATTCACCGGAGGGGCTGCTGGAGATTCAGGCACCTCCTTATGTCACAAGGAAGCGATCCCAATCGAGAAATTTTGGAACGGAGCCTCCTGGCCTGTTGTAAAAAAATTCCCGAATTCCAACCCCCGATTTCGGGGTTTCGGCATTCACCGGGGGACTGCGAAAATTCCGGCACCATCTTTTATCGCAAGGAAGCGATCCCAATCGTTAAATTTTGGAACAGAGCCTCCTGGCTTGTTCTAAGAGAATCCCTGAATTTCAACCCCCGATTTGGGGGTGTCGGTATTCACCGAGGGGGGCTGCCAAAATTCAGGCACCTCCTTTCGTCACAAGAAAGCGATCCGGATCGAGAGATTTTGGAACAGAGCCTCCTGGTCTGTTCTAAGAGAATTCCCGAATATCAACCCCTGATTTGGGGGTGTCGGCATCCACCGGGGGGGCTGCAAAAGTTTCAGGCATCTATTTTCGTTACAAGAAAGCGATCTCAATCGAGAAATTTTGGAACAGAGCCTCCTTGCCTGTTCTGAGATAAATCCTGTATTTCAACCCCGATTTGGGGGTGTCGGCATTCACCGGGGGGCTGCAATGAATTCAGGCACCTCCTTTCGTCACAAGAGAGCGATCCCAATCGAGAGATTTTGGAACAGAGCCTCCTTGCCTGTTCTGAGATGAATCCCGAATTTCAACCCACGATTTGGGGGTGTCGGCATTCACCGGGGGGGCTGCAAAAAATACGAGCACCTCATTTGTCACAAGAAAACGATCCCATTCGAGAAATTTTGGAACAGAGCCTCCTGGCCTGTTCTAAGAAATTTCCCGAATTTCAACCCCCGATTTGGGGGTGTCGGCATTCACCGGGGAGGCTGCAAAAAATTCAGGCACCCTCTCTCGTCACAAGAAAGCGATCCCAATCGAGAAATTTTGGAACAGAGCCTCCTTGCCTGTTCTGAGATAAATCCCGAATTTCAACCCCCGATTTGGGGTTGTCGGCATTCACCGGGGGGGGGGGGCTGCAAAAAATTCAGGCACCTCCTTTTTTCACAAGGAAGCGATCCCAATCGAGAAATTTTGGAACAGAGACTCCTGGCCTGTTTTAAGAGAATTCCCGAATTTCAACCGCCGATTTCGGGGTGTCGGCATTCACCGGAGGGGCTGCTGGAGATTCAGGCACCTCCTTATGTCACAAGGAAGCGATCCCAATCGAGAAATTTTGGAACAGAGCCTCCTTGCCTGTGCTGAGATAAATCCAGAATTTCAACCCCCGATTTGGGGGTGTCGGCATTCTCCGGGGGGGGAGGGCTGCCAAAAATTCAGGCACCTCCTCTTGTCACAAGGAAGCGATCCCAATCGAGGAATTTGACAACAGAATCTCCTGGCCTGTTCTAAAAAAATTCCCGAATTTCAAACCCCGATTTCGGGGTGTCGGCATCACCGGAGGGGCTGCTGGAGATTCAGGCACCTCCTTATGTCACAAGGAAGCGATCCCAATCGAGAAATTTTGGAACAGAGCCTCCTTGCCTGTTCTGAGATAAATCCCGAATTTCAACCCCCGATTTGGGGTTGTCGGCATTCACCGGGGGGGGGGGGGGGGCTGCCAAATTCAGGCACCTCCTTTCGTCACAAGAAAGCGATCCGGATCGAGAGATTTTGGAACAGAGCCTCCTTGCCTGTTCTGAGATGAATCCCGAATTTCAACCCACGATTTGGGGGTGTCGGCATTCACCGGGGGGGCTGCAAAAAATACGAGCACCTCATTTGTCACAAGAAAACGATCCCATTCGAGAAATTTTGGAACAGAGCCTCCTGGCCTGTTCTAAGAAATTTCCCGAATTTCAACCCCGATTTGGGGGTGTCGGCATTCACGGGGGGGGCTGCAAAAATTCAGGCACCCTCTCTCGTCACAAGAAAGCGATCCCAATCGAGAAATTTTGGAACAGAGCCTCCTTGCCTGTTCTGAGATAAATCCTGTATTTCAACCCCGATTTGGGGGTGTCGGCATTCACTGGGGGGGCTGCTGAAGATTCAGGCACCTCCTTATGTCACAAGAAAGCGATCCCAATCGAGAAATTTTGGAACAGAGGCTCCTGGCCTGTTCTAAAAAAATTCCCGGATTCCAACCACCGATTTTCGGGGGTGTCGGCATTCACCGGGGGACTGGGAAAAAATTCCGGCACCATCTTTTATCACAAGGAAGCAATCCCAATCGATGAATTTTGGAACAGAGCCTCCTGGCTAGTTCTAAGAGAATTCCCGATTTCAACCCCCGATTTGGGGGTGTTGGCATTCGACGGGGGGCTGCAAAATATTCAGGCACCTTCTCTCGTCACAAGGTAGCGATCCCGAACGAGAAATTCTGGAACAGAGCCTCCTGGCCTGTTCTCAGAAAATTCCCGAATTTCAACCCCCGATTTGGGGGTGTCGGCATTCACCGGGGGGTCTGCGAGAAATTCAGGCACCTTCTTTCGTCACAAGGAAGCAATCCCAATCGAGTAATTTTGGAACAGAGCCTCCTTGCCTGTTCTGAGATAAATCCAGAATTTCAACCCCCGATTTGGGGGTGTCGGCATTCTCCGGGGAGGGGGGGGCTGCCAAAAATTCAGGCACCTCCTCTTGTCACAAGGAAGCGATCCCAATCGAGGAAATCTACAACAGAATCTCCTGGCCTCTTCTAAAAAAATTCCCGAATTTCAAACCCCGATTTCGGGGTGTCGGCATTCACCGGAGGGGCTGCTGGAGATTCAGGCACCTCCTTATGTCACAAGGAAGCGATCCCAATCGAGAAATTTTGGAACGGAGCTCCTGGCCTGTTGTAAAAAAATTCCCGAATTCCAACCCCCGATTTCGGGGTTTCGGCATTCACCGGGGGACTGCGAAAAATTCCGGCACCATCTTTATCGCAAGGAAGCAATCCCAATCGATAAATTTTGGAACAGAGCCTCCTGGCTTGTTCTAAGAGAATCCTGAATTTCAACCCCCGATTTGGGGGTGTCGGTATTCACCGAGGGGGGCTGCCAAAATTCAGGCATCTATTTTCGTTACAAGAAAGCGATCTCAATCGAGAAATTTTGGAACAGAGCCTCCTTGCCTGTTCTGAGATAAATCCTGTATTTCAACCCCCGATTTGGGGGTGTCGGCATTCACCGGGGGGGCTGCAATGAATTCAGGCACCTCCTTTCGTCACAAGAGAGCGATCCCAATCGAGAGATTTTGGAACAGAGCCTCCTTGCCTGTTCTGAGATGAATCCCGAATTTCAACCCACGATTTGGGGGTGTCGGCATTCACCGGGGGGGCTGCAAAAAATACGAGCACCTCATTCGTCACAAGAAAACGATCCCATTCGAGAAATTTTGGAACAGAGCCTCCTGGCCTGTTCTAAGAAATTTCCCGAATTTCAACCCCCGATTTGGGGGTGTCGGCATTCACCGGGGGGGCTGCAAAAAAATTCAGGCACCCTCTCTCGTCACAAGAAAGCGATCCCAATCGAGAAATTTTGGAACAGAGCCTCCTGGCCTGTTCTAAAAAATTCCCGAATTCCAACCCCCGATTTGGGGGTGTCGCCATCCACCGGGGGGGGGGGCTGCAAAAATTCAGGCACCTCCTTTCGTCACAAGAAAGCGATCCGGATGGAGAGATTTTGGGACAGAGCCTCCTGGCCTGTTCTAAGAAAATTCCCGAATATCAACCCCCGATTTGGGGCTGTCGGCATCCACCGGGGGGACTGCAAAAGATTCAGGCATCTATTTTCGTTACAAGAAAGCGATCTCAATCGAGAAATTTTGGAACAGAGCCTCCTTGCCTGTTCTGAAATAAATCCTGTATTTCAACCCCCGATTTGGGGGTGTCGGCATTCACTGGGGGGGCTGCTGAAGATTCAGGCACCTCCTTATGTCACAAGAAAGCGATCCCAATCGAGAAATTTTGGAACAGAGCCTCTTGGCCTGTTCTAAAAAAATTCCCGAATTCCAACCCCAGATTTCGGGGTGTCGGCCTTCACCGGGGGACTGGGAAAGATTCCGGCACCATCTTTTATCACAAGGAAGCAATCCCAATCGATGAATTTTGGAACAGAGCCTCCTGGCCTGTTCTAAGAAAATTCACGAATTTTAACCCCCGATTTGGGGCTGTCGGCATTCACCAGGGGGGCTGCAAAAAATTCAGGCACCCTCTCTCGTCACAAGGAAGCGATCCCAATCGAGGAATTTTGGAAGGGAGCCTCCTGGCTTGTTCTAAGAATATTCCCGAATTTCAACCCCCGATTTGGGGGTGTTGGCATTCGACGGGGGGCTGCAAAATATTCAGGCACCTTCTCTCGTCACAAGGTAGCGATCCCGAACGAGAAATTTTGGAACAGAGCCTCCTGGCCTGTTCTCAGAAAATTCCCGAATTTCAACCCCCGATTTGGGGGTGTCGGCATTCACTGGTGGGGCTGCTGAAGATTCAGGCACCTCCTTATGTCACAAGAAAGCGATCCCAATCGAGAAATTTTGGAACAGAGTCTCCTGGCCTGTTCTAAAAAAATTCCCGAATTCCAACCCCCGATTTTTGGGTGTCGGCATTCACCGGGGGACTGGGAAAAATTCCGGCACCATCTTTTATCACAAGGAAGCAATCCCAATCGATGAATTTTGGAACAGAGCCTCCTGGCCTGTTCTAAGAAAATTCCCGAATTTTAACCCCCGATTTGGGGCTGTCGGCATTCACCAGGGGGGCTGCAAAAAATTCAGGCACCCTCTCTCGTCACAAGAAAGCGATCCCAATCGAGGAATTTTGGAACAGAGCCTCCTAGCTTGTTCTAAGAGAATTCCCGAATTTCAACCCCCGATTTTGGGGTGTTGGCATTCGACGGGGGGCTGCAAAATATTCAGGCACCTTCTCTCGTCACAAGGTAGCGATCCCGAACGAGAAATTTTGGAACAGAGCCTCCTGGCCTGTTCTCAGAAAATTCCCGAATTTCACCGGGGGGTCTGCGAGAAATTCAGGCACCTTCTTTCGTCACAAGGAAGCGATCCCAATCGAGTAATTTTGGAACAGAGCCTCCTTGCCTGTTCTGAGATAAATCCAGAATTTCAACCCCCGATTTGGGGGTGTCGGCATTCTCCGGGGGGGGGGGGGGCTGCCAAAAATTCAGGCACCTCCTCTTGTCACAAGGAAGCGATCCCAATCGAGGAATTTTACAACAGAATCTCCTGGCCTGTTCTAAAAAAATTCCCGAATTTCAAACCCCGATTTCGGGGTGTCGGCATTCACCGGAGGGGCTGCTGGAGATTCAGGCACCTCCTTATGTCACAAGGAAGCGATCCCAATCGAGAAATTTTGGAACGGAGCCTCCTGGCCTGTTGTAAAAAAATTCCCGAATTCCAACCCCCGATTTCGGGGTTTCGGCATTCACCGGGGGACTGCGAAAAATTGCGGCACCATCTTTTATCGCAAGGAAGCAATCCCAATCGATAAATTTTGGAACAGAGCCTCCTGGCTTGTTCTAAGAGAATTCCTGAATTTCAACCCCCGATTTGGGGGTGTCGGTATTCACCGGGGGGGGGGGCTGCCAGAATTCAGGCACCTCCTTTCGTCACAAGAAAGCGATCCCAATCGAGAAATTTTGGAACAGAGCCTCCTTGCCTGTTCTGAGATAAATCCCGAATTTCAACCCCCGATTTGGGGTTGTCGGCATTCAACGGGGGGGGGGGGGGCTGCCAAAATTCAGGCACCTCCTTTCGTCACAAGAAAGCGATCCGGATCGAGAGATTTTGGAACAGAGCCTCCTGGCCTGTTCTAAGAGAATTCCCGAATATCAACCCCTGATTTGGGGGTGTCGGCATTCACCGGGGGGCTGCAATGAATTCAGGCACCTCCTTTCGTCACAAGAGAGCGATCCCAATCGAGAGATTTTGGAACAGAGCCTCCTTGCCTGTTCTGAGATGAATCCCGAATTTCAACCACGATTTGGGGGTGTCGGCATTCACCGGGGGGGCTGCAAAAAATACGAGCACCTCATTTGTCACAAGAAAACGATCCCATTCGAGAAATTTTGGAACAGAGCCTCCTGGCCTGTTCTCAGAAATTTCCCGAATTTCAACCCCCGATTTGGGGGTGTCGGCATTCACCGGGGGGGGGGGCTGCAAAAAATTCAGGCACCCTCTCTCGTCACAAGAAAGCGATCCCAATCGAGAAATTTTGGAACAGAGACTCCTGGCCTGTTTTAAGAGAATTCCCGAATTTCAACCTCCGATTTGGGGGTGTCGGCATTCACCGGGGGGGCTGCAAAAATTCAGGCACCTCCTTTCGTCACAAGAAAGCGATCCGGATCGAGAGATTTTGGAACAGAACCTCCTTGCCTGTTCTGAGATAAATCCCGAATTTCAACCCCCGATTTCGGGGTGTCGGCATTCACCGGGGGGGCTGCAAAGAATTCAGGCACATTCTTTCGCCACAAGAAAGCGATCCCAAACGAGAAATTTGGCACAGAGCCTCCTGGCCTGTTCTAAAAAATTCCCGAATTTCAACCCCCGATTTGGGGGTGTCGGCATTCACCGGGGGGGCTGCAAAAATTCAGGCACCTCCTTTCGTCACAAGAAAGCGATCCGGATCGAGAGATTTTGGAACAGAGCCTCCTGGCCTGTTCTAAGAAAATTCCCGAATATCAACCCCCGATTTGGGGCTGTCGGCATCCACCGGGGGGGGCTGCAAAAGATTCAGGCATCTATTTTCGTTACGAGAAAGCGATCTCAATCGAGAAATTTCGGAACAGAGCCTCCTTGCCTGTTCTGAGATAAATCCTGTATTTCAACCCCCGATTTGGGGGTGTCGGCATTCACTGGGGGGGCTGCTGAAGATTCAGGCACCTCCTTATGTCACAAGAAAGCCATCCCAATCGAAAAATTTTGGAACAGAGCCTCCTGGCCTGTTCTAAAAAAATTCCCGGATTCCAACCACCGATTTCGGGGTGTCGGCATTCACCGGGGGACTGGGAAAAATTCCGGCACCATCTTTTATCACAAGAAAGCAATCCCAATCGATGAATTTTGGAACAGAGCCTCCTGGCTAGTTCTAAGAGAATTCCCGAATTTCAACCCCCGATTTGGGGGTGTTGGCATTCGACGGGGGGCTGCAAAATATTCAGGCACCTTCTCTCGTCACAAGGTAGCGATCCCGAACGAGAAATTCTGGAACAGAGCCTCCTGGCCTGTTCTCAGGAAATTCCCGAATTTCAACCCCCGATTTGGGGGTGTCGGCATTCACCGGGGGGTCTGCGAAAAATTCAGGCACCTTCTTTCGTCACAAGGAAGCAATCCCAATCGATGAATTTTGGAACAGAGCCTCCTGGCCTGTTCTAAGAAAATTCACGAATTTTAACCCCCGATTTGGGGCTGTCGGCATTCACCAGGGGGGCTGCGAAAAATTCAGGCACCCTCTCTCGTCACAAGGAAGCGATCCCAATCGAGGAATTTTGGAAGGGAGCCTCCTGGCTTGTTCTAAGAATATTCCCGAATTTCAACCCCCGATTTGGGGGGTGTTGGCATTCAACGGGGGGCTGCAAAATATTCAGGCACCTTCTCTCGTCACAAGGTAGCGATCCCGAACGAGAAATTTTGGAACAGAGCCTCCTGGCCTGTTCTCAGAAAATTCCCGAATTTCAACCCCCGATTTGGGGGTGTCGGCATTCACTGGTGGGGCTGGCAAAAATTCCGGCACCATCTTTTATCACAAGGAAGCAATCCCAATCGATCAATTTTGGAACAGAGCCTCCTGGCCTGTTCTAAGAAAATTCCCGAATTTTAACCCCCGATTTGGGGCTGTCGGCATTCACCAGGGGGGCTGCAAAAAATTCAGGCACCCTCTCTCGTCACAAGAAAGCGATCCCAATCGAGGAATTTTGGAACGGAGCCTCCTAGCTTGTTCTAAGAGAATTCCCGAATTTCAACCCCCGATTTGGGGGTGGTGGCATTCGACGGGGGGCTGCAAAATATTCAGGCACCTTCTCTCGTCACAAGGTAGCGATCCCGAACGAGAAATTTTGGAACAGAGCCTCCTGGCCTGTTCTCAGAAAATTCCCGAATCTCACCGGGGGGTCTGCGAGAAATTCAGGCACCTTCTTTCGTCACAAGGAAGCAATCCCAATCGAGTAATTTTGGAACAGAGCCTCCTTGCCTGTTCTGAGATAAATCCAGAATTTCAACCCCCGATTTGGGGGTGTCGGCATTCTCCGGGGGGGGGGGCTGCCAAAAATTCAGGCACCTCCTCTTGTCACAAGGAAGCGATCCCAATCGAGGAATTTTACAACAGAATCTCCTGGCCTGTTCTGAAAAAATTCCCGAATTTCAAACCCCGATTTCGGGGTGTCGGCATTCACCGGAGGGGCTGCTGGAGATTCAGGCACCTCCTTATGTCACAAGGAAGCGATCCCAATCGAGAAATTTTGGAACGGAGCCTCCTGGCCTGTTGTAAAAAAATTCCCGAATTCCAACCCCCGATTTCGGGGTTTCGGCATTCACCGGGGGACTGCGAAAAATTGCGGCACCTCCTTTCGTCACAAGAAAGCGATCCGGATCGAGAGATTTTGGAACAGAGCCTCCTGGCCTGTTCTAAGAAAATTCCCGAATATCAACCCCCGATTTGGGGCTGTCGGCATCCACCGGGGGGGCTGCAAAAGATTCAGGCATCTATTTTCGTTACGAGAAAGCGATCTCAATCGAGAAATTTTGGAACAGAGCCTCCTTGCCTGTTCTGAGATAAATCCTGTATTTCAACCCCCGATTTGGGGGTGTCGGCATCCACTGGGGGGGCTGCTGAAGATTCAGGCACCTTCTTATGTCACAAGAAAGCGATCCCAATCGAGAAATTTTGGAACAGAGCCTCCTGGCCTGTTCTAAAAAAATTCCCGAATTCCAACCCCCGATTTGGGGGTGTCGGCATTCACCGGGGGGGGGGGGGCTGCAAAAAATTCAGGCACCCTCTCTCGTCACAAGAAAGCGATCCCAATCGAGAAATTTTGGAACAGAGCCTCCTTGCCTGTTCTGAGATAAATCCCGAAATTCAACCCCCGATTTGGGGTTGTCGGCATTCACCGGGGGGGGGGGCTGCCAAAATTCAGGCACCTCCTTTCGTCACAAGAAAGCGATCCGGATCGAGAGATTTTGGAACAGAGCCTCCTGGCCTGTTCTAAGAGAATTCCCGAATATCAACCCCTGATTTGGGGGTGTCGGCATTCACCGGGGGGCTGCAATGAATTCAGGCACCTCCTTTCGTCACAAGAGAGCGATCCCAATCGAGAGATTTTGGAACAGAGCCTCCTTGCCTGTTCTGAGATGAATCCCGAATTTCAACCCACGATTTGGGGGTGTCGGCATTCACCGGGGGGGCTGCAAAAAATACGAGCACCTCATTTGTCACAAGAAAACGATCCCATTGGAGAAATTTTGGAACAGAGCCTCCTGGCCTGTTCTAAGAAATTTCCCGAATTTCAACCCCCGATTTGGGGGTGTCAGCATTCACCGGGGGGGGGGGGGGCTGCAAAAAATTCAGGCACCCTTTCTCGTCACAAGAAAGCGATCCCAATCGAGAAATTTTGGAACAGAGCCTCCTTGCCTGTTCTGAGATAAATCCCGAATTTCAACCCCCGATTTGGGGTTGTCGGCATTCACCGGGAGGGAGGCTGCGAAAAATTCAGGCACCTCCTTTTGTCACAAGGAAGCGATCCCAATCGAGAAATTTTGGAACAGAGACTCCTGGCCTGTTTTAAGAGAATCCCCGAATTTCAACCCCCGATTTCGGGGTGTTGGCGTTCACCGGGGGGGCTGCAAAAAATTCAAGCACATTCTTTCGTCACAAGAGAGCGATCCCGGACGAGAAATTTTGAAACAGAGCCTCCTTGCCTGTTCTGAGATAAATCCCGAATTTCAACCCCCGATTTCGGGGTGTCGGCATTCACCGGGGGGGCTGCAAAGAATTCAGGCACATTCTTTCGCCACAAGAAAGCGATCCCAAACGAGAAATTTGGCACAGAGCCTCCTGGCCTGTTCTAAAAAATTCCCGAATTTCAACCCCCGATTTGGGGGTGTCGGCATTCACCGGGGGGGCTGCAAAAATTCAGGCACCTCCTTTCGTCACAAGAAAGCGATCCGGATCGAGAGATTTTGGAACAGAGCCTCCTGGCCTGTTCTAAGAAAATTCCCGAATATCAACCCCCGATTTGGGGTGTCGGCATCCACCGGGGGGGCTGCAAAAGATTCAGGCATCTATTTTCGTTACGAGAAAGCGATCTCAATTGAGAAATTTTGGAACAGAGCCTCCTTGCCTGTTCTGAGATAAATCCTGTATTTCAACCCCCGATTTGGGGGTGTCGGCATTCACTGGGGGGGCTGCTGAAGATTCAGGCACCTCCTTATGTCACAAGAAAGCGATCCCAATCGAGAAATTTTGGAACAGAGCCTCCTGGCCTGTTCTAAAAAAATTCCCGAATTCCAACCCCCGATTTCGGGGTGTCGGCATTCACCGGGGGACTGGGAAAAATTCCGGCACCATCTTTTATCACAAGGAAGCAATCCCAATCGATGAATTTTGGAACAGAGCCTCCTGGCTAGTTCTAAGAGAATTCCCGAATTTCAACCCCCGATTTGGGGGTGTTGGCATTCGACGGGGGGCTGCAAAATATTCAGGCACCTTCTCTCGTCACAAGGTAGCGATCCCGAACGAGAAATTTTGGAACAGAGGCTCCTGGCCTGTTCTCAGAAAATTCCCGAATTTCAACCCCCGATTTGGGGGTGTCGGCATTCACCGGGGGGTCTGCGAGAAATTCAGGCACCTTCTTTCGTCACAAGGAAGCAATCCCAATCGAGTAATTTTGGAACAGAGCCTCCTTGCCTGTTCTGAGATAAATCCAGAATTTCAACCCCCGATTTGGGGGTGTCGGCATTCTCCGGGGGGGGGGGGCTGCCAAAAATTCAGGCACCTCCTCTTGTCACAAGGAAGCGATCCCAATCGAGGAATTTTACAACAGAATCTCCTGGCCTGTGTTCTAAAAAAATTCCCGAATTTCAAACCCCGATTTCGGGGTGTCGGCATTCACCGGAGGGGCTGCTGGAGATTCAGGCACCTCCTTATGTCACAAGGAAGCGATCCCAATCGAGAAATTTTGGAACGGAGCCTCCTGGCCTGTTGTAAAAAAATTCCCGAATTCCAACCCCCGATTTCGGGGTTTCGGCATTCACCGGGGGACTGCGAAAAATTCCGGCACCATCTTTTATCGCAAGGAAGCAATCCCAATCGATAAATTTTGGAACAGAGCCTCCTGGCTTGTTCTAAGAGAATCCCTGAATTTCAACCCCCGATTTGGGGGTGTCGGTATTCACCGAGGGGGGCTGCCAAAATTCAGGCACCTCCTTTCGTCACAAGGAAGCGATCCGGATCGAGAGATTTTGGAACAGAGCCTCCTGGCCTGTTCTAAGAGAATTCCCGAATATCAACCCACGATTTGGGGGTGTCGGCATTCACCGGAGGGGCTGCAAAAAATACGAGCACCTCATTTGTCACAAGAAAACGATCCCATTGGAGAAATTTTGGAACAGAGCCTCCTGGCCTGTTCTAAGAAATTTCCCGAATTTCAACCCCCGATTTGGGGGTGTCGGCATTCACCGGGGGGGGGGGGGCCGCAAAAAATTCAGGCACCCTCTCTCGTCACAAGAAAGCGATCCCAATCGAGAAATTTTGGAACAGAGCCTCCTTGCCTGTTCTGAGATAAATCCCGAATTTCAACCCCCGATTTGGGGTTGTCGGCATTCGACGGGAGGGAGGCTGCGAAGAATTCAGGCACCTCCTTTTGTCACAAGGAAGCGATCCCAATCGAGAAATTTTGGAACAGAGACTCCTGGCCTGTTTTAAGAGAATTCCCGAATTTCAACCCCCGATTTCGGGGTGTTGGCGTTCACCGCGGGGGCTGCAAAAAATTCAAGCACATTCTTTCGTCACAAGAGAGCGATCCCGAACGAGAAATTTTGAAACAGAGCCTCCTTGCCTGTTCTGAGATAAATCCCGAATTTCAACCCCCGATTTCGGGGTGTCGGCATTCACCGGGGGGGCTGCAAAGAATTCAGGCACATTCTTTCGCCACAAGAAAGCGATCCCAAACGAGAAATTTGGCACAGAGCCTCCTGGCCTGTTCTAAAAAATTCCCGAATTTCAACCCCCGATTTGGGGGTGTCGGCATTCACCGGGGGGGCTGCAAAAATTCAGGCACCTCCTTTCGTCACAAGAAAGCGATCCGGATCGAGAGATTTTGGAACAGAGCCTCCTGGCCTGTTCTAAGAAAATTCCCGAATATCAACCCCCGATTTGGGGCTGTCGGCATCCACCGGGGGGGCTGCAAAAGTTTCAGGCATCTATTTTCGTTACGAGAAAGCGATCTCAATCGAGAAATTTTGGAACAGAGCCTCCTTGCCTGTTCTGAGATAAATCCTGTATTTCAACCCCCGATTTGGGGGTGTCGGCATTCACTGGGGGGGCTGCTGAAGATTCAGGCACCTCCTTATGTCACAAGAAAGCGATCCCAATCGAGAAATTTTGGAACAGAGCCTCCTGGCCTGTTCTAAAAAAATTCCCGAATTCCAACCCCCGATTTCGGGGTGTCGGCATTCACCGGGGGACTGGGAAAAATTCCGGCACCATCTTTTATCACAAGGAAGCAATCCCAATCGATGAATTTTGGAACAGAGCCTCCTGGCTAGTTCTAAGAGAATTCCCGAATTTCAACCCCCGATTTGGGGGTGTTGGCATTCGACGGGGGGCTGCAAAATATTCAGGCCCCTTTCTCTCCTCACAAGGTAGCGATCCCGAACGAGAAATTTTGGAACAGAGCCTCCTGGCCTGTTCTCAGAAAATTCCCGAATTTCAACCCCCGATTTGGGGGTGTCGGCATTCACCGGGGGGTCTGCGAGAAATTCAGGCACCTTCTTTCGTCACAAGGAAGCAATCCCAATCGAGTAATTTTGGAACAGAGCCTCCTTGCCTGTTCTGAGATAAATCCAGAATTTCAACCCCCGATTTGGGGGTGTCGGCATTCTCCGGGGGGGGGGGGCTGCCAAAAATTCAGGCACCTCCTCTTGTCACAAGGAAGCGATCCCAATCGAGGAATTTTACAACAGAATCTCCTGGCCTGTTCTAAAAAAATTCCCGAATTTCAAACCCCGATTTCGGGGTGTCGGCATTCACCGGAGGGGCTGCTGGAGATTCAGGCACCTCCTTATGTCACAAGGAAGCGATCCCAATCGAGAAATTTTGGAACGGAGCCTCCTGGCCTGTTGTAAAAAAATTCCCGAATTCCAACCCCCGATTTCGGGGTTTCGGTATTCACCGAGGGGGGCTGCCAAAATTCAGGCACCTCCTTTCGTCACAAGAAAGCGATCCGGATCGAGAGATTTTGGAACAGAGCCTCCTGGCCTGTTCTAAGAGAATTCCCGAATATCAACCCCTGATTTGGGGGTGTCGGCATCCACCGGGGGGGCTGCGAAAGATTCAGGCATCTATTTTCGTTACAAGAAAGCGATCTCAATCGAGAAATTTTGGAACAGAGCCTACTTGCCTGTTCTGAGATAAATCCTGTATTTCAACCCCCGATTTGGGGGTGTCGGCATTCACCGGGGGGCTGCAATGAATTCAGGCACCTCCTTTCGTCACAAGAGAGCGATCCCAATCGAGAGATTTTGGAACAGAGCCTCCTTGCCTGTTCTGAGATGAATCCCGAATTTCAACCCACGATTTGGGGGTGTCGGCATTCACCGGGGGGGCTGCGAAAAATACGAGCACCTCATTTGTCACAAGAAAACGATCCCATTCGAGAAATTTTGGAACAGAGCCTCCTGGCCTGTTCTAAGAAATTTCCCGAATTTCAACCCCCGATTTGGGGGTGTCGGCATTCACCAGGGGGCTGCAAAAAATTCAGGCACCCTCTCTCGTCACAAGAAAGCGATCCCAATCGAGAAATTTTGGAACAGAGCCTCCTTGCCTGTTCTGAGATAAATCCCGAATTTCAACCCGCGATTTGGGGTTGTCGGCATTCACCGGGGGGGGGGGGGCTGCGAAAAATTCAGGCACCTCCTTTTGTCACAAGGAAGCGATCCCAATCGAGAAATTTTGGAACAGAGACTCCTGGCCTGTTTTAAGAAAATTCCCGAATTTCAACCCCCGATTTCGGGGTGTTGGCGTTCACCGGGGGGGCTGCAAAAAATTCAAGCACATTCTTTCGTCACAAGAGAGCGATCCCGAACGAGAAATTTTGAAACAGAGCCTCCTTGCCTGTTCTGAGATAAATCCCGAATATCAACCCCCGATTGGGGTTGTCGGCATTCACCGGGGGATGGCTGCGAAAAATTCAGGCACCTCCTCCTGTCACAAGAAAGCGATCCCAATCGAGGAATTTTGGAACAGAGCCTCCTGGCCTGTTCTAAAAAAATTCCCGAATTTCAACCCCCGATTCCGGGGTGTCGGCATTCACCGGGGGGGCTGCAAAGAATTCAGGCACATTCTTTCGCCACAAGAAAGCGATCCCAAACGAGAAATTTGGAACAGAGCCTCCTGGCCTGTTCTAAATAATTCCCGAATTTCAACCCCCGATTTGGGGGTGTCGCCATTCACCGGGGGGGGGGGGGGCTGCAATAATTCAGGCACCTCCTTTCGTAACAAGAAAGCGATCCGGATGGAGAGATTTTGGAACAGAGCCTCCTGGCCTGTTCTAAGAAAATTCCCGAATATCAACCCCCGATTTGGGGCTGTCGGCATCCACCGGGGGGGCTGTAAAAGATTCAGGCATCTATTTTCGTTACAAGAAAGCGATCTTAATCGAGAAATTTTGGAACAGAGCCTCCTTGCCTGTTCTGAGATAAATCCTGTATTTCAACCCCCGATTTGGGGGTCTCGGCATTCACTGGGGGGCTGCTGAAGATTCAGGCACCTCCTCCTGTCACAAGAAAGCGATCCCAATCGAGGAATTTTGGAACAGAGCCTCTTGGCCTGTCCTAAAAAAATTCCCGAATTCCAACCCCAGATTTCGGGGTGTCGGCATTCACCGGGGGACTGGGAAAGATTCCGGCACCATCTTTTGTCACAAGGAAGCAATCCCAATCGATGAATTTTGGAACAGAGCCTCCTGGCCTGTTCTAAGAAAATTCACGAATTTTAACCCCCGATTTGGGGCTGTCGGCATTCACCAGGGGGGCTGCAAAAAATTCAGGCACCCTCTCTCGTCACAAGGAAGCGATCCCAATCGAGGAATTTTGGAAGGGAGCCTCCTGGCTTGTTCTAAGAATATTCCCGAATTTCATGCCCCGATTTGGGGGTGTTGGCATTCGACGGGGGGCTGCAAAATATTCAGGCACCTCCTCTCGTCACAAGGTAGCGATCCCGAACGAGAAATTTTGGAACAGAGCCTCCTGGCCTGTTCTCAGAAAATTCCCGAATTTCAACCCCCGATTTGGGGGTGTCGGCATTCACTGGTGGGGCTGCTGAAGATTCAGGCACCTCCTTATGTCACAAGAAAGCGATCCCAATCGAGAAATTTTGGAACAGAGTCTCCTGGCCTGTTCTAAAAAAATTCCCGAATTCCAACCCCCGATTTCGGGGTGTCGGCATTCACCGGGGGACTGGGAAAAATTCCGGCACCATCTTCTATCACAAGGAAGCAATCCCAATCGATGGATTTTGAAACAGAGCTTGCTGGCCTGTTCTAAGAAAATTCCCGAATTTTAACCCCCGATTTGGGGCTGTCGGCATTCACCAGGGGGGCTGCAAAAAATTCAGGCACCCTCTCTCGTCACAAGAAAGCGATCCCAATCGAGGAATTTTGGAACAGAGCCTCCTAGCTTGTTCTAAGAGATTTCCCGAATTTCAACCCCCGATTTGGGGCTGTTGGCATTCGACGGGGGGCTGCAAAATATTCAGGCACCTTCTTTCGTCACAAGGTAGCGATCCCGAACGAGAAATTTTGGAACAGAGCCTCCTGGCCTGTTCTCAGAAAATTCCCGAATTTCACCGGGGGGTCTGCGAGAAATTCAGGCACCTTCTTTCGTCACAAGGAAGCAATCCCAATCGAGTAATTTTGGAACAGAGCCTCCTTGCCTGTTCTGAGATAAATCCAGAATTTCAATCCCGATTTGGGGGTGTCGGCATTCACCGGAGGGGCTGCTGGAGATTCAGGCACCTCCTTATGTCACAAGGAAGCGATCCCAATCGAGAAATTTTGGAACGGAGCCTCCTGGCCTGTTGTTAAAAAATTCCCGAATTCCAACCCCCGATTTCGGGGTTTCGGCATTCACCGGGGGACTGCGAAAAATTGCGGCACCATCTTTCATCGCAAGGAAGCAATCCCAATCGATAAATTTTGGAACAGAGCCTCCTGGCTTGTTCTAAGAGAATTCCTGAATTTCAATCCCCGATTTGGGGGTGTCGGTATTCACCGGGGGGGCTGCCAAAATTCAGGCACCTCCTTTCGTCACAAGAAAGCGATCCCGATCGAGAAATTTTGGAACAGAGCCTCCTTGCCTGTTCTGAGATAAATCCCGAATTTCAACCCCCGATTTGGGGTTGTCGGCATTCAACGGGGGGGGGGGGGCTGCCAAAATTCAGGCACCTCCTTTCGTCACAAGGAAGCGATCCGGATCGAGCGATTTTGGAACAGAGCCTCCTGGCCTGTTCTAAGAGAATTCCCGAATATCAACCCCTGAATTGGGGGTGTCGGCATTCACCGGGGGGCTGCAATGAATTCAGGCACCTCCTTTCGTCACAAGAGAGCGATCCCAATCGAGACATTTTGGAACAGAGCCTCCTTGCCTGTTCTGAGATGAATCCCGAATTTCAACCCACGATTTGGGGGTGTCGGCATTCACCGGGGGGGCTGCAACAAATACGAGCACCTCATTTGTCACAAGAAAACGATCCCATTCGAGAAATTTTGGAACAGAGCCTCCTGGCCTGTTCTAAGAAATTTCCCGAATTTCAACCCCCGATTCGGGGGTGTCGGCATTCACCGGGGGGGGGGGGGCTGCAAAAAATTCAGGCACCCTCTCTCGTCACAAGAAAGCGATCCCAATCGAGAAATTTTGGAACAGAGCCTCCTTGCCTGTTCTGAGATAAATCGCGAATTTCAACCCCCGATTCGGGGTTGTCGGCATTCACCGGGGGGGAGGCTGCGAAAAATTCAGGCACCTCCTTTTGTCACAAGGAAGCGATCCCAATCGAAAAGTTTTGGAACAGAGACTCCTGGCCTGTTTTAAGAGAATTCCCGAATTTCAACCCCCGATTTCGGGGTGTTGGCGTTCACCGGGGGGGCTGCAAAAAATTCAAGCACATTCTTTCGTCACAAAAGAGCGATCCCGAACGAGAAATTTTGAAACAGAGCCTCCTTGCCTGTTCTGAGATAAATCCCGAATTTCAACCCCCGATTTCGGGGTGTCGGCATTCACCGGGGGGGCTGCAAAGAATTCAGGCACATTCTTTCGCCACAAGAAAGCGATCCCAAACGAGAAATTTGGCACAGAGCCTCCTGGCCTGTTCTAAAAAATTCCCGAATTTCAACCCCCGATTTGGGAGTGTCGGCATTCACCGGGGGGGCTGCAAAAATTCAGGCACCTCCTTTCGTCACAAGAAAGCGATCCGGATCGAGAGATTTTGGAACGGAGCCTCCTGGCCTGTTCTAAGAAAATTCCCGAATATTAACCCCCGATTTGGGGCTGTCGGCATCCACCGGGGGGCTGCGAAAGATTCAGGCATCTATTTTCGTTACGAGAAAGCGATCTCAATCGAGAAATTTCGGAACAGAGCCTCCTTGCCTGTTCTGAGATAAATCCTGTATTTCAACCCCCGATTTGGGGGTGTCGGCATTCACTGGGGGGGCTGCTGAAGATTCAGGCACCTCCTTATGTCACAAGAAAGCGATCCCAATCGAGAAATTTTGGAACAGAGCCTCCTGGCCTGTTCTAAAAAAATTCCCGAATTCCAACCCCCGATTTCGGGGTGTCGGCATTCGACGGGGGACTGGGAAAAATTCCGGCACCATCTTTTATCACAAGGAAGCAATCCCAATCGATGAATTTTGGAACAGAGCCTCCTGGCTAGTTCTAAGAGAATTCCCGAATTTCAACTCCCGATTTCGGGGTGTCGGCATTCACCGGGGGGGCTGCGAAAAATTCAGGCACCGTCTCTCGTCACAAAGAAGCGATCCCAATCGAGAAATTTCGGAACAGAGCCTCCTGGCCTGTTCTGAAAAAATTCCCGAATTCCAACCCCCGATTCCGGGGTTTCGGCATTCACCGGGGGACTGCGAAAGATTCCGGCACCATCTTTTATCACAAGGAAGCAATCCCAATCGATGAATTTTGGAACAGAGCGTCTCGGCCTGTTCTAAGAAAATTCACGAATTTTAACCCCCGATTTGGGGCTGTCGGCATTCACCAGGGGAGCTGCAAAAAATTCAGGCACCCTCTCCCGTCACAAGAAAGCGATCCCAATCGAGGAATTTTGGAAGGGAGCCTCCTGGCTTGTTCTAAGAATATTCCCGAATTTCAACCCCCGATTTGGGGGTGTTGGCATTCGACGGGGGGCTGCAAAATATTCAGGCACCTTCTCTCGTCACAAGGTAGCGATCCCGAACGAGAAATTTTGGAACAGAGCCTCCTGGCCTGTTCTCAGAAAATTCCCGAATTCCACCGGGGGGTCTGCGAGAAATTCAGGCACCTTCTTTCGTCACAAAGAAGCAATCCCAATCGAGTAATTTTGGAACAGAGCCTCCTTGCCTGTTCTGAGATAAATCCAGAATTTCAACCCCCGATTTGGGGGTGTCGGCATTCTCCGGGGGGGGGGCTGCCAAAAATTCAGGCACCTCCTCTTGTCACAAGGAAGCGATCCCAATCGAGGAATCTTACAACAGAATCTCCTGGCCTGTTCTAAAAAAATTCCCGGATTTCAAACCCCGATTTCGGGGTGTCGGCATTCACCGGAGGGGCTGCTGGAGATTCAGGCACCTCCTTATGTCACAAGGAAGCGATCCCAATCGAGAAATTTTGGAACGGAGCCTCCTGGCCTGTTGTAAAAAAATTCCCGAATTCCAACCCCCGATTTCGGGGTTTCGGCATTCACCGGGGGACTGCGAAAAATTCCGGCACCATCTTTTATCGCAAGGAAGCAATCCCAATCGATAAATTTTGGAACAGAGCCTCCTGGCTTGTTCTAAGAGAATCCCTGAATTTCAACCCCCGATTTGGGGGTGTCGGCATTCACCGGGGGGCTGCCAAAATTCAGGCACCTCCTTTCGTCACAAGAAAGCGATCCGGATCGAGAGATTTTGGAACAGAGCCTCCTTGCCTGTTCTGAGATGAATCCCGAATTTCAACCCACGATTTGGGGGTGTCGGCATTCACCGGGGGGGCTGCAAAAAATACGAGCACCTCATTTGTCACAAGAAAACGATCCCATTGGAGAAATTGTGGAACAGAGCCTCCTGGCCTGTTCTAAGAAATTTCCCGAATTTCAACCCCCGATTTGGGGGTGTCGGCATTCACCGGGGGGGGGGGGCTGCAAAAAATTCAGGCACCCTCTCTCGTCACAAGAAAGCGATCCCAATCGAGAAATTTTGGAACAGAGCCTCCTTGCCTGTTCTGAGATAAATCCCGAATTTCAACCCCCGATTTGGGGTTGTCGGCATTCACCGGGAGGGAGGCTGCGAAAAATTCAGGCACCTCCTTTTGTCACAAGGAAGCGATCCCAACCGAGAAATTTTGGAACAGAGACTCCTGGCCTGTTTTAAGAGAATTCCCGAATTTCAACCCCCGATTTCGGGGTGTTGGCGTTCACCGCGGGGGCTGCAAAAAATTCAAGCACATTCTTTCGTCACAAGAGAGCGATCCCGAACGAGAAATTTTGAAACAGAGCCTCCTTGCCTGTTCTGAGATAAATCCCGAATTTCAACCCCCGATTTCGGGGTGTCGGCATTCACCGGGGGGGCTGCAAAGAATTCAGGCACATTCTTTCGCCACAAGAAAGCGATCCCAAACGAGAAATTTGGCACAGAGCCTCCTGGCCTGTTCTAAAAAATTCCCGAATTTCAACCCCCGATTTGGGGGTGTCGGCATTCACCGGGGGGGCTGCAAAAATTCAGGCACCTCCTTTCGTCACAAGAAAGCGATCCGGATCGAGAGATTTTGGAACAGAGCCTCCTGGCCTGTTCTAAGAAAATTCCCGAATATCAACCCCCGATTTGGGGCTGTCGGCATCCACCGGGGGGGCTGCAAAAGTTTCAGGCATCTATTTTCGTTACGAGAAAGCGATCTCAATCGAGAAATTTTGGAACAGAGCCTCCTTGCCTATTCTGAGATAAATCCTGTATTTCAACCCCCGATTTGGGGGTGTCGGCATTCACTGGGGGGGCTGCTGAAGATTCAGGCACCTCCTTATGTCACAAGAAAGCGATCCCAATCGAGAAATTTTGGAACAGAGCCTCCTGGCCTGTTCTAAAAAAATTCCCGAATTCCAACCCCCGATTTCGGGGTGTCGGCATTCACCGGGGGACTGGGAAAAATTCCGGCACCATCTTTTATCACAAGGAAGCAATCCCAATCGATGAATTTTGGAACAGAGCCTCCTGGCTAGTTCTAAGAGAATTCCCGAATTTCAACCCCCGATTTGGGGGTGTTGGCATTCGACGGGGGGCTGCAAAATATTCAGGCCCCTTTCTCTCCTCACAAGGTAGCGATCCCGAACGAGAAATTTTGGAACAGAGCCTCCTGGCCTGTTCTCAGAAAATTCCCGAATTTCAACCCCCGATTTGGGGGTGTCGGCATTCACCGGGGGGTCTGCGAGAAATTCAGGCACCTTCTTTCGTCACAAGGAAGCAATCCCAATCGAGTAATTTTGGAACAGAGCCTCCTTGCCTGTTCTGAGATAAATCCAGAATTTCAACCCCCGATTTGGGGGTGTCGGCATTCTCCGGGGGGGGGGGGGGCTGCCAAAAATTCAGGCACCTCCTCTTGTCACAAGGAAGCGATCCCAATCGAGGAATTTTACAACAGAATCTCCTGGCCTGTTCTAAAAAAATTCCCGAATTTCAAACCCCGATTTCGGGGTGTCGGCATTCACCGGAGGGGCTGCTGGAGATTCAGGCACCTCCTTATGTCACAAGGAAGCGATCCCAATCGAGAAATTTTGGAACGGAGCCTCCTGGCCTGTTGTAAAAAAATTCCCGAATTCCAACCCCCGATTTCGGGGTTTCGGTATTCACCGAGGGGGGCTGCCAAAATTCAGGCACCTCCTGTCGTCACAAGAAAGCGATCCGGATCGAGAGATTTTGGAACAGAGCCTCCTGGCCTGTTCTAAGAGAATTCCCGAATATCAACCCCTGATTTGGGGGTGTCGGCATCCACCGGGGGGGCTGCGAAAGATTCAGGCATCTATTTTCGTTACAAGAAAGCGATCTCAATCGAGAAATTTTGGAACAGAGCCTACTTGCCTGTTCTGAGATAAATCCTGTATTTCAACCCCCGATTTGGGGGTGTCGGCATTCACCGGGGGGCTGCAATGAATTCAGGCACCTCCTTTCGTCACAAGAGAGCGATCCCAATCGAGAGATTTTGGAACAGAGCCTCCTTGCCTGTTCTGAGATGAATCCCGAATTTCAACCCACGATTTGGGGGTGTCGGCATTCACCGGGGGGCTGCAATGAATTCAGGCACCTCCTTTCGTCACAAGAGAGCGATCCCAATCGAGAGATTTTGGAACAGAGCCTCCTTGCCTGTTCTGAGATAAATCCCGAATTTCAACCCCCGATTTGGGGTTGTCGGCATTCAACGGGGGGGGGGGGCTGCCAAAATTCAGGCACCTCCTTTCGTCACAAGAAAGCGATCCGGATCGAGAGATTTTGGAACAGAGCCTCCTGGCCTGTTCTAAGAGAATTCCCGAATATCAACCCCTGATTTGGGGGTGTCGGCATTCACCGGGGGGCTGCAATGAATTCAGGCACCTCCTTTCGTCACAAGAGAGCGATCCCAATCGAGAGATTTTGGAACAGAGCCTCCTTGCCTGTTCTGAGATGAATCCCGAATTTCAACCACGATTTGGGGGTGTCGGCATTCACCGGGGGGGCTGCAAAAAATACGAGCACCTCATTTGTCACAAGAAAACGATCCCATTCGAGAAATTTTGGAACAGAGCCTCCTGGCCTGTTCTCAGAAATTTCCCGAATTTCAACCCCCGATTTGGGGGTGTCGGCATTCACCGGGGGGGGGGGGGGGCTGCAAAAAATTCAGGCACCCTCTCTCGTCACAAGAAAGCGATCCCAATCGAGAAATTTTGGAACAGAGACTCCTGGCCTGTTTTAAGAGAATTCCCGAATTTCAACCTCCGATTTGGGGGTGTCGGCATTCACCGGGGGGGCTGCAAAAATTCAGGCACCTCCTTTCGTCACAAGAAAGCGATCCGGATCGAGAGATTTTGGAACAGAACCTCCTTGCCTGTTCTGAGATAAATCCCGAATTTCAACCCCCGATTTCGGGGTGTCGGCATTCACCGGGGGGGCTGCAAAGAATTCAGGCACATTCTTTCGCCACAAGAAAGCGATCCCAAACGAGAAATTTGGCACAGAGCCTCCTGGCCTGTTCTAAAAAATTCCCGAATTTCAACCCCCGATTTGGGGGTGTCGGCATTCACCGGGGGGGCTGCAAAAATTCAGGCACCTCCTTTCGTCACAAGAAAGCGATCCGGATCGAGAGATTTTGGAACAGAGCCTCCTGGCCTGTTCTAAGAAAATTCCCGAATATCAACCCCCGATTTGGGGCTGTCGGCATCCACCGGGGGGGCTGCAAAAGATTCAGGCATCTATTTTCGTTACGAGAAAGCGATCTCAATCGAGAAATTTCGGAACAGAGCCTCCTTGCCTGTTCTGAGATAAATCCTGTATTTCAACCCCCGATTTGGGGGTGTCGGCATTCACTGGGGGGGCTGCTGAAGATTCAGGCACCTCCTTATGTCACAAGAAAGCCATCCCAATCGAAAAATTTTGGAACAGAGCCTCCTGGCCTGTTCTAAAAAAATTCCCGGATTCCAACCACCGATTTCGGGGTGTCGGCATTCACCGGGGGACTGGGAAAAATTCCGGCACCATCTTTTATCACAAGAAAGCAATCCCAATCGATGAATTTTGGAACAGAGCCTCCTGGCTAGTTCTAAGAGAATTCCCGAATTTCAACCCCCGATTTGGGGGTGTTGGCATTCGACGGGGGGCTGCAAAATATTCAGGCACCTTCTCTCGTCACAAGGTAGCGATCCCGAACGAGAAATTCTGGAACAGAGCCTCCTGGCCTGTTCTCAGGAAATTCCCGAATTTCAACCCCCGATTTGGGGGTGTCGGCATTCACCGGGGGGTCTGCGAAAAATTCAGGCACCTTCTTTCGTCACAAGGAAGCAATCCCAATCGATGAATTTTGGAACAGAGCCTCCTGGCCTGTTCTAAGAAAATTCACGAATTTTAACCCCCGATTTGGGGCTGTCGGCATTCACCAGGGGGGCTGCGAAAAATTCAGGCACCCTCTCTCGTCACAAGGAAGCGATCCCAATCGAGGAATCTTGGAAGGGAGCCTCCTGGCTTGTTCTAAGAATATTCCCGAATTTCAACCCCCGATTTGGGGGTGTTGGCATTCAACGGGGGGCTGCAAAATATTCAGGCACCTTCTCTCGTCACAAGGTAGCGATCCCGAACGAGAAATTTTGGAACAGAGCCTCCTGGCCTGTTCTCAGAAAATTCCCGAATTTCAACCCCCGATTTGGGGGTGTCGGCATTCACTGGTGGGGCTGGCAAAAATTCCGGCACCATCTTTTATCACAAGGAAGCAATCCCAATCGATCAATTTTGGAACAGAGCCTCCTGGCCTGTTCTAAGAAAATTCCCGAATTTTAACCCCCGATTTGGGGCTGTCGGCATTCACCAGGGGGGCTGCAAAAAATTCAGGCACCCTCTCTCGTCACAAGAAAGCGATCCCAATCGAGGAATTTTGGAACGGAGCCTCCTAGCTTGTTCTAAGAGAATTCCCGAATTTCAACCCCCGATTTGGGGGTGGTGGCATTCGACGGGGGGCTGCAAAATATTCAGGCACCTTCTCTCGTCACAAGGTAGCGATCCCGAACGAGAAATTTTGGAACAGAGCCTCCTGGCCTGTTCTCAGAAAATTCCCGAATCTCACCGGGGGGTCTGCGAGAAATTCAGGCACCTTCTTTCGTCACAAGGAAGCAATCCCAATCGAGTAATTTTGGAACAGAGCCTCCTTGCCTGTTCTGAGATAAATCCAGAATTTCAACCCCCGATTTGGGGGTGTCGGCATTCTCCGGGGGGGGGGCTGCCAAAAATTCAGGCACCTCCTCTTGTCACAAGGAAGCGATCCCAATCGAGGAATTTTACAACAGAATCTCCTGGCCTGTTCTGAAAAAATTCCCGAATTTCAAACCCCGATTTCGGGGTGTCGGCATTCACCGGAGGGGCTGCTGGAGATTCAGGCACCTCCTTATGTCACAAGGAAGCGATCCCAATCGAGAAATTTTGGAACGGAGCCTCCTGGCCTGTTGTAAAAAAATTCCCGAATTCCAACCCCCGATTTCGGGGTTTCGGCATTCACCGGGGGACTGCGAAAAATTGCGGCACCTCCTTTCGTCACAAGAAAGCGATCCGGATCGAGAGATTTTGGAACAGAGCCTCCTGGCCTGTTCTAAGAAAATTCCCGAATATCAACCCCCGATTTGGGGCTGTCGGCATCCACCGGGGGGGCTGCAAAAGATTCAGGCATCTATTTTCGTTACGAGAAAGCGATCTCAATCGAGAAATTTTGGAACAGAGCCTCCTTGCCTGTTCTGAGATAAATCCTGTATTTCAACCCCCGATTTGGGGGTGTCGGCATCCACTGGGGGGGCTGCTGAAGATTCAGGCACCTTCTTATGTCACAAGAAAGCGATCCCAATCGAGAAATTTTGGAACAGAGCCTCCTGGCCTGTTCTAAAAAAATTCCCGAATTCCAACCCCCGATTTGGGGGTGTCGGCATTCACCGGGGGGGGGGGGGCTGCAAAAAATTCAGGCACCCTCTCTCGTCACAAGAAAGCGATCCCAATCGAGAAATTTTGGAACAGAGCCTCCTTGCCTGTTCTGAGATAAATCCCGAAATTCAACCCCCGATTTGGGGTTGTCGGCATTCACCGGGGGGGGGGGCTGCCAAAATTCAGGCACCTCCTTTCGTCACAAGAAAGCGATCCGGATCGAGAGATTTTGGAACAGAGCCTCCTGGCCTGTTCTAAGAGAATTCCCGAATATCAACCCCTGATTTGGGGGTGTCGGCATTCACCGGGGGGCTGCAATGAATTCAGGCACCTCCTTTCGTCACAAGAGAGCGATCCCGATCGAGAGATTTTGGAACAGAGCCTCCTTGCCTGTTCTGAGATGAATCCCGAATTTCAACCCACGATTTGGGGGTGTCGGCATTCACCGGGGGGGCTGCAAAAAATACGAGCACCTCATTTGTCACAAGAAAACGATCCCATTGGAGAAATTTTGGAACAGAGCCTCCTGGCCTGTTCTAAGAAATTTCCCGAATTTCAACCCCCGATTTGGGGGTGTCAGCATTCACCGGGGGGGGGGGGGGGCTGCAAAAAATTCAGGCACCCTTTCTCGTCACAAGAAAGCGATCCCAATCGAGAAATTTTGGAACAGAGCCTCCTTGCCTGTTCTGAGATAAATCCCGAATTTCAACCCCCGATTTGGGGTTGTCGGCATTCACCGGGAGGGAGGCTGCGAAAAATTCAGGCACCTCCTTTTGTCACAAGGAAGCGATCCCAATCGAGAAATTTTGGAACAGAGACTCCTGGCCTGTTTTAAGAGAATCCCCGAATTTCAACCCCCGATTTCGGGGTGTTGGCGTTCACCGGGGGGGCTGCAAAAAATTCAAGCACATTCTTTCGTCACAAGAGAGCGATCCCGGACGAGAAATTTTGAAACAGAGCCTCCTTGCCTGTTCTGAGATAAATCCCGAATTTCAACCCCCGATTTCGGGGTGTCGGCATCCACCGGGGGGGCTGCAAAAGATTCAGGCATCTATTTTCGTTACGAGAAAGCGATCTCAATTGAGAAATTTTGGAACAGAGCCTCCTTGCCTGTTCTGAGATAAATCCTGTATTTCAACCCCCGATTTGGGGGTGTCGGCATTCACTGGGGGGGCTGCTGAAGATTCAGGCACCTCCTTATGTCACAAGAAAGCGATCCCAATCGAGAAATTTTGGAACAGAGCCTCCTGGCCTGTTCTAAAAAAATTCCCGAATTCCAACCCCCGATTTCGGGGTGTCGGCATTCACCGGGGGACTGGGAAAAATTCCGGCACCATCTTTTATCACAAGGAAGCAATCCCAATCGATGAATTTTGGAACAGAGCCTCCTGGCTAGTTCTAAGAGAATTCCCGAATTTCAACCCCCGATTTGGGGGTGTTGGCATTCGACGGGGGGCTGCAAAATATTCAGGCACCTTCTCTCGTCACAAGGTAGCGATCCCGAACGAGAAATTTTGGAACAGAGGCTCCTGGCCTGTTCTCAGAAAATTCCCGAATTTCAACCCCCGATTTGGGGGTGTCGGCATTCACCGGGGGGTCTGCGAGAAATTCAGGCACCTTCTTTCGTCACAAGGAAGCAATCCCAATCGAGTAATTTTGGAACAGAGCCTCCTTGCCTGTTCTGAGATAAATCCAGAATTTCAACCCCCGATTTGGGGGTGTCGGCATTCTCCGGGGGGGGGGGCTGCCAAAAATTCAGGCACCTCCTCTTGTCACAAGGAAGCGATCCCAATCGAGGAATTTTACAACAGAATCTCCTGGCCTGTGTTCTAAAAAAATTCCCGAATTTCAAACCCCGATTTCGGGGTGTCGGCATTCACCGGAGGGGCTGCTGGAGATTCAGGCACCTCCTTATGTCACAAGGAAGCGATCCCAATCGAGAAATTTTGGAACGGAGCCTCCTGGCCTGTTGTAAAAAAATTCCCGAATTCCAACCCCCGATTTCGGGGTTTCGGCATTCACCGGGGGACTGCGAAAAATTCCGGCACCATCTTTTATCGCAAGGAAGCAATCCCAATCGATAAATTTTGGAACAGAGCCTCCTGGCTTGTTCTAAGAGAATCCCTGAATTTCAACCCCCGATTTGGGGGTGTCGGTATTCACCGAGGGGGGCTGCCAAAATTCAGGCACCTCCTTTCGTCACAAGGAAGCGATCCGGATCGAGAGATTTTGGAACAGAGCCTCCTGGCCTGTTCTAAGAGAATTCCCGAATATCAACCCACGATTTGGGGGTGTCGGCATTCACCGGGGGGGCTGCAAAAAATACGAGCACCTCATTTGTCACAAGAAAACGATCCCATTGGAGAAATTTTGGAACAGAGCCTCCTGGCCTGTTCTAAGAAATTTCCCGAATTTCAACCCCCGATTTGGGGGTGTCGGCATTCACCGGGGGGGGGGGGGGGCCGCAAAAAATTCAGGCACCCTCTCTCGTCACAAGAAAGCGATCCCAATCGAGAAATTTTGGAACAGAGCCTCCTTGCCTGTTCTGAGATAAATCCCGAATTTCAACCCCCGATTTCGGGGTGTCGGCATTCACCGGGGGGGCTGCAAAGAATTCAGGCACATTCTTTCGCCACAAGAAAGCGATCCCAAACGAGAAATTTGGCACAGAGCCTCCTGGCCTGTTCTAAAAAATTCCCGAATTTCAACCCCCGATTTGGGGGTGTCGGCATTCACCGGGGGGGCTGCAAAAATTCAGGCACCTCCTTTCGTCACAAGAAAGCGATCCGGATCGAGAGATTTTGGAACAGAGCCTCCTGGCCTGTTCTAAGAAAATTCCCGAATATCAACCCCCGATTTGGGGCTGTCGGCATCCACCGGGGGGGCTGCAAAAGTTTCAGGCATCTATTTTCGTTACGAGAAAGCGATCTCAATCGAGAAATTTTGGAACAGAGCCTCCTTGCCTGTTCTGAGATAAATCCTGTATTTCAACCCCCGATTTGGGGGTGTCGGCATTCACTGGGGGGGCTGCTGAAGATTCAGGCACCTCCTTATGTCACAAGAAAGCGATCCCAATCGAGAAATTTTGGAACAGAGCCTCCTGGCCTGTTCTAAAAAAATTCCCGAATTCCAACCCCCGATTTCGGGGTGTCGGCATTCACCGGGGGACTGGGAAAAATTCCGGCACCATCTTTTATCACAAGGAAGCAATCCCAATCGATGAATTTTGGAACAGAGCCTCCTGGCTAGTTCTAAGAGAATTCCCGAATTTCAACCCCCGATTTGGGGGTGTTGGCATTCGACGGGGGGCTGCAAAATATTCAGGCCCCTTTCTCTCCTCACAAGGTAGCGATCCCGAACGAGAAATTTTGGAACAGAGCCTCCTGGCCTGTTCTCAGAAAATTCCCGAATTTCAACCCCCGATTTGGGGGTGTCGGCATTCACCGGGGGGTCTGCGAGAAATTCAGGCACCTTCTTTCGTCACAAGGAAGCAATCCCAATCGAGTAATTTTGGAACAGAGCCTCCTTGCCTGTTCTGAGATAAATCCAGAATTTCAACCCCCGATTTGGGGGTGTCGGCATTCTCCGGGGGGGGGGGGCTGCCAAAAATTCAGGCACCTCCTCTTGTCACAAGGAAGCGATCCCAATCGAGGAATTTTACAACAGAATCTCCTGGCCTGTTCTAAAAAAATTCCCGAATTTCAAACCCCGATTTCGGGGTGTCGGCATTCACCGGAGGGGCTGCTGGAGATTCAGGCACCTCCTTATGTCACAAGGAAGCGATCCCAATCGAGAAATTTTGGAACGGAGCCTCCTGGCCTGTTGTAAAAAAATTCCCGAATTCCAACCCCCGATTTCGGGGTTTCGGTATTCACCGAGGGGGGCTGCCAAAATTCAGGCACCTCCTTTCGTCACAAGAAAGCGATCCGGATCGAGAGATTTTGGAACAGAGCCTCCTGGCCTGTTCTAAGAGAATTCCCGAATATCAACCCCTGATTTGGGGGTGTCGGCATCCACCGGGGGGGCTGCGAAAGATTCAGGCATCTATTTTCGTTACAAGAAAGCGATCTCAATCGAGAAATTTTGGAACAGAGCCTACTTGCCTGTTCTGAGATAAATCCTGTATTTCAACCCCCGATTTGGGGGTGTCGGCATTCACCGGGGGGCTGCAATGAATTCAGGCACCTCCTTTCGTCACAAGAGAGCGATCCCAATCGAGAGATTTTGGAACAGAGCCTCCTTGCCTGTTCTGAGATGAATCCCGAATTTCAACCCACGATTTGGGGGTGTCGGCATTCACCGGGGGGGCTGCGAAAAATACGAGCACCTCATTTGTCACAAGAAAACGATCCCATTCGAGAAATTTTGGAACAGAGCCTCCTGGCCTGTTCTAAGAAATTTCCCGAATTTCAACCCCCGATTTGGGGGTGTCGGCATTCACCAGGGGGGCTGCAAAAAATTCAGGCACCCTCTCTCGTCACAAGAAAGCGATCCCAATCGAGAAATTTTGGAACAGAGCCTCCTTGCCTGTTCTGAGATAAATCCCGAATTTCAACCCGCGATTTGGGGTTGTCGGCATTCACCGGGGGGGGGGGGGGCTGCGAAAAATTCAGGCACCTCCTTTTGTCACAAGGAAGCGATCCCAATCGAGAAATTTTGGAACAGAGACTCCTGGCCTGTTTTAAGAAAATTCCCGAATTTCAACCCCCGATTTCGGGGTGTTGGCGTTCACCGGGGGGGCTGCAAAAAATTCAAGCACATTCTTTCGTCACAAGAGAGCGATCCCGAACGAGAAATTTTGAAACAGAGCCTCCTTGCCTGTTCTGAGATAAATCCCGAATATCAACCCCCGATTGGGGTTGTCGGCATTCACCGGGGGATGGCTGCGAAAAATTCAGGCACCTCCTCCTGTCACAAGAAAGCGATCCCAATCGAGGAATTTTGGAACAGAGCCTCCTGGCCTGTTCTAAAAAAATTCCCGAATTTCAACCCCCGATTCCGGGGTGTCGGCATTCACCGGGGGGGCTGCAAAGAATTCAGGCACATTCTTTCGCCACAAGAAAGCGATCCCAAACGAGAAATTTGGAACAGAGCCTCCTGGCCTGTTCTAAATAATTCCCGAATTTCAACCCCCGATTTGGGGGTGTCGCCATTCACCGGGGGGGGGGGGGCTGCAATAATTCAGGCACCTCCTTTCGTAACAAGAAAGCGATCCGGATGGAGAGATTTTGGAACAGAGCCTCCTGGCCTGTTCTAAGAAAATTCCCGAATATCAACCCCCGATTTGGGGCTGTCGGCATCCACCGGGGGGGCTGCAAAAGATTCAGGCATCTATTTTCGTTACAAGAAAGCGATCTTAATCGAGAAATTTTGGAACAGAGCCTCCTTGCCTGTTCTGAGATAAATCCTGTATTTCAACCCCCGATTTGGGGGTCTCGGCATTCACTGGGGGGCTGCTGAAGATTCAGGCACCTCCTCCTGTCACAAGAAAGCGATCCCAATCGAGGAATTTTGGAACAGAGCCTCTTGGCCTGTCCTAAAAAAATTCCCGAATTCCAACCCCAGATTTCGGGGTGTCGGCATTCACCGGGGGACTGGGAAAGATTCCGGCACCATCTTTTGTCACAAGGAAGCAATCCCAATCGATGAATTTTGGAACAGAGCCTCCTGGCCTGTTCTAAGAAAATTCACGAATTTTAACCCCCGATTTGGGGCTGTCGGCATTCACCAGGGGGGCTGCAAAAAATTCAGGCACCCTCTCTCGTCACAAGGAAGCGATCCCAATCGAGGAATTTTGGAAGGGAGCCTCCTGGCTTGTTCTAAGAATATTCCCGAATTTCATGCCCCGATTTGGGGGTGTTGGCATTCGACGGGGGGCTGCAAAATATTCAGGCACCTCCTCTCGTCACAAGGTAGCGATCCCGAACGAGAAATTTTGGAACAGAGCCTCCTGGCCTGTTCTCAGAAAATTCCCGAATTTCAACCCCCGATTTGGGGGTGTCGGCATTCACTGGTGGGGCTGCTGAAGATTCAGGCACCTCCTTATGTCACAAGAAAGCGATCCCAATCGAGAAATTTTGGAACAGAGTCTCCTGGCCTGTTCTAAAAAAATTCCCGAATTCCAACCCCCGATTTCGGGGTGTCGGCATTCACCGGGGGACTGGGAAAAATTCCGGCACCATCTTCTATCACAAGGAAGCAATCCCAATCGATGGATTTTGAAACAGAGCTTGCTGGCCTGTTCTAAGAAAATTCCCGAATTTTAACCCCCGATTTGGGGCTGTCGGCATTCACCAGGGGGGCTGCAAAAAATTCAGGCACCCTCTCTCGTCACAAGAAAGCGATCCCAATCGAGGAATTTTGGAACAGAGCCTCCTAGCTTGTTCTAAGAGATTTCCCGAATTTCAACCCCCGATTTGGGGCTGTTGGCATTCGACGGGGGGCTGCAAAATATTCAGGCACCTTCTTTCGTCACAAGGTAGCGATCCCGAACGAGAAATTTTGGAACAGAGCCTCCTGGCCTGTTCTCAGAAAATTCCCGAATTTCACCGGGGGGTCTGCGAGAAATTCAGGCACCTTCTTTCGTCACAAGGAAGCAATCCCAATCGAGTAATTTTGGAACAGAGCCTCCTTGCCTGTTCTGAGATAAATCCAGAATTTCAACCCCCGATTTGGGGGTGTCGGCATTCACCGGAGGGGCTGCTGGAGATTCAGGCACCTCCTTATGTCACAAGGAAGCGATCCCAATCGAGAAATTTTGGAACGGAGCCTCCTGGCCTGTTGTTAAAAAATTCCCGAATTCCAACCCCCGATTTCGGGGTTTCGGCATTCACCGGGGGACTGCGAAAAATTGCGGCACCATCTTTCATCGCAAGGAAGCAATCCCAATCGATAAATTTTGGAACAGAGCCTCCTGGCTTGTTCTAAGAGAATTCCTGAATTTCAATCCCCGATTTGGGGGTGTCGGTATTCACCGGGGGGGCTGCCAAAATTCAGGCACCTCCTTTCGTCACAAGAAAGCGATCCCGATCGAGAAATTTTGGAACAGAGCCTCCTTGCCTGTTCTGAGATAAATCCCGAATTTCAACCCCCGATTTGGGGTTGTCGGCATTCAACGGGGGGGGGGGGGGCTGCCAAAATTCAGGCACCTCCTTTCGTCACAAGGAAGCGATCCGGATCGAGCGATTTTGGAACAGAGCCTCCTGGCCTGTTCTAAGAGAATTCCCGAATATCAACCCCTGAATTGGGGGTGTCGGCATTCACCGGGGGGCTGCAATGAATTCAGGCACCTCCTTTCGTCACAAGAGAGCGATCCCAATCGAGACATTTTGGAACAGAGCCTCCTTGCCTGTTCTGAGATGAATCCCGAATTTCAACCCACGATTTGGGGGTGTCGGCATTCACCGGGGGGGCTGCAACAAATACGAGCACCTCATTTGTCACAAGAAAACGATCCCATTCGAGAAATTTTGGAACAGAGCCTCCTGGCCTGTTCTAAGAAATTTCCCGAATTTCAACCCCCGATTCGGGGGTGTCGGCATTCACCGGGGGGGGGGGCTGCAAAAAATTCAGGCACCCTCTCTCGTCACAAGAAAGCGATCCCAATCGAGAAATTTTGGAACAGAGCCTCCTTGCCTGTTCTGAGATAAATCGCGAATTTCAACCCCCGATTCGGGGTTGTCGGCATTCACCGGGGGGGAGGCTGCGAAAAATTCAGGCACCTCCTTTTGTCACAAGGAAGCGATCCCAATCGAAAAGTTTTGGAACAGAGACTCCTGGCCTGTTTTAAGAGAATTCCCGAATTTCAACCCCCGATTTCGGGGTGTTGGCGTTCACCGGGGGGGCTGCAAAAAATTCAAGCACATTCTTTCGTCACAAAAGAGCGATCCCGAACGAGAAATTTTGAAACAGAGCCTCCTTGCCTGTTCTGAGATAAATCCCGAATTTCAACCCCCGATTTCGGGGTGTCGGCATTCACCGGGGGGGCTGCAAAGAATTCAGGCACATTCTTTCGCCACAAGAAAGCGATCCCAAACGAGAAATTTGGCACAGAGCCTCCTGGCCTGTTCTAAAAAATTCCCGAATTTCAACCCCCGATTTGGGAGTGTCGGCATTCACCGGGGGGGCTGCAAAAATTCAGGCACCTCCTTTCGTCACAAGAAAGCGATCCGGATCGAGAGATTTTGGAACGGAGCCTCCTGGCCTGTTCTAAGAAAATTCCCGAATATTAACCCCCGATTTGGGGCTGTCGGCATCCACCGGGGGGGCTGCGAAAGATTCAGGCATCTATTTTCGTTACGAGAAAGCGATCTCAATCGAGAAATTTCGGAACAGAGCCTCCTTGCCTGTTCTGAGATAAATCCTGTATTTCAACCCCCGATTTGGGGGTGTCGGCATTCACTGGGGGGGCTGCTGAAGATTCAGGCACCTCCTTATGTCACAAGAAAGCGATCCCAATCGAGAAATTTTGGAACAGAGCCTCCTGGCCTGTTCTAAAAAAATTCCCGAATTCCAACCCCCGATTTCGGGGTGTCGGCATTCGACGGGGGACTGGGAAAAATTCCGGCACCATCTTTTATCACAAGGAAGCAATCCCAATCGATGAATTTTGGAACAGAGCCTCCTGGCTAGTTCTAAGAGAATTCCCGAATTTCAACTCCCGATTTCGGGGTGTCGGCATTCACCGGGGGGGCTGCGAAAAATTCAGGCACCGTCTCTCGTCACAAAGAAGCGATCCCAATCGAGAAATTTCGGAACAGAGCCTCCTGGCCTGTTCTGAAAAAATTCCCGAATTCCAACCCCCGATTCCGGGGTTTCGGCATTCACCGGGGGACTGCGAAAGATTCCGGCACCATCTTTTATCACAAGGAAGCAATCCCAATCGATGAATTTTGGAACAGAGCGTCTCGGCCTGTTCTAAGAAAATTCACGAATTTTAACCCCCGATTTGGGGCTGTCGGCATTCACCAGGGGAGCTGCAAAAAATTCAGGCACCCTCTCCCGTCACAAGAAAGCGATCCCAATCGAGGAATTTTGGAAGGGAGCCTCCTGGCTTGTTCTAAGAATATTCCCGAATTTCAACCCCCGATTTGGGGGTGTTGGCATTCGACGGGGGGCTGCAAAATATTCAGGCACCTTCTCTCGTCACAAGGTAGCGATCCCGAACGAGAAATTTTGGAACAGAGCCTCCTGGCCTGTTCTCAGAAAATTCCCGAATTCCACCGGGGGGTCTGCGAGAAATTCAGGCACCTTCTTTCGTCACAAAGAAGCAATCCCAATCGAGTAATTTTGGAACAGAGCCTCCTTGCCTGTTCTGAGATAAATCCAGAATTTCAACCCCCGATTTGGGGGTGTCGGCATTCTCCGGGGGGGGGGGCTGCCAAAAATTCAGGCACCTCCTCTTGTCACAAGGAAGCGATCCCAATCGAGGAATCTTACAACAGAATCTCCTGGCCTGTTCTAAAAAAATTCCCGGATTTCAAACCCCGATTTCGGGGTGTCGGCATTCACCGGAGGGGCTGCTGGAGATTCAGGCACCTCCTTATGTCACAAGGAAGCGATCCCAATCGAGAAATTTTGGAACGGAGCCTCCTGGCCTGTTGTAAAAAAATTCCCGAATTCCAACCCCCGATTTCGGGGTTTCGGCATTCACCGGGGGACTGCGAAAAATTCCGGCACCATCTTTTATCGCAAGGAAGCAATCCCAATCGATAAATTTTGGAACAGAGCCTCCTGGCTTGTTCTAAGAGAATCCCTGAATTTCAACCCCCGATTTGGGGGTGTCGGTATTCACCGAGGGGGGCTGCCAAAATTCAGGCACCTCCTTTCGTCACAAGAAAGCGATCCGGATCGAGAGATTTTGGAACAGAGCCTCCTGGCCTGTTCTAAGAGAATTCCCGAATATCAACCCCTGATTTGGGGGTGTCGGCATTCACCGGGGGGCTGCAATGAATTCAGGCACCTCCTTTCGTCACAAGAGAGCGATCCCAATCGAGAGATTTTGGAACAGAGCCTCCTTGCCTGTTCTGAGATGAATCCCGAATTTCAACCCACGATTTGGGGGTGTCGGCATTCACCGGGGGGGCTGCAAAAAATACGAGCACCTCATTTGTCACAAGAAAACGATCCCATTGGAGAAATTGTGGAACAGAGCCTCCTGGCCTGTTCTAAGAAATTTCCCGAATTTCAACCCCCGATTTGGGGGTGTCGGCATTCACCGGGGGGGGGGGGGGCTGCAAAAAATTCAGGCACCCTCTCTCGTCACAAGAAAGCGATCCCAATCGAGAAATTTTGGAACAGAGCCTCCTTGCCTGTTCTGAGATAAATCCCGAATTTCAACCCCCGATTTGGGGTTGTCGGCATTCACCGGGAGGGAGGCTGCGAAAAATTCAGGCACCTCCTTTTGTCACAAGGAAGCGATCCCAACCGAGAAATTTTGGAACAGAGACTCCTGGCCTGTTTTAAGAGAATTCCCGAATTTCAACCCCCGATTTCGGGGTGTTGGCGTTCACCGCGGGGGCTGCAAAAAATTCAAGCACATTCTTTCGTCACAAGAGAGCGATCCCGAACGAGAAATTTTGAAACAGAGCCTCCTTGCCTGTTCTGAGATAAATCCCGAATTTCAACCCCCGATTTCGGGGTGTCGGCATTCACCGGGGGGGCTGCAAAGAATTCAGGCACATTCTTTCGCCACAAGAAAGCGATCCCAAACGAGAAATTTGGCACAGAGCCTCCTGGCCTGTTCTAAAAAATTCCCGAATTTCAACCCCCGATTTGGGGGTGTCGGCATTCACCGGGGGGGCTGCAAAAATTCAGGCACCTCCTTTCGTCACAAGAAAGCGATCCGGATCGAGAGATTTTGGAACAGAGCCTCCTGGCCTGTTCTAAGAAAATTCCCGAATATCAACCCCCGATTTGGGGCTGTCGGCATCCACCGGGGGGGCTGCAAAAGTTTCAGGCATCTATTTTCGTTACGAGAAAGCGATCTCAATCGAGAAATTTTGGAACAGAGCCTCCTTGCCTATTCTGAGATAAATCCTGTATTTCAACCCCCGATTTGGGGGTGTCGGCATTCACTGGGGGGGCTGCTGAAGATTCAGGCACCTCCTTATGTCACAAGAAAGCGATCCCAATCGAGAAATTTTGGAACAGAGCCTCCTGGCCTGTTCTAAAAAAATTCCCGAATTCCAACCCCCGATTTCGGGGTGTCGGCATTCACCGGGGGACTGGGAAAAATTCCGGCACCATCTTTTATCACAAGGAAGCAATCCCAATCGATGAATTTTGGAACAGAGCCTCCTGGCTAGTTCTAAGAGAATTCCCGAATTTCAACCCCCGATTTGGGGGTGTTGGCATTCGACGGGGGGCTGCAAAATATTCAGGCCCCTTTCTCTCCTCACAAGGTAGCGATCCCGAACGAGAAATTTTGGAACAGAGCCTCCTGGCCTGTTCTCAGAAAATTCCCGAATTTCAACCCCCGATTTGGGGGTGTCGGCATTCACCGGGGGGTCTGCGAGAAATTCAGGCACCTTCTTTCGTCACAAGGAAGCAATCCCAATCGAGTAATTTTGGAACAGAGCCTCCTTGCCTGTTCTGAGATGAATCCCGAATTTCAACCCACGATTTGGGGGTGTCGGCATTCACCGGGGGGGCTGCGAAAAATACGAGCACCTCATTTGTCACAAGAAAACGATCCCATTCGAGAAATTTTGGAACAGAGCCTCCTGGCCTGTTCTAAGAAATTTCCCGAATTTCAACCCCCGATTTGGGGGTGTCGGCATTCACCAGGGGGGCTGCAAAAAATTCAGGCACCCTCTCTCGTCACAAGAAAGCGATCCCAATCGAGAAATTTTGGAACAGAGCCTCCTTGCCTGTTCTGAGATAAATCCCGAATTTCAACCCGCGATTTGGGGTTGTCGGCATTCACCGGGGGGGGGGGGGCTGCGAAAAATTCAGGCACCTCCTTTTGTCACAAGGAAGCGATCCCAATCGAGAAATTTTGGAACAGAGACTCCTGGCCTGTTTTAAGAAAATTCCCGAATTTCAACCCCCGATTTCGGGGTGTTGGCGTTCACCGGGGGGGCTGCAAAAAATTCAAGCACATTCTTTCGTCACAAGAGAGCGATCCCGAACGAGAAATTTTGAAACAGAGCCTCCTTGCCTGTTCTGAGATGAATCCCGATTATCAACCCCCGATTGGGGTTGTCGGCATTCACCGGGGGATGGCTGCGAAAAATTCAGGCACCTCCTCCTGTCACAAGAAAGCGATCCCAATCGAGGAATTTTGGAACAGAGCCTCCTGGCCTGTTCTAAAAAAATTCCCGAATTTCAACCCCCGATTCCGGGGTGTCGGCATTCACCGGGGGGGCTGCAAAGGATTCAGGCACATTCTTTCGCCACAAGAAAGCGATCCCAATCGAGAAATTTTGGAACAGAGCCTCCTTGCCTGTTCTGAGATAAATCCCGATTATCAACCCCCGATTGGGGTTGTCGGCATTCACCGGGGGATGGCTGCGAAAAATTCAGGCACCTCCTCCTGTCACAAGAAAGCGATCCCAATCGAGGAATTTTGGAACAGAGCCTCCTGGCCTGTTCTCAGAAAATTCCCGAATTTCAACCCCCGATTTGGGGGTGTCGGCATTCACCGGGGGGTCTGCGAGAAATTCAGGCACCTTCTTTCGTCACAAGGAAGCAATCCCAATCGAGTAATTTTGGAACAGAGCCTCCTTGCCTGTTCTGAGATGAATCCCGAATTTCAACCCACGATTTGGGGGTGTCGGCATTCACCGGGGGGGCTGCGAAAAATACGAGCACCTCATTTGTCACAAGAAAACGATCCCATTCGAGAAATTTTGGAACAGAGCCTCCTGGCCTGTTCTAAGAAAATTCCCGAATATCAACCCCCGATTTGGGGCTGTCGGCATCCACCGGGGGGGCTGCAAAAAATTCAGGCACCCTCTCTCGTCACAAGAAAGCGATCCCAATCGAGAAATTTTGGAACAGAGCCTCCTTGCCTGTTCTGAGATAAATCCCGAATTTCAACCCGCGATTTGGGGTTGTCGGCATTCACCGGGGGGGGGGGGGCTGCGAAAAATTCAGGCACCTCCTTATGTCACAAGAAAGCGATCCCAATCGAGAAATTTTGGAACAGAGTCTCCTGGCCTGTTCTAAAAAAATTCCCGAATTCCAACCCCCGATTTCGGGGTGTCGGCATTCACCGGGGGACTGGGAAAAATTCCGGCACCATCCTCTATCACAAGGAAGCAATCCCAATCGATGGATTTTGGAACAGAGCTTCCTGGCCTGTTCTAAGAAAATTCCCGAATTTTAACCCCCGATTTGGGGCTGTCGGCATTCACCAGGGGGGCTGCAAAAAATTCAGGCACCCTCTCTCGTCACAAGAAAGCGATCCCAATCGAGGAATTTTGGAACAGAGCCTCCTAGCTTGTTCTAAGAGATTTCCCGAATTTCAACCCCCGATTTGGGGCTGTTGGCATTCGACGGGGGGCTGCAAAATATTCAGGCACCTTCTTTCGTCACAAGGTAGCGATCCCGAACGAGAAATTTTGGAACAGAGCCTCCTGGCCTGTTCTCAGAAAATTCCCGAATTTCACCGGGGGGTCTGCGAGAAATTCAGGCACCTTCTTTCGTCACAAGGAAGCAATCCCAATCGAGTAATTTTGGAACAGAGCCTCCTTGCCTGTTCTGAGATAAATCCAGAATTTCAACCCCCGATTTGGGGGTGTCGGCATTCACCGGAGGGGCTGCTGGAGATTCAGGCACCTCCTTATGTCACAAGGAAGCGATCCCAATCGAGAAATTTTGGAACGGAGCCTCCTGGCCTGTTGTTAAAAAATTCCCGAATTTCAACCCCCGATTTGGGGTTGTCGGCATTCAACGGGGGGGGGGGGGGCTGCCAAAATTCAGGCACCTCCTTTCGTCACAAGAAAGCGATCCGGATCGAGAGATTTTGGAACAGAGCCTCCTGGCCTGTTCTAAGAGAATTCCCGAATATCAACCCCTGATTTGGGGGTGTCGGCATTCACCGGGGGGCTGCAATGAATTCAGGCACCTCCTTTCGTCACAAGAGAGCGATCCCAATCGAGAGATTTTGGAACAGAGCCTCCTTGCCTGTTCTGAGATGAATCCCGAATTTCAACCCACGATTTGGGGGTGTCGGCATTCACCGGGGGGGCTGCAAAAAATACGAGCACCTCATTTGTCACAAGAAAACGATCCCATTGGAGAAATTTTGGAACAGAGCCTCCTGGCCTGTTCTAAGAAATTTCCCGAATTTCAACCCCCGATTTGGGGGTGTCAGCATTCACCGGGGGGGGGGGGGGGCTGCAAAAAATTCAGGCACCCTTTCTCGTCACAAGAAAGCGATCCCAATCGAGAAATTTTGGAACAGAGCCTCCTTGCCTGTTCTGAGATAAATCCCGAATTTCAACCCCCGATTTGGGGTTGTCGGCATTCACCGGGAGGGAGGCTGCGAAAAATTCAGGCACCTCCTTTTGTCACAAGGAAGCGATCCCAATCGAGAAATTTTGGAACAGAGACTCCTGGCCTGTTTTAAGAGAATCCCCGAATTTCAACCCCCGATTTCGGGGTGTTGGCGTTCACCGGGGGGGCTGCAAAAAATTCAAGCACATTCTTTCGTCACAAGAGAGCGATCCCGGACGAGAAATTTTGAAACAGAGCCTCCTTGCCTGTTCTGAGATAAATCCCGAATTTCAACCCCCGATTTCGGGGTGTCGGCATTCACCGGGGGGGCTGCAAAGAATTCAGGCACATTCTTTCGCCACAAGAAAGCGATCCCAAACGAGAAATTTGGCACAGAGCCTCCTGGCCTGTTCTAAAAAATTCCCGAATTTCAACCCCCGATTTGGGGGTGTCGGCATTCACCGGGGGGGCTGCAAAAATTCAGGCACCTCCTTTCGTCACAAGAAAGCGATCCGGATCGAGAGATTTTGGAACAGAGCCTCCTGGCCTGTTCTAAGAAAATTCCCGAATATCAACCCCCGATTTGGGGTGTCGGCATCCACCGGGGGGGCTGCAAAAGATTCAGGCATCTATTTTCGTTACGAGAAAGCGATCTCAATTGAGAAATTTTGGAACAGAGCCTCCTTGCCTGTTCTGAGATAAATCCTGTATTTCAACCCCCGATTTGGGGGTGTCGGCATTCACTGGGGGGGCTGCTGAAGATTCAGGCACCTCCTTATGTCACAAGAAAGCGATCCCAATCGAGAAATTTTGGAACAGAGCCTCCTGGCCTGTTCTAAAAAAATTCCCGAATTCCAACCCCCGATTTCGGGGTGTCGGCATTCACCGGGGGACTGGGAAAAATTCCGGCACCATCTTTTATCACAAGGAAGCAATCCCAATCGATGAATTTTGGAACAGAGCCTCCTGGCTAGTTCTAAGAGAATTCCCGAATTTCAACCCCCGATTTGGGGGTGTTGGCATTCGACGGGGGGCTGCAAAATATTCAGGCACCTTCTCTCGTCACAAGGTAGCGATCCCGAACGAGAAATTTTGGAACAGAGGCTCCTGGCCTGTTCTCAGAAAATTCCCGAATTTCAACCCCCGATTTGGGGGTGTCGGCATTCACCGGGGGGTCTGCGAGAAATTCAGGCACCTTCTTTCGTCACAAGGAAGCAATCCCAATCGAGTAATTTTGGAACAGAGCCTCCTTGCCTGTTCTGAGATAAATCCAGAATTTCAACCCCCGATTTGGGGGTGTCGGCATTCTCCGGGGGGGGGGCTGCCAAAAATTCAGGCACCTCCTCTTGTCACAAGGAAGCGATCCCAATCGAGGAATTTTACAACAGAATCTCCTGGCCTGTGTTCTAAAAAAATTCCCGAATTTCAAACCCCGATTTCGGGGTGTCGGCATTCACCGGAGGGGCTGCTGGAGATTCAGGCACCTCCTTATGTCACAAGGAAGCGATCCCAATCGAGAAATTTTGGAACGGAGCCTCCTGGCCTGTTGTAAAAAAATTCCCGAATTCCAACCCCCGATTTCGGGGTTTCGGCATTCACCGGGGGACTGCGAAAAATTCCGGCACCATCTTTTATCGCAAGGAAGCAATCCCAATCGATAAATTTTGGAACAGAGCCTCCTGGCTTGTTCTAAGAGAATCCCTGAATTTCAACCCCCGATTTGGGGGTGTCGGTATTCACCGAGGGGGGCTGCCAAAATTCAGGCACCTCCTTTCGTCACAAGGAAGCGATCCGGATCGAGAGATTTTGGAACAGAGCCTCCTGGCCTGTTCTAAGAGAATTCCCGAATATCAACCCACGATTTGGGGGTGTCGGCATTCACCGGGGGGGCTGCAAAAAATACGAGCACCTCATTTGTCACAAGAAAACGATCCCATTGGAGAAATTTTGGAACAGAGCCTCCTGGCCTGTTCTAAGAAATTTCCCGAATTTCAACCCCCGATTTGGGGGTGTCGGCATTCACCGGGGGGGGGGGCCGCAAAAAATTCAGGCACCCTCTCTCGTCACAAGAAAGCGATCCCAATCGAGAAATTTTGGAACAGAGCCTCCTTGCCTGTTCTGAGATAAATCCCGAATTTCAACCCCCGATTTCGGGGTGTCGGCATTCACCGGGGGGGCTGCAAAGAATTCAGGCACATTCTTTCGCCACAAGAAAGCGATCCCAAACGAGAAATTTGGCACAGAGCCTCCTGGCCTGTTCTAAAAAATTCCCGAATTTCAACCCCCGATTTGGGGGTGTCGGCATTCACCGGGGGGGCTGCAAAAATTCAGGCACCTCCTTTCGTCACAAGAAAGCGATCCGGATCGAGAGATTTTGGAACAGAGCCTCCTGGCCTGTTCTAAGAAAATTCCCGAATATCAACCCCCGATTTGGGGCTGTCGGCATCCACCGGGGGGGCTGCAAAAGTTTCAGGCATCTATTTTCGTTACGAGAAAGCGATCTCAATCGAGAAATTTTGGAACAGAGCCTCCTTGCCTGTTCTGAGATAAATCCTGTATTTCAACCCCCGATTTGGGGGTGTCGGCATTCACTGGGGGGGCTGCTGAAGATTCAGGCACCTCCTTATGTCACAAGAAAGCGATCCCAATCGAGAAATTTTGGAACAGAGCCTCCTGGCCTGTTCTAAAAAAATTCCCGAATTCCAACCCCCGATTTCGGGGTGTCGGCATTCACCGGGGGACTGGGAAAAATTCCGGCACCATCTTTTATCACAAGGAAGCAATCCCAATCGATGAATTTTGGAACAGAGCCTCCTGGCTAGTTCTAAGAGAATTCCCGAATTTCAACCCCCGATTTGGGGGTGTTGGCATTCGACGGGGGGCTGCAAAATATTCAGGCCCCTTTCTCTCCTCACAAGGTAGCGATCCCGAACGAGAAATTTTGGAACAGAGCCTCCTGGCCTGTTCTCAGAAAATTCCCGAATTTCAACCCCCGATTTGGGGGTGTCGGCATTCACCGGGGGGTCTGCGAGAAATTCAGGCACCTTCTTTCGTCACAAGGAAGCAATCCCAATCGAGTAATTTTGGAACAGAGCCTCCTTGCCTGTTCTGAGATAAATCCAGAATTTCAACCCCCGATTTGGGGGTGTCGGCATTCTCCGGGGGGGGGGGGCTGCCAAAAATTCAGGCACCTCCTCTTGTCACAAGGAAGCGATCCCAATCGAGGAATTTTACAACAGAATCTCCTGGCCTGTTCTAAAAAAATTCCCGAATTTCAAACCCCGATTTCGGGGTGTCGGCATTCACCGGAGGGGCTGCTGGAGATTCAGGCACCTCCTTATGTCACAAGGAAGCGATCCCAATCGAGAAATTTTGGAACGGAGCCCCCTGGCCTGTTGTAAAAAAATTCCCGAATTCCAACCCCCGATTTCGGGGTTTCGGTATTCACCGAGGGGGGCTGCCAAAATTCAGGCACCTCCTTTCGTCACAAGAAAGCGATCCGGATCGAGAGATTTTGGAACAGAGCCTCCTGGCCTGTTCTAAGAGAATTCCCGAATATCAACCCCTGATTTGGGGGTGTCGGCATCCACCGGGGGGGCTGCGAAAGATTCAGGCATCTATTTTCGTTACAAGAAAGCGATCTCAATCGAGAAATTTTGGAACAGAGCCTACTTGCCTGTTCTGAGATAAATCCTGTATTTCAACCCCCGATTTGGGGGTGTCGGCATTCACCGGGGGGCTGCAATGAATTCAGGCACCTCCTTTCGTCACAAGAGAGCGATCCCAATCGAGAGATTTTGGAACAGAGCCTCCTTGCCTGTTCTGAGATGAATCCCGAATTTCAACCCACGATTTGGGGGTGTCGGCATTCACCGGGGGGGCTGCGAAAAATACGAGCACCTCATTTGTCACAAGAAAACGATCCCATTCGAGAAATTTTGGAACAGAGCCTCCTGGCCTGTTCTAAGAAATTTCCCGAATTTCAACCCCCGATTTGGGGGTGTCGGCATTCACCAGGGGGGCTGCAAAAAATTCAGGCACCCTCTCTCGTCACAAGAAAGCGATCCCAATCGAGAAATTTTGGAACAGAGCCTCCTTGCCTGTTCTGAGATAAATCCCGAATTTCAACCCGCGATTTGGGGTTGTCGGCATTCACCGGGGGGGGGGGGGCTGCGAAAAATTCAGGCACCTCCTTTTGTCACAAGGAAGCGATCCCAATCGAGAAATTTTGGAACAGAGACTCCTGGCCTGTTTTAAGAAAATTCCCGAATTTCAACCCCCGATTTCGGGGTGTTGGCGTTCACCGGGGGGGCTGCAAAAAATTCAAGCACATTCTTTCGTCACAAGAGAGCGATCCCGAACGAGAAATTTTGAAACAGAGCCTCCTTGCCTGTTCTGAGATAAATCCCGAATATCAACCCCCGATTGGGGTTGTCGGCATTCACCGGGGGATGGCTGCGAAAAATTCAGGCACCTCCTCCTGTCACAAGAAAGCGATCCCAATCGAGGAATTTTGGAACAGAGCCTCCTGGCCTGTTCTAAAAAAATTCCCGAATTTCAACCCCCGATTCCGGGGTGTCGGCATTCACCGGGGGGGCTGCAAAGAATTCAGGCACATTCTTTCGCCACAAGAAAGCGATCCCAAACGAGAAATTTGGAACAGAGCCTCCTGGCCTGTTCTAAATAATTCCCGAATTTCAACCCCCGATTTGGGGGTGTCGCCATTCACCGGGGGGGGGGGGGGGCTGCAATAATTCAGGCACCTCCTTTCGTAACAAGAAAGCGATCCGGATGGAGAGATTTTGGAACAGAGCCTCCTGGCCTGTTCTAAGAAAATTCCCGAATATCAACCCCCGATTTGGGGCTGTCGGCATCCACCGGGGGGGCTGCAAAAGATTCAGGCATCTATTTTCGTTACAAGAAAGCGATCTTAATCGAGAAATTTTGGAACAGAGCCTCCTTGCCTGTTCTGAGATAAATCCTGTATTTCAACCCCCGATTTGGGGGTCTCGGCATTCACTGGGGGGCTGCTGAAGATTCAGGCACCTCCTCCTGTCACAAGAAAGCGATCCCAATCGAGGAATTTTGGAACAGAGCCTCTTGGCCTGTCCTAAAAAAATTCCCGAATTCCAACCCCAGATTTCGGGGTGTCGGCATTCACCGGGGGACTGGGAAAGATTCCGGCACCATCTTTTGTCACAAGGAAGCAATCCCAATCGATGAATTTTGGAACAGAGCCTCCTGGCCTGTTCTAAGAAAATTCACGAATTTTAACCCCCGATTTGGGGCTGTCGGCATTCACCAGGGGGGCTGCAAAAAATTCAGGCACCCTCTCTCGTCACAAGGAAGCGATCCCAATCGAGGAATTTTGGAAGGGAGCCTCCTGGCTTGTTCTAAGAATATTCCCGAATTTCATGCCCCGATTTGGGGGTGTTGGCATTCGACGGGGGGCTGCAAAATATTCAGGCACCTCCTCTCGTCACAAGGTAGCGATCCCGAACGAGAAATTTTGGAACAGAGCCTCCTGGCCTGTTCTCAGAAAATTCCCGAATTTCAACCCCCGATTTGGGGGTGTCGGCATTCACTGGTGGGGCTGCTGAAGATTCAGGCACCTCCTTATGTCACAAGAAAGCGATCCCAATCGAGGAATTTTGGAACAGAGTCTCCTGGCCTGTTCTAAAAAAATTCCCGAATTCCAACCCCCGATTTCGGGGTGTCGGCATTCACCGGGGGACTGGGAAAAATTCCGGCACCATCTTCTATCACAAGGAAGCAATCCCAATCGATGGATTTTGAAACAGAGCTTGCTGGCCTGTTCTAAGAAAATTCCCGAATTTTAACCCCCGATTTGGGGCTGTCGGCATTCACCAGGGGGGCTGCAAAAAATTCAGGCACCCTCTCTCGTCACAAGAAAGCGATCCCAATCGAGGAATTTTGGAACAGAGCCTCCTAGCTTGTTCTAAGAGATTTCCCGAATTTCAACCCCCGATTTGGGGCTGTTGGCATTCGACGGGGGGCTGCAAAATATTCAGGCACCTTCTTTCGTCACAAGGTAGCGATCCCGAACGAGAAATTTTGGAACAGAGCCTCCTGGCCTGTTCTCAGAAAATTCCCGAATTTCACCGGGGGGTCTGCGAGAAATTCAGGCACCTTCTTTCGTCACAAGGAAGCAATCCCAATCGAGTAATTTTGGAACAGAGCCTCCTTGCCTGTTCTGAGATAAATCCAGAATTTCAACCCCCGATTTGGGGGTGTCGGCATTCACCGGAGGGGCTGCTGGAGATTCAGGCACCTCCTTATGTCACAAGGAAGCGATCCCAATCGAGAAATTTTGGAACGGAGCCTCCTGGCCTGTTGTTAAAAAATTCCCGAATTCCAACCCCCGATTTCGGGGTTTCGGCATTCACCGGGGGACTGCGAAAAATTGCGGCACCATCTTTCATCGCAAGGAAGCAATCCCAATCGATAAATTTTGGAACAGAGCCTCCTGGCTTGTTCTAAGAGAATTCCTGAATTTCAATCCCCGATTTGGGGGTGTCGGTATTCACCGGGGGGGCTGCCAAAATTCAGGCACCTCCTTTCGTCACAAGAAAGCGATCCCGATCGAGAAATTTTGGAACAGAGCCTCCTTGCCTGTTCTGAGATAAATCCCGAATTTCAACCCCCGATTTGGGGTTGTCGGCATTCAACGGGGGGGGGGGGGGCTGCCAAAATTCAGGCACCTCCTTTTGTCACAAGGAAGCGATCCGGATCGAGCGATTTTGGAACAGAGCCTCCTGGCCTGTTCTAAGAGAATTCCCGAATATCAACCCCTGAATTGGGGGTGTCGGCATTCACCGGGGGGCTGCAATGAATTCAGGCACCTCCTTTCGTCACAAGAGAGCGATCCCAATCGAGACATTTTGGAACAGAGCCTCCTTGCCTGTTCTGAGATGAATCCCGAATTTCAACCCACGATTTGGGGGTGTCGGCATTCACCGGGGGGGCTGCAACAAATACGAGCACCTCATTTGTCACAAGAAAACGATCCCATTCGAGAAATTTTGGAACAGAGCCTCCTGGCCTGTTCTAAGAAATTTCCCGAATTTCAACCCCCGATTCGGGGGTGTCGGCATTCACCGGGGGGGGGGGCTGCAAAAAATTCAGGCACCCTCTCTCGTCACAAGAAAGCGATCCCAATCGAGAAATTTTGGAACAGAGCCTCCTTGCCTGTTCTGAGATAAATCGCGAATTTCAACCCCCGATTCGGGGTTGTCGGCATTCACCGGGGGGGAGGCTGCGAAAAATTCAGGCACCTCCTTTTGTCACAAGGAAGCGATCCCAATCGAAAAGTTTTGGAACAGAGACTCCTGGCCTGTTTTAAGAGAATTCCCGAATTTCAACCCCCGATTTCGGGGTGTTGGCGTTCACCGGGGGGGCTGCAAAAAATTCAAGCACATTCTTTCGTCACAAAAGAGCGATCCCGAACGAGAAATTTTGAAACAGAGCCTCCTTGCCTGTTCTGAGATAAATCCCGAATTTCAACCCCCGATTTCGGGGTGTCGGCATTCACCGGGGGGGCTGCAAAGAATTCAGGCACATTCTTTCGCCACAAGAAAGCGATCCCAAACGAGAAATTTGGCACAGAGCCTCCTGGCCTGTTCTAAAAAATTCCCGAATTTCAACCCCCGATTTGGGAGTGTCGGCATTCACCGGGGGGGCTGCAAAAATTCAGGCACCTCCTTTCGTCACAAGAAAGCGATCCGGATCGAGAGATTTTGGAACGGAGCCTCCTGGCCTGTTCTAAGAAAATTCCCGAATATTAACCCCCGATTTGGGGCTGTCGGCATCCACCGGGGGGGCTGCGAAAGATTCAGGCATCTATTTTCGTTACGAGAAAGCGATCTCAATCGAGAAATTTCGGAACAGAGCCTCCTTGCCTGTTCTGAGATAAATCCTGTATTTCAACCCCCGATTTGGGGGTGTCGGCATTCACTGGGGGGGCTGCTGAAGATTCAGGCACCTCCTTATGTCACAAGAAAGCGATCCCAATCGAGAAATTTTGGAACAGAGCCTCCTGGCCTGTTCTAAAAAAATTCCCGAATTCCAACCCCCGATTTCGGGGTGTCGGCATTCGACGGGGGACTGGGAAAAATTCCGGCACCATCTTTTATCACAAGGAAGCAATCCCAATCGATGAATTTTGGAACAGAGCCTCCTGGCTAGTTCTAAGAGAATTCCCGAATTTCAACTCCCGATTTCGGGGTGTCGGCATTCACCGGGGGGGCTGCGAAAAATTCAGGCACCGTCTCTCGTCACAAAGAAGCGATCCCAATCGAGAAATTTCGGAACAGAGCCTCCTGGCCTGTTCTGAAAAAATTCCCGAATTCCAACCCCCGATTCCGGGGTTTCGGCATTCACCGGGGGACTGCGAAAGATTCCGGCACCATCTTTTATCACAAGGAAGCAATCCCAATCGATGAATTTTGGAACAGAGCGTCTCGGCCTGTTCTAAGAAAATTCACGAATTTTAACCCCCGATTTGGGGCTGTCGGCATTCACCAGGGGAGCTGCAAAAAATTCAGGCACCCTCTCCCGTCACAAGAAAGCGATCCCAATCGAGGAATTTTGGAAGGGAGCCTCCTGGCTTGTTCTAAGAATATTCCCGAATTTCAACCCCCGATTTGGGGGTGTTGGCATTCGACGGGGGGCTGCAAAATATTCAGGCACCTTCTCTCGTCACAAGGTAGCGATCCCGAACGAGAAATTTTGGAACAGAGCCTCCTGGCCTGTTCTCAGAAAATTCCCGAATTCCACCGGGGGGTCTGCGAGAAATTCAGGCACCTTCTTTCGTCACAAAGAAGCAATCCCAATCGAGTAATTTTGGAACAGAGCCTCCTTGCCTGTTCTGAGATAAATCCAGAATTTCAACCCCCGATTTGGGGGTGTCGGCATTCTCCGGGGGGGGGGGGGCTGCCAAAAATTCAGGCACCTCCTCTTGTCACAAGGAAGCGATCCCAATCGAGGAATCTTACAACAGAATCTCCTGGCCTGTTCTAAAAAAATTCCCGGATTTCAAACCCCGATTTCGGGGTGTCGGCATTCACCGGAGGGGCTGCTGGAGATTCAGGCACCTCCTTATGTCACAAGGAAGCGATCCCAATCGAGAAATTTTGGAACGGAGCCTCCTGGCCTGTTGTAAAAAAATTCCCGAATTCCAACCCCCGATTTCGGGGTTTCGGCATTCACCGGGGGACTGCGAAAAATTCCGGCACCATCTTTTATCGCAAGGAAGCAATCCCAATCGATAAATTTTGGAACAGAGCCTCCTGGCTTGTTCTAAGAGAATCCCTGAATTTCAACCCCCGATTTGGGGGTGTCGGTATTCACCGAGGGGGGCTGCCAAAATTCAGGCACCTCCTTTCGTCACAAGAAAGCGATCCGGATCGAGAGATTTTGGAACAGAGCCTCCTGGCCTGTTCTAAGAGAATTCCCGAATATCAACCCCTGATTTGGGGGTGTCGGCATTCACCGGGGGGCTGCAATGAATTCAGGCACCTCCTTTCGTCACAAGAGAGCGATCCCAATCGAGAGATTTTGGAACAGAGCCTCCTTGCCTGTTCTGAGATGAATCCCGAATTTCAACCCACGATTTGGGGGTGTCGGCATTCACCGGGGGGGCTGCAAAAAATACGAGCACCTCATTTGTCACAAGAAAACGATCCCATTGGAGAAATTGTGGAACAGAGCCTCCTGGCCTGTTCTAAGAAATTTCCCGAATTTCAACCCCCGATTTGGGGGTGTCGGCATTCACCGGGGGGGGGGGGCTGCAAAAAATTCAGGCACCCTCTCTCGTCACAAGAAAGCGATCCCAATCGAGAAATTTTGGAACAGAGCCTCCTTGCCTGTTCTGAGATAAATCCCGAATTTCAACCCCCGATTTGGGGTTGTCGGCATTCACCGGGAGGGAGGCTGCGAAAAATTCAGGCACCTCCTTTTGTCACAAGGAAGCGATCCCAACCGAGAAATTTTGGAACAGAGACTCCTGGCCTGTTTTAAGAGAATTCCCGAATTTCAACCCCCGATTTCGGGGTGTTGGCGTTCACCGCGGGGGCTGCAAAAAATTCAAGCACATTCTTTCGTCACAAGAGAGCGATCCCGAACGAGAAATTTTGAAACAGAGCCTCCTTGCCTGTTCTGAGATAAATCCCGAATTTCAACCCCCGATTTCGGGGTGTCGGCATTCACCGGGGGGGCTGCAAAGAATTCAGGCACATTCTTTCGCCACAAGAAAGCGATCCCAAACGAGAAATTTGGCACAGAGCCTCCTGGCCTGTTCTAAAAAATTCCCGAATTTCAACCCCCGATTTGGGGGTGTCGGCATTCACCGGGGGGGCTGCAAAAATTCAGGCACCTCCTTTCGTCACAAGAAAGCGATCCGGATCGAGAGATTTTGGAACAGAGCCTCCTGGCCTGTTCTAAGAAAATTCCCGAATATCAACCCCCGATTTGGGGCTGTCGGCATCCACCGGGGGGGCTGCAAAAGTTTCAGGCATCTATTTTCGTTACGAGAAAGCGATCTCAATCGAGAAATTTTGGAACAGAGCCTCCTTGCCTATTCTGAGATAAATCCTGTATTTCAACCCCCGATTTGGGGGTGTCGGCATTCACTGGGGGGGCTGCTGAAGATTCAGGCACCTCCTTATGTCACAAGAAAGCGATCCCAATCGAGAAATTTTGGAACAGAGCCTCCTGGCCTGTTCTAAAAAAATTCCCGAATTCCAACCCCCGATTTCGGGGTGTCGGCATTCACCGGGGGACTGGGAAAAATTCCGGCACCATCTTTTATCACAAGGAAGCAATCCCAATCGATGAATTTTGGAACAGAGCCTCCTGGCTAGTTCTAAGAGAATTCCCGAATTTCAACCCCCGATTTGGGGGTGTTGGCATTCGACGGGGGGCTGCAAAATATTCAGGCCCCTTTCTCTCCTCACAAGGTAGCGATCCCGAACGAGAAATTTTGGAACAGAGCCTCCTGGCCTGTTCTCAGAAAATTCCCGAATTTCAACCCCCGATTTGGGGGTGTCGGCATTCACCGGGGGGTCTGCGAGAAATTCAGGCACCTTCTTTCGTCACAAGGAAGCAATCCCAATCGAGTAATTTTGGAACAGAGCCTCCTTGCCTGTTCTGAGATGAATCCCGAATTTCAACCCACGATTTGGGGGTGTCGGCATTCACCGGGGGGGCTGCGAAAAATACGAGCACCTCATTTGTCACAAGAAAACGATCCCATTCGAGAAATTTTGGAACAGAGCCTCCTGGCCTGTTCTAAGAAATTTCCCGAATTTCAACCCCCGATTTGGGGGTGTCGGCATTCACCAGGGGGGCTGCAAAAAATTCAGGCACCCTCTCTCGTCACAAGAAAGCGATCCCAATCGAGAAATTTTGGAACAGAGCCTCCTTGCCTGTTCTGAGATAAATCCCGAATTTCAACCCGCGATTTGGGGTTGTCGGCATTCACCGGGGGGGGGGGGGCTGCGAAAAATTCAGGCACCTCCTTTTGTCACAAGGAAGCGATCCCAATCGAGAAATTTTGGAACAGAGACTCCTGGCCTGTTTTAAGAAAATTCCCGAATTTCAACCCCCGATTTCGGGGTGTTGGCGTTCACCGGGGGGGCTGCAAAAATTCAAGCACATTCTTTCGTCACAAGAGAGCGATCCCGAACGAGAAATTTTGAAACAGAGCCTCCTTGCCTGTTCTGAGATGAATCCCGATTATCAACCCCCGATTGGGGTTGTCGGCATTCACCGGGGGATGGCTGCGAAAAATTCAGGCACCTCCTCCTGTCACAAGAAAGCGATCCCAATCGAGGAATTTTGGAACAGAGCCTCCTGGCCTGTTCTAAAAAAATTCCCGAATTTCAACCCCCGATTCCGGGGTGTCGGCATTCACCGGGGGGGCTGCAAAGGATTCAGGCACATTCTTTCGCCACAAGAAAGCGATCCCAAACGAGAAATTTGGAACAGAGCCTCCTGGCCTGTTCTAAATAATTCCCGAATTTCAACCCCCGATTTGGGGGTGTCGCCATTCACCGGGGGGGGGGGGGCTGCAATAATTCAGGCACCTCCTTTCGTAACAAGAAAGCGATCCGGATGGAGAGATTTTGGAACAGAGCCTCCTGGCCTGTTCTAAGAAAATTCCCGAATATCAACCCCCGATTTGGGGCTGTCGGCATCCACCGGGGGGGCTGCAAAAAATTCAGGCACCCTCTCTCGTCACAAGAAAGCGATCCCAATCGAGAAATTTTGGAACAGAGCCTCCTTGCCTGTTCTGAGATAAATCCCGAATTTCAACCCGCGATTTGGGGTTGTCGGCATTCACCGGGGGGGGGGGGGGGGCTGCGAAAAATTCAGGCACCTCCTTATGTCACAAGAAAGCGATCCCAATCGAGAAATTTTGGAACAGAGTCTCCTGGCCTGTTCTAAAAAAATTCCCGAATTCCAACCCCCGATTTCGGGGTGTCGGCATTCACCGGGGGACTGGGAAAAATTCCGGCACCATCCTCTATCACAAGGAAGCAATCCCAATCGATGGATTTTGGAACAGAGCTTCCTGGCCTGTTCTAAGAAAATTCCCGAATTTTAACCCCCGATTTGGGGCTGTCGGCATTCACCAGGGGGGCTGCAAAAAATTCAGGCACCCTCTCTCGTCACAAGAAAGCGATCCCAATCGAGGAATTTTGGAACAGAGCCTCCTAGCTTGTTCTAAGAGATTTCCCGAATTTCAACCCCCGATTTGGGGCTGTTGGCATTCGACGGGGGGCTGCAAAATATTCAGGCACCTTCTTTCGTCACAAGGTAGCGATCCCGAACGAGAAATTTTGGAACAGAGCCTCCTGGCCTGTTCTCAGAAAATTCCCGAATTTCACCGGGGGGTCTGCGAGAAATTCAGGCACCTTCTTTCGTCACAAGGAAGCAATCCCAATCGAGTAATTTTGGAACAGAGCCTCCTTGCCTGTTCTGAGATAAATCCAGAATTTCAACCCCCGATTTGGGGTGTCGGCATTCACCGGAGGGGCTGCTGGAGATTCAGGCACCTCCTTATGTCACAAGGAAGCGATCCCAATCGAGAAATTTTGGAACGGAGCCTCCTGGCCTGTTGTTAAAAATTCCCGAATTTCAACCCCCGATTTGGGGTTGTCGGCATTCAACGGGGGGGGGGGGCTGCCAAAATTCAGGCACCTCCTTTCGTCACAAGAAAGCGATCCGGATCGAGAGATTTTGGAACAGAGCCTCCTGGCCTGTTCTAAGAGAATTCCCGAATATCAACCCCTGATTTGGGGGTGTCGGCATTCACCGGGGGGCTGCAATGAATTCAGGCACCTCCTTTCGTCACAAGAGAGCGATCCCAATCGAGACATTTTGGAACAGAGCCTCCTTGCCTGTTCTGAGATGAATCCCGAATTTCAACCACGATTTGGGGGGTGTCGGCATTCACCGGGGGGGCTGCAACAAATACGAGCACCTCATTTGTCACAAGAAAACGATCCCATTCGAGAAATTTTGGAACAGAGCCTCCTGGCCTGTTCTAAGAAATTCCCGAATTTCAACCCCCGATTCGGGGGTGTCGGCATTCACCGGGGGGGGGGGGCTGCAAAAAATTCAGGCACCCTCTCTCGTCACAAGAAAGCGATCCCAATCGAGAAATTTTGGAACAGAGCCTCCTTGCCTGTTCTGAGATAAATCGCGAATTTCAACCCCCGATTCGGGGTTGTCGGCATTCACGGGGGGGAGGCTGCGAAAAATTCAGGCACCTCCTCTTGTCACAAGGAAGCGATCCCAATCGAAAAGTTTTGGAACAGAGACTCCTGGCCTGTTTTAAGAGAATTCCCGAATTTCAACCCCCGATTTCGGGGTGTTGGCGTTCACCGGGGGGGCTGCAAAAAATTCAAGCACATTCTTTCGTCACAAAAGAGCGATCCCGAACGAGAAATTTGAAACAGAGCCTCCTTGCCTGTTCTGAGATAAATCCCGAATTTCAACCCCCGATTTCGGGGTGTCGGCATTCACCGGGCGGGCTGCAAAGAATTCAGGCACATTCTTTCGCCACAAGAAAGCGATCCCAAACGAGAAATTCGGCACAGAGCCTCCTGGCCTGTTCTAAAAAATTCCCGAATTTCAACCCCCGATTTGGGAGTGTCGGCATTCACCGGGGGGGCTGCAAAAATTCAGGCACCTCCTTTCGTCACAAGAAAGCGATCCGGATCGAGAGATTTTGGAACGGAGCCTCCTGGCCTGTTCTAAGAAAATTCCCGAATATTAACCCCCGATTTGGGGCTGTCGGCATCCACCGGGGGGGCTGCGAAAGATTCAGGCATCTATTTTCGTTACGAGAAAGCGATCTCAATCGAGAAATTTCGGAACAGAGCCTCCTTGCCTGTTCTGAGATAAATCCTGTATTTCAACCCCCGATTTGGGGGTGTCGGCATTCACTGGGGGGGCTGCTGAAGATTCAGGCACCTCCTTATGTCACAAGAAAGCGATCCCAATCGAGAAATTTTGGAACAGAGCCTCCTGGCCTGTTCTAAAAAAATTCCCGAATTCCAACCCCCGATTTCGGGGTGTCGGCATTCGACGGGGGACTGGGAAAAATTCCGGCACCATCTTTTATCACAAGGAAGCAATCCCAATCGATGAATTTTGGAACAGAGCCTCCTGGCTAGTTCTAAGAGAATTCCCGAATTTCAACTCCCGATTTCGGGGTGTCGGCATTCACCGGGGGGCTGCGAAAAATTCAGGCACCGTCTCTCGTCACAAAGAAGCGATCCCAATCGAGAAATTTCGGAACAGAGCCTCCTGGCCTGTTCTGAAAAAATTCCCGAATTCCAACCCCCGATTCCGGGGTTTCGGCATTCACCGGGGGACTGCGAAAGATTCCGGCACCATCTTTTATCACAAGGAAGCAATCCCAATCGATGAATTTTGGAACAGAGCGTCTCGGCCTGTTCTAGAAAATTCACGAATTTTAACCCCCGATTTGGGGCTGTCGGCATTCACCAGGGGAGCTGCAAAAAATTCAGGCACCCTCTCCCGTCACAAGAACGCGATCCCAATCGAGGAATTTTGGAAGGGAGCCTCCTGGCTTGTTCTAAGAATATTCCCGAATTTCAACCCCCGATTTGGGGGTGTTGGCATTCGACGGGGGGCTGCAAAATATTCAGGCACCTTCTCTCGTCACAAGGTAGCGATCCCGAACGAGAAATTTTGGAACAGAGCCTCCTGGCCTGTTCTCAGAAAATTCCCGAATTCCACCGGGGGGTCTGCGAGAAATTCAGGCACCTTCTTTCGTCACAAAGAAGCAATCCCAATCGAGTAATTTTGGAACAGAGCCTCCTTGCCTGTTCTGAGATAAATCCAGAATTTCAACCCCCGATTTGGGGGTGTCGGCATTCTCCGGGGGGGGGGGGGGGGCTGCCAAAAATTCAGGCACCTCCTCTTGTCACAAGGAAGCGATCCCAATCGAGGAATCTTACAACAGAATCTCCTGGCCTGTTCTAAAAAAATTCCCGGATTTCAAACCCCGATTTCGGGGTGTCGGCATTCACCGGAGGGGCTGCTGGAGATTCAGGCACCTCCTTATGTCACAAGGAAGCGATCCCATTCGAGAAATTTTGGAACGGAGCCTCCTGGCCTGTTGTAAAAAAATTCCCGAATTCCAACCCCCGATTTCGGGGTTTCGGCATTCACCGGGGGACTGCGAAAAATTGCGGCACCATCTTTTATCGCGAGGAAGCAATCCCAATCGATAAATTTTGGAACAGAGCCTCCTGGCTTGTTCTAAGAGAATTCCTGAATTTCAACCCCCGATTTGGGGGTGTCGGTATTCACCGGGGGGGGGGGGGGCTGCCAGAATTCAGGCACCTCCTTTCGTCACAAGAATGCGATCCCAATCGAGAAATTTTGGAACAGAGCCTCCTTGCCTGTTCTGAGATAAATCCCGAATTTCAACCCCCGATTTGGGGTTGTCGGCATTCAACGGGGGGGGGGGCTGCCAAAATTCAGGCACCTCCTTTCGTCACAAGAAAGCGATCCGGATCGAGAGATTTTGGAACAGAGCCTCCTGGCCTGTTCTAAGAGGATTCCCGAATATCAACCCCTGATTTGGGGGTGTCGGCATTCACCGGGGGGCTGCAATGAATTCAGGCACCTCCTTTCGTCACAAGAGAGCGATCCCAATCGAGTGATTTTGGAACAGAGCCTCCTTGCCTGTTCTGAGATGAATCCCGAATTTCAACCCACGATTTGGGGGTGTCGGCATTCACCGGGGGGGCTGCAAAGAATACGAGCACCTCATTTGTCACAAGAAAACGATCCCATTCGAGAAATTTTGGAACAGAGCCTCCTGGCCTGTTCTAAGAAATTTCCCGAATTTCAACCCCCGATTTGGGGGGTGTCGGCATTCACCGGGGGGGGGGGGGCTGCAAAAAATTCAGGCACCCTCTCTCGTCACAAGAAAGCGATCCCAATCGAGAAATTTTGGAACAGAGCCTCCTTGCCTGTTCTGAGATAAATCCCGAATTTCAACCCCCGATTTGGGGTTGTCGGCATTCACCGGGGGGGGGGGGGGGGCTGCCAAAATTCAGGCACCTCCTTTCGTCACAAGAAAGCGATCCGGATCGAGAGATTTTGGAACAGAGCCTCCTGGCCTGTTCTAAGAGAATTCCCGAATATCAACCCCTGATTTGGGGGTGTCGGCATTCACCGGGGGGCTGCAATGAATTCAGGCACCTCCTTTCGTCACAAGAGAGCGATCCCAATCGAGAGATTTTGGAACAGAGCCTCCTTGCCTGTTCTGAGATGAATCCCGAATTTCAACCCACGATTTGGGGGTGTCGGCATTCACCGGGGGGGCTGCAAAAAATACGAGCACCTCATTTGTCACAAGAAAACGATCCCATTCGAGAAATTTTGGAACAGAGCCTCCTGGCCTGTTCTAAGAAATTTCCCGAATTTCAACCCCCGATTTGGGGGTGTCGGCATTCACCGGGGGGGGGGCTGCAAAAAATTCAGGCACCCTCTCTCGTCACAAGAAAGCGATCCCAATCGAGAAATTTTGGAACAGTGCCTCCTTGCCTGTTCTGAGATAAATCCCGAATTTCAACCCCCGATTTGGGGTTGTCGGCATTTACCGGGGGGGGGGGGCTGCGAAAAATTCAGGCACCTCCTTTTGTCACAAGCAAGCGATCCCAATCGAGAAATTTTGGAACAGAGACTCCTGGCCTGTTTTAAGAGAATTCCCGAATTTCAACCCCCGATTTCGGGGTGTTGGCGTTCACCGGGGGGGCTGCAAAAAATTCAAGCACATTCTTTCGTCACAAGAGAGCGATCCCGAACGAGAAATTTTGAAACAGAGCCTCCTTGCCTGTTCTGAGATAAATCCCGAATTCCAACCCCCGATTTCGGGGTTCGGCATTCACCGGGGGGGCTGCAAAGAATTCAGGCACATTCTGTCGCCACAAGAAAGCGATCCCAAACGAGAAATTTGGAACAGAGCCTCCTGGCCTGTTCTAAAAAATTCCCGAATTTCAACCCCCGATTTTGGGGTGTCGGCATTCACCGGGGGGGCTGCAAAAATTCAGGCACCTCCCTTCGTCACAAGAAAGCGATCCGGATCGAGAGATTTTGGAACAGAGCCTCCTGGCCTGTTCTAAGAAAATTCCCGAATATCAACCCCCGATTTGGGGCTGTCGGCATCCACCGGGGGGGCTGCAAAAGATTCAGGCATCTATTTTCGTTACGAGAAAGCGATCTCAATCGAGAAATTTTGGAACAGAGCCTCCTTGCCTGTTCTGAGATAAATCCTGTATTTCAACCCCCGATTTGGGGGTGTCGGCATTCACCGGGGGGGCTGCAAAGAATTCAGGCACATTCTTTCGCCACAAGAAAGCGATCCCGAACGAGAAAGTTTGGAACAGAGCCTCCTGGCCTGTTCTAAAAAATTCCCGAATTTCAACCCCCGATTTGGGGGTGTCGGCATTCACCGGTGGGGCTGCGAAAAATTCAGGCACCGTCTCTCGTCACAAGGAAGCGATCCCAATCGAGAAATTTCGGAACAGAGCCTCCTGGCCTGTTCTAAAAAAATTCCCGAATTTCAAACCCCGATTTCGGGGTGTCGGCATTCACTGGAGGGGCTGCTGAAGATTCAGGCACCTCCTTATGTCGCAAGAAAGCGATCCCAATCGAGAAATTTTGGAACAGAGCCTCCTGGCCTGTTCTCAAAAAATTCCCGAATTCCAACCCCCGATTTGGGGGTTTCGGCATTCACCGGGGGACTGCGAAAAATTCCGGCACCATCTTTTATCGCAAGGAAGCAATCCCAATCGATCAATTTTGGAACAGAGCCTCCTGGCTTGTTCTAAGAGAATTCCCGAATTTCAACCCCCGATTTGGGGGTGTTGGCATTTACCGGGGGGCTGCAAAATATTCAGGCACCTTCTCTCGTCAGAAGGTAGCGATCCCGAACGAGAAATTTCGGAACAGAGCCTCCTGGCCTGTTCTAAGAAAATTCCCGAATTCCAACCCCCGATTTGGGGGTGTCGGCATTCACCGGGGGGGCTGCGACAAATTCAGGCACCTCCTTTCGTCACAAGGAAGCGATCCCAATCGAGAGATTTTGGAACAGAGCCTTTCTGGCCTGTTCTAAGAAAATCCCCGAATTTCAACCCCGATTTGGGGGGTGTCGGCATTCACCGGGTTGGCTGCGAGAAATTCAGGCACCGTCTTTCGTCACAAGGAAGCAATCCCAATCGATAAATCTTGGAACAGAGCCTCCTGGCTTGTTCTTAGAAAATTCCCGAATTTCAACCCCCGATTTAGGGGTGTTGGCATTCACCGGGGGGCTGCAAAATATTCAGGCACCTTCTCTCGTCACAAGGTAGCGATCTCGAACGAGAAATTTTGGAACAGAGTCTCCTGGCCTGTTCTAAGAAAATTCCCGAATTTCAACCCCCGATTTGGGGGTGTCGGCATTCACCGGGGGGGCTGCGAGAAATTCAGGCACCTTCTTTCGTCCTAAGGAAGCAATCCCAATCGAGTAATTTTGGAACAGTGCCTCCTTGCCTGTTCTGAGATAAATCCAGAGTTTCAACCCCCGATTTGGGGGTGTCGGCATTCACCGGTGGGGCTGCGAAAAATTCAGGCACCGTCTCTCGTCACAAGGAAGCGATCCCAATCGAGAAATTTCGGAACAGAGCCTCCTGGCCTGTTCTAAAGAAATTCCCGAATTTCAAACCCCGATTTCGGGGTGTCGGCATTCACTGGAGGGGCTGCTGAAGATCCAGGCACCTCCTTATGTCACAAGAAAGCGATCCCAATCGAGAAATTTTGGAACAGAGCCTCCTGGCCTGTTCTAAAAAAATTCCCGAATTCCAACCCCCGATTTCGGGCTTTCGGCATTCACCGGGGGACTGCGAAAAATTCCGGCACCATCTTCTATCGCAAGGAAGCAATCCCAATCGATAAATTTTGGAACAGAGCCTCCTGGCTCGTTCTAAGAGAATCCCCGAATTTCAACCCCCGATTTGGGGGTGTTGGCATTCACCGGGGGGCTACAAAATATTCAGGCACCTTCTCTCGTCAGAAGGTAGCGATCCCGAACGAGAAATTTTGGAACAGAGCCTCCTGGCCTGTTCTAAGAAAATTCCCGAATTTCAACCCCCGATTTAGGGGTGTCGGAATTCACCGGGGGGGCTGCGACAAATTCAGGCACCTCCTTTCGTCACAAGAAAGCGATCCCAATCGAGAGATTTTGGAACAGAGCCTCCTGGCTTGTTCTTAGAAAATTCCCGAATTTCAACCCCCGATTTGGGGGTGTTGGCATTCACCGGGGGGCTGCAAAATATTCAGGTACCTTCTCTCGTCACAAGGTAGCGATCTCGAACGAGAAATTTTGGAACAGAGTCTCCTGGCCTGTTCTAAGAAAATTCCCGAATTTCAACCCCCGATTTGGGGGTGTCGGCATTCACCGGGGGGGCTGCGAGAAATTCAGGCACCTTCTTTCGTCACAAGGAAGCAATCCCAATCGAGTAATTTTGGAACAGAGCCTCCTTGCCTGTTCTGAGATAAATCCAGAGTTTCAACCCCTGATTTGGGGGTGTCGGCATTCTCCGGGGGGGGGGGGCTGCCAAAAATTCAGGCACATCCTCTTGTCGCAAGGAAGCGATCCCAATCGAGAAATTCTGGAACAGAATCTCCTGGCCTGTTCTAAAAAAATTCCCGAATTTCAACCCCGATTCCGGGGTGTCGGCGTTCACCGGAGGGGCTGCAAAAAATTCAGGCACCCTCTCTTGTCACAAGAAAGCGATCCCGATCGAGAAATTTTGGAACAGAGCTTCTTTGCCTGTTCTGAAAAAAATCCCGAATTCCAATCCCCGATTTGGGGGTGTCGGCGTTCACCGGAGGGGCTGCAAAGAATTCAGGCTCCTTCTTTCGTCACAAGAAAGCGATCCCGAACGAGAAATTTTGGAACGGAGCCTCCTGGCCTGTTCTAAAGAATTCCCGAATCCCAACCCCCGATTTTGGGGGTGTCGGCATTCACCGGGGGGGGGGGGGGCTGCGAAAAATCAGGCACCTTCTCTCGTCAGAAAGAAGCAATCCCAATTGAGAAATCTTGGAACAGAGCCTTCTGGCCTGTTCTAAATAAATTCCCGAATTTCAACCCCGATTTGGAGTGTCGGCATTCAACGGGGTGGCTGCGAGAAATTCAGGCACCGTCTTCCGTCACAAGGAAGCAATCCCAATCGAGAAATTTTGGAACAGAGCCTCCCGGCCTGTTCTAAGAAAATTCCCGAATTTCAACCCCCGATTTGGGGGTGTCGGCATTCACCGGGGGGGGGGGGGGGCTGCAAAAAGTTCAGGCACCCTCTCTCGTCACAAGAAAGCGATCCCGAACGAGGAATTTTGGAACAGAGCCTCCTCTCCTGTTCTAAAGAGTTCCCGAATTCCAACCCCCAATATGGGGGTGTCGGCATTCACCGGTGGGGCTGCGAAAAATTCAGGCACCTTCTCTCGTCAGAAAGAAGCGATCCCAATCGAGAGATTTTGGAACAGAGCCTCCTTGGCTGTTCTGAGATAAATCCCGAATTTCAACCCACGATTTGGGGGTGTCGGCATTCACCGGGGGGGCTGCAAAAAATCCGAGCACCTCCTTTTGTCACAAGAAAACGATCCCAATCGAGAAATTTTGGAACAGAGCTTCTTTGCCTGTTCTGAAAAAAATCCCGAATTCCAACCCCCGATTTGGGGGTGTCGGCATTCACCGGGGGGGCTGCAAAGAATTCAGGCTCCTTCTTTCGTCACAAGAAAGCGATCCCGAACGGGAAATTTTGGAACAGAGGTTCGAATTCAAGAAAAAAATTCTTTCGACTTTCGATTAAGATAATCGATTGGAACTTCAGAGTCATCCGGAAGTTGTATGACGACGGCATCCATTAAAACACGAAAATCGCTTCAAAAACACAGTATCAGCGGTTTATTTCGTAGGGGATGCAAATCACGTCGATTTTGATGGGGAACGAAGTTGTTGCATTTCTCAACAAAATTTCTTGGTGCCCCCAGTTTTTCAAAAAATTCCAATTTCCTGGGTTTTTTAGGTTCTTAGGGGCTTTTTCGACAAAATTCGAAATTTTTGACCACGCCAATCGGAAGAGCAGGAAATTTCACGTCGAAATATGTGGTTCAGAAAAACTTCAACATTTTATCCCATCCGCACTACAACGGTAGAATCAGGAGCTAGCGCAGAAAACGCACCAGAGGCCTGAAAAAGCTCCTAAAACCCAAGAGGGGAGCGATTCACGTTTATAATAGTGGGAAACAAAGTTCTTGCATTTTTCAAGACAAATTTTATGGTGCCCCCAGTTTTCCGAAAAATCGTAATTTTTCAGGTTTTTCCGGTTTTCAGGGGTTTATTCAGCAAAATTTGGGATTTTTGACAATGCCAATCGGAAGAACAGGTAATTCCACGTCGAAATATGTGATTCAGAGAAATTTCAAAATCTTATCCCATCCGCACTACAACGGTACAATCATGAGCTAGCCCGGAAAACGCACCAGAGGCCTGAAAAATCTCCTGAAACTCGAAGAGGGAGCGATTTTCGTTGATAATGATGAGGAACAAAGTTCTTGCATTCTCCAAAACAAATTATTTGGTGCCCCCAATTTTCGAAAAATCGTGATTTTTCAGGGTTTTCGGGTTTCTATGGGTGGGTTTCGGCAAAATTCCGAATCTTGGACCACGCGAATCGAAAGAGCTGAACAATTCAAGTCGAAGTATGTGGTTCAAGAGAATTTCAAATTTTGGTGCTACGGTTACTACCACAGCGAATAACACCTGTGAGAGGATGGAGTCCTTCATCGCACAGGAATTTGGACGAGTTCTTTTTCAATGAGAACGTTAATCGCACTGACCAGACTCGATCCGGTGAAGCGAGTTATTGGGTAATGTGTCCAATAAGGTGTCTCCAACTCCTACCTCATACCCGTCAAAAATGAACTCACAAGGCGAGCACCAGGTCTGTGGAATTTGGATCTTGATGGAACTTTGGGGTACACCTAATTTTGGTGAGAAATCAAGGTAGCTCCTAGGGTCGGATCCAATGGGCTTCCCCGCGTGATACCTCTATGGATATCAGCATTGCCCATACAAGCTCATGTTCAAATGATACATATATGGATATACTGGCAATATTGATATCCATGCCAGTATATCCATATATGTATCATTCGAACATGGGCCTGTATGGACAATGCTAATAGCCGCAGATGTATCTCGCGGTTAAGCCCATTGGATCCAACCCTAGGAGCTACTTTCATTTCTTACCAAAATTAGGTGGACCCCAAAGTTCCATCAAAATCCGTATTTCGCAGACCTGGTGCTCGCCTTGTGAGTCCGTTTTTAACGGTTTTGAGGTAGGAGATGGAGACACCTTAGTATCGTATCGGACACATTACCCAATAACTCGCTTAACCGGATCGACTCATAGTCCATTGTTCAGTGCGATTGACGTTCTCATTGGAAGAGAACTCGTCTAAATTCCCTCTGCGATGAAGAACTTAATCCACTTTCAGGTGTTCTTCTCTGATGTAGTAACCGTAGCATCAAATTTTGAGATTCTCCTGAACCACATATTTTGACGTAAAATGTTCTGCTTTTTTGATTGGCGTGGTCAAAAATTCGGAATCTTGACGAAACCCACCCGTAAATCACGATTTTTCGAAAATTGGGGGCACCAAATAATTTGTTTTGGAGAATGCAAGAACTTTGTTCCTCATCATTATCAACGAAAATCGCTCCCTCTTCGAGTTTCAGGAGATTTTTCAGGCCTCTGGTGCGTTTTCCGGGCTAGCTCATGATTGTACCGTTGTAGTGCGGATGGGATAAAATTTTGAAATTTCTCTGAACCACATATTTCGACGTGAAATTTCCTGTTCTTTCGATTGGCGTGGTCAAAAATTCCAAATTTTGTTGGAAAAGCCCCTAAACACCCCAAAAACCTGAAAAATTACAATTTTTCAAAAAACTGGGGGCACCAAAAAATTTGTTTTGAAAAATGGAATAATTTTGTTTCCCATCATTATCAACGTAAATCGCTCCCCTTTCGAGTTTTAGGAGCTTTTTCAGGCCTCTGGTGCGTTTTCCGAGCTAGCTCATGATTCTAGCGTTGTAGTGCGGATGGGATAAGATTTTGAAATTCCTTTGAACCACATATTTCGACGTAAAATTCCCTGCTCTTTCGATTGGCCTGGTCAAAAATTCCAAATTTTGTCGAATAAGCCCCTGAAAAGCCCCAAAAATCTGAAAAATCATAATTTTTCAAAAAACTGGGGGCACCAAAAAATTTGTTTTGGAAAATGCAACAACTTCGCTCTCCATAGAAATCGACGTAATTTGCTTCCCCCCGAGTTAAACCGCTAATACTGTGTTTTTCAAGTGATTTTCGTGATTTAATTGATTTTTTTTTTTATAGTAGATTTTATTTTTTTTTTTATTTTTATGTTTTTTTTTATTTTTTAATGGCTACAATTCCCGTTTTTGAAACACTCCAAAATTGCCTATCTAATATTATTGCATAACTGTGCCGTCCGGCGAATTTTTTCCCCACTGTGCGGCGTTATTCTGTTTCACTATTCAATCGAGAAATAGACTTGATCGCCTACAATTTAAGCCAAGGTACGTGTAATTATCACATACCAAACCTGAGAACAAGCGATCTAATCGATTGAATCGTTGTATTCAGTAAAATGACTAAAATAGAGGTTTATTCTTATATGATTTGATCTGTGTGCATTTTTCGTTGCTTATAGTTTTTGATATAAGTAACTTGTGGCCGTAGTATGCTCTCTTAGCATCGAACAGCTAGAGTGCAGTATTCCCAAAGATCCAGTCCCCGATGGATCGATTGAAAGTGCGAGGATTTCAATCGATCTAAGTAGTACAAACGTGAGTATATTCGGATGTTCGAGAGGAAGCAGCCGAGCTGAGATCCAGTGCCGAATGATATTTTACGCCACTCGTTTGCTCGGATAGATATAGATATATCTATATACTACCAGTATTCACAACCTCGCAACCCTATACTGAAAAATTTCCCTTTCAACCCCCCGTGTCTCTGAGATCGCTGTGATTCTTCATAGCTCCTATTGGACCATGGAAAATATCTGGCTACACAATTTCGACGCAAAATTCCACGAGAAACAGGATAAATCCATTTATTTTGAGTTTCAAGGTAATCCCGGCTTGATATGAAGGATCACTCATATCACGCGGGAGTCACTTAAATCTCACATGTTCCAGGGTTTTCCGATACTTGTTGTCGTTTTCGAGTTCTGAGATTCAAGGTTATGTTCAAGGTCACACATCAGGGTGTCTACCGGATTTTTCGCAGATCAATTCAGAACTTTTTGAGGACTTTTTAAGGACTTTTCAAGGACTCTTTAAGGACCGAAATGAAAAATTTTCAGAACTGATTGTCACATAGTAATTTTCATTCAGAGTTCAAATGGAATGCTCAATATAACATTTTCGTCACAAATATCGAACTTATAACAATATAATAGAGTGATAATATGATGAACTGTGCAAATTTTTGTCACTTTTGAATATGAGGATTGGGAATTTTTCAATGGCATATTCACAGCCAGACTCAGGACAATAAGTCTGGCTGTGAATATGCTATTGAAAAATCCGCTATTCATCAGAGAAGAGGAGAGCATCTTTCATCTCAAGGCAACATGTTGATTAGGAACCGAAGAGAGCTGCAATTCAATATGAGTGAAATCGGTGTCGGAATGCACTTCAGTAGAGGAAGTATTTCTAGACTTAATATGGCAATAAGAAATGGCACAATTTAATGCTTTTACAATCTATTTCTTCAATATTCTTTGGAGCTTTTCTTCTTTGTCTTTCAATAATCGCATCTTCTCTCTATGGTTTCGATCAGCTTGTTCTCTTTTAAGCTTCAACATTTTCAATTCATCCGCTGCATTCTTCCGAGCAGATAATTGTTGTCTCTCTTCTTCTGTCTTTTCGTTCAGAGCATCTTTTCTCTTGGAAGAAGAATTTTTGAATGCAAAGATCATTGGTTTCGTTATGTCAAGTTTTTTTATACCCCCATTATTGGTAACTGCATCATGCACAGATCTTTGAGCAACAAGACAATTTTCACTGAGATTCTCGACTAGGAACTGTTCGTTGACTGAGAAGCTCCTTTCTACCGCTGCATTACCATGGAAGAGAAAATGATAATTTTGCTCATAAATTTTGTCAAATTATCAGTGCAGCCTTCTCTTCCGAACAAACCAAATAAATGAGTATGCAGTGGTTGGGTTTTTCTATCAAAATTTATCACAGATTCTTGGAAACTTTTCCTTGTAAGAATTTTCTCAAACTCTTGACGGATTTGGTCAGCTTCGATTGCCGACATCCGATTTTTATCAACAAGAATTGATAGAGCTGTTTCAAGCCTTGACTTACATGTAGTCTCTCTCCTCATCACGAACGGTGATAAGCATCTCACGGCACAGACAAACGGATACTTGATTGGGCTTTTGAACAATAATTTAGTAATGAGCGTTACTAGAAATTCACGGCACTGATTCCGGAATGTTAATATATCAAGATCTTTCAATGACTTTCTATTTTTTTCGATGGCAGCATCAGCAGAAAAACCTAGTTCAATAGAACCACTTGGAATGAGGTTATCATTTTTACTCAAGTCAATTTTTGCTAACTTCTCACAGGTATTGAGCGAAGCCAATATGTCTGGTTTAACTACTCGAGAAATCAAAGATCGCATCAATTCCAGGAGATCGTTATACATGAATTGCAACAAAGGGTCATCTTTCCGATACACTCTAAGAAATTTTTCCATTTCTGTTGATACAGAGATCAAGAATCCTAATTTGGCTGATAACAGAGGATCTGACACATAATCTTTGACTGTCACAAAATACTCAGAATCAGGTGCATCGTTCCCTACAGCCTCTACGTACTTAATCAAATGAGGGTGCATTTCATTGGCCCGTTCCTTCACCGACACATTCTCAAGCCATCTTGTTTCACACTCAGGCAAAGGAAAGACCTCAGACTTCGCATAAAACTTGTATACTCCTCGCCTTGTGGGATATTTATCAAACAATTCATGCAAATGACTGAGATAGATGGTTATTTTCCATTCAATTGTGACTAATGCTGACTTGTATGCATTATTAACAATGTGGAGGGAGCATGTGCCAGTTTCTACAATTACAGGTGAATCAGGTGAATCTTTCAAAAAATAATTAAAAAAAATAATTTTAAAAATTCGCTTTTATGAACATAATAGCAACGCAAAATGTGAAAATAATCTTGAATCTCCTTTCTGCATCTAGCATAGATGTTGGCTAAGTTTACTGACGTACATGCTCCAAGATGTTCATGATTTTATGAATAAATATGACAAAAGCGTGGGTTATAAACTTGATTCATCAATATGATGTAACCCACGCTTTTATCATATTTATTCATAAAATCGTGAACATCTTGGAGCATGTAAGTCAGTAAACTTAGCCAACATCTATGCTAGATGCAGAAAGGAGATTCAAGATTATTTTCACATTTTGCGTTGCTATTATGTTCATAAAAGCGAATTTTTAAAATTATTTTTCTTAATTATTTTATTTTCATATTTTTAGTTCATATCTAATAATTAAAAATGGACCATAATTCAAAAAATTTAATGTCAGGCTAAAGCTTTGGATAATCTTTGAAATTTCTCTGGCTGATTATAATGAAGAGATGTATCCATTTCTGCATAAGTATTGGGATAAGAAGGGCTGTAGAGTACAAATGGATTAGTCAGGAGTAGAGCGATCAGCCACGGTTGATCCCAAATTATGCCTCTTGTCATGTATAGCAAACCAGTAACTTTGTAATGAATGCCAAGTTATTGGCAAATCAAATTCAGGAGGCTGTATAGCTTATTGACAACATGAGTACATCTCTATCAATGAGTATTCCACAACAGTTCACAAGTCGGAGATCAATCATGGATAGGGATATCTGCTAATTCAAATTAGTCGAGCGATGCTTTGTGCTTGTAAGAAACTGAATGATCCTTGAGCCCTCTATGCTGATACCACACTAATACTTTGTTATTAGTGTTGCAGAATCGTAAACATCTACACAGAAACCATTGGAGTGGTGGAATTAAGTTGAAAATGACTGCTAAATTTTTGTAATGGATGTGTCAGTGCTAGAAAGCATCCTTAGGAGTGTAAACGAATAAGCACTTGGTACGCATGGAACTATTGCAACTGATGTTCACAACAAAAGTGGTCTATTCCGTCACTAATCTGGAGTTCTGAGCAAAACATTTAGGAGAGAGATTGATGGCAGTTACTAATCAATTGACACATAGTGTCCCATGAAATACAATTCATCACTCTGTTACTGCTTGATAAAAACTGTGACTTGATTTCTCCACCGTATGCAAAACTTGATTGCGTACTAGAAAACTTAGCTCCTCACAGCTATGAAAAAATATAGAACCATCAATCACCTGTCAGTAATCCTACTGGTCTGAACATTTGTTTCTAATACTCTTCTCAATCATCTGCTTTGACACTGTTCACAAATTCATCTACAAATTGATGAAGATGAGAGTCATCGCAGGATAGATCCAGAACTGGAACACATTAATGAAATCACTTCATCACACAAAATATCTGCACTGAGCTGCAACCTGCAACAGCATCATATCACGCGGTGAACAATCGTAGAGGTTATGGGTATGTAATTTTCGCGGCGTGCAGCAACAATAAGCGGGCAGCTCGGCCAGGCCGGCGGGCGAGAGCATTGCTTTTTACCGTAATCACTGATGATCATTTATTAGTGCAAATTAGAAAGATAGCGAGGATCTCTCAGCATCTCCGGCTGATCGGCTGATGTGCTATATGGTGCTATATATGTGCTCTGCTCACAGCTGTGAGTTGTGACACCTCATAGATTCTTTCTCTACTGTTCTCTACATGCTCTCCCCTCGATCTGCGCACAAAGCCGCGTTTGCGTTTACACAATGTAAAATCGCGCATCAGAGCATTCAGAGCCTCGACACCAACACAACAATACCAAAGTGTGTCATTGACACGCTCACACGAAGTTCCCCGACAAGAAATCTTGTCTCCACGCGCCCGAGTTCAATAAAAGCGAATAAAAAAGCCCTCCAGTCGCGAGAAAATTTGAGCATCACGTTCGGCCCATCACTATTTACTTGAAAAACTTGTTTTATATCTATGCCACTATCACGTATTCCACCTGTGAAAGCTAAAAGTATATTCTCTGCTTTAGCACCTTCAAGAAAAAGAGACGTCAAATACCTAGTATGCACTTCCCGATTTTTCATATATCTAATCATCAAATCCATTTGACCTTTATGGACAACTTTGTTAAAAGCTTCGTCTAGTGATACTGTTATGACATCAAAAGAGCTTACATAGCTGACTAATTCTCTTTGATAATACGGTCCTGATCCGTATGTCACAGCGTAACTTAGTTTATCTTTTTGTATGTGAACATTTTGAGCAATTTCACTATCAGTGAACATCATAGGAAAACAGTCTGCAGACTCTGCGAAAATACGAGTAGATGACTTCGTCATTACACGTTGAGTAATCCACAAAATTTCTGCCTTTAAAACGTCATCTTTCAACATAAAATTTGTCATTCTACGCTGCGTAGGTTCTTTGCTTGATTCTACATTCTTGGTCTGAATATTCTTATTATTGCTAATCAAATTGCAAACTAAGTTTGCATTTGCATCAGTATTGGCCCTATCTATACTACAACTATTAGAATCATTCAATTCAGAGCGATTCACATTTGGAAACAGGGATTGATGCTTATGTCTGGCATCAACGTTGTTCACGTGCGTCTTTCCTTTTTGATGAACTTTCAAAGCGGAAATGCCCATGTTTTTAACAGAGAGCTTTGACTTACAATATTTGCAGTAAGCGTCTGTATTCGACTTTGGGACTTCTTGAAGCCAAAAAAAGTCAGGCCACACTTCAGGATTCAACCATTCACGGTTGAACTTGCAATTTCCGGGCATCCTGTAAAATGAATAAAAATGTAACGCTTCCTATCAAAATTTGGGATTGAAGCTCTCTCATCAAAATTTGGGAATATAAATCTCACTTGATTAGTCTGTACACAAGTTGTCGAAGAGTCAAAAGTTATATCTTGATCGATAGACTAATAGCTGACTGAATTCAATCGCGCCCAACTCCGACTGCAATTTTTCCTTTGTGAAGTCTTGACTCTTGATGAGTTTGGAGAGCAGCCATACCCATATTTCTTATACAAATATCTACATCACAAAATCTGCAATGTGCAAAATGTGGCGATCTTGTTACTTGTTGGAGCCATATGAACTCGGGAAATTTATCGAGATTCAGCCACTCGGGATCAAATATGCATAGGCGTCGACGCACAACCATGCTGTAAATTTTACAAATATTAAGTGATGGCCCCTTTGCTAATCAAAATGAGTCGAGGAATGAATTAGTAATTTTTGAAGACTTCAACTTAATGAACGGAATATTTCTAACACGTACGGTTGGCTTCGATACCAGAATTGATTGAAGTCTGAGTGAAATGAGCTATAACAGCATAAAACGCACCCAATCTTCTTATTCGATATTCCTAATAGTGAGGGTGATGTGAGAATTTGCATCATCCCGCGACGTAGGCGCGTGAGCGGAACGGTCATACAAAATACCAAGAACGACTTCGATAGTATCACTTTCAAAAAATAACACACATCAAATACCCGAGCCCTGCGAAACCAATCTGACAAGTATGTAATACTGTCTTTCTCATACATGTACCGCCCGTGTGTATGTTGAGACGAGCAAAAAAAAGCAGCATGACGGGCCAGCGAAAACTGTATTACAAAGACAAGTTGATACGGTACTCGAATGAGCAAGTTACTCCTCGTAAGTTTCAACGTGGACCGACTTTCATCAATTTTTAGACACATGGCAGATCGACGGGCTTGGAACCACAATAATTCACGCACGAATCGCACAAAAATGAATCTTCTCAATCTCTGGTGATTGAGCAAAGTCAACACCAACAAGAGCCGTTAGTAAAATTAATATGAAACTCAATGATATGAGCTATTTAATTGATACTTACTCCAACGATGTATTCCGGTTCAGCTTGGTAGAGAGAACAACAAGTTGAGACACGTTGCTAGTGTTTCCAAGCCGCGACGAGAGAAAGCACGAGTAGAAAAAGCACGAGTCAAAATAATCGAACAAAAATCAAGCTCATCTCTGTCGGAGCACGAGCAAACGAGGCACTGCACGTGCACGCGCCGGTATGCTTCCGTTGGGCTACAGTCGAGAGTTTTCGGGACGATACGGAGGAAGGACTCGATTGAAGCTCAAGCGAGCCTCGAGCACACTTCTCGTGCGCACGCGCACCAAATCAGATGGGGATTCCGCGCCAGTATTCAAATTGTCGAGACTTGTTTTCTTCGTACGGATCACAAAACTTTAAGGACCGAGCTCCACGACCCAGGACTTTTTGAGGACTTGAGGACTTTTCGGATCAAATAAGGACTTTTTAAGGACTTTGAGGACTTTAAGGACCGGTAGACACCCTGCACATCAAGGGTCAAAATGAGTCTGAGGAAACATTTTCTGAGAGGAACCTTTCAGAACGAGACTATCACACTAGCTCTGGTACATTAATCCACCCTCCAGATACTTTTGACTCCAAAATGACCCTTAAAAGTCATCTGAAAAGTTGGCAAGAATGTCTATTTGGAAGTAAAATTCTGTGCTCTTCCAGAATCCAGAGTAGAGGATGGGGAAATCCATTGAAAAGAGTAAGACAAAGAGGAAACTTGAAGAATCAGAACAAGCACATCATGTTTCAGTTGAGAAACCTGTCATAGACATTAGTTATGCTAACTACTCGAGTCTACCTAGGTCAAATCTTTTGAAGGAATCTGAGAAACGAATCAATGATGACATAGTTGGTCATATTTTATTTGCCTCTATACAGAAAGATCCAATTACTTATGAGGAAGCTATGGCTTCTCCTGACCAAGAATTCTGGCAGAAAGCCGTACAAAAAGAATTAGATTCTATGAAATCAAATCAAGTTTGGACTCTAGTTGAAAAACCACGAACTCAGAGTAATGGTTCCAAAGCTAATATCATAGATTCTAAATGGGTTTTTAAGAAAAAGGTCGAGTCAAATGGAGAAATTAGATACAAAGCGAGGTTAGTCATTAGAGGATTCAAAGATAAAAAAACTTATGATTTGAAAGAGACATATGCTCCAGTAGCAAGACTCTCCTTAGTCAGAGCCATTCTTAGAATCACAAACAAATACAATCTTCATGCATGTCAACTTGATGTCAAAACGGCATTTTTGAATGGGCGAGCTAAGTGAAGAGATATATATGGAAATACCGAAAGGTCTAGATGTCAGTGATGAAATCATGAGATCTAATGTATTCAAACTTGAAAAATCCATTTATGGACTCAGGATAAGTCCAAAGAAATGGAACAATCGGTTCACGATAGGAATGAAGAAGCTTGGTTTAGAGAATGATTTACACGAACCATGTCTTTTCACTTGGAGAAAGAATGGTATAATGGCATTAGTTTTGTTGTATGTTGATGATATGCTAATCGTTAGCAATAATCTTGAGAAATTGAATCGAATCAAAGATCATTTGAATCAAACTTTTGGAATGAAAGACCTTAGTGAACCAAAGTTATTTTGAGGTATGATCATTGAAAGAAACAAAGAGAATCAAACGATTAGAGTTCATCAAACTCCATATAGATGAATTCCACGCCAAAGCGACCTACGAAAAGGGGTCATCTCTCAGATTCTTTTTTAACCTTTTTCATTCGATTCTATGGCCCAAAATAGGAACTTCGGACCACCTATGGGGCCCAAAGAAAATTTCTCCTCTCCATTGCACGCACATCCGTCAACAAACCGAAAATTTATCGTGTAAAAATCGATGCTCTTTTATTCACGAAAATGGGAATATTTCGAGTTTTTGAATAGCTGTCGATTTGCGGGTTGCGGCATCTGAAAGGGCATCAAAAAACCTATCGAAAACGTTGTCGGAAATTCCTTCTCTGTCATTTGGGGGCCTCCTGGAGGCAAAAGAGTGTTTTTCACTAAAATGTTGATTTCTCAAAAAGCCATTTTTTTTATTTCTTTAAAATCATATATTTGACGTAAAATTTTGCGTTCTTTCGAGAAAAATGGGTTTCAGAGAAGTTTGGGATGATCCAAGTGACTTATGAGCCATTTTTTGGAAATTCGATTCTTTCGGTTTCAGAAAAAGGCGATTTTCTGCGCATGCGCACAAACGTAGACTTTCGGTGCCACTTTTAATGAAAAGCTGACAAAATTTCCTATGAATTGACTACCCGCAAAGTTGAAATTTATGCACTGAAACGCGATCTGCAAGGATTAATTATGTCGAATCAAAATCACATGAAAATTCAGCTCATTAACGCCTTTGTGGCGCCTGCTGAGATAACACATCCACGAGATCTTCTCGGGACTCAATTCTGAGTACGAAATTGATCTGAAAAAAATTCGGACCACATGGTTTCAACGTAAAATTGTATGAACTTTCGAAATATGTGATGAAAAACCCCGTTTGAGGCAAACCCGAGGTGCTACATTCAATTTTTCGCAATTTTGAATGTGAAATATTGTATTTTCTGGCAAAAAATTGGATGTAGCACCTCGGGTTCGCCTCAAATGGAGTTCTCTATCGCATATTCCAAAAGTTCGTACAATTTTACGTTGAAACCATGTGGTCCGAATTTTTTTCAGGTCAATTTCGTACTCAAAATTGAATCCCGAGAAGATCTCGTGGATGTGTTATCTCAGCAGGCGCCACAAAGGCGTTGATGGGCTGAATTTTCATGTGATCTTGATTCGACATAACTAATCCTTGCAGATCGCGTTTCAGTGCATGAATTTCAACTTTGCGGGTGATGATTCTATAGGAAATTTTGTCAGCTTTCCATTAAAAGTGGCACCGAAAGTCTACGTTTGTGCGCATGCGCAGAAAATCGCCTTTTACTGAAACCGAAAAAATCGAATTCTCAAAAAATGGCTCATAAGTCACTTGGATTATCCCAAACTTCTCTGAAACCCATTTTTCTCGAAAGAACGCAAAATTTCACGTCAAATATATGATTTTGAGAGAATAAAAAAAATGGCTTCTAGAGAAATCAACATTTTAGTGAAAAATACTCTTTTGACCCCAGGAGGCCCCCAAATCACAGAGAAGGAATTCCCGACAATGTTTTCGATAGGTTTTTTGATGCCCTTTCAGATGCCGCAACCCGCAAATCGATAGCTATTCAAAACCCCGAAATATTCCCATTTTCGTGAATAAAAGAGCATCGATTTTTACACGATAAATTTTCGGTCTGTTGACGGATGTGCGTGCAATGGAGAGGAGAAATTTTCTTTGGGCCCCATAGGTGGTCCGAAGTTCCTATTTTGGGCCATAGAATCGAATGAAAAAGGTTAAAAAAGAATCTGAGAGATGACCCCTTTCCGTAGGTCGCTTTGGCGTGGAATTCATCTATATCAAAAATGTTTTGGAAAAATTCAATATGCAAGATTCAAAACCACAAAATACACCAATGATAACAAATCAATCACAACATAAAAACAGAAAGAGTCGAATTGAACCAGTTGAATCTATAAATAAAGGACAGAACCATGAAATACGTTAGGTTCCTTATAGAGAAGCCATTGGAAGCCTAATGTATTTGGTAGTAGCCACAAGGCCACACATAGCTTTCGGGGTCAATTTCTTAGCTAGAAAACAGAATAATCCAAATGAAGATGATCGGAAAGCTATTAAAAGAATTTTGCGATACCTTAAAGGGACAATGAATCTTGGCTTAACCTTCACTGCATCATCTGAGAATCTAGAATCTTTTACAGACGCGAGTTATAGAGATTGTGAAAACTCTATTTCGACTGGTAGTTATATTATTAGATTGTTTGGAGATACAGTTGCTCGGAACAGTCGTAAACAAAATCAAGTGACTCTCTCAACATGTCAGGTAGAGTATTTAGCTATGAGTGAATCTTGCCAAGAACTTATTTCTATTGACAAATCAATCCGATATGTTTTGGGATTCACTTCATATCCAGTGACTGTCTGGTGTGACAATGAATCCCCAGGAAATTGCACAAAAATGGATGGGTGTCACAAGTTAAAATCATTTGACGATAGTATTGAAACGATCCTAGAATATTTGAGTCATAGAGAAAAACATGGTACAAAACGTCCCATGGCTGATACTCATGGTGATTTTATCAAACAGTGTGTAAACGAAGGTGAAGTTATCGTAAAATGGGTTGATACCAAAGAAAATCTAGCTGATATTGGAACAAAACCACTTCCTTTCGAAGCACATAAATATTTGTCTAATAGAATAATGAAGAACGAGGAATCGAAATAAATTTAGGAATCTATGAATCTACGATTCAAATCTTCAATATATAATTGATGACTCATACATTTCCTTGTTTGTTCTTATATGTCCACAGGAACCAGTTCCTCAGACCAAGACTGAAGGATTTATTCATGAAAATCTTCAAATGCTTGTTATACTTTAATTCTAAGTAGAAGAATCTATCGTTTGAGATGTTCAAGAATTTTAATGTTCTATTTCCTTTCGATTTATAACTTTTAATTTGATAACTGATTCAAAGATAAATGTGTTTATGTTAGATTCAGATTTAAGTTCATGGATTCCATTGAAATTACAATCAATATGTAACTTATCTAAGGGAGGGAGTGTTGGAGTTCTTAGACAAGTGCAATATTGATCGATATGAGAGTCATCTGTTGGTTACCAAGGGCCGTGTTGATGACAACGACGCGGCGCCGCACTATAGTCGTCACATTCCAACTCTGGCCAAAAATCGCTTCAAAATTTGTTTCAAGCTATCGGGATGAGCCAAACGGCATTCTCTTTGTAATCGACAGGGCTAGAATTTTGTCTCAGACAAAGGGGGCAAGGGTGGGGGGAAGTTGAACGCGAAATGGGGTTGAAGATCGATATTTCGCCGGAATGAAACTCACGCGTGGCGAGTCAGTAGTTCTACTGCCGATCCGCAACCACTTGGAGTACCTTCTAGAGGTAGATGACAGTATTTTAAACTCAACCCTAAGTCTGAGAATCACCGCAATCAGCTCTGAGGTCGATTCTGAGCTGAGAAGAGGTGATAAATGCTGCGAATTAGTCGATTATACTGGATTCTGAGTCGAAAATGATTCTACTGCCAACTCTCAACTTATCAAAACATTCCTCCATCGATTCTCAGAATTTTGAGTCTGGGCACACCTCTAAGAATTGCTGCGGGGAATTTTGAGATAGAGACGGACGCAAAAGCATCTCTGCTGAGTCGTGTATTATTCGAGAATCTATCGAAGTTAATAAACGAGTTTAGATCTACTCGGATTGTGTCCTGTGTTTTCGAGTATTCTCACACTTCTCTGCCAATTTTCCTTCTGCTAACCTTAAGCTCTGTTCACATCTCTACTCAGTTTATGGTTGTTTTACACTCGCTGTCGAGGGGTGTCATTCTCTTCTTGCTCGCGTGTTCCCTTTTCTTTCCTTTTCCTCTTCCACTCTATCTCCTTGAGCCATCCCAGTCTTTTACCTTTTATGCTCATTGCTTCTTTCCAATTCTGTCTTTTTGTTGTTTCTTCGCACTCTTTGAAAATGTGTTTCGCTGTTTCTCTTCCTTTTTTGCATAGTCTGCACATCCTTCCTTCTTCCTATATCCGATACATATTTCCTTCCATTTCATTCCCTATTCTGAATCTTGCTATCATTCCCATGTAGTTACAGATGTTTTCCTCCTTTGAGTATATGTACGGAATACCTTCTTCATATACCAGTAGCCACTCTTTCAGTTCTTTACAGTACTCTGATTCTCTCATCTTCGCTATCGCTCTTTGTCTGTCTCCATCAGCTTTTATTTGCTCCAATTCCTTAAAGTTGATGTTCCCTTCTTCTATCCTTTTTTATAGTTCCGCTTCTGACCAACCTCTCTCGTTCAGCCACTTTCTTCTCTCTTCCCTCCTTCTCCTGTCAGTGTTACCATCGTGTATTTCATTCCAGACTTTTTTCCTTATACTTCCCTCTTCCTGTTTCCTTAGTTTCTCTTCAAATTTCAGTGCTCTTGTTCCTGCTTTCACTGCTATTTTCCTCCTTCCTACCTCGTTCAGGATGAGGTAGTCTGGGGTTGTCCTGTCTAGGTTCAGCAACCACTTTATGTATTTCAATTGTACCCTTTCTATTTCTTTTCTCTCTTGCCTTCCCCATATCTCCACTCCATACATTACTATGCTTTCTATCAGTGCTTCAAATATCCTCATTCTTTTCTCCCAGCATTTCTTGAACAGATGCTCCCCTATACTCCACACCTTTCCCAGTGCTGTATTCACCTTTTTTGTGACTTGTTTGATGTGCCCGTTTTCTTCATTGTTCCTCCTAATCACATATCCTAAGTACTTACATTCCTTAACTATCTCTATTTCCTTTCCCTCATACGTGAATTTATATCTCTTTTCTCTCCCTTTTCCTCTCTGGCATATCATAACTTTTGATTTCTCGACACTCATTTCCAATCCTCCTTTCTCTTGTTTGCTTTACCAAAGCAATTTATCAGCTCTCTTAGTCCCTCCTCCTCTGTGGATACTAAACAGTCATCATCTGCATAGCTGAGTCCTTCCACTTTTTTCCTCCTGTTGATTATGCATCCGCCACCCTGAACCGCATCCAGCTTCCTAAAGGTGTTCACCGTTTCCACGTTGAATAACGCGGGGCTCAGTGGGCACCCCTGTCTCAATCCTTCAGTCGTATAGAATCTTCCCACTATTCTCCCATTGACTTCCACGACACATTCCGTTTCTTCGTAGAGTTTTTTTTATCTTCTCTCTCATTTGTTCGTCTACACCTAATTCCTCGAGTCCTTCCCATACTGCATCTCTCTTGATCTTATCAAAAGCTCCTTTCAGGTCGGCGAACACTATAAACAGTTTGCCTTTCTCTTTTTCCAACTCTCTTCCGATCATACTTTTCAGAACATATACTGCGTCCATTGTGCCCCTTCCCTCCCTGAACCCCATCTGTTCATCTCTCAGTTTCATCTCTCTCTCCAAAAATCCTACCAGTCTATTCCTTATCAATTCCGCATATATCTTGTATATTGTATCCATGATGGTGATTCCTCTGTAGTTCTTGACCTCTCTCTTTCCCCCACTTTTGAATATGGGGATTACTTTGCCTGCTTTCCATTCTTCGGGTATTTCTCCTCCAGACCAGATATCGTTTATTATCTCAAGAATGTTTTCTCTTATTTTCTCATTCGCGTGAATCCAGGCTTCGTCACCGATTCCATCCATCCCACATGCCTTTTTCTTCTTCATCTCCTTTAAGACTTTCTCCAGTTCCTCTTTTGTAAACTGTTTTCCTTCCCATCTCTTCTTTTCATATAGTCCTTTACCTGGTTCTTCTTCCTGTTCTCCTAGCTGGTTTCTGAAGTGCTGTAACCACTCCTCATCCGTTATTGTGTCGTCTATCCTTTCCCTCTTATTCTTTTTCATGTTCACCCTTTCCCAGAACTTCCTCTCGGACTCATCTTCAAGCATTTCCTCAATCCGTCTTTCTCCTTCCTCTTCTTTCTTCTTTTTTTGTAGCTGTCTGTATTCTCTTCTCACTTTGAAGTATTCCTTGGGGTCTATCTCATCATTTCTTCTCTTCTCCAATGCGTCCATTACTTGTGCTCCTTTTATCTAACATTCTTCGTCCCACCAGCTTTGGTTCCCTTCTCTCCCCTCTTTTATTGTCTCTTGCACTATGGCCTTCTTGATACTGACCTTCATTTCTGACCATTTCCTTACTCTTCTCGACTTCTCTGTTCTTTTCCTCAACTCTTTAACCGCTTTTTCATCCCATTTTTGGATGGTTTTTAGACCTCTCACTTGTTCTTTTCTTATAGAGTCTATTTCTACCTCTATTGGGAGGTGATCTGACTTGATCATGTTCCCTATTTTCATTCTTTTCGTGCTCTCCCTTCCTTCCTTGTTCGTTATCACGTAATCAATTACAGTATTGCCTCTTGCCCCGATATACGTATATTCTCCTTCCCTGTCTCCATCGATATCTCCATTCACTATCATCAAGCCTTGTTTTTCAATTTCCTCTAGCAACCTCTGTCCTTCTTTATTCACGGTTCCGTCCCTTGAGTTTCTTTCCTCATCCTTGCTTGCATCTCCTCCTTTATTTCCCGCCCTGGCATTCATATCTCCTAAAACTATTATCTTCTCTCCTCTTTTCTTATCTGCTGCCTCTGCTATTCTCCTCCAGTTCTTGCCTTTTTCCTTGTTCATATATGTACAGATGAGCGCCCAGCCCTCTTTCCCTATTTCCACTTCTTTCGCTATCACTTCTTCGCTTTGTTCTATAAGATCACCTTTAACTCTGTATTCTCTTCTTGTTGCACATAATAATCCACCACTTGCTCTTCCTTTAGCCCTCTCTTTCTTCGCATCCCTTATTTCACAAAAGTACTCTGGCAGTTTCTTTTCAATCCATGCTCTATCTTTTCTCTCCATCCAGGTCTCTGTGAGGCATATTATATCAAACTTCTTCAGATATTTCCAGTCCTCTTGAGTCAATCTTTTTGTTCCTGCTACATTCCACGCCACTATTCTGACATTTTTTGTTTCTTTCTCTCTGCAAAAGATCCAAATGCCGGTCAAGTTCCCTGGAAACTCTCCGTAGGGAAAACAATCGGTTGAAGGTTGGGCACTATCACAGGCCTCACCCGCAGATCCATGAACATAAAGAATGGATAATGGTCGTTATTGTTGTTGTTGTTGTTGTTGACGTTGGAGTCATTGTTTCCACGCTGCATCTTGATAAGATCAGATTACTCAAGAATCACAAAAACACGGGGATACAGAAATGGCGAGAGCAAAAGGATTCGTGATTGGGTAGTTCACTCAAAGATTTGAATGAGACTGAGCTTCGGATAAAGATTATACTATAGGTTACAGCTACAAATTACGAAAACGGAAGAAGTTCTGGGGAAGAAGAGATAAAAGCCATGTAGGCGAAGCAGAAGTGTGGCACTTCATCTGGCTCAAATGGGAGATGAAACAGAAACGAGAATAGCCTTTCAAGTTCAGAAGGATGTAGAATAAAGATAAGAACAATACTATCAGAATTCGAAGGAATGCGTAATCGGCGAATTCAGCAAAAAGATTGTTGAAGGTTCATATAACACGGGTCACAATGAACCGCATCGCAGATCAAGCAGAAGAAAACTAATCAGGTCAATTAATCAGGGTGGCTCTCCGCTAGGCAGGTAGCTGATTTGGGGAGTCAAATTACGAGAACCTTTTTTTTTCTCGAAAATATACGATCCTTCAGTGAGATACTAAAACGCGCGAACCTACAACGTGACTAGAAAAGTATGAGCAATCTCGTGTAATTTTGTGAAAAGTTTTCACACGACGGGCTACTTTCTCAGAGCAATTCACTTTTCCAAAGCCTCTCATGAAAATTAAGGTAGTGTGCGTCCGGAGAACGCGTGGTTGACAAAGGAGTCATAGAAATTGACTTAATAGAAGTAGTATTTCTTTCCGTTGAATATGGGGTCAGATGACTGAGTTGCTTAGATACCAGGAGCAGGGGGGTTAGTGAGGGCCACAATTCTTCAATTTTCCATACCTGTTCCTATTTGCTTGAAGAGTATTCCCGGTGATCATTTCGTCTTTCATGGCGACTCTCTTTCTCCAAGGACATAGATGATATATGAAAAAGGAATTAACCCTGCACTCACATTTTCCCAGAATGCTGTAGTTCGGTTCACGGCTCGAATGAAATTACGAAAAATGATTGCAGGGAACGGGCTAATCTTGGAAGCTTGGCTTGGGTGAAGTATTGAGAAAAGTTATTAAACTGCTAGTCTGGACACAGTTCCTGGCAGCCATACTATTTTGAGACCAAATCCTGAATCCTCCAAACTTATCTGGAGATCATTGTTGATATTGTGAAACAGTAGCCAAGAATGATACATATCTTGGCCTTTGAACCCATTATTCTCAAATCAGCAACACACATCAGTGGATTCTTCACTTGAGGATTCTACAATTATAATTGGCATCCAATTTCTGACATTTTTTCTGTGCTTATACTAGAAGTTGCAAACACCACAGCAGGATTGCAATACAAAGGAACTGCTAGCTTTTTAATCAAAATAAAATGAGATAAGAGAAATTTTGTTCTTGCAGGTGCTCACATTCAAGAAGCACTGCACATGACTAGTGCATTTAGCATACGTGTGAGAAGAAAACCTAGAGTGCATACAAGCGTGTCAGATAGAATGAACGCAGAAAATTTGAATCGAAGAAATTCATTCCTGAGAAATATCATACATAACAAGCTTGTTGTAAAACTCCTCGTCTTCACGGGAAAAGATGTAGTGTTCAAGGATGACACATTGTCCATGAGGAAAATACAATAAAACAATGAAATATTGGATAAAAGAATTACAGAACGATAAAATTAGATGCACTTGCACAACAATGTCAGTGACAAGTAAATTTCTTTGATTGATTATCCCAACTTTCATTTCCTATCATTGAGTCACAAAAGCTCAATAAACGCTCAACGAATATAAAAAATTGAGAGATCTGAAAACAGGCACAAAAATATTTCTCAGAGCATTTTCGAGCTCGCGTCTCGAATCATGTAAGAAAATGGTATCAATAACTTCAACTTCATCAAAAGAATCCAATCTGATGCCTTCAAATATTGTGAATCGCAATAGGGGCGCTAGGCGATTTCAAATCGAGTCGAGAGAAAGCCGATTATCTCTATCGGTCATTCCCACTGTTTCTCCTTCGTTCCTGCGATGGTATTTTTATCGCTTGCAGCTGTAGAATCATTTTCCGAGAGCCACAAGAAATACTTTTCCTTTCTCGATTCGATTTCGAGTCTTAGTTTTAACTCATTAATAATATTTTCGGACAAAATACTATACAAAGTTTTGGTTAATACTGCATGACAAATGATTCTTTCGAAACGGTGAAAATGTGACCTTTCAACCACGAAGATTCCCAAAATTTTGATGTTTCTCGAATTTTTCCGTAGAATGGTCTGATAGCTCTTATAGATACCTTAAATTTGAGCTATTGAACATCAAAATTGGATGAAAACTGACCAAGTTATGGTACTTTTTCGCGTACTCTCGCTTATGTATGGATAACCGTATTTTACATTGATTTTGACTCCACTGTGAGGGCTTGAAAATTTTTTGGCTCGTCGGTCGATCCTGATTCTGGTGGAATACATCTTAGAGAATATTCATACCAATTTCCACATCAATATCATGAAAATTGTTTGATTTACGACAAAATACACATTTATTTTTGTATCAACGGTAGCTTTCAGGTGAAATTTTGATCATGTAATATTTCAGTCTCAAAAATTTTCCATCCGATTGCGGACCCTTACTGTTAGTCTTTCATCAAAGTATGATGTTGAGCCTTCTATATTTTGTGATTACATACGCAAATTTCAATTCCGAGATGAGAAATTCAAATTGTCGCATATAGCTGTTTTCCAGGTCGATGCCCTACATTTTCCCCTTTGAAATGCTCCGATTCCGTTTTTGAGACTTCTGGTGGTGTTCGTAATTATGAGAACACTTAGTGTTATGAGTTTGCCATAATAATGAATTTCTACAGAGGTTGTTTGACGGAAAAGCCAATGAGAATCTGCCGATGCAATGAGTCAACGGTTTTGTGTTATGGAGATCAACTGAAATGATATGTTGCTTGAAGTTCTTATGGAGTATTTTCGTGCAAAGGAATGGGCATGAATCTTCACTTGATTTTCGAGCATGCCGTGAGACAGATGAATTCCCGGTCAGTGTTTTTGTCTGAATGTTTGCGCTAAATATGGGGAAGTTCATATGATGATCGGTATCGATCAGAATGGTGACGATGATTCATGCAATAAACAACTGATATGAATAATGTAACTGTCCATATTTGCATCTGTCAGGACAAGAGAAACCACCAGTCATCCAGCTTTTATTCTGCACAACGAACGCGTCAGATCCGAGATGTGCTATATATGCGGATGGAATACGAAATGCCATGTTACTAACCCCGCATGAGAAGCTGATGCGGAGTGAAACATCCACACACTAGAGACACTAGGAGAATTCAGTCGAGTCGGGAAGGGGCCGATTATTTCTATCGGTTTCTCTCACTGCCTCTCCTTCGTTGCCCATATACGATGAGCGTACTATATTCATATATAACTATCGTTCGGCATAGTATTACGGAATTTTTATCGCTTGCAACTGTGAAACTATCTCTCATCAACGACGGGAAAAAATTTTCTTTCTCCAATGAGTTGAACATCGCAATTTTCAACTGATGTTACAAACTCTATTATGATTGGGTATCGAAATTTTGGGTGTTCTTACTCGTTGAATGGCTCTTTCGACTATAGAGATTGACGATTTTCGACTTTGAATTCGTGGAAATTTGTGCTCTTCTCGAATTCCCACATTCGGATAAGCTGATAGCCCTTAAGAAGACCTTCAATTTGAGCTATTGTATGCCCAAGTTGGGTGAAAATTGACCAAGTAATGATGATTTTTCGAGTACCATCTTTTACACATGAAAAAATGAATTTTTAATGGGTTTTCACTCGTCTGTGGTGATTAGAAAATTTTTGAGGTGTCAGTGGGTTTTGATTCTAGTAGTCTATACTTTGAAGAGTGTCCACACAAAATTTCGACGTGGTAGTATCAGAATTGTTTGATTTATGAACAGATACGCAATCGATTTTTGTTCCGATGACAACTTTTTGGGTGAAATTTTGTTTACATAATATCTTGGTCTCAAAAATTTTCCTATTGTTTTTCTGTATCTTTCGATCGGTTCCTCTTCAAGATATGATGTTACTCAATTGATCTTCTCCTATTCCATATGTACCTTCAAGTTCTGAGATGAGAAATGCGAAATTACGCATATGACTGTTTTTTGTGTTGGAAACTTGCATTTTTCTCCTTGTGATGTTCATTTAGATTAACGTGAATAACTATTGCTATACATAACTATGTAGATTCGTGATGATGATAAACACTCATAGTGGTGGTTTACTCAAAATTCATGTCCTAGTAACAATTTCAAAGGCTCAAGTACGCATTGCCCATGTACTTTTCGATGAAATTTTGTAATGTCTAAAATTGAATCTCTCGCTTTACTCTTTTTGGCAATAAAATAGGTAAAAAAGTTAGTTTTAGAGGTTATCTACGACGTTTCATAGCTATACGCATCAATTTCTGTGTTTTTTGACTTTATTTCTCAAAATTCTGGAATTGACTTCTTGTGATACTTTACTCGAATTTCGTCCGTTCTCTCGACTTTGGACTGGATGTGGAGTATAAAGTGACTTAATACGTGTTTGTGTGGGTACTTATATGTGTAATAAGGGTGGTTTAATGTGTCTTGTAGTAAATTCTCGCGATCCATAGTGTGGATGAGGTGTCAAGCGGTGGAATATACATTCACGTCTGTATACGGGATTTACACTCCACTATATAGCCGCACTATAATCCTAACCCGTAAAGCATTGCATAGCAAATAAATCTCTGAGCATCAAGCACGGCAGCATATAAGCATACGCGTAAACAGTGACTCGAACGGCCGTCCTATAACCACGCGTATATATCCAACGGAGTCACACGGACGCACGCATTGTGGCCGGGGTGCTTCTGTAAGAGTTGCATGTTAAAGCATAGTAGACGTGTGCAAAGAGCGCTAATCACACTTCACGCACAAGCAAAATTTGTCCCGGGTGCTTCTGTGTGTGTTACATGCAGCCAGCATTGGGAGCTAATATGCTATAAGCGCTTTTATCTTTCCTCCGTGTTATTCTCATGGGAGAGATTTTAGATCCGGCCAACTTTTTTCACCCAGTCTCAATTCGACTTGTTATCCATTCTACGCGATTGTTATTCAATATAAATTTACAATTTAGTCACCCTCCTTTCTCCTGCCCCCTTTTTGTATCAAATCACTCTGAAAAATTTCAGCTTGCAAGAAGTAGTTATAAGTCATTTTGAATGAACCTCATCACACAGGATTGTTGAGTCACTGCACTAACAAATTCTTATTAGTAATAAAAGGAAATCTCAAATTTTGATCACAGAAAACAGCAATATAAGGTATGAGCACCAAAATGAGTTTTTCACATTTTCATTCCCAAAATTTCAAGCGGCTAGATTGCTGAACAAATTCAGGACAAGCATTATTAGAAATTGAGATAATAGCACATGAACACATTATAGATGAATTCCACGCCAAAGCGACCTACCCAAAATAGGAACTTCGGACCACCTATGGGGTCCAGAGAAAATTTCTCCTCTCCATTGCACGCACATCTGTAAACAGACTGAAAGTTCATCGTGTAAAAATCGATGCTCTTTCATTCACGAAAATGGGAATATTTCGAGTATTTGAATAGTTATCGATCCGCGGGTTGCGGCATCTGAAAGAGAATCAAAAAACCTATCAAAAACGTTGTCGGAGATTCTTTTTTTGTGATTTGGGGGCCTCCTGAAGGAAAAAGAGTGTTTTCCACTGGAATGTTAATTTCTCAAAAAGCCATTTCTTTATTCTTTGAAAATCATATATTCGACGTAAAATTCTGCGTTCTTTCAGAAGAATGGGTTCCAGAGAAGTTTGGGGCGATCCAAGTGACTTATGAGCCATTTTTTGAAAATTTCATTTTTTCGGTTTCAGGAAAAGGCGATTTTCTGCGCATGCGCACAAATGTAGACTTTCGGCGCCACTTTCAATGGAAAACTGACAAAATTTCCTATGAAATAACGAATCAAAATCGAATCAAAATTACATGGAAATTCAGCCCATTAACGCCTTCGTGGCACCTGTTAAGATGACACATTCACGAGATCTTCTCGGGATTCCATTTTGAGTACGAAATTGACCTGAGAACAATTCGGACCACATGGTTTCAACGTAAAATTGTATGAACTTTCAAAATATGCGATGGAAAACCCCGTTTGAGGTGAACCCCGAGGTGCTACATTATATTTTTCGGAATATTTAATGTGGAATATCGTATCTTCTGGCAAAGAATTGAATGTAGCACCTCGGGTTCACCTCAAACGGGGTTCTTTCATCGCATATTTTGAAAGTTCATACAATTTTACGTTGAAAACATGTGGTCCGAATTTTTTTCAGGTCAATCTCGTACTCAAAATTGAATCCCGAGAAGATCTCGTGAATGTGTCATCTCAACAGGTGCCACAAAGGCGTTGATGGGCTGAATTCTCATGTAATTTTGATTCGATATAATTAATCGTAGCAGATCCCGTTTCAGTGCATGAATTCCAACTTTATAGGTAGTCATTTCATGGGGAATTTTGTCAGCTTTCCATTGAAAGTGGTGCCAAAAGTCTAAGTTTGTGCGCATGCGCAGAAAATCGCCTTTTTCTGAAACCGAAAAAATCGAATTTTCAAAAAATGACTCACAAGTCACTTGGATCGCCCCAAACTCCTCTGAAACCCATTTTTTCCGAAAGAACGCAAAATTTCACGTCATATATATGATTTTCAGAGGATAAAAAAATGACTTCTTGAGAAATTAACATTTTTGTGAAAAACACTCTTTTGCCTTCAGAAGGCCCCCAAATCACAGAGAAGGAATTTCTGACAACGTTTTCGACCGGTTTTTTGATGCCCTTTCAGATGCCGCATTCCGCAAATCGATAGCTATTCAAAAACTCGAAATATTCCCATTTCCATGAATAAAAGAGCATCGATTTTTACACGATGAATTTTCGGTCTGTTCACGGATGTGCGTGCAATGGAGAGGAGAAATTTCTTTTGGACCCCATAGGTGGTCCAAAGTTCCTATTTTGGGCCATAGAATCGAATGAAGAAGGTTAAAACAGAATCTGAGAGATGACCCCTTTCCGTAGGTCGCTTTGGCGTGGAATTCATCCATAATAAAGAGGTTCTAAGAACCACATTTTTGAACTAACACACGTAGAACCCTGTAACTGTGCATACATCCACTTCAGTACATGCTAGAGTAGACTTCCATGTTTGAAAGTGATCAAAAGAATCAAAAGAGCAGAGTGGAGCGATAAACTTCTCAATTTTTATTGACTCGTTCCCATGACGAAATGGATATAGTTCCAAAGGAACAACTTTTAAGAGAATGATTTGTAGATCATTTTTCTGAATTCGCACGAAAATCTGCAAATGATGATTGTTGACGTTATCATCCAGATTTTCCATGCAAAAATTCAGAGGTCTAGATCAAAAACATTTGATATCACAGGGGTGAATAAGTTCGAGTCATTTTGAGCAATAATGAGATAACTTCAAATAGTCAAAATTGGAGTCAGTTAACAGACTCTATACATGAATGAGCTACCTTGACTATCTTGGAGTAGATAGAGGACTCCAACACCAAGAACGGGAGAGATTGGATCAAAATTGAATTCCTGAGAACAAAAATTAGAATAAAATTAACAGAAAATGGCAGGTTTCTGAACAAATCCGTTGATGTAAATGGGAAGATCAGGAATTTTTTTACGGAGTAAGATGAAACCTTACAGATTTGTATTTCAAGAGCTCATTGAAATTAAAATCAGATCATAACGTTTGGAAAGAATCAGGTAATTGCTTCTTGAGAAAGTTGTGAATCATCCTGAAAAATATTCGTTCCTAAGCAGGACTATCAGAAATAACAATTTCAAAGGCTAATAAGGGCTGAAAATGATCAATAGAGGAGGATGAATGGTTTATAGTATCCAAAAGATCCCCAACAATAATTTTACGGGAATATAAAGAATTTGGTTGAGAATTATAGCCATAAAACCATAATATTAGGTTACGAGTAGCACCGGAAGAATTTTTTTTGGTACTGGACATAAGTATTAGAATCTCTTATATTTGGTGTGGCACAAAGCAAATTGGGACAAAATGGAATCATATAAGACTTCAAAACCCTAATGAGAAGAAGTGAAATCAAAAATTGAAATTCAATACATCGATCAAAATTGATAAATTGAATAGCATAGGAAAATGTTCACACTCAGTGGATTATCACAAACGCATTAGACAAACCCCAGCATTCCTCCATGAGAAGTACATATGTCGCAGCCTTTTGGTAGAACCAGCCGTTTGTCCAAAGAGCTAGCCTTTTAATCAAACGCCGCCTTCTCATTTGAAAACCTGATTGATTCTACAATCAGGTGGGCTAGAACCAACCTTTTGGTCAAACGGCTACCGCACCCCAGCCATTTGGACAAAAGGCGGATCGAGCGTAGCCTTTTCGTGTTGGAACTTGCGCTTTTCAATATTTGGCGGTAAGTTCGTGAACTTGAGCTCGTGAAAATGAGGTAATGAGAATAATCTAAGGAATGACAGATGAGTAATTTCACGTGAAATGAATAATCGTCAAAACATGATGTCCAGATCTTCTGCGCATGGTTTCTCACCGATTTTATATCTTGGAACGTAATCGAAAACCGACCGTCAGGACCCCAGAAATTTTTTTTGCCCAGCTGGTGAACAGATTGGTTTGAATTTTGATTTTTTCGATGAAAAAGCGCTGACACGAGGCGCTGGCGTCTTCGCATCGGAAGAGCTATAGCTCTGAAGCGCAAAGAGACATCGACGATAAGTTCAACGTATTTGAAAACTCCGTCAAAATTGCTACTCAATTTCATTCTCCAAAACAGGGCTCTGAATAAATTTTGGTAACCCTCATCTTTAACACTCACGTTTTCAAAATTTTTTGACAATATCTTTCTGGAAGAAAACCTAAATAGCAATTCTCCAGAAAGCGTCTATATACGAGACTATGACTCTTCACAATATATTTCAAGGTATACTTTGATAAGTTTCTGTCTTGGCTCCCAAATGCGCTGAATCGCTTGTCGATATCTTGTCCCATTTCAGAGCGATAGCTGTATTCATCTGAAACAGTCAGTGCTATTTCATCGAATGAGATCAAAAGTTAAGTCAATATGCTCACCAACCGCGTAAAATATCCCAAGCGGTTGGTGTTTTATCACATTTTGCGATATAAAATCGGTGAAAAATCATGCCCAGAAGATCTGGACATCATGTTTTACCGATCATTCATTCCACGTGTAATAAGTTACGTTAGGGCTGCCGCCGAGCTCGAGAATTTCTCGCTCTCGTCGGGCGAGATCGAGCGAGAACGAGAACGGAGGTCACGAGAATTCTCGTGAAATTAATTCTCGACGAGACGAGAAGCTTCCTGCGATTCTCGGGATTCCTCACGAAAGTTCCATGATTCCAAAAATTGGATTGAGATAGAGAAATGAATATTAGAAAACATCTCCGTTATGAACGAAGATACATACTACTTGGAAATATTGATGACATGATTCGGTAACACTACACCTGTGATGAAATGGGTAAAAATAGAATCAGATTTGAAGAATAATTTATGGATTAATTTCACGAATGAAGCTCTTCAAATCTGAATGCATCGACCTGTTGATACATAAAAGAGCTCTCAAAGTGATATCAATTAAGGAACATCTCTGTATAGTTACAATCAGAGACCCTTCAGAAAAAATAAGCGTAACGGAATGAACCCAGTTGCTCTTTCGAGAATGTTTCAGTCCTCCTCTCACCTAGCTTCAAAAGCGAGGAGAGGCTACATGTCAGAACCGTTCTCATAAACTTTTCTGTCAAATCGCCAGATTGCATTTCCTATTGTATCGAAAACCATGTTGAATGCAACTCAACATGCTTTTTGATCAAATTGATTGCTTTTATCAACTACAGTTATACGTAGAACCGAACGCTATAGCTCAATCCAAAATTTTGTCGAGAAGTCTCGTCGAAGGCCGAGGAATTTCTCGGTGAGACGAGATCAGAAATCTTCGTTCTCGAGTCTCAAAAACCGAGGACGAGAACGCACTTAAATTTTTCTCGCCGAGACGAGAACATCCCAATTTCTCGGGTTTCTCGCTCGACGGCAGCCCTAGTTTACGTATCAAGCTTTGTACAACCCCCATTTCTTAATTCTCACGAGCTGAAGTTCACGAAGCTACCGCAAAATATTGAGAAGCGCGAGTTCTAATATGAAAAGGCTGCGCGTGATCCGTCATTCGACCAAATGGCTGGGGTACGGTAGCCGTTTAACCAATAGGCTGGTTTTAGCCCGCCCGATTGTAGAATGAACCGTTTTGAAATGAGAAGGCGGCGTTTGGCCAAAAGGCTAGCCTTTTGATCAAACGGCTGATTCTACCAAAAGGCTGCGACACATATACTTGAATTTTGACAAACGCGCGAGTGAATGAGGTTCATGAACCATTGGACCAAGGATTAGTGAACTAGCTATTGATATGGTCACTTTTTTTAGGAATGATTTCATTCTAAAGCGATTTCACCAGTGAAATTTACCCTATATATGACAAAAATGATTCTAATAGTTCAATCAAAATGATTTTCACGATCATCATTAGTTGTTACCAATTATTCATCCACAAGGAAAACATCAGAAGTTAGAACCGAAAATGAAGCTTGAAAACAGAGAAATTCAAGGAATACTAACTTTTAGCTTAGCCCGCAAATTGATTGAATCGGGTATGGCAAACGCGTAGCGTAAGAGATAGGGCGATGGGAAAATGATATAAGGGTGACCTTCAGAAAGAAAAATATACGAATGATTGACATAAAGTTATTTATTGAAGCAAAATCAGGACCTCTTGTTGTATACAGTGTGGGACTCGTAGTAAAACATAAGAGATGGCTAGGCACATCCACATTTACAACGCTCCACTCACGAACAAAATATCGAGAATCTCGATGCCTATTTTTTTTTCTCAATCAATCTGCGTTTCTTATAAGAGATTAGCATCATATACGAACGTTATACATCCGGACATGAATCCAAAGATGAAGTCGAAGGTCAGCATTCCCTGACATTCAAATTTATACGAAGCCCCATCGAGTTTAGCGATTCCTCGAAATTTTCCTTATCTAGCCAAAAGAATGATCAAACAAGCAACGCCCGTAGTTTCACCTGGAGGAAGTCTTTCAAGAAAAGGTATTCAATGGAATAGGCGATATATAGCAAGAAAAAAAAGAGGGATCAGCAACCACTGATTATTGAGTTTCGTATACCCGATTCGATCAGATAAAACAATACAATACGAAGTATCCGCTTCGAGAGAAGCTTGCACACCGGAAGTAACAACTAATTAAAAGAGAAACTTCGGGAGCTTAATTCTAATCGTCAAACAGAGAACTGGATGATGAAATTACGAAAACTTAGGGAATTTAGAGTGCCATGACTCTCGATCGTTCCAGCTTATTAACAATTTACCGGACCCTATATCCGGACTCGAGAAGTATTGAAACGCGAATTTTGGCCATCCTGCAGGAATTTGCCCTTATCCAGTCAAACCACCAGCTCCAGTGAACGGATCCGCAACGGGGAATCGAGAATTGAGGCAGCTCGGGAGCCGGGCCACAGCCTCATGGACTATCAGATAACTTGTAGCGATGACTCGAGAATATAATCCAGGACCCTAGAAGAAAGGACGAAAAATGTTTGAGATGATACGTGAGACAAGGTTGCAGAAATTGTTTTTTCTCCGTCCATTCTCTCTCAGAGAACACTATGACTAAGTCACGAAGTATTTGATCACCAAGAGGACCAGAACGCAATTAGAATGGGAATAAACTGCGGACGCACAAATGGTACAAAGTTATATATTTGATTAAACCGAAATTGGAATAGCACGCGCACGGGATTCTGTAAGGCAAATGAAAATCTGCGGTATATTACCCGAAAAATTCCAATTATCTTTCCACGACATAAAATGAATAGAAGTTCTTTTTTCTCATTACATACCTGGCCTATTGATGAATGAAGATACTATCAGTGCGCAGCAAGAAGGAGAGGGCGTTGCACATGCAAAAATTCCTCCCCGCAGCAATGCGCGAGAAAATCTAATGACTTCCCTCAATAATAGTGGAGAATACACGAAGCTCGGATTATCAAAACCTTTGTTAATCAAAATATGACCAATAACTCGGGCGAACAAATCACTTTTTTGCTTCATATCTCTAACCCGACACCCGCTGGAACGGAAACACCCAACCTGAAGGGACTACATAGCCGAACTGAGTGGCAGACCAACTGCCAGAAAGCTAAAAGAGAAACTACGCCCACCACATACTAATCAAAAATACTCATACGTCATATTTCTGGTTCTAGCCTTACCAGCACGCTATGTATTACAGCTAGCTTGAGAAACTCTGATAAAGACCAGATGTACGGTTCACACTGGAAGCCCCTCAGATATGCCCGAATTATTTTTCTTTTTTTCATAAGAGGGAAAACACACATACCAAATGGAACAAATGATTTTTTTTCACTCAAAACAACATCGGAACGGAATCGAACATAACTCTCCCCATGAGGAGCAACATCCTTTTCTTCTCATCATTATTCCGCCTTTGTACCATTCATTCATGAATATATGCCGGGAACTTATGAAATTTGCAGAACATCAACGGATCGTGAGGGTCGAATGAACATCGAACCAATCCCGCGAAATCCCGGATTGGTTATGGAGATATTGAATGAATGGTACACCTCTCGCACGTCGTGGAGAATAATCCACAGCATTGATCCTCATCCATACTTATCGCAAGGAAAAGAATTCAATATAACTTGGTCAAAGATACAGACGAAATGTGAATCTTCGAAACAACAGTGCAAGCATGGTAGCCAGATAATAAAATTGAAGGGAAAGATTCAAGAGACGCAGGAAAGCGCGAATAAACTTATAAAGTTATTGAAAGGCTCCAGAACTGATACTCCGACCAGCCGGGAAGAGAGGTCAATATTGCCAGGAATAGGGAGCATTCATAAATTTCTTCATGGCACATTAAACGAAGAATCGGAAGCGAACCTAATCGAACTAATGCAGGAGAGGGCGAATGAGACGGGTAAACTTGCAGAGCTCGTGGCGAACCGAACGGAAATAATATTAAATCAATTTGGGATACATCATAAAAAATTATTGACCCTCAGTAACCTTACGTCACAGCTAGAAAAACATCGAGGCATACTGAACGACCGTATTGATTTTTCAATCGCAGTAGAAATCCTCGTCGAAAGTGTTTTACAATATGAGATCAGTACACAAATTTTCAATAATGTCATAATATCTGCACCTCAAGGCGCTATGCACCCAAGATTTATGCCTCCATCTCTATGGATACACACGAAAGATACCATCAATAGAAGTAAGCTAGACGTGAGATTTCCACAACTCGACGAAAACGAACCTCTTTAGGAATTATCAAAAATTGTGGACATAGCAATCCATTTTACAGAATCAAAACTCATATATTATATAAAACTTCCTCCATTTAATGGCGATGAGTACAACTTATATAAAGCCCATCCGGTACCAGTGAAACAGTGAAACTCATCGGTTTCAGCCTACATGTGGCCAGACTCAATTGATACCGTAACCAACGCTAATAATGAGGCATACATTCAATTTAATGTCGAATTATTACATGACTGTAAGCACCTAAGAAGAGCTCTCATATGTGAAAACCCAGGGCCACTCAGGACAATTGACGATTTTTCACCCTGCGAAGTTAAATTAGCGGTAGGGAGAGGTTTCAATCTTCCCGAGTGTGAAATTAAAATAGCCAAATTACAAGAAACGTTCCGAACGAAATTAGAGAAGGAAAAGATGTGAGTCTTCTCTACTGAACATGCAGAATCCATTTTTGAAAATTGCACGTCAAATTCGAGAAGGAAGACAAAAATGAATGGATTGGGTTCATTACATTTACGTGCAGGCTGTACTGCCCGAACAGAATCTGTAAAATTGGTAGCATCGCGAAGACTGACAGTAAAATCGGAAATAATTGTATTCCGAGAGACCAAACTAGACCTATCGCCATTGCTAAGTAATGAATCATCAAGATACCCAAATAACCCCATTTATCAATCCACAATTATCCCGAAATTGCAGCTGGATGGAAACACTTCCTCAAAGGCATTAGAGAGAGGGGACGGTTTGAGAAACATAATGAATGTAGCACGGAGCATGAGCCAAGTCAAAATTATAACAAAAAAACTCGATCATTTGCAAACATATTTCGTTTTCTCTGGCGTATTTTACATGATCTCTTTCGGAGTCATGATCACAGTTTTCAAGGTCTGTTGCCTGGGGGGGGGGGGATCCCTTGTCTCGTCTTGAGGAGACTTGTTTCAGGTTCCAAAAAGAAGCAATCAAATCCAAAACCAATGACGTCTTTGTATCCAGAAATAATCAATATGAAAGTTATACCACATATTACTGAGGTTATGGAACAACAAAAGGATATTTCAGAGATGCCTAATACGATTTCGATACAAACAGCAGAAGTATATGAAATACCAAAGACCCCAAGAGAGGTCCAGATATACACAGAGCTTATTTGCAGGGTGAATCATACTACTTTCCCACAACTCACAATATGACGCTGAGATATATACCGAAAGATTTGAAAGATGGAGCGTGACGAATTTTCTACAGAGAAGTTAATAGGTAGGAAGAACCATGATTGGTTTTTGAGCAACACGCAAAATAATGCGAAGGTTTCACATGATGTGGTATGAAAGATACGCCATAATCAACGCTCTGCAATACATATAAAACTGATGGAAGCAGAGAACGAATCTCCTATGATGATAAATTGAAATATTGGAAAAAGCAAAAGGAAAACTATCTATAATGTAACCATGATTATAATCAGAGAGAGAGAGAGAGACTTGAGTAGATTACTTTATCAAGAACCATGTATCAAATCATGTTTAGTCAAAACTTTCAGGATAACAATATACTTAGATCAAGTATCTATTACTAGTAAAAACCAGAATAAGGAAAGGTGTAGACAGAAAATTTTTGTGAGGTAAAATGTTTGGAAGGCACATTTTTACAAGTATTCAATTAACGGGAATTTTTGAGAAATTACATTTTGTCGAAATCCTGTCAAAAGTTGATCATGTAAGTTTTTCAAGCCAATTTGTAGAACGCACGTGGATTCACATTCCAACAAGATATGAAAAGGGAGGAAATAAATCTCATGTTAGCGCCAGCTTCATCATACAGATAAAATAGCGACAACAGTAGAGAGCTTGTCGAGCCAGATAATTATAATAGTTATGGATGTAAAATCACCTCATTGTAAGTTCACATGTTTCAAACCTCAACGTTTAAAACGACTCGAATTCAAAATGTTATGTCGAATCTGGAAGAAAAGGAAATTTTTTTTTGACTAACGGTATATGTCTGAGGAGAAATCAGCAAATACGTCCTGAGAGTTGTAAGAATATGAAACCAAAAATCAGTATAGATAAGATGGAATATACGGCTGTTTTACGAGTCAATTGGTGTTCTTTAATGTGACGACATTTCAAGGGCTAATTTGTCCTCTTCATCAGGTCTAAAATACAATTTTATGAAAGTCAACATCTGATCCAGAAATGATATATATCTATATAAATGTGCAAATACTGTTGGGTGTAACCTAGTATATACATATATGTATGTGCATGGAAAACACTTGGAGCACAGCTTGAATTACTTGTGAATTTTTTTACCTGCTTAAATTCTATTCATTTTCATATTTCAGACTGTTGTCATACTTTGATCACAGTCACTTGGAAGGAATCTCTCAGTCTACCTATAAAGATTTACAATTTTTATGAGTTCGCAAGATATGTGATGTAGCTATCGGTTACCCAAGAGTTTGAATTTTTTACCATGAACTCTAACTCCACAAACTTGATCCACTAACTGAACGAGATACATTCTTTTCAATCTTTACGACTTGACACTGTTTCCTTACTTGACATTAACACATTTTAATTTGTACACATGATGTTTAAACTGTAAAACTTCCTCATCGAACACAAAGTACTTTTATGTAGCTACTCAGCTGGTGATCAATCAACAATCCTCCATCGATCTATTGGGCATCCCTGGCGACCTCTAACACTTTTTCCAGGAAGGTGTGCATAACATGTAATCGATGATAGATAAGAAGATGTCTACATGATCATATGAGAAGAATCGTTTTACTTGTCATGGCAATATTTATTCCTCTTCACTTGTCTCAAAAGTGGAGCATATATTTTGTGCAAATTCCTTGTGTCCTCTTTTTTGTTTATGGGATTTTCCCCTAATCTAATATGAACCATTTCTGAAATTAACCTTTTATACCAATTTTGTTCATGATCTAATATCTGGGGAGTATAAAAATCAAAAGTGTGACTTGTTCTTCTCATATGATCATTCACAACGTAATTTTCTTCCATCTTTAGACTTTTTGCTTCGTGTTCATTAATACTAGTACTCAATTCTCTCTTTGTTTCACTGACATATGTTGCATTACAATCATTACATCCAATCCTATACACAACATTAGTTTGATCACCCACTTCTACCTTATCTCTACCTCTTTTTATGATATTTCCGAAGTTGTTGTTGATTTTTGGAAATAGTCTTACGGGAAGTTTGTTCAACTTTTTTGAAATTCTCTGAAAAAAACCATCTATATAAGGGATAACGATATTGGTTGTGCGTTTTGATTTACGTTTCTCTGTGATATTCTGATTTGGATCAACAACTGAATCATTAGACTCATCCCTGTTTGAGTTTTTTCGCGCTAAAGTATGTATCCTTTTATTCTCATGATATTTAATGAACTGAGGGGGATACTCATTCTCTACGAGGATCTTTTCCACTAATCGCAGATTTTTATTATGGAATTTTGGATGCATCCCCTTATATAGATGGTTTTTTTCAGAGAATTTCAAAAAAGTTGAACAAACTTCCCGTAAGACTATTTCCAAAAATCAACAACAACTTCGGAAGTATCATAAAAAGAGGTAGAGATAAGGTAGAAGTGGGTGACCAAACTAATGTTGTGTATAGGATTGGATGTAATGATTGTAATGCAACATATGTCGGTGAAACACAGAGAGAATTGAGTACTAGAATTAATGAACACAAAGCAAAAAGTCTAAAGATGGAAGAAAATTACGTTGTGAATGATCATATGAGAAGAACAAGTCACACTTTTGATTTTTATACTCCCCAGATTTTAGATCATGAACAAAATTGGTAAAAAAGGTTAATTCCAGAAATGGTTCATATTAGATCAGAGGAAAATCCCATAAACAAAAAAGAGGACACAAGGAATTTGCACAAAATATATGCTCCACTTTTGAGACAAGTGAAGAGGAATAAATATTGCCATGACAAGTAAAACAATTCTTCTCATATGATCATGTAGACATCTTCTTATCTATCATCAATTACATGTTATGCACACCTTCCTGGAAAAAGTGTTAGAGGTCGCCAGGGATGCCCAATAGATCGATGGAGGATTGTTGATTGATCACCAGCTGAGTAGCTACATAAAAGTACTTTGTGTTCGATGAGAAAGTTTTATAGTTTAAACATCATGTGTACAAGTTAAAATGTGTTAATGTCAAGTGAGGAAACAGTGTCAAGTCGTAAAGATTGAAAATAATGTATCTCGTTCAGTTAGTGGATCAAGTTTGTGGAGTTAAAGTTCATGGTAAAAAATCCAAACTCTTGGGTAACCGATAGCTACATCACATATCTTGCGAACTCATAAAAATTGTAAATCTTTATAGGTGGACTGAGAGATTCCTTCCTAGTGACTGTGATCAAAGTGTGACAACAGTCTGAAATATGACAATGAATAGAATTTAAGCAGGTAAAAAAATTCACAAGTAATTCAAGTTGTGCTCCAAGTGTTTTTCATGCACATACATATATGTATATACTAGATTACACCCAACAGTATTTGCACATTCATATAGATATATAATTTCTGGATCAGATGTTGACTTTCATAAAATTGTATTTTAGACCTGATGAAGAGGACAATATAGCCCTTGAAACGTCGTCACATTAAAGAACACCAATTGACTCGTAAAACAGCCGTATATTCCATCTTATCAATCCTATAAAACGAGTGATGGAAGCATAATGCAAAAAAAATCAGTATAAGATTTACTATGAGCGCCCGAAATTCAAAGCCATGACCGCTCGAGCCTTGTTGAACGCTAGCCATAGGGAAATTTTTCCCCCAAAGGATTTCAACTTAAGAAAATTTTCGATTGTGAGTTCACACGAAGTATACATTTTAATACGAATCTGATTATGAATTCCATTGCTCTGGGGAGCAATGAGCACGGCTATGGACGTGTCAGCGGTGCAGTGAGCTCCATATATCATTATATACTTATCACAATACATATATAATCATATAATAGAAGAGAGCACATAGCAACTCATCTCTTTGTCCCGGGGAAACCCCACCAACGACGATGGGCGATTAGGAAATGTAGGTTATCAACAATAGTATAAATACGGCGCAAAGGAAGCGCTGTGTGCTCCTTCATCTGCGCCTTCTCGCACTACAAGCTTTTCCGCGAGCTTCACTCGCAAAGCTCTCCTTACCCAGTTATTGTAGTCGTAGAGTCTAGGCGCATCCCGCGCCGTGTAAAGTCATTATAAGTCTCTCTCGAGTATTTCTACAACTCTTCCATTGAATAAACACTTATTTAATAGATCTACGGAACCATCTACTTCTATTGGCATTCACTTCCACCCCAGTCTGCTAATTAGCGGAGACAGAGGACGACTATAACCCTAACATTATTCATCCAACGACCCTCTCAATTTCCTTCACACGGTGATCTTGAACCAATTTATCATGAACCCGGAGATCCCCTGACGATTTTCATTCTGAATGGTAGTTTATGGTGTCAAAAACAAAATCTGATTGAATCAAAATTGCCTACGTAGGGTTTTCAAAAAAATCAGATTTTCGAATTTTGATCAACACTTTTTCATCAATCACTTATCGCTAATAATGGTCAAAACATGTGCGGGATCATTCACTGAGCCATCAAATCTCGTGGATCCTCGGATGTAAGAGTCAAAGCCCATGATTCTCCCAAATGTTGGCATTTCTTTTGAAACGCTTGAAATGGTTGGCCTCGAGAACAGCGTCTGTCGCGTCCCTTGCAATGATGTCAAACTGATCAACCGGACGAGGAGCTCTCTCTCTTGATTGGAGGAAATCTGTCCCAACGATTTCCCCAATGAATTTGGACCAGCTGATCACGAGGCTGGTAGTTTGGAGGGGCTGGGATGTGATCGGAACTAGTGACGAGCTGATCTTCTGAGTTGTCATCATCGAGATTCTACCGATTTTGCACTGAACCTGAAAATACTCACGGAATATGGATAGCATTCATATTTCTAGCCTACGAGGAGTGAGAATATCATCCTATAAGAATGGAAAGAGTCAATTCCCGTAGTTGTAGCAGAACATCGAGCTATAAATTATAAAAATTGTTCCTTCACGAGCACACCTAAGGTCACCAATTGCATCAAACACAATATCTCGACACATTTGCTTTTGAACTGCTGCAAATAAGCTCCTGCACTCCATGTGTGAGATGGAGAAAATATACTCTCAAAAATCAAATGTGATTTATCCGGCCCATACTGTGAGCATCCCAAATTCCACAGCAACATCGGTGAAATTCTGCTGGTAGCAACTCCAAAAATCACAAGGTCACTCGTTTTGGACGCATCCTAGCCCTCTCAAACGACTGTTGACGTATTTAACAACTCAGAATACGTTGGAAATACTGTCGACAAAAATTATCGTCTCATAAGGAGAGACCCTCTTGTCCAGTTTATTACTCAGACATCATAGTAGGGAACGCGGAATATTCTCAAAAAGAACCAGTTTCCAGCTTTGTAGCAGGAATTGTGACATTTGGGAGGAGAACGGACTGCGTATTGGGCTCCCACGCCTAAGAGTACATGAAGATATGATACTTTCCTGAGTAATCTGCCCGATCAAAATACTTCCGTGACCAGTATCGGCGATGAATGACTCAAAAATTTAAGGATGTGATTTCTTTCAAGAACCCTACAGGATCGATTTTAGTTCCAATTGGATGTTGTTCTCAACACCAAAAACTACTATCTAAAACAGAAATTAGCGTGTGGGTCTTTAAGTCTACTTGAAGTTGGTTCAGAAACAACGGGTCCATCGACATCTATCATCAAACTAAACGACGCATTCATGGAACAATTACAAGAGAAGTTTACAATACTCGGGGCTAAAAATTGATTGAGTGCATGGCTATATGATTGGCTGGAACTCCTGGAAGGATTTTCTGTCGGAACGTCTCCGAGATGTGGAGGAGGAATCATAAGTTTGGAACTAGAATGAACAAAACTCAAATCGATAACTCCGAGGGTCATAACGAATTGGTGGTTATGGCCCAAAAAAGACTGGGGTCATTGGGCGAGGAGATTGAACAATACCTCGAAATTTTAACGAGATCGGTAGAAGTGGGCGCAAGATTCCTCTTTGATATGGGAATAACGATAGATGGAAATCATTCTCTCGCAAAATGGGAATGTTGAGGCCAAGCAAAAGCTCTACCTTACCATCTGAGCAAAACATGGCTGAATTTGATTTTCCTGAAAAATTGTGTGATATATCAAAATTATAGATAGTTCAGGTTGTAATTCGTGATCAGATCTACTGTTTAGTGGAAGTTAGAAACCGATTGAAATTGTTGTTTTGCCAGGAGTCTGAGCACTCCAATTACGCCAGTAAATCATGCATGACAGTGCTCAGACTCCTGGCGGATCCCAATCAACGCCAGACTTTCAGCAAAGGATATATCTGGCCCCCAAGTACAATTTCAACTATTCACGGTTCCATAATATTCTTTGAAAAGATGAGAATCAAGTAGAGAACTCGAGTCGCGATGCTTATACCGACATAATCACAGCAGTGGCATCGTCCATCGTCCGCTGCAGTCACGAAACGTATATCATAGTCGTCTGTACGTATGGCCTCGCTGCGGCTGCACATCACCTTGTGACTGATTTGGGACTTCCCGGTGCCGTCGCGAGTGTCCGAATCGTCATCGTGGAGTGTTTAAGTAGGCGCGAGTGCTCCGGGTGTCAGTGATGGTGTACTACTGGTGGAAAAGTGGAATCTGGTTGCCTGTATCCCGTAACCGTCTCTACCAGCAACGGTAGGTCGTCGACTCACTTTTTGCAGCGAATTTTGAAAGAACACACAAACTTACATCATATTATGAATATTCAGATTTTCGAAAGAATGAGTTTTAGAGAAAATGAGTTTTCCCTGTTTTCCGCCTTCGTCCTCATCGGAGGCGTATAAACTCAACATCAATTCCACAAGATCGGTTTCGGTAGGTTTTTAGAGATCCTTCTGAATGCCGTGGAGCACGGTCCTGTATCTTGTGTGAGACTCCCCTTGATGGGTGTAAAAATGCCGAGATAGCAGATTCGATTTTGGTACAAGTAGAACCTACACCGAGAATGTGTGAAGAGAGTGAAAATATAGCATTCATGGATCGTTTTGTCCATCTAGCTTAACTGCTCAGGTTTTGGGACCCACGTTAATACACTGTACTACAGCAATTTCCATACCTATGCAATTGGAACGGATTTTACATTTTTGTTGGATCGTGCCAATGAAGATACCACCAATTCCACTTTTTGGCCAGATTGGATTGATTGATCATCTGAATCAGTTCCCTTCGATTCCGAGAAATTTTTGCGGGCTCCACCGATTTGACTAATCGCGCACAAAAGTAGCATACTTTCCGGTTCACGATGGGTCACACTGGTGAGATCCGCCGAAGTTTATGGGAATTCTGTTAGAAGATATGTGCCTGATTCATTCTCACAAGACTTGATAATAACGAGTGCAACCGCAGAAGTGGACCTGATGATTTCAATGTCACGTGTGCGAACCGGAGACAAGTTCCATCTTCTTCCAGATGTTTTGCTTACGCAAAGGAGGGCTCACTTGTCCATATCATTGATTTTCGCGCACGCGAAAAGTGCTTTTTGGGTTCGCGTACGGGGACAGGAGATGTCTTGTCCCCGTTCACGAGTGCTCCCACACGCAACCAATAGCCGCGATCTCGAGTCGTAGTGACTTGCGCGTAAGCGAAGGGAGAGTATCCTTCGCGTACGCGAAAACTTTCCGCTGCCAAATGCACCTGCGCTCGGTTTCTTGCGCACGTGGATGATGACTGTACCAATCGCAGAATCGTCCCTGTTTTACGTAGACGAGTTTTGCGTGCGCGAATAAGAGACAGCTTGCAACCATCTCTAGATTTTGGGTACGCAAGACAGCTGTAGCACCCGCGGGGGAACCGGCTGCCCATCTCTCTTTGCGTACGCGAGGATCCGCGGGCGCGTGGCTGATGAAAGCCTGCGCGTACGTTCACGCACTGAGTGCATCCTACGTGAAACGAGCCTGTGGCACCCGCGAGAGAACCAGATGCCCGATCTTTCTCATGTACGGCGAGAATTCGCAGGCACGTGGCTGATGAAAGCCTGCGCATACGCTCACCAAACAATATTGCTCCCGCGAAACGGCTGTGGCACCCGCGGGAGAGCTGGATGCCCATCTCTCTTTGCGTACGCGAGAATTCGTAGGCGCGCAGCTGATGGAGGTCTTTGCATCCGCGAATCAGACATCTGTCCCGCGCACGGAACGGGTGCTTTTCACGTACGCGGAGTTTCACGCACCCGGGAAAGGGCCTCACCGTTCGCGTACGCGACGCATCCTCCAAGGTCTTGAACAATTGGCCCGTTCGTCGGCGCCCGAAATGGACGTTTCGCGTACGCGAAGCTTCGAGTACGCGAATTTGCGCACGCGAGTCCGGCCGTATAGACAAATCGAATAGTATAAGCAACGCGGGCGAGAAGTTCCCGCACTCGTGCCCGGAACCGCGCGAGAAAGTAGAATCGTGCGAGAAAATTACTTTCTCACACTCTTTCCGGACACTCGTGCGGGAATCTTCCTTTTAGCCCATCTTGCTTAATGTACTTTTCTTAAAATTTTTCAGTCCAGTTAAGAACGTCTGCAAATCTTGAGATTGTTGAATCTCCATGAGACTGATGACATCTTCAAGCCCATGAAAAGGCCTTTGAGATTCGTTCTCGAACATCTCTCAAAATGGTTCTGGTTCCGAGAATTGGGCAAATCTCACGAAGTATGCGGTTCGGACGAACAGGCCTATTTTCACGTTGTCAGAAGAACAATCGCATTTTTTCCGCCACTCACATTAGATCATTTTGAATATACATTTATTTCACAGTTCTGCATCATTCAGAATTCTATTATTCGCTATAGAAAGGTACTGGGAGACGCTTCTTCGTGACGAGATCGCAATTTTCGACCGAACAGGATGATACTTCTCTCACGCCTTAGCTCGCCACAGGCGGGGAGTTTGCACCACACGACGCTCACGTCACTGTCACTGCTGCTCTCGCGCACTTAGGTGTTCGTGATGACGGTCCCGTAATTTCCGTTGGCCGTACTTGTCGTGGGTGAGTTTGTTGGTGCTCCGCGGTGGCGAAACTCCAATACGATCGGCTCATCAGAGTCGACCTCGGTTGGGCCTTGATCGGGTGCCCCGCTGTCCGGGTGAACCTCTTCAGTGGGCCCTGAGCTGCTGAGATGCGTTAACCCGGTGCGGGTCGATGGTGGCGCGACTACGGTTGAGTCGTTGGACGCCGAACGTGACCTTATCGGCGGTGCAATGGGCCCTGGGGTACCGAGGATTGGCCGGTCTCTCGGTGCAGCTGCACGCGGCGATGAGAGTTGCCGGGAGGAGGGCGACGTGGTTGCCTTCGGCCATTGGCGATGCGTTGTTCCGTTAGACACTCTCTCCAAATAAGCTGATTTGCATGCTATTAGCAAATCACGCACGCCCGTCGGCACGCCGATCCAGGCGTCTGACTGAATCACCCAGCGCTTCACCCGCTTCCGGGGGTCGTCGCGCTCCAGTGTGCGTAGAGCCTCTTCAAGGCTGAGCGGTGTGGTGCTGCACGGTCGCTGCATGCTGTATGACTGGCGCTCACGAGTCATCGTTTGTTGGAGTCAACACGTAAGCCGTCGATTCGGCGGCTTTCATGTCGACGGCGGTGGCTGCGTATAGCGTGAGCGTTACATATGTGCTCTCTCCCCCTTTTCATGACAGGATGTTTAGAGACGCGTTTTTTGGCAGGGCCGGCTCACCTGGCCTCGCAGCCGGGACAGGCTTGCAGGGAAGGTGATGCCTCACCTCTATACACCAGTGACTTGGTGCCCCGGTGCAGGGTCGCTGCGTGGTTGGCATGCTCAGTGCGGCGTCTTTTTCATTGAAGATAGTCGTCCGTGTATCCAGTGCCCTGCCCCGTGTTGGTTGCTTGGATCAACCGCGAAAACACTTGGGAAGTTTTGGAGATGCCCTTCGGCACCAATTCGATCACACACTTTTCACTCGCCGGTGTCACAAGCTCCATGTATATATGCAACACTTCATTCGTCAGGTCGTGCACTTGACGATCCGCGGGTACTAGTCTCTCTCCGGGTTCAACATGGTGCACTCTTTCGTACTCGGAGCTTCGTGGCCTCTTGGGGGAGGGCCACTCGACTGCCTTCTGCATCACCAACAGGTAGTTTATTCGCAAGGCTCGATTAGGATGATGCTCGTTGGTACCGGTGTGGAAGGTGCTCGAGGGCTTGTCGTCGCCAAGGATGCGGTTATCATGATGCACTGCACTTCGGTGACTTTAAGTATTTCGTATACTTGCACCGTCGCTGCGTCCTCCGGTTCCTGGCCTGCCAATGCTTCTTCGGCGTTCTCTGAGCCAGAGTCACCTGCATTGATCCCTTCTTCGGGGCTTCGAAACGACTCGGTGATGTCCAGCTTCATTTCGTTCGCGTGGGCGCCACCAGGGCCTCAATCCTTGGACGACTTTTAGCTCGCCTGCCGACTGCGTCGTGCGGTCCGTTACGATGCCCGTTGGCCCGTTTGGCCCCACATTTTGGGCCGCCAATTGACGTGCGCGCGTCCCCGCGAGCTGGCATCGAACCTGTAACCGGCGCGTTCGCGGGGGAGGGACGTCTAAATCGGTCGAAGTGAGAGCGGTTCTACTCTGCCTGGTGGGCGGTTAAGGAGGTTGGAGTGGGTGTGTTGAAGGCGATTGAATCGAGAACATGATTATGCTGGAACTGTAAATAGATATACTACACGCCACGACCGACCATACGTGCTAAGACAACAAACAGGTAGAGAGTTCGGGTACTTGATGTGAAATCGGGCAGAGATCTTGCCCTAAGCGCGATCGCGGAAACAATGGAATCGATAAGCTTGACCAGCCCCTTTATAAAAGCTTCTCTAATAGCCAAAAAATATGTAAGCCGCCTACTCGCCAGCTCACAATTTTTCTTGCAGGTGAAACGACGTAAGCCGCGGGGATCGCGGCTTACGGATTTCCTTAATGGAAATTTTGCGTAAGCCAGGCTGAAGCCGGCTTACATCTTATAAACACGTTAGCCAGTGAAAACCCGGCTTACCGATTTCTTGCAATGATTTATCATTAATGAAAATTAAACTTATCTTATTAATTATGATGCCAATTGTTATCCAAGGATAAAACAAAAGTAGCCCGGGAGGGGCTGCGACAAGATAGTCCTTTCTAAAGACACTTTTAGATAGTTTCTCCTAACCAAAAATTTTCAGGTACTTATTAACAACCAGACATTCACAGATAGTTCCTTTCAAGTCTCACAATTCTAGATAGTTTCCCTCCACTTTGACACATCGAAGTATCTTGCCCTGAAATTGGCATCCTACACAGCATGGGGATATTGCGGAAACATTTTAGGGAATGCTTTCGTCATATTCAATCGCAATATTTCAATGAAATCTCCCAGAAACTTTGCGAAAGCATCTCAAGAACTGTTTCTGTTATGATTCATCGCAATATTTCGAAAATATCATTCGGAAAGCTCCTGGAAACATTTCATAGAATATTACTCGTCATCTTTCAGGAATATTCGTCTGAATTGTTTTTGATTGGTTTCTGAGATGACGCAGTGCAATATTCGATTGATACGACTTCGAAATATTCCTGGAATATTGTACAACAAAATCATTCTGAAGTAATCACATATTGAGAGATTCCCGGGGGAAAACTGAGAGCTTCCTGAATGCTTCAGCCCAATCTAATATTCCTGCTTTATACCACCGGCAATTTGTCAAGAATCTTGTTTCGGAGAAATTTGTATGAAGTGTATGGAACTTCCCTCGACTTGTGGGTGCCAGCCTCCTCTTCAATATTTATCCTGAGATGATTGAGGATGAATAGAGTGAGAAGAATTCTATAGTGCATGCTGCTCGTCGGCGCGGGACAAGGTATGGCGAGAGCCGAATATGTGAGTCATTTGACTACATATGGGTCTACTTTGGTCAGGTCGGAGATCTGTCACAAAATATCAAATGCATGGTAGCATTACTAAATTAAGTGATAAATATTTTTGATCATCTATGTCGAAATAATGGAGGATAGATTAAGCAAGTAGGATTCTACAAAGCATGCAACTTGTTGGCGAGAAACATGCCATGGCACGAGCAAACGACCGAGAAGCCACGCAGCCGTGAACTATGTTTGCTGAGATGGAAACGCCACGGGGTAATTATTCCCGGAACCCTTAGTGATAACTTCAGCATTCCTATCCCCGCCCTGAGAGTCGTGAGACCTCCGTATGCGACCATGGTCACGAGAGTTCCACAACTTCGAACAACAGTGCTGGAGTTTCCTGCGAATCAAGAACCTGACCTGATGGAAGCGAACATCAAGATCGTCTTCAGCACCTCAAAATGTATCTAGGAATCATGTTAGAGTTTCTGTTCGAGGGGAAAAAAAATATTGCCGGCCTGGGTGATTGCTTCAGGCTTACCATAGGAGGGCTATGAATACTGCGGATGAGAGACAGGGATTAGGTGAGGAGGAATGGCATCAACTGGAGGGTGGTATTGCTGATCCTAATATCCTTTCGTCGGCCAGACTAACAGTTTCGTGCGTGTTGAGTCATCGTCGTGCCCGTGACCAGATTGACTCTCGGGAAGTCTGTAGCATGTAACAGTGGATTCGGTTGTGGGCAAGGGACCAGTGGTCAAGTGTCTCGATTGGCTATGAGTGAGTGGTGCTGGTTGAAAATACTATGTCACGCTGTATGAGGATGTGGAAGACTCGGGAATCTCATCTGCTCACTTGTAGATAACTTATGCACCAGCCAGAACAGGCGAAGCTTGGGATAGGTTTCGGTATACATCCCGTAAATTGTAACACGTGAATCACTGGCGATATCTTGCAATCATCACTCCTCATCTCATATCCAAAATTGATACGGGGACCCAATAAGAGTGCAGAGAACCCTGAAAAATGATGGGAAATCATCTCCATCCCCTCATCATCTCCTGATCATGTGATCGATACTTCTGTCAGATAGATGGATTATCGCATCTAGTTACAACCAAAGTATCATTGAGACCCAGCATAGTAGTTACCCTCACATTTTCGTGGCATGAGGTAATGAAAACGGCTATGGAATAATCCCATGTCAGTTCTAACCAATGCGATCACTCATGCTGATCTGCAGTGGACACAAATGGCATGAAAATCGAATCAATCCCAATCCACCGAGGTATCAATCTAATCAAGAACCAGATACCATCAAAGACTAGATACTCCTTGATCCAACACGGATCTATGCAGGTATCAGGATCTCCTCCAAAGGAATTTCCTAGATGAGAGAAGTAAGTATTCAATCAAATCTTCTCCTCATGGACTTCTAATCTCTGACCAGTACCTTACCCAACTGTAGTCTTACTAGACTTTGATTATTCAATAACATGAATATGAACGGAACGAGGAGATCCAAACAGATGATTCGAGAATTCTGCGGCAATCTTGGACGGACCAGTTAAAGGAGAGATTGCAACGATCAAAGGGTCAGCCATTTCATCAAAATTTGAAGGTACATTGTACGAGAAGTCAAAGGTTGAAACCTAGAAGGTAGGGATGTAACATAGAAGCTGGAATGTCTCACAAAGAAATACTACTCTCGACTCATCATACATCTAAAATCAGGAGTCGTGATACATCTATTGAACGAATAAGGGTCATTCATTTTTGGATCAATCGTATAAATGGAGTTCGACAGGAATCTGCTGGGAGGAATGAACCATTAGTAGAACGCTAGGCCGGTTTCAATGCAGCACTCTGAAAACGTGGGTATTTTGAGACTACTATTTTGAAACTGGCCTAGCCATGGTGGGAAGATAAAACAGCAGCTTCGAAACATGGGTGCTGTTTTGGAACCGGTCAAGCCTCGACGTGTTTTCTGAGGCTGCTGGGTGTTTCAAGGCTGCTGTTTTGGAACCGGCCCACTATAGTCGTCACATTCCAACTCTGGCCAAAAATCGCATCAAAATTTGTTTCAAGCTATCGGGATGAGCCAAACGGCATTCTCTTTGTAATCGACAGGGCTAGGAGATGTGCTAATCTGATTTTGTCTCAGACAAAGGGGGCAGGGGTGGGGGGGGGTGTTGAACGCGAAATGGGGTTGAAGATCGATATTTCGCCGGAATGAAACTCACGCGTGGCGAGTCAGTAGTTCTACTGCCGATCCGCAACCACTTGGAGTACCTTTTAGAGGTAGATGACAGTATTTTAAACTCAACCCTAAGTCTGAGAATCACCGCAATCAGCTCTGAGGTCGATTCTGAGCTGAGAAGAGGTGATAAATGCTGCGAATTAGTCGATTATACTGGATTCTGAGTCGAAAATGATTCTACTGCCAACTCTCAACTCTTTTCAAAACATTCCTCCATCGATTCTCAGAATTTTGAGTCTGGGCACAGCTCTAAGAATTGCTGCGGGGAATTTTGAGATCGGTTCAGATTTATTTTGTGGCGGGATTGTCTCTTCAGATCTGAAGGGACATTCGAGATGGTCGATTTTGGCTCAGAATGCGATATGCTGCCAGATAAAAAAGACTTTGGGTGTATTTCTAGAGCAATAAACATGATTTTCAGCCTGGTCTCAGGTCTGAGGATTGCCGCAGAGGGATTTGAGATCAATATTCGTCCAGGAAAGGCTGTCTGGCCGCGCAGAATATTAGATAAATCGTTATTTCTAGGTGGAGAAAGAGTGTACTGCCGATCTGTAATAACTTGGGGTACTTTTTGAGAGTGGGAAGCAGTATTTTAAGTTCATCCTCATGTACGGGATCCAACGCAATCAGCTCTGAGGTCGATTCTGAGCCGAGAAAAGTTGACGAGCCTTGATAATTAGTCGGGAATAGTGAATTCTGGGTCGAATCTAATCCTACTGCCGACTCAGAACCCGTTTCAACACATTCTCCCATAAATTTACAGAATTTTGAGCCGAAACACAGTTCTGAAAATTGCTGAAGGAGGATTTGAGATCGATTCTGATCTATTTTGCGGCTAAAATGTCTGTTGAGATATGGCAGTCATCCGAGAATGGTCGATTTTACCACAGAATTCGATATGCTGCCAGGTCAGAAACATCTCGAGTGGGATCATAGAACATTTAATAGAATTCTGAGCCCAATCTCAAGTCTAGAAATTGCCGTAGAAGAATTCCAGATCGATATTCGTCAAGAAAAAGCTGCAGAACAGTGCAGATCATTCAAGAAACGGTGAGTTCTAGGTGACGAATAAATATACTGCCGATCTACAATGACTCGGGGTACATTCTAGGGATGCGAAATAATATTTTGAGCCAAAGCTCAGGTCAGAAAGTCACCGCAATCGGTTCTGAGGCCGATTCCAGAGCGAGGAGAAGTGATGAGCGCTGCGTATTCGTCGAAAACAGTGGTTTCTAGATCGGAAACCTCTCTGCTGCTACCAGAAGAAGCTTTCTCGTGCATTTTACAATCACTCACCAGGATTTTGAGCCCAAGCACGGCTCTGAGAATTTCCGTGGACGAGGTTGAAATCGAATTCGATCTCTTCCGAGTCGGGAAAGTCTCATTAGCACAGGTTTCGATCAAGAGTGACCGATTTCAGCTCGGATTTTGATATGCCTCCGAGTCCAACAAACTTTGATTGAATTCCTCAAGTGCTGATCAGAATTTAGAGCCTAATCCGATGTCGAGAAATTACTGCCGAGAGATTTGGGAACGATATTCGTCCAGAAAAAGCTGTTCAGTAATGCAGATTATTTAAGGAATGGTGATTTTTCGGTGGAAAAAAATCATACTGCCGATCAAAAAAAACTTGCAGTACATGCGGAAGATGTTAGGCAATATTTCAAGCCCAACTCCGTGTCTGAGAATCACTGCAATCAGCTCTGGGTTGAGTCTGAGCAATGAAAAAGCAATGAAAGGCGGGTATCAGTCGCGAATAATGTTTCATAAGTCGGAGACAGTCCTGCTGCCACCCCAAGAACCTGTTTCATGCATTATACTTCAAATCCCCCGGATTTTGAGCCCAAACACGACTCTGAGAACAGCCGTGGTTGAGTTTGACATCGATTCTGATCCAATTTCCATGTCAGAAGCGTATCTCCAGTACCAACATGAATCAAATATAACCGATTTTAGCTCGGAAATCGGTATGCTGCCGCTTCGAAAACACTTGGAGTGAATTTGTCCAGTATTAAACTGAATTTTGACCTGAATCCATATGCCAGGAATTGCCGCAAAAAAATTTGGGAACAACATTCGTCTAGGAAAAGCTGTCGAGTAATGCAGATTATTCAAGGAATGGTGATTTCTAGGTGGAGAAAAAATATACTGCCGATCTCCAAATACTTGCACTACATGCGAGAGATAATAGGCAATTTCTCAAGCCCAACCCCGTGTCTGAGGAACACTGCAATCAGCTCTGGATTGAGTCTGAGCAAGGAAAAAGCAGTGAAAGGCGAGTATCAGTCGCGAATAATGTTTTATAAGTCGGAGACAGTCCTGCTGCCACCCCAAGAACCTGTTTCATGCATTATACTTCAAATCCCCCGGATTTTGAGCCCAAACGCGACTCTGAGAACAGCCGTGGTTGAGTTTGCCATCGATTCTGATCCGATTTCCCTGTCAGGAGCGTATCTCAAACACTGGCATAAATCAGAGATAACCGATTCTAGCTCGAAAATCGATATGCTGCCGCTTCGAAAACACTTGGAGTGAATCTGTCCAGTATTTAGCTGAAATTTGACCTTAATCCGTAGGCCAGAAATTGCCGCAAAAAAATTTGGGAACAACATTCGTCCAGGAAAAGCTGTCGAGTAATGCGAATTATCCAAGGAATGGTGATTTCTAGGTGGAGAAAAAATATACTGCCGATCTACAAATACTTGCACTACATGCGGAAAACGTTAGGCAATATTTCAAGCCTAACCACGTGAGTCTGAGAATCACTGCAATCAGGTCTGGATCGAGTCTGAGCAAAGGAAAAACGGTGTATGGTGCGTATCAATCTCGAATAATGGATTATGAGTCGGAGACAGTCCTACTGCCACCCCAAGAATCATTCGAATGGGCTCTGATATAATTTTCCAAAATATCGAGCTTGAACGCAACTCTGAGCATCACCGTAGATAGTTGCAAGATCGACATTGGACGATGGAAAGATGTTGAGTGGTGCAAACCCGCTGAAGAACCATGAGTAGCAGTGTAAAATACTTTCCGTGCCATCCAAGATCGTCTACGTTTCGATCCGGGACTGTCCAGCAGATGTCTAAGCTAGAAATACGGTGCGAAAATTGCCCGAGAAAGATTCAAGATGGATATTCAGCCTGAAAGAACTGAAGAACAATGTCAATCAAGTGGGGGTTGCCGAAGTCTTGGTCGACAAAATATCAGTGTTCAAAACACACAAGTTTACGCAAGAAATCGAGACTCCGGCCATGTTCCATAATGGATTTTGGGCTTCGGAAAGGAATTATGTGATTAATAACATTATTTTACAGCTCATTGATACATTCCCATATATTTCAAGTCCCAATACATCAGTGAATTGCGGATTGAGGGACCGAGCCCGTACATGGGAGTGCAAGCTTATGGACATGAGCTGACTCAACTGTATGTGAGGCCTCATCAGCTCTCAAAGTACGTATATACTGGAACATAAACGTGAATCCACATAAAATGTCATAGGTAAACTCAACACCGTATGGAAATTTGGTTCGGGCAGTTGGTTCCGTTGTATACGTCCCCGATTCTAAATATCAAATTTCCTTCAGTTCAAAGAGAACGTCGAATTGTTTCATCTCCATGTACTAGTGAGAGGAAATTGATAAGTATCGGGTGGATTTTCGTATAGTGCGACGATTTGGCTCAATTTCATAATATTGCAACATAACCTATACTGGGAATAAAATTACCTTTCGATCAATACGACTTGATTGTTACGTGGTATTGCCGTCAGACCTCACATGGATGACCTTTTTATTGTATCAACCTGTATAAATATTCTCAAAAAATTTTTGGATCATTATAATCCAATCATCAGTGTCATTTCGAGCAAAAAGTCGGTAGCTTTCGTGGGAAAATTCTCGTCATGCGATTGTGACTCTATCGAGTATTGAGGCAATTGAAACATCTCGGTTCAATCCATTCATCCTGTCAGTAATATCAGATCGTCAAAACGTTCCCCTAGATTGATCCGATAACAAAATTGGTATAGGTCTGCCGGAAAATTACCATTTTGGTGGTATGGCCAAACGCATGGCCATATGACCAAAATTTCCTACTCAGCGTAGTACTTGATAGTCATCTTACTTGATAAGAAATGTATATAAATTCACATGTTCTACAAGGCGATTCACAAGAGGTAATTCCCCATTTCATCGATTCTGACATGAAAATTAAACAGCCCAAGGAATATCCCCATGCTCATATAGTTACGTTATGTTGGGTTACGCGAACACTTTTGGATTGTGTGCCTCTCTGCACAAATTGTGAGTGGCGGATCTGGGATCCTTTCTCGGATGTCATGATCTCGTTTAGAATATTGTTGTTTTGCAACGGTTTGTATCTGTGTACCCACTGCATCTGATAGAGCCTTCCAACTCTCTTGCTTTATCTATCTCAATAGACATGGAAAAGAGAATCTTCTCGCAGAGAAGTATAACGCGGCATTACGATATTGTCATTTGTGTAATCTCTTGTATCATACTCCTCTGAAATGATTGTACGGTTACTTATCAAGTGATTAGTATGTTGATCAGAAATACCAAGATTGTTTGATTCCTTATTTTTTCGTCTGCTATATTGTTCTTTGTGGACATGTTCACTTTCTATGTAACACATTCGTGTGAGAATATCATATTTTTTGGATATGATTAATATAGGTACACAATAAATACAAATTGAGGCATAGCTTAATGATCATCTTAGTCTTTGTCGTTATTTTTTACATCTGTACTACACGTATTGAGATCGAGAAGATCATTGGAACATATCTTATCATTTGACCAATACGCCCCTTCATGATTTGACTTTACTCGAAACCATATGGATCAGTTGCAAATTCCCATATCTGCCGCTGTATCTTGGCGATGTTGGGGTTGAACTATGACCCGTGAGTGTTATTGAACCAGAATACGGATAAATAAGGGTAAACGTCAAGCCTTTATATGTATAAAACCAAAAACTTTTTCGATGGATACACAGTAAACCATCCAGACGTATGCAGAAATCAGAGGGTTCTGAGAATTATATCATGACTTGATGATTTTATTCACCACGAAGACAACCCGAGTTTTGAGGCCACAAGATCTCTTCTGGATCTGAGTGCAACAGTGACGAGACTTCAAATTGGACTGGGAATTTTGTTGAGTGCTCCCAGACCGTATTTCAAATTGTTTTGGAGTGGCAGAAGAACCACTTTGCCCTGGCCCATTCGAATGATTCTTGGGGTGGCAGTAGGACTGTCTCCGACTTATAATCCATTATTCGAGATTGATACGCACCATCCACCGTTTTTCCTTTGCTCAGACTCAATCCAGAGCTGATTGCAGTGATTTTCAGACACGTGGTTAGGCTTGAAATATTGCCTAACTTTTTCCGCATGTAGTGCAAGTATTTGTAGATCGGCAGTATATTTTTTCTCCACCTAGAAATCACCATTCCTCGAATAATCTGCATTACTCGACAACTTTTCCTGGACGAATGTTGTTCCCAAATCATTTTGCGGCAATTCCTGGCATATGGATTAAGGTCAAAATTCAGTTTAATACTGGACAAATTCACTCCAAGTGTTTTCGAAGCGGCAGCATATCGATTTCCGAGCTAAAATCGGTTATATTTGATTCATGTTGGTACTGGAGATACGCTTCTGACAGGGAAATCGGATCAGAATCGATGTCAAACTCAACCACGGCTGTTCTCAGAGTCGTGTTTGGGCTCAAAATCCGGAGGATTTGAAGTATAATGCATGAAACAGGTTCTTGGGGTGGCAGCAGGACTGTCTCCGACTTATGAAACATTATTCGCGACTGAAACGCGCCTTTCATTCCTTTTTTGTTGCTCAGACTCAACCCAGAGCTGATTGCAGTGATTCTCAGACACGGAGTTGGGCTTGAAATATTGCCTAACATCTTTCGCATGTACTGCAAGTTTTTTTTGATCGGCAGTATAATTTTTTTTCACCGAAAAATCACCATTCCTTAAATAATCTGCATTACTGAACAGCTTTTACTGGACGAATATCGTTCTCAAATCTCTCGGCAGTAATTTCTCGACATCGGATTAGGCTCTAAATTCTGATCAGCACTTGAGGAATTCAATCAAAGTTTGTTGGACTCGGCAGCATATCAAAATCCGAGCTGAAATCGGTCACTCTTGGTCGAAACCTGTGCTAATGAGACTTTCCCGACTCGGAAGGGATCGAATTCGATTTCAAACTCGTCCACGGAAATTTTCAGAGCCGTGCTTGGGCTCAAAATCCTGGTGAGTGATGGTAAAATGCACGAGAAAGCTTCTTCTGGTAGCAGCAGAGAGGTTTCCGATCTAGAAACCACTATTTTCGACGAATACGCAGCGCTCATCACTTTTCCTCGCTCTCGAATCAGCCTCAGAACCGATTGCGGTGACTCTCTGACCTGAGCTTTGGCTCAAAATATTGTTCCGCATCCCTAAAATGTACCCCGAGTCATTGTAGATCGGCAGTATATTTATTCGTCACCTAGAACTCACCGTTTCTTGAATGATCTGCACTGTTCTGCAGCTTTTTCTTGACGAATATCGATCTGGAATTCTTCTACGGCAATTTCTAGACTTGAGATTGGGCTCGAAATTCTATTAAATGTTCTATGATCCCACTCGAGATGTTCCTGACCTGGCAGCATATCGAATTCTGAGGTAAAATCGACCATTCTCGGATGACTGCCATATCTCAACAGACATTTTAGCCGCAAAATAGATCAGAATCGATCTCAAATCCTCCCTCAGCAATTTTCAGAACTGTGTTTCGGCTCAAAATTCTGTGAATTTATGGGAGAATGTGTTGAAACGGGTTCTGAGTCGGCAGTAAGATTAGATTCGACCCAGAATTCACTATTTCCGACTCATTATCAAGGCTCGTCAACTTTTCTTGGCTCAGAATCGACCTCAGAGCTGATTGCGTTGGATCTCGTACATGAGGATGAACTTAAAATACTGCTTCCCACTCTCAAAAAGTACCCCAAGTTATTACAGATCGGCGGTACACTCTTTCTCCACCTAGAAATAACGATTTATCTAATATTCTGCGTGGCCAGACAGCCTTTCCTGGACGAATATTGATCTCAAATCCCTCTGCGGCAATCCCCAGACCTGAGACCAGGCTAAAAATTATGTTTAATGCTCTAGAAATACACCCAAAGTCTTTTTCATCTGGCAGCATATCGCATTCTGAGCTAAAATCGACCATCTCGAATGTCCCTTCAGATCTGAAAAGACGATCCCGCCACAAAATAAATCTGAAGCGATCTCAAAATTCCCCGCAGCAATTCTTAGAGCTGTGCCCAGACTCAAAATTCTGAGAATCGATGGAGGAATGTTTTGAAAAGAGTTGAGAGTTGGCAGTAGAATCATTTTCGACTCAGAATCCAGTATAATCGACTAATTCGCAGCATTTATCACCTCTTCTCAGCTCAGAATCGACCTCAGAGCTGATTGCGGTGATTCTCAGACTTGGGGTTGAGTTCAAAATACTGCCATCTACCTCTAGAAGGTACTTCAAGTGGTTGCGGATCGGCAGTAGAACTACTGACTCGCCACGCGTGAATTTCATTCCGGCGAAATATCGATCTTCAACCCCATTTCGCGTTCATTACCCCTCCACCCCTGCCCCCTTTGTCTGAGACAAAATCAGATTAGCACATCTCCTAGCCCTGTCGATTACGAAGAGAATGCCGTTTGGCTCATCCCGATAGCTTGAAACAAATTTTGAAGCGATTTTTGGCCAGAGTTGGAATGTGACGACTATAGTGCGGCCCAGGCTTTACGGGACTCACGAGCCGTGTCTCGCGCCGGACACCAACCGGTTTCAACGATCGCGGTGCTCAAACCAGCCTGGCCTGTCCCGGACAGGATAGCTCACGAGCCGCCGCACAGTGGGGGAGAAAATCGCAAGTTGGCATAATTATGCTTCCCCACTAAACAGGCGATATCGAGACTTTGCGAGAGGTCAAATTGGAGGTTTTTTCATGCAGAAGATGAATCCGCTTCCCTCGAGGGATGCCCAGAACTCGTATGGTGGTGCCATTCATCAACGGCGGAAATCAGTTTAAAACCACGGTATTAGCGGTTTAACTTGAAGGGGAAGCAATTTGATGCATTATTCATGGGGGACAAAGTTGTTGCATTTTTCAAAATACATTTTCTGGTTGCCTGGGTTTCTCAAAAAATCCTATTTTTTGAGATTTTTGTGGTTTTTGGGACCTTTTCTGTGAAAATTCTAGGATTCTGACCGCGGCAATCAAGAGAGCACAGAAATTTCCGTCGAAATATGTAATTTGAACATCTTAAATGAATTTATGCTATGAGCTCCACAATAGTCAAACAGAGGAGTAGTCCAAAAATTGCCCAGGAGCGTTGCAAAACTCCCTGTAACTTGAAGGGAACTTCGAAGCATTTTTCATAGGGGATAAAGTTGTTGCATTTTCCAAAACACATTTTCTGGTTGCTTGGGTTTTTCAAAAAACCATATTTTCTGGAGTTTTTTGTGGTTTTTGGGGCCTTTCCTGGGAGAGTTTTGGAATTCTGACCATGGCAATCGAAAGAGCACAAAATTTTACGCCGAAGTACAGTACCCATCAAATTGAATGGAACACGGGTTACTTCACTAGAAAAGCGATCACTCGGACGTCCTTGGGTCTACCTTAATTTCACAAAAAGCATTCGGAAGGTGAGAAGGAAAGCTATCAATTTATGTCTCCCAGAAAATTTTCCCAACCCAAAATCCATCTCCTTGTTCGGCTCCGAAAAGTGAAAAATTCTTCATCTCAATCAATCATCGATCATTTATCGGGAAATCACGATAGAGTAAAATTCCTCGCGGGATCTTGTAGATCTCTCCAAGACCTTCAAAATCGTTTTATCATACATTAGTCTACGGTTTTTTGCACCCGAGTTACGAGCGATCAAGTGAGAGCAAATTCACATGCGTTGCGGGTAGCGGAGAAACAAAAAAATGCGTAATCCACGATTCCGACGTGAAATCTTCTAGAGATCATAAAATATGAATCAGTTATGTTTTAGAATGCACTCGAAACGACCTCAGATAGTTTGAGGGAGAGAAATCTCATACCTCTAGATCAACAGTACCCTCGACCCACACCTAATTCTCTTTGCCAGATCACCTGTAACTTTGGTGAAAAAGACCGTTGAGCCCGCAGCTTGCGCTAGAGGGAGATATACTATCGCTTGCCAATCCGTCTCCGTCATGTGGCGCCACTCTCCATCAGTCCAACACAGTAGAGCCCGCGAATATTAAAAAGCAGCGAACAGACGCGCGGCTCACCGCTACGACCCAGTCGCTGCTCACCACACCACCTGTGGGCCACGCTGGTGGGTGGGCGGAGAGTAACAGCCTCAACATCTCGAACAACCTGCGGTAATATCAGCATCGACACCGACGAATTCTCCTGAACCTGAATGGGTATTTATAGCGCAGTCTACACTAGACCTCTTTTATCAATAATATGACATGCTCCGGGATCAGCTCGTTGGAATAAAATCTCTCGTGAGTCGACAAAACGTTGCCATTCCCTCTCCATCTCTCACGCCAGCGGTAAAAGAGGTGGATGATCGCCTGTAGGAACGTGTATCTTCCCCTAACGAAAATTCCCACGTGGAAAATGACGTGAAAGATCACGTGGTTGAGCGCGTGCTCAAGTACGTTGTCGATCACCTTGTCAACCACGTCAATAATCACGTGGTTAACCATATTGAAAACCACGTACTATATACCACGTACCTCAATGGACCCTTTCGGTCACGTAAGTAATCACGTGGCAAAGCACGTGATCATCATCGTGACCGGCTACGTAATATTGGACGTAAAATCACACGTGGTAGCCTATGGATAATGATATAATAATTCATCAACCCCGAAGTAGAACGGTGATCATTTTTTCGGAGAAGGAAGGAATTTGCTGGTCAGAAACGAAGACGATATAAATACTCAGTCTCAATCGTTATTATTCAGAAAAAAGCACATACTTCTCCCTGGAAATCCATCAAATGCTTAAGAAGAGGTGAAGGTAGAGTTTATATCATTTTTCGGCATTGTCTCCTCGGGATTATCATTGATCCAGTCATCAACACCGACTTTTGAGGTGAAAAGGGTTCAGACACACCAGATGTCCATCAGAGGTCTATATGAGAACAAACAACGCATACAACATGTATGACTAATGGAATAACTCATTGGGTACATGTGTGATATGATTTCCAACTCCGTCCCACACTATAACACAAGGAAGATCAATTTGGTCGGTCCTGATAAGTTCTTCCCGATGATCGATCTCTACTATTTCGAGGATGGAATTGGTTAGATGAAGCTTCCGAACTCTGGAAGATCTACATTCTGTTTGCTCGATACGGTCATCAAAATTTATCAGAAATTTCATGAACTTCACGAATTTTCCATTCTTGAGTCGAGCATAACGATTGCATGTTCACACATTCTCTCTCTGATCAGTCATAAATGGACTTCCATTGATGAGGGCTTCCTTATAAGATAGTACTTGTCCTAAAATCATGTACCCCATAGCGAAAGCCTTGCTCAACAATTCTCTGTCACCGAAGTACGTGGCTGAGCTCAGCCCGACAACTTTCCCATTCAAAGCCCTAGATATATTGTCACAGTAAGCACGTTCAATGTCACTAGCATCTGGGTAGACTATGTGTTGAAGGATTTGTCAATATCGGAATGAATTAGTATACCGGATGATTTGAAGAACTATCCTTTTCATACTGTGAATCGAAGCGAGTAATTCCTCATCGGCGGATTCGAAAGCGAATCTTGAGTGTGTCCACAGTGGGCCCCAATTACAAATAATCTCAGTAATATGCAACAGCTGTTGAACATTGAAAGTGAGCGCTTTGACAGGATAATATTCCGTCACGTCTTGAACGAAGTGATGTGGCATTTTTTTTATCTTATTCGAATCTCCATTATGTATATCCATTTTCAGACTCATATGCAAAGAATCAACCCGCAAAGACCAGTGTTTCAACTGAGCTCTATTTTCCGTGTATTTCGAGGAGAGGGGGAGGCTACAGTGAAGCGCCCAGTTCTCCCACTCCTCGCATTCATATCCGCTTCTGAATCTCAAAGATATTGACAGACGACCAATTTGATTCGGCACTGTTATCTTTTCAAGTAGTCGGTTCAATTCTTCAAATTGTAGAGACAAAAGAGTCCAGGAATCATATACTCGGTGGATTGTGCTACTACTCCTGCCAAATCTTGATGCATGTATTCTGGACTGAAACCATTGATAATGTCAAATTCTTCCATATTCAGCAATTGCGATGGGTATGCTATACCCATGAAGGCTTCAAGCCTCTTCAGGGTTCTTTCAGTGAACCGGATTGTATTTTTTCGCGTGCGATTTCCCATGGGGAACTTATACGGATACACTCTGCTGTTGTCGTTTGGATTTATCCTAGGATCAACGCCTTCTCGGAAACACCAATCACAACCGAATCGAGCAACTGTTTTGTCCCATTCGTAGGGAATCGTGCAATTGTATCCACACTGCATTGGAGTGAGGATAACTTGATGGTCCTTTCCTCTCCTTTGATTGTATAGCTTATCCCATCCGTAAATGATAATTTATTCATTTGAGTAACAAATTTCGCCAAAAGAACGTCCATGACAGGTTTCCCGCGGCGGACCCATGAACCTGCCAATTTTAAACAATCGGATCGTTTCTGTGGTGGGATCTCATTCAACATGAGGTATATTGGCCATACGGAACAACCCGAGCTTTCATACAAAGGGACACCATCCGTATTCGTGATGAATGTTGCATACGAATTCTTATCAGATGAGCTCAGTTGCGATTTAAGTCTTCTGCAGATCTTTCCATCATAGAAGTCTTTCAAATGATTTTTCTCATGAACACGACCATTCATAATCTCATCATAGTGATCTTCGTTCATTTGGAGAAAGTCGCGCACAGGTCCTGATGGATCAAAGATCACAAAAAAACATTCGTTTGACGGATTGGTCTCATCGACGACATTGCCACAGTTTTTGCAAGTTGCTACTTCTCTGTCCCCAAATGTTCCACAGTATTCTGTGTCGGAAGGATGGACTGCATGTGAATCATATTTCAACTTCGTGTTATAGAACTTATCAGAAGAATATCAGGTTTCGGGCAGCACCTTCACGTCGCATACAAAATTCAGTAACATCAAGATTCCGACTACTCCTGAAAAAGACAGCATATGCTTGAGAGATGAGTTGAGAGCCATCAACATCAACATTCTGGGGTTTTTCTCTGTTGATATTTCAACGGAAGTCGGGAGACTTTCAATCGGATCCGTAGGTCTACCGGCACTTCTCAAATTCTCAAAGGAATTTTCCGTTTCTCTTCGCGCTGCTTCATCTTCGTCACTGAAGTACCCATCTCGACTCACATCATTCGAATCGTGATCCACGCAAGTGTTGAAATCCCCTGTCTGACATGATGGAACGAGAATGAGTTGGATGTTAGTGGATGATCAGGTATCTATATTCTTGGTAGAAGTATCCGTATCCTGCATCATGGAGACAGATGAGGCACAGATGTTCTGCTCACGGACAAAAACGTACTGCGTATAGAGTATAAGGAATCCAAGAAGATGAAGCACGTATGCATCATTTGAAAAACCTTGCCAGACAACCTAATTACGTAACCTGTCACGTTACTGATCACGTGATCTACCACGTGATCACTCACGTTGCCAAAAGTGTCCATTAAGGTACGCGGTAGAGTACGTGGTTTCCAACATAATCGATCACGTGATTCTTGACGTGGTCGACAACGTGATCGACAACGTACTTGCCCAAGTGCTCCACGTGGGAGTTTTCAGTAGGGTCTCTCGAGAGACTCATCGAGAGACAAAGCTCCCAGCTGGAGGAGCTTCGCTTGGATCACCAGCTTCTCTTGGAGCAGAATATCGCCATGAAAGGCCAGCTTTCCACTCTGACTGAGCTATTAGAAGGTCATTAGTGTAGTCTACGAGATAGAAAGTGTAGGATCAATGAGAACAGTAATGCACGGTTGGCCTGAACTGACTTTAACCCAAAGATGCTTGCCCCTCAGAATTGATTTTTCTCACTTCAAGTACATGATAAATGGAAGTTTTTCCCGCAAAAATGAAAATCTTTTGTCGAGCCGTTTCTTTAAAAAGTGAAATTTAAGGTTTCTTATAGGAATTTCCATACTAATCTATTCGGACGCGCGATTAAAATGCAGTTGTCGTCCGACTTCCCTGAAATTTATTCTTAATTACATCGAAATAAATTAAAATCCATCAAAAGGATAGTTCTTGGAAACGATTTTATAGTACAGGCAAATATCCATAATCCGACGATGTCGAGAGACAAGCAATGATGTCGCACGGTCGGCCTAAACTGACTTCAGCCTAAAGGTCCTTGCGACGCAGATTTCTCCTTTTGCCTTCAAGTACGTGATAAATGGTAGTTGTTTCCCGCAAGAATGAGAACATCCGACGGAGCTACAATTGAAAGAAGTCAAATTGAAATATTTTGAATCTTGATTTTAACATTATTTTCAGAATAATCACGGATGAGCTTCGAAATCGACCTTTGATACATATTTGCGTGTATCATTATTATCCAGGAAGTATAGATCAACAATAATCAATGCTCGGAAGTTCATGAAAAAAAACACACTTCAAAGTGGAACAATTTTATGAATAATAAATTACAATTTGATTGTGCATACTGTTGTACACACACAAAGCTGTACCAAGTTTCTCGTTATATTGAGGATTTTTGCTTCATGCAATTTTGTCATGTTAAGTTGAAGTCAAAATGTGTTCATTCCACGGAATTGCTCACTATAGAATCCGAGGCCCATCCTCTTCATCTCACAAAATTATTCAAGGTGAAAGAATACCGCGTGAACTTTCGGGGAAACTGGAATCTCCAACTCTAAATAACTTCTTCAAAAGGTTCCGTCGGGGACCAGGGGTTTATGGGAGAGGGCAGCACGGTGAGAATCTTCCTGTGGTCAGACTTTAGGCGATAGGGGGCAGCACTTGATCCTCGCGGGGGAATGTTCTTTGAGGTTAAGTTCCATTCGTGAGAGAGGGCAGCACTTGACTTCTTCCGAGGTTAGGTTCGGTGCTAGGGGGCAGCACTCACGCGTGAAAATATTTCGAGGTTATGTCTAGCAGAATCGCGTGCCCCCGTCTTTGAGGTTATGTTGCATGCATCGGTTTTGAGGTTATGTGGGACGGAATTGATTGAGGTTATGTTACACGCGTCTGTCACAAGTTTGAGCGTTGGCTCTACATTCAAGGTTACGCACGAGGTGAGGCTATCGCGGGGAGGTTAGAAATCGCTGGGACTTACCTTGCACGTGGAGAGTCAGGAACCCGGATGAGCTGCAGTAGACGGAGTGCGTCGTCTCCTGGTACTAGACACTAACAAGGAGGGTGCCAGGCCTTCGGATCACCAATCCTCCTGGAACTCTAGGATATGTTTTGTTATACCAAAACATGTAACAAACCACTCTTATAACTTGCCAACGCTCCCTAGAATAATCCTGAGGGCCAGGGGCAATATCCCAGCAAATAGGCCCTCTCCAGGTGGATTGATGCATCCATAGCTTTGCATAAGCTGGCTATTCTATGGCGTGGGACTTTTCTTTAGACAAATAAGAATAGTTACATAAAATAGAGACTAAAATGAACAAATTGCAGCCATATAAGACTGGTATAGCTCGTCTTAACCATGGATGAGGGAAGTTGAGAATCAAAAAATTGACAAAATTGAGTTTTTCAACGACGGAATGATGAGTCTGGAAGGATATAAGACTTTTCAATAAACATACGGTAATAAATATGATTCACTCACATTCACAGACCATCACTCTCCCAATTAGTGTTGTCAAATAGCAGCTGCACTGTGTAAACTGCCAAGGCCAGCCAAGGAAAGTCACAACCAATAGCAGATCCTGCGACTGACCTGTAAAAATTTGACAACAAAGTATCGTGCTCAACTCACACTCTGACTATGCATATTTCACACTGATTCTACATGTTTTTATCCACCAGTTGATTGAAAAAATTCAATCTGGACTGATCTGAAATAGCTCTGTTGACACAAAGTTAACCTGATTCTGACCACGTTTAGAACAATATCACAAGCAAATTCTACAGCACCTAAGAGTAAGTACTCATCTGAAAACCTCAAACTGCAGACCATTAGCCACGTATTTTCAAGATGCTTTGCGACGATACTTAAATGGTAAAGTGTGAATTTCTCTCAAGCAGACACAAATGAATGCAGAGTTTGCCATATGCTATACATAGACATAGAAGTATAGACTGCCGGTCCCGTATCTTCGCCGTTGACGTCGAGGCCCCCAATGAGAGTGAGAGAGACGCAACATAGAAATCGCGTGTTAAAAGCGTGCGCCTTGGAGCATGCCGTCTCTTTCACTCTTACGCAAAGGTCTATGTCTCGATGACAACGGCGAGTATACGGGACCAGCAGTCTATACTTCTATGTCTATGATGCTATAAAGGAGCAGACGACAAAAGTCATACAAATGTGGTAATTTCCACTTGTTTCCACTCTTTGTTCAGATTGAGAGAAACTCGCACTTGGTCACTTTTTCTACGCTTTTATTCATCACTAAAATCGTCGACAACCATCCTTACAGTCCGTGGCAGATAGCCTGCGGTTTGGAATTCTCAGATAAGTATTCACTTAGAGGCGCTGAATAAGATTTGCTTGTGACATTGTCCCAAACGTGGTAAAAATCAGGTTGACTTTGTGTCAACAGAGCTATTTCAGATCAGTTCAGATTGAATTTTCCTAATCAACTGGTGGATAAAAACATGTGAGATCAGTGTGAAATATGCATAGTCAGAGTGTGAGGTGAGCACGATACTTTGTTGTCAAATTTTCACAGGTCAGTCGCAGGATCTGCTGTTGGTTGTGACTTTCCTTGGCTGGCCTTGACAGTTTACACAGTGCAGCTGCTGTTTGACAACACTAATTGGGAAAGTGGTGGTCTCTGGATGTGAGTGAGTCATATTTATTACCGTATGTTTATTGAAAAGTCTTATATCCTCCCAGACTCATCATTCCGTCGTTGAAAAACTCAATTTTGTCAATTTTTTGATTCTCAACTTCCCTCATCCATGGTTAAGACGAGCTATACCAGTCTTATATGGCTGGAATTTGTTCATTCTAGTCTCTATTTCATGTAACTATTCTTATTCGTCTAAAGAAAAGTCCCACGCCATAGAATAGCCAGCTTATGCAGAGCTATGGATGCATCAATCCACCTGGAGAGGGCCTATTTGCTGGGATATTGACCCTGGCCCTCAGGATGATTCTAGGGAGCGTTGGCAAGTTATGAGAGTGGTTTGTTACATGTTTTGGTATAACAGAACATATCCTAGAGTTCCAGGAGGATTGGTGATCCGAAGGCCTGGCACCCTCTTTGTGAGTACGAACACTGAGTACACAACACTGAGTACGAACACTGAGTACAAAAACACTGAAAACAAACACTGAGTCGAACAAAAACAGTGCTCCTGGACGTGGTGCGTCGTCTTCTAGCACTAAAAGCACTGGTGAAAGCACTTGCTGGAGCACTTGCCTCTCCGAAGAGCGGAGGTCTAATGGCGGCGCCGGCCGATGCGTCCTGACCTTATGCGCAGAAAATTGAGCCGTCGACGCCGTTTTTGGGGAGGGGGAATGACGCAATCAGCGGTGAGATCAAGAGGAAATGATGCAATAATTCGTAGAAGGAGGCGGCTACATCAAAGATTACTCCTAGGAAGGGCTTTACCAAGAACACGCGTCTAGAAATAGAAAAATTTTTGCCGCCGACGGCTGTTTCCAAGAATCCAACGCAACTCTGCACATTTTCCCCAGAACTCCAGGTAATCATTCCAGACGAATGTTCTCGATGGTCATAGTCGATGTTTATTGACAATAATGGGGCTGTGTGTCGGTAAGGTAGGTTGCCACCTTGCCTACTGCAGGTAAGGGGGTACATTTGAGCCGATAAGGTAGTGATCTGCATTACCATCAGATGGTATGCGCTATCTTCCTTACCGGCAATCGTTAAAAGATGGCGCTATTGAGAGTACGTGAAGTGGGGGGAGTGCTTGGAGTGGGGAGAGTGTTTAGAGTGGGGAGACAGCATATTTAAGGCCCGGTAGAATCGTCGTGGAGCTCATAACTCGTCACGATGGTTTACGTGGTGGACGTGCAAGGTTTCCGTACCAAGAAGAATTTCTTCATCGCCAAGGAAGTCGCGATTCTCGCCCTTCTCGAGGATGCCATTCCCACGGTCTTCCATTTCCAGCCTCCGCACTGTTGGTCAAAGCTTCCTCGAGAGTAAAAATCTAGCAACCGCTGGTTGGAGAACAACTACCACGGGTTGAGATGGGGCTCTGGGGAGATTCCCTTTTCCGAGATCCAAGATGTTCTCGGGGACAGACTCGAAGGCGCGAGGAAGATCTTCGTCAAGGGATTGGAAAAGAGAAAGTGGTTGGCGGAACAACTTCTCTTCATGTAAGTCCTCCTCGCTCTTGATATCGATGAATCATACTAATACGCATCTATCTATAGGGAGATCGACGATCTCGAGGAACTTGGCTGTCTGAGTCTGAAGAGGCTGCCTGGAATAGATTCTACGAAGTGCGATCTGTACCCACAGTTCATTGATTACATGCGTGCAGCTCACAACGTGCATAAACTTCAAATATGGTCTATGAACAATCGAAAACGTGTACAAACCCTCAGTTCTGATGACGATGGAGAGGATGAGGTAGACTCCACCAGCGAGTATATCGGGATGGGTCGTTCAAAAACATTGTACGACTGCTGCACGGTGGCTAATCGGGAGAATTATCTCCATATGTATAACTGATTTAAAATAAAGATCATATGGGTCATTATGAAGGAAAAAACAATCATGGAGAGAGATATTTGGAAGGTCAGAGAGCTACGTATACGTGGCGGGTGGGACACCACAGGCAAGGGCGAAGGTGAGGCTCTTGCCACTCTCTCTATGATAAAAAAACTCCAATGTCGTCTGCTTGGCTCTGCAACCTGAAAATGAGAAGAATAATCATTAGAATTAGGTTTGAAACACATATCATTATGACTACTCACCTGTTTCCACATCGTCTGCTTGGCTCTGCAACTTGAAAATGAAAAGAATAATCATTAGAAATAGGTTTGAAACACATATCATCATGACTACTCACCTGTTTCCACGTCGTCTGCTTGGCTCTGCAACCTGAAAATGAGAGGAATAATGAAATGAAAATAGATTATAATACATATCATTATGACTGCTCACCTGTTTCCACGTCGTCTGCTTGGCTCTGCAACCTGCAAATGAGAATAATCATTAGAAATAGGTTATAATACATATCATTATGACTACTCACCTGTTTCCGCGTCGTTTGCTTGGCTCTGCAACCTGAAAATAAAAGAAAAGGGGGGGAGACGGGGGCCCCAGCCACGCCCCCGTCAGTGAAGTCCTACCTGTCAGCTGACGTTTAACCTCTTCACAGGGCAGGAGTTGGGGGAGGAGGGGAGGGGGAGGTCCTGGAAATTAGGGCTTCACTCGAGCGAGAATGACGAGAAATCAGAGGAATCTCGTATCGTCTCGTGCTTCACAGGCGTTCATCTCGTCTCGTATCGAGATCGCACGAGAATAAAAAACTTCGATCTCGTATCGTCTCGATTCTCGGTCCGAGATCGAGACGAGAATATCGGGAATTCGAGATTTACTCTGAGCATCCTCTTCTGATCATTCGTAATTCCTATCGAATAGCGTGTCTCGGACGCGGCACGCTTCCAAATTGCGCGCGACGTACTTTGACAAAACTGTCAATGACGTTCACATCTGTCATCGGTAAATTCGAATTCTATCGAGTCTATCACCGATTAAGTATCAATAGATTGGCCGCTTTTCTTGACGTTTGGGCAGTCACCGGCAGGTGTGAGGAATGGTTTGAAATAATTCATAGCTGTATCATTTATTACTTCATCTCATTGTGGACTCCAGATTGGGAAGATTTTGAATGAAAAAATACATTCAGAATGTCGAGTAAGAATAAGAGAGTGGAAAATCCCAATTATTATGATCACGGACATAATAAGGGAGGAAGAATCGATACCTGCCTCATATGCCAGGGCAAAATAATTACAGAAGGAATTAAACCGAATGATAGCAATACCAGTGGTCTAAAGAGACACCTCGAAATTTTTCATAAGAGAGAGTGTAATCTCCATTTTGATTCCAAACAGCTCGACTCCAAAACATCAATCCAGTCTAAGTATAACGCCAACGTCAGTTCCATCAGAAATGATTCCGTCAGAAGCGTCTTGTGTCATGACCGAACAACGATGCTCCAGTTGCGGTGCTCACTTCGAGATGATTATTTCAGAGTACTCGTGTGCATCAATCGATGGATCAGAAGCGTTCTGAAAGATGCCATCTGCCAACTGCCTTTCCCGTTCTAATTTGTATTATACTGGATACTCACGTTCTTCTCCATTTGTAATATGCAATGACAGAACTTCATTTTATATATTGTTTTATATTAGTGACAGTGTCAGTTTCCTGTGATTCTCTGACGCACGTTGTTGGTAAGTTGTTTGGTTCACAGAATTAAGGTTCATTCGTCCACGTGATTGAATAATTGATTGAACTGAGTTATAAGATCTCAGATGGATAATTTGTACATATATATATCAAATCTCGGCGAGATCTCGCTCGTCTCGGTATTCATTGATCTCGTATCGTCATGGAATCAGACCACATGATTTCGGCTCGTATCGATCTCGGACCAAATCTCGGAGGGCACTGTATCGTCTATAATCGCGCCGAGATCTCGATCCGAGAACGAGACGAGATCCAAATCTCGGTGAAGCCCTACTGGAAATAGAAAGAATCAGTTTTTCTTCACGGAGTTTTATTTATAAAAATACAAAAACTATTATGTACACTTAAGATGAGAGTAAAACTTAATATCTACAGACTCCGGTGCAAATAAAAAAGAAAGAAGATAGAGAGGTTAAGGCTCGTGTTCGAGCGCATCCCTGTCAGAGTCAGAATCAATAGGCGCAAGGAGGTTGGCGAGAGCCTGGTGTTCCTCACAGCGGTCGAGCCTGCGATCCAGTCTGTCAAGTCGGTTCTCAAACTCATTCATTCGCTCCACCGCTTCGCGTTCACTTTCTTCTATGGCCCCTCTGACCTCTCTTTCGAGTGCCGCGAGTCGAGCCTCAACAGCGTCAACGGAGCCGAATATCTCTGTCTGGTCATCGTAGGCTTCATTGCGCAGCTCGCGCCTGGTCGCATCGAAGCGGTCGAGCATTTCGATGCGGACCTGCTGCAGTCGGTTCTCCAACCTGGCCTCGAGTTGCTGTTGTTGTGCAACTCTACGAGTCTCGGCTTCAGCTTGTTCAGGACGGAGTATGGCGAGAAGGTCCATGTATGCCTGGTGATTTGCATCAATAAATTCCTGACGGACGTTCTGCACAGCTTCGTGCAATACTTCCTCGTAGTGGTGGAAGACTGGATCGCGTTCATCTTCCACCGCTTCTGGAACATCGAGGGGATCTCCCACTTGGTCTTGAAGGAAGATTTCCTCTACGGGGAAGTCCCCGAAGACCTGTTGAGGTTCAAGAAACTGCTCATCTTCTCCGAATATTCCATCTGCAAATACGAAGATTATCAAAATTGAGGTTATGAATGGAAAGGTGGATGACTTGGGTTGGAGTTAGGTTAACTGAGAACAAACAGGGAATTTCGAGGTTAAGTGTGATAGCAATTGAGGACTGGACGGAAATCTGAGGTTATGTGTGAATGGGAAGAGGCTATGATTGAGGTTAGGTTAGTCGTGCATTAGGAAAGATTTGAGGTTAGAAACAGGAGCTGGGTAGGGTGAGGACCGGTTTGATTGGACGAAATTCGAGGTTATGTGTGGATGGATAGGTTACGTTAGAGTAGGATATGATAGGTTATGAGGAGAGGAAGATGGCGGTAAGGTTGTGTTTGTATGCATAGAAAGTGAAAAAAAAATATGAATATTCACCTCTATGTATGAAATTCTCTTGGCACACCATGGCTATCATGATTCAGCTGAAAAGAGAATTCATGGGTTAGTGTCAAGCATAGAAATAGAAATTTTATGAGATGTAATGACTTACCTGAGAGAAGGATGATATTTACGAATAAATCAGCAAGACGTGACAACTGTGCAATGGCGACCTTGCTGTGGGCTGGAATAAATTGACTTCTGGCATCGATCCATAAAGCCATATGTAATTCCACGATTATGTATCACTTACCTCAGTGGATAGTACTGGATCTGCAACAAGTGTCAGCTGGAGCAGTGTGTACAAGATGGCTGCTATGCATCCAAGATGGTTGCCATGTAGAGGGCGCTCCCATCAGTAATTGGAAGGGAGGGGGTAGTTATCAATGGAAAATCCGTTTTTGGTCAAAGAAACGTCGAAAAACGCGTGAAATGCTGTAACGTACGTTATAGGGATACATCGACGCGCTGAATCCGAATCCGGTGTTATCTCAGAAATTTTTTTTTTGACCCGTAAGGAGTCAAAAATTTTTTTTGAGTTGTCATGGGATCACAGATAACGTACGGAATGGGCTAATGTTCGTCACTCGGGGGTTTTTGGGGTCACCGATTCCAAATCCAACGTTAGCTTTGAGCTTCAATGATAAATTACACTGCTACCAGTAGGTGGCGCTACATGACTTTTACAAAAAAACATCATGGATTGGGGGGGGGGGGGGAATGATGGAAGAAACCATATCCATACGCAAGATAGTCACTAGCGTAAGAAAATGGCAGCCACTGAGAGGGCGCCACTATACATATTCCGGGGCGAGGGGGTACTTTCGAATAAAAATCCGTTTTTGGTCGAAAAAACGTCGAAAAACGCGTCAAATCGTGCTGGAACGTACGTTATAGGGATACATCGACGCGCTGAATCCGAATTTGAGGTTATCTCAAAAAACTTTCTGAACACTCTGTAGTGGCCAAAAAATGTTCGAGTACAGCTGGCGATGTCAAAACGAGCGGAAATGGCATGATATCGCTTACTCAGGGGTTTTTGGGGTCGCTGAATCCAAATCTGAAATCATTTCCATATTTCATTCATAATATGCAGAGATACCACCAGGTGGCGCGTCAGAAACCCACTTTTTCGCTAAGATTTCTGGTGAAAATCGACACAAATATCGGTTATGGGTTATGAAATTCTACACAGATATGGGTTATGTCTACAACAGTGTGCCAGAACTGGCACACATGCTATTTCCCATTGCGCTAGAACCGTTGCGCCAGGACTGGCATTGCTCCACTACTCGAACTCAATCTGTCCGAACGGTCATGAAAAAAAAGGTTTAACGATTAAATACACAAAATGGTCTTTAGCGTCACTCTGCGCCACATCGCGCAGACCGGACCAAGTACATTTTGTTCTTGATGTTTCAACGAGTTCACAAAAAATTTGCCATCAAAATTGAGGATGATTATTTTGTGCTATTCAACTTTCCTCGATTCCGGCCAAAATCGATTTTTGTGGATCCTGCTCACTAATTGTGTTTCTGTACCAAAATTTTCCGGTGCAATATAACTCATTTGACCCCCCTGAACACGTCTCATCTCCAAGAAGGCCATTACACACGGGAAATCGCATCTATATCGATCAAGAATTGCTAATTCACGGAATGCCCATTGAATAAAAAAAATTCGATTACTTCAAGGCAGAGCACAATATGGCAGAACACAAAAATACGTGTCTCGTTAATTTGTCCTTGAAAACATATATTTCATCCTGGGAGAGATTTGAGACTTGAGCAATTTTCGACTGTCTGATCTGACATGGAATCGATCAACAATAATGATCAGGTGGCGCTGCCCACGCGTGGACCTGTTGGGGCCCCATTGGAGTAAAATTTCGCGTTAATCGCACGCGAGGTGAGCATGATTTCGTGCGCGTAAAATGTATTGATTTTTGCTGCGGCCGCCGTATCATAATCTGTTTGGAAGAATGAGGTGAATGAAATAATTTAAATAAACTTTTTTGACCACACTCATTGAGACAGGTGTAACGGTGCAAGTTTACTCAAGAGTGAAGATATTTTTCATGAACAGAAAAAGACAATACCAACGTCTGGGAGTGATTCGCAACGGACTCCCAAGCCCCCAAATCCTCAAACCTGGTCACCTTTGAGCTGAGTTCTTTGGTGGTAAGAATCAAGAAGACGATCCTGAAATCCGAAAGCTACGAAGGCAACAAACCCCCAGGCTTCCGAATTCACGAACCCTTCATCCTTATGCTCCTGAACCCACAAATATAGTCAGTTCCTCTCGAGCTTTTCACTTTCGTCTACCTCTCTCCTACGTCCTCCTCGTCAGTATACTCGTCTGGTGAAGGATGGGGGATGGAATAGTGCTATTGAGAACTTGTGGTTACGTCGCCTCGCTGAATTTGTTGGCTTAGAATTACCCCCTTGCATCTCATGACCAAATGATCAGACTCGAGAGTGATCGACTTTGAGGATTCAGAAGCTGAGGGATTTGTCACCTCCCTGGAATTTGGGTCTGATCCTCCTCCCGTTCCTCATCACCATAGTACTGAGTTCAAGCGAGATTGGGTCAAAGAATTTGGAAGCCTGTGGGTCTATTGCCCTTGTACCTTTCGGGTTCCAGAATCGCTCTCTCACTTTCTATCACTAAATAACTCAACTAGGAGGTGACCACGTTTGAAGATTCAAAAGCTCGGGGGTTTCGTTGTGAATCACTTCATTATGTCGTCATCAGATTGCTCAACTGCGGGGAAAATTCTCGTGGAAAGATCCATTCTTGCTTTGATATTATATCAGCAATTCAAAAGATACTCGAGAAAAGTTTCAAGACCTGGAGTCTTCTGTTTTTGGGAGTTTCCCGTCCGCCTCTTTGGTCCCTCATTTTGGATTGCATTGAGCGACCCCGAAAACTCTCGAGGAGAGTGTTCTGAGCTAAAATGAACGGTTTTCAGGAAATCTTGTCCTCCCATATTGGATCCAACATCTTGAATTGGAGGAAATCATGATTTTGTCATCGTATTCGTGACCAACGACCTCGAACCCTCCCGAGAAGAAATTCTTGAGCTAAGCTGATCAGTTTTCGTGAATCTCCTAGTAGTAGATAAGATGGAGAGTACGGCGTGAACCTTTTGGGTCTTCCTCTGGAACAAAACTCCATCCTGAAGGACGTCATCGAGCACCCTACCAGGGTGACCAAGGCTCCACCCGGGTGTAGGTGTATGACAAGGTCACTCGATAGGGGCTCGAAGGTCCTCGTTGTTCCAGAGGAGTACCCAGCTGCCGCATCTCCACGCACCAGGTCCTCCCTCCTCCTCCCACCCCCTCATCGAGCGTGCGGAGTCGCTCACTCATCGACCGCGCGGAGGTGCTCGCTCATCGAGCGCGCAAAGCGGAAAGGCAGTAATCGATGGTTCCACGCGGCTCGCAAGCCCTCGCGCCGACGCATGCTTTTTCTGCGCGCAAGCCCTCGCGCCGACGCATGCTTTTCCCGCTGCAAGCCCTCGCGCCGACGCATGCTTTTCCTGCGCGCAAGCCCTCGCGCCGACGCATGCTTTTCCCGCTGCAAGCCCTCGCGCCGACGCGCGCCCACATGCAAGCTCTTTACCGCGCGGCTCACGATTTTGCTGCTTTTCCCCCCGTGCATGCTTGCGCTGTATTTTCCTGCGCGCAAGCCCTCGCGCCGACGCATGCTTTTCCTGCGCGCAAGCCCTCGCGCCGACGCATGCTTTTCCCGCTGCAAGCCCTCGCGCCGACGCATGCTTTTCCTGCGCGCAAGCCCTCGCGCCGACGCATGCTTTTCCTGCGCGCAAGCCCTCGCGCCGACGCATGCTTTTCCCGCTGCAAGCCCTCGCGCCGACGCGCGCCCACATGCAAGCTCTTTACCGCGCGGCTCACGATTTTGCTGCTTTTCCCCCCGTGCATGCTTGCGCTGTATTTTCCTGCGCGCAAGCCCTCGCGCCGACGCCGGATTCCTGCTTGGCTGCGTCAAAGCTCTTCCAAGCGTGAGCCCGCGGCGCAGCCACGTGTTGATGAGAGATCCCGAGCGTTTCGAGCCTCGGCATGCGGGGGCATCGAAGGAATTGCTGCAAGCTCCCGCGACAATTTTGAGCGCCCCAAGTGAATTACATGCAAGTGGCCTTGGCTCTAGACCCCTCGTTTTCTCCCCTCGCGCCTGTTGATTCAACCTGTAAGGGCTTTCACCCTATTGCTAGATGTTTTTCATCTACGTACTATGCTATTGATCCATGATAATATTTTGGGATATCGGTTAGGACAATGTTTGACAGAAGAAATACACACAATGTTCATTTAATACGTAAGAATACTTACGTGGGTTTTATTCACACATTTTACATTTATTCAATACATGATGAGCAATCATTCCATAGTATGCATAAATTTCAGTTTGTATATAACATGTGAAATTCAGAATACATTGTAATATTGTATGAATGACAAAACACATACACCACTTTTAAGAGGTGTCTGAATCATCATCGCTATCCTCTGCTTTACTTGTTTCCCAAGCAAAAAGGAGAGAGTCTGATATGCGTTTGAAATGAATTCTATAATCATCTATAAAATTTCTCTCTACCACAAAAAATAGCATATAATTTTGAGACTCGCTTTGTAGTTTGAGAAATTCTTCCGGGTTCCTTTGCGCCCATCCCGTTATGTTTTTTGGTAAAATAACTTGAATGCTGTCGTTAATTATCATTGTTATTTTTTCTCGCCCAAAAGGTAGGAATTTCGTCACAGGATGCCATCTTCCTAAAGGGATTTCCTGGATATCCATAGGTGCATATAAATAATTGATATCTGATTGTGTGGGTGGCATTTTAGATGCTGGAAAAAAATTCTTAATAAATTGGGGGGTAAAAAACCTTATTTTGGGTGAGCGTATACTCACCAAAGCTCGCAAGCGTCAAATTTGAGGGAGTGAATATCGTGTACGATGCTTCGTGCGTCTCTGCTGGAACTGCGTGGGTGAGCTTTCGAAGACCTCCTTCGAAGCCTCTCCCGCAATATATGCGTCACAGTATATTTTTTCGGGGGATCCAGCTATTGTGGCTATGATCCAAACCAAGCCATTTTACAAGAACTTCGTTTCCTCGTTTTTTGACTACTTTTTCAACTAAGTAGATGTCAGGATTTTTTACGTGCTGAAGTTCATGCTCGTAAAAACCTCCTAGTATTATTTTATCGTTATAATCTTTTAGCAAATAAGTCACAGGATATGTTCTCTTTATTTCTGTTATTTTGAATATCTCAGTACTCCAATTTCTTATGTACCCCTTCTCAAAAATATTTTTGAAGCGCGATATTCTCACCGAATCACCAACTTTGAATTTCCCTTTACCTGCTATTTTTAAATTATTATATACCGTGTTTCACAGAATTCTCTCGAATTTATTCCGTTGGAACGAGTTCTCCCATAGTTGAACGGGTTTTAGTCCAATGGTGCGATGTTTTGTGTGGTTATAATTCTGAATAACATTTTGTAAAATATCAATGTATTTTTGATTTCCATTTAACGAAAATATGCGCCATAATCGTTCTTTCAATGTTCGTATAAAACGCTCAACATGACTTGCTTTTTGCGTGCTACATGTAGAATAAAAATTTATCCCTTTTCTATTCACGAGAGATAAAAAATGTTTGTTGTAGAATTCTTTACCATTATCAGCTTGCAAATTCTTGGGTTGATTTTTTGCACCCGCTTTTTCGAGTATGCGCTCAAAAGCTCGAGTTACTTCTTCGCCAGTTTTCGTTTTCAGCGGCTCAGCCCACGCGTATTTGGAGAAAACATCCATGACAGTGAGAATATATTTGAAATTCTTATTAAATTTTGCCTGATCAATCATGATTGCAAGATCCATTTGCCATAGATCATTCACAAACTTCACTAAAACTTTTCTACGAGTGAATCTTCGACGAGCTGGTGCATGCAATTCCTTCACTAGCTGTATTCTCTCCGCGCTATGTTTCTGATTCGCATTCATTATTTACGAGGTAATTTTCTTCAATAAATCGTCGGCTTTTTCCAACACCGTTCTATTTTTCTCCGTCTCAATTTCCTTTTTATAGAAGTTTATACTACTTTCGAGTAATTCTATATCCTGCTTATGTTTGCTAATGATAGGCTCAATTATAGAATTAGTGTCTGATATAATATTATTTAGTTTTACTTGCAAAATTTTGATCATCATTCGATCTGAATTTCTTTCATTTTCAATACTCTTGATTTTTGTTTCAAAATAACCACTCAAAGATTCAAGCCTTGTTCTGAGTGAGTCTATTTCATCATTGACTCTTTTACTGTAATTTGTCAAATTATGTTCTAACGATGAAATCGGATATCCGTTGAAAATCCCAAACTCCCCGTCAAGCCGCCCGAGTCTACCGAATTTATCAACATTCATTGTTGGACTGAGAATTTTACAGTTGTTATGACAATTATAACGCAAAATCTAATGGTACAGCCGAAACGTCTATTACCGCCATCTATTGGATCATATTCAAGCGATCTACAAATTCCATGATCATGTGATAGGTGTTGGAAATGAAAAAACATCACAATATTTTCATGTATTTTTTATTTTTCGATAAAATTCATACAATGCGCCGCTGCATGGGCTATGAAACAGACTGTTCTGAAAGCACATTTGTAATGCATATTATCATGATATACACAGGGATCGAATATGTAATTCATAATGTCATAGTCAAATTCAGAAACGGAGGATTCATTGTATATGTTGATCACTTCAATGTCTGAATGAGTTGAGAAGAATGTGGGTGCCAGTTGTTTTAACCATTTCTCCTTCTCATCTCCAGTCACAAATATATATACAGGTCTATCGGTTTTGGGTTTGCAGGCGTTTGATAGAGTTTCTTCCAATAATTTGCCTGCTAAAGAATATGGAACAATTCCTTGATCCCAAAATAGACCATGATGATGCTCGGTACACCATAAAGCAGAGATTTCATCCTCTCGAGTTAAATTTTTAATGGAGTACGGGGACCTGAACAGCCATTGATAGAGTTTTGCATTATTTACATCTGCAATCATAGCCTCCTTCACAATAAATTCTCCATGGTTCTTGAATCCTTGCAAATCGATGAATAACAATACAACTGGTCTATCTTTGGGGTCTGGGGATAGTGGCGATGATTGGTGAGGCGGTTGTTCCCCCATCCCATTTGTTTTGCGTTTTTTGCATGAGTCCTCTTGAGAGAGATCGCCATCCTAGAGATTCAAAGAGTCTCTAGATAACTTTGTGAACGATATTTGTCATCGGATTATATTCAATCATTTTATCGTGAAATATGAGACAATAGGCTGTAGTATCAGCGGGAATATCTTCTTTGGACTCAAATTCTAGTCGAATATCCACATTTGAGCTTTTCAACGACTCATTTTGCCGTGAACAATCGATCACAATCATGAAATAAGAATTTTCAAAAGTATATGGAGATATATTTGGATAGAGCCCCGATGAGGGCATTTGATAGTATGAGCGAGCGAAAGACGTGAACATGTTATAGGCAATGCTCGTATTTTTCTTTCGCAATATATCAATATTGAGATTCTCATAAGGATAAATATTAGAATTGAGAAACAATTTGACATTTGTCAGATGACAATGATCAAACTTCGTGACATTTTCTGTTTTTTGATTTTTTTTCTTTGTTTGCAGAGCAAGGACAATGTAACGAGGTTTTTGATTGGTAGATTTCACGGGCCATACATGCTTATTCGTTTGATGTAATATAGGGAATTCAAGCATTTCCCAGCTCCTGAAACTTACGGGGAGATATAACCCCTTGTTCAAGATTTGAAGCATTTGCAAGCGCACTCGATCATTCACCAAGATGTGAGGCATACACCATTGGATCTTAGATAATGTAATTGTGACATTTGTAGCTGCTTTTGTCACCAGTACGCAATTGTCATCTGTTTTAGAACGAAGTAAAACTAGTTCATGTCTCGCATTCATTATGACCTTCTTATAGTCTTCGCAAAAACCCAGCAATTTATTCAGCGGTACACATACATTGAATGCATGATCACTCGCAATATTGGTAAACTGATCAACAAACCAGCCCATGTTGACTGCGTTGTCATCCTCATTCTCGCACAAAGTAAGCAAATTTTTCAAACTCGTTGTTATTCCCACGTTTTTAGTTTCATCTATAGATACACCATTTATCTCGTAACGAATTTCATCGAATAAAAATGCGGGATAATTGTTTGTTATAGTTATACGCCTCTCCTCATCTTCATTGGTGAATGTCACGGTCCCTTCGATGTATAGATAGCTCTCACACGGTAAAAGATATTCGTCATTTGAATTGATCACGATTCTAACTTCATCATTCTTGCCATAACTCAATAAATTGTAAGGAACATAGGATCTTACATCTTTCCTGATAATCTGATCATCGTGTAGAGGTTCAGCGAGCACGTCCAGAGGGTTTTGATCGAAGAGTGCCATTTTTACGAACTTTGAAGCCTGAAGCTCGAAGAAACTGTATACTCTTTCGACTTAGTGATTTTTTTGGGCGATAACTTGGTCGGCGAGGAGCTCGCGAACTTCTGCTGACGAGCCCGAGGTTTGAGCTATTATATAGAATCATCCCCTCTCTCGCAAGTGTAATCGTATGGTGATTTCTTCTCCCCGAAAGTTTACAATTCGCCCTCTTTGATCGCAAATGCGTAAAACTATGGTGTCAATTGAGCGATGTTGAACTGGAAGGTATATCACGTTATTTGGAACTAGTGATAATTTGTAGCCGGCTGGAACGTGAGGCGAAAACTCAAAAATTACGTGACTTTCTTGACCATTAACGTATGCTCCGGAAACGAGATTGCATTCAACCCTAATAATATTTACTTGAATGATATTTACCGGATAAGGGGAAACGTGCCAGGTTTTTGCCTTTAAAATCACACCCCCTCTATGATTTCGATCGCAAAATCCTAGCAGATGACCAATATTATTTTCTTTCTCAAAATTGACCTCGAAGTTGCAATATAATTCGCACTGTAATGTGTTTCGATTACCACGTAACTGAATGAGGGGATTTTTCAAAATTTCGGCTTCTGATACATGTTCTAGTTCGCCAAGTTTTTTATTCAGAAATTCTTCAATATCTGATAACTCGTAGGCCCCCGCTGGAATGGTTATGATTTTGTCCTCTCCGTAGTAGAAATGATTATTTGTAGTACCAATGTTTGGTATGGAATTGTAAGTTTGAAAATCAATTAGCCCGATCTCAAAATCCGTGTCTGGGTGTCGATGTTTCAGCTCAATCGGGGGAAAGAAATCCGTTTTAAGCTCTGAATTATCAGCTGTCACGGTGAATGTTCGCGACATAACTGCTCTTTTCAGCCGAAATCGCACATCTTTATAGCATTTCTTGCTCGAGAAAAGCTATACAGAGTTGCCCGCAATTACTTTGGTTATACGTTTGATATGAATTACGGTTATAAGTTATGCGAAATTCCGGCCCTAGATAATTTAATAATTCTTGCGGCGGTCGTAGGTTACCCATCGAGTCAAAATATTTCGCAAATTTATCGCGCACAACTACAGCTGTCCAATGAGTTCCTTCTCCAGAATCAAGATTTAATATGAAACATTCAATTGGCTCTGGACCCTTGAGATTCAAGAGATCAGGGCGCATGAATATGCCCTTGAAATGTGGAATATTGCGGGCTGCGCGAAATAATTGCTCACCTGTTGTTACACCTTCGTAGCCACTGAACCCGTCGTTTTTTTTTTCTCGAAATACGTGCTTTCTTAGATCTCTTTTTGGTTTTCAAAACAGCTCCCTGCTTCTTGCGCTGAGCATAGGGGTTGTAGGGATTGAGGTACAAGCCTTTACCCTCCAGGGCCTTATTATGGCGAACCAATTCATCCAGTTTTCTCTGGTTAGCACGTAATTCGTGAATATTTTTTGCAACATTAGTGACACCCCCTGCTAATGATGTAAGCGCACCCAATGCACCAAGCAAAGGAATCGCGGCAGCAGGTAAAAATCCACCACGTTTGGCGAGCATCAGTTCTCGATAGGCCTTACTTCCCCGCTGTCTCTGGCGCTGAGATTTCTTGACTATTCTCTTTTTGTTTCTTTCTAATCCCATACCGAATTTACGCTTCATCTTCATAGTTTTGGAAATCCCAAATGCAGCAATCTTTTCCGAAAGTGAGGCGTCTTTTGCTCTGATGCGTTTTCTTGCCGCTTCTTCTAGCCGCAAATCTGCACGATGGCGCTCTTTTAAATCGCTATTGTTTCTGTAAGAAATATCATGAATTTTACACTGCTCGTCTAATCTATTCTTAGGCAGATCTCCACGAGCCAAGCGAAGATCTAATTTAGTACCGGGTCCACAAAAATTGTAGCCGGGCACATGTAGCTCGAAAGGTAGTTTGTTTATGAGAGAGTTGACAAGACCCCTACCTACCAAATATTCTGCTCGTGCCATGAGACAAAATGCACAAGGCTCGTTCAAGAGCTGTTAAAATACTGGCTGGTGAGCTTATAAAACAGCATACTTATATGATTCATATCTCAGTTATAGTCAATTATTGACGATAAAAACATGAGATTTATCAAACAGAAGCATTGTATTGAAATTTTAGACATTGATCGGAAAATCGAGGATACTTTTGGCTGCAAACTTCCTTGTCCCGAATCGGCGGGAAGACATGGCAAACTTTTGCCAAATTCAATACGATGCCTGTTATCGGGCCCGTCCGAGTCGGGTAAGACGAATGCCCTTATCAACCTATTAATTAGTCCAAATGGCGTTGCTTTTCAGAATATTTATCTCTATTCCAAGTCTCTGAACCAACCTAAATATCGGTATTTGAGCGCAGTAATGAAAACTTTGGAGCCTGATGGGATGGAGTTCCACACCTTTCACAATGACGAGGAAGTGATAGAGCCTGATCAAGCGAAAAAAAATTCCATCTTCATATTTGATGATGTAGCAACAGCTCATCAAAAAATAATATCCATGTATTTTACAATGGCGCGCCACCTAGACATAGATGTGTTTTATCTTTCTCAATCATACAGTGCAGTCCCTAAAAATCTTATACGCGATAATGTCAACATGATTATTTTATTTAGGCAAGATTTCCATCATGTTGAGCACGCATATCATAATCACGTTGAGCCTGACATGAGTCTATCAAAGTTTCGCGAAATTTGTGCTCACTGTTGGAGCAAGAAATGTGGTTTTCTGACTATAGTGAAGCAATTCCCATTAAATAGGGGGAGGTATAGGAATGGTTTTAATTATTTCATCTGTCTTGAGGAGAATTAGTATGTGACGAGCATTCGTCGAGAAACGTCCCAATGGGTAAAAGAAAGAAGTCAAATATTCCGCACTCATTCAATAAAAAGAGACCTGTGCAAGTTGCAAATAAAAAGAAAAAGAAGCAAGACCTTGCAAAACAAGTACAAAAAAAGATCTCAAAAAAAAAATCTGTTAACTCATCGAATGTTATAAAACAAAAAATTGCCGAAGTGAGCGATATTATTAGAAAGAAACATCGTGCTCTCAAAATTGGTAAAATTGACGCAGAGCTGGAAAATGTAGAGCATTTGAAACCTCTTGTGGGTCCCTTGGAAAAAATCGCGAGAACAGAGAATGTTTCCCAGTCACGGACGAAAGCGGAGGATATTTTTGAGATAAAAAATGAGCCGGATCAGAATTTTGAGCAATACGAGGCTGCTACGGCGCGGAATCAGGATGAGCTCATGGAGACACCAAAAAGCTCTACGCCTAAAGAGCTGGGAACTCGGAGGATTTTGAACGATTTCTCATTCGATTCGGCTGGGCGTCGAAATGAGCTAGAGAGATCGATACATCGTATCGCAGAGGTTCCCGAAGAATTGAATCAAATCCAGGACTATATTGCGAGGCAACAATTTGGCGATATCTCAAAAATTTACATTACCCATTTCTTTGAAAAACATGCTGATCAGGATCAAACATATGGTCCCTACTACGATGGAGAGATATTCAAAATTGGGAACAAAAATTTCAGGATAACCAAAGGAACTGATGAAATTGTTATAGGTAATAATCATAAGGTACAGGCAACGATTGGGCTCTTTGAATTATTGTTCAAAAAAATCCCCGAACCGGGTAGTTATACTCAAGAAGATTTAGAAAAGTACAGAAAAATCTTGGAAATATCATCGGCACATAAGACAGACCATGATCCCAAGGGCAAGATTAAGAGCAATCGTAGCTCCAAGTACATGCAAATTATAAAACCTCTCCTCGAAATTGAGCCTGGCTTGAGCAGAGGGAGGAGTGTTTCGACTCGCAGCAAGAAAGGAGCGGGCCTAAGCCATATAAGAGAGCTACTGAGACAAGAAACGCAAGAGATGATTGCGCATCGTGATAATTATCCAGATTATCTCTATTACAATGATCCAAATGAACTGGTTGAGCGACTAGAATTGCTGATTCGATCTAGCGAGGCTGGTAATACAGGTCTCGACAACGAGGTGAGTCACTATCGATTACATCAACATAGGTGTTGTATATGAAACTTTTTCTTTTTAGATACTAGAAATACTTGAGGAGCTACGAGGTGGGGGCTACATAATATAAGGCATTGATTCCCTGACAAACACAGTACTCGACCGTCATCTCTCAGCGAGTTCGAATCTCTCATTTTATTGCGGATCACATAGTTACCATGACTTCTCTTAATAATATGGAGGGGAATGCAGACAAATCAAAAGGGAACGATCAAGTTTCTAGCATATCTACTCTTTCGTCTACTGAAAATACAAATTCACGTGATAGTTATACGCAGGCTATCGCGAGCGAGCCTTTGTCGTCATCAACAGCAGCAGCAGCAGCAACAGCAGAGGATAAAAAAAAAGAAATGCTCAATCCAATGATTCGAGGTATGTAGACTTTGAATTGCAATTTTTGATCGAAAATTTCAAATTTTCATCATTTATATTTCAGAAAATCATCAAAGTTCGATGAGTATGTTTTCAAGAATCAAGCTATTCTTGCAATCCATGATTTATGCCGTTATGGCGAGATATGGCGGAGAGAGCCATCAGCTTCCTGAATCTTCGGATTTATCTCAAGAAATACGAAAAGATCTGGCCATCAATGACATTGCAAATAAATTTCTCGACGATCTCAACGAGAGTGAGGCAAAAGTGATGGGGAAAATTGCTGAAATTGTGAATCTTTCGATGAATGTGACCGAGGACACCTTGATCTCAAAACTGAATGAGTATGATTTACAATCTTCAAAATTAGCTCAAGACATGTCTAAATTCAAATTTGAAATCAATAATGCTCGAGCAGCGATGAATTCGCGTTTGCATGAGTTAAATAACATTGAGCACGATTTTAAGAAAAAAAATGCCGCCAATGAGAGTAAATTGAGAGACTTGGAGATTGATTATCTTTTGACAAAAGACACGACATCGACTGTTGCACGCTTGATGCGAGAGCACAATGAATCTTCCAAGCAAAAGTTTCTCAGCATGGAGGAAAATTTGACTAGATTGAACAAAATTGAGGATACATTCAATACGCAATTCAAGGATTTTCTGTCTCACTTCAAACAAACTCGAGGAGATGTTATTGAGACGAAATTTTGGGTTGAAAAACAAATTCAGCGTTTAGAGAATCTGATAAACAATCGCATTGTGCCAAATGTCTTGACAATCGATGCCAAGTGCAAGAGTCTTGAAGATCGCTTGAGAAAAGATTTCGCAAATGTAGATTCAACTTATCAAATTGTACGAGCAGATCTAGACCAATTATGGAATAGTTTTGATTCGATCAATAATGAAACGGCTAGCACAAAAATCAATCTTATAGCTGAAGATGAAAGTATCAGAGAGTTCCTCGATCGTTTGGAAAGAAAAATTATCGGACTGGAAAATTCTGTGAAGAGTAAGTTTGAGGATGATCCTCGCATAATGGATAGACTTATTGAGCAGTACAAAGCAGGTGACGCGGATGTTCTCAACAAAATTGAAACATTGATGAATAATTTGGAGAATAAATTGAAAGAACATGTACGCATTGGTGAATAATTGAGTTGTAACGCTTTTTCGAAAATGGAAAATAAAATGTATGAAATAAGCTCGATGTTTGTATTTTTAATGAAAATACCACCTCATTTTGTATAATTTTTATTGACACACGCAGAAAACATTTGTATTGGTTAACACATCGATACATTCTTATTTCTTTAAATACATACAGACAACGGTTGCATATTTATTCGTTATTATCAGATTCAAAAGAAGATTTTTTCGCAAAAGAAGCAGGTATATCTCGGTGACCCCAAGGCAAGGTGTCGATATTATTTCGCAAAATATATCGCTTATGATCGATGGGCTGAAGAGCTCTTTTATTCTCTGTAATACTGAAAATATTGTGTGCCTGACTCCTAATATGTCTTTGCTCACACGTAAATATCTCGTGATCGAACAAGCATGATTTATAATTGTCAAACGTGAGTTTATCTCGCAATACACACTTTTTGACCCCTTTTGCAGTTTTATGCACTTTATCATCCGAATCAGTGCGAAAAGCGTACATTTTAGAGCACAATCCAACAAACTCGCTGATTGGATTGCCCCCAGTTTCATCTTTCATGTATTTTAATCTTTGTTTATTCATTGGTATGATGCCATAAGGGTTTTGCGTAGGATAATTTGAGGTATCAAACCTCGTTGCAGTATCTCGTTTGATTATATCGACGTAAACATCGTTACAAATAAACTCGTAGCAAAAACTGTCAGTATCTGAATATAAAATGGAGCAAGATTCACCCTTTTCTTCATCAAATTGTTTCAACATGTAATCATAATGAAATTCATACATTAATCTTTTTGATAGCTCCAAAATCGTTTGTCCAGCGATCACGGGTTTGTTGAGAAATGCAAATGGTTTCCTTCGCTCGACAGCTGCAAGGCTCTCACCAAAAATTACAATTCTTTTAAATAGAGGATCAGAAACTGCTCTTTCAATGCCCCGGGGTCCATCCCACTCAGATATCAGCTTAACCGACACTCGGTTTCTAGTGTTTTCCATCAGCTTCCCGAACACTGAATTGACAGCCAATTTGTATAGGTTTCGCTCAAATAAGCTCTTTGAGGCTTGGCGCATCGTCGTGTTAAATTCTACGTAACTTCTCAGCCAATCTGATTGCTCGAATTTAAGAACCCTCCAAATTTTCGTACAAATCAAGCCATGCTCTAGAGCCTGCTTCAAATTTCTGTAATGTATCACATATCTCTCTTTATCATACAAAGTTGTCATCAATCTGATAAACTTCTTATCTGTTGCATATGGTGGACATCGTTTCTCAGGGCAAAATGGGTAATCAGCGTGTTTATCGTGTAAATCTCGAGGATATTCGAGATCAACTTCGAGTAGTCACGTACTATTTCAAATGCCCAGAGAATCTATTACCAGTCAGCACCCTCGGCTATGGGGCGCAAAACAGGGCGAAATCGAGCTTTGAGCAGTTATCTGCGCAGTTATAACGCCACTGTGGGTTGCACGATGTTCCAATGGATCCGAAACTCTACAAATTCCTAGATCAAGTGGTTATGTACCATTGATAATGCCCAGAGAATTTATTACCAGTCAGCACCCTCGGCTATAGGGCCCAAAACAATGCGAAATCGAGCTCTGAGCAATTATCTGCGCAGTTATGACGCCACTGTCGGATGTAGGATATTCCAATGGACCCGAAACCCTACAGAACCTCAGATCAAGTGGTTATGTACCATTGATGATGACCAGAGAATTCATTACCAGTCAGCACCTTCGGCTATGGGGCCCAAAACAGGGCGGAATCGAGCTCTCAGCAATTATCAGCGCAGTTATGACGCCACTGTCGGTTTTAGGATATTTCAATGGACCCGAAAAACCACAGAACCTTAGACCAAGTGGTTATGTACCATTGATGATGCCCAGAGAATTTATTACCAGTCAGCACCCTCGGCTATGGGGCCCGAAAGAGGGCAAGATCGAGCATTGAGCAGTTATCTGCGCAGTTATGACGCCACTGTGGGTTGTGGGATGTTCCAATGGACCCGAAACTCTACAAAACCCTAGATCAAGTAGTCACGTACTATGTCTGCTGCCCAGAGAATTTATTACCAGTCAGCACCCTCGGCTATGGGGCCCAAAACAGGGCGTAATCGAGCTCTGAGCAATTATCTGCGCAGTTATGACGCCACTGTTGGTTGTAGGATATTCCAATGGACCCGAAACTCTACAGAACCTCAGATCGAATGGATATGTACCATTGATAATGCCCAGGGAATTCATTACCAGTCAGCACTATCGGCTATGGGGCCCAAAACAGGGCGACATCGAGCTCTGAGCAATTATTTGCGCAGTTATGACGCCACTGTCGGTTGTAGGATATTTCAATGGACCCGAAACTCCACAGAACCTCAGATCAAGTGGTTATGTACCATTGATGATGCCCAGAGAATTTATTACCAGTCAGCACCCTCGGCTATGGGGCCCAAAATAGGGCAAAATCGAGCATTGAGCAGTTATCGGCGCAGTTATGACGCCACTGTGGGTTGTGGGATGTTCCAATGGACCCGAAACTCTACAAAACCCTAGATCAAGTAGTCACGTACTATGTCTGATGCCCAGAGAATTTATTACCAGTCAGCACCCTCGTCTATGGGGCCCAAAACAGGGCGAAATCGAGCTCTGAGCAATTATCTGCGCAGTTATGACGCCACTGTCGGTTGTAGGATATTCCAATGGACCCGAATCTCTACAGAACCTTAGATCAAGTGGTTGTGTACCATTGATGATGCCCAGATAATTTATTACCAGTCAGCACCCTCGGCTATGGGGCCCAAAACAGGGCGAAATCGAGCTCTGAGCAATTATCTGCGCAGTTATGACGCCACTGTCGGTGTTAGGGTATTCCAATGGACCCGAAACTCTACAGAACCTTAGATCAAGTGGTTATGTATCATTGATGATGCCCAGAGAATTTATCACCAGTCAGCACCCTCGGCTATGAGGCCCAGAACAGGGCAAAATCGAGCATTGAGCAATTGTCTGCGCAGTTATGACGCCACTGTATGTTGTAGGATGTTCCAATGGACCCGAAACTCTACGAAACCCTAGATCAAGTAGTCAAGTACTATCTTCAATGCCCAGAGAATTCATTCCCAGTCAGCACCCTCGGCCATGGGGCCCAAAACAGGGCGAAATCGAGCTCTGAGCAATTATCTGCGCAGTTATGACGCCACTGTCGGTTGTAGGATATCCCAATGGACCCGAAACTCTACAGAACCTTAGATCAAGTGGTAATTCACCATTGATGATGCCCAGAGAATCTATTACCAGTCAGCACCCTCGGCTATGGGGCCCAAAACAGGGCGAAATCGAGCTCTGAGCAATTATCTGCGCAGTTATGACGCCACTGTCGGTTGTAGGATATTCCAATGGACCCGAAACTCTCCAGAACCTCAGATCAAGTGGTTATGTACCATCGATGATGCCCAGAGAATTTAATACCAGTCAGCACCCTCGGCTATGGGGCCCAAAACAGGGCGAGATCGAGCTTTGAGCAGTTATCTGCGCAGTTATGACGCCACTGTGGGTTGCAAATAGTCCTAGTGGACCCGAAACACCACAGAACCATAGATAGAGTAGTCACGTACCCCCTTCGGAGCCCAAAGAATTCATCACCAGTCAGCACCCTCGGCTATGATCCCATGTGATCCTCGCGCAACTGATCCCTCTGATTCCTTTCCTGATCCATCTGATCCCAAGAATCTGATAATTTTCAACATCCACGCAAATTTTCAATTCGACTCGAATAACTTGGGAAGAATTTTGCAAAACTCACAGCGCGTCGGACTCTTGAAATTTTCCGGCTGGTCGAGTACTTTACAATCATGTTGTATAAGCATTCCTGATAATGGATCAGTACCCGAAATAAGATTTCATGGAGTTATGAATCCGTGATAGTTGCATACAGCTCTAGGGGTCGTTCGAACTGCGTGATTCGCTACATGTGCATGAGTTTGCTCATCCTGGGGCCCCATGACCGTGAGTGCTGACTGGTTATAGATCTGATAAACATGATTGACGGTTGAGGAATATCTGGAGTGAGGTTCCATCAAGTTGTGAGCCAGTCTGAGACGACTCCAGCCGAGGTACGCTCCAGACTCTGTGAGCAATGACTAAATGCTAGTAGAACTGATGACTCGGAACCATAGCCGAGGACCAGGGTGCTGACCGGTAAGAGATTCTTCCGGCATTGCAGATGATATGTGACTAATTCATCTGAGGTTCTGTAGAGTTTCGGGTCCATTGGAACTATTTGCAACCCAGAGTGGCGTCATGACTGCGCAGGTAACTGCTCAAAGCTCGTATTCGCCCTGTTTTGGGCCCCATAGCCGCGGGTGCTGACTGGTAATAAGTTCTTTGGGCTCCAGAGATGGTACGTAACTACTGAATCTATGGTTCAGTAGAGTTTCGAGTGCATTAGAACTATTTGCAACCCACAGTGGCGTCATAACTGGGGAGATAATGGCTCGAAGCTCGATTTTGCCCTCTCTCGGGCCCCATAGCCAAGGGTGCTGACTGATAATAAATTTTCTGGGCATCAGAGATAGTACGTTACTCCTTAATCTGGGGTTTTGTAGAGTTTCGGGTCCATTGGAACATCCTACAACCCACAGTGGCGTTATAACTGGGCAGATTACTGCTCAAAGCTCGATTTCGCCCTGTTTTGGGCCCCATAGCCGAGGGTGCTGACTGGTAATAAAATCTCTGGGCATCATCAATGGTACATAACCACTTGATCTGAGGTTCTGTAGAGTTTCGAGTGCATTAGAACTATTTGCAACCCACAGTGGCGTCATAACTGGGCAGAGAATTGCTCAAAGCTCGATTTTGCCCTCTTTCGGGCCCCATACCCGAGGGTGCTGACTGGTAATAAATCCTCTGGGCATCAGAGATAAAACGTGACTCCTTGATCTAGGGTTTTGAAGAGTTTCGGGTCCCTTGGAACATCCTACAACCCACAGTGGCGTCATAACTGCGCAGATAACTGCTCAAGCTCGATATCACCCTGTATTGGGCCCCATAGCCGAGGGTGCTGACTTGTAATAAATTCTCTGGGCATCAGAGGTAGTACGTGACTAGTTGATCTAGGGTTTTGTAGAGTTTCGGGTCCCTTGGAACATCCTACAACCCACAGTGGCGTCATAACTGGGCAGATAACTGCTCGAATCTCGATTTTGCCCTCTTTTGGGCCCCATAGCCGAGTGTGCTGACTGGTAATAAATTCTCTGGGCATCAGAGGTACGTGATCACTTGATGTAGGGTTTTGTAGAGTTTCGGGTCCATTGGAACATCCCACAACCCACAGTGGCGTCATAACTGCGCAGATAACTGCTCAAGCTCGATATCGCCCTGTTTTGGGCCTCATAGCCGAGAGTGCTGACTGGTTATGAATTCTCTGGGCATCAGAGATAGTACGTGACTACTTGATCTAGGGTTTTGTAGAGTTTCGGGCCCATTGGAACATCCTACAACCCACAGTGGCGTCATAACTGCGCAGATAACTGCTCAAGCTCGATATCACCCTGTATTGGGCCCCATAGCCGAGGGTGCTGACTTGTAATAAATTCTCTGGGCATCAGAGGTAGTACGTGACTAGTTGAACAAGGGTTTCGTAGAGTTTCGGGTCCCTTGGAACATCCTACAACCCACAGTGGCGTCATAACTGGGCAGATAACTGCTCAAATCTCGATTTTGCCCTCTTTTGGGCCCCATAGCCGAGGATGCTCACTGGTAATAAATTCTCTGGGCATCAGAGGTACGTGATTACTTGATGTAGGGTTTTGTAGAGTTTCGGGTCCATTGGAACATCCCACAACCCACAGTGGCGTCATAACTGCGCAGATAACTGTTCAAGCTCGATAACGCCCTGTTTTGGGCCTCATAGCCGAGAGTGCTGACTGGTTATGAATTCTCTGGGCATCAGAGATAGTACGTGACTACTTGATCTAGGGATTCATAGAGTTTCGGGTGCATTGGAACATCCTACAACCCACAGTGGCGTCATAACTGCGCAGATAACTGCTCAAAGCTCGATTTTGCCCTGTATTGGGCCCCATAGCCGAGGTTGCTGACTGGTAATAAATCCTCTGGGCATCAGAGATAGTACGTGACTACTCGATCTAGGGTTTTGTAGAGTTTCGGGTCCCTTGGAACATTCCACATTCCACAGTGGCGTCATAACTGGGCAGATAATTGCTCAAATCTCGATATTGCCCTCTTTCGGGCCCCATAGCCGAGGGTGCTGACTGGTAATCAATTCTCTGGGCATCAGAGATAGCACGTGACTACTGGTTCTAAGGTTTTGTAGAGTTTCGGGTCCATTGGAACATCCTACGACCCACAGTGGCGTCATAACTGCGCAGATAACTGCTCAAGCTCGGTATCACCCTGTATTGGGCCCCATAGCCGAGGGTGCTGACTTGTAATAAATTCTCTGGGCATCAGAGATAGTACGTGACTACTTGATCTAGGGTTTTTTTAGAGTTTCGGATCCATTGGAACATCCAACAACCCACAGTGGCGTCATAACTGGGCAGATAATTGCTCAAAGCTCGAATTTGCCCTCTCTCGGGCCCCATAGCCAAGGGTGCTGACTGGTAATGAATTCTTTGGGCATTAGAGACAGTACTCGACTACTTGATCTAGGGTTTTGTAGAGTTTCGGGTCTATTGGAACATCCCACGACCCACAGTGGCATCATAACTGCGCAGATAATTGCTGAAGCTTGATATCGCCCTGTTTTGGGCCCCATAGCCGGGGTTGCAGACTGGTAATAGATTCTCTGGTCATCAGAGATAGTACGTGACTACTTGATCCAGGGTTTTGTAGAGTTTCGGGTCCATTGGAACATCCTACAACATACAGTGGCGTCATAACTGCGCAGATAACTGCTCAAAGCTCGATTTCGCCCTGTTTTGGGCCCCATAGCCGAGGGTGCTGACATGTAATAAATTCTCTGGGCATCATCAACGGTACATAACCAATCAATCTGAGGTTCTGTAGAGTTTCGGGTCCATTGGAACATCCTACAACCCACAGTTGTGTCATAACTGCGCAGATAACAGCTCAAAGCTCGACTCCGCCCCGTTCTGGGCCCCATAGCCGAGGGTGCTGGCTGGTAATAAATTCTTTGGTCTCAACCGATGGTACCTGATCACTCGATCTGAGGTTTCTCAAAGTTTCGGGTCCATTGGGACTCTCTGGCATCCCCCCGTGACGTCTCGACTGCGACTATAATAACATTAAGCAGGGTCTCCCCTGTTTTGGGCCCTATGATCGAGTTTGCTGATTCGTTATCGATTCCCTATTATCTCTGAAGACTCATGTGTACCCTGCTCAACGTCAGACAGGTTTCAGTATGCGATGGAATTTTTTCATTCGCACATTATTGTCCAGAGGTAGCTCAGTCTATCATATATTCCTCATATCGCCCCGCTCCAGCTCTTGTCAAGCCTCAGGCCGAAATATCGGTTTCCTCTTTGTCTCGGGACTATCTCGACTATACCTTTCGAGAATAATAAAAAAGTAATAAAATCCCGTGTAGTTCTAAGTGTCCTCAAAGCTACGCCTGTATACGGTGTTCGCTAGCGTAAGCTTACGCTAGCGAAAACCATCATATTTCAGCTGAATCATATCACACGCATATTTTGAGGACATATTCTGAGAGTAATAAAAAAGTAATAAAAAATGAGCTATTGCACATTCCCGTACGATCTTTCCCCGGCCACGTGTCCGCTAGCGTAAGCTCCCGCTAGCGAAAACTCTCGTATTTCGGGCCCATGACCGGTAATAAATTTTTTTCTTTGGTAATAAGTTAGTAATGAAATAGTAATAAAAAGTGAAATTGGTTTGGGCCCGATTCGTGAGTTAGTGTTCGCTAGCTTCAGGTACCCGTGCATGACCAATGGTGCCATGAACAAATCTATGGGATTTTCTAATGAGGATTTTCTATGGACATTCTATTAGATCGCCGAGTAACTGATCCGGATACGTTGCAACCTGGAAGAAGAAATCACGATATCAATTTCATTAATATTCAGTTATGGGAATTCAAGTTATTATTGAGATATGTAATTACCAATTTCAATCACCTGCTGAATTTGGATCTCGTATTATCCATGCTTGATATCTTCCCGATAGGTGGCTGACGAGATTACCCGCATATGAATTATATGTCCATATCGACCATTACCGTTGATTTTGACAGCATTCGGCATCTACCTAAGATACTGCAGTCAGTAATTGATTTCACTAATCCTTCCTGCCATGAGCAGGTCATGGATTTCCTATTCTGTCCGAAGTCACCAGATACCCCTTGCTGCGAAAGATCGATTGGGATAGATTGAAAACCAATGGTTTTCCTATCGGAATGGATACATTTCAATCGGTTCTATCATTCAACCAGCGTGAGCAGTATTGGATTCAATGCAGATCAATCGAACATGGACCCAATCCAGCTGAATCCTGGATAGTAGATTCGACATCACAACTGCCAATCGAATTCTATACCGTTGATGAGGATTGACGTGAGCGAATGTAATCCAATACTGGTATTCAGCATAGGATAGGATCCGGATGGAGAGATGAAAGTTCATCGCAGGTTCAATATGGTTTAATATAAACCAATGCGGTATTGGAATCAATCTAATTGAATGAAGAATCCTGTCTCCCACTGCTCTATAGGAATCAATGCTTCAGGAACTGATTCAAATTGCGAAACAATACTGATTGTCTCTCCTAACCAATCCCGAATGACAGGATTGAATTTGACCGATTGAACAATATGATTTCAACATTCCTCAATCGAACCCAATACTTCTCTGCAGTACTGGTGCACGATGGCCTTGCTCATTCCTATCTGTCTCAATCATAAATGGCGAGATTCAAGCCATTATGCCTGATTCTGCCGGGCAGATTTGAATTGACTGCGTCAATCGATTTCAATCATGACCCAATCACTGCTTGCCTAATAACCAATCGAGATGTATACCACAGGATCGAATCGGGATCATGGATGCATGGTTATCCTATCGTTCTCAATACTCACAATCAGTATTGAAGTTCTCTAGATTTTATATATTTGGATAGAATCCAATCCTGCTGAGCAGGATTAGAACGGCCTGGAGGTGAGGTTCGCTGTCGGTCTGAATCATGCCAGGCAGCATTGGATTGACTGCGTCAACAAATTTAAATGATAACCCAATCACTCATTGCGTGATTGACCAATCGAGATGGATACTATAAAATGGAATTCAGATCGTGTGATTATGGTTATGCTATCCTCCTCAATACTCACAATCAGTATTGAACTCCCCTAGATTATATATTCGGAACGGATTCAATACTGCTAAGCAGGATTGGAACGGCCTTGAAATGAGTTTTGCTATCAGTCTGAATTATGCCATTGGGATAAGCGGCGCTGTAAGTATTGCACAGTCGACGTATTTATCGCTCCCAGTGGACAAGCCAGTATTAATATTCTTTCGCACTTTGGTATTGTAAAATTGTTCACAGGGAATCGGATCGCCTGCTGGCTCATACTTTGCGAGCATTCACAGTCGGGCTCGCTACCTCCGAGCCAGGGTGATCGATTTTCCTGAGAAATTTGAGGTTAGAACTTCCTCGAGGCAGCCTGTGTCGGGAGTTGGGCTCCCCACATGATCTACCGTCAGTTTGTGCTTGTCACATTACTCGTCTTATGAGCAAGATGTCTGAACTTACCTATGCCAACTTACTCTTCACTGTCGGCTGCTAGCACCCAACCTGTCACCTACCTAGCCGAACTTGACTGCGCATCCTCAACACAGTTAAGAACAATACAAGTGAATACGAAGTGCGACAATCAGCCGGTCGGGCACCAGACTCATGTATCAGATGTGATCTGATTTCATATGCAGTGATGTGATGAACGATTATTATGCATTGTATTAGTACGCGTAACTCATGCCCGAAGTGTAATAGTGTCGTGAAGCGGAACGAAAAGTCTGTCCAGTGCGTACAGTGCTCAGCCCTGTTCCACGTGATTTGCCTAGAGTTGCCCCCCGCGAGCGTTTCGACATTCCATTGTTACATCTGCCTTTGTTCTTGCGCTGTCAACGCTGGCCTGCCGTCGTCTGCTAGCTTGAGAGGATCGCTCGCTCGCTCAGAATACGCTAGCCCATCACCTCGGTCTGCTGTTTCTAAACGTCCGCGTTCTTCTCCCCCATCGGTGGACCTCGAACCTACATCTAAATTACATCGTGTAGATCTCAAGCAGTGTTCACCCACCGTCTCATCCAATATGGCTTTTGCTCCCTTTTTAGATGATCCATCAACACCGCCATACATTAAAGCGCTTTATACCGACCTGCTGTCAGCCACTCAATCCGGTGTTGATGAGTTACGTTCTGAATTCACTGCTCTTTCGCTAAAAGTCGACGACACCCACGAAGCTCAAGCGCGAGCCGTGCAATCTCTCCGTAGCGAATGTCGGGCTGAAATTGTGAATACGCGCGCTCTCTCAGACACGTACGAGATCAAATTTAGTGGCATTCCGGCTGCATATAGCTCAAATCTCATCAATGCAGCTAAACTTATGCATGCTGCGCTTGGCTGTCCGGAGGCAGATAACTTCATTTTTCAATGCAGACTGTGGCAGCCAGCCAAAGCATCTACCAATAACGCGCCCTTAATCTCGTCTGCAGCTACGACTGCACCCCAAACAGAGCAACCATCTGAATTCATAACGTTAACCGTGAGATATGCATCCGCTGCCGTACGTGATACTGTGCAGCTCAGTGGTGGTTAATTGCGAGACCATACTGCCCAATCAGTTTTCGGCTCAGGCGGTGATAAAAAAATCTATTCATCTCCTGTCCTTCCGGGCCCCGTTTATCGCTTGTTCCGTGCGGCACTAGCAAAATCAACCGTCTTGGGATATGCCCGTCCTGTCCAACGAGGCCTAGCCATCCACATGAGAGAAACGAAAACTTCCAGCCTCATTCCTATTTTATCCTCCAGCGATCTTGACAAACTTTCCCCGAACGGCACGGGCGATACTTCAACTCGTAATCTGATGTTGTCATGAAGATCCGCAGGTCTGGAGAATTCCACTCGATTTTGTCATACACAGAACGCATCTGTTTTAACCATTGGGCACGTCAACATAAATAGGCTGATGACTAACTTCAATCTACTAGAACATCGAGTCTCCCTCAATTCGTATGATATCATTGCCCTCTCTGAAACCTTTCTCAAGCCGCTTGACTCCAGTGAGCCTTACTCGCTTGATGGCTATACATTTTATCGTCATGATAGAATAGGCAAAGGAGGGGGAGGGCTCGGTCTGTATGCTCGATCTGATTTCAATGTTAAATTATTAGCTTCTTCGATTCAACAATTTTGTAATGAGCCAGAGTATGCACTATATGAGATAAAAGTTGGTAAAACGAAACTGCTCTTTGCAATCGTTCATCGTAGACCCCAAGCCTCTCATCCAGAAGAATTTTTCGAGGTCATCGCCACTTTTCTGTCTTCCTATACTCATATAATTATTACAGGCGACTTCAATATGAATATGACTATAGACTGGGCTCCCTCTAGAGCGCTTCATCACTTGATTGATACCTATCTCCTCAATCTAGTCAGCACCAACCCAACCTATCACGTTTGCTATTCTACTGACCAGAGCTCACATCATACATGTCTTGATCTTTTTATCGTGAGAAATCCCTCGGCCGTTGTCGAATACCGACAATCCGAATCCCCGTCTCCAGGAGGACATGATTTCATCGAAATTGATTACTCAGTTGTGGTTCATCCTCTCCACCTCGAAAATTCATGACCAGATGTTTGTCACATCTTCGGGCCGAAGAACTACATTCTGAAATTGCCCTCAACATTGATCCTTCACTTTTCCCACTGAATTTTCCCATGAATCCTCCAGACCTTGACAATGAATCTCATCCCATCTCTGAGAATAATGTAAATAATGTGCATACTGTAAATATTTCTCCTAGATATAGTCTCATGGATCTTAGTCATCCTGTTTTTTCTAACTTTTCGGCTACTGACATAGACAGTAAAGCTCTTCACTTTGGCGCAGCTACGTTATCAGCGTTTGACCGGCTTTCACCCATCAAAACTATCTCGGCATCCTCTACTAGAAACAAACCCTGGGTGACAGCCGACCTCAAACGTCAAATGAAGCAGCGTGACCGCCTTTACGCCCGAGCGCAACGTACCCAGTCGATCGCGGACTATGAAAAATTCAAATCGCTTCAGAGAGATGTCGAGAATCAGCTTGACTCAAGCAGAAATAAAGCGATCTCGGAGCGGCTCAAATCAGCAAATGATCCCAAATCGAAATGGCAGGAACTACGGAAACTCGGCCTGTCCAGTCACAGGCTCCCTTCCCCTCTCTCGGTATTTTCTCCCAGCGCTCTAAACTCACACTTTGCGTCAGTTGCCTCGAACTCTCCTCCGCTCTCCGATGCTGACATCGAGAATGCATGCAAAACTCCCTCACCTGAGGGGATTCCAAACTCCGACTTTGTTCCTGTTTCGGTAGAAGATGTAATTGGCATGCAATCTCATAGCAACTCTCATGGAATTGGGGAGGATGGACTATCCTCAGGAATGTTGAAATTGGCCTTCCCTGCTCTCACTCCCTATTATACACAGCTATTTAATGAATCACTTGCCACAGGTCACTTTCCATCCCAGTGGAAACGTGCTTCAGTGATCCCCCTGGCGAAAAAGAGCCCTCTGACTAACATGTCCGAGACCCGACCAATTGCTCAGCTGCCCGAACCTTCAAAAATACTTGAACGGCTGGTTCATGATCAGCTCATGAATCATCTTATATCAAAGTAACTCTTGGATCCCTCTCAAGCCGGCTTCAGACCCTCACACTCCACCCAAACAGCACTTCATGGAATACTGGAGAGTACTCGCGCAGCAATTGACAGGAAAATGGTGACTGTCTTGATATCATTTGATTTCTCGAAAGCCTTCGACACCATCTCACACGCAAAGCTCTTATTAAAACTCCGAAATATAGGCTGCTGCGAAAGAGTTATTCGCTGGATTGGGAGCTACCTCCGCGACCGTTCGCAGGCTGTTCGCACTGAAGAAGGACTGCACTCTGATTGGCTACCACTTATGACTGGTGTTCCGCAGGGAAGCTGCCTCGGACCTCTTCTGTTCCTCATCTACATCAATGATCTTTCCAGTGTCCTGATCAACCCACAGCATACTATCTACGCTGATGATACACAAATATACCGTCACTGCTCTCCCAAAGACACTGAAACCAGCATAAAACTACTGAATGATGATGCTGATGCTATAGTACAATGGGCTACTGAAAACGATCTGAAGCTCAACGCTGATGAGACAACAGTAATAATTTTAGGTAGCAAAAAGAACCTATCTTTGATTGATCACACGACACTCACTCGAGTAGTAATTTCTGGTCAACCAATTCCTTACTCTAAGAGCATAAAAAATCTTGGCGTTCACATAACCACAGATCTAGACTGGGAAACTCAGATAAACTCGATCGCACGGTGTATTCATGCTACCCTCCGTACCCTTAAAGTTTACCGACACGCCCTTTCACGCTCACTCAAACAAAATCTTGTACAAAGCTTGGCACTTCCATACCTGGATTATGCTGCCACTATCTTGTGCCACCTCAAGGAGAGTCAAAAACAGAAATTGCAGAGGCTCCAAAACTCGTGTGTTCGCTTCATCTTCGGCAATATTCCCTGGAAAGATCATGTGAGCCCGTTCCGCCTCTCGCTTGGATGGCTCTCAGCCAAACGGAGGAGGCGCTACCTCGTCGGGTGTATGGCATTCAAAATATCATCCAGTGGAGAACCCGGTCACCTGTTCTCTATGTTCGAATTCAAATCTGAAGATCAAACTTACTCACTCAGGTCAAACGATCTCCTCACCTTCCCAACACCCAGGACTGAATCGCGCAATAAATCGTTCACGATAACCGCATCCAAACTCTTCAACAAGCTGGCCCCCATAGACCTCCGCCCCATTAAGTTCAATCTTTTCAAATCTAAACTCTTCAAGTACCTTTTTGAAAAGGATCAAACCGAGTGGGAGAGCAAGGCCACTGCCCTGAACATACCACCAGTTTCGCCATCTCTGTCTGACACCACTGAGAGATGACTTTTCTTCCGCTCGTTAGTTTCTAATGAAATTTTGATCAAGCTTCTATATTTCATGTATCTTAATTACGGATGTACCTTACTTATAGTGCCACTGCATACTGCCTCTTATTATACCTCACAGTTAATTCATCTTATATTTGTTCATTACCATTGTAATCTCTGAATAGAGTCAGATGGGGTTCTACCCCGAGACTCCAATAAATCTTTATCTATCTATCTATCTATCTATGCCAGGCAAATTTGGATCGACTGCGTCGATCAATCTCGATGATGAATCAATCACTCATCGCCTGATAACCAATCGAGATGGATACTCCAGGATCGCATTGGAATCTTGGATGCATAGTTATTCTATCGTTCTCAATACTCAGAATCAGTATTGGACTCCTCTAGATTTCATGTATTCAAATCGAATTCAATACAGCATGGCAGGATTGGGAAGGCCTGGGGGCAAGTTTCTCTATCAGTCGGAATCCTGCCAGGCAGCACTGAATCGACTGCGTCAATCGATTGCCATGATGTCCCAATCACTCATAGCGTGATTGACCAATCGAGATGAAGCCACAGAAACTGATTGAAATCTTGGATGGTTATTCTATCCTTTTCAATACTCATCATCAGTATTGAACTCCTCTAGTTTCCATGTATTCGAAGCGAATTCAATACTGCTGAGCAGGATTGGTAAGGCCTTGGGGTAAGATTCGCTATCGGGCTGGATCCTGCCAGGCAGCATTGAGTCGGCTGCGTCAATCGATTCCAATGATCACTCGATCACTCATTGCGTGATTGACCAATCGAGGTGAATACTACAGAATCTGATCGGAATCCTGCGTGCATGGTTATTCTATCCTTCTCAATATTCACAATCAGTATCGAATTCCCCTAGGTTCTATATGTCCGGAACGGATTCAATACTGCTGAGCAGGATTGGAACGGCCTTGAAATGATTTTTGCTATTAGTCTGAATCATGCCAGGCAGATTTGGATCAACTGCGTCGATCAATCTCAATGATGGACCAATCTTTCATTGCCTGAAAACCAATCGAGATGGATACTCCAGGATCGCATTGGAATCCCGAATGCATAGTTATTCTATCAATCTCAATAATCACAATCAGTATTGTACTCCTCTAGATCATATATATTCAAATCGAATCCAATACGGGTGAGCAGGATTGAAACAGCCTGGAGACGAGTTTTGCTATCCGTCTGAATCATGCCAGGCAGCCTTGAAACGACTGCGTCAATCGATTTCCATGATGACCCAATCACTCATTGCGTGATTGATCAATCGAGATGGATACGATGAAATGGGATTGGGTTCGTGGGAGCATATTTATCCTATCTTCCTCAATACTGACAATCAGTAATGCACCCATCTAGATTCCATATCTTTGGATCGAATTCAATACTACAGAGTAGGATCAGTAAGGCCTGGAGACAGGTTTTGCTATCCGTCTGAATCATGCCAGGCACTATTGAATCGACTGCGGCAATCGATTTCCATGATAACCCAATCACTCATTGCGTGTTTGACCAATAGAGATGGGTACTATAGAATGGGATTGAGATCGTGGGAGAATGGTGATCCTATCTGCCTGAATACTTACGATCAGTATTGAAATCCTCTAGATTCCATATATTTGGATCTGATTCGATACTGCAGAGTAGGATCGGTAAGGCCTGAATATGAGTTTTGCTTCCGGTCTGAATCATGCCAGGCAGCATTGAATGGATGGCGTCAATGGATTCAATTGATGACCTCATCACTCATTGCGTGATGAACAATCGAGATGTCAACTACAGAATCGAATCGGAATCCTGAATGCATGGTCTTCCTATTCCTCTCAATACTCACAATCAGTATCAGTAATGAACTCTTCTAGATTCCGTGTATTCGAATCGGATTCAATACTGCTGAGCGGGATTGGTAAGGCCTGAGGGGAAGATTCGCTATCCGTCTGAATCCTGCCAGGCAGCATTGGATCGACTGCGTCAATCGATTTTCATGATAACCCAATCACTCATTGCGTGATTGATCAATCGAGATGGATACGATGAAATGGGATTGTGTTCGTGGGAGCATGTTTATCCTATCTTCCTCAATACTGACAATCAGTAATGAACCCATCTAGATTCCATATATTTGGATCGAATTTAATACTACAGAGTAGGATCAGTGAGGCCTGGAGACAAGTTCTGCTATCCGTCTGAATCATGCCAGGCACTATTGAATCGACTGTGTCAATCGATTTCCATGATAACCCAATCACTCATTGCGTGATTGACCAATAGAGATGGATACTATAGAATGGGATTGAGATCGTGGTAGAATGGTTATCCTATCTGCCTCAATACTTACAATCAGTATTGAACTCTTCCAGATTCCATATATCTGGATCTAATTCGATACTGCAGAGTAGGATTGGTAAGGCCTTAGGATAAGTTTCGCTATCGGTCTTGATCCTGCCAGGCAGCATTGAATTGACTGCGTCAATCGATTCCACTGATCACTCGATCACCCATCGCATGATTGACCGTTCGGGATGGATACTACTGAATCTGATTTGAATCCTGGGTGCATGGTTATTCTATCCTTCTCAATATTCACGATCAGTATCGAACTCCCCTAGGTTTTATATATCCGGAACGGATTGAATACTGCTGAGCAGGATTGGAACGGCCTCGAAATGAGTTATGCTATCGGTCTGAATCATGCCGGGCAGATTTCAATCGATTGCATCAATCAATCTGAATGGTGAAACAATCAGCAGATAGCAGAAATGTTCTCGGAAGAGACATTCAAAATCTATAAGGGATCCAATTCCTTCCTCATGGAAATTAAACGAGCTCAGAGCTGTTCCCTCCAATGATTTTGACAACACAAGATGAAGCTCTTGGTCATCCAACTCTATAGTCTCAATGAACCGCTGGAGTTCCTTCAAAAATCTCATGGGACGCTCTGTTAATTCTCCTTTGAAGACAGGAGGTTTGAATTTAAATTTTCTCGTGATGGATTCAGATGACCTAAAGGAAGTATACGCGAGATCACTGAGTTGTTACTGGATAGAAGTTTGGGTGATTTGGATTCCTCCGATGAAATTTTCACATTGGTTGATATCCTTTTCAATCTCTTCGCATTGTTCATTGCGCAAATGTGAGAGGGTATTTGGAAAGGTATCTTGCATCTCATCAATGAGGTTAATTTTATCAGAAAGTTTGTTGATTTCATTTTGGGAAAATTTAGTTTGGGTACGGAGAGTTCCATTCTCCTTCTGTACTCGAGTTAATTGTTCGAGTGCCCATTCTAATCGAGAAGATAGAGCCTCATTTTTCTCTTCTAATACCTGGATTCTTTGATGCAAAATGGATTGGTCATTCTCTAGAAATTTTAGCTTTTCTGTGACGGCTGTGCTCCAAATACGCATGTTTTGTTCACGTGGGGCTTGTGACATATGCTCGTCTGGATCTACCATGGCGCGCATATGTATGAATGTGGTAGTGTATGAATGTGTGAGGGGTTAGTTATTAGCAACGCTTGGCACGGAGCACATGCCCTTATAACATGCTTGTAATCTACGCTTGAAACATGAGTAATAAACGAGTCTATGGTGAAATAGTGACTATAATTGCAAAACAATCATCCAAACGAGACATGGCGCAGTCGGGAAATGAGTGTTGAACGTTTGGAGTGAAGGAAACATGTGCAGGCAAAAAGCGAGTGTGGTTAGGTGACCACGTGTGAGAGGCAAAAAAAGACCCAGCACGGGACAACCACAGTCATCGGAAGAAGAGGACTAGGAAGCAATAGGTATGGTTACAGCAACGACAACAACGACAAATCTCGCTCTCCAGGCACCTAAATCGCTATCATTCGCGGGAAATGTAGCAGAAAACTGGAAAAAATGGAGAGGAGCCTTCGAAGTATATATGTTGGCAACAGAAAGCGATAAAAGATCAGATGCTGTGAAGATCGCCATACTACTACACTTACTGGGAGAAGAGTCCAGAGAAAAATACGATAACATTCAAGATTGCAGGAGAAAACAAGAAGAAATATGAACAAGTAATAAAAGCATTCGAAAACTACTGCACACCGAGGAAAAACGAGACAGTCTGCAGATACATATTCAACAATAGAGCGCGAGAGCCAGAGGAATCGTTTGAAAATTTCTTCGGCGATGTGGAAAAAATAAGCCTGAACTGTGCATTTGGCAGTCTAAAAGATGGTCTGATCAGAGATCGGATTGTATGCGGCATACGAGATAACGGTGAGCGAAAGGAGCTGCTCAGCGCGGACAAGTTAGATCTAGGAAGCTGTTTCAAAATTTGTCGTACAGCAGATATAGCCGATCAAGAGGTGAAGGTGTTAGAGAAGAATGCAACACAGACAGTGGATGCCATACATGTACAGAGACGAAGCAGAATGGTAGGAGGAACACGAGGGCAACGAGCACGCGGCGAACAGCCTCAGCGGAGACGCGGAGGGGGCGGCGAATCATCGCAGCAGCGGGCAGCATATAGCCAGCTGTCTCAGCAGCAGCAGCGCCAACACCCACAACAGCAGCGGCGAGAACGCGGCCATTGCTCCAGGTGTGGCCAACATCACAAACCAAGAGAGTGCCCGGCGTGGGGAAGAGAGTGCAATTTGTGAATGAGAATACGTGTTGGGTGAAAAGAGTGAATTTAGTGAATGAGGAGTGGGAAGATGCAAATGATGCGAGTGAGCCAACATGGTTGGGGTATGTGGGAATGATAAAAGACGAGAGAATGTTGAGAATTCTAGGAATTAAGGATGACTGCTATGAAGAAATAAAATTTGTAAAATCAGGGAATGAGATTAATATGAAGCTAGATAGTGGTGCAGATCTGAATGAAATTGGTTTTCATGATTTGTCCAGACTAGTCTCAAACGCTAAATTAGAGCCAGTAACGTCATTCCCAAGCTCATATACAGACGATCCCATTCCCATGGTTGGTAAAATAAATTTGGATTGTGTGGTGAAAAATAACTGGTGGAACATACAATTTTATATAGCACAGGGTAAAGGCGTGCCAGTATTTGGCAGACCAACGTTAGAGAAGCTGAATTCAGTCAAACGAGTACACGAAATCAAAGAGAATGTAGCGTCTCTCTCCAATTCGATTTCACTGATGACAAAAAAATATAGCGTCATTTTCGGGGGTATTGGAAGAATCAATTTTGAATGTGAGTTCCACCTCCAACCAAATTACGGAGGAAAAATTTGCAATGGACATAGAATTCCATTCAAACTACTAGAGAAATTCAAGCAAGAACTAACCTCCATGAAGAGAAATGAAGTGATTGTTAGAGAGAACGGACCTACAGAATTGGTCCATAGAGTCTTGATGGTAGGGAAGCCGGACGGATCATTGAGAATCGTCCTAGATCCGTACTATTTGAATATCTCGTTAATACGGCATCCAAGGCAATGTCCAACTTCCGAAGAATTAGCTACGGAAATCGAAGGCGCAAAGTCTTCTTTCCGAATAGATGCGTCAAATGCATTTTTACAAATACTTCTAACAGAAAGAAGTTCAAAATTGACAACCTTCGGGACCCCATTTGGAAAATTTAGATGGTTGAGACTCCCTCCGGAGACCACAGTAGCATCAGACGTATTTGACGAATGCTACCATAACATATTTGGTCATATCAAAAAGTCGAAAATCTTTAGAGATGATATAATGATTTATGCAGATACCGAAGAAGAACTTTTATCAATTCTAGAACAAGTCTTCCAACCCGTCAAAAAAGCAAATGTCAAATTCAATTTGAAAAAGTGTGAATTCGGTAGCTCATCAATAAAGTTTCTAGGTCATATCTTCACACGAGACGGTTTGAAGGTTGACGGTCAAAAAGTAGAGGCCATAAAAATGATGAAGCAGCCTACAAATGCAAATGATGTCGAGAGATTGCTTGGTATGTTGACGTATATTGCCAAATTCGTACCAAATGAGTCAATACTGACAGCCCCTTTAAGAGAGTTGATAAGAAAAGATGCAACATTTGAAAGGACAAAAGTACATGAAGACATTTCCACTGAAATTGAAGAATATCTCTACAAAGCACCGGTTTTACGATATTATGATGCCAAATTAGACTGTCAATTAAGTGTTGATGCCAGCAGCACCGGAGTGGGTGCGGTGCTAATTCAAAACGATCTTCCAATAGCATACGCCTCAAAAGCGTTCACACCAAATCAAAAGAATTGGGCGCAAATAGAAAAAGAGGTATATGCAATAGTTTTTGCTTGTGAAAGATTCCACCAGTATATAGTAGGTGGCAAGACTATAGTTGAAAGCGATCATAAGCCGCTGATCCCCATTTTTGGCAAAAGCCTGTCAGGTATACCGATAAGATTACAGAAAATGCGTATGAGGCTGCAACCATATGAATTGGTGGTTACGTATAAACCAGGCAAAGAGTTATATATAGCAGATGCCCTATCGAGAGCACGTTTAGATGAATCCGAAGAATTGGAAGATGTAGACACCCATATTTTAAATGTAAAGCTTTCAGAGCATATGGATGACAAGATGGAAGATATATATATAAGAAAAAGGCTCGGATGAGCAGTTGCAAACGGTGCTAAAATTGATAAAAAAAGGTTGGCCGGCAGAAATCAAAGACGTACCTGATAACTGTAAAGCATTTCATACCTATCAGGGTAGTATGTTTGAGCATGAAGGCTTGCTATATAAAGATGAGAGAATCGTTGTACCAAATGATTTGAGGGAAGATTTATTAGCGAAACTGCACTATAATCACATGGGCATAGAAAAAACCAAATACAGAGAAAGAGAAGTTGTGTTTTGGCCAGGCATAACTAGGGAGATTAAGGACATGATAGCAAATTGTGAAGCTTGTTGAAAGAAACAAAGAAACAACACTCAAAAAAGTCTGATCCCGCATGAAATACCTCACAACTGCTGGGAAGGAGTAGGAGTGGACATATTCTACATAAATCAGTTAGCACATATTCTTGTCATAGATTACTATTCTAAATATGTGGAAGTGGGTTTATTGAAAGATGAAAGCACTGAGTCTGTGACAGTGGCCTTAGAATCCTACTTCTCAATATTCGGAGTCCCTAAAATGGTAAAATCGCATAATGGTCCACAGTTTGATAGCCAGCTTTTCAAAAAATTCAGTCAAGCTTGGAATATGATCATGTAACATCCAGTCCATATTACCCTAGAAGCAACGGCATGGTAGAGAGATGTATTCAAACAGTCAAAAAAGTTATGAAGAAAGCATTGTATGACGGGAAAGATCCTTATCTAGCGCTTCTGGAACTGAGAAACATGACAATTTCAAATGAGATACAGTCACCGAACATGACAATGCTAGGCAGGAATGTAAGAGGAGTGTTGCCGGAATTTTTTGAAGCGAATAAAAGAGATTCAACTTTTAGAGAAAAACTATTAGAACGACAAAGAAAATAAAAAGGTTACCATGACCGAAGCTACAAAAACCTTCCGGAACTGAGAGAGAACGACTTTGTAAGGTACAAGCACGGAAATACTTGGGAACCAGCTCAAGTGCAGGAAAAAGGAAACCCCTAGATCATATCAGATAAGAAATGAACATGGAAATATGATAACTAGAAATAGAGTCGAACTCAACGTAGATAAAGGTTGTCATTTCAAATTTAAACCAAATAGTGACTATGATCTGAACTCTCAGAGCTTGCAAGATGAGGCTACTGAAGCCAATATCCAAGGTGCAGGAATGGGCCAAGGAAACGTTATAGGCAATACGCAGGTCGCCGATAGCTAGCAAAATATAAGCCTAAACTCAGAGGCTAGTAGAACAGTCACAAGAAGTGGCCGAGAAATAAGAAAGCCATTTTATCTGAATGAGTATGTAACTTGATTTCAAAAAAGGGAAGATGTGACATATGCTCGTCTGGATATACCAGCGTGCGCATATGTATGAATGTGGTAGTGTATGAATGTGTGAGGAGTTAGTTATTAGCAGCGCTTGGCGCGGAGCACATGCCTTTATAACATGCTTGTAACCTACGCTTGAAATATGAGTGAAAAACGAGTCTATCGTAAGATAGTGACTATAATTGCATAACAATCATCCAAACGTGACAGGGTTAGCGTTTCAAGATTACCGTCGTCCTTTTCGATGCGAGTTAGAGTGGTACGAGCCAATATATAGGCTCGGTCCTCACTCGCAATCGATTTACGACTCGATGACATTTTGAAACTAGCCCCGAACTACAACTGCGTAGAAGTGGTTGCCGTCCAGAAGGGGTTTTGGAGGATGAGATTCATCAGATTTTGTACCCTTTGTATTTTCGTAATTATTCCATTGCATACTCGTTTTGACGGGTTGCGATGGAATGATCTTGCATTACTTAGAGATGACACGCCCGAAAAAATGATATTGGGCAATTAAAAATTCGGAGTGACGGGGATGCGAACCCCATGCTCTTGCGTGGGAGTCGAGTAGACTATCATCTAGACCAACGAGGTAATCGCCGCGGAGCGATCTAAACGCGCTCACAAAGCGGAATGATGGGGGAGGGGTGCCCGCAGTATCTGGGCAATGTACATCGGCATGCCACTAAGCCAATCAAACAGGCTTTTGATGTGACAAAAACAAGACTTTATCTTTGAGCAATAATTATTCTCTTCCATATATTGTAAACGAGAATCTGTTCGATGATTAAATTTATGTAATGATTCAGTTTCGGCTAACAGCCTGTGTCGATCGATACGTTGCTGCTCGCGTACACACTTGAGCTCATATTCTAAATTGCTGCATCTCTGTTCAAGGTCATGCATACGATCCAACAGAGCCCGGAGCTCGATTTGTAAAATTTTTATGTGGCGGTCTTTGACAATGGATTGCCCTTCAATTGCTTCTACAGAAGAGTTGAGGTTCCTAATAGCATTCCACTGCTCATCTTGAACTTCACCGATACTCTCAACTCCGTCCCGTAATTGTTGAACTGGCAAGGATATGTTGCCTCCAAACAATACTCCTTGATATTCGGGTATCATAACCACAGCCTATCAAAACGCGCTATTGTGGAAAACGTGGAAAAAAAATATCCCCTATCTCTGTATGCACCTGCATACTCGTCAAGTCCTTGTCTGGGCACCAAAGATGTGATTGACGCAGTGTCTTGGATAATTAGGACGGAGGCGTAGTCCACAGGCTCTGGATCTCGGGAGAGAGCCTATGTTTCAGGATTCATGACTTGATCGGAAGTATGAAAATGCATATAGGGTTGATCAGTGGACCAAAAGTAGGATGCTCTAGTGAAATTTTATTTATTACTTATCGTCTCGTGAACCATACCAACGGATTAGGGCGTTGACAATGGGAGATGATAATGAGATGGATTTATTGCGAATAGTTTTTTATCGGGATAATGTATGGATTAGGGCACACAGCTATCCCAACAAGAACCTATTCAGATCATATCACGATATACTGATGCAAGCGAGTGAATCAAGGGCACCCTCTCACGCCGAATATATGTAACTTGTACTTTAGAATTCACCCACGGTAACAAGAGGGGAGTAGGGCCTTCCTATATATCGCAAGTGGCTTCTAATACTTATACAATATTGAGGTGTGGATATGAGCAGAGATTATCATGCCCAATCATGAATAATGTACACCAGAGATGCGAAATATTGGAGATTTATTCACGACACTAATACAATCATATAGATTATTATTAGAATCCTGAGGATCTCGTAATTTACACTCTGTGAGCCAATTTATGACTGAGAGACATCATACCGCGACGGAGGAACTATGGCTCTATTTATACCCGGTCCTCAGGATTCTAGCACAATCGGTAGATAATCTTGAGATATTAGGATGAATATTCATAGAAGCTGCAACCTTAGGCATTATCTAATATGTACGTATTTTTACTGATGCTGAGATGCAATGATTTTGATAAACATCATGAAATGAAAATATTTTGATTTGTTGTTACACCCAAAAGATGATTTTTAGATAACTTCCTGGAACTTTCTAGAAACACATAGGAGACATGTGCTAATTGAATGCAATTGAGATTCCATTCTAGAATATCGTGAAATGATCATGTTATATGTGATATCCGTCAAGATTGACATAAAATATTGAGAAGCCATCTTAGATTGACAGAATTTTGTTTCTTACATGTTATTTACAATAGAATGAATTTCCGTCAGGAAAGTATCAAGTTTTTTATGAATGATTCGAATTTTATCGATATGAGACCAAATAACCATACTCTGAATTGATTTGGAATAGAGCAATTAATTCATTTCAAAAAAAATTTATGTTTTATCTAATTTTACAAAGCTTGGACTTTGCAAAATTAAAAACTGCAAGTGATTTTTTGAATTTCCGAATGTTACCATAGGTTTTCTGCAGCAAATGAGTTGCAGAACCAATTAAGAAGAATAAACTTTGAAAATTGGTTGAATAGAATTGTCAGATTTTTGCATAGAATTTTGTAGAATTTTCCATATGATTGGTGATACCTATACATTAATACATGAGTCATTCTGGAGCAAGCTGGACAAAACCGTCACCAGGGGGGTCTGGGGAAAATCCGCAAGAATTTTTTTCCATTAGTACTATAATAAAATAGTACGAGAAAATTTTTTTCAGATTTTTTCGCCCCTCCCCCCTGTGGGCCCCAGGGCCCATGAAAGGGCCATTTTAGGCCCTTTTTCAGCCTATTCTAGGAAAATCATAGTCCCAACGCAATTATAGTTATTTACGATACAAGGGACCTAAGAGCCTTATTATTACACGGCGTGAAGTTGGCGCCCGAGCGCTTGCGCGAGGGTGCCAAACACGCCGTGTAATAACCAAGGCTCTTGGGTCCCGTGTATCGTACACTATTTTATAGCATCGAGTGACATAAACCCGCCCTTTGCGGGGGTTATAACACACCCGAGCGCTTGCGCGAGGGTGGAGGTGGGTGGCTAGGGCGGGGTAAGCGGGGGGGTTCGGGGGGGCGGCAGCCCCCCCGACTGAAAAAAGTTAAGAATCTGGTCCTTTAGAATAGATATCACAAACCCGCGAGTAAGCCCATCGAATGATGATAAAGACGTAGCTCGTATGGATAACACAACCCCTCATACACTAATAATAAGTCATAATGAGCATCATTGTTAATTACCATAATCATACAATGAGTGTGCAACTCTAATCTCGGTTAGAATTTTCTCTTACAGACTTAATTCGAAAAGCAATTTTCAAATTCACACTTGTAACTCATAGGTTCTTGAAAAATTAGCATCTTGTCATTTGAACTGTTCATAACGGTTGTCTTGGAATTGATAACTGTGTAGTAACATCTTTACCGCAAAGATGATAAATCCGCATCTAATCTATTCAAATAATAATCAGATGTTGATCATTAGAAAGAATCAAATACAACCTCCCATCATACTGTAAGTCTCTAATCTTGTTATTCATTGTCATTTCTTTACGAGGACGTATCGAATCGAAATAACGATGTAGCATGGCCAGAGATTTTGTTGCGCGAGTCAATTTGAGAATGGCATGAACAGCAAGGTTAGCACGTACACATGTGCAAAACTCAACCACGTGTTGATGTTTATGTTTATGTTGCTGATGATCTATAACCATGAAAAATAGTGTGTAGAATCTCAACTAATTTTCTTGCTTTCTGGAGTTATTGATGTGGAAGCACTGCTTCAGACACGATCAATCAGAGGTATTTAATAATTTTTCTCACAATTTCGATGACTGCATACGAAATTCACGAAAAATTTACCAAAGATACCCTCATTATCTCGTAGTGGAATAAACCGATTTGTTATGTTTCGCACCCGCGTGAAGTGAGCGAACGCGTTATTTCACAGTTGAATAATAGGCCAGTTAAGTCCCGCAAATGCGTTTAATAAACGCGGGTTTAGGTCACGCAGTGCTATAAAATATTTTTCAACGTACTTGAGCGCATTCTTCTCGTCAAGACTAGTACTTTTGAAGAAGAAATTGTTCAAGGCCACTTAGTGAGCCTGACGACTTCTGCAAGCTAATTATTGAGAGCAAATTCTAGCGATTTTTGGGCCTGCTCCAAAGCGATCTAGCTCCTACTAGACATGTGATAATCGACTTCTGCAGGTGGTCATTTTGGAGTACTTGGAAGAACCTACAATTTGACCACCTGTAGAAGTCAATTATCGTACTTCTCATAGGAGCTATAGCCGATACAAGTTGAGCTATTTACGAAAAAGTCGAAAATTCAGGACTCGATTCCAAGAATATATCTTAATTCTATTTCACCAAACTTGTGCGGAAATATTCTTTCAGATATCTACTTTTATTAAAAAAAATTCGGCGGAGGTTATTTTTTTTCATTTTTTTGCCGAGCGTTACAAAATGCCGCATTGCGTGGTTTTAGCAAAAACGGCATCTTTGAACACGGTCACATATGCTCCCATCTGGACTGATGTGCACCAATCCGTGTGGAAGAACTCCCCAAAGTATCCCCAAGTATGTGTAAGAAGTTGTGGGGACGAGCCTCGAGCCAGGAGCGAGCTGTAGGTTCTAATTACCGTGTCAAAAATAGGCATTATTTTGGCTATTCGAGCGTAAGCGACCGAGAGCATGATCTTACTCGTTCTGGCTTACAAATGAGATAATGGACTAGAATGAGGATTCAAACATACTCCTCCGACTCAAAATGACCATCTGAAGACAATTCCGAGGTCAGTTTTGCTCTACATAGTCGTCCCTCTGCCCCTTAAGAACTTAGATTCTGTCGACGGGTTCTGACACCGTTGAGGCACTAGACGACATTCTAGAGCTAAATTGACCTCGGAATTGTTTTCAGATGGTCATTTTGAGTCGGAGGAGTATGTTCGGATTCTCATTCTAGCCCATCATCTCATTTGTAAGCCAGAACAAGTAAAATCATGCTCTCGGTCGCTTACGCTCGAATAGCCAAAATAATGCCTATTTTTGACACGGTAAATAGAACCTACAGCTCGCTCCTGGCTCGAGGCTCGTCCCCGCAACTTCTTACACATACTTGGGGATACTTTGGGGAGTACTTTCACATTTTGGTGCACATCAGTCCAGATGGGAGCATATGTGACCGTGGTCAAAGATGCCGTTTTTGCTAAAACCACGCAATGCGGCATTCTGTAACGCTCGGCAAAAAAATAAAAAAAAATAACCTCCGCCAAATTTTTTTTTATAAAAGTAGATATCTGAAAGAACATTTTTGCACAGGTTTGGTGAAAAAAAATTAAGATATATTTTTGGAATCGAGTCCTGAATTTTCGACTTTTTCGTAAATAGCTCAACTTGTATCGGCTATAGCTCCTATGAGAAGTACGATAATTGACTTCTGCAGGTAGTCAAATTGTAGGTTCTTCCAAGTACTCCAAAATGACCACCTGCAGAAGTCGATTATCATATGTCTAGTAGGAGCTAGATCGCTTTGGAGCAGGCCCAAAAATCGCTAGAATTTGCTCTCAATAATTAGCTTGCAGAAGTCGTCAGGCTCACTAAGTGGCCTTGAACAATTTCTTCTTCAAAAGTACTAGTCTTGACGAGAAGAATGCGCTCAAGTACGTTGAAAAATATTGAATTGCGTTGGAACTATGATTTTCCGAGAATAGACTGTAAAAGGGCCTGAAATGGCCTTTTCATGGGCCCTAGGGCCCACAGGGGGGGGGGCCGAGAAAATCTGAAAAAAATTTCTTCGTACTATTTTAACATGGTACTAATGGAAAAAAATTTTTGCAGATTTTTCCCAGACCCCCTGGTGACGGTTTTGTCCAGCTTGCTCCAGAATGACTCATATATATATATATATATATATATATGGATAGCCTATATATGTTCCAAGAGAGATTTAGAGGCTCAGCTGAATTAGGTAAAACAGGGAGTGACTTTAACGGCCTTTTAGCGCGTGAATTTTTGAATGACTTCAACAGCGAGTAGGCGTGAGAATCGGATTGGAAGTAAGAATTTCAATGAGGGTATTCTTCGTCGATCTTTAAGGACTGAATGTTGGAATACTGCCAAAAGAACCAGAATTCCATGAAAGAGAATCATTTATTCTCAACGTTTCGTCTACCAGGGTTTGTAGACCTTTTCAGGAGTAAATATCTATACAAACAAATTGTCACAAGTAGGTTACAATCGAAGCACTCACACGTTACGATTAAGAAATTGTGAAAGTTTAAGGCTAAAAATCACTTACATCTTTCTTTTTAAAACATTTACATTTGAATAAATAGATCGAGAACAGACGAACTCATCGTGAGATACGTCTGTCTCTTGTCAAATATAAGCGTTATATATAAGTAATAAGCATCAATATACCAGCTGTTCTGACATCAGTGAGCCAGTCCAACGCTTATATTTGACAAGAGACAGACGTATCTCACGATGATGTCGTCTGTTCTCGATCTATTTATTTAAATGTAAATGTTTTAAAAAGAAAAATGTGTGTGATTCTTAGCCTTAAACTTTCACAATTTCTTAATCGTAACGTGTGAGTGCTTCGATTGTAACCTACTTGTGACAATTTGTTTGTATAGATATTCACTCCTGAAGAGGTCTACGAACCCTGGTAGACTGAACGTTGAGAATAAATGATTCTCTTTCATGGAATTCTGGTTCTTTTGGCAATATTCCAACATCCAGTCCTTAAAGATCGGCGAAAAATACCCTCACTGTGATTTTCCAAGGACGAAAAACTACCATCACTATTATTTAAAAATTTCAAGTTTATTGTTACAGAGTGGCTATATACATGGATTATTTCCAGATATTGAGAATGAAAACAAAATTTTGGGCTTATGGCACTCACAAACGATAAGGGCGTGAAGGGCTCAATCTTAAATCACGGACTTCCGTTCATATGAAAGACTACAAACGGATATATAGTAAGCCCAAAGTTCTGAAATTGATCAGTTTACTACTTCGGCTAAACGTTGATGATTACCTATCAGTATGGATATTATCGTAGAGATTGCGGGTTTTCAAGACCGATCACAGACCTTCACACGTAAAGGGGTGATGGTGTTGTCTCTGAAAGGTAATATGCTGGCGCATTGGTTAGTTCTGCCACCACATCGTTTCGAAGAGTTACAAGAGCATATAAAAGACGTCAACAACTACTATACACGAGAAGTAAATGGTATTGAATGGTTCGATGGTCAAGTTAGTTTGAAGAGGCTCCATCATGATTTGTGTAAGTTAGCAAGATGTGTTGAAAACGTGTATACGAGAGGGTCGGCACAGACTCACTTCCTTGAATGTGTTATGGGTCGCGCTATCATCAATATTGAAAAATACGTTAAAATTGACACAAATGAACTCTGAGCTAAGTTTATGTATGAAAATCTAAGTTGGTTCCATGTTACTCTCAAGAAAACTCATACGAATGATCACTGTACAACAAGACGTGCACAGCTCCTGCGGCAATGGTTGCTGTCGCTCCTGAGCGGCACTGAGACAAAACTGAGCGACAAAGATAGAGGAGAAATTTATTTTCATTTGAAAAGCCATTTACATGTCAAAGAGTGGAAGTGTGAAGGTCAATCTTATTCTGGAAGCGTGGTGGGCATTTCAGATTCAGACGGATCAAGAGTCGGCAGCCCTGAAGTTGAAGCATGACTTGGACAGATGAGGATGGATACGCTAAGAATCTTCAAAAAACTCAAGTTTGTGGAAGCTAGGAGTGAAGGTGTTTACGCTGCAGACGATATACAAGGACATATGATACCTCCAACAGCAATAGTTCGCAACACCGATGAACGTAGTAAGCAGGGGACGCACTGGGTTGCTATTTACATAGATATCAATAACGTTGGAATCTTCTTTGACATTTATGGACGCCCACTAACCTCTCCGTATCATCTAAAATACATGTATGATAATTGTGATAGTTTTCGTTGGAATACCCAACAGTTACAAAGTGACACATCATAGTGTTGCGGCCATTATACATTGATATTTTCGTACCATGTGTGTAGTGGAAGAAGTTTGCAGCAATTTCAAGATTTGTTTTCACATAACAAGAGGAGGAACGATGAGCTAGTGATGAAATTCCGTGGAAGGATTCAGAGATGTGTCGCATTTCTAACGTAGTCACACGCTTGATAGGATGCCCTTCAGATCATACATTCTGTATCATTTCTATCTTTGTATGAAAATATCGCAATAAAAATATATCGAAAATACTAATCGTTATTCTCCAATCAGCTTCAGTATTCACTAGACATGTATTGTCAAATATTAATTCTCGTCAAAGCATATGAGAAGTATTTTTTGATCGTCTGTACGCAAATGAGTCATTTGCACACTGTTGGTCACCTCGCCTGCGGCTCAGGCCTAGAAAAGTCACTCGAAGTGCGAAAACCATTGTTTGCATCCTTGTATCATAATATTCTATTAGATGTTCGATTTTTCATATTATTCTTAGTATATCATTAATGGATGATGAAAATGAATTCTTGAAATTGTAGAGGTCACCTGGCGATTCCGCTCATAGAAGCAGTGATATACAGCAAACTCAACATTCTTAGAGATCTCTTCACTAAAAGCGCTATTGTGTGTAATCTAGACATCCTTGTTGTTCTAATTACCCATGACTTCACCATACATATAGAATATTTGGATGAACTGAAGAGACACCCAAAATAGAATCGTCAATGAATGCATACTCACTGTTTTATTCAGTCTTGAAACGTTTTGAGTGTGCATCATCTACCATATAAATTGAACGTGAATCATCACCGATCATATCGAATAGTTGGACAGAGAATAATGAGCTCTCACTTCGTCTCATCGTTTGCTCTTTTGAGTGATTTTGACATAACATAGGTATTTCAGGACCTGGAACGGTCGAGGTCGAATTTCCGCTCAAAAATTGATTAGTTGGGATATAGCTGCAATCTGGCTTCTTATATGTGTTTACCACCTGTTTAACATTCAATCAGTTTCTAAACGGTTATAAGCATCAGTCCGTGATAATATCAACAATTTTGAGAAATTCTCACCAATATATAGGCATTTCGCATAAAACTGATATTAAAGACACGAAACGATTCGGTTTGATTTTACGAATACGCATCGCTATTCTACGATGAGAACTAAGTGTAAAACATCTGTACACAAATGTTGCATAGAGGTCGAGAATATGTGACCATGGTGAAGACATGTCTCATTTTTGCCACGCTGAATCTGTCCATGAATCATCACGGGCGAAGCTACTCACGTAATTCATCACCCCCACTTTTGGTAGAATCTTGTTCTTTGACACATAAGAGCAAGTCACAGACGGTATACTACCATTTGAAGCGATTCGATGCTTTGGAAGTCGTATCGTTGAAGAGTATTCGAATATCCACAGAATTCCAAGATAGAATGTCGGTTATGTTTCATATTATAGAGCGAAAAACCATACTTGATGTCATCATGATATTACCTTTTTATCAACAGATTTTGGTAGTTGAGTGATGTGAATCTAGAATCGGGTGAATATTTCGATGGACCATGACATCTAAATGCACAACTCTGATATATAACATGCCAAGGATAGGACATCAAATACGTCAGTTATGGTAAAATCACTCTTTGCAACGTACGGTAGATCGAACGTTCGGGTTGAAGTCAATAATAACAATACAAAACGATGATGGATGGGACTATGTAAAACTCCATTACCAAAACAAACGACTCCTCACTTTTCTTGAAAAACTTTTCATGACTCTGTTTAAAATGAAATCCGGAAATTCATTGAAATATTAGCATTGTATTCTCCTACATCAGGAATTACCTAGTTCAAAATGTAACTCGTCGCATTGCTGTTGTGAAAGGTGATTCAGAAAAAAGTCTAATATATTATCAAGTTTTTATTGTAAGACCTTCAGATTACAAATTTCATATCCATACATGTGATATACGTTAGGATTTCAGGGAGAACAGATGTCTATTTCAAGATTGCATGCCATGAATCGCATTCTCCAAACAATACATGTCAATTCGTATACCAGTTCTATTCACAGTAACCGAATGGAAGTGAATGAGTCTTAGACACATATCTTCTTTTCTTCAAAACAACGCAACAGGTTCTCGTTTCATCCCTAGTAATGACCTCATGCAATGGCGTCCGCCTTATAGCTCTGTAGTTTGAATGGATTATCTCGTTAATGGATTGGTCTCATCATCAATCTTTTCTCGAAAGTGAATATCTAATAGTCGCTGAATGCTCTCAAAATTCACCTTCATTGAATTCATATGGTCGAGAGTTATCCTCTTTACTCTACAACATTCGGTGGTACCTTCGTTTGGAATAATAACACGATAGGCATATGATTTTGGCGCAATTGAAATAAATGTTTGTATATACGCATTGCGACCGTCAACATCGAGTTCATTTGTCATATCACCTAAAAAATCGCCAATAGGTGGTTCATATGTGGAGTGGAGCGGATCATGTAAAAATAAACAAGAATCAGTGTATGTATATATCATAGATCTACCACGCTTCTAAATTATTATAGAGTACCATTCTCGCTTGAGCTGTTGTGTGAGCAGCAATGATAACGTTTGTATTCGATGATGACGGTACGCACTCATCACGGTGACACCAATTCATATACAGAACTTCGTCGTTAACAGGTAGGATATTGAACACCTCTTTCTCGGGATCTGTTATGATTTTCAACGAACTATCTTGAGAACTTGCAACGCTGGTCTGTTTCAAGTTATTCCGCTGACCAAACTTCCCCCAGATGGAGTTCAAACAGAGTTTCGCTACAGATCGTAAGCCTTGATTGAGCCCAATTTTATCCTTATCAAGAACTATCCCTTCATGACGCTCGTACTTGCTCAAGTATTCCCGTTTAGCGTCATCATTTGTGCAATGGGACGGCCAGCCGCTAGATTCTAGTTTAATTTTCAAAAACGTATCGACATATTCAGCAAAGAGTCCGCCCACATCATTCTCGTACTGTGTTGTCTCAAATTGCCAAATGATTGCTATTTCCATTACGGTATAACCAACACAAACAGCAGCTGGCAGTTCGTCAACAACCCAAGTACCTTTGAAAACACGATCTGCTATATTATCATGATTACAACCGTTCTCTCGTTCCTCTTCACAGCATGATCTACATAACGCAAACAAAAGACGTCCATGCATTTCAATAGGTAAAAGAGGTATGTACAGCTTCCGTGGCGGTAAGACAGTACTTTCACCAATCCTTCAATACCAGATAAGTTATTAGGGTTACCATGAGTGAGTACTTCACACTCTGTTCCGATATATATTTGCGGGTGTCCTATGGGAAATTCACTTCGTTTACACAGAAAAGGGTGTAGAGAACATATGACGACGTATTTGATCTTTTGACTGGGCTTGGCTTTACAGTATGGTACAAAATTCTCAGTTCGACCTCCAAAAGATGCATCTCGCGGATCAAGTTTGACTTGAGCGATAAGTGAGTGATTATTAACATAGGGCTCAAGCTCGCAACATCTTCAGCTTATCGAATTGACATTCTCAAATAGACTCTACCTCGTCCCCTGAATCGCGAATTTTTTTTCAACTTAGCCATGGTTTTTGCGTATGCGTCGTCAAAGGTATGACCATAAAACATTATTTCATTTCTATTGTCTCTGAAACATAAAATATAACCATGATAGGAACAACCTTCGAATTCATTAACTTTCCCTTTTTCAGAGGGTATAGCTGCTTTCAAATATCCATCCACTAGAAACCCTTCTGGGAGTCTATATTCATGCTCTCTACCAGCATGTATAATTGTTTCATCAAGCTCGTGCTCACGCCAAAGCAGCCATTCCAATGCTTTTTGAGAGTGTCTTTCAGCTCTGCGATAACCATTCCGTGGGATGATACCAATCGTTTCAGGTCTCAAAAATTTCTTTCTATATACAACAGAGCACGCGCTAGCTATCGTCAGCGCTTCTGCAAAAGGACAAACATCCCCGACCGATTCGAAGATCTTTTTGAAAGACAAACAAGCGCGTCTCAATACCTCAACATCCAAGCGACAATATTTTATCAACTCCTCACGCATGACAAACCGGTAAGTTGGCGCATTTGCGTCATACCAAATAAGAAATTCCTCCCTTCCTTTCCGACTCATGGAATCGGGGGCATATCATTTAAGATCTGGTAATGGTCCTGAATACTTCTCGTTCTGGAATATAATGTATTGAAAAGATGTGGGGAATGACCTTTCTCACTACCGACAGGGAGTGCAAAAGCCTTCGGTAATTTAATCAGAGGCGGGGCGATTTACGTCAACTCTCCAAGCGTGCTTTTTGAGCGTCGAAAAAGCTCTTTTCTAACGTTCTGTCTCGGACTCAAATTCATACCAGAAAAATATTAAAGACTTCATATCTGATGTATTTTCCCCTCAGCTTTCCAATGGCGTGGTTTGTTTTACAAAATAAGGTCAACATAACCTCAAAATCTGTCTTTGAAAAATAAAAAGCTTTATAACTCGAAATTACCCTTTTTCTCTTTCTTTTTTGATATTTTTGATGGAAAGATCAGACAATTTTACGTCGATATAGCTTTAGAAAAAATAGACGTATTTTTGATCCTAACGAGATAGGAAGCGAGACAAAAGTGGCACTACAACAACCGTGCGCGCGCCATGTACCCGCGAGCTCCCTTGTCTGTGACATTACGCATATGATGGAAGTATGGAATACATGATGATGAGTGATGATTTCGATGAAATAATTCAACGTTTAGCCTTCGACTTCTTCCCTACTCTTTTGATTGGAAGACGTTTCACTGGTTTTTGTTTTGTCTGAGGACGTTTCGCTGTTTTTGGTTTGGTCTGAGTTTCTCTTTGCCGGGGTCTTTCTTCTCTTGGTAATTTGACTCGTTTCTTTCGGTGCCCTCCTTTTTTGGGGGAAGATGTTGTATTCAGAAGCCAAAGAGTACTTTTTGAACATCAACAAACCATCAGAGGTAGGGATGAAAGCATGGGACTGCAGAGTTCCAGGGATTGGATCAGTATTAATGTCGAATCTCGTTTTTAACTCATCTTTCACCTGCTCATAAACCTCCTTTCCACTGAAAAATACCTCGGTCTCCTTACAATACTTTTTCGCCCACTCAAACAGAGAACTCTTTCACAAGATCATTTCGGCTCCAAAATTTAGGAGCTGAAGTAAGCAGAAGAATTCTTCCACGTTCATCTTCTGAGCTACTAAATTTCTCTTTTATTTGTTCAAGGACTGTCAAACCAGCAATATGATTCGCATCATTACATTCTACTTTTTCAAATTTACATTTCTTAGCATTTGTTGGTGCCTTTTGTTTGGTGAAATCCAATTCACGAGCGACACATAAATCTTTAGTGACTTTGTGATTCTCCTTCTCAAAAGGATTCACGCACCACGTGTTCATTTTCGACTCGTCAGGTAGATAGTATCTCCAAACAATACGATTCAAAGAGATATCGAGCAGCAATTCACCTGTCTGTATACAATTTTCGATAATTTATCCTAATTAGTGCCGTGGACATCAGCTCAATTTATAAACCAAAGGCGACATCTCATGTTTGAGTAGTGAATTCTTGACGCCACCTATCAGGGTGATCCAAAATATGTCAACTACGGTACCCCATAAAAATCCTTGGTACTTTGTTTAAGACATAAAGATTGAGAGGTTGAGGTGAGCCCCCGATTGCGCTCGAGCATGGTAGTGCTACTCCTTGCTGGCTCTCTAGCTCGACAGGATCAAAAATACGTCTATCTTTTCTCAAGCTATATTGACGTGACATTGTCTGATCTTTCCATCAAAAATATCGAGAAAGAAGAAAAAAGGGGTAATTTTGAGTTATAAAGCTTTTTATTTCTTAAAGGCAGATTTTGAGGTTATTTTGACCTTGTTTCGCAAAACAGACCACGCCATTGAAAAGCTGAGGAAAAAATACATCGGATAAGATGTCTTTGATATTTTTTTGGTATGAATTTGAGTCCGACAAGAACGTTAGAAAAGAGCTTTTTTGACGCTCAAAAAGCACGCTTGGAGAGTTGACGTGAATCGCTCCAGGCATATGAAAATAATTGAAGCTATCTATGGATTTTGTTCGCCCCAAAGTCATACAAATTATTCTTTCCCCATTCATGATTACAGCCGGTGTTTCATGATGATTTTCGATGATTTCGCGAAGAATAAACTGTGTATCGAATCCACTTCCTCCATGAGCAATACATATTATGTCACTGAAGATAGATTCCTTCCTGATACATAGAGATATGAGCGTTTCTCTGGAACTATCACACCGGCTGGAATACAGCTATGGATGATGATATAAGAGAACAATCAAATCTATCGGCCCCGATCGAAGTGAAAATATCATTATCCGAGTCTTAAAAAGAGATATCTTCGGCCTCTGTATGATCAGAAAAAGTTGATTTGTTGTAGCTGACTCAAAGAGCGAAAATGTGGGGAAAATCCTGTGGAAATACTTAGTACTCTCGTGCAGTCTTACGGATATTCTGGTGATGCCGCGCAACTTTTCGGGTTGATTCAAGCCGCATTTGATGGGTAATGTATTCAAGAAAAATGACCCAGAAGCGCGATGGTGTGCTACCAATTTAGCCAAAACTGTATGGCTTTGAAAATTGGGGATAAAAAATCAATCATGTCTCGCTCAACTCAAAGATGATTACGCCAAGCTCCTGCCGTGACTCTGAACGCAATTTTTGGAATGCATATCTAAAGTAGATGCAATTGCGGAGATTTTGCGACAAGTCTCGTGTTGGTGCGATATTTCTGTCTAGAATACGGCCGTTCTGAAGTGAAATAGAAGAAACGTGACTCACGAAAAAAATTCAGTTTTTCTCGTCCCACATTGGCGGATCGAGCTCTATGTTGATAAAACCAATTGTGATCGGACACCCTGATCTCACAAAGCTGCAAAAAGCCCAAGGCATTCATTGAAATTGTCAATCTTGCCAAATAATTGCTTACGAAATTCTGGAAAATCGGCGAAAAACTACTTTTTGTTCGACTCATTAACGTGATTTTAACGATGCCACTTACTCTATATGAGTTTCAATCGTGGATTTGTAACTTTCAATACTACACAAATATGTGAGCAAAAGGTCCCAGGTGTGCGTTGAGCGGTTTCCATTTTTCGTCTCTCATCGACTTTCAGCAAAGTGCAAAAGTTCCAGAGAAACGCTCATATAAGATTTTTGACTGGATCCTTGAACCATATATACTGGCGGATACCACAGATATTACACATGACTGAAATGTCATCAACATCCATACAGTTATAACGCATTCGCTGCGCGACGCAGAGATTAGCAATATGAAGTGTAGTGGAAGTATGTTTCATATAGCTTTGATTTGGTTGCGTTTCTAAGTAGAAAGATAAAAAGAACCTTTTGCTGTGATTCGAGTTTCCTCCAGAGGTTGCATGAAACAGTATTCGTTGTGCGTATGTTTAGATTGACAGAGAGCACATCAACTCATGGTGCACTCATGAAAACCTCTGTGCTTGTGTACCTGCTTGTGACAAGATTGGCAGACTTGAATGATGTCGCAAATTCTACGCCTTTGATGTTTGCTAAGAACATGCGTCTTATGGTTTGAGTGACATTGATCATTAACAAAAGGTCTATTACAATCTTGACATTCACGATTTTCACTTTCACCTCCTTCACAAGGAGGGGACGTGAAACATTTTATACAGCGAGCTGAATATGAATGTTGATCAACATATTTGAAACCTCTGTTACCTGCCGTACAATGAAACTGTCTCTTCGAAGCAACTGTGAGATTAAGAATAGTGTCGAAGTGATGATGCGTGGCATCATACGGAAGATTTATATAACCGCGAATTGACGTATCTTTCGCGAACCTTTGCAAACCATCGAAGAACGGTGGTTGGCTATTTCCGACGCTATCACGAGTTTATGCGCGTATAATTATACAGTAGTTTAGGTAATAGTTCTGGAATTTTTCTATTCCCTGATACTCACAACCAATACGCGGAATAACACCTCGAGCATGTTTGACTAATCGATGAGCTAGGCTCCTTTGTAATGGTCTTCTACAATCGCGAACGTTCTTCCAAAACTATTTCGTTTGTTCAGAAGCATCAACTTTCAACATAAGATATGCTTCCTCAACAACTGATACACGAGGAAGACATGAATTATCATGGTTGAATATTGATACTATAGATTTCTGATTGATAGCGTCTATGGATATGCGTTTCCTACCAGAACCGACAGGATTTTTGACATAAGTAATTTCGAGGGAAATGGTCTCGTTAATACGGAAATTTCCGTTACTCTGAGGCAAACGTTTAATGAGACTCCATAGGTCCGAACCTCTGTAACTAGTAATGGGCCGAAATGAAATACCAGCAGCATCGTGAGTGAAACTATCTGAATTGATGGATATACCTACAAGATCAGTGCTATCCCCGTGAGTAGCTACATATTCCCACATGTCATTGTCTTATAACCATATAATAGGATTCGCATTAATTGGTGGTTGTTTCAAGCGCAATGTTATATGCCTAGCACTTACACCAAATCTTCTAATAAAACGGCTACCCTCGTTGACAATGATGAATCGTTCATGTGGAGGATTGATATCTGAATGAGTACTATGCAGGGCTTTCCGAGAAACGAAACGAAATATTTCGTTTCGTTTCTCAACGACCCCGGAACGTTTTGTTTCGTTTCGATTCGCTATTGAATAACGAAACGAAACTCACTGGAATTTCGTTTCGGTATAGAATAACGAAAGTGTAACGAAACTAAGAGAGTTTCGTTTCGTTTCATCCTACGTTTAAGGATTGATATGAGAATTTCGTTTCGTTTCATTCCGTTTCGTTACAGAAGAAACGAAACATAATGGGGATCCAATAACGTTATTGGATAACGAAACGATATTATGAAACTTTCGTTTCGTTTCGGTTTCCTGTGAGTCTCAGGTGTTTGGTCTCGTTTCGTTTCGTTTCTTCTGTAACGAAACGAAACTCGCCTCAATTTCGTTTCGGTGGAGAATAACGAAAATGTAACGAAATCCAAAGAGTTCCGTTTCGTTTCATGCTACGTTTAAGGATTAATATGAGAATTTCGTTTCGGTTCGATTCGTTTCGTTACAGAAGAAACGAAACATAATGGGGATCCAATAACGTTATTAGATAACGAAACGATATTATGAAACTTTCGTTTCGTTTCTGTCCTCAATGAGTTCGAAGGGTTTGGATTCGTTTCGTTTCGTTTCTTCCGTAACGAAACGAAACTCGCCTCAATTTCGTTTCGGTAGAGAATAACGAAAATGTAACGAAACTAAGAGAGTTTCGTTTCGTTTCGTGCTACGTTTAAGGATCAATGTGAGAATCTTGAGAGAGGAGTCTCGTCCCATGAGAGAACAAATTAAATGAAATTGACATATATGATTTCGTTATTACATAACTAAACGAAATTATGACAGTTTTATTTTGTTCCCGTTTCCAATGAGTTGAAGACATTCGAATTCGTTTTATCTCGTATATGAGTAGTTCCGTGGGAACTTTCATATTTGAGAGTCGAAAATGTGCCAACCCCAAATCTCACTTCCGAGGGTTCTCGGATGGATTTTTCGACTTTTTGGAACATATAAAGCATAAATTAACTCGCGCACGAATGAACAAATTTTCACCCTGACATTTTGAGGTACGGCTCGGAACCTGACATTTGGCCCTAAAATTGATCCCACGGCCAAATGGGTTGAGCTACGGTCTTGAGGTTTTGGGGTTTCCATTTGGCCATCAGATACTTTGAAAAAAAAACTGACTAGGGACTCCGTAATCTCGCGTTGAAGGGTCGCACTAGTAGGGCACGGAACTGACCAAAAACTTAGCAAATCCAGATTGGAATCCGAACGCCACTTGGTTATTAGTTAATTTTGCGTCCATTGCGTATACGCAGAATTTTCACCACGAGGGCTGAAATCAGGGTTCTCGTTTCTCATCGTGGGAAACCAAATCTCCGCAACGAGGTGCGCACGCAATTACATATGTACCTACGTGCCGCGTAGGTACACGTTATGTGTCAAAGCAGGGATAAGTATAACTTTCGATCCATCGAATTCATCAAAAAAAGCTCTTCTGCATTCACGCGTGAGATCTGATCCGCCAAGGCGTTTTGATGATATCTAGCACAATTTATATTGTAATAGCCTGCGCTTGAGAGGATATGACGGAGTAATGATACGGCTTCATATGAATAATTATAACCTTTCTCGTGACTCTTCAAAACTGCAGTATATTTCTGTATCCTTCAATACTACTCTTTGCATTCTTACTGTATGGAACAGTATCGGATCAGTGGTCTTTTGAGAATAGTACATTACGCGTCGAGTATTGGGAACATTTTTTCCTTCGGGAATCCAGGCTGGACGCGGGCGAAGGCAACGTCCAGGTTGGTTTTTCCGCAGGAAAAATGTTCCCGCGCGAGACGCGTATGCAGTTTTATACGTCTGTACGCAGAAACAGCTTGTTTGTACGCATGGACGTATAAAGAATATTCCTACGATCGACTCCAATAATTTCAGAACTGCAAGGAGTAGATCTACTCTAAGCAACTTGTCACAAAGTCGATGAATTCTCTCCAAGATTGATGATTCTCTTCACATTATTGGAACATATCGAGTCGATCAATTTTGATGTAAAATATCACGAAAAGTAAGAAAAAGCTTCGAAACTGTTCTGAATTCCTTGAAATTCTTTATGAATAAGTGGTTGCATCCTCTGTATCAGAAAAGTTGAGATACTAAATAAATTCTTGGACTTCTACATGAGTTGGGATGGATATCCACGAGCGGCCTGGATATGCTTTTCATCGGTTGCGTCGGTTCCACTAAATTCCTGCTTGATTATCTCAACTTTGAAATTTGCTCGTCCATGGCAGAGAACAAATTCGTATCTCTTCCAGGGATTGGTCTTTTTGATTCACGAATTTCTCCCCGTTTCCATATTCCAAGATGAGTGCTAATAGCTCCTAAACTCTCTACCCTCTGCGACACGACCGTTGGTCTTATGTTGAAAGATTTCTTTGTCTTATTATATATGAGTAGTTCCGTGGGAACTTTGGAATAATGTGTGCCTGCTTGTACAAACCCTAAAAACGCTCGACAAAAAGACCTGAAGGGCCATTTTCGATGTATATTTCGGTGTTCTTTTTGGTGCAATCGTTTGATTTTCGATCCAAGGCTACCAAAAAAAGTTATCATGAAAGAGGTCAAAATGTCAGTTGCGTGCCATGTGGTTTTTCATTTTTTCGACCTTTGTGAGTGTGAAGCATCACGGTGGGTCTCGTTTGAGACTCAAGGGGACGGATACATTGAATCTAATGCTATCCTGCACAAAATGCTACTGCTATAAGAGCCCAAACACCACTTCTTGTGTGCATAACGAGCACGTATATTTTGTGGCGCAATTTTACTAAAAATTTCACTCCCCAACTTCCTCTCAATAAAAGTATATTAGCCTTATTCCAGACCTCCCCGTACCAATTTATTCTGGAAGACAATTTTCAGGCGCAAATTTTCCATGCCTCAGAATTTTGAGGAAATTGATTTTCATACTTTGCGGAGCTCTTTCCCGCAAAAATCTGGATTTGCTAAGTTTTTTGGTCAGTTCCGTGCCCTACTAGTGCGACCCTTGAACGCGAGATTATGGAGTCCCTAGTCAGTTTTTTTTCAAAGTATCTGATGGTCAAATGGAAACCCCAAAACCTCAAGACCGTAGCTCAACCCATTTGGCCAAGGGATCAATTTTAGTGCCAAATGTCAGGTTCCGTGCCCGCTGTCGCGTTATCTTTATGATACTTATGGTACTCATGACTGAAAATTTGGTCATTCGTGCGCGAGTTAATTTATGTTTTATATGTTCGAAAAAGTCGGAAAATCTATCCGAGAACCCTCGGAAGTGAGATTTGGGGTTGGCACATTTTCGACTCTCAAATATGAAAGTTCCCACAGAACTACTCATAAACGAGATAAAACGAATTCGAATGTCTCCAGCTCATTGTAAACCGGAACAAAATAGAACTGTCATAATCTCGTTTAGTTATATAATAACGAAATCATATATGTCAATTTTATTTAATTTGTTCTCTTATGGGACGAGACTACTCTCTCAAAATGCTCACATTGATCCTTAAACGTAGCACGAAACGAAACGAAACTCTTTTAGTTTCGTTACACTTCCGTTATTCTCTACCGAAATGAAATTGACGCGAGTTCCGTTTCGTTACAGATGAAACGAAACGAAATGAAAGTTTCATGATATCGTTTCGTTATCTAATAACGTTATGGGATGCCATTTATGTTTCGTCTCTTCTGTAACGAAACGGAATGAACCGCAACGAAATTCTCACATAGTTCCGGAAACCAAGCCTGAAACGAAACGGAACTCTTTGAATTTCGTTATATTTTCCATATTCTCTACCGAAACGAAATTGAGGCGAGTTTCGTTTCGTTACGGAAGAAACGAAACGAAACGAATCCAAACCCTTCGAACTCATTGAGGACAGAAACGAAACGAAAGTTTCATAATATCGTTTCGTTATCTAATAACGTTATTGGATCCCCATTATGTTCCGTTTCTTCTGTAACGAAACGAATCGAACCAAAACGAAATTCTCATATTAATCCTTAAACGTAGCATGAAACGAAACGGAACTCTTTGAATTTCGTTACACTTTCGTTACTCTCTAGCGAAACGAAATTGAGGCGAGTTTCGTTTCGTTACGGAGGAAACGAAACCAAACCAAACCAAACCCCTAAGACTCACAGAAAACCGAAACGAAACGAAAGTTTCATAATATCGTTTCGTTATCTAATAACGTTATTAGTTGTCATATTCGTTTCGTTTCTCTCGTGTGAAACGTAACAAAAGCGGGACTTAGAATCGTTTCGTTCCCAGAAACGAAACGAAACATAATGAAATTTCATCGTTTCGTTTCGTTTCTCGGAACGCCCTGGTACTATGAGGGTTTCCATTATCATTGTAATGTGTCAGACCGCCACCTGTTTGAATTGCCTTGCTGCGTTGAGTCGATGATACTACACTTTGTGTAATAGGGGCCATTCCACCCGTAAACGATTGTCCATTATACACCAGGGTTTGACAAATAACGCTAGTTTCGTTATGGTGCGTTATTAACGAAAGCCTCGAAGATGTGTTATGATATTCGTTATTTCGTTAAATAATGGTTAGGATTCCGTTATGTTTTCCGTTACGTTACTAGAATAACGTTAAAATCATAACGAATTGAATTTCGTTTCGTTATGAGTTTCGGTATTTTTAACTAAACGTATAACGAAATTCATGTGGATGACGTTATTTGAAACTAACGAAACTAATAACGAAATTGAGTAACGTAATTTCCAAGACATTTCGTTAAAGTTTTCTGTTACGTTAACATAACGAAATTCTTTCCCGAGTTTCGTTACGTCATTTTTCCCATTGTATTCACAGCCGCTAATGAATTCTGAGTGAATGCAATATCACCCTCTCTGAAAATGGCGATATCTCGGATTCTATGCGTCGTAGGAGAATTTTGAAGAAAGTATCCCCAAATACTTGGTTGTACCCACCAACCTAGTCTATCTCTGGCGCATTAGGAATCAGTCATATCCGATCTTCTCTATTTAAGGCCCTCGTGGGGCAAAAGTTCGTCCTGATCACTTGGCGAAAGAAAAAAAACGAAACGAAATACAATTTCCATTTTGTTACGTTACTCGCGGAAGTAAGGTAACGAAATCAATTATAATGTGAATAACGTTACTCGAATACCGTAACGGAACTCCAATACTTGAATTTCGTTTCGTTATTGATAACGTTATTCACGTAAGAGTCGAGTTTCGTTATTCAAGAATAACGTTTTCAATAACATAACGAAATCCAAGGATCGGAGTTTCGTTCCGTTATTGGAACGGAGTTCCTTTACGCTCGTTTGGGTGAGGAGTGGAATCGTGCGACCGGCACCGCCCCGCGTAACGAGATTCGATGCAACCCGCCTCACAAATGCAACGAAAAACCGACATACGATATAGGTATACTGCATGGGCTGAGGGACCGCGTGTATTCTCAGCATTAGGGTACCTAGAAGGGGGTCTCGACACGGTCCGCCATATTCAGACAAATCCGGTAGATATAGGTATACAAAAAGTATTAGTTTGTCTGAATATGGCGGCGATTTACCCAGGGGTGGGAGAACCGTGTCGAGACCCCCTTCTAGTGACCCTACTCAGCATATCACAGATGCCAACGCCAAGATCCGTCTGCTGTCTGCTCTGCTCTTCATGTACACAGCTCGACTGACAGCAACATATGATTTTTATTGTTATTTAGTATTATTGCTGCATTATACTGGAACGAGTAATGCTTCCATCGCTAATTTTCGATTGCTATACGGGTTGTTTATACGGAAATTCAGATCGTGTTTGGTGGTGTGATCCCGATAAAAAGTGTGCAGTGTTGCGTGTGGTGGGTCCTCATTTTGCCCTCATTGCGTGGGAGATGAGGGTTTTCTGAGTTTGAATAAACGCTATATGAACACAATCCGAACTCCCAGCAGAACGAGAGTTTTTCCGAACTCTCGTTTGTCCTGCTTCATTTTATCAAAGTATTCAGCAAGCTCATTTCTATCTGTTCCAACCCTAATTTGGGAAGTAATTTCTTGAAGCAACCAAAGCATTACTGTTTTGGATACATATGGGGTCTTAATCAAAAATGTGGTTATTCGTGTGCCACCATTTTTAACCCATACATGCCACTGTTCCAACTTTAAACATGTTCAAATCCCCATCTAAATTCTGAAACATGATTTGACAAGGAAGGGCGTACAATGCTGTAATTTATTGAGTTGAGCATTGACTCACTTAGACGTTACAACAAAAATCAAAATCCTCTAAGACCTCATTGTCCACCAATATCAATTTTAGTCAAGCCTAAATGCATTCAACCATGGCTGCATGCAATACACTTCTCCTTTTTTTTTAGAGCATAAACCTATTCTTTCTCAATTGAAGGAGTCGAAAAATCTTTCGACTCCTTCACATTGATTACATCGGTTTTTCCTGCAAATTTTATTTAGCACTGTTTGTGCGACGTTTCGGTTGCTTTTGATTTTGCAACCCTTTTCAAGCTTAGAATTCATAAATAATATCCATGGTAAACTCATGGTCCTAATATATCCATCCAATCACAGCTTGGGGTCAGTCTATTTTATTTGGCAATTTGAAAAGAAATTTTTTTGGTGTGATATTTTGAAAAAACTGTCATCTCTGTTTTGAAGGAAGATGTTATTTCCTTCTGTTGTCGATGTTATGACAAGACACAGGAGACTGAGTTTACCATGAATATTATTTGTGAATTCTAAGCTTGAGAAGGGTTGCAAAATCAAAAGCAATCGAAACGTCGCACAAACAGTGCTGAATAAAATTTGCAGGAAAAACCGATAGTATCAATCTTTCGATTCAAGAAATATCCTGTGATAGAGCTCTTACATTGTGAAATTGATTGGAGGAGGTTGTTCAGAAGCATCTCAGCATCAACTTGTGAAACTAACATTGTTGTGGCAAATCCCATAACCTGCTTAGATGAAATGAGTGTGTATTCTGTACAGCAGGTAAACTGTGATCTCGCTAATCAATAGGGTTATGGTTTCCATCCTATCCAGTAAGTACAAGATTGCATCAAATTATAAAGAGTTCAATCCTTGGTCATCTTTGGCCAAAAGTTTGAATATGGATTACGCGTATCATCACTTCCACTCTACAGATGTTGTTAGGCACTCCTCACATTGACATACATTGAATATTTATTTGAAAATTAACAGAGAATACCACTTGTGATTCTCTATGAACCTAAAATGAAGTGAAGACAATCTAAGAGAGTACATCACTTGATATAATATTGTAAATTGTTCAATAAGGGCATCAATTCAAACAAAAATTTGAGACAAAAGTCGAAATTCCCCCATGGTTTGTAGAGCTATTATTGTCAATTTCGATCCTTGTGCTTGATTAATGGGTTTGAACAATTCTCATCATTTTTCTAGAGCTCCAATTGAAAAGTGAAATGATATCAGTGTGAGGAACCATCAGAATCTAAATTTGTTTAGAATACACATTCATCGTCGAAAGCCTCAATCAGCTCCAAGAAGATGTTTATCTTTTTTGGGCAAGAAGGAGAGTTTAAATGAATGAGATATTGCTTTTCACTTTACTAAATGAGTACACGGGTTCATTGGATCTTTAAAAATTAGTCTCAATGATCCAATCAATTCCAATGAAATTTCCTTTTACACCTTTTCACCATGTTTTTCACCGGCTATGATGCCTTTCATGAGCAACTCAGTGTTGATAATTGAGAATCACATTTGCTTACTTCTTTTAAATATGTCTCCTATCATTACATTTTGGGGAGTCCATCCCAAACTGAAGTCATAATTCTATTTGGGTAATGCATGGTATATTATATTTGAGAAAATGATGTCAACTATCTCTATTACTCAGGGGCTTAATACCGTGATATCTTTTTCAAATACCGTTATAATGAGCTTTGAAAATCTCGAAAATCAGTTATAACTCATCCAAACTTCCAGATCATATCGATATTCAATGATCAATCCAAAGACAGCCTTGGAACTCCGTTCCTTACGCGTTTCTCGAACGCACACGAATATTTTGTATTATGTTAGTAACGTTACGTTACGGTATTTGGTTATGTTATCCTCACGTAACGAAATTACCTCTCAATTTCGTTTTTTGTCATGATGACGTAACATAACGAAATCGATAACGCAATTTTGTTATGTTATTTGTCAAACCCTGTTATACACAGTATTCGTCTTGCCATTTGTACCATAGTCCGCTTGAGTGTCGTCCATTTCTATTAGAGTAAAGAGTAGTGAGTTTATCAATCTTCATCATATTGGAGATAACTACGAGATATTGTACATGCGATAAGACATTAGTTCTAGGGTTAGAGAGTTAGTATGTGAATTTCATTGTACTCAAGATGAACTGAACAAATACAGATAGTGAGTCTTTTGTTTGGTCCTCTGAACCAGTTCTGATCATTGTAATAATTCTAATCAAGGATCCAGTTTCAATATCCTAGAATACTTGGTGAAAATGGCGCATACAGGTCATTTTCAGAGATAAAGCCAGTCTTGTAATTGTTATGAACCAGGGTTCTTGAGGTTCGTGTGCTATGGGTTCTATTCTGTCCTTACCAGACCGTCGGGTCAGTAAGTTGGGGTGCAAGGTATTCTCTGGATGACAAGTCCAAGATGTTGAGTGCAGTATGGATTTTATTCAAAGGTAAGTTATAAATCCGAGAAAGAGACTGTTACAACTGTTCGTTATTCTACTGATTCTACAATGGTACGAGAGTATCAAGGGCTGAGACTACTCGTCCTGGAATGCTGCTAATCGCGGAGTCTACGCTACGAGTTTACGTGGTCGACTGTGATTCTAGAAGCCTAATATACGCGGCGAGATCAACTGTTAGGACAGAAGCCTGGATCGGCGTTCTTACGCCACTTTTATACTCTTCCCCACATCGAGGTCAAATGCGCGTCGGCGCCTCTGTTCTCGCGCCTACTCGCGTTAGTGTGCTCGTTCTCGAACATTCTAGAAGGCTCCAGACTGGCACCACTGAGTCATGGCTATCAATTCTTGCACGCGCGGTTGGTGACGCTTTACATTGCAATGAATACTGCAATAGCTGGAGCTCGTGTTTCTAGATCTACTCCATGACGCACAGCTATAGATCCTTGCACGTGCGGCTATACTTGCACCACAATCCATTCAATCTCGCAATAGCTGCAGCTCGTAGGCATGGAGTCTAGACTAGCTCCATGACAGAATATTGAATTGGAGTTCAAATCATGTCTGCTAAGATCCCTGCATTTCAGAGGGATAATTCCATGTTCAGTTATCTGGATCCGTTGGGAATTACTTGAGTTCTAAAGGTTTTGTGAAGAAAAGTTAAAGAGTTAGTATGTGAATTTCATTGTACTCAAGATGAACTGAACAAATACAGACAGTGGGTGTTTTGTTTGGGCCTCTAAACCAGTTCTCATAATTCTAATGGTTCTAATCAAGGTTCCAGTTTCAATATCTTAGAATACTTGGTCAAAATGACGCATACGGGTCATTTCCAGAGATAAAGTCAGTCTTGGAATTTTGAATTGGAGTTCAAATCATGTCTGCTATGATCCCTGCATTTCAGAGGGATGATTCCATATCCAAAGTTCGGGATCAGTTAAGAATTGATAAATTTGTATCTTTTGAAGTATTCCTGAAATTAGAAATTGGGGTCTCTGATAATACTTATTTTTCAAAAGTTCATGCTCAGTGGCTTTCTGTCCATTCAAATGTAATTATCAAGTAAATTGAATTGCATCTCATTGCATCTGTGGTTTCCACTATAGGTACACATTATTTCCAAGGCCCCTGATGTATGTGAGAGGGGCACAATGTCAAGACCTCTGATATTAGTGTGCGAGAGGGGTACAATACATGAAGTATATATATAGATATATATATATATATTTTTAGTTATAGACATTTATGACGACCAATTTTACAAATATACCCACTTATGACGACATTTTCGGTTATGACGACCGGTCGTCATAACATTTACAAATATACCTACTTATGACGACCAAAATTTTCTTTACGTATACATGACTTATGACGACCGGAAACGGCTGTCTCAGAAAACTTCTGTTATCTCCTCGGCGGTCATCTCCCACGAGGGATGGTTAGTGTTTTGAACGCAAAACGGAGTCTCAGCACACGTCTGTCATCTCCTCGGCGGTCATCTCCCACGAGGGATGGTTTAGTGTTTGAACGCAAAACGGAGTCTGAGCACACGTCTGTCATCTCCTCGGCGGTCATCTCCCACGAGGGATGGTTTAGTGTTTGAAAGCGAAACCACTGTCTAAGCAGAACAACTGTTATCTCCTCGGCGGTTATCTCCCACGAGGGATGGTTTAGTTTTTGAACGTAAAATCACTGTTTTAACCCCCGGTCGTCATAACATATTGATAAGTGTAACAACGGTATCTATACTGTCGGTCGTCATAAGTACTGTATAGATGAGTTTATATATATATATATATATATATGATAGCATCTTCAATTCTATCATAAATTATAAAAAAAAATATATAAAAATTGCATTTTCTTTTTCAATCGTGCCCATTGTGTGTGAACTGAGTGCATTTAGAAATATACCTGTACACATAAGTGAAATGCGCATCATGCCTTTCAAATAACACAATGAAATCCGCGTTCTGCATTACATGCACCAAGTTTCAATATTTCTATAACCGTTGAAAGGCGCATCCCGACTTTCAAACGATAGATTGTAATATGGACGATACCTTTCGCGCAGTGTTATCAAGTTAATCTCTTCTATGAAAATTTGGTAGAAATAGTGTAATGGGCAAATGATCTTTCATGGCAAATTATGAAACAGGACTCGCATATTACGGCGTGACTCATAAACCTAATCCGTTCCTGGAACTTAAACAGCCTCGCAAAGTAAAATACTTCTTATACATTTCAAAGCTGTTAATGAAAGACTATTCGCATATTTCAATACAAGTCGTAAAATGTAATCATCTGTAGGGATTTTCATCCTAGAAATGTAAGGGCCATACTGATTCTCTTTTGTAGCAACGGAATAGTATGATTGGCTATCATTTACACTCATATGGCTCAATTCCATTTGCATGGATTCCAATGTCATTTTTCACCATTGGAAGCGATTGGCCAATACCCCCATCATTCCGTTCGCATCATCGAGTAGTGCAAGAGATGAATAGCTGTTTAGATGATCGAATAATATTGAGGGGTAAGCGGGTTGGCGATTGAAACCGATTGAAGTCGATTCAAACGGGCTTGGTTCGTGCAATTGATTACGATTGATCCGATGAACTCATTCATTCCTCATTGAAACTCATTGATTCCTATCGTATTAAATTCAATGTCACGTTCGACCATTGGAAGCAATTGGCCAATAAACCAACATCATTCTGTTAGCAACATTCGGTAATGCATGGAATGAATAGTGAAGCGAGCAATTGAATAATATTGGGGAGTGAGCGAGTTTGCGATTGGAACCGACTCAAGTCGATTGAGACGTATTTGTTCTATGTCGATTGAATATGATTGGTCGTTTCAACATATTTGAATGGATCGGCATCACATAAACTTCAATGTCGGGGTTGCCCATTGGAAGCGATGGGCCAAAAATTCATTCCCTCCGTGACACTTTGTATTGCAAGAGATGAATAGCAGTTTAGGCAATCGAATCATATTGCGGAGTGAGCGGGTTGGCGATTGAAACCGATTGAAGTCGATTAAATCGAACATGGTTTATGTCAGTTGAATGTGATTGGTCTCGTGAACTTTTTTGGGTTGTTTGCACCATTGGAAGCGATTGACCAACAGTGAGATGATTCCCTTCGTGACATTCCGTGACGCAAGAGATGAATAGTCTCATGGGCGATCAACGTCGCTGTCTCGTGCTCCAGAGGTCGCAGATTCAAACCCCGTCAAAGGTAAAAATTAATCATAGATTTCTCCATTAATTAATAAAAATTGAATGATTACATTCCTTTCAGGATAAATATCTCCGTGAATATCCGATGATTGAAAACTATCTTGAAAAATTGATAAAGTATGTGAACAAATAATGATTAATAAGATATATAACATGAATATGATCACCCGTAAGCATACTAACCGAATTAAAAATCAAAAACAAAGTATAGACATTTTTTTCTCGATCCAATAGAACGTACGTTTTTAGATTCGATTCGATCCAATTGGATCTCACCGTAGATTGAAACCCATTGGGAGACATTTAACAGTCATTCACTAATAGAGCAACGGTTGGTTAGCTCCAATTGACTGACATTGATGCATCTGCGAGGGACCCTGCCGTATTCATTCGCAATTGAAGACGATTGGATTACCATTCACTAATCTATAAATTCCTTTCAAGAACGATTGGTTCATATCTTCCAATTGAAACCGATTGAGGAGGATTGAATCCAATTCACTGAACTTCTTTTGTGCCATTGAAACACACTGATTCCCCAATCTAACGGTTGATTGAAACCAATTGAGAACCGTAGCGCAATTGTACTTGTGGCCACTCAAGGCAATTGGAGGAGTATTCAACAACTCCTAATTCCCGCTTGAGGTCGATTGATTCCTATAGCTATATGTAGAGTCATTTGGCAAAATTAGATTCAATTGACTGAATTTTATACGCGCTTTTCAGGTCTATTGAAATCCCTCTCCCAACTCATTGTTCAACTCACCTCCTATCGAATTCGATTGAGTGACATAAGATTCCATTGACCGCACTTCAACCTGGTCCGAGTAGATTGGCGTCTTTCTCTCCTAAGAGATTGAAACCAATTGGAAACTATTGGGGAATTCTTAGTCAATAGTGCAATGGTCGATTGGCCCTATTGGAAGGTATTAAATGACATTCACCAACTCCTAGATTTCTCTTGGATCCGATTAAATCATATAGCTCCATTCGGAATCGATTGAGCGAAATTAGTTCCAATTGATTGAAGTTCAAACATGCTTTTCAGATACATTGAAACTCCTCTCTCAATGCTTCGAAACCGATTGAGAATCACTCGATCCCTTAATCTCTAGAATGTGATAAATATCCAATAGCAGTTCCGTGATTGGAGCGCATTGAAAGAGTATTCATCAATACCCAGAAGTCTATTCAAGCGCATTGATCAATATAGCAAGGAGCATGGAATATCACGAAGGAGCATTCATCTCAATTGCAATGAAGCAATTGGAAGTACTTGGTTGAAGTAGGCCCTCGACCTTTCATTACTATTGAGCCCCATTCCGTTAGAAATTCATCAATGAACACCGAAGTCAAAGTTGCATTTCAGATATCTAATTGAAATCTCATTCAGGAGTATTGACTATAGAGCAATTGTTTTCAATGGGATATTTCTAGCAGGGGCGTGTCCCATCTATTGGTTGCTCGAGGAGGGCACGGTTTTGGACAACTGTGGTCCAACAGGTCGCGAACTCGTCTTCACCCCTATTTGACGGTCGCGATTCCCATTCAAATCAACTCTCTGGGGTACATTTCTGGGCAATAAGCGTCGCCTACAATCATCAAAGGAATGACCTTCTCTTTTGCAGAAATTACATTAATCGTTAGACCGATTAGAGGAGCGATAGGCTGGTCATGACAGAGTAACCCGACCTATTACAAAAAGTGCAGAAGCGTTTATTTCCGTACGGAATCGGCACTCTTCTGGCTCGGCAATCACGTGATTAATGTCCAAAATTTGAACAGTTATGACATTGTATCTTGAATTCATCTGGGCCCAACTTTGTTTCGGGTTTACTTGGCTCTTCAATCTTTTCCATAGCATGACAAAACAATCGCCGGGGTCGAGAATTCGTATCCGAAGTGGCCCCTAAATATTGTCTTTGTTCTCAACGTCTCTCTAGATCGGTGGCTGTGCGAATCGCATTTTCAAGCGTCGTAAAGGTTCGTCCCAGAATCATTTGTGCAACTTCGGTTTTAAGGTCGGGAATGAAGCAATCAATTGCAGTAGTTGTCAAACCTTCAATAATTCCACGTGCAATCGATGTTTCAAATCCCCCGACCACCAATTCCGTTCCGCGATTAAGCATATTAGTTACACGAAGTCCATAATCGGTTACTTTTTCCTCATCTTCTTGCACGACACGTGCCAAATCGACTTGTAATTGCGGCAGGCTTTGTGCTGAAGAAAATGTTCTCTTAAGAAATTTCACGAACTCATCGAAAGACGTCAATATACGGCCCTCCAAGAGCGCTCTGGCAGGACTCACTATTTTAGATTTTACCAACTCCAAAAAGAAGACTTTGTCAGTGGGGTCGACAAACCTCTCCGCATTCTCACAATCTCGTATGAATTGATCAACTGAAATAGTTTGTCCGCTGAATCTGGGTAAGTTTTTTACTACATCTGTGGCTTTTTGCACCGTACAACGTGAAGCCCTATTCTCCGATCTGGCCAACATTGTCACCTCATTCGTAGCATTCGATGCGGAGAAGGGGTGATTATCCGCAAGATTATCAAATCGAGCAGTTTCGGCGGAATTGGAGCTCACACCAAAGGATTGGATGGACACACTTGAATCTCGCTCCCCCATACCATTCGTCATTCCTATTTCCCCTTGATCCAACACAGTCATGGGCGTTCCCTCAATACCATTGGATTCTGTGATTTTTCGCGCATTACTTCTTAGATTTCTCCCTACTCGCGCCATTTTCGATCTTGTTGATATCCTCAACGGATGATTTTATTCCTTCTCTCAGTTCTGTCAAATGTTTCTCAAGATTTGTATTCGACACTTTGACTAACTCTAGCATATCCTTCAGGACCAGTAATAGGGAAGTATATTTACTTACAAGCTCAACGACTTCGCGAGTGATATTAATTTGAGTGTCTTGATCTTCTGAATTTATGCTATATTGTCCACCAAAAAGATCATCAACCTCATTCATGCGTTTTACGAAATCGTTTATGTTAGATTCACACAATTTCACCGAATTCTCAAGTTTCTCTATACGAACCAGGATATCGCTTATTTCAGAGGTCATATTCAACAAGATCGACTATGGTGTGCGATTCTCTGAAGATAATTACTTAGCTTTCAAGAAGAACTGCAGCTCGAGGTCGCGATGATAGCCGTCAATCCGGGTAGGTCGAAGTCGCTCGTAGACATCATCTATTGAAGGTGTATTCAATCTTGGTAATTGTCGGATGGATTTGTCGTCAGTCCGTTCTTGCTATTCCAGCAGTAGTTCCATGAAGTTGTGAGTTGGTCTTTGTCGGTGGTCGTAGGCTGGTCCTCCTCCTCCTTAGAGATACTAGTCAAGGTCGGACATGTGTCCCCGGCAAGAGCGGTTCGATCTCTGCATGCTCTGGTGCGTGGTAGGTTCGGTGGTACCAAAAATTCGACGCCCAAAAATGGGAACGGTTGTGACGGGTCCTGAGCTTCATTCTCGTAGAATCCTCGTAAGGCACCCTTCAAGGCGAGTAACCTGGCCTCGCTGCAACCAAGCCGCTCGCTGGTGGGTTATCTGGCTCGCAGATCCTTCATAAATCTTTCTTGGTCTGCTTTAGGTCTATGATCTGCTTTCCAATGTCTGGTTTTGGCGTGCTGTTATGTCGAATGGACTCGGTAATCTGATCGTCAACACCTTCGGCTAAGAAATTGAAAGTGCGCTGAGCTTCCTCGCTGGTCATTGATGAAACCCGCACACCAGGTATGAACGAAAGTGTTTGGCTCATAAATGTTTGTTCTACCTCCTCTCCTTATTTTGTTGATATCCTTCCTTCACTCTTCCAGAAAGGATCCCACTCCTGACACCAAAAATATTGTTATGTCCCAGCTCGTTGAAGAAGGCGCCTTCTTATTTCCAATTCTCGTTGTTACTCATACCAGGCTTGCAAAGGCGCGCAAGCGTAGAAGCGTATAAATGCCCTCAATGAGGCTGTGGGTACGTGGAATATGGTATTGAAATACCAAAAGTAAAGTGGTACATTATCACCAGAGAAGTATTTCGCTTGAAAACGACAGATCTTGAAAATTACAACTTTCCTTGTGTATGAGTACAATTACGATCAGATATAAATGTGGAACCATCAGAGATTCTAGTTCGAGCAAGAGACGCGTTGAAAGTCTGATCTCCGTGGCCAACTCCGGTCTTTATATGAGAAAAAGCTAGCATGTTGAGCATGCGCTGATCAAATGTGTCTTGACGTGCTCCGGTGGCTTTTATGGAGAGCCAATGTTAAATGCTCGATTTTCCGAACGCCGCGCGCTGTTTTGTCGAATTTAGCTAAGAATCATATACGAATTTGATGATTTATGGGGCGCTGCGCGCCTTTCACTTGAGTATCATATAGGATTCCTACGCTATGGTGGTGCTCTGCAGGGCGCCATGCACGGATTGACCTACTTCACATAAGAAATCTCTATAGAGAGTTCCGTTTTGGGGAATGCTCCGCTAGTCCATCCAAAAATGTGAGATGACGCATGTCTCGGTCTCGTCCCGTCTCTGTTGGTCTGTTAACCGTCACTAGTCACACTTGCGAAAATAAAGGGCATATCCCAGCAGAAGTATTGTTCCAGAAATAACATCAATGATTCGATTTTGGATATCGTAATGATTCAAACAGATCGCCTATCTTATCGCGCAGGACTTTAGTGTGATTCTCCCTCGTGTGTGAATTTGGCTCACAGATCCAATGCTCATGAGGGAACGCCGTTCTATTTGTAGTGCAAATTCACGCTTGATATAACAGACGAAAGGTGGCCATCTTCCTATCAAGCTCGTATGGTGGGATGCCAAGCCATGAGCCTGCACCATAAGGTGATAGAGAGAGTATCAAGTCTAAGACCATGATGATGGTTACTGATATAAAGTTGAATAGATATCCTTGTTCAAAAAATTTTCTATGTACGGATTTGTATTTTCGTATATTTCCTGAACTTAATTCGATAAAATTATACAATACATCATATTTACTTTTCTTCGTAATCACTATCATTCAAGAATCTCTGAATAATTTTGGGAATCCTAGGATGCGAGATCCCAGCCCATGGAATTTTTGTTCGTGCGAAACTTGACGATATCTCTCAATATTTATGATTTTTTTCAATAATACACAAACTTCAATTGGAATAATAGAATCATCGAGGTTCAAACTAAACATGGGCACAACATTTTGATCTGGTTACAAATTGCTGATAATTGATCTCTCTTTAAAACCATCTTCAGGATGTTTTTTTAGTCGGTGGGCTCCGCCCCTCGAATTCCCCGGCACTATGTGTTACTCTTCGTCAAACGTTAGCGTACGTGTTACTTTCCGTCGGACGGTATGAAAGTGTTTTTCTTCGTAGGAGGTATCGATTTATACTCAGTCCTCTGGCTTTACAGTATATCTCTATCGCATGAGGATATTGTAATAGATAATAGAACGTTTGAAAAACTGATATCCGATGAAAAATTGGGAATTAGTCAATAATATCTACACAATCCATTCACACCATTGAATTCTGTGTCTCAGAATTAATTAAATTCAATACATGGATGGATCTCAATCATTTCCATTCTATCGGAATGGACAAGAATATAATTCTATGGAATATTCTAGAGAAACGTGGCTAATTATCTATGTTCGAAAATCAAAGAGAATGGATCAAAATTCTTGTTCCTTTTTATTCGATGCTATGCTAATCATCTATGCCCTCGTGTGAAGAAAGGCTATTTTGTTTACAAATTCATTCTGCATAACAATTTACAATATTTACAACATGTCTGATTTGGGGATTTTTTTTCATTCAAATGAGGCACATCGCAATAGATTCTGTATTTTTAGAATATATATGCGATCATCTATCCAAAGAGTGGAGAGTGAAATTGATTGTACCTCTTCCACAAGAACATTTAGTTTGCAAAATGAAATAGACGTGCAAAGTAAATGAGTTCTGGAAAATAACTATATACGTTTGGTAGCTCAGAAAATAAGCTTCATTCTACCAAAAAAAAGTTTCTGGTCTCATGAAGTTTTATCTGAAAATTCCTCATAGAAACTCATGGAACATTCCAGAGTTTTTATTTATTAGTATAAAATGAATTCCACGCCAAAGCGACCTACGGAAAGGGGTCATCTCTCAGATTCTTTTTCAACCTTTTCCATTCGATTCTATGACCCAAGATAGGAACTTCGGACCATCTATGGGGTCCAGAAAAAGTTCCTCCTCTCCATTGCACACACATCCGTGAACAGACCGAAAATTCATCGTGTAGAAATCGATGCTCTTCTATTCACGAAAATGGGAATATTTCGAGTTTTTGAATAGCTATCGATTTGCGGGTTGCGACATCTGAAAGGGCATCGAAAAACCTATCGAAAACGTTGTCAGAAATTCCTTCTCTGTGATTTAGGGGACTCCTGAAGGCAAAAGAGTGTTTTTCACTAAAATGTTAATTTCTCAAAATGCCATTTTCTTTTTTTTTTTATAATCACATATTCGACGTAAAATTTTGCGTTCCTTCGAAATGAATAGGTTTCAGAGGAGTTTGGGGCGATCCAAGTGACTTACGAGGCATTTTTTGGAAATTTAATTTTTTCGGTTTCAGAAAAAGGTGATTTTGTGCGCATGCGCACAAACGTAGACTTTCGGCGCCACTTTCAATGGGAAGCTGACAAAATTTCCTATAAAATGACAACTCGCAAAGTTGAAATTCATCCACTGAAACGGGATCTGCGACGATTAATTATATCGAATCAGAATCACATGCAAATTCAGCCCATGAGAGCCTGCCGAGATGACACATTTACGAGATCTCCTCGGGACGCAATTTTGAGGACGAAATTGACCTGAAAAACATTCGGACCACATGGTGTTATCGTAAAATTGTATGAACTCTCAAAATATGCGATGAAAAACCCTGTTTGAGGCAAACCCGAGATGCTACATTCAATTTTTCGCAATTTTGAATGTGAAATATCGTATTTTCTGGCAAAAAATTGAATGTAGCACCTCGGGTTTGCCTCAAGCGGGATTTTCCATCGTATATTTTGAAAGTTTATACAATTTCACGTTAAAACCATGTGGTCCAGAATTTTTTCAGGTCAATTTCGTACTCAAAATTGAGTCCAGAGAAGATCTCGTGAATGTATCATCTCAGCAGGCGCCACGAAAGCGTTAATGGGCTGAATATTCATGTGATTTTGATTCGATATAATTAATCGTTGCAGACCCCGTTTCAGTGCATGAATTTCAACTTTGCGGATGGTCATCCTATAGAAAATCTTGTCAGCTTTCCATTGAAAGTGGCGCCGAAAGTCTACGTTTGTGCGCATGCGCAGAAAATTGACTTTTTCTGAAACCAAAAAAATCGAATTTTCAAAAAATGCCTCATAAGAGAGAAGGATAAAAGAAAATTTTTCTCGCAAGAATAAAAAAAATGGCTTTCTGAAAAATTAACATTTTAGCGTAAAACACTCTTTTACCTCCAGGAGGCCCCCAAATCACAGAGGAGAAATTTCCGACAACGTTCCCGATAGGTTTCCTGATGCCCTTTCAGATGCCGCAACCCGCAAACCGATAGCTATTCAAGAACTCGCAATATTCCCATTTTCGTGAATGAAAGAGCATCGATTTTGACACGATGAATTTTCAGTCTGTTTACGGATGTGCATGCAATGGAGAGAATTTTTTTCTTGGACCCCATAGGTGGTCCGAAGTTCCTATTTTGGGCCATAGAATTGAATGAAAAAGGTTTGAAAAGAATCTGAGAGATGACCCCTTTTCGTAGGTCGCTTTGGCGTGGAATTCATCATATACATATTCACACCTACTTGTGTGTCTATTCACCACGCGTGACTCTAGAAAGGAAGAAAACGTCTGCCTTACCGGCTTTACTACGAGCGAAGGTTTGAATACCATAGAGATACCAGTAATACTTATATTTGAATATTTCTCGAATAAAAACTAAAAGTTTGGGGTTATGGCACTCACATGCCCCCCCCCCCCCACCACCAAAATTCGAATTCTCGTTATGAGAAATGGAAATTTCAATCGAAAAGTGACATTTCATAACCTCAAAATTTTGGTATTGTACAGCACTACAAATGTCATTCGATCGATGCTGGGTCTCATTCAACATCTGTCCCCCCCACTACCTCTTCAAATCGGGTGTGCTCGCGGATATCATTGATCGTCGCCTCTTTGAGACCATGGCTCCGATCATCCTCATGCTGCTCAAAGTTCCAGTGGTCGGTGCAATTGGGCTATGAGGGGTTTTTCCCAAAAGTGTTCACTCTTGGCCTGCCTCCAGGATATCGTTATGATTTGTTGTTTGTCCAGGGACTGACTTTTGTCCAGGATTCCCAGATTTAGTTTTGGTGAGAACCTGTTATGATCTCACAAGATTCATTTTTTGTCACCACCTCCTGATATGTTTGATGATCTGAGGTTTGTATGACGTGAGCAAAGCCTGCGTTTTGGAGGATGTTCAAATGAGGAAAGTCTGACTCTTTTTCAGAGTTCAGCTCCTCCTCGGATGCACCTTTTGTGCTTGAGGTATCACACTTTCCATGAGTTCGATACGAATTATTCATCTAATTGGGGTCCTTGGTTTCGTCAGATTGAATTATGGAGCTTAGTTGAGTCGGAGACCTGGTATTGTATCTGCCGACATTCAATTCTACTGGAGGACAGGTACTTGATTTGTTTATTTTCACGTCAGTTGCATCTTGCCTCATGCCAATGTGACAATCATTTTTAGGTTCCGAGAAACGAGATGCAACTATATAGCGTTTCCCGGATCCAAAGATTTATATTCAGGGACTACGTTCGATTTCGTAGGTACCCTGGATTCAACATTCATCTTGTTTGAAGACCAGGGGTAATTTTGTCTTTGTTGGCGATTCTTGTTTAACGCGTCATCGCAGTTGAAATCAGCCAGTATATTGGGAAATGAACATTTGGTTCTCCCGGGTTAACATAGGAGGGCAGCTCTCAGATCTCCATCGAAGTGGAAACTGAGTTGACTGATTATTTCAGCGTCAGTCTGCCCCCCCCCCCCCGTCAACCTCGAGAGCGATATTGTATAGTTCCATGGCGTACTGAACTCTTGTCAACTTGCCGTCGGATTTGAATTTCCCAAATTCTAATTCCATTTTGAATTCTTTTCGAACACTCTCATTCCAAAAATGTTCTCGGGAGAGACATTCAAAGTCCATGAGAGACTCAATCTCATTTTCATGGAGATTATACCAGCTGAGAGCTGTTCCCTACAAGGATTTTGACATTACAAGATGAAGTTCTTGGTCATCCAACTCCATGGTCTCAACGTACAACTGGAGTTCCTTCAAGAATCTCACAGGGCGCTCCGTGGTTTCTCCTCTGAACACATGAGGTTTGAATCCCAATTTTCTCGCAATGGGTTCAGATAACCCGAGTGGGTTGCACGCGAGATCACTGAGTTGTTTTTGAATAGATGTTTGGGGGATTTGGATTCCTTCGATGGAATTTTTACATTGGTCGATATCCTTTTCGATCTCTTCGCAGCGTTTATTTCGCAAGTACGAGAGAGTATTTGAGAATGTATCTTGCATTACCTCAGTAAGGTTGATTTTATTGGAGAGTTTCCTGATTTCATTTTGGAAAGATTCATTTTGGGTACGGAGAGTTCCGTTCTTCTTTTGTACTCGGGTTAATTGTTAGAGTGCCAATTCTAATTCAGGAGAAAGGGCCTCATTTTTCTTCTCAAGAGTTTTGATTCTTTGATCCGAAATAGATTGATTATCATCCAAGATTTCCAACTCTTCTGTGACAGCCACAGTCCATGAATGCATGTTTCGATCGCGTAGGGGTAGACTTTCAATATTACTGTCGTCCTTCTTGATGTGAGTTAGAGTGGCACGGGCCGAAATATAGGCTCTGTCCGCACTCGCAATCGACGACGACTCGAAGACATTTTGAAGCTGACCCCGAACTACGAGCATGTAGAAGTGGTTGTCATCCAGACGGCGTTTTCAAGAATAAGATTCATCAGAATCGATCATTTCTCTTATCATCGTAATTATTCTATTACACACTCTTGTTGATGAGTTTCGAAGGACTGATTATGCATTAGAGTGATGAAATACATTCGAAAAATGCGAGCAATTGATGAAAATTTTGGAGTGGCCGGGGATCGAACCCCATGCTTCCGCGTGCGAGTCAAATACGCTGGCTACTAGACCAGCGAGGCTGTAGCCAGCGAGCGAGTTAATCGCGCTCTTCTAAATAGAATGAGGGAGGGAGGGCAATGCTCGCATCCGCTGAGCTATGTATATTGGGATTCCCCGAAGCAAGGTGAAGAAGTTGTTTACAGAAATAGATGAAAATTCGTACATAGAGCGATGGATGCTCTTTTCGACGTTATTCGTGCGATGTAGTTCACGCACTAATTCTATTTCGGATTCTAGATCACTGCAATTTTGTTCAAGGTCGTGCATACGATCTAACAATGATTCTACGTCAATGCGTAAGAGATGAATTTAACGGCCATCAGCAGTGGACGCATTCTGCAGATTATTTGAACGATCATCCAAATTTGAGATCGCGTTCCATTGCTCATCTTGGGTCCCGTTGATATTCTTGAGCTCTTCGCGCATTTCTCGAATTCGCACAGTGCAATTGTCATTAAAAAGCACACCGCGATATTCAGGTATCATTTCAAAACTCGAAGGTTCGACTGAGAGTTTCAGCGAATCTTACAGAAGTAGAAAAAACCATGGAGCGTACAAAACGCGCTGATATCATGGTAAATCACTCAAATTATTCAACGGAAAAAGTATGAGGGCACAAATGATGAATGGACCAAAATGATCCGAAAACACACGTTTTTCCACGTACCGAGTCCCTGTCTAGGCGCCAGATGTGAGTGACCAATAGGCTCTGAATCTCGGGAGAGAGCCAGTGATCAAAATTTATCGAGAGGGATGGGTACCTCGATAGAGGTGTATGTAATATTCTTGGATCGATATTGGGATCAGAATGTGCGGATCGATTGGGGTTGCTTGATTCGGCCATATTTTACGTATACGAGAGGACTTCAGCTCTCGGAACGCAAAACTACGGATCGAATATTGGATCAAATTTTATCCCTGCATACCAAGTGGACTTCAACACTTCAGCATGTCGAAATAAAATTCGATAGGGAGTATGAATTTTTCGAATAGTTTTCCACACGTGGCTTAGGTATGGAAGGGGACTTCAGCCCATCCATCCCAAGCTTCGAGTGGATTTTTTGGGGATTGAGTTTTACCCAGAGATGAGGAGTGAACTTCAGCACAGTCCCATCTCCTGATCAGAGTCAACAACTTCGCCTTCACCTGAATGCCTGTGCACGAGAAGGGACTGCAGACTCCGCGAATACAAGTTACCCAGACCGCATAGTCAAATCAGACTTTCATCATAAGTTCGGAAGGACTTCAGCCTTCGATTCTCAAGATGATCGTCTTAGAGCTCCATCGAGCTGTTCTCAGTAAAACACACACACATATATATATACATATATATATATTGACTAGCCAGAGGACTTCGTCTCGATAGAGTTCTTGGAATTCCGACTAAGCGCATGGTCCCCGCAATGGGCTAATGAGCCTCTATTTATACTTAGTTTTCTGGCTTTACAGTATATCTATATCGCAAGAAGATATTGTGAGAGATGATGAAACGTTCGAAAAACTAATATCCGATGGAAAATCGGGACTTAATCAATAATATCTACACAATCCATTCACCCCATTGGATTCTGTGTCTCAGAATGAATCAAATTCAATACATGGATGGATCTGAATCATTTTTATTCTATCGAAATGAACAAGAAGATAATTCTCTGGAATATTCCAGAGAAATGTGGCTAGTTATTTATGTTCGAAAATCAAAGAGAATGATCGAAATTCTTGGTTCTTTTTATTCGATGCGGTTCTAATCATCTATGCTTTCATGTGAAAAGAGGCTATTTTGTTTACAAATCCATTTCGCAATAACTATTTGAAATATTCACAACATGTCTAATTTGGGGACTATTTCCATTCAAATGAGGCACATTGGAATAGATTATCTATTTTCAGAATATATATGCGATCGTCTATCCAAAGAGTGGAAAGTAAAATTGATTGTAGAACATTCAGTTTGAGAATCAAATAGACGTGTGAAGTCAATGAGTTCTGGAAAATAACTATATACTAGGGTTTGGTAGCTCAGAAAATGAGCTTCATACTTTCGAGGGGAAGTTTCTAGTCTCATGAAGTTTTACATGAAAAATTCCTCATAGAAACTCATGGAACAATCCAGAGTTTCTACGTATTAGTATATACATATTCACACCTACGTATGTGTCTATTCACCACGCGTGACACTAGAAAGGGAGAAAGCGTCTGCCTTACCAGCTTCAATACGCGCGAAGGTTTGAATACCATAAAGATACTAGTAATACTTATATTTGAAGATTCCTCAAATAAAAACTAAAATCCTGGGGTTATGGCACTCACACGTTGTCATTCCAATTGCTTTGAATCGATCATTGAGCCTAGCTCGAAATATGCTCGATCCCTAGCCAGAAGAAATATGTGGACATTTTCCGTGGGGAACATACTGTGGATGTTGAATTTCACGTCGACGGGTGCACTCGCGATTCTATCGTTGTTGGCTAATATTTTGGAAAATCACCTCATTCGTTTTCCTTGCACTTTGTTAAAAATCATCTCTTTCACCCATTTGCTTCAAGCACTAGATGGAGAAATCATGCTAATAATCTATAGAAACATGAAAGAAGAAGCGTATAGTTTTGTAGGTTATATTGCCCCCACAATGTAAACAATGCCGCCGTAACGTCGCTCACAAGATCAATGTTACATACGCGTATCACTTCCGCGAATAGAGAGTTCAGGGAATTCGCAAGCCCTCAAAAAACTATCGTCCTCGTATATTGTTTGTGATTGCGGATCAAAATTGTACAGACATTTGACTGCTCTCAATTTCATGTTGAGCAAACACAGCAGCTTCCAATGCCGAGATATAAACAAACCTGGGTGATCAAAACATAGAGTCACTAAATCACTAATCTCCATGACACCCCGAGTGACCAATGCCCTAACCTGCCGGGAAAGCCCTTGCATTTTGAAATTTCGACGTTTTTGATCGATTATGCTGGAAAAGTGGATAAATCCCAAAATTATCAGAGAAGTTAGTCTGGAACTGAAATTCCGCGGGCTACACGGACCCGCAACTCAAACAAATTTTTTCTCAGTAATACGAAAAAAATTTTGCCGTACCCATCGAAAAAAACCAAATTCCTAATTTGCACCTGGCATCGGATAGTTCGAACCGTTTGATATGAAAATAAATTTCGTCCGAATTTGTGCCTCGAACAGAAAAAAACGTTCAGGGGGGTGGCTACCTTATCGTGGTCTTACGATATACATGAATACTTGTATATACTCTGAGGATTCATCACACACGATCGTGGATAATTACTGATACATCAAAAATTCTTCGATCCATGATGATCAGATATCAGAAGCTGGCTGATGATGTCACACATCCACCGCAGATGAGATGAGGACCTCGAGAGCGTGACGAGTGGGATACTTGTGTAACATTGGAAAAATAACAGAAAAATTACCGGCCACGTTTTATCCCTACTTTTTTACCATTTGAGCCTGTGCTTCGTGTGAAAGAGCTTGTTTGGCCTTCTCGTCCCTTGATCGCAAGCTTGTAATCCAGGGATCAGATGGAATCAACAGGTGTTTGAAGACGTCCTGGTTGGAAGACTCAATATCACAGCACCTACTATTTTCCGGACGTGCTCGTTTAACAACTTTATCAGTGCATTCTTGAGCCTCTTCGCTCACGATGTCTACTGGGACTGGTAATGCTTGAAATATTTGCTAGCCATGCATCACGGCTTTGTGGACTGATGGAGGCATTGGATATCAGTCGTAGTCTCTGACATAGATATCTGGTAGATACCAATAATACAATATGGTAGATACCAGCTTATGATAGAATTTTCTGAGCTGATCCACGTCAGAGAATATCTTTTTATTATTTGGTACAGTTTCAAGAAGATACAAAAGAAAATTCGGAACGATTCACCAAGATGCGTTGAAATGCGATTCACTCGACGGAACATAGATTTTTAGGGTTTTTCAGACGGTTCTCAGGGTGCCGTACACCACAAAGGCGACCTTGGGACCTAGGGAACCTTTCTTACCGCTCACTCTGGTGTTAGGAATTGAGGAAAATTGCTCCGGGGGCATTACCCGACAAGGGCCGATTTACCGTGCTTATCCGCCTAGTCCCTTTAGTGAGACCAATTCTGACATTGGGAAACTCTCGTGTATATACAGGATAGAGCTCATCCAAATTACAGAAAAATAACCTCTCCTGTATATTCTCTCGCTTCCCATCTTTTCCTCTGACCGAGATTGTGTCGCTCATCCCCGGCATCAGCCTACTGATATCATCCCTGATGTAAAATTCTTTAACCAGTTTGATAGTTTCATTGGACAATACTTTTCCCCTTTTCTTGGCAGGGTGGGATAGAATCCCGTGTTCATTGGCTAGCAGTTTGGACTGCCTAGCCTCCCATCCCGTGCAACCGAACTCTTCCACGAGATCATTCAGACTCCAGAACTTTTGCGCTAATGTGAGCAATAGCAGCCTTTCTTGTTTGTCAGTAGATATTTGGGATTTTTCTTTTATTTGATCAAAAACAGTAACTCCAGCAACATGACTCGCATCTTCGCATTTCTGACCATCAAATCCACATTTCTCAGGACTGCTAGGAGACTGTAAATCAAATTCACGATTCAGGCATATTTTCGCATATTCGAGTATTCCAGGATTCTTTCCCCTTAGATTTTTAGGTATCGGGATCAAACTTTTTTCTACAAGGTAGTCGTCCTTGCCGAGAGGATTTGCGCATCGTGTATCCATTGTGCAAACGCACGATTCATTCTATTTCCGAAATTAACATTGTGATGGTGGATAATGTAAATACCCCAAAATCATTCAATAAGAACACTCCAGGGGAATTCAATATTCAATCACAATTGCTATGAAAATCGCTCACATGGCGAGCTCTCTTATGCCGCAGACATCACAACGATCATTTCCACAGGAAAAACCAGACGCCACCTAGTGGGGCTTTGATCATAGCAGCACCCCGGATTGACAATAAATAATCTCAGCGAGTCGGCGACCAACTCACGGTGTGCAGAGGCATAATTTCCCCAAAAATCGGAGGAAACCTATTCTTTCATTCGCGTTTCCGAAGTGAAATTGTCTGATTTTTCGAATAAAAATGTTAAAAAAAAACATTAGTAGGGTAGGAGAGCGGGGGAGACGAAGTAGGTCACACCTTTTCTCACTTTTCCCCATAAGAAAAGCATTGCGCGCGGATCTTGACGAATGCATTGCAAGCATAGGAAACTGCACTCTCATGAGTTTGTCACGCATCGATGATTCCGCGCTCGGCAGTCCTCTCAGGTCACACCTTTTCTCACTTTTCCCCATAAGAAAAGCATTGCGCGCGGATCCTGACGAATGCATTGCAAGCATAGGAAACTGCATATCATGATTTTTCACTCATCCGCGCTCGCCTCTCATTTTTCCCCCATTGCGCGCGGATCTTTGTATGGTACTCCGAGCTCGGTTCTTCACTCCCGTCCATAAAAATATCATTGCCCGCGGATCCTCACGAAATACATTGGGAGGATAGGCATCCCGTCCATAAGAATATCATTGCCCGCGGATCCTCACGAAATACATTGGGAGGATAGGCAACTGCTCGTCTCCGTGCTCGGCATGACGGGATTGGCCCGCACACATATCCATCAATAATATTTGAGAAATATCGAGCTCATATTTTTGAGAGATGAGCAGCATAGTCCTTTCACTCTTTCAGCTACTCTCTCTCTCTCCTTCGCGCTGCCTATACTTCAGTCCTCTCTCTCTCTCTCTCTCTCTCTCTCTCTCTCTCTCTCATACCTGGCCTTCGCTCGAAATATTATTTCCTGCGAGCAGCGGTCAAGCCCGTTGTTTGAGCATCGAGAGCAGCTGCTGCCCACCTTTACTCGATCTCTCGTCAGCAGTATACAGCAGTTTACCGTCGCTCACACACGACATTATTCTTCAAATTACTTGAAAATTATTCACCCTCCTTTTAATATTATTATTTCTGAATTTACACGTGTCTCATCTTTTGCAAAGTGTTTCTTCGCGAGTGCTAAAGTGTAATACTACTCATTGTAGTTTGAAACATATGTGAATATATTGCTCATGCCGTGAGTGAAAGTTTTACCAGTGCGGTTTTGTGAGAATAGCTGATCACCCGCAAAAATCTGATGGTACATTATTCGTTCAAGATGAATGGTGAATTTTGGACGGCCAGTGAGAGTTTTTTCTTTTTGACTAGAACCTCAAACGGAGTAAGTACTTCAAATTTTTTTTTCCATGAAATATTTTTTTGGGAGGGTATCCGAAATTGAAATCAAAGACAATATTTTCATCCCCACACCCATTCATTTTTTTATTGTCGATTATAATTTTTTTTTCATTTTTTTTTTCATCACATACTATACAAGCACACCATATTCACACTGTAAGCTTTACATTGCAGCTTTTCTTACCTGGGTAGCACTCAGCATACGTTTTTTTTTCTCGTTATATCTATCCAACTTATGAGCTTTAACATTCATAATCACTCTCTTGAGTATCTTAGGCATATTGATGACTAGCATGTCACACTCAGCATTATTTTTTAAATCTAGATGATTATTTTTTACCAACCAATCTCGTATACACATTGGTCGATTCAATTTGATCAGTTTCTTAAGTCGAGCCTCTGTTAAGATCTCAACGAACCAATCGATTCCTTTTTCATCCATTTTTCTTCCTAAATATCTATTAAATTCTGAATCGACAAAATACTTATTGATTAACATTTTCTCGAAGCTACTTTGACTTAATGCTAAAACTTTACCCTCTAGATTGCTTATTATTACAATTATCTTAGAGTCTATTTTTCTACAATTGAGTGTGATTCCGCGATACTCTGTTGTCTCTGTCACACCTTGCACTTTATCTAGTCGCAACCTTGTTATTTGCCGACGCACTCGTTGTTCATAAATCGCGCACATTTCATCCCACTCCATCTTGTTCAATGTTATCTTCTCAGTCATATCACTGAGGATGATCTCAAATTTCCCCCGTATATTATCTGCTTCCATGTACAGGGGAAACTCTCGTCCTCTGAAACATGGTAGAGAGAATTTTAGTCAATGTCTTCCCATTTTTTTTTCTTTTTTTAGAAACGCTTGTATAATTAGAAAGGTGGGCTACTCACATTGGAACTATTCTGCTGCTATTCTTGATCCATTCTCTACTCGTTTCTTCTTCATTGAGCGGCAGATCATTGTCCCCCTCGCTCATCCATTCATAAGCTTCAAGCTGATTGATTGTCGATGAGGACGATGCTGACAATTGTCGTTCCTCATTCACACTTATGTTCGCTTGTGGTGGTGGTGGTGGCGGAGATGGATCTACCTCAGCTGTTGACCCTGTTTGATCCATGATATTGAAAACAGCTAATCGTTCATCATTTGGATCCTGTTGCACTGTCTGTGATATAGCTTTTAGCAGAGCTTCCATCTTTTAAAGTTCATCTAATTCACTATCACTCCATTCAACATTGTATGAATCATCAATTACAACGTCTGGCATATCCCTGAGTACTTGCCAAATTGGGATAGACCCCGGGCACGGGGGGATGTCATCATCATCATCGCACGTTGTAGAAGTGATTAATGCAACTTGTACCGGCGCTGGCGTCTCATCGTCATCAACAACGATTATTAATTCATAATCAAAATCATTCCCATCGTTATCGTTATCGCTCGTCGATGATGTAACTTCATTCTCGTCGGCAGCGTCTAGGGGTTGAGGGTCCTGCTCCTTCATCCGGATCCGCTCTTCTTTTATGGGTCGCTACCTCATATGGTGGGGGAGGTGAAGGGGTTGTTGATCTCCGATTCCGGTCGGAACCTTCACCACGCGGTCTTTGCGGAACTGGTGTAGGGGGTCGTGGTTGTTGCGGCGGTGGTGGTGGTGGTGGTGGTGGTGGTGGTGCAACTCCTGCCACCGGCTCGCCCGGTCTCTGCAGCGGCGGCGTGTAGCCTCTATTTTCTCTCTCTGCTTCTTCCCACGACTCGTACAATCGCACTTTTCGTCTACCACCTTGCTCTACAGATGCTAGATATCTGTATTCACTTCCCGTCGGATTGATTTGGTCAAGATTATGTCTCAAATTTTGATGGAAACCACTTGTAAATGCTTCCGGAGCAAAAACGTCAAATTTATCCTCTGACTGAACGTCCTCTAGTTCGAACACAACTGCTGGACCGTATCTCGTTGCTATACTTCTAACACCGAGAACTTTAAAACTTTTATTTAGCGGTAACTCACAAAATTTTTTAGTGTTAAAAAGATTTACTCTATAGTTATTCAGTTGATGGAATAGTGCCATCACACCCGTGGCACAACAACAACTGATTGACTGACTGCAAGGCTCATCCTTCCAGATGGTTTTATACCTTTTACAAAAGAGGGGCTCGCATTATTTATAATTTTTCCCTCCCAAAGTCTTAGTATATAACAGTCCCTCTTTTCTGCGCACCTGCAGTGAGAAGAATTGTTGGTACACTTTATTTAATTCATTCGAGCGCGAAACCTGTACGTTCATCATCTCGTCACTGTCAAGTTTTTTTTTTCTCCATTCCAAAAGAAAACGTATTGAACTTCCTCGTTGCGTGAGGGACAAGATTATCCAGAGCAACCTCACATCGTGCATATGCCATTGAAGAGCCGCATCTAATGCAAATCGCTCTCACAATTTTCACTGAACCGAGTAAAATGCGTTTTGCTCCTATTCGAGATGGTCTCCCTCTCTCTCTCATGACCTCTCCCCAACAACCGTATGTTTGCAATGTTCTGCAAACTTATCATTGTTACTGTTGTATAAAAAACAGCTTTCAATGAGAATTACCAGCAGTCAGTGTACCGCTTTGAGCAAGTATACACGTCCTGGTGAGTCTTGTGTTATGGCAAATGTATTTCTTTCCTTGAGCATCGAGTATTCTATTCTATTGCAGAAATGTCAGGCTTTCAAAAGATATCGGTATGGTAGGCATGTGAGACACATTCCTATACTCATTCAAGAATTTTCCGAACTTGCTCAGCGCATTACCAACATACTTTTTGCGCCAGAATTTACATCGCGGAGACATAGCCAACACGAGCTACGGAAATACGTCGAGTTACTCAACGACTGTCGATTGAACATCCATTTTTTGAATTGCATACCAATACAGCCCCGGTTTTCCCTGCGTTGCCCAATAATGGCCAACGTTCTTGAATCATTAAGTATCGATTATTCAGAGCTTTTAGATAAATTCAATAGGCTTACCCGTGTTGGTTTGGAACATGTCAATCACAGACGTATCCCGATAGAGTCTCGAGCATTCTATCTTCATCCGATTTTCATCGTAGAAAAAAATTGAAAACCGGTATTAAAGCGCGATACGAAACCATACTCGATGGTTGTCGCTCCAAAAAAATATTCTAAATTATCTATTAACAAGGCAACCAGAGTCAAATATAGAAAAATTGATATTTTTCGAAGGTCAGAGTGCTTTTTTGAATCGCATCAGAACAGGTTTGATTGCAAACATTACCTACAAAGATCTCGACTCATTTCTCGAAGATGCTGGAGCAAAAGTGTTAACATTCATGAGACCCATTCTTAAGCAGTACAATACAGTGAAAGTGAACCTTATACTCAGTGCTCACTTTAAATTATCCGACGAATCGTCGCAGATAAAGCACTTTCGAACACAGTACAAATTGATCCTTCATTCGAGCAAATTGAAAGATTGGTATCGCGACTCCATTCTCACACTAATTACACAAATCTCTGAGTTTGAAGGGGAGGGTAGTGGCTTAGCTCTTGACGAGATCTTAAATCTGAAAATCACCGTGATAAAATCCAATCCTATTCAAGCTTCGTCGAGAGTTTCCCCATTGCCTAGATGGATTGAAAAGAAAAATGCGACGGTCAGCGTTTCAAGCAATGACGACGCATGCTTCATGTGGTCCATTATGGCGGGGACGTTTCCTTTGCCAAAGCATTTACGTCACGTTAAAGAGGCCTACCCGCACTATCATTATCATTTCAAGATTTCCAATATCAAATTTCCCATGCAGCTTAAATCAATATCAAAATTTGAAAAATTGAATAGACATAAAATATCAATTTATGTATATGGAGTAGATTCATCTGATAATTCGTTTTACCCGCTTTATATAAGCAATAATGAGGGGGCAAAACCCATCGACTTATTACTCTACGAAGATCATTACTGTGACATAAAAGATCTATCCCGTTTGATAGCTCACAGTGTCTCTAGTGGGAAATCGAAAGTTCATGTATGCAGAAAGTGCCTACATTTTTTTTACTCCTTTGAGAAACTTAATCGACATCGCGAACTCTGTCTAAAAAACTCTGATAAATGCATAACAGCTTTTCCCAAACAAGACTCACTCCAATTTGTGAATCATTATAAAAAACAAGAGCTTCCATACATTTTGTTTTCGGATTTTGAGTGTTACTTGGAACACGTTGACGCTGGATATTTTGAAAACTCCCAAGACGCTCATATGAACAAATTGAAATATTCAAAGCTTGCTTCAAACGCTTATCAGCGTCATGTACCGTTCATGGTAGGATTTTATTTCCACCACAAATACGATCCGGACAAGTGTAGATATGGCTCATTCCGAGGGGCTGACTGCGTGCATCAATTTGCACTAGAACTGGAGAAGATTGCTCGTCAAGTTGAAAGTGTGAGTATGGGTATAGCTCTCTCTCTCTCTCTCTCTCTCTCTCTCTCTCTCTGTTTCACGTGCATCCATTTCAATAATTTATGCTCTTCATCCCCCCAAACAGGAACTTCGGAATCCACTACCTCTATATATGAGCGCTGAAGATGAGGACGCATTCCAACGAGCCACAAATTGTCATATTTGTGGTGACATTTTCACCGAAAGTGACATTAAGACACGTGATCATGACCATTTCTCTGGGCTTTTTCGAGCTGCTGCACACAGTCATTGCAATTTGGGATACCGTAAGCAGTATTTCATTCCGGTCGTTTATCACAATCTTTCTAGGTAATTGTTGTAATAATAATTGCATACAATGTTGAAATTTATGATAAAAATTAATAATATGCCCCCGCATTTTCCAGATACGACGGCCATTTTTTGATAACCCACATAGCAAACTCTTTTAAGGGTACAGTGAATGTGATTCCACAGAATATGGAGACCTACATTTCATTCACAAAGAATATACCCGAATCTAGGATCAGTCTGAGATTCATCGATTCGATAAAATTTTTGAGTGGGAGTCTGGACAAATTATCAGCGCTCTTGCCAGTGGACAAGAAAACCATCCTTTTTTCTCAATTCAGAGATCAAATTGAGAGGATATGCAGTAAGACGGGGGTGTCACAAGCTGATATATTTAGCCTACTCACAACCAAAGGATTCTTCCCCTACGACTATGTGGATGGTCTAGGAAGATTGGAAGAGCAAAATATACCGAGTAAGGACAAATTTTTCAACATTCTGACAGATAGTTCTATATCTGAGAAAAACTATTCACATGTCCAGCAAATCTGGTCCTTGTTTGAGATTAAGAATCTTTTTGAGTACGCAGAACTTTATATGAAAACAGACATTTTGCTACTAGCAGATATATTCCAAAATTTTCGACACAGCTGTATGAAAAGTTACAAACTCGACCCTTCTTTCTTCTACACACTACCAGGCTATAGCTTCGAGGCTATGTTGTTATATACTGGGGTCAAATTGGAACTGATTCGTGATATTGATATGATCTACTTCATCGAGGCTGGGGTTAGGGGTGGCTTTTGTACCGTTGTTAGACATTTTTCTCAAGCAAACAACAAATACATGTTTGACTTTGACGAAACAAAAGAAACCAAGTACACGCAAAAAAGTGTGCGGTGGCTACAGCCATCGCCTGCGCGCTGCTCAAGAGGAGCGACCGAGGGACCCTCGTGAGTGTGCCGCGCGCTGGTCGTGAGCAGCACCGCGGCGCTCGAATTTACCTAATTTTGGAAGGGATGGTCCTTCGCAGCGCTTAGGTGCTCCTTTTTTCATGCACTTGAGCGACGGAAAAGCAGGATTTTCCGCATCGGGCCGGCTCGATGGTTCACCGATGATGGACGGCTGCGTGTGTTCGCGTATTTCAGCGTATATGAGACATGGAATTTTATATCTAATTGATCCTCTTTGATATGAACTTCTCTGTAACTTGAGGTTCATGTCATATATGATGAAAGGAAGTGGAAAGTACAGTTTTCTAAGGCCCCGAAAGCGATCTGTGCAGTTTGGGCGACCTACTTTCGTTTTTAAAAGTTATAAAAGGAGTCGTTTTTTGTTTTCAGATTGATCTCTCGGTCGTACTGGGACGATAATGGAAATTGGTTGGATTTTCAACCACCATATTCTACCAGCGGTTGAAACCTGCAGATTCGTTGCCCAGAAATTATGGATCAATCAACTGAATTTTCAACCACTGGTAGAATATGGTGGTTGAAAATCCAACCAATTTTCATTATCGTCCCAGTACGACCGAGAGATCAATCTGAAAACAAAAAACGACTCTTTTTATAACTTTTAAAAACGAAAGTAGGTCGCCCAAACTGCACAGATCGCTTTCGGGGCCTTAGAAAACTGTACTTTCCACTTCCTTTCATCATATATGACATGAACCTCAAGTTACAGAGAAGTTCATATCAAAGAGGATCAATTAGATATAAAATTTCATGTCTCATATACGCTGAAATACGCGAACACACGCAGCCGTCCATCATCGGTGAACCATCGAGCCGGCCCGATGCGGAAAATCCTGCTTCTCCGTCGCTCAGGTGCATGAAAAGAGGAGCACCTAAGCGCTGCGAAGGACCATCCCTTCCAAAATTAGGTAAATTCGAGCGCCGCGGTGCTGCTCACGACCAGCGCGCGGCACACTCACGAGGGTCCCTCGGTCGCTCCTCTTGAGCAGCGCGCAGGCGATGGCTGTAGCCACCGCACACTTTTTTGCGTGTACATAACCTATCAGGACGTAAACTCGATGTATGGAAAAGCAATGAGCGAAAAATTACCATATCGCAATTTTCAATGGGTTGAAGACTTTGAAAATTTTAATGTCAATGACATTCCGGATGATTCCGACATTGGTTATATATTGATGGTCGATCTGAGATACCCAGCTCACATTCACGACGAGCATTCAGATTTCCCGTTCTGCCCAGAGAAAATGCTCCCACCTCGAGCCACTCACAAAAACAAAAAACTCTTGGCAACATTGCACGACAAGAAAGATTACATTATTCATTACAAATATTTGAAGCAGTGTCTAGCCCACAATTTGGAATTGGTAAAAATTTCTCGGATTTTGACATTTGATCAGAAGGCATGGTTGGAGCCTTACATTACCGTGAATATCACCCTGAGGCAAGCTGCAAATTCCGAATTTGAGCGCAACTTGTTTAAGCTTTTGATCAACAGCATATTTGGCAAGACGATGGAGAACATTAAGGGTCATAGGGACGTCAAGGTCGTCAATAAATGGGGTCGACGTTTTGGGGCAGAACGATACGTTGCTTCACCACGCTGTAAACGGGTTGTAGTGTTCAATAACAACCTTATTGCGGTAGAATTGGAGAAAACTAAAGTCATTATGAACCGTCCGATATATGCCGGTATGACGACCTTGGATTTAGCTCGAACAATTATTTACAGTTTCCATTATGACTATATTTGCAAAAAGTTTCCTAATCAATTCAAGTTAATATATTCAGATACTGATAGCCTCATCTATGAGGGTCAAATTGACCCATACATTTGCATGATTAAAAAGGATTGTGAGCGGTATTTCGACACATCAGGTTTCCCGGAAAATAACAGATACGGCATTGTGCCCATGAACAAGAAATTTTTAGGCTTTTTCAGCGATGAATGTCCAAATCACATTATTCGCGAAGGTGTTTTCTTGAGACCCAAGCTATACAGCTTACTTTTGGGAAATGACATAGATGGGCGAGTAGAAGAAGAGCGTAAAATTCGTAAAGGTGTTTCAAAAATACAGCTCAAGAATAGCATAACCTACAACGACTACAAGAGATGCTTTTTCGAAAAAGAAATTTTAGTAGTCGAGCAGAAAAGTATTCGCAGTTTGAATCACAATGTGTTTTCGGTGAATGAAAGAAAAGTTTTCATAACTTTTCTCGATGACAAGCGTGTCACAATGGAAGATGGTATAACAACACTACCTTATGGACATTATCGTCTTGAGGCGAGTACTAGTGAATAAGAATACGTATGATTCATGTATGATGGTTTTTTGGGAATAAATAAAAGCCGCGCTTAAATTTTGAAAAAATTTTTATTATTCTAAGAATGAGAGAAAAAAAAATTTAGAATCACATGATTAACTCCATTACATACTCTCGAATCAAAGCTTCATCTTGAAAAGCTCAAAATTGGGATGCCTGTGGAAGAGCATTGGGGGGGGGGGGGGGGAGGAAAAAAATCCACCACCTATGAAGAATAACGATGATCAACTAGAACCTTTCTCAGCTGTTCAGTAATTTGATGTAGACCTCGACCATTGTCCTCAACTCGAGCCAAAATTCTCTGATTGTTGTCGGGTTCACGAGCAACATTACCATCGATTGCCTGAACATTCTTTTCAATCTGATCGATCCTCGATGTGAGATCCTCAATAACATCATTATGCTCATCATCTTCATCATTCAACTCTTCACGATTTTGAGTCACGCGGTCGTTTGTACGCTGAACTTGATCCATAATTTCATCAAGATATGCACGTGTATCCATTATCCCATGTTCACAGCTGTGTGCATTTTCAGTAACTAGCTTTTCCAAATCTGTCAATCTCTGCTTCAATTGATATTGCTCACGCAATACACGTTCCTCGATTTCCACCCTATATTTTTGTAGCTCACCCTCGTTGAATTGTCGCATACGATCAATTTCTCCCCTCAAATTTCTATTTTCAGCAACCAGCGTGTCAATTTTCAAATTGCACTGATCAAATTTCTTCTCGAGCAATGAAATTTTATATTCTGACGTCTCTGCGTGATCTGCGAGCAGCTTTGCAAGCTCATTACAGAGACTCTTGTTGAAAACCACATCAGAACGACACTTTCTCATATCTTCACGAATTTGAATACAATTCTGTTCATACTCTGCGAGAGTACGTTTCATTTCCATCAGTTTTGCATCTAGAGCATTCTGCTGTGTGTTTTGTTCATTGCTCGTAATGTCATAATAAGCCTGATAATTTATAATCATCGATTTCAATTGACTCATTTCATTTTCAACTTTTTCGAGAGCCATTTGATGTTCTTCATATCTCAAATTTAACTCTTCGGTGACCGACTTTCGCGAAACATTGAGTAAGTCAATGATGGTGGTTATCAATTGTTTCTTCTCATCTGCTGATAGTTTGTTACTGATCCTCGAAAATACGTGTTCGAAGCAAGATGAAATCTCCTCCTCAATGTCCATGCTCGAATCCGACTCGATTGATTCATAATGGTCTGCAAAGGCTCGGAGCAGCGAATGACGATTTTCCCCAGAAACTGACTCATCTTTCAGAGTAGATTGCAGAATCAATCCAAAAGCATGATTCACCCATGAATAGTACTGTCTATCTGTTCCTCCTGTAACGCATTTCAATAGAATTAGTTTTCCACAAGAATGATGTAGAGAGAGAGAGAGAGAGAGATTTACATACCTTTCACAGCATAAGACACTTGTTTTTCCTCTCCCGCTTGACTGCCTCCAGCTCGTCTGCCTCCCCCTCCTGCTGGTATTTTTTCTTGCGACATTCTTTCCTTACTATGAGATGAACCTCCAGCTTTAGGATTTTTAAGAGGATCAATAGATGGAGTACTTGTTCCAGTTCTTCCATCTACTCTCTCTTGGTCACCCACTAGTGGTGGTTTATTCTGAACTGGGTCCATTTTCCGTCTCAGATGTGAGCTCTGCGACTTCTGAACACAGAATGATGATCGCCCATGACCGGCACTCCTTTTTATACTATGTACCCGTCCTCTTGTAGCTCCTCGAGAATGCTATGGATTTCATTCTGATGACTGGTGTTTCCCAGATCAAATTCGCGTAAAAGTAAATCCAAACGATTGACAAGCTCATTGGGGTCATTCCAGTAGACAATATCGAGGTCAGAATTGTTTCCATGGAAAGTCATAGCGTCTTTGTCCTTGACCTGTTTGATTACGTCATATAGCCCACCTCCTTTCATTCGCATCGCTTCATCATCCGAATTTCCCTCAGACGATGTGTTTGAGAGGAGTGGGGAAGGCTTACTCCCGCACAACACCTTAATGACGTGATTGTATTTCCACCCTTTGGAGCTGATCATTTTCCCCCCGGGCATATTACCAATTCTATGTGGTATGCTAATTAGCAAGAGCCTCTTGTACTCGCTCATGTCAGCATTCGTGAAATCGCGTGGTTTATTCATGAAAATTAGTTCAAAGAGTCCACGTGTACCTTGGAAAACATGCTGTCCATCGACAACGATCTTATCTGTCGCTTTATCGAATAAAATTTTCGATTTTCCGATACAAAGTTCATTTCTTGAATTGAAGTGTAAACCGTAAACGGAGTCTATTTCCTTTGATTTTGTGAAAAAATATGTCATGTACTGGGTGGTTAGCCCACCCAAATTTTGCCCTGTGAAATCAACGTAATTTTCCCATTGTTCCGGGTGTCTCATTGCGCTTCTCACCGTCTCGTCCAAATTTATTCGAGGCGGTTCATCCACTTCCATTGCAGAGGTAGATGCATTCTGTCCTCGAGATGACGACGACGACGACGTTTGCAAGAGACTCTTGTTTTTTTTATTCTTTTTGGGCTTCTGGAGTATAAAGGGTGAATCTAAGAGCCTCTTCCTACTATTCTTGATTAGCGGTACACCCAATTGCTCCGCTCCGTAGCTAGATTTCCGAGGAATTTCCTGAATTTTTAATGAATCTGGTGGTATTTCGTACTCGTCGATCTTTTCAGCATCCTCATATTTCTCATCCTCGTCGTCGTCGTCGTCGTTGCCGTCGTCGTCGACGTCCTCGTCCTCGTCCTCGTCGTCGTCGTCATCGTCTTTGTAGTACTCATTATCACTCTGAATACCACTACTATTCAAAGATTTCTCTCTCTTAATCTTCTTCCCACCCCCCACCACTACATGCTTGTTCAAGGAAATCAATTTTTCCAAAGGCTCAACAATTGGCTGCAAATTCTCCAGATCCATGGACTGATCGCTGACCCTACCCTGTCTGTAAGCCTGGTGTTTCTCCCGTATAGCCTGTGATGTGCGTTGAATCTGTAATTTCAGCTCCTCTTGTCGATTTTTTCCCTTTCTTCTCTTTCGATCACCCCCCCTCCCCTTTTTTTCTTCTCTTGTTTGCTGTGGGTCTTACCATGTTGACGATCCAAACACGACTGACACGTTCAAAACACAGCTGACGCGTTTAAAACACGACAAAGTCGTTGAACCCACGTCTATATCTGCCATTATTCATAGGATCATCTTTGCTAATGGTTAGAAAATTGAATCTACCCCCACTCCAGCATGTTGAACATAGCTTCTTAAACTCGGGAAATGACATATCAGAGCCTACATGATTGCTATATATATGCTTCAAATTTCCATCGTCCTGATTGAATAGACAAATCAAGTTGGCATTATCTCTTTTCATATGTTTCGGAATCGCTGCGTATGACTGTGAGAGATAGAACGTGTCGATGGCGAAATGGCGGCCCATACAATAATATTCCTCTATGGTTCTCTGTTTTTCCAGGCTAACATCATCGAAAATGAATATGCTATTCTTCAGAGCCTCGTGCGGCCTTACGATATCAGCATTTTCTCCATAAGTGAACTATTTCATGCCAATGTCTGAGAGTGGTTTCATCACTCCAGCGAGAAACTTGTACTTTGGCTGATGCAGAGACTTTGAATAGACATACAAATGATCGAAAACGAGACCATTTGGGCTGATTATAAGTGAAATCAAACACGTAGTCTTACCACAGTTAGACGGACCAATAATTAAACATCTAATTGTATTGGGTAGGAGCTTCCCATGACGCTTTTCTCCTTTCTCCAAAGCCTCATGATCCACATTGACCATGGAGAAATCTCATATTTGCACACTGCGTTTCACTCTCTACTGATTGAAATTAACCTCGAAACGAGTATAAATACCAAATCTCTCGAGCGATGACTTTCAGTCACTCTCTATGCTTGCCATGGAGAGCTCGTATGTTCAATGTGTACGTTAAGAGGTGGGGGGCTAGTAAACTCCACAATAAATAACCTACCATTCGAACTACACTTGCCGGGATACAATTTCTGCGGTCCTGGCACAAATTTGCGCAAGAGGTTAGCCCGTGGTGACCGTGGGGTCAACGACCTCGACGAAGCTTGCAAACGACACGATATAAAATATTCACAATTCCGTGATCTTGAGCATCGTCACGCTGCTGATTTAGAACTTCAGACCGCGGCTGAAAAGCGGATAAAAAAAGGTGGGTTTTTGAGCGATTAGCTGCTCGCGGAGTTGCCGCGGCCATGCGAGCAAAACGCAGATTTGGTATGGGTCTCAAGAGACAAAGAAGGAGAAGGAGGCCGAGGAGGGGTAGAAGGGTGAATCCACGTACTTTGGCGTTAGCAAAACGAGGAGGATTTCTTCCTGCAATTTTACCAACTCTGGCTGCGCTTGGCGCAATTGCCTCGTTCGCCAGTGGAGCGTCAAATGTTGCAAAATCAATCAGTGCGATTCGTACAAATCGTAAACAATTGGCCGAGCTGAAGAGACACAATCTGGCGTTGGAAACAAAAGGTAAGGGTCTCTATCTATCCCCATCTTCTTGCTCACGACGTGGTGGTGGGCTGAAGAAAAAAAAAACTTGAAAAAAAGAAGAGGGGGTGCAAAAAGAAAATAAGAGGTACAACTGGTCGGCAACTCGCACTAGCAGCACGGGACATCCCAAATTTTCGTGGAGTGTTTGCACTTGAATATCTCCCCCCACCACCTGCCTGGGACACTGAAGCTGCAATAGTGAATCTCAAAAACGCACATTGGGTCGCATACTGGAAGAAGGGACGTCAAATTGAGTATTACGATAGTTTTGGTAATCTGAAACCACCTCGAGAACTGGTAGAGTATTGGAAAAAAAGTCGGCCAGATTGTGAGATTACTTACAACCGATTGCAGCGCCAGACATTCCGCCAGAGCATTTGTGGTCCATTGTGTGTCAAATTTCTGAGAGATCGTATATAAATACGGGGTGCAGTGGTCAAACGTAGTCAGTCATGAGTGAGGTCTTTGTGGTGTCGAGTACCTCCACATACATCGATCAAAACATCAAACTCAAGGAGCACCTGTCTCCCAATAAGATCTATGAATTGGGTTTGGTTGATCTAACGACATACCACGCAATTCCAAACATCGATTGGAGGAACAACCACTTCTACTGGGGAGATCAAAAATTGGAGATACCCACTGGGACCTATGAGATTGCTGACATTGAAGAGTTTTTGCAGGAGCATATACCACCGAGGGTGCCACTAAAGACCTACGCAGAAGAAGAAGTGCTAGATGTTGATATCCCGCGAGGCTTGACTGAAAGATCAATTTTCATTCGTGTCAACAAGAACTCTCTACATTGTGAGATCTTTTCCCATCACGACATTGATTTCACCCCTGAAAATAGCCTGGCACGTCTTTTGGGGTTTGAAAAATGCACATTACCAGCTTACAAGTGGCACACATCTAATCACATTGTGAAAATCAGTCGAGTGAATGTTGTGAGAGTTGAGTGCAATCTGATTCGTGGGACATACTTCAATGGATCCCCGTGCTACACAATCTATGAATTTTCACCCCATCAGGTGAAGGCGGGTGAGCAGTATACAAAAGAACCTAAAAACATTTTGTATTCGCAAACGAGAACGAATGATATAAAAAATATCTGCATAAGACTCTTGGATCAGAACGGTGACCTTATTAACAATCGTGGGGAAGAAATCACTATGAGATTTCATTTGAGGGAGAGAAAAAGGAGGGATGTACGTATATAATACAGCTGAAAAGTCACTCACGTCTCAGTTGTCTGAGGTGAGTCGAGTGAAACACACGTTCAAGGGGTCCAAAAGACCCCCACTCACTCGTAAAAGTATCATCTTTTTGTATCAATCTCTGCGCTATAAAGTGCAGAAAAATGGCTACCCGTTCCGACATCCTGGACATAACTAAGCCACCTGTGAAGGATGAGCGTATAACAAAACGCCTGGTTCGTAAATATCAACCCTTTAATTTCCAAAATCTGTCGAGGGATGATGAAATTAGAATCACCGTATCGAGCAATGACGTCTATTTGTTACCAAGTGAAGCTTATTCATACATAGCTGGTAATATAGTGTTTGACACCGAGGCAGATATCATTCTTGTCAATAATTCCCCGTGTTTCATGTTTGAAAGTGCTCGCATTGAAATTAACAATGTTATCATTGATGAGACTAAAAATGTTGGGGTTGTCACGCTTATGAAAAATATCGCATCACTTTCTGCTGATGAGGAAAAGAGCCTGTCGGGGGGAGCATACCATTCTGGAGACTACACAATCAGCACAGGTTATGGCTTCAACTTTGCACTGCCTTTGAACAAAATGTTTGGTTTTTGTGAGGATTACAAACTTGTGATTGCTCATGCAAAATTCGATATCGTCCTGCTGAGATCGAAAAACGATAATGATTGTGTGATAACGACCAAAGATGAGTGCAACCCAGTGATAAACTTGTCAGCGGTAACGCTTCACATACCCCATGTCTATCCAGCAGATTTAATAAAATTACGTCTCTTGAAAATCTTGGAACGTGGAACACCTATATATCTATCATTCAGATCATGGGATTCAGTTGAATATCCATCATTACCGGAAAATACTTCACAGTTGATATGGCCGATGAAAAGCACTAGTCAGATGGAAAAGCCACGCTACATCATAATCGCTTTCGAAACTGGCAGACGTAACAATCGCAAAAAGAGTGCAGTGAAATTTGATCACTGCAAGCTGACAAACGTTAAACTTTTTCTCAATTCCGAGGCCTATCCCTATGAGCACATGCATTTGGATTTTGAAAATTCGAGGGATACTTCAATTCTCTATCAGATGCTCAAATCTTTTAGACAGAGCTATTACGACACGGAAAATGCAAGTCTGTCTCTGAGTATGGCGAATTTTATCGATAAATATCCAATAATAGCCTTGGACATTTCAGAACAAGATGAATCGGTGAAATCGTCGGTTGTTGACATTCGTTTGGAACTAGAATTTAAGGAAAATATCCCAAAAAATACGACAGCGTATTGCATCATCATTCACGATAAGATTGTTAAATATAATCCACTGACGAGGATGGTTCAGAAGATAATTTGAGAGCTTTTCTACAGCATTCGGCAACAACAACAACAACAACAGGAGACGACATGGGGTCTGAAGTGGGGGGAAAAAAGAAGAAAAAATCCCACCCCACGTCTTACGACGTTTGTGGGCGATTCGACATGAGTGATCTTGAAAAGTCTTACCCTATGCGTGCAAATTACATCTTTATCGATATGCAAGGCTATACGATTGGATATGCTAAACAGGTGTTCATTCCCAAGGAAATTGCTCTGATCAATCAAGAGCTGAAAGAATGTATCACGACCTATGAGCCGCTGCACTATACAATTGAACCACCCTATGACATAAAAAATCTAGAAACTCGCGAGCTCAAGAATATGATCCATCATTTCAACTATGGGCATAATATACCATGGGGTGCGGGTTCCACGCCTTGGGATCAAAAAGTTGCTGGAATAGCACGAGAGTTGGAAACAGCACGCTCGGTCTTTAGAATGAATATCGTATATGTGAATCGTGATGAGAAAAAGTACTGGCTACGTCAACTTCTACCCGAATATTTCAAGCACAACACGTCATTTTGGGTGAAAAATATATACGAAGAGTGTGGTGGTGAGAGAGATGGTTATTTTGACATGCAGGGACTATAACTACGCCCCCTGCAAATTCCACGATAATTCATTATTCAGATGTGCACTACGTAACGCACAACATATGTATCACTTGAAGAATAAAGAACACACAGACGAATAATTTTTGTCTCTCTCTCTATGTATCTATGTGCACATAAATAAAAATTAAAAAAAAATCCATGGAAAAATGGTGTTGTTATTTCATCTTAACTCCCTCCCCACTCCTTTTTTCAAAATATCTCACGAGGTATAAATTGATGAATTTGGAAGCTCTGAAAGCCAGTTGAAATTATCACGTCCAACACACACAATGGATCAGTTTAGTGCTGAAAAAGTGCGATTGGTGAACGAGTTGCATAAGCCTGCAAGGCGATTTTTCCCACGACGGAGAGTCATTGTTCGTTCAATAGATGATTGTTGGCAGATTGATTTAATAAGTATGTTACAGCATTCTAAATCCAATAAGGGGTACAATTACATCTTGGCTGTGATAGATGTTTTCTCAAAATATGCTTGGTGCTTACCGGTTAAGAGGAAAAATGCCTCGGATGTGTGTGAGGCGTTCAAATCAATTCTAGATACAGAAGGCCGTCAGCCTAAAAACGTGCAGAGTGATCAGGGCACGGAATTTTATAACGCTAAATTCAGTCAACTCATGAAGGAACGGAATATCAATCATTACTCGACATACTCTGTCTGTAAATCGTCCGTAGTGGAACGCTTCATAAGAACAATCGAGAGTAAAATGTACCGTTATTTCTCCCTGAGAGGAAACTACAAGTGGTTGGATATAATTGACCCTCTCTTGAAAAAATACAACTTTTGTGATAAACATAGGACAATAGGTATGCAACCGGCTCGAGTATGGAAAAGATCTGCTAAACAGCGAGAAATTGAAGCAAGTCTATTGAAAACAGTGTATAGTCGTAAACGCCGAGAGAAATGTGCTAAATTCAAAGTTGGTGATCATGTGCGAGTATCTAGATACAAGACAGTCTTTTCAAAAGGATATACAGCCAACTGGTCTGCTGAAATTTTCAAGGTTGCTCGTGTGAATAAGAGTGAATGGCCGGTAACATATCATTTGATGGATGGGCAAAATCAGCCAATTTTGGGACAATTTTATACTGAAGAATTGAGTAAAGTGCACGATCCCGATGTGTATTTAGTGGAGCGTATATTGCAAACCAAGGCTAATAAGGTTTTGGTTAAATGGTGGGGCCTTCCTGCATCTATGAACAGCTGGATCGATAGAAAATCGATTTTATGATGGGTTGAAATAAAGAAAAACATATATTTTCATATTTTCAATCTTTATTCCCGACAAACCAATCTAAATCTCTACATTTATTACTTGTACATCTGATATTCGATACCTACAATACCAGAGAAAACCGACAATTCGCGTGATATCACCAATCATATAGTGTGAGTAAGTTCTAGATCTATCAAAACCTTGGATTTCAGAAAGCTCATCCTCCCATTCAGAGTAGTGGTAGAGTGAGAAAATTAAATGTATCATAAAGTTGTAGCTCGTGTCGAGGTATGGAAATGCTATACAATAGTGTAAGAATGCGTCCCCGTAAATATATTCCGTCTCATGGTTCACCAGACAGTTGATGATCTCAAGCTGACCTGCAACAGAAAAAAGGGGGGGGGTTTAGATGGGTGTATTATAGTGCGAGTGGGGAGAAATGGAAAGATTTAAACTCACCGTCTCTCCCTATAGAGAACATTTTGCGTCAGACGTGTTTACACCTGCGAGTGTGTGAGATATCTGGTTTAAAATTCACACTCGGTAGTGAACTTGGTGGTATCCCCAAGCACACCCCACTTTTGATATTCTCCCACTCTCTTCTCAAAGAAATTGGTCTTGCCTTCGAGAGAAATACCCTCAATGAATGTAAAAGGGTTGGATGAGTGAAAAGTCTTGGAGAAACCGAGCTCCCCGAGCAGTCTGTCAGCAACAAATTCTATATACTGGCTCATGAGTTTGACGTTCATACCAATCAATGACAATGGCAGTGCATTAGTGAGATAATTCAGTTCGATCTTCACTGCATCCAGAATAATCTCTTTCACTCGCTCTTCCGATGGTTTCCGCACAATATAGGAAAAGAGCAGGCATGCGAAATCACAATGCAATCCTTCATCACGTGAAATTAATTCGTTTGAGAATGAGAGTCCAGGTAGTAGAGATCTGCTTTTCAGCCAATAGATGCTTGCAAAACTGCCGCTGAAAAAAATTCCCTCTACAGCGGCGAATGCGACAAGCCGCTCAGCAAGAGTCACGGATTTGTCATCAATCCACTTTAAAGCCCATTCTGCTTTGAGGGTGACACATGGGAGATTCTTGATAGCGTTGAATAGAAACAGCTTCCTCTCGAGATCTCGTATGTAAGTATCAATAAGGAGAGCGTACATTTCAGAATGTACATTCTCCATAGCAATTTGAAATCCATAAAATGATCGGGCCTCGGGTATTTGTACTTGCTGTGAAAAGTTCAATAGTGAGTTCTCATTGACGATCCCGTCAGATGCTGCAAAAAATGCAAGAACGTGAGATATAAAATGCTGTTCAGAATCGTTGAGCTTTTCCCAATCGCTCAAGTCTTTTGATAAATCCACTTCTTCGGCTGTCCAGAATGACGCCTTGGCCTTCTTATACATTTTCCAGATCTCTGGCCATTCAATTGGGAAAAGGACAAACCGGTCTGGGTTGTCCTTTAACAATGGCTCATCTTTGTCGTAAAAATTGATACTCATATTGAGAGTGCTATGTGATGATACGAGTTGAGAGAGCCCACAAAATAACTTGGAAAAACGGCTTTAGTGTGAAATAGAAACTATGCTTTGTACGAGTCTGCTGCAAGAGAGTTACTGGTGAGCCTTCAGAAACGCATGGAAAATATAAGGCTCTAAGGGGGGCACAAGTTTCTATGATGCAGGATTCGTGCTTCGATGCATATGAGTGTGGAAAAACAATGAGAAGAGCTGACAGGTAAAGTGCTCGCATGACTATGAGTGATCTACTGAACATATGCTTTGAACGACTTGGGATAATATATGGAAGGAGGGAGTTGGAAAGAATATTCTATGTTGTGAAAATGATGAATATTTATTAAAAATTCATATTTTAAACGTCACATATGTTTTTCTCTTGCGTACATAAAGAGAAATTATTCTAGGAAATATTAAATATACAGCTTTTTTACCATACATTGGAATAAAGAAAAAGTTGGGTGGAAAACCCGTTAAGCAAAAGTAGGCGAGTCTAGTCGCGTGAAATTTCGTGGACAAAGTCCAAATGAAGAATATTGAAATTCCTTATAATGTGGTATATTTCTTGGAAATTACCACGATAAATAAAGAACTCTGTTACGGAGAAATGATGATGTCCAGAGTAATCAATTTCGATTGGCGATTCACAATATGGACGAGCACCAAATAATTGGAGCTCATCGCGATCGTCAACGTTTTGGAGCTTGAAAATCATGATGAAAGTCATGAAGTTCCCCGTTGTCAGGACGCCAATAACATCCTGTAGGCATTCGACGAAATATGCGACATTACGGGGGGAAGCTAGGCGTCTCATGCCGAGACGCGCCCACCATAAGTTCATCAGGAAAATTTGCTGGACTGTGAATGAGAGAGGGAAAGAGAGAGATGTAGATAGTTGATATAACGTGACAATAGAGGGTATAAAAGATTAATTTTCTTTGTTACTCACAGAGTTGGTGCTCGTTTTGTTGATACATTTTTTCTGTGGAGAAATATATGTGGAGGTCTGGAACTGCTGTGGAACACGTTTACTTCACTCACGACAAAGTTGTATACTAAAGTCGAACATGCAAAACATTCGTATTTTTGCTCAAAGATAAAGAATATTTCTCCCATTATTAAATATAATTGACTCAAATTTGAAATGTCTGGGTCGGGGTGGGGAAAAAAGTTCTTTTTCGAAAAGGTGAGCGAAGGCACAGGTGCAAAAAAAAAACGTGGTGGTGCAGAAACAGCGGATCGAGAGAAGTTGCTCGACCGGTGTTTGTAGAAATTATTTCAAAAAAAGTTCTCTGCGAAGTGAAGATACATTTTGAGCGAAGAAGCGATAAATAGCTGGCTCGGGTAGAGAGCAACGGGATTGACCGCTGCTCGCAGGAAATAATATTTCGAGCGAAGGCCAGGTATGAGAGAGAGAGAGAGAGAGAGAGAGGACTGAAGTATAGGCAGCGCGAAGGAGAGAGAGAGTAGCTGAAAGAGTGAAAGGACTATGCTGCTCATCTCTCAAAAATATGAGCTCGATATTTCTCAAATATTATTGATGGATAAGAGTGCGGGCCAGTCCCGTTATGCCGAGCACGGAGACGAGCAGTTGCCTATCCTCCCAATGTATTTCGTGAGGATCCGCGGGCAATGATATTCTTATGGACGGGAGTGAAGAACCGAGCTCGGAGTACCATACAAAGATCCGCGCGCAATGGGGGAAAAATGAGAGGCGAGCGCGGATGAGTGAAAAATCATGATATGCAGTTTCTTATGCTTGCAATGCATTCGTCAGGATCCGCGCGCAATGCTTTTCTTATGGGGAAAAGTGAGAAAAGGTGTGACCTACTTCGTCTCCCCCGCTCTCCTACCCTACTAACATTAAAATATGGAATTTTGGGTTATAGCGCTTTTAAACTTTGAACGTCAATTTCTGAGGTTAGGTTGACCGAAATTTGGAAAGCTGACTCCACCATCGAAAAACTGAAGAAAGAATACGTCGGAAATGACTGGGTTAATTTTTTTTCTAAGTGCTATGGGTGAGCAGTTCAAAGCGCTCAAAAGTAGCTGTTTTGGGGTGCAAAATGCTTGGAGAGTTGACGCGGACCGCCCCATATCTGGTAGTACAGGAACTCATTTTTCAGCCAATAGTTGATGGCTAGAAAGAGTTGGGAGGGAACGATAGCGAATGTAGAGGAAATGAGATTATATAGTTGATCAACAACAACGAACTTGAATTCATTGGATCATTCACAGTCCTGAAACATCCTTATACATTCCAAATTAGAACAAGCCATCACTCACTCACGAATTTCGTGAGCCAGTCACAGTTTCATTATGGAATAATCGTCGGAGTCAAGAGGGATGAATTGAATATGAAGTGAGGAAAATTCCACAACTGCTTGTGGAATCATCCACAACCAATTCTGGCGGATACGAATTGACCAGCGGGTTCACTTTTCTTTTTTCCCAAAACCTCAGGAACTCTCGATGAGCAGATTCACCTGCTTGCTCAGACCATAGTCCCAAGCCGCCTTTACCATCGCATAGTTCTAGTGATTGCACGAGGTGACGAAGAAACACGTGAATTTTCAAAGTTTTGGAGACTTTCAGAGCATCTCAATTCTTGTACAAGCTCATCCATTAGTTCACGAATGGATTCAATTGGTTTCTGTTTCTCGACTGAGAAGCGTGCTGTCACTATCTCATCCATCGTTTTGAAAGCAGAAATGTAGGACTTCATCATTTTCAGACTACTATCCCCGCGGACTTCTCTGTCGAGGAGTGGATCAGTCTTTTTCAACATAGTCCGGTGTTATGTCTCGAGTTGGAATAGAAACTACTGCGGCTCCGATTTTTGCCTACGCTGCGCGCGGTTCAGCCAGGAGTGGAGCCTCCTTCAAATAATCACCCGCGGAAATTTGAGATAATTAATGTTGAAAGAAATTGCATTCAAAGCTACGCACTAAGGAAATTGTGTAGAATGCAAAGATAGAGCACACTGTAAGGGTACAAATATGGGCTCTGGATCTAGGGAGAGAGCCGGAGCACAATGATTGTAGAGGGATACCTCGATAGAGGTGTGCGTATACTCATGCAATAATAATGGGCTTCTAGAATGATCAATTTGTTTTATTTCTCCATCAAATTTTACCCATCCTTGGGTACTTAGGCCCTTGGACGAAATGAAATATGATGAGAGAAATTTTATGACTTTAGAAGGTGAATGGAGTGAGTACTTAGGGCCACTCGCATATCATCCGTAGAAAGTCACCCGACTTGGATATCGCAGATATACACAGATGGCGGTGGTGGGTACTTAGGGCCACCGACCCACCAATCCTAGATATCTGCGTAGAGGTTGGATGAGACGTCTGATTTTCTGTGAGGACGGGTACTTAGGGCCGTTCCTCCACCCAAATCGCGTCTCTGAGCTGTATCGAGATTCTACCAATTTTGAATACACATTGGAACTCCAGATATATGGAAATCAAATAGCATTTATTAAGAATCTCCTATACATGAGCACAGCAATAGCCAAGAGACCAAGCTCGATACAGCTCTGGTTTCCAACTGAGCATAAGCCGGCCTAAATGGCCTGATGAGCCTGTATTTATACCTGGTCTTTTGGCTGTACAATATATCTGTATAGTATGGTAGATGAACGTATAGATTATCGATCATTCGAAGAATTACTATTTCATTGAAAAAATGACACAAATGGAGCAATCTTGCAAAATCTGCATACCCAATTTGATTCTTCATCCCTAAAGGAAATGAATTTGATGCAAAATTCAGATAAACTTATTTCTTATTCATTGCCAGGAACAAGAGGATAAATTCTTAGAACTTTCTAGAAACACGTGGCTTTTCATCTATTTTGAAAATTGATAAAAATCAACCAAAAATTTTAGTTCCTTTCATACTAGACCATTTTTCCCCTCCATACTTTCATGTGAAAACAGGCTATTTCTCTCACAAATTCATTTTACAATAAATATTTACAATATTTACAACATGTCTAATTTTGAGTTTATTTCCTTTTAAATGGGGAACTTTAAGATAGATTACGTTTTCTCGAATATAAACGGAATCATGCATCAAAAAAGTGGAACAAAAAAATCCATTTTCTCTTTTCTACAAGAACATTTTGTTTGCAAAATAGAATAAACGTGCAAAGTTAATTGGTCCCAAAAAGTGACTATATACATCTTGTAGCTCAGAAAATGAGCTATATCATAACAAAAGAAAGATTACCAATTTATGAAGTTTTATATAGAAAATTCCTCATAGAAATTCATGGAATATCCCAGAGTTTCTATGTATTAGTATATACATATTCACGTCTTAGTGTGTGTCTATTCAACTCTTGTGACACTAAAAGGATAGAAAACATCTGCCTTATCGGCTATAATACGCGCGAAGATTTGAATATTATATACAGACTCATTAGTACGTGTATTTTAGAGATAAATGAATGAAAAATTAAAATTTTGGGGTTATGGCACTCACAACACGTGTAGCTATAGGATGGCTAGCTCTGCCAAGGAACTTATTGAGATGTGACTATATGTGACTGGGGCAAGGGAAATGCATAGGTAGCGGCGTTTCTATTTGTGAGGACTTACTGCTGGGGAGAAAGTTGTTGTATACCTCCGCTCCGCTCTTCCTTCTTTTTGTGGCTGGCTGCGTTCAACTCAAGGGCTCGTGGTGGTGCCGATGCGAAAGTTCAGTAAGAGAAATCATGAGTGACCAAAGTCAACGATATTAAAGGACTGAACTTCTAATAATTGCTGTGACTCCAATTTTATTTCTCAAACGATACTTGAAAAATACATAAACTTACTCGGACAGAGGTTCGCCTAATACTAGCCGCCCTTCTTTCCGAGCTACAGCATTTTTATATTTTCGACACAATACAATGGTTACAGCTGGTTGTATTATAAGCCTCTCAATCAATTTATCAACAGCGACCAAGCGTTTACGTATTCCCTTATTCTAGAGCGTGGCGCTAGAGTGCTATAGTCATACAGTTTTAGGGCTTGTTCAAGGAAAACACGGAAGGCAATTTTTCAGTGCGTTATCTTGATTTGGTGCGCGGTGGCACCGCTGGCTCGATTACATGAGTGGAAAGTTTTTTCTTACAAATGTTAATAGATACATGACAGATTTATGGTTATTATCAGAGGTCTCGGATGGAATTGGGAATAGAAGACAGGATTATTTATCGAAGGAGGATGTGGTAATGTGCAAAAAGTTTTTTTTGTGTCTTTCTCACGAATAACCCTATAGAAATTTGTAAATAATAAAGTGCTCTTAATTTAAGAAAAGTCAGGACGTGACACGCCCCTCCTCTCGAAAAGCATCGCCGGAGCGATGGATAACTCTAAGTGTGAGGTGCATTGAATTCAGGACCTTCATATCGTGCTCTGGGTATTCCTAGAGAATATTATGTATATATATATATATTTTTTGTGTACCTTTCCTTTGAGATACTTTCCGTTTTGGAATTTCTTCCTTCCTTTTTTTTGGTGCGAATGATTCCATGGATTGTGAGTGAATGATGTCATCCTACCACGCCCATCGGTTAGTAGTGAGGTAGTAGGCGCCCGAAGGAGGCTTGCCTCGGCACGGTCTATATACCCAGGGTTCATGAAGGGTCCTAATGTGTTTGCTCTTATAAATAGACCCTTCTCCCAGTTCCACAGAACAGTTCAAAGCCATCCAACGTGCCTCCTTGGCGTCTCTTCTTGGTGCTAGGTCAAAACAAATCAAACAATCACGGAATATTGGCGCACTGTTACCACAGCGAACACAGTTTTCCATGCTCCAACAGCTCATCTCTTCTCCAGATCGTATTCATTTGGCTTCCCGATAAAAAATGGATCTAAGTGCATCTGACCACGGTCATGGACTAGGGCTACGTCAGGTTGGAAACTCAACATGATGTGAAAGTCCTTCCATGTTAAATGATGGTTAGCTTCTTCTGCTTCTTTTGCCATTGCCCGGTTTCGACGGATATTTTTCTCACGCCTTTCTTCCTCTTCTTCACGAGTTCTCAAGGCGGCATGAATATGTTCTCGTTCAGGAATTGCGTGAAATATACGGATGTATAATAAGACTGCGTCGGCGTCGAACCGGCCTCGTACCCAATCTCTCACAAGGTTATCGCTCATAAAAGCGGTTGCCCATTGGAATTGCTTCCACCAGCTAGGGACCTTCCTCTTGAGGAAAATGCGAAGTTCGGTACGGTCAGAGTTCGGCTCATTCAGTATTGTTTCCCTTCGCGTTCTGGAATTAATTTGAGGGTGATTCAAAGTTCCCCCCGGAACTTATCGTCTCATTTGAGCCGCGCGGCGTGCGCCCCTTGATTTGCGTTGACCTCTTCTTCTCCGATTTCTGTTATGAGTGGGTATAAGTGCATTCTGAATTCGAAACCATGGTATGATTCCGATCAATAAACATCATAGGACTCCAACTCCAAGTGCGATGCTCAAGTAAGTTGCCATTATCCCCTTTTTTTCTGTAAGGTAGAAATGTGGATATATAGAGGTATTGAGTAACTGAAGGTGTTTGGGTGAGGAAAGGAAAAGGAAAATGAACCTTCACCATGAATGTCAATTCCAGTATTACAATATGCATTCCTCGTGTATGATAGCCATAGTGATATTCATAGCGTTCCTAAATTCACGCACCACTCTCTTTCTTGCCTCTCGCTCTTCACGCTTTTCACATTCTCTTAATACCGGCTTCCTGGCCCAACGGGGTACGTCATCAATAAGAGTCTTGGTCAGATCTATTATTTCGTTTTCTAATGGTCGCATGGGTACGTAAGTAGATTCTAAATGATCATCTGTCAACGGTGGTACCCGTTTCCTTAGCAAAAGTAATATTGTACATATCATCAGGGTAGTTAATAGTAGTGTCAGTAAAATGCCTAAAGCAGTAAGAACATTAAGTGATGTACCATTCTTATGGTTGTGATCCACCCGTATTGTTGGGGGTTCTCCACTCTCATTCAAATAAGATAATACTCTGGAATTGATTTCGGCTTCTGTTATTTTAATGGTCCACTTGGGAAAAAAGAAGTTTTTTGACTCGAATGGGCCGTCGTACCCTTTTATGATCCGGTCCTTGGCAAAAATCTGACAACCTGCAGGGAGCTCTATTAGCCCTATCCCAGCCCATGGTAGAAATCGGAAGGCATCGTTACATTGCAGTTGGATCTTGTTGCGGTTTCCCGCAGAGAAAACCCATACATGGGGGGTTGTTGTTCTCAATAAGAAGTATGGGTTAATGTTAGTCATTTGTATGTTACACAACGGCGGCAATAACTCGTCCTTTTCTTTTGATAGTAGTGTTTCGCAGGTAGGTCTTTGCTCAAATACAAGAATACTGGGACATAAAAAGTGGGTACTTAAATTCTTACATTCATTCGATGCATTTTTCAAAAGAGAAACGTATAGATTGGATTGATTCGATATGGCTAACAATTCGCTTCTAGGTTGTGTAAAGGCCGCCACTCGGCCCGTTACATTTTGAAAGATTGGAAGTGTGGTCATCTTCCACAAAAAGAACTTTTCCTCATCCATGAAATTCATCTTAATATTGAAAATCACTAGGTCGCCTTCAAGAAGAATGACGAGGCTGGACAGACGCATGAGTTGATGAGAGCTTAAGCGATCGTCCAAATTGGGTAATTGGAGTTTTTTGTCGAGAATGACCTCAAAAATTGCCCTATTAACCGGAGTGACATCTCATGAATATTTGTTTGTATTGATTGCGTTTAAAATTCTCCCGAGAGAAGTTCTAGTTGTACGGGCTACTTTGGAGATCGTGTGACAAATATCTGAGGTATCATTGAGCTTGATGTCACGCGTGTTATTATGAGCATTCCATATGAATGTCATGCGATTTTGCAGTATATTAATGATTTGAATGTTACTGTTTTCAAACTCATTTTTGAAATAACTTGTAGCTCCTCTTGCGTGCGTGATCGAATTTTGATCGCTGCTCACGTATAACTCCTTCAAAATGGTGATGGACCGCGTGATTTGGGCGTTAACTGATCTAGTCGAGGCCTCATCGGCCTCCCCTTTCACCTCAGCGAGGCTGACATCTTGAATCGCTGCCATTTCCCGGATTGTTGTCGTTAACAATTAAATTCTTTCGTGGCCGTTATTGAGATCATCAAGGCAGCTTGATATATCTCTTATCTTTTTCCGTATTGAATTGTTCTTTTATTAATTCCTTCAGTATTTTAATTTTTGAGGCTTGGTGTGAAAAATTACTCAAATTCACGCCTGAAATAAAAGCCCAGTCTTGTCCCTTAAGATACATGTCTGCTTGATGTTCGTACATTATTCCGGGCTGAGATTTGATTTGATGAAATTTCGGAAATGCTGATTCGACATTCTTACACATACTCAAAATTAACACTCCACATAACCCATACAACAAGTTTAATACATTCATAGTTCCGATTATCTGTTCTCGGCTTCTCTAGCTACAGTTACAATTTCTTTTTCCACCCCTTGGGTGATGCCTCTCCAGATTTCTCCACTGCCACGTCTTACCGCTGCTAGTAAATTCAAAAGTTCTACAAGTTCTGGCTCTTCGCGTCCCGAAACTCGTTTATTATGGTTCCGTAGTGACGAGGGGCAGTTCCTATTGATGTCGCTATCCACATTAACTTCAGATAGACAAGCGCTGTCAAGTAAATCAATAAGAATGGAAATATCTGGATTCTGTGCTGCCAAGATGGTTCGTCTTACGTAGGGAATTTGCTGTTCACAGGGAACGCAATGAAAATTTTACACTGATTGGAGCAATAGCTCCGAGCAACAATGTATTGTTAATGAATATGCGCATTGATTTTCCGGAAATAATTTTTCTTGATAGCATTGTCTGCAGATGATCAGATTAAGGCATTCATGAAACGCACACTCGTAATCCCTTATTGTATTCATTGGCCTTCTTCTGGAAGTATTGAATTCCTCAAACTGAAAGGGAAATTACAATTTTCTATTGAGACAGTTCAGTGTCACTTCCAGCCACGAAAGGACTCGGACGTTCCCTCATACGGTCAATGTTTATTGAATTCATCTCAATTTTTCGCGCGTGTTGCACTGCTAGAAATAATGAGGGATAACAATATTCGTCGCACATATACCTTTCAATATTGCCTTGTAATCCGGTGAGAAATCCATAAATGGCAATTCTTTCGCGTAAAATATCTGATTCTGTTACTTCTACAAATTCAGTGATTGCAGTGCGCCCCGCTAGCTGATACCTGATCAACGTATTAGTGTATCCCAAACCCTAATCCTCTAATGATCCATCAACTTTTTGTGCACCCCAAATGAGGGAACGTCGGAGGGTACTTAATTCTTGGAATAATTCCCGTTTTGTTCTGTCATTCATTCTGCTTGCACAATAATAATCCATATGACTAATATTACTACACACTCATACCTTACTCTATATTCACCACACAGTTAAATTAGGGAACAGACCGTTAGTAAGATTCCATTCAGAAGGTGTTATAATAGGTGCTTTTAGTTTCCGGAGGCGTGTACAATGACGGAATGAACCTGTTTCTAGACCGGTGTAGCGACGTCTCTCAGGGATTATTATCCCGTGAACAGTTTGTGACTCGACGTCGTAACGCAATCCTGTGCGAATTGCGTCGAACTCTGGGCATGAGAATGGTTCGGTAGACGAAGTACTTCCGGTGTTCGGTGTTGGGTGCGGCGCCCAAGGATATTGTTGACTTTCCTTAGATGAAGAACACTCTCGTGTAGGTGTAAATTCACGAGGTTTCCGTTGACGCGCCTTATCCTCTTTAGCGTTCGGTCTTCCCACGACTCGTTCCTTATCTTTGGTAAGTCATACCACTAGTTGCGTAACTGACCCAAAGACTGCTCCAAGTACGTGAACAGACCATCCGAAGATCCGGTGCAATGTGTATCCTTGAAGTACAATATCTACCGTCAATTTAAACAGTCTCAGAATTAGCAAAATCGATATGACGCCTGCGCTAGCTGAACCGAACGTCATGAATTTGCTCCAAATATAATTCCAAATGGATCCTGTTATGTTAGCTATTGAATCGTCATCAAATGATTCATCAATGGACAGCCCACGGGCAATAGTACCCTTCCCTCCTGCTGTGAGAGCCATCTGATTTAAAACCGCGTTATTTTCGTTTGGAAACATGATGAAAGTCTTCAATTTTTCAGTGTCATAATAGGAGTACATTCCACTATTTGCTATGTAGGCCGATTCATACTTGAAGGTTGATTTGATAGTGGGTTTCATGATCTGCGGAGCTTCCTGAGTGGTAAAGGACCCCGCTCCGAGAGATAGGATTTTGGCTTTCACTTAATTTTGTCGGTGAAGAAATATGTTGTCAAGCACAAAATTCTTAACGAAAAGTTCAATGGGCTCGAAGACGGAAAATGGCTAGTTTTTTCGGTATAAATCAAATGAATACCAATAAATGGGAGGTTATGAGGTTATCTAGAATAACAACAAGGCTTGTCTGCAGCGTTCGAATTTGAATTGAAAATGTACAATTCGAGTGTGATGTAGCTAAGAGGTCATCACTTTGGTAATTGAAACATTGCATCTGAAACCTTCGATACAAAAAGCAAATAAATGCATGCAGAAAAGTGATAATGCGCGATTGATAAAGAAATCATAACGGCTTGTATTCTCAATAATCACATTTCATTTCAATCAATGTAGCAGCTAACAGCTGCAGAGCTGGATCATAAGGCTGTGCTGACTCGATGCAACGAGTACATGATCTTGAGAGCCCAGATATGGGGCGGGAGCGGCTTTTTGACATCAACATCATCGCATAGCATGAGGCTCGCGCTTTGAATAGTTGATGAAAGGTGTCCGATAGTGCCTGGCTGCGATCAAATTATATGGAATGAATCAGAGTCAATCTTGGATCGCGTGAGACTAGTGTCTGCCAAATATTTCGAGGATATGGAGATCGAATCTCATATTGCCGTATCTCGAGATCATATCGCGTAAGAGGCTGCGGGGTCGAGAGCAAGCCACTATCAAAATCGAGCTCGAAAAGTCGAGTGGAGGGTGTTTTTGAGGTATTTCAAGGTCGCTGAGCACGAATACGACATTGCCTTGCCTCCTAATCGTGTTGCGTGGGTGGCTGCGGGGGCGGAGGCACGAATTGACCGAGATCGAAGCTCGAGACTTGAGTGAGGGTGTTTTTGGGGTATTTTGGGGTCGCTAAGCACGGATTCGAGATCGTCCAGCCTCCAAGTCATGTTGCGCGGGCGGTTGGGGGGAGGGTCGAGTAGAGGCACAAATTGACCAAGATTGGAGTTTGAGAGTTGAGTAGGGGTTGTTTTTGGAATACTTTGGCATCGCTAAGCACGTATTTGAGATTACACAGCTCTCGAATCGTGTTGAATGGATGGCTGCAAGAGCAAGGACGCGTGTTGAACTAGATAAAACTGGAAGAGCCGGCGGGGGGAGGGGGGGTCCTTGATATCCCGAGATCACTGGACACTAGTCTCAGATCACCCAGCCTCTGAACCGCATTGGGTGGGCGGCTGTGATGGTGAATTCGATGTAGTTTCCTGACGATGATCATTTCCTGAAATAGAATCTGACCGGGACTGTAAGCTGAGTTAAGGCATCGGGACCAGGCCACGAGCATACGCCAAGTATCTTCATTGACCGAGGGGTCGAGCGATATCCTGTTTATCGGAATTCCGATTCACTAGGTATGTAATCACAATTTTCGACCACGGAATAGGCCACAAATAGTTTCAGGCGTGAATCTGCGAGAGAGTGGAGACTGCAAGGAGATTCGAGAGCTGAATCTCTTTTCTGGCCAATTTTCCAGGCGGAGTCTCATCTCATCATGCGCGAAACATGACCACTTCACAACGACCATGACCAGAGCGTGATGTGATAGCAGCTGGATTGGGTAATGACGTAGGGAGTGTGGTACTGAAATCTCAGCTCTGTAACCGGAAATCTTAAAAAGCAGTCGATTCTCATATATTGACGGGCGTGAATCATGCATACCACGAGCCTAAGCCAACTGTGTTTGTGGGATGGAGTACCGTGCAATATCCTAGGGATTCGAACCCTGATCCTCTAGCTATGTGATCATAATCCTCAATGACGGAATGGACTACAAATCGTTGCGGGCGAGAATCTACGAGAGGGTGATGACTGCAAGAAGATTCAAGCGTTAGATCTATATTTTGACTGTTATCACAAGCGAAATCTGATCTCATGTACCGAGAAGCATGGTGACCATACAACCACACAGAACTATTACATGATCCAATAGCCTAGGGATCAGGAGATATCCCAGGACGTGCGATTATGAAATCTTAACTCTGTGATCATAAATCTCGAGGAGGAGCCTATTCTTATAGATTTATGGGCGTGAATCTACTTCTCGACAGTAATGGTTAGGAGATTTGGGTTTTCCCTTGCTGAATCTGGACATCCCCGCAGGTTGAATCTGATCCCAAGTAGTGGGATGACTTACGTTATTCGGTCACCTTACCACGAACCTAAGCATAGTGTGTTCAGTGGCCGAAAATTCGAGCAATATTCTGGGCACGGGAACTACGATCCTCTAGCTATGTGATCACAATTATTGATAACGGAATGGACTACAAATCTTTTCGGGCGTGAATCTAGGAAAAGGTGTTGACTGCAAGGAGATTCCAGCATTAAATCTCTATCCTGGCCATCTTCACAAGCAGAATCTGATCTCATGTATCGAGAAGCATGGTGACCATACAACGGCCCAGAACCGACACGTGATCCAATAGCCTAGGGATTGGGAGATAACCTCGGACGTCCGATTCTGAAACCCTAGCTATGCGGTCGAAAATCTCGAGAAGGATTCGATTCGAATACATTGGCGGACGTGAGTCTACTACTCGATACTGACGGGTAGGAGATTCGAGTGTTCCTTTGCTGAATCTGGACATCCCCACGGATGAAATCTGATCCCAAGTCGTGGGAAGACTCACATTAAATTCATCTGATTATGCTAGTTCGGAGCGCTCGGAGCGCTCTTACCCCCGAATCTCTCTTTCCAAACGCAATGAGTAAGAGAGAGAGAGAGAGTTCAAGAAGAGGACGAGTTCAAGAAGAGGACGACCCCAGCATGTCAGTCATGCGGGGACGAATGGGATGACGCCGAACATGCCCTGTTCAAGTGCAGCGACACCCGGAGAGAGCGCGCCGAGCTGGATGAATGGCTGGGTGCTCAACTAACACCTGAGAATCTCGTCCCGTACTTACTCCGCAACCAGGAGACATGGGATAGACTCACCGGATACATCAAGCTGGTGATGACCCACAAAGAGGAGAAAGAGAGGGAAGTAAGGCGCCTCGAAGCAGGCGAATTACAGTGACTCTGTCGATTGAAACAGAAGAGGCCCAAATGATTCCAGGAGGAATCTGATGCACTGAAGAGGGAAGAAAGAAGAAAGAAGAGAGAAGAAAGAAGAAAGAGAGGGAACAATGAAGAGTGAAGATAGAAGATGCCGACAAGTGGCCGAAGAGAGAAGATGGAGAAGAGGAACGCTCGCAATCGAGCGCGAGACATGCCGCTCATCCTGAAGTAATGCTCACGCGGTTCCGGGATGAGATGGTAGATGCAGGTGGATCTCCTTCTTGATTGCCCGATGCCCTAGGTATCGGACATCGAGGGGAGAGGGATATTACACGGCCGGGCCCACCTCTCGGTGGGCCCCACCCAAACCCGTGTCCCGCCTGGTATGGCCTGCGTGGGCTATGCGTAGTCCGCGTAAGCTGAACCAGTCCGGTGTCTGGGGACGGATCCGAGGGATCCTGAGGCAGATTTTGCCCTCTAACCACCTTAGAAAAAAAAAAAAAAAGAGAGAGAGAGAGAGAGAGAGAGAGAGAGAGAGATCCCAGAGTTCGGAGCGCTCCGACCAGCATATACGAATAAACCTGTTATCTGTCACCATACCTCGAGACTAAGCCGAGTGTGTTTGGTGGTCCAAAGATCAAGCAATTCTCTAGGGATTGAAAATACGGCCCTCTAGCTATGCGATCACAATTCTTGATATTGGAATGGACTACGAATATTCTCGGGCGTGAATCTATGGGAGGGCGGCGACTGCAAGGAGATTTGAGAGCTGATTCACTATTCTGGCCGATTCCACAGGGAGTATCATCTGATCCTGCGAGAAGCATGACTACAATATAACGACCGTGGCCAGAGCACGATTTCAAAGCAGCTTGATCGAGTGGTGTTTTAGGGAGTGTGATCCTGAAATCTCAGCGTGTGATCGAAAATCTTTGAAAGAGTCGGGTAGATTCTTGAGTTTTTTGCCACAGAGCTAAGATTTCAGAACCGCACGTCCTGGGATATCTTCCGATCCTTAGGCTATTGGATCACGTGGTGATTCTGGGTGTTGTTTAGTTATCGTGCCTCTCGGTACAACCAATCGGATCCTGCTTGTGAAGATGGCCAGAATAGAGATTTAACGGTCAAATCTCCTGGCAGTCACCACTCTCTCGCAGATTCACGCCTGAAACTATTTGTGGCCTATTCCGTGATCGAGAATTATGATTACATACCTAGCGATTCGGAATTTCGATAAACAGGATATCGCTCGATCCCTCGGTCAAAGGAGATACTTGGCATATGCCCGTGGTCTGGTCCCGATGCCTTAATTCGGCTTACAATTCTGGTCAGATTCTATCTCAGGAGATGATCATTGTCAGAAAACTACATCGGATTCACCATCACAGCCGCCCACCCAACACGGTTCTGAGGCTGGGTGATCTAAGATTTGTGTCCAGTGATCTCGAGATATCAAGGACCCCCCCCCTCCCCCCCCGCCGGCTCTTCCAGTTTTATCTAGTTCAACATGCGTCCTTACTCTTGCAGCCACCCATTCAACACGATTCGGGAGCTGTGTAATCTCAAATACGTGCTTAGCGATACCAAAATACTCCAAAAACAACCCCTACTCATTTCTCAAAATCCAATCTTGGTCAATTTGTGCCTCTACTCGACCCCCCCCCCCCCCAACCGCCCACACAACATGACTTGGAGGCTGGACGATCTCAAATTCGCACTAAGCGACCCCAAAATACCCAAAAAACACCCTAACTCAAATCTCGAGCTTCGATCTCGGTCAATTCGGACCTCCACCCCCGCAACACGATTAGGAGGCAGGGCAATGTCATCTTCGTGATCAGCGACCTCGAAATACTTCAAAAACCCTCCACTCGACTTTTCGAGCTCGATTTTGACAGTCGCTTGCTCTCGACCCCGCAGCCTCTTACGCGATATGATCTCGAGATACGGCAATATGAGATTCGATCTCCATATTCTCGAAATATTTGTCAGACATCAGTCTCACGCGATCCAAGATTAATTTTGATTCATTCCATAGAATTTGATTGCAGCCATGCATTATCGGACATCTTTTATCATCTATTCAGAGCGCGAGACTCACGCTATGCGATGATGCTGATATTCAAAAAGCCGCTCCCGCACCATATCTGGGTTCTCAAGATCATGTACTCGTTGCATCGAATCAGCACAGCCTCATAGTCCAGTTCTGCAGCGTTAGCTGCTACATTGATTGAAATGAGATGTAATTGTTGAGAATACAAGCCGTTATGATTTCTTTGTCAATCGTGCATTATCACTTTTTTTGCATGCATTTATTTGCTTTTTGTATCGAAGGTTTCAGATAAAATGTTTCAATCACCAAAGTGATGACCTTTTAGCTACATCACACTCAAATTGTACATTTCCAATTCAAATTCGAACGCTGCAGACAAGCCTTGTTGTTGTTCTAGATAGCCTCATAACCTCCCATTTATTGATATTTATCTGATTTATACTGGAAAAACTAGCCATTTCCCGTCTTTGAGCCCATTGAACGTTTTGTTCAGTATTTTGTGCTTGACAACAATTGAAATCATGGGTGCATGGTTATTTTATTCCTCTTCATACTCACAATCAGTATTGAACTCCTCTGAAATTCATGTATTTGGATCGAATTGAATACTGATGAGCAGGATTGGAACAGCCTGAAGATGAGTTTCGCTATCGGTCTGATTCCAGCCAGGCAGCGTTGAATTGACTGCGTCAATCGATTTCAATGATGACCCAATCACTCATTGCGTCATTAACTGATCGAGATGAATACCAAAGAATCAAATTGAGATCGTGGGTGCATGGTTCTTCTATGGGATGGGAGGTGGCGCCGCTCCATCGAATAGCTTGCCTGTGTATTTTGCTCCGTATAATTTTGTTATAACTGCACTATTATCAACTATTGCATTAGCCATTTTTGCGCAGAAGTGTTTAGGAATATTTCATTCACATTCTTGTTTAATAAAATCCGTGTGGTGCCCCAAAGGATCGGCCCCATACGACTGATAACGAATAACATAACCTAGCGGCCCACGTGTAGTGAGTAAAGCCAAGGGGACAAATGTCGAAAATGTCGACTTGTAAAACTTGTTCTCAGTCTTTCAATAATCAACTAATCGCTAGCTGCGTTATTTGTAATGAACTCTTTCATGCGGATCCGGAATGTGCTGGCATTACTGCATCGGAGGTCAAAGTATTACAACTCAAGAATAAGCCTCTGCTCACGTTTACATGTAATGACTGCAAACAGCTAGGTAGAGACAGACATTACAAAGTTCTAGAAAAATTAAGCAGTGATATGGACGTTATCAAAGAACAGTGTAACACAATCCCATCAATTAAGGTCCAGCTGGATGATATGAAAGAGAAAATTGAGGCATTTCAAGTAGTGGCCAACGATTTCCCTGTACTTCAAGCCAAGGTAGCAAATCTGGAGCAGAAGATAGAATCTTTTCAATCAAATTCTCATTCCCCCTTGATGAATGAGAGAGCTATTCAAGAAGTTCAAGAGCGCATATCAAGATCAAAAAACCTCTTGTTATTCAACGTTCCTGAAAATAATAGTTTACTTGAAGACAAATCAGCTGTTATTGAGATCTTGAGTGCGACTAGTGTTAATATGGACTGTATAAAGGTCATGCGTATTGGGAATCAGATAGGCGAGAAGCCCAGACCAATACTAATTACTCTCAACACCCAACAGGATGTGGTCCAAGTCCTCAAGAATAGGAATAAACTCGACAAGACTTACCGAGTAGCAGCAGACAGGACAAGGTTACAACAAAATCAATACAAAGCAGCTGCTAATGAACTATTATTGAGAACCAAGGCAGGAGAGAAGAATCTGATGCTACGCTACATCAATAATATTCCCACTGTCATCAAGTTACCAGAATCACAACTTTATGTGAATAATACTCTCCCAGGCAGCTTAGTAGAAACACTAGGAGACACTTCCTTCTTAGATGCCGGCACTTCAAAAAACTGACTCAAAATGGAAATAAAAACATTAGCATCTACTATCAGAATGTGAGAGGAATAAAATCTAAGCTGAGTGTCTTATCGACTAATATTCATCTTCTCACAACTCCTCCAGATATTATAGTCTTTACAGAGACATGGCTCAACCCAGACGTGAGTGATGGTGAAATTGGTCTTGATAATTTCAGCCTATTCAGGTGTGACAGATTTAGTATAAATAATGATGCTCGTAGAGGTGGTGGAGTTCTTATTGGGATCAAGAAGGACATTGCTGCCTCAAGATGTACTGTAAATATAACCTCATGTGAGCAAGTATTTGTGAAACTTAAGACTCCAAAGAAAAGTATCATCATTGGTGCAGCATATATTCCTCCACGCTCGCCTCTAGCAATGTATCAAGACTTTTTGCTGACTACAAGCAATCTTCAAAGCCAACATGCGAACTCTGAGCTACTTCTTATTGGGGATTTCAATTTGAGCAACATCGTTTGGCCACAAGGAGATATCTTGCTGCATCAAGAAGTCAGGTATGCTGAGCCAAGAATATTGGAAGCTGCGGAATTAATGAGGAACCAATTAGCATACTCTAGCTTTAAACAATATTTCCCCATTTCAGCTCACAAGGACTACACATTAGACCTTCTTTTTTCTACAATTAATGTAAATGCAATCCCCTCAGATGAATTTTTAGTACAAGTTGATCCACACCATATCCCTCAATATTTCTCAGTGAAATTAGAAATTTTAAAGGAGATACATTTTGAAATTCCCCAATATGATTTCAACAAAGCAGATTATTCTTTGATAAACAGACTGCTTGATAAGGTGGACTGGAATGTTGTTATTAATACTGAGACTTTTTCCCTTGAACAAAATCTTGAAAATTTCTATAAGCAAATTTATGAAGTGATTGAAAAGACTGTCCCAAAGCGAATTATCAAGACTGAAACCTATCCTAGGTGGTTCTCTAAAGAGCTTAAAGATCTTATTGTATCCAAAAAACTAGCTCATAAAATCTGGAAGGAAACTAAAAAGGATGATGACTACATCAAATTTAAAAAACTTAGAGCTCAATGCCTGAGAAAATCGAGAATAGATTACGGTGTCTATATTGACAGAGTTGAATTTTTTTCAAAAAACAACGTAAAATCCTTTTGGTCATATGTCAATAAATCAAAGAAATCGAATTTAATACCTGATAAGTTAGTTTATAAGGACCAATCTTCCAGTTCAGGTGCACACTCGGCTGAACTATTTTCAGAATGTTTTTCGAATGTTTACAAAAATGTTAACGTAGCTACAGAGGCGGATAGCAATACTGAGAATATTATAGACAAAATAACCATCACGCCAATCGATCTGAGAACCGCAGTCAATAAGCTAAACTGTTCTCTATCCTGCGGTCCGGATGCTGTTCCTGCCCCTTTGATAAAAAATTGTATAGAAAGTTTAGAAAAACCATTGCTCATGCTATTTAACTTTTCTTTAGAGCTGGGATATTTACCACATTTATGGAAAATTTCTTATGTGACACCCATTTTTAAGAATGGAAGCAAACAACAGGTGGAAAACTACCGTCCGGTGTCGATAGGCTCCATAATCCCTAAACTCCTTGATTCGATTGTTACTCAAAAACTCTCCGATGCACTATTACCCAAGATAGTTGCTGAACAACACGGTTTCGTAAAAGGGAAATCTACTTTATCAAATCTTCTTACAATGATTGAATTTATTCATGAAAGCTTTGCCGAAAATTCGCAGACTGATTGCATTTATTTGGATTTTTCAAAAGCATTTGATAGAGTGAATCATGGTAGATTAATCTCCAAATTGAGAAATTTCGGTATCAAAGGTAATCTCCTCGGATGGATTGAGTCATATTTAAAAAATAGAAGTCAAATTGTTAAGGTCAAAGGTTTTGAATCTACAGCCAAACCAACACCCTCGGGTGTTCCGCAAGGGTCTCATCTAGGCCCACTCTTATTTCTTATTTATATAAACGATATAGTTTCTGTTATTAAATACTCCGAAATACTGATTTTCGCAGATGATATAAAGATCTTCAAAAAAATTACTTGTCCATCAGATTGTATCCAGTTACAGAGTGATTTGATAGCAATAGCCAATTGGGCATTGGATAATGGCCTCGAATTAAATGAGTCCAAATGCAAAACAATATCTTTCGTGAGACATAAAAATATTTTTGACTTTCATTACACGCTCAAAAACCAGTTTTTGGAAAAAGTAGAGTCAATCAAGGATCTTGGAATTATTATCGACTCAAAGCTCAGCTTCGACGAGCATATTGAACATATTACATCAAAGGCCTTCAAAACTCTTGGTTTTGTCTTTCGATCATCAAAGAGCTTCAAAAAAGCTGATACTATCATCTACCTTTATAAAACTTTAGTAATGCCTATCTTGTTATACGCTAGCCCGTGCTGGACGCCTTACATTCAAGAAAAATGGGAAAAGCTGGAACGTATTCAGCATAAATTCATAAGACAATTATCTTTTAAATTGGGTGACAGAATGGATTATACTGATCATGATTATAGTCGTTTTTATAAGCAATTCAACTTACTTTGTTTGAAAAATTTACACGATTATAATGATATGGTGTTCATGTACTCCTTACTAGAAAATCATGTCTATTGTGAGAAGCTCAATATGAAATTACAAGAAAGACATAATATTTATAATTTGAGGAAATTTAGAGGTATACTTGAGTCCCAGCATAAGCAAAACTACCTGTTCTACTCTCCTTTAGCTCGCTGTAAAAGAGCATGGAATAATTTGCCAAATGATATAAAGAGCTGTAATTCTTTAGTTTTATTCAAAATGCAACTCAAACGTTTAAATTTTCAACCGACAAATGAACTCATGGGTTGAATTTACTTGATTTACTTCTTGCTAGAATTAGTTTAAAATGGTGAAAAATATCCTATTGGAGGTACAAAAGATTTATTATTTCGTGAAGAATGTTCTTTTCTATTTATACTGCTTTCAATTTTCTAGTCCAATCAGGACATGTGTAATCTATCTCCCTCTTATGACATTCCTTCAAAATATTATTTTCTCTTGTGTTATTAAACTAGATGGAGCTGACGCCTAGGTTTAAGAATCATATTATGTAAGGACAATTTGTCCGTGAATCATATCTTAATAAAATAAAAATAAAATAAAATAAATCCCTCTCAATACTCTGAATCAGTATTGAACTCCTCTAGATTCCATGTATTTAAATCGAATCCAATACTGCTGAGCAGAATTGGAACGGCCTGGAGTAGAGTTCTGCTATCGGTATGAATCGTGCCAGGCAGCATTGAGTCGACTGCGTCAATCGATTTCATTGATGACCCAATCACTCATTGCGTGATTGGTCAATCGAGATGAATACTACAGAATCGAATTGAAATCGTGGTTGCATGGTTATTCTATCCCTCTCGATACTCACAATCACTATTGAACTCCTCTAGATTCCATACATTTCAATCGGTATCGATACTGCTGAGCAGGATTGGAACAGCGTAAAGATGAGTTCTGCTATCGGTCGCAGCATTGAATTGACTGCGTCAATCGATTTCAATGATGACCTAATCACTCATTGCGTCATTGACTGATCGAGATGGATACCACAGGATCGAATTGGAATCGTGGGTGCATGGTTCTTTTATTCCTCTCAATACTCTAAATCAGTATTCAACTCCTCTAGATTCCATGTATTTGGATCGAATTCAATACTGTTGAGCAGGATTGGAACGGCCTGGAGATGAGTTTTGCTATCGGTCTGAATCCTGCCAGGCAGCATTGAGTCGACTGCGTCAATCAATTTCAATGATGACCCAATCATTCTTTGCGTCATCGATCAATCCAGATGAATACTACAGAATCCAGTTGAAATCGTGGTTGCATGGTTATTCTATCCCTTTCAATACTCACAATCAGTGTTGAACTCCTCTAGATTTCATATATCTCAATCGAATGCAATACTGCTGAGCAGGATTGGAACGGCCTGGAGATGAGTTTTGCTATCGGTTTGAATCATGCCAGGTAGCATTGAATTGACGGTGTGAATCGATTTCTATGATAACCCAATGACTTGTTGCGTCATTGACCAATTGAGCTGAATACTATAGGACGGAATTCGAATCGTGGGAGCATGATCTCTATCCTCCTCAATGCTTGTAATCAGTATTGAACTCTTCTACTTCTCATATATTTGATTCAGATTCAATACTGCTGAGCAGGATTGGTATGGACTGAGAATGAGTTTCGCTATCGGTCTGAATCCTGCCGGGCAGCATTGGATTGATCGCGTCAATCGATTCTAATGACGACCCAATCACTCATTGCGTCATTGACTAATCGAAATGAATACCACAGAATCGAATTGAAATCGTGGGTGTTCGGTTCTTCTATCCCTCTCAATACTCTAAATCAGTATTGAACTCTTCTAGATTCCATGTATTCGGACCGAATTCCACACTGTCGAGCAGGATTGGAACGGCCTGGAGATGAGTTTTGCTATCGGTCTGAATCCTGCCAGGCAGCATTGAGTCGACTGCGTCAATCAATTTCAATGATGACCCAATCACTCTTTGCGTCATCGATCAATCGAGATGAATACTACAGAATCCAGTTGAAATCGTGGGTGCATGGTTATTCTATCCCTCTCAATACTCACAATCAGTGTTGAACTCCTCTAGATTTCATACATCTCAATCGAATTCAATACTGCTGAGCAGGATTGGAACGGCCTGAAGATGAGTTTTGCTTTCGGTCTGAATCCTGCCAGGCAGCATCGAGTCGACTGCGTCAATCGATTTCAATGATGACCCAATCACTCATTGCGTGATTGTCCAATCGAGCTTAATACTATAGGATGAAATACCGATCGTTAAAAAGTGGTCTCTATCCTCCTCAATACTTACAATCGGTATCGAACTCTTCTGAATTCCATGTATTTTAATTGAATTCAATACTGCTGAGCAGGATTGGTACGCTCTGAGGATGAGTTCCGCTATCGGTCTGAATCCTGCCGGGCAGCTTTGAGTCGACTGCATCAATCGATTTCATTGATGACTCGATCACTCATTGCGTGATTGACCAATCGAGATGAATACTACAGAATCGAATTGGAGTCGTGGGTGCATGGTTATTCCATCCCTCTCAATACTCAATATCAGTATTGTACTTATCCTGACTTCATATATTTGAATCCAATTTAATACTGCTGGGGAAAATTGAAACGGCCTGAAGATGAGTTTCGCTATTGGTCAGGTGGATGGGTTATAAGGTCTGCAATGCTGAGAATCAGTATTGAAATCGATTGGTGCGGATTGAGATCTCGATGTTTGCAATACTGGAACACGGTACTGGAATCGATCGGGGCAGATAGGATTTCGAGTCCTCAATACTAACGATCATCATTCGAGTATATCGACGTAGATAGAATATACGGTATCAAATGTTATAGGTCAGTATTCGGATCTGTTGAGGCAGATAGGACTTCCCATTCCCAATCTGATACACAGCATTCGAATCGATTCAAGTAAATATGATATAAGGTCTGCAATGCTGAGAATCAGTATTGAAATCTATCGAAGCGGATTGAAAACCCGATGTTTCCAATACTGAAATACAGTACTGGAATCGATTGGGGCGAATAGGATTGCAAGTCCTCAATACTGATATCCAGCATTCGAATTGATTCAAGTAGATAAGATGTAGGATCTGCAATGCTGAAAATCTGTATTGAGACCGATTGAAGCGGATTGAGAACCCGATGTTTCCAATACTGAAAAACAGTTCTCGAATCGATTGGGGCAGATAGGATTTCAAGTCCTCAATACTGATATCCAGCATTCAAACTGATTCATGTAGATAGGATATAGGGTTTCTAATGCTTACTTTCAGTATTGAGATCGATTGAAGTGGATTGAGATAGCGATCTACCCAATACTGAGAGACGGTACTCAAATCGATCGAGGCAGATAGGATTTCAAGTTCTCAATACTGATATTTAGCATTCAATCCGATTCAAGTAGATAGGATATAAGATCTGCCATGCTGAAAATCAGTATTGAGATCGATTGAAGCGGATTGAGAACCCGATGTTTCCAATACTGAAATACAGTACTGAAATCGATTGGGGCGGATAGGATCTCGAGTCCTTAAGACTGATATTTAGCTTTCAATCCGATTCAGGCAAAGATCATATGAGGTCTGCAATGCTGAACATCAGTATTGAGATCGATTGGAGCGGATTGAGAACCCGATGTTTCCAATTCGGAAAAACAGTTCTCCAATCGATTGGGGCAGATAGGATTTCAAGTCCTCGATACTGGTATCCAGCATTCAAATTGATTCATCTAGATAGGATATAGGGTTTCTAATGCTTACTTCCAGTATTGAGATCGATTGAAGTGGATTGAGATAGCGAACCACCCAATACTGAGTGACAGTACTCAAATCGATTGGGGCAGATAGGATTTCAAGTCCCCAATACTGATATTTAGCATTCAATCCGATTCAGGTAAATATAATATAAGGTCTGCAATGCTGAACATCGGTATTGAGATCGATTGAAGCGTAATGAGATCCTGATATTCCCAATACTGAAGTACAGTACTGGAATCGATTACGGCATGTAGGATTTCAAGTTTTCAATACTGATATTCAGCATTCAATTCGATTCGTGTAAATATGATATAAGATCTGCAATGCTGAAAATCAGTATGGAAATCGATTGAAGTGGATTGAGAACCCGATGTTTCCAATACCGAAAAAAAGTTCTGGAATCGATTGGGGCAGATAGGATTTCAAGATCTCAATACTGATATCCAGCATCCAAATCGATTCAAGTAGATAGGATATAAGGTTTCTGATGCTTACTTTTAGTATTGAGATCGATTGAAGTGGATTGGGATAGCGATCTACCCAATACTGAGAGACAGTACTGAAATCGATTCAAGTTATTAGGATATAAGGGCTAGAATACTCACAGTCAGCATTGAGATCGATTGAAGTGGGTTGAGATCTCGATGTTCCCAATACTTGAAAACAGTACTTGATTCGACTGGGCAGATAGGATTCCAAGTTCCCAATACTGATATTCATCATCCAAATCGATTAAGGATGATAAATAAACTCGTCAATGCTGATAGTCAGTATTGGGACCGATTGACGTAGTGTGAGTTATTAAACTTCCCATTCCTGAAAGTTAGTATTGGAATCGATTGAGGCCGATAGAATTCGAGTGGCTGACGCTAGGCGGCGTTTCGATGACCATCTCAGTTTGCATCCAAATATCATGGGATTACTTTTTCGCAAGCGTTGAACCATCTCTCCTATTCCTATACAAGACTGATGAGTGACGGAACCTCCAAATAGTGTTTAGTTATGTAATGCGATGATATGCTAATGCGATCATGATTAAAATAAGTATCGGATTGTATTGAAACCTTTGCTGTAAAGTGAGTGATGTATATGTGAGACGTTCATTTGTAATAATGACTGAAAGTCAGTATTGAGGTCGATTGAGGCGGATTGAGTTCTCGATGTCCCCAATACTGAAAATGAGTATTGGAATCGATTGAGGCAGATAGAATCTCGAATCTCCAATATTAATATCCAGCATTCAAATCGATTCAGATAAATAGGATATGAAGACTCCAATACTTCCACTCAGTATTGAGGTCGATGGAGGCGGATTGAGATCCCGATGTTTCCAATACTGGTGAACAGTATTGAAATCGATTGAGGCAGATGGGATTTCGGAATTCCAATAATGATATCCATCATTCAAATCGATTCAGTTAAATAGGATTTAAGGTCTCCAATGCTCCCAGTCAGTATTGAGGTCGATTGAGGCGGATTGAGATTTCGATGTTTCCAGTACTGAAAAACAGTGTTGAAATCGATTGAAGTAGATAGGACCCATAGCATGTCAATGCTTTTTTAAGGCATTGACACAGATTAGAATCGCGATATCCTATCAAGGGAATCAGCATTAATACAGATAGAATAACGACTTCCGAATACTGGCAGTAAGTATTGAGATTGATTGGGAATATTACTTTCAATGCGAAAAGTCTGCATTGGTGAAGATTGATCTATACTGTTCGAATCATGATCAACATCATTGATCGTTATTGAACTCCAATCTCCCTTAATCCTGAAAGTCATGGTTCAAATTCCTCATAAGATTCTAGATTTAGAACGATCGGATCTATTTTAATCGAATCCAATCGAACTTTTGCAGCAGGGTGGTGATGTAACCCTTATACAAAATCGAAAATGCATGCGAATTGCAATCACCATGAGGCACTGCATTCCAAAATGCATGCCCGTATATACTATCCGTGCAATGATCTTCAGAAAAGGTACAAGTCGTGCCGCTTTGCAATTTAATTCTGTTTCCGTTGATGATTACCGAGTTCCATCTGTCATACAATTCGATGGTTATTTGAGCTGTAACGTGAACGTCTTCGAATTCACCATACGCGTCATTATAGTAACCAGCATTGGTGCATTTAATGTCCTTCCCAGTGCCAGTGATCGAACCTGCTAAAGTGACTTGTTTAACTGATGAGAAATTTCCGGGTAGATCCCGAATGTCACCATTTCCGTAAGAGTGAATATGTTCTTCATGCATTCTGTTGCAATCGTCACGACTTATATCTTTTATGTACTCTAGGTGTCCATTTTTAACATCTGACGAGTGCGATAAGAATCCGCAATAACGAACTCCTCTGCGAATTCTTACTTTGCAATATCTAACACGCGTAGAAGTAAAATCGTTCAATTAAAGGAATAAAACATGTTTTCTAGTGGTATTTACTACGGGATTGGGTATTTCGCATTCTCCAATGTCTACTAGGGATATAGTGGTGTAGTTAGTGAACTTCCTTCCACAATCATATCCTATGATTGCAAGGCCGAGCTGGAACTGGAGAGCCCATAGTGTTAGTGCAAAAATTACCATTTGTAAATTAGTAAGGAGAGTTAGAGTTTGAGATTCGGTTATGTGGAAGGGTAGCACACCTACTGCAAGAATGAGCTCTAAAAGGAATGATTGTGATTTCAGAGTTGATCCGGGTTAATATTTTCTGTATTATATGAATCTTTTTTTGCTCTACGAATGTATGAAATTCGTACTCGATTGCTATGTACTATCTTTGTTTGAGACGTACTAAGTTCAATCATGATATTACCATTTTCCCAGACATTCAATACAAGGAATGGGCCGTCGGAGTGATTTTCAAATTTTCTAGGCTTGGGTCCACCATGAAGCCAGACATAGGCCCCGATCTTTATTACCTTTGGATTTGTGCGTTTATCGTAAGTCTCTTTTGATTCTCTTTTTGCACTTCTGAGTTTTTCCTCAGCTATAGAATGAATGTCATCCAATTTGTTTAATAAATCGCGAAGATATTGCTGGTAAGTCGGTATGTCTTCTTCATCGTTGAATTGGTGGTTAGAGGGTATCCATGCTAATCGCCCAAAAACTATTTCGTAGGGGGTACTACCAGTGCTACTATGTTTACTAATGTTATAATTGAACGAGGCCAATGAAACCCAATTTGACCAGTCATGCTGCGTTTCCGCGAACATTTTGATGTACCCAATCAATGGTAAATGCGAACGCTCCAAACTCCCGTTACTTTGAGCATGATATGCGGCCCACTCCACCATTTTTATTTTGAATTTTGCCGCAATGTGTTTGATTAATTTGCTCATAATTTTGGTACCCTGGTCAGTGAGAATAATGCTTTGGCTTCCATAAATGCAGATCAAGTGCTTGACAATTGCACCCGCTACGGTGGTGGCCGCTTGGTCTGGCAAGGGTACACCAATAAAATACTTTGTATATAAACACTGCATAATTAGGATGTATTCTATATTGGTGTTTGAATACGGTAAAGGACCGACGATATTGCAAGCTACCTTGAAGAATGAGATGCCATGAGTATCTGTGTTTATAAGTTCTTGTTTAGTTTTCACCCGAACTAATTTTTTGAGTTGACATGGTACGCATTTCTGGATGAAAACCGTGATTTCATCTTCCATGTTTGGCCATTCGTATTTTTGACGAATCCGACTATAAGTCTTATGGATTCCTCTGTGTCCTCCCAAGATTGTCGAATGAGCTTCATTCATTATGGACTTGCGTTCGGTAATATCCGGTAGATTGATTGGTCCTAGACATACAATTATTTTCACGTCAATTTTTTGAATGTTAACCCTGAGAGTTCTCAAACAAATCGAGGTTATCAATTGATTCAATACGACTGATGCTAAAAGCGTTTATTTCTCGCTGTACCAAAAGCTCATTGAAATTTCTGAATAAGTCATCGATATTTTCCAGCGTGGTGCTCATGCTTTTGGATACTGTTGACCTCAACACCAAGGCTAGATGGACTTTGTTACTGGTTGATTTTACGGTCGCTATCTCACCCGGTTTAATGTCTTCAAAACTCGGTAATTTATTCACTGTTATTAATTGCCGAGCACATTCGTCGAGAGGTTCTCCCTGGTTATTGATAAAATAAACGTAATTGTCTTTTCGCATGAATAACTGGTCGCGGCAATAGATGATGTTCTTTAGAGGAAACAATCCTAAATTTCCGTTTGCAGACTCCTCTGCGGGTATAGTGTCATAAGTATTCCAACCAAGGGGCAGCTCCGAAAATAAGGGCGTGCTCACGCGGTGCTCAAGGTCGTTCAAAAAATTGTCACTTGTTGTGCTCTCTTCGAGTCTCTTTGCTGCCTGCACTACGTCGTCTTGGATGTACGACCGCTCAATTGTTTCAGTTTTCCTATCTGCCGATGATTGAGCGTGCAAAACTGCGATGACTCCTGTGTTACAATTCCGCTGATTATTTTGCTTTCGAGGTAAAAGTGCCGAAATCGCTTCAAGGTATCGTGGATTCGGTTGACGACCTGCCTCCCCTCGCGTAAAAGGAGGCTGTGATTTTGTCATTTCTTCCACGGTTTCCCCGTCATCATTATTTCTTCCGTTCGAATTTTTCTCACCTAAATCTGTCATGGCTATAAACACTTGGTTTTCTACTGGATTTCTCGAAAGACAATCGGCGTTAACGTTATATTTCCCGGGTTTGAATTTTACCTTGAATTGATAGTCGGCGAGCTTGAGTCGCCAGCGTGTGACACGGGAGCAAGGATCTTCGAGCGAATTCAGCCAGATTAACGGTTTGTGATCTGAGATGAGTATAAAAGGCCTCCCGTATAAGTAGACTCTGAATTGGCCAATGCTATACACGATAGCAAGTGATTCTTTTGAGAAGGTACAAAAATTTTTCTCGCTCTGGTTGAGAGCTCTTGACGTATACGCTACAGGTCTATCATCAGCGGATCCACCTTGTGACAGTACCCCACAAAACGCGAACCCCGAAGCATCATAGGTCAAATTGAAAATTAATTCGAAATTTGGATTAATCAATATAGGAGGATTAGACAGCTTATTCCGTAGAATTTCGAATGATTCCTGGACCTTCTTATCCCATGAAAATGCTTGATTCTCCTTTAATAAGTTTGTGAGGGGTTTAGCGATTCCAGCAAAATTTTCTATGAATTCACGGTAATAACCAGCAAGTCCCAGAAACTGTTTCACATCCCTTGGTGTTTTTGGTGTGGGGAAAGCTTGAACCGCTTTGATTCTTTCCGGGTCTGGTTTTGATCCTTCTTTGCTGATTATGTGACCCAAATACGTGATTTCCTTTTTTAGGAGCTCGCATTTCGGAGGTTGCAATACTAAGTTGCATTCCCTCAATCTGGTCAATGATGCTTTAATCGTTATACAATGTTCCTCGAATATTTTTGAGAAGACGCACATGTCGTCAAAAAAGGAGACCACCCCCTTTATCCCAGAAATTGCGGCTAAGACTACACATAAGAATACCGGGGCACTAGTTTTCATACCGAATGGGGATCTGGTGGATTGAAATAAACCTAGCTCACAACCGAACGCGGATTTCGGTCGGTCTTCCTTTTTTAGACGTACCTGATGAAATCTATTTGCTAAGTCAAACACCGAAAAATATGTTGCTCCCCCTATTTTGTCCAAGACGTCCGCAATGTTCGGTACCGGGTGATTGTAATCGGGAATATATTCATTGAATTTACGAGAATTTACCACGACTCTGTGCCTTGGTTTCCCGTCAGGGCCGGGTTTTTTGTTTACACAAAACACTCGTGCACAGTACGGACTTGTGGACGGTTCAATGATCTCTGAATTCAACATTTCTCTAACTTGTCTGTTGGTTTCCTCATTCAGTACAGGTGGCTCCCTGAAGGGCTTAACTCGAATTTAAGTCAGGTTAGTAGTAGGTATGGCATGCTCAAACAAATTGGTAACTCCCAATTTGTCACCTTCCAAAAAGAATCCATCGGAAAATTCTTCAATTATGGTTTCGATCACTGACCTCTCGTTGAGTTCTAAATGGTCTAGTTCTAATAGGTTTTTCATTTTCTCAAGACGAGTACGTTTATCCGTGCTTTCAATTTCGTATATTCTATCAACTTTGGCTAATGTAGTTGATTGAGTTTCACAATATGTCACGTCTCTTTTCATTATAACCTCGAAATCACCGTACAGAAAATCATCTAAATTTTCCAGGATCTCAAAATTCGACTCCCTTTCAACTCGCAACAAAAAATGCAGAAGCTGAGTAATGGAATTATTTTCCTCAAACCGTTCCTGAATACAAGCCATAAGTGAGGAACTTTCGTCTTTAAGTATTTTTCAATCGGCGGAACGATTTTTCAACAAGTAACGCATTACCAAAGATTTTGAAGACCTGAGCCGTGGTATGATGAGTTCGTCAAATTCACGTTTAGAATTTAATACTTCAACTATTCCTTTCTTGTTTTTCGAACGTCCCCTGGGTTCTATTCCAAGTTTTTGAATTATTGTACTGTTTTGAATTTTTGAATGTTGTTTTGGCAATGTGTTATCAAGATTCACATGAACCTGCGGCAGCGTATTTCCATAATTCGAATGCTCATGTGGCGTCATATTTTCAAAATTCGAATCCTCCTCCGGCATCAAGTCACCAAAATTCGAATGCTTTTCTGGCATCATATTTTCAAAATTCGAATGATTCTCCGGCATCAAGTTATCAAAATTCGATTGCACCTCCGTCATCAAGTCACCAAAATTCGAATGCTTCTCTGGCATCATATTTTCAAAATTCGAATGCTTCTCCGGCATCAAGTTATCAAAATTCGGACTCGGGCATGACCCGATACAAGACTGTTCTGATTTATTTATAGGGTCTACACCGCGATTGCATGTTTGCGCGTGCCCTTGTCAAAATACAATTCGTTGAACATCCGCCCTTCGGGCTGGAGTCCTTCGTTAATTTGTATAGCCATAATTTTTCTTTTGAGCACTGAACGTTTGTAAGTCGACCCTATAATTTTGTAATTAAAATTCATGCGAGGATTACCCGCACTAGCTATTCGGGCTTGCGCAGACAATGTATATCTTTTATCAATTAAAACTGTTTTCTTGGAGTTACTCCGAATTCGTTTTTATTTAGTTCATCGTGCGATGTTGTAAACTTAATATTTGCTGTTGCGCTCCAATTGTTATTCAGTATAGGAATTTGATACCCACCGATCCTGAAGTTTCCTCTCGCGTAATCAATATTTGCGCAATATCCATGGAAAGCTTCACTACCAAGTAGCCCGTCTTCGGCCATCGGAAAATTATTCGGTATCAGGTGGAAGGGAAATATGAGATCAAAATATCGTAAGTTGATTTTTTCCAAGGTACGAATGGACTGAGCAGTTATACCGGTAAGCTCAATTATTTCATCATGAGCTACATGGAAATTAATAGGTTTTTTAGATAATTTCAGAAGGGACGGTCCTGTCCCGGTATCTGCCATAATTTTGAAATAACCGAAACACTCAAAAAATTGCATCATAACTGTTGGAGAGGGACCGCACAGTTTCAACACCATCGATTTTACTAAGGGTTCTACTGTGGGGGCGGGTTGCCGCGCGAACGCTGTGGTAGTGGTTTCCAAGACGCGCCCATTTCTCGGGAATGCTCCTCGTTTCCCGAATTTTCTCTTTCTAAACGGTATTGTAATTTTCTACATTCCTCTTTCCAATGACCCGGTTTCTTACAATAATTGCATAACTTTGCCTCAGTTTGGTCCTCATTACGGTAATCCAAATTGTCAAACCTGCCGACATCCCTGCGCGCAAATGGCATCTCCCTGTCAAGCGGTAGTGAAAGGTGTTGCGCATCGGCTATAGTGCTACAAGGCGCTGCTTCTCTTGCCATCGATTACCCGAAGTTAACGCGACGTGGTGGTGGCTGAGCGCCGGGAATCGACCAGCACGTTCGAGCAGTATGTCCCACCTTCTGGCAATACTGGCATACTTCGATATTCCGCGCTCCCATGTTAAGCACGGCTGAACTATATTCTCCCCTCTTCGCTTGCTTGACAATGCGCACGGTTTCCGTCAACTCCTCTGGTTCGAACAGATTAAACTCGCGCTCAATTCTTATCGCCTGGATAGTGGCGTCCTCTAGAGAGTGAGCTTTCCCCATCCTTGCTTTTATGACCCAATGCAACCCCCGTAAAAAGAACTTGACTTCATCGTTCTCTAACTCATTCTGGAAATCTCTCTTGACTCTATTCTCACGTCTTGCGACCTCTAAAATTTCTCGAGCAATATGTCTTACTCGATTTGAAAACGAGATCACAGACTCATCCTTTTGCTGTTTCAATATAGCTAACTCTCCATGTAATTGATGAAAAGTTTTCGCCGATCCAAAAATTCCATTGAAAAACTTTGCTATTTCATCAATATTATTGAACTATTTGCTTTGAGAGCATACAAAGGCTGTAAGGGTACAAATATGGGCTCTGGATCTAGGGAGAGAGCCGGAGCATATTGATAGTCGTGGGATGCCTCGATAGAGGTGTGCGTATATTCATGCAATAATAATGGGCTTCTAGGATGATCAATTTGTTTTATTTCTCCATCAAATTTTACCCATCCTCGGGTACTTAGGCCCTTGGACGAAATGAAATATGATGAGAGAAATTTTATGACTTTAGAAGGTGAATGGAGTGGGTACTTAGGGCCACCCGCATATCATCCTTAGAAAGTCACCCGACTTGGATATCGCAGATATACACAGATGGGGGTGGTGGGTACTTAGGGCCACCGACCCACCAATCCTAGATATCTGCGTAGAGGTTGGATGAGACGTACGATTTTTTGTGAGGACGGGTACTTAGGGCCGTTCCTCCACCCAAATCACGTCTCTGAGCTGTATCGAGATTCTACCAATTTTGAATACACATTGAAACTCCAGATATATAGAAATCAAATAGCATTTATTCAGAATCTCATATACATGAGCTCAGCAATAGCCAAGAGACCAAGCTCGATACAGCTCTGATTTCCAACTGAGCATAAGCCGGCCTAAATGGCCTGACGAGCCTGTATTTATACCTGGTCTTTTGACTGTACAATATATCTATATCGTATGGTAGATGGACGAATAGATTATCGATCATTCGAAGAATGACTATTTCATTGAAAAAATAATACAAATGGAGAAATCTTGCAAAATCTGAATACAAAATTCGATTCTTGATCTCTAAAGGATATGAACTCAACACAAAATTCAAATTGACCCATTTTTTATTTATTGACAGGAACAAAAAGATAAATTCCTAGAACTTTCCAGAAGCACGTGGCTTTTCATCTATCTTGAAAATTTAATGAAAATCAAAAGAAAAATTGAATTCTTTTCATATTGGGCTATTCTAGTCATCAATGATTCCATTTGGAAAAAAGCCATTTTACTCACAAATACATTTCGCAATGAATATTTACAGTATTTACAACAAATCTGATTTTGAGTCTATTTTCCTTTAAATGAAGAATTTTGTGCTAGATTACACTTTTCCAGAGTATAAATGAAATGATACATCAAGAAAGTACAAATAAAAAATCGTTGTTGTTTTTTAACAAGAATATTTAGTTTGTAAAATAAAATGAACAAGCAAAATCAACTTGTTCTAAAAAGTGTCTATATGAGTCATTCTTTTTAATATCGCCAGGTTTTGTGGCGGGGGTCAGGGATTTTTCTGTAACTTTAGGTACATGTTGTATATGATAGAAGAAGATGAAAAGCACAGTTTTTAGGTCCCGAAAGTCATCCGCGCGAGTTTGGCGCCCTATTTTCGTTTTCAAAATTCGTGAAAAATTCGATTTTTCAACTTTTTGATTGATTTCTCACCAGTATGGAACCCGGTAAAAAAATCATCCAAGACACATATTTCGACGTAAAATGAGCTGAATTTTACGAAAAAAATACTCTTAGATCCGTCAAAGGTAAACATAACCTCAAAAAAGTGAGTTTTTTCAGAAAAACACAATTTTCAAGTCTTAGGCCCTATTTCATCTCAATTTTGACATTTTTATCCGATTCCTCGTCAAATTTTACGTCGAAAACCGTTTCCATAAAATTGGGCTGAAGATGGGTTTGGCCACCATAATAACAACTTTACCAGCAGGGTCGTAAAAATAGCGCTAAATTGTTCGTTTCGGGAGGGACACTTATAACACTGGACAACAAAATGTTGGTTCATAAGTAGCGCATTGATCAAACAAAGACTTTTTCGTGTATTTTTCGACGCAGAAACCGAATCCGAAACCAGTTTTGCACCTAGACATCAGGAATTTTTTTAAATCGCGAAATACTGAGCTTCTAAAAAACTGCGTTTTTAGCGTTTTTTGATGATTCTGTAGATACATGATTTTGATGGTGCAACCTTGCAGCGGGCTTTGAGCGTACCCAGACTATGATTTCTGACGTATTTCGAGCTGCTGAACACGATGGCAGTGGTTTTAGAGGGCTAGCATGCGTTCGGAACGAAGGACAAGGTGATTTTTTGAGTTGCTATCAGGAGAGTTTGGACAATTTCGCAATCAATCTCAAAGTGCTCACGAAATTGATCAGAGACACCCTTTTGGATCTCACGAGGGCGCATTCTTCTCGTATTTGTACACGCAGTGAGGGAAAAATATTCATAATCGCCTAGAAATAGATGAGTAGAATATACGCGTGTTATTCCGAAAAGAAACTTTTGATCTATTTCGAGATCTATTCCTCGAGTGAGTTCAAGCCTCCTCGTATTGGATCAAAGCTCGAGTATTTGTACGTAGAAGTCACTCAAACTATTAAAACAATGTCATTTTGTTGCTAGGATACGGTATCAGAAGTCCCGGAGACCTAAACTCGGTTTAGGTCTCGGTTTAGGTCACGGAACGTACCTTGACATACCATGAATATGTCATTAACCTAGTTACATCGTTTTTCACCTTAAGCTAATGTTGGCACTCCAACGATTCTATTCTGGAGGCGAGTGAATAAGAATATTCAGCGTCAGATGTACCATCTTGGGCTGGTTGCAAATGGCTACCTATATGTTCTCAGAAGCACATGAGACTAGGAAACTGCTTTGACTCATTACGAGAAAGCTTGAGCTTACCTCAGGAATAGATCAAAAGTTTCTTTCCGGAATAACACACGTATATTCTACTCATCTATTTCTAGGCGATTACAAATATTTTTCCCTCACTGCGTGTACAAATACGAAAAGAATGTGCACTCGTGAGATCCAAAAGGGTGTTTCTGATCAATTTCGTGAGCACTTTGAGATTGATTGCGAAATTGTCCAAACTCTCCTGATAGCAACTCAAAAAATCACCTTGTCCTTCGTTCCGAACGCATGCTAGCCCTCTAAAACCACTGCCATCGTGTTCAGCTTCTCGAAATACGTCAGAAATCATAGTTTGGGTACGCTCAAAGCCCGCTGCAAGGTTGCACCATCAAAATCATGTATCTACAGAATCATCAAAAAACGCTAAAAACGCAGTTTTTTAGAAGCTCAGTATTTCGCGATTTAAAAAAATTCCTAATGTCTAGGTGCAAAACTGGTTTCGGATTCGGTTTCCGCGTCGAAAAATACACGAAAAAGTCATTGTTTGATCAATGCGCTACTTATGAACCAACATTTTGTTGTCCAGTGTTATAAGTGTCCCTCCCGAAACGAACAATTTAGCGCTATTTTTACGACCCTGCTAGTAAAGTTGTTATTATGGTGGCCAAACCCATCTTCAGCCCAATTTTATGGAAACGGTTTTCGACGTAAAATTTGACGAGGGATCCGATAAAAATGTCAAAATTGAGATGAAATAGGGCCTAAGACTTGAAAATTGTGTTTTTCTGAAAAAAACCACTTTTTTGAGGTTATGTTTACCTTTGACGGATCTAAGAGTATTTTTTTCGTAAAATTCAGCTCATTTTACGTCGAATTATGTGTCTTGGATAATTTTTTTACCGGGTTCTATACTGGTGAGAAATCAATCAAAAAGTTGAAAAATCGAATTTTTCACGAATTCTGAAAACGAAAATGGGGCGCCAAACTCGCGCGGATGACTTTCGGGACCTAAAAACTGTGCTTTTCATCTTCTTCTATCATATACAACATGTACCTAAAGTTACTGAAAAATCCCTGACCCCCCGCCACAAAACCTGGCGATATTAAAAAGAATGACTCATATACATCTTGTAGCTCAGAAAATGAGCTTTATCATAACAAAAGAAAGATTACGATTTCATGAAGTTTCATATAAGAAATTCCTCATAGAAATTCATAGAATATTCTAGAGTTTCTATGTATTAGTATATACATATTTACGTCTTAGTGTGTGTCTATTCACCACGCGTGACACTAAAAGGAAAGCAAACATCTGCCTTATCGGCTCTCATATGCGCGAGGATTTGAATTTCATATACAGACTTATTAGTACGTGTTTTTTGGAGATTATTAACTGAAAAATCAAAATTTTGGGGTTATGGCACTCACATGCCCCCCATTTAAATTTGAATGATTTTGAATGAAAATTTAAATCTTATAAGTGACATAATAGCCAATACGAAGATTTTGTAAGAAATACAAATTAATTATTCAAAAAAAAAGAATGTACTATCGAAAATTAAAGTGAACTTCTTGACTTTTCTTGAAATTCCACACGTTGAACGGAGTTGTACAACTGATCTGCGTGCATTCCCTCCAGAAGCTTGCAAAGCTCGTATAGCTCGGTATCGACCTCGGGGGGAGTGCATCGCATTCTTCTTGAAGGCCTGCTCTCGCATGAACACGCAGGTCGTTCTAGTGCTCGGACGGGCAAGGGCACATATGGGCTCTGTAATGAGACGTATCACGTACGATAACCCACACGGCTGATTTTCTGCGAAATTTTACTTCTGCTCTTGCTAGAATATTAATAATATAAATACCTCTGAGCCTTGAACGGGCGAGGTTGATTTTGGCGCCAGTGAGACGCTGTTTCCCAGCAGGAATTTCGGCGTGGGAATGTATTGTGGGCCGGGCGTAGTAGACAGCCGCAGCACCTCGTCTGACTGCGTCCATTTATGATTTTTCTTGATTTTATCCGTTTGAATGCATTGACATTTCAAGAAGGAAATTGAACGTACAGCTGGCACAAAACGGTCACTTCGTCCAAAAAGCTTTTTTCGAGCTCGTAGCCCTTTACCAAACTCGCGCACTTCATGGCCGGCTTGCACTGATTTATCTACACGCAGGAAAGGCTCCCACTGTGTTGACGCGTTTTGCTTCATTTTTGAAACGGTACTGATGAGCTTTTGGGAGGGCTCATTTTTCTGGCTCTTCCGCAAGTGCTTTGTTTACATCTTGTATGTATGGTTTCAATAGGTTCAAATGGAATTTACCTCGTTCTCGGCGAGTAGTGGGATCGACTAGAAAGTAAGTGTCGATACCTATTGCTTTGGCAATAAGGTATGGGCCGTTGTATATATGGAAGAATTTTGAGACTTTTTTCGTGCAGGAAATCCGATATAGCATGGGATTTCAGAAGCACGAGGTCGCCAACTTTATACTTGGAATGGGTTAGATTATCGTTCATCTTCTCAGCACGATTTTTCAGTGCTCGATGTGCTCTTTTAGAAGCGAGTACTATTTTTTCCTCATGAGGAACATTGTCAATGCCTTCATCAATACTTTGTAAATAAGTTTTCCAGATTCTCTCTGGCTTTTTGTTCAGATGTAATTCTACAGGAGTAAATCCAGTAGTGCTATGGTGTACCTCGTTCAATATATTTTGAATGATCTCAATATATTTGAACCAGGCCTTATGCGATTTGTCGAGATAAGTACGCATGAAACGACCTATCTCCCGATGGGTTCTTTCTACCAAATTAGATTGAGGATGTTTCACTGAGCTGAAAATCAATTGGATTCCCTCTTCTTGTAATTTTTTAGCCCACTGGGTGGCTTGGAATTGGGATCCATGATCACATAAGATCTTTTTTGGTTTTCCATATTTTGGAATATAATCTCCGAAAATCTTGTTGATCACTGTATTTGTATTTGCCTTTTTAATTGGATATAATACGACAAATTTGCTGAATGCATCTATCGTACTGAGCACGTACTTTGCGCCCCCCGTTGACGTTGGTAACGGGCCGTAAAAATCGATGCATAATAATTCATTTGGTTCGTTGGTCAAAATTGGTTGAAAAACTGGATTGTATGCACGGGTGATGTGTTTTGCTCTCTGGCAAATGTCACAAACCCGTAAAGTTTTTGTGACTGTTCGTCGCATAGATTTGATATAAAAATCCTCCTCTAACAGACAGCAAATTTTTTGGGGTCCAACGTGCCCATAGATTTGGTGTAACTCATGCACCAGCATTGGGACAACGTTGTCTGGAAGTATTATTTTGAACGTTCCATTTTTGGAAATTATTTGCAATAAATCATTTTTAATGCGATACTTTCGACAAGTTCCCTCATCGTTCTGGGATATGCCCTTGAAAATTCTTTCGAGCTTTTCATCTTCTTTTTTAAGATGGCTCAAATCTTTCAATTTTTTAGTGAGACCCGCAGAGGGGGATCCCGCAAGAGTAGAAGCGATGAGAATTTCATCCTCACTCCTTGAATTTGGTGGGTCTATCCGACTTAACAGGTCGGCCACCACGTTCTTAGGTCCGGGAATATACTCCGGATCCAGATTATAATCCTGTATCGCCAAATTCCAACGTCGCAAGCGCGCGTTTGAGAATTTGCAGGTTTTCAAGAATGTGAGGGCTTCGTGATCAGTTCTGAGAATGAATTTCTTGGCTCCTCTTGAGTAGCTGTCAAGCTTACTAAGGGCCCAGACCACGGCAAGCATTTCTTTTTCACTGGTAAAATACCCCATTTCTGGGCCTCTCAGGGCCCTTGATATGAAAGTAATGACGTTTTCATCGCCATTCTCATCTAATTGGGATAGCACAGCTCCCAGTGAATGCTGGCTTGCATCCGTACTCAAAATGAACGGTTTGGATGGGTCAGCAAATTTCAAGATGATGTTTTCGACGAACAGGCCCTTGATGCGATTAAACGCAACCTCACATTCTTCTGTCCACGTGAATGTGGCACCCTTTTTCAAGAGTTCCAGCAAGGGTATAGTTTCGTGTGCGAAATTTTTCGCGAATTTTGTGTAGAAATTTACAAAGCCTAGAAAGCTCTGCAATTGCTTAACATTTTCTGGCCTTTTGAAATTTTTTATTGCCATAATTTTGTCTGGGGTTGGTTTGAGTCCTTCCGAGGATAAAGTATGTCCAAGGAATCTGACTTCTTCCTGCACGAAATGGGATTTCTTGAATCCCAAAGTGAGGTTGTGTTTTTGTAGTCCTTTGAAGAGGATCTCCAAATGACGAAGATGCTCTTCGAAATCTTTTGACACGCAGACTAAATCATCCACGAAGGCTTTCAAAAAGGAATGAAGATCGCCGAGGGCAAGATCAAGACCACGTACTAAAGCTGCGGTACTTGTACAAGTACCAAACGGAACCACACAGAATTCATATACAGCGCCATCTAGGACGAAGGCTGTATATTTTCTGCTAGATTCCTCTAGGGGAATTTGATAAAAACTAGAGAGAAGGTCGAAGGTTGATATATACTTGATACCATGACAGTCTTGGAAAATTTCTTCGACTGATGGAGGGGCCTCATAATCTTGAACCATTCGAGCGTTCAAATTACGGGCATCTAGGCGAAACCTTTGTCAGGAACCTAGTCGGTTCCCAACTAGCTCTATATATACTCCGCATATGGGAGTATATGCGTAACCCATATAGGCATAGCTGGTATTCTAACATATAGATGTACCTTGTATTGTAGGCTATAGATATACTATGTATCTTAATGTATAGACATACAGAGAAGCGGAGACTTCGAGAAGCTAGGAGAAGCTCCGAGAAACCGCGAGTAGCGCCCGCGAGTCTAGACGAAGGGCGCAAGGACAAAGCGCTGCCGCACCTCACCTGCATTTCTTCTAGCCACGAACGAAGGAGAAACGCGGGGTCCGAGAGAGTATAAATAGAGCTCAAAAGCTCTGGCAAGGAGCTTAGATCCGCAGTTTACCGCGAGACTCCGTCGAGTACGTTTCGAGCTCTTAGAACGGCAGTCAATCGCGAGCCTCCGTCGCGTACGCTCGAATCACGCGCCGGGCTTCCAGTTCTCAGTACGAACTCACCTACCGATCTGACCACGTCGCTCATTAACGCCATTCCGAGTCGAGTACCTCAGCCCTTGACGGACTCCACTCAAGTAGAATCAACCCCAGTATTTTGTATAGTCTCTCTCTCTTAATTGTACTTTTGGACTAATAAATGCAGCTCTAGGGATTCCCTTTGTATTTATTACTCTTCCGAATTTCCACCTACCTACCTGTCGAGTCAGGACTCCCCAGGTGCAGTATAAAAGAACCCACGTTACGAATCCCCGTAACAAACTGGTGTCAGAAGTGGGATACTGCGTGGGAAAATTCGGAAAATTTTTACCGCGTCAACAGCGTCGCGCTTCGTCTGATTCAACCACATACAGCTGCCGCTGACAAGGAGGAAAGACAGGAAGGATGTTCATCTGGTTTACCTGCTTCATGGTCTACGCAGCATCTGGGTAAGTGATTTTATAATTCCCCCAATTTTCGTCCCTCGTGGGGAGAGTCGCGAGGCACAGCCTTAAATTTTCAGAAATTTTCTAGAAGCCAAGCACAGTCAAATATTATTTTATATCAGAGAGCATTTATACAACAGTAGTGTTGTACACAAATTATAATTGAACTCTCTTCAAGAAAATAATTCAAAGTGATAATATTTTACTTTATACGATAGCTCAAGCCGAGCTCACCCGCAGACAGCAGGTGCCCAACAGTGATACTTTCCAAACCCGCAAACATTTTCTACTTTCGCCCAAACTTGTACTCTTTGATTGACGTGTCATAGGGGAATAGCATCTAGGAATTCATATAAATTCTCGAACCCAAGTAATAAAATGGCAAGTAGTCAAAGGGATAACGAATACCACGACACAATGGGGAATGTTTCTGATATGTCAATTGAAAATAATTCAAGGAGTGATTCTGTAAGAGGCGCCGAGGCCTCCAATACTATGGGCATTACCGAAGTGAACGGGGTTGCTCAAATGAAAAAACATTTCGCGCAGCGTTCAATTGAAGGAGACCCCAAAGCCGAAAAGGTCACTTTTGCTCTCATGGCTGCAGATATGGGATTGCAACAGCCGGGTGGATTGCATATGGAAATTGCTCTTCGCGATCTGAGTCGAATGCTTACGACAGAGTCTGAATACTTCGATGACGGGGAAATAACGGTATTGATGGATTTGAGAGAATTTCTGGAACAAACACAGAATTCGAACGGGGCGCGTGTAGAAGTGGGGGATATACCTGACAATAATGATTATGATCAATTTCGAGCAGAACGGATGTTCGCGGAATCCTCGCGATACGACGGACAAATACAAAATAACGAAATACTTAACAAACGTGACGCAGATACGCGAAACTCTAATGATAATAATACTGAAAAATCTACGGGCTTGACTGAATATACAATGCCGGGAGAATACCCGTGGCCTCTCGTCAGTGATGATGGATTGCAAAGGCGGTTTGATTATAGATCCAGCCAACGGCCATTCGGGGGCCAAGATGCTGAGTCGCAGAGGTATGATGGCCAGGACCCTTGCTCCATGCATGAGGACATAGGGTCGCGCTTCAGGAATCGGCCGCATAGGGTCGGTACTGAATTGCATAGGATAAGTAGGCCTATGTTCCGTGATCAGCTCATCGAGAGCGCCGATGCGGAAACGCGAAAGATTGCCCGCCAACGACTTCCTAACAGTCAAGATGCGGAGATGCATTATTCAAAATCTAATAAGACCGCCGGCCGACCGCTCACCGGGAGCCTTGACGCTGAGATGCATTATTTAAGGAAATCAAACCAAATTGAGCGATCCGGAGAGTACGAAAAGCCACGTGAACGTAATATAGAAAAATCGTCGTTTGAAAATCGAACCAAACGACGCTCACGCGGACAAAATAGATATTATGACAATGAAAGCGCAGAGGAATCTGACTTTAATAATCAAACCTATGAAAAACCGCACCGATCCAACCGTTCGCGTCGGGATAAATTTATCAATGAATCTAAACGGAGTAAGAAACACCGACACTCTGAACGATCGTACTCTACAGAGACCGAAACTTCCAATACCGATAGTGACGATGACTCGCACGAATACCCGAGAAATTCATCAAAATACGACAGATACAGTCGAGAAGAGACGAGTGACAGGAAATCCGATTCGAACGTTCGAGTTCGCCGTTCGGAATCGCGGGGAGCCATGGCTCAGTCTAACCCAGATCGCCAGCTAGGCTCTAAATCTCGATTAACGCTCAATCAAGCTTTAAATCAAATTCCTCCTTACGATGGTAATCCAGACATGTTAGCACTTTTCTGCCAGTCCGTCAGATATGTGGTCGACGAATACGGTCCACACTCAGAACCGTGGGTCCTTTCAACACTAGCAAGTAAACTCAAGGGTCGCGCAGCCGAGGGTTACACTGCGAGATTGACGCAGTACTCATCTGTGGAGAGATTATTAGCCGATATGACTACCCAATATAGCGGTGTAGGGGGTGCAGACAGAGTATTATCGGAGTTAAAACTAGTACAGCAAAGAGAAAATGAAAGTGCAGGGGATTACGGCTTGCGCGTTCAAAAGCTCCATGGCCATTTACTCAATGTCTATGACTCGGATCAAAAACTCAAAAATTGGGAGCGAAAAACGTATAAAAACAACGCGAATAGTGAGGCCCTGCAGCAATTTCTTCTCGGTCTTTCGGGAGCATTAGAGCACCAAGTCAGATCGACAAATCCCAAGACTTTACATGAGGCAATCTCACAGGCGATAAATTTCGAGAACAAAACAAGTGCTCGTTCGATATTTTCAAGTATGAGAAGCCCTGAGATAAGTAGAGATACGATAGTGGCACTGGTGGACACGCTTGTTGAACAGAAGTTGAGAAACCTGAATGTGAATACATCCCAACCAATTGAATCAATATCAGTGAAACGAGCTTCAGTAACAAGCGAATGCAGGTGTTGTAGCGTAGAAGGACATTTCGAACGCGGATGGCCTGAAAAATGGGGAGCTGAATTTTCCAGATATTGTAGAAAAAATGGTCACGATTTGAACAAATGCCGGCCATTAATACAATCGATTGACTCGGGCAAGATTTTCCAAAACGAAGCGCGACAAGACCGGAGCGTGAGTCGGTATGACAATTCAGACGCATCAGTCGACAAAGTGGCGTCAATCCCGACTACCCAATATTCTCGGACACGGGTCGAATGTGATTATTGTCACGCCCAAGGACATTGTAGTGAAGACTGCTCAAAGAAAATACGACTCAAAATTTTGTAATTATTGTCGTATACGTGGACACGATTTGAATGAATGTCGCTCTTTAGAAGATGCAATTCAACTAGGTTTCATTTCAAAACGTCAGATAGAGGTAGCACGAAAGCGGCGGGACATTCCAGTGCGTTACGACCCCTTTTCTGGTAGGTCTGGGAATAGATATAACGCCAGGCGACGCAACTCTAGATCCGATGCACCACATCACGACAACCACAAGAATGGCGAAAACCAAATGACCAATCATGAGGGTAGAAATAGGAACCCCTATAGGAATAATTCAGATACTGATCAGAATAATGACACTAAGAGACGCGGATATTTTCGCCACAACTACACGAGCCCTTATCTGAGTCATTATAGGGATAATCGCGAAAACAATATGAAAAAGCCACCACGAGCTTTTCTGCTCAACCATAGACATTCAAAAGATTCCAGACGCCAGAATAACAATGAAAACTTAAATGATGACGGTACAAACTTTTCCAATCAAAATTAAAAGAGCAATCATCTCACGGGAAATCGCGTGGAGGAAATTCAGTAACGCCCCATGAACATCATCATGACGGGCACATCGACTAGATGGATGTCGAGAGCGCTCAGTTCAATTGTTAAACCTCAGGTGACAAATTTTCTTATGGCTGAAAATCCCTTCTTTCAGAAATTATTCGGATGCTCGAGATCTACAATGTATAAACCATGAAGATATTAGGAATAGACTGAAATCAGCACGTCCTCTTCCCAGTCATTATGTGGTTGGAAACTACGCATATTTTGGGCAATTATCGGAGTGGTTAGAACCCACGATGAAACAGAGAGTAATGTGGTTAGAACCCATTCACTCTGCAGTTGAATTGTTTGAAAGGTTAGGTACTGCTGAAAAAGAGTAGTGTGGTTAGAACCCACTCACTCATCAGTTGGATTATTTAGAAGGTTAGAGCTTGATAGAACAGAGAGCAATGTGGTTAGAACCCACTCACTCTCCAGTTAAATTGTTTGGAAGGTTAGGTACTGCTGAAAAAGAGTAATGTGGTTAGAACCCACTCACTCATCAGTTGGATTATTTAGAAGGTTAGAGCTCGAAAGAACAGAGAGCAATGTGGTTAGAACCCACTCACTCTCCAGTTAAATTGTTTGGAAGGTTAGGTACTACGGAAATAGAGTAATGTGGTTAGAACCCACTCACTCTTGAGTCAGATTATTAGGAAGGTCAGAACCCATTTTGGAACAGAGAGCAATGTGGGTAGAACCCACTCACTCTCGAATTAGATTATTAGAAAGGTTAGAACTCACTGAAACAGAGTAACGTGGTTAGAACCCACTCACTCACCAGTTAGATTGTTTGTGCGATTAGAACATACTGTAACAGCAAGCAATGTAGCCAGAACACACAAACTTCGTGATTTTTCAAGGGACTGGAATCCCGTAATAGTGGATATATGAGCGGCTGAGATGAGAATACGTGCCACTGATGCCTGCAAAGCAACAAACAAGATTGAAAAAAAAAAAACAAAGCTAGATATTTGTGATGATGAATTTTGGAATCCTGTAGGTTTTTAGAAGAAGAAATCTTCTCAGAACTACTCATGCTGTTGAACTCTTGGCGCTAAGGGTCAGCATAGTGGTAAGACCCACAACGAGATGGTATATATGAATGGAGGTTAACCACATAGAAAGAAAAGCTATAAAATAAATACACTTGAGAACTATTGAGTCTTGGATGCAATTTTGCTAAGGTTTATACGCAAATTGATTGTCACATGAGTTATCAACGAGATCTGAGCTCATCAAATAAAAAACGTGGTCAAAAATACACCCAACAAATGAAATGTGAAAAATCTATTGAAATTATAAACAGCGGATGATATAAGTATTTTCTGGAAACAAGGCATTTGGCTTAGACAGTGTACTCCGTCATGTAATTATCTGATTGTTGATAATTAATGCAAGCTCTCGAGTTAATTGGTGACTACGGAAGCTCCTAATGGAAATCAATGTCTAAGATGGATAGGAATACGCTATCCCCCGTGAACTCATAAAATCTCAAAATATCCAGTAGCCATAGCCACCAGTCGGGACAAATAAAACGAGATCTATCGTGGCAGAATCAATATCCATGCGTGTACAGTTCCTTGTAAGATTCAATTCATCTCTCCATCGCTATTTAATTCAATTCTGTGATAAATAGTATATGAAACTTCTTCAAATACTTCCTTGTAACAAATACTCATTCGGACGAAAGGGAATTCATTGTTCTCCTCATAAATTGCGCCTAAAATGATCATATTAAATCTAGTCGAGTGAGATTGACTCATACGTGAATTCACCAAAGGAAAAATGGATGTGGGATTCAAACGATTAATTACCTCACTCATCAATAATGAAAAGGGGAGCAAGCTCATCTGGTTTTTGTGAGAACCAATGATAATTTGGACGCATTAGTTACATCAAAGTTGCGGGAAAATTTTATACGAACAAAATGATACAATAGAGCAGCAGAAAATATGTCGGTGGATGTTCCATGTCCCTCTCACAAGTTCCTTAGGTTCTAACAGTCTAGAAAATCTGCTTCACTGACGATTTCCTCAGCTCTGTAAGTCGTTGATGAGTCAGTTCAATGAGATGCTTGAGGTATCGAGTTGAACTCAAGAGAGGTGACTTGAGTCAGTCGCTGTATCTTTAGGATACACAGAACGCTATATAGCGTGGATATATTAGTGCAGATGATGGCCAGAACAGTGCTCATAGAGGAGTGTGACTGGAGTATCTGCTAGGGTGTATCATCTCGCTTACAAAAATCAAACCGGTGTTTCTTGATAGAACGCTGAATAGCGTAGATATATTAGTGCAGATGATGGCCAAAACAGTGCTCATAAAAGAGTGTGACTGGAGTATCTGCTGGGGTGAATCATCTCGCTCACGGAAATTAAATCAGTGTTTTTCGATATGACTTGGTCGCGAAACTCGCCACAATGAAAATATAAAACGCCAGGTGATTTTACCGCAGACCCAAAGGGTGATTGCGGAAAATGAAGCTGCTGAAGATGGGATAAATCGACAGTAAAACAGAACTAACAATATACTAATCTGACTCCAAAATATTCCAAATAACTCAACCTTCAAGAGAAGTGGATTATTCACACTATATATTCCTCTGGTTGCCGCGCGGAGTAGAATACCAATATTTATGTCAATATGATATGTTACGGGAAGAAATAGAGAGCGAAGCTTTGATGTGGCTACATCACAAAGCAGGTGAAAAATCTAGCTGGGTGTTGCAGACGAATTTCGATTGACCTACCAATTACTAGCCAAGTTTGTTTCAGTGCTCGTGGAAAACTCCGGGTCATTCTTGCCTCAAACAATAATGAAGAGGCAAGTTGATAATCTCACCTCCATCCATTCGGTGATCGAAACTATAACTTACCAGTCCTTGGCGGTTTGAATCAGATAGATTACTCGATTTTTGGAGAGATCTGTGTCGAACTAGATCTCAGGATTTCCTCTCGTCCATTCTACTGAAGATTAATGGATACAATAATTTCATTATGATTATAATTTTATCTTATAATTTTGTCTTATAATTTTGAAATGCATTCGAGATTATTCAGTAGTGCGTCACGTCATGACCCTGACAAATGAGCATCGACGTCCTTCCATGGTTCCCAAAGATAACATACTTTGAGTAAATTATCCAAAATGGTTGGGATTTTCAGTACTGTTAATTAATAATAACAGACGCATGGGTGGTCAATAGGTTGATTTCTATAAGGGAATCTATATTCTAATTTTTTTTAAATGCGGCGAACGGGCGCCACTTTCTATCTCGATTGAGGATTGATCAATTCTTCTATTTGTCGGTGATCTACATATACATTACAAAATCACAGATCCTACGAGGATTGAATATTATAGATGGCTCCTCGCGCTTATACTGATCAGGTTTGAAACAAGTAATGGATCATTCCAAAACTCATTTCAGAACTAACGGAGGAAGAAAAAATATTATTTCATATGGTTTGACTCACCTCGATTGATCTTTGGTTCGAAAAAAGAATTAAATTATCGAGACCTTCCAGGATTAATTTAACGTACAAATACATTCGAAAATGTTTCCAACGATGCAAATTGAATGAGATAGAGGACTTGGTCTGAAGTTGCATATTAAGAGGGCTGCAAATATGATGTTCTGAAGAAGGTTCGAATTTCCATTAATGTACTTACAGAGCAAATAATAGTCACGCTCAAATCAAACCAATAGGTTCTATACGAATTCTCACTCACGTATCATGAAAATGCTTCAAACTAAACCGGGCCATTAATCATATTCTTCAATTTATACTCGAAGCGCGCCTATGGCTCAGCTCTCAACGCTATACTCGAGGTGCGCCTCTGGCACAATTCTCCGTGCTATACGAAAAGCGCGCCTATGGCTCAGCTCTCAACGCTATACCCGAGGTGCGCCTCTGGCACAATTCTCCATGCTATACGAAAAGCGCGCCTATGGCTCAGCTCTCAACGCTATACTCGAGGTGCGCCTCTGGCACAATTCTCCATGCTATACTCGAAGCGCGCCTCTGGCTCAGCTCTCCACGCTATACTCGAGGTGCGCCTCTGGCACAATTCTCCATGCTATACTCGAAGCGCGCCTATGGCTCATCTCTCAATGCTATACTCGAAGCGCGCCTATGGCTCAGCTCTCCATGCTATATTCGAAGCGTACCTCGGTCTAGGCTTTTGTGAAGTTGTGTGCGTAATATACAGATGATATAGGAGAAAGTCAAGAATTCTAGAAAGCTCTATATCAATAATTCCAAATATGTTAGAAGGAGTAAAATTGGATTTTGGTAGGAGGTTTTCAGTTCTTCTGTGGAGGTTAATGTAATACGGAATTTCGGTAATAGTTATACTAAATGAATACTTTCCTTGTTGAGACCTCATGTAGGAATCTTATTCATTCTCCGACTGTCACATGTAAATTTGAAGTTCATTTCAGGTATGCTTTCCGCGGACAGCTCTGCTAAATCTCTTGTGAAAGTAAGAAAAGGTCACATAACCTCATTGATCATCTGCAGTATCACAATGGAGTCACTTGCTCTTTTTAAATAATACTCAAATCTTGGATTCTCAGATAATGGGAAGTAGCTCATCTAGTTTCTTACTTGTTTCCAGTGATATGATAAAGCTACTTAGTATGTAAAAAGCATAAGAATTGAGTTGAGTTCTGACACTGTTTTCTCCAAAAGCAGTGATCCGAGAGCTTTGTTCATATAGTTTTCACTTCTGATATAAAGTACATTCACTTCTGCAAACATACTAGTTGCTACTGTACATGAATCTCAAACTTGATTGAAATGACAGCTCAACCCACACATCACTTTATCAGAAAATATATTTTGGTCATAAAAAAAAATATGAAAAACAAATTTTCACAAAAACCAGCATTAGCCCAAAAGGAACCATACTACATCATCTCTCATGAGAATCTACACTGTCATACAAAATTTCAGCTCTCCAAGTTGAACAATGAGGCCAGGACATCAATATATAGCATTGCAGTTAGCACCGATATCCTCGTAAAGTGCAATTTACATCTTGAGAGACAGAATTTCTTTCAGAACTAATCAGATACTTGTCTGTACACAATGAGTTGCCTTGAAACATACTATATCAGGTTGCAAAAGTTGAGAATAGTTGGATCAATAATCAAAGAGCTAGGTAGTTTAACATTTTTCTCTACTAGTTCCCAGAGGGAAGTGAGAATAGGTGTTCACGACAACTTTTTTGAGAAATCAGCGTTAGCTCAAGACTTACCATACTACATCATCTCTTATGAGATTCTACACTGTCATACAAAATTTCAACTCCCTAAGTTGAACAGTGGAGCCAGGACATCAATATATAGCATGGCATTTAGGACCGATCTCTTCGTAAAGTGGAATTTAGATCTTGAGAGACAGAATTTCTTTCAGAGCTAATCAGATACTTGTCTGTGCACAATAAATTGCTTTGAAACATACTATATCAGGTTGCAAAAGTTGAGAATAGTTGGACCAATAATTAAAGAGCTAGGTAATTTAACATTTTTCTCTACTCGTTCCCAGGGGGAAGTGAGAATAGGTGTTCACGACAACTTTTTTGAAAAATCAGCGTTAGCTCAAGACTTACCATACTACATCATCTCTTATGAGATTCTACACTGTCATACAAAATTTCAGCTCTCCAAGTTGAACAGTGAGCCCAGGACATCAATAAATAGCATTGCAGTTAGCACCGATATCTTTGTAAAGTGCAATTTAGATCTTGAGAGACAGAATTTCTCTCAGAACTAATCAGATACTTGTCTGTGCACTATAAGTTGCTTTGAAACATACTATATCAGGTTGCAAAAGTTGAGATTAGTTGGATCAATAATCAAAGAGCTAGGTAGTTTAACATTTTTCTCTACTCGTTCCCAGAGGGGAGTGAGAATAGGTGTTCACGACAACTTTTTTGAGAAATCAGCGTTAGCTCAAGACTTACCATACTACATCATCTCTTATGAGATTCTACACTGTCATACAAAATTTCAACTCCCTAAGTTGAACAGTGGAGCCAGGACATCAATATATAGCATGGCATTTAGGACCGATCTCTTCGTAAAGTGGAATTTAGATCTTGAGAGACAGAATTTCTTTCAGAGCTAATCAGATACTTGTCTGTGCACAATAAATTGCTTTGAAACATACTATATCAGGTTGCAAAAGTTGAGAATAGTTGGACCAATAATTAAAGAGCTAGGTAATTTAACATTTTTCTCTACTCGTTCCCAGGGGGAAGTGAGAATAGGTGTTCACGACAACTTTTTTGGAAATTCAGCGTTAGCTCAAGACTAACCATACTACATTATCTCTTATGAGAATCTACACTGTCATACAAAATTTCAGCTCTCCAAGTTGAACAATGAGGCCAGGACATCAACATATAGCATCGCAGTTAGCACCAATAACTTCATAAAGTGCAATTTAGATCTTGGGAGACAGAATTCCTTTCAGAACTAATGAGATACTTGTCTACACACAATTAGTTGCCTCGAAACATACTATATCAGATTACAAAAGTTGAGAATAGTTTGATGAATGATCAAGGAGCTATAGGCAGTTCAACATTTTCCTCTACTCGTTCCCAGGGGGAAGTGAGAATAGGTCTGAAGGACAGTTTTTTTGGAAAAATTAGCATTCGCTAAAAGCCAATCATACTACATCTTTTCCTGTAGAAATCTATACTACCATACAAAATTTTAGCTCTCCATGGGAAATTGGAACCAGAACAACCATTGGAAACTGAAAAATCAAGTAATGGATCACTCTAACTCAAACCTCCAAATGCTATCACATGGTACTAACTACTATTACCTGTATGAGACATTCAAATTGTACCCCGACTGGTTGATGAAACATTTATTGACACTCATGCTGTATACGCCATGCCAGATCAAAATATGTATGCCTTTCAACCACAAAATTGGTATGCGTATCAGAAAAGTTTAACATTTGTACATAAGTTGGCAGTAATCTGGAAGAATAATACATACTGAAGGACGCATCTAATCAACTCATCACATTTTCCTTTGATGTATCAAGTCTTATGGTCAACGTAGACATATATACAATGCCGTCTCGAGTCAGAGCGTAGACATCTATATACAATGCCGTCTCTAAACCACAGTGTAGACATATATATAATGCCGTCTCCAAACCAGAGTGTAGACATATATACAATGCCGTCTCGAGTCAGAGCGTAGACATACATATCATGGCGTCTCCAGTCCATACCTGGGACTGTTATTAAGTACTCTGGGGATCATCAGTGGGACTTTAAGATGAAAACCAGGATATGCATCAAAAGCTTGAGTCCATAGTAATAAAGTTTCATTCAAAATGATCTATCCAACTATACCTCCTGGCATAAGTTTGGCAATGAGAATGACTTTTTTCTTCCATCACCCCTACTGTCTGAAATACCCGAAAATGATAAACGCAAAGTATTGAGTTCTTTTGAATAGAGATATAATAACTATGTATAGAATTAAAAGAATACATATCTGATATATAAACAAGCCACGAAAATGACAGCTGAAAATTGTCATTCATTATTTCAACACTGGGAGCAATCTCATGGCTGACTGCTAATCTACGCCACAAAACTTTGACTGAAATTTCTGCTAGATAGGTCTGCAATAACGTACTTGTACAGGTACTGCGTCCAGTGGAGTACGTCCACGCAAGAGACTCAGAAAAGTAGTTCGGAGTTGGAAATTTTAACGAATAAATGATTGTGCTAAAGCTGAGACGTAGAAATGCGAATATCCACTATCGTGTTAGGCCTACTCTGAGGCGTTTAAACTCATCAACAGGTGGGATCTGATGTATGAAATAACGCACATGCGCAATGGCCAAGTATTACATACTTACAGAGAGAACGAGCGACAATCAGGTTCGGTTGATTGCGTCCGATTCAGACTCAGGGCCCTCCGACTCAGGCGAGAGAAAGTGGCTAGAGTCTGCGCGCGAGCTGGCGCAAAGCTGGCGGAAAGCTAGAGTAATATATATAGAACACGCGCTCGCTATAGGTATATCGCGCCGTAATGTAGCTGTTGCTGCTGCTGCTGGCTGGCTGCCGCTTCTGCTTCCTCCAGCTTCTCCGCTATGCATGCCTTTTGCATCGTGCAGGCGCATGTTGAATGCGTGTTTAGAAGTTTTAGTGACGAAGTTTTATTAATTGTAGTACATGAAAAATCTAACTCTGAATTATTTGTAAAATCGATGCAAAATAATGTAAAATGCATTTAGTGACGAAGTTTCATTAATTTTAGTACATGAAAAATCTAACTCTGAATTATTTGTAAAATCGATGCAAAATAATGCAAAATGCATTTAGTGACGAAGTTTTATTAATTTTAGTACATGAAAAATCTAACTCTGAATTATTTGTAAAATCGATGCAAAATAATGCAAATTGCATTTAGTGACGAAGTTTTATTAATTTTAGTACATGAAAAATCTAACTCTGAATTATTTGTAAAATCGATGCAAAATAATGCAAAATGCATTTAGTGACGAAGTTTTATTAATTTTAGTACATGAAAAATCTAACTCTGAATTATTTGTAAAATCGATGCAAAATGCATGTAAAATGCAGAACGTTCAAGTTTGCATGTTTGTATGGACACTCTGACTTGGAATACATGCACGTAATTGTGAAAAGTGCGGTGATCTTTACTTTTTTTCTTTATTTTTGTTATTCTTCATCAAAAGAGACATATTTAAAGTAGATGCGATTTCAGTCATTTTTGAGTGTAAGAAACGCTCTAAATTTGAAAGAATTATATTTGTTCCATTAATTATCTAAACTGGAATCTGATTGATGTACTTGTAAAAAGCAAAGGCAATGCAAAATGATCGAGAAATCTCAAAGACAGATGCGATTTTAGTTATTTTAGAGCGTACAAAGCGGTTTAAACCGAAAGAATATCATTATTTTGTTTCTACTTTATAAATAATGTATGACGCAACACAATTTCGAAATGGTACAGAATATTTATTCAATAGTCAACAAGATTAATTTACAGTAATATCACAAAGTCAAAAGATCAGTCATAGCATCTTATAATCTAATATTCATTTCTTATTCTTACATATCACGCATTAGTAGGCTTCACAATTGCTCGATTCTTCTTATAAAGAGTTTTCAAATGAATATCATGGGCCATCTTAATCACAGAGTTCAATCGTTCAGTCTCGTTCACAATAACTTTTCCGTCCATCACTCGATTAAGATAAGAAATTACAGATAAAATATACTTAGTTGACAAACAAGATGAAAATATTTGATGTGCGTGAATATGATTTTCAGAACATTCGATTGATGCATTGAAAAATACTTTTTTCATCAACTCGTTACTCAAGCGGGCTACGATTCGTGGCATGTGGAAGACATTTGGCAGAGCTTCGATCAAAATGAGCTTGCACTCCTGATATTTGTTGACTAGAGTATTGACACAGTTGACAGATTTCAAAATTTCGAAACACTGCGTGCAATTTTTTACTTTAGAACTACAATCTTTCAAAATATCACTCAATGGAGGAAACATGATCGATTTACTGCGGAAAGGCACCTTTTTTGGATCGTAACTAAATGAAAGATCAATTTCACCATCATTCGTTAGCAAAGTTAACCTGACTCGTTGGGCGTGCTTGTCCCAAGTTATCAAAAAGTCTCCCTGGTCAGGCATACAATTATTGTCGTCAATAGAATGCTTACCAGAAAGATTTTTGATGAGAGCAGTCCTGAATATAGGCCCGAACTGCTGGGTGGTTGGGGCATTGTTGCGGTAACACATAGACTTGCAGTCCCCGAAGAAGTTCTCTGCCGGATCTTGGTTCATCCGTCGTTGGTTCAACTCCTTCTGGCCAAATTTCAACGTCCACTTCCACAGCAAAAATGTGTTGTCGATGTTCTTAATCAAGTTGCTGAGGCTTGGAATGTGATGCGGTTTCAACAACTTTCCTTTGCCATCAGTGTCCCAGAAACACATCCTATATAATTGCTGCTTGATTTTAGTCAGAGCCTCTAAATGGTGGCTCTTCTCTGTGATGGGACAACGCTGATCTTTTTGCTTGTCACCACTGCCCTGTCCGTTGAGCAAATCAAACGATTCGTCGAAGATATCGAGGCATTCTGCGGTATCTTCTGATTCCACCGGCATCACAAGATCTCCGATGTAGGATGAGATAGGGCCTGAAACAAGAGGGTGCTAAGTTTTAATAGACCTGTCGAGTAACTGACGGTTAAAGAAGGGACATTAAGATTTGAATCGAATGGGTTATCAGAATTGGTGCATCCAAATCTAAAATTCAAATAGAAAGTAAAATCCAAATCGAATCAAAATCAAAATCAAAAATTCAAGAATAATGGATTATTGAAATGAATTTATATACCTTCGATCTGTGCCAGCTCTCTCATGAACTCTGCAAACCTATGGCTCAAAACTTGAGCTGCTAGTTTGACATTCATTTTCTTGATTTTTTCTTTCACGACGTGTTGGTCGTGGATGTGAGGTAGCCTTCGTTCCTCGCTGTTGAAACCATGAACATCGACTTTATAAGTCACTTCAACAGGTTCCCAGGTGGCCTCTTTTCGACCTGGATCAAGATGTCCATATCTTGAATTCATCACTAGTGTCTTCGTCGTGAGGTTGTTCCTGACATTTTTCAAAATGTGCGGGTTGTCATAGAACGGGATCAACTCAACTCCTCGGACGAAGATGGTACCATCTGAATTTGGGAAGATAAAAGCACCGATTATAGAACATAATATTAAATTACGTATATTAAAAATGATAATCATCAATATCCAGTTCATAATGACACCAAATTTATCCTCACAAATTGAAAAAAAATAAGTGAACTTACGTTTCTCAAGGTTGTGCTCTTTCCGAATTGCATCTGTAGTGTCTGCTTGCATTTGGTTGATAGCTCCAACATTGTTCGATCCTTGATCGCAAAATGTTGCTACAGCCCTCAATTTGACGTCTACAGAAAGCTGAACAGTGTCTTTGAAGCACTTGATCAGCTGCGGGACAGATGTTGCCTTGTGTGCAAACCCAAAAGCCACAGGACATTTCCAATCCTTGTACAGGCCTTGAAAATGGAAAACAACAACCTCGGTTGCAATTTTTGGGGTCCTATCTTCACCCCATTCTTCGCAACCCTTGATTTCGTCAGCGATAGTATCAAGGCTGAGATGCGGATCCAGTACAGTCTCGTCCCAGATGATTGCACAATACCTTCCTTCTTCATCTAGTTCCTCTACGATCTCTTTTAGGTGTTCTTTCGACGATGGACTGATACCAGTTTCAATTGGTATCTCCTGCATGAAAGCATGAAGAGTTGATTCACTTGGTAGTCCGAAAAGTGCCTGCTCGTACCTACATGTTGTGAGAAAAAAAAACACATCTGCATAAAGACAGATCACTTTTTAAAAAAGTATAAGCATAATTAATAATCACCTGTAAGCAGCTGGCCCTCGCTTGTAGATTGCGAGAGCAAGCAGTTTCTCATTTCTCGTGAAACGGTTACCTTTGTGACTGGCAATGTTTCTGATCAACATCTTGACCCATGTTTTTTTCGGCTCTGGCATGCGTTCCAATGCCATGGCTATTCGTTTTGCTTCGAAATTCTTTGCTTTTTCTCTTTTTGTAGCCGCGCCACTTCTAAACAAGTCAAGATTATCACAAAGTAAATATAAAGAATATATATTAAATTCACTGATCAAGATGTAGTACACGACTGACGTTATTTACCTTACTAACTTCTTGCCTCTTTTATACAATTCACTCTGCGTTTGTTGCAAGCGTTTGGTCTTCGTTTTAAGAGCTGATCGCAGGGTCGAATTTTCTTTCTTCAACTGAGCATTTTCTGTTTCAAGTGCACGGACTCTAAAGACTGGGTTGCTTGACAGTAAGTCTGTGAGATTTGAGCAGCCTTCAGAACTCGATTGGCCCAACAAAGAATTCGCTTCATTTGATTGACGCTCCTGTAAAGGCTCGGCACCTGTCGGATGATCGTACATTAATAAAAACATATATACATATATTTAATTATAATACACAAATCAAGATAATAATTATAACGAGCATTACATACCATCTTGCTCTGGAGTTTCCGAGCTTAATCCACTCATCCGTGTCGTATCCCTTGGAAATTCGTTTTCTAACTTCCGTCGATATTTTTTACGTGTAGAGGGTACGAAAACTCTGGACTCGTCATCTGAATTTGACGGACTTGACTCTTGTTCTGTCTCCGAATCAGCATATGGTACATCTGAAGTCGTACTTGAAGTCATTGTCAAGAAACTTCCACTCGGAGTGACATCAACTTCCAAATCTGTTAAAAAATGAATGAAGCTGCATTTAGAAACATACATATGATGAATGAATAATTTATATGTTGATTCATTGGGTATACATTACCAGGAGTCTCCTGTGTGCTCAAAATCTTACTTTGATCTGAGTGGGAGTCAACAATGGCAGGTGATTTTGTATGAGATTTGGCAAAAGACTTTCGATAAGAATCCTGTGGAGTTTTCTCGAGATCTAGAATCGAATCGAATTATAGTTTAAGAATTTTTTTTCAATTTCGAAAATTTTTTGTAATTTATTTTTAAGAAACTTACCAATCATGTCTGATTGCTGGTTTGAAGTTGAAGATGGAAGGAGCCCTGATGGTACTGCATCTCTTATCAACTGATATCTACCATTTCCTAGAGTGGTGTAATCCTTGCCCTCACAAAAATGCAGATGGCACACCTTGAAGCCTTCTTTCCGCCATTCATCGTGTAGTGGATATTTTTTGGTCAGGGCTTCATTTTGTACAGCTACTATCCACTTACTCGCAATTAAAGGATCCTTTGGGATTCCAAAATTACGAACTTTATAATCTGAGAGGCACCCGGGCACTATACAGTGTTCTTTTGATTTACGTGGACCTAAAAAATGTTATAAAGAGTATGTTGAAATGATATTCAGAAAAATCACAATATTATAACATATTATAATGACATATTATTTGCAAAAAATAAATACCTGATAATTCTATCGGATTAATCAGAGTCGCATTATGGTGATCTACATCGAATGATGAATCGACTGATAACGACGACGTTTCACGATCCTCGAGCGGCTCTCCGATGTCTATGAAATCAATTCATGAACATCAAGTTATATCGAGGAATAATTAGATAATCAAGAAGGAGATAAATCAATGAGAATAATATAATATTATGATGGTGAATAATATCAATTCATATATTACAGGCAAAATTGACTTTTACTTACCAATTCTGCGCCGCTTTTCACTCAGTTCTGGCGTTGATGTAGGCAGGCGAAGCGATGGAACTGCTGTTCGTTTCAACTGCTTCCTTCCATTCTTCAGGATATCTACACTATTATCACCAAAGTGGAGGCAACACACTTTGAACTTTTCATCCCGCAAATCTTTATGAGAGAGCCCATGCAGGGCTTCGTTCTGTATAACTTCCACCCATTGCTTTGCAACATTAGGGTCCTTAGGGATCCCATAGTTACTTATTTTATAGTCTGATAAGCAACCTGGCACAATGCAATGTTCTTTGGACTTTCGTAAGGACATCGCAACTTGTGTCGTGGACGCAAGTCACAAATGAACTAACTTTTGCCACTTTTGCTTTGAAAATTGACTAGGGTCTGAGATCTTTGTCCAAGCTTGGCAATACTCAGAGAAGATTTTCCATTGAAAACCCATACCTGGCTGAGCTCGGCCAAAGTTCCGAGTTCATTGGAAGGAAGGGTCTCACAAAGCTCCATAATATCTTCCATAAGATACCAAGATTTCTTTCGCCAGTCAGCCACTTCCAAAAAAATTGGACTCGCCTCAGAATCTTTTTCGCTGAAAAGCCAGATCGGGCTGAGCTCGGTCAAAGTCCTAAAGTCATGAGAAGAAGGGTCTCAGAAAGCTGCTTAACTTTGCGAGACCCTTTTTCCTACAACCTCAGGACTTTGACCGAGCTCAGGAAAAGATCCTGAGGCGAGTAAAGTTTTTTCGGAAGTGGATGACCAGCGAGAGAAGGAAGGGTCTCGCAAGTCTACTTCGTACAGGACTAGAATTTGCCTCGTCACCGATTATCCACTCACAACAAATTGCCAATCGAGGATCTGTTTCGTTCTTTATCACGCATTTCAATATTTTGATCACTTACCTGTCCCTTAAATTATCCACTTCGTTATCATATGACGCTTTGATAACCGATCCTATTAGTCCATCCAGATACTTTTCTATCTCTTCGATCTCATCGAAAGCACAACGTTCCAAGAAAACAACATGATATTGGCAAAGAAGTAGTTTTAAATCTGTCAATATATCAAAACAAAGCCACAAGCAAAATAATCCAAAAAAAATGCAAAATCGCGCAGTATTTGACGAGAGATTTCCGAAATGATCAAAATAAAATCATTGGAGAATCATTCAGCGCCGAATGTAGAATTGGATCTGAGTACCATATCTCAATTTGTTCTGCATCATATTAAGATATTAATTAAATTTTTAGCTAATATTTGATGCGAAAAAATTTGAATCGCATTTCATTTACACCTGCTGCCAGGCTCAAAAGTGCATACAACACGGATGTCACCACTTGTAACAGTTGAACCTTTTGATTACTGACCTGTTCCTTAAATTCTCATATGTAATAGTGTTTTATACGATTGAAAAACGCAATAATTAGTCGCACGCTCGACTTATCATTATCAATTATCTTAATTACTTACCTGTTCATTGAGTTCTCAAGTGTAATAGTGTTTTACACGGTTGAAAAACATAAAAATAAGTCGCACGCTCAACTTATCATCATCAATTATATACATCATCGGCGCATGGCCAAAACGGGTCAATTATTAATGAACAATGGAAAACAACGGGGCCATATAGCAGCAGCAACAGTAACGATATTCGCATTTTCATATATTTGTTGCATCGCACATCTATTTTCGGGTTGACAAGGAAGGTATAAGAGTTTTCTCAAATAATCGGCTCAGAGCTGGATGCTGAGAAAATGGGTCGCAGATCAAGTTGCAGATTATGTGCCTATTTTCTCAAGATCCTGTTCTGAGCCGTACTTCCATACAACTCTTATACCTTACTATCTTACCGCGAAAATAATTAATGATCAGGGTCGCATTAGATTACGTTCAGTCACGTAGATCCTGAGAAGAAGGGTCGGACACGCATGCAGGCTATAATACCCTGCGCCTACACTTCCATTGAGCCCGTGCACAGATGTACAGCGGATTGCCTTTCTTGCGGGGCAGCAGCTCAGATTCATGCAGCTGCGCTGGCTGAATAGCCTTTCCCTTTCAAACGCTACCGCGGTTCCCGGAGGTACCGCCATCTAGAGCTAGGGGAACGAATTAGTCAGACTCTGGCCGTTTTCTTTCGCCTGAGTCGGAGGGCCCTGTTCAGACTTTGAACTATTGTATTACTCGCGTCAAATTAAGGGTGGCCCGGAATAGAAACATAGGGGACCAAGGCATTTGAGCAAGTTTGACCTAAATCATTATTAATTTCTTAATTCAGCTTGACAGAAGTTATCACAGGGGGTATTACAAACCGTTGTGAATAATTAAAAGTTATTGGCAAATAATTGTAGAGATTTCAGAAGGAATTTTCTCCCGGTCCAATACCCGAGGAATGAAATAATATTAATATTACCTATTTTTGAGCCAAATATACGGCAATTCTGGGAGGGAATCAAAGATCTCTCAGTTTAGGTGGCTCCTATTGGAAAAATGAAGATAGGTAAAATAGTGTAATTCGTCAAGACGCATCTTTCTGCTCTCTTGTAATTTTTCGCAAAACCTTACCTAACTCGACTTAAACGGTGGGAACTATTTTAGACCATTGAAAATAAATTTTCATCAAGCCCAAATGTTGTTCGGTGGCTGGAGATCAATTTTCGCGGACACTATATGGCAAATAAATCGAACCTTGAGTCTCTTGACTCTAATTATTTGCACTGTTAGCGGTAGTTAGCGAGTCTCAAGTTAAATTCTTCATGACGAACAATTCAATTTATTACAGAGTGATGAAAATCAGCAACATTTGATCCAATTTCTGTCAATATCAAGGATGCTTTCTGCGTACCTTTCATACTAGAAGCAAGAGTCTGTTGCCTGGGGGGTATCCCTTAACTAATCGTCAGAAGATTTGTTTCAGGAACCAAGCAGCAATGATGAAACTCGGGACTAATGAATTGCAATCATACACAAAATTGCCCATTTTTCTCAATCTTTCACTGAAGGCTGATACTAATTTGATCTGATTTTGATGAATCTGAATGGATGGAGCCATGGAATTTCAATTGTGATCGATTTCCAAGGAACAGAGAGAGAATTTTGGCAATGTTTACCAATTTAACTGAACCAATGAGATAATATTGATTATCAATAAAATGAGAGAATGAATAATGGATCAAATCCTGGAAAGCGAGGATCGAAGGAGCACGGAATAACGAGGATTAAATTGAAATCTCTGGATAATTAGCTATGATCATGATGAAAACGGTATTCGAACAGTGACATACTACAGAATATGATCGAAATTTTCCAACTTGAAGGATCATCAATGAATGAAAGAGGAAACAGTAATTATTGATTTGCAATATGATCGAGAACTCGCTACAACGGAAAAAAATGACGGAATGGAGTTGTACTCAGAACCGCAACAATATGAATGTTATCTTGGATCTATTATAACTATCTTGCGAGGGAGAGACTTAGGTAGTCTATAATCTTAGATTTATTCTAGTATTCTAGAATTGTGATGTCTGTTGAATAATTAAGTAATTGCAATTTTTGAGCGAATTATTAGCCTATAAGACCTTGATGTCACTGGGATCATTCCATGTCATACTTATCCCGTAAAATCATTTAATCTTTTGAATTGTATAGAATCCATCGACACGAACATCGGGCCTAGAATCATGAGATATCTTTAATAATTTTCCTGTCCACCGGAAAACTTCCTGTAGGCCTAAGACCGCTCGATAAATCAGCCATCCTGACATACCAAACACAATTCTGAGAGTAATATTTTAGCTATCAAATCACTGATTTGTTTTAATCTTGTATTGGACAAAATTCTGACCGTAAAATGTTATTAATCGAATTCACGAAGATTTCTTGAACTTTCATAACAATAATTAATCAAAAGTTGCCTTTCAACGGCTGGATTAAAATATTAGAGCAATGAGATGATCATCAGATTCCATTTCTTGAACTTCAGCTTGTAGCCGAGGTTGTATATTTTAAATACTGCTTTTAAGAATCGAGTGAAATCTCCGAAATCAAGTTGATACTCAAGAAGGAAATTATTGCAACTGAAATGTTTGATATGCTACTCTTAATTTCACGGTATCGTGGAACAATAGTTCAAAATCCTAAGAAGAAGTCTAATTCGCGAGGTTATTCTTAGTACAACTTATATATCCAGCAATATGAGGGAAGAATACGGAACGAATGGAAATTTTTTTTACGGAAGAAAATTTTTTTAACATTGCTCAGAGGAGCAATGAATGCAGCGAACGGACGTGTCAGGAACCTAGTCGGTTCCCAACTAGCTCTATATATACTCCGCATATGGGAGTATATGCGTAACCCATATAGGCATAGCTGGTATTCTAACATATAGATGTACCTTGTATTGTAGGCTATAGATATACTATGTATCTTAATGTATAGACATACAGAGAAGCGGAGACTTCGAGAAGCTAGGAGAAGCTCCGAGAAACCGCGAGTAGCGCCCGCGAGTCTAGACGAAGGGCGCAAGGACAAAGCGCTGCCGCGCCTCACCTGCATTTCTTCTAGCCACGAACGAAGGAGAAACGCGGGGTCCGAGAGAGTATGAATAGAGCTTAAAAGCTCTGGCAAGGAGCTTAGATCCGCAGTTTACCGCGAGACTCCGTCGAGTACGTTTCGAGCTCTTAGAACGGCAGTCAATCGCGAGCCTCCGTCGCGTACGCTCGAATCACGCGCCGGGCTTCCAGTTCTCAGTACGAACTCACCTACCGATCTGACCACGTCGCTCATTAACGCCATTCCGAGTCGAGTACCTCAGCCCTTGACGGACTCCACTCAAGTAGAATCAACCCCAGTATTTTGTATAGTCTCTCTCTCTTAATTGTACTTTTGGACTAATAAATGCAGCTCTAGGGATTCCCTTTGTATTTATTACTCTTCCGAATTTCCACCTACCTACCTGTCGAGTCAGGACTCCCCAGGTGCAGTATAAAAGAACCCACGTTACGAATCCCCGTAACACCTTACACGGTTGGCCTGAACTGACTTTAACCCAAAGGTGCGTGCCCCTCAGAATTGATTTTTCTCACTTGAAGTACATGGAAAATGGAAGTTTTTCCCGCAAGAATGAAAATCTTTGGTCGAGCCGTTCTTAAAAAAAGTCAAGTTAACTGGTTTTCATTGGAATTTCCGTACTAATCTATCCATACTCGATAAAAATGCAATTGTCTCCCTCACAATTATCCCTAATTACATTGGAACACGCTAAAATACATCAGAAAGATAGTTTTCAGTAACGATTTTATAGTAAAGGCGAATATCCATGGTCCCAAGATGCCGAGAGACGAGCAATAATGTCGCACGGACTCTTGTTCAAAGGTCCTTGTTCCTCCGAATTTCTCCTTTTATCTTCAAGTACGTGATCAATGTAAGTTATTTCCCGCTAGAATCAGAATAGTCGGCGGAGCTATAATCGAAAAATACATCAGATTAAAATATCTTGAATCTTGATTTCGCCATTATTTCGAGGATAATCAAGGATGAGCTGTCCCATCGACCTCTGATACATGTTTGCGTGGATCACTATTTTCTAGGAAGTATGGATCAACAATAATCGATGCTAGAAATTTCATAACAAAGAACCCTCTTCAAAGTGGAACAATTTTATTATCAATAAATCACAATTCAAATGTGCATACTGTTGTACACACACAAAGATCTAACAGGTTTCTCTTTATACTGAGGATTCGATTTCGCACATTTGTAATTTTCCCATGTTAAGTCGAAGTCGAAATGTGCCGATTCCATAGATTGCTCACTATAGAATCCGAGGCCCATCTTCTTCATCTCACAAAACTGTTCAATGTGGAAGAATACTGCGTGAACTTTGAGGGTTACTGGAATCTCCAACTTTAAATAGCTCTTTCGAAAGGTTCCTATAGTTTTAGAGGATACATAACTTTCTGTTTACGCAAACAGAGAACACAAATTTTAAGACGATTCTCATCGTGTGTCAATGCGTGGTCTTTCGACATATTGTAGATTTCATTTGAGTGCTCCACAGCTAACTGAATGACGTGAGTGAAAGAATTTCGTCCCGCAAAATTCTTATCGATTGATTTTCAGAAAATTGGCATTCCGAGAATAATTCGAGCACCGAGCGGGGAATCTCCCCCACAGGACGATCATAGGGAGATTATCGGGGGAGGGGGGGGGGAGCTCCCAAGTGTACACTTAAAGCTCGTAGATATACTTACCACAGGTATAGATAATAACAAATAGACTCCCGTGTTTGTGTTAACAAATTCGACGTGAACGTTCGATACGTGTCGTATACGATGAGCGCTACACATGGATATTCGCCTTTACTATAAAATCGTTTCTGAAAACTATCTTTTTGATGTAGTTTAGCGTGTTCAAATGTAATTAGGAATAATTGTGAGGGAGACAATTGCATTTTTATCGAGTATGGATAGATTAGTACGGAAATTCCAATGAAAACCAGTTAACTTGACTTTTTTGAAAAACGGCTCGACCAAAGATTTCCATTCTTGCGGGAAAAACTTCCATTTTCCATGTACTTGAAGTGAGAAAAATCAATTCTGAGGGGCACGCACCTTTTGGTTAAAGTCAGTTCAGGCCAACCGTGCTTATGGATCCATCACTTTTTATTACGATGACTATCGGATTTATGTAGGTACTATTTGACCTCCTGATTATTTTATATTTCAACAGGCGTTTTATCTCCTCTCTGACTTTTTCTCTATAATTCATTGGAATGGAATAAGGTTTCAAGTAGAAAGGCTTATTATCTCTGAGCGTCATTTTATGCTCGTAGATCTTCAGAAGACCAGGAGATTTTCGGAAAACTACACGATGCTTTTTTATAAGCCTGCGTAGTCTAGCTTTTTGTTGCCGATTTAACGTTGTGCATTCCTTAAGCTTTTCCTCAATCTCTCCATCTGAGAGTTCTTCCGAAGACTCTGAGTAATGGGCAGCTCCATAGGAGCAGCTACCCACAAAAAATGAGTTCACCCCCTGCGAAGGTGACTCTGTTTCTGTGTCTACTGCTAATCTTAAGCAGGACGATTCTTCATCAAGTGTGAAAGAATCGACATAAGACACTATCTCGACTCTTTTGTCGATTTTAAATGTTAGTTTTTCATTCTCAGTATTCATATTCATTTATAGGCCTTTCTGTGCATCATAACCTAGTATGCAGTCCTTCGTTAGTTTAGGAACTACAATGAATATTAAAGAGAAAACCAGAGATCCAATCTGAGTAGTCATCAGGCATTGGTATTTTATACGAGTGGACTTTTGTCCAGTGGCTCCTCGGATTATCTTCCCGGAGATAGGGAGAGTTGGACAGATTTTAAAGACGTCCTGATGTTGCAGATAAAAATCCTCTGAGATGCAAGTGACTTCACTTCCAGAATCCACAAGGGTACTAATATCAATACCTTCGATTTTCATAACAATTTCAGGGCACTTGCGTTTTACACAATTTTCCCCTGGTGGCTCGATATCGTAGAGCAAATCCCCTCGGGGATCGTTATGAATCGACCTCATGTTGATTTTCTCAGTTGCATGTTGCTGCGTAGAGGAGCATGCAACTACTGGGAGTTTTCCGAATTCTCAATATCCTCAACCAAGCTGAGGACATCGACGTCCTTTTCGTAGTCTTTTGCCGCAGCCTTCGCCAATTTTTCAGCCTCTTCAGCCTCAGGAGGCTTTTGAGTCCTGGGCTTGGGCTTCGGCTTTTGAGGTGGTTTTTTAGGATCTTTTTCAGTGGTGCTCGAACTCAAACTTCGAGTTTGCCACTCTTGGGGCTTCTTCTTCTCGTCTGATTGATTCGATTGTTGCTGAGCTCGTTTTGTTCTGGCTCTTGCGTCATCATTATCGAAATCAGCGAGAGTATTGAAGAAAGCACTTTTTGATTTGTCGGCACTACCACGAATGGCTGCCCTTACTTCTCTTTCAAAATGTTGACATAGTTAATTTACAATGTCGGTATCTTCTCGCGTCTCGTCTAATTCGAGAGCGATATTAAATAGTTCAATGGCATATTCTACGCGGGATTTTTTCCCGTTGGAATAATATTTTCCAAATTCGAGTTTCTGCTTCATGGACCGCTTTACGTTTTCGTTCCAGAATTGTTCTTTGAATCTGATTTCAAATTCGTCAAGAGAGACGATCTCTTCCTCGTGTAAGTGAAACCAGCCAATCGCTGTCCCCTGAAGAGATTGAGAAATTAATAGAGAGAGCTCTTGCTCATCTAAAGCCATGGTTTCTACATACCTGCGAAAATCTCGCAAGAAACGTACAGGTCTTTCTCCTAATTCTCCTTTGGAAATGGGAGAAGGTAATTTCAATCTCCTAGTAATTGGTTCTGATAAACCCATAGATTGTCTTTTCAAATCTTTGACTTGATTGCAGATTGCTAACTGTCTCTCCCCAATGTCTTTCATGGCCTGTTGACCAAAAGTGACATCTTTCTCCAAATCCGCGATGGTCTCATTTCTTAATTCCACCACGAATCTGTTGAGTTCGTCCTTTTCAGTATCTAGGATTTGGACCTTTTCGTTCAATTTTACAAGGGTTTCTTTAAGAACTTTATCCTCTTGCCGCAACGAAGCATTCTCTTCAGAAATTTCTTTCAGTGTACCCAAAATGGAATCGAATTTCTGATGGAATTCATCTTTTTCCTTAATGAGACTTTCTAAAGTTTTGGTGGTACTCTCGTTCTCATGTACAAGATTCTTTATTGCGGATAGTACGTCGTGTGATTTTTCGAGATTATTTAATCTGGTGACCAGCTGAGCCTGTTCTTCATCCAGTATTTTCAATTCATCAGTAACAGCCCTTGTCCATGCTCGAGTGTTTTCTTGTGTATCGTCGACCCCGTCTACCGGATTCTCAATACGCTCTAGTAATGCTTGAGCTGATACATCAGCCCTGTCTTCGTCCGCGATTGATCGCCGTGTAGTAGGCATTTTGGTCGTCAAATACACTCTCGAGTTGGTTGGGTTGTCTACTGGCTGGGGCCTTTACTGAACGAACTGAGTATGGACGAATTTTTTATTTTTTTTATTTTATTTTTTTCTTTGGAAATCGAATTGCATTCAATTAGTAATGCATGATTGTGATAAGATATGTTCGAAAAAATGATAATATGTCATTAAAAATTTTTAGTGTCCGGGAATCGAACCCCGTGCTACCGCGTGGGAGTCAGATATGCTGGCCACTAGACCAGCAAGGTGGTTGCCTGAGAGCGGACTGAACGCGCTCTATAAGAGGCGAAGTGGGGGCAATGCTCGTTTGTACGAGCGACTATCATACCACAGCGGCTAAACGCGCTTTTTTGTGGCAACACATACTTATATATGTCTATCATTCATATTGCTCGCATATGAGCCAGCAACTGAGATGCCTTTGAGCCATCTAAACGTGCTCGGTATAGGACAAACCTAACGTCTCTAAAACTCAAATACGATAACACTTGAAGAGTGCATCGCTTATATGTTTTCTGATCGTGTAATAATATTATTCCATGAATACACGCTTTTTCCACTTATCGGGTCCCTGTCTGGGCGCCAGATGTAAGGGTACAAATATGGGCTCTGGATCTAGGGAGAGAGCCGGAGCATATTGATAGTCGTGGGATGCCTCGATAGAGGTGTGCGTATATTCATGCAATAATAATGGGCTTCTAGGATGATCAATTTGTTTTATTTCTCCATCAAATTTTACCCATCCTCGGGTACTTAGGCCCTTGGACGAAATGAAATATGATGAGAGAAATTTTATGACTTTAGAAGGTGAATGGAGTGGGTACTTAGGGCCACTCGCATATCATCCTTAGAAAGTCACCCGACTTGGATATCGCAGATATACACAGATGGGGGTGGTGGGTACTTAGGGCCACCGACCCACCAATCCTAGATATCTGCGTAGAGGTTGGATGAGACGTACGATTTTTTGTGAGGGCGGGTACGTAGGGCCGTTCCTCCACCCAAATCACGTCTCTGAGCTGTATCGAGATTCTACCAATTTTGAATACACATTGAAACTCCAGATATATAGAAATCAAATAGCATTTATTCAGAATCTCATATACATGAGCACAGCAATAGCCAAGAGACCAAGCTCGATACAGCTCTGATTTCCAACTGAGCATAAGCTGGCTTAAACGGCCTGACGAGCCTGTATTTATACCTGGTCTTTTGACTGTACAATATATCTATATCGTATGGTAGATGAACGAATAGATTATCGATCATTCGAAGAATGACTATTTCATTGAAAAAATAATACAAATGGAGAAATCTTGCAAAATCTGAATACAAAATTCGATTCTTGATCTCTAAAGGATATGAACTCAACACAAAATTCAAATTGACCCATTTTTTATTTATTGACAGGAACAAAAAGATAAATTCCTAGAACTTTCCAGAAGCACGTGGCTTTTCATCTATCTTGAAAATTTAATGAAAATCAAAAGAAAAATTGAATTCTTTTCATATTGGGCTATTCTAGTCATCAATGATTCCATTTGGAAAAAAGCTATTTTACTCACAAATACATTTTGCAATGAATATTTACAGTATTTACAACAAATCTGATTTTGAGTCTATTTTCCTTTAAATGAAGAATTTTGTGCTAGATTACACTTTTTCAGAGTATAAATGGAATGATAGATCAAGAAAGTACAAATAAAAATCGTTGTTGTTTTTTAACAAGAATATTCAGTTTGCAAAATAAAATAAACAAGCAAAATCAACTTGTTCTAAAAAGTGTCTATATACATCTTGTAGCTCAGAAAATGAGCTTGATCATAACAAAAGAAAGATTACGATTTAATGAAGTTTCATATAAGAAATTCCTCATAGAAATTCATAGAATATTCTAGAGTTTCTATGTATGAGTATATACATATTTACGTCTTAGTGTGTGTCTATTCACCACGCGTGACACTAAAAGGAAAGCAAACATCTGCCTTATCGGCTCTCATACGCGCGAGGATTTGAATTTTATATACAGACTTATTAGTACGTGTTTTTTGGAGATTATTAACTGAAAAATTAAAATTTTGGGGTTATGGCACTCACAAGGCTTCGCCTGACAAGCGCATTTTGACAAGTTTTGCAAGATCTGGTTGATTAGCGGCTGGAATTACACTACATGCTTCTCGACATCCCTCCAAAAATCAATCAGCGGAATGTTAAAACCATTATATTTTGGAATGAGCTCTATAGCATCTTATATTGGATGAATTCCACGCCAAAGCGACCTACGAAAAGGGGTCATCTCTCAGATTCTTTTTTAACCTTTTTCATTCGATTCTATGGCCCAAAATAGGAACTTCGGACCACCTATGGGGCCCAAAAAAAATTTCTTCTCTCCATTGCACGCACATCCGTCAACAGACCGAAAATTCATCGTGTGAAAATCGTTGCTCTTTCATTCACGAAAATGGGAATATCTCGAGTTTTTGAATGGCTATCGATTTTCGGGTTGCGGCATCTGAAAGGACATCAAAAAACCTATCGAAAACGTTGTCGGAAATTCCTTGTCTGTAATTTGGGGGCCTCCTGGAGGCAAAAGAGTGTTTTTCACTAAAATGTTGACTTCTCAAAAAGCCATTTTTTTTATTTCTTCAAAATCATACATTTGACGTAAAATTCTGCGTTCTTTTGAAAAAAATGGGTTTCAGAGAAGTTTGGGGCAATCCAAGTGACTTATGAGCCATTTTTTGAAAATTCGATTTTTTCGGTTTCAGAAAAAGGCGATTTTCTGCGCATGCGCACAAACGTAGATTTTCGGCGCCACTCTCAATGGAAAGCTGACAAAATTTCCTATAAAATGACTACCCGCAAAGTTGGAATTCATGCACTGAAACGCGATCTGCAGGGATCAATCATGTCGAATCAAAATCACATGAAAATTCAGCCCATTAATGCCTTCGTGGCACCTGCTGAGATGGCACATTCACGAGATCTTCTCGGGACTCAATTTTGAGTACGAAATTGACCTGAAAAAAATTCAAACCACATGGTTTCAACGTAAAATTGTATGAACTTTCAAAATATGCGATGAAAAACCCCGTTTGAGGCGAACCCGAGGTGCTACATTCAATTTCTTGCCAGAAAATACGATATTCCACATTCAAAATCGCGAAAAATTGATTGTAGCACCTCGGGTTCGCCTCAAACGGGGTTTTTCATCGCATATTTTGAAAGTTCATACAATTTTACGTTGAAACCATGTGGTCCGAATTTTTTTCAGGTCAATTTCGTACTCAAAATTGAGTCCCGAGAAGATCTCGTGAATGTGTCATCTCAGCAGGCGCCACGAAGGCATTAATGGGCTGAATTTCCATGTGATTTTGATTCGACATAATTAATCCTTGCAGATCGCGTTTCAGTGCATGAATTCCAACTTTGCGGGTAGTCATTTCATAGGAAATTTTGTCAGCTTTCCATTGAGAGTAGCGCCGAAAGTCTACGTTTGTGCGCATGCGCAGAAAATTGCCTTTTTCTGAAACCGAATAATTCGGATTTTCAAAAAATGGCTCATAAGTCACTTGGATCGCCACAAACTTCTCTGAAACCCATTTTTTTCGAAAGAAGGCAAAATTTTACGTCAAATATATGATTTTGAAAAAACAAAAAAAATGGCTTTTTGAGAAATCAACATTTTAGTGAAAAACACTCTTTTGCCTCCAGGAGGCCCCCAAATCACAGAGAAGGAATTTCCGACAACGTTTTCGATAGGTTTTTTGATGCCCTTCCAGATGCCGCAATCCGCAATTCGGTAGCTATTCAAAAACTCGAAATATTCCCATTTCCGTGAATGAAAGAGCATCAATTTTTACACGATAAATTTTCGGCCTGTTGACGGATGTGCGTGCAATGGGGAGGAGAAATTTTCTTTGGGCCCCATAGGTGGTCCGAAGTTCCTATTTTGGGCCATAGAATCGAATGAAAAAGGTTAAATCTGAGATCTGAGAGATGACCTCTTTTCGTAGGTCGCTTTGGCGTGGAATCCATCATTGACAAATTGCGTATTGGTAACAGAAAGGATGAACTGTTGGGCAATTCGTTATTATGATAATTGGTGCTGGGTAAATCGAACTGCACTGAGCGCCCAGCAGGTGGGTGACTCAATGACGATCGTGGGGTGCTTCAAAATTTCCCTGGGAAATTGCACCTGTCGGTGGAATGCAACACCGACGGGTTAGTGAGATAAATGGGGCTAATTTCTGCATGGTTGCTCGTTGTGCGGGTCAAATCGTCTTCTGTGATCCCTACCGCAGAGTTCAATAAGGGTGGAATTACAGATACCACTTCAGTTTCGATGTTAGCCAGTGCGAGTATAATTTCCTCAACACTAATGTTATGGTTAATGAGCTGACAAATGATATTGAGGGCTAAGTCATCTGAGCAGATTTTTTCAACCCATTTCTCTTCTACTTTTCCTTGTACTAGACGTTTGATCGATTTGATTTCATTGATTTGGTCCATAATTTTTCTGTTGTCTTTCTTGCAGATATTCAATACAATGTACCATAGTTGTTTCGCTGGCTGCTTGTGCAAAATTTTCATCATATTTGGAAAGTTCGTCAATACAAATTTCGAACGCGTGATTATAGTGATTGTCCATCTCCGTGCCCATATTTATGCGCTGCTCGTTTTGCGGTGTGATTACTTGAGGATTGATCCCGGATTGGGGCCCCAAATTGTTATGTCTCGAGTTGGAATAGAAACTACTACGGCTCCGATTTTTGCCTACACTGCGCGCGGTTCAGCCGGGAGTGGAGCCTCCTTCAAATAATCACCTGCGGAAATTTGAAATAATTAATGTTGAAAGAAATTGCATTCAAAGCTGCACACTAAGGAAATTGTGTAGAGTGCAGAGATAGAGCACACGTGTAGCTATAGGATGGCTAGCTCTGCCAAGGAATGTATTGAGATGTGACTATATGTGATTGGGGCAAGGGAAATGCATAGGTAGTGGCGTTCCTATTTGTGAGGACTAACTGCTGAGGAGAAAGTTGTTGTATACCTTCGCTCCGCTCTCCCTTCTTTTTGTGGCTGGCTGCGTTCAACTCAAGGGCTCGTGGTGGTGCCGATGCGAAATTTCAGTAATAGAAATTATGCGTGACCAAAGTCAACGATATTAAAGAACTGAACTTCTAATAATTGCTGTGACACCAATTTCATTTCTTAAACGATACTTGAAAAATACATAGACTTATTCGGACAGAGGTTCGTCTAATACTAGCCGCCCTTCTTTTCGAGCATCGGTGCATCTGCGTGCAGTTGGCGCGCATTCCTCCGAGCCTCGCAGCAGCGTGGCAGCCAACGGCGGGTGACAGCCCCAAATTCGCCCGCACTTTCACCAGCGCCGGCAGCCATTTTGCTCCAGTATCTGCGCGTAGTCAGCGCGCAGTCTCCAAACATCGCAGCAGGTATTTCAACGTATCGACGATTGAATTCCGCGCTCGCGTAAATTCTGGGTAATTCGCCGCACCGTCGTGAATATCTTCGAATCACTCTTCGAGAAAATTACGAGGAACTTGAGCAAAAATTTTTCTGTTTTTCACGTTTTCAATTTTTACTCATTTGACATTTCGAAAATTTTCAACTTTTGACAAATATCTTGCTGAAACGCTGAGCGTGTATGCTTGTATGTGTGGGTAGGGCAAAATTGTCAATTATGTTTGTAACTTGTCTACGTACAGGAGCTAGGCTTGCCTGCGAGCAAGAATCTTCTATTGTTTAGTGTATGCAGAGACTGTTAGATTTTCTGTGCGAAATGAGTGACGCAGAGCGTGCTGACCAGACCGAAGCTAGATTAGCCGAGCTCACGGGTGAGCTTGAAACGATGCGGCGTGAAATGGATGCTTTGAGAAACCGAAACGCTCGGCGTAATAATATTAACAATGCAAATAATGGTGCTATCAATGCCAACAGTGTTCCTGCTCGGCAGCCTATTGTTCCTCAAAATCCAATCGGTCACGTAAATGCGTATGCACCAAAAATTGCACCTTTCATGGCAAAAGATCCGGTTTTATGGTACATCCGAGCAGGATCGTCACTTAGAACCGCGGGAGTACCTTCGGATGCTACAAAGTTAGACTACCTTGTTCAACAGCTTTCTGAAGCTGCGCTCGTTACGGTTAGAGATATTTTAATGCTCAATCCACAACCGGCTGATGCATACCAAGAGGTGAAGGACAGGTTAATTTCAACTTTTGGTACTTCTGACGAGCTAACTTTGCGACAACTTTTACGAGGCGAAGTAAAACCTTGATGGTAAACCATCTTTTATTTTGAATCAACTTAGGAATAAGAATCAAGCGAATTGCCCAGACGACGTTTTGCGATCGATATTTCTAGATACGCTCCCGGAAAATCACAGGTACATTCTTGCGGTTACGAATGCGACAGATCTCGATGGTCTTGCGGCGGCCGCGGACGAATTAGCTGAAATTCCTAGCTTAAAAAGTCAAGTGTACAATGTAAATAGTAGCTCATTTTCCAACTCTAGTGCCAGTGACGTTCAATCTTGCGCAGCGGTTAGTTCTTCGAAAGACTTTGATGACGCGTTTAAGAAAATGAATGATGAAATCAATGCTCTCAGCTCAAAAATCGATAGGCTTTTCTCTCAGAATCGCGGGCGTTCTCAGGAGCGTGCGGAAAATAGTCAAGCGAGCAACGAGCAGCAACCACGTGATCCGCAAAAAATTTGCAAATTTCATAAGAAGTATAATGAAGAGGCTCGGTATTGCAAACCGTGGTGTTTTAGCTATCCGGATTTTGTCAAAGCTCAAGCTAAGAAAGGAAGTTCAAAAAAAGATAAATTCCTCCCGTCATGGAGGCGGGCGTGGAAGGTGGCAGTCAGAATCGTCTCTTCATGCGTGATCTTAATTCTGGTAGATTGTCGCTCCAAGATACGGGCGCGGATATCTCCTCAATTCCTAGAGATCCAAAATTGCATACCAAGCCGTCGGGTTTCTTGTACGCGGTCAATGGTTCCAAAGTAAATGCTTATGGAGAGAGTTTTCTCATGATTCGATTTCCCAGTATCAAACGCGAGTTCCCTTGGAAATTTCGTGTGGCCGATGTAGATTCAATGATTATAGGTAGAGATTTTTTGAAGCACCACAAGTTGATGGTCGATTTAGATGGTAGACGTCTTGTTGACAAAGAGACAGGCTCTTATGGCTTAGGTACGTGCAAACCTCCACCTCATGTTTCAATTAGATCAGTTGATCCTAATCCGGTTGCTGACGCTCAAGTCAATTCAATGCTTTCGGAATTTCCAGGAATCACTGACACTTAGTCAGTTACTCCACCAAAAAACATCGATGTGCGTCATCACATCACCACTTTTGGGCCTCCGGTAGCTGAACGCGCGTGACCTTTACCACCCGATAAACTGAGTCACGCGAAACGCGAATTTGCTGCGTATGTCAAAGCTGGAACCGCTCGTCCATCACAAAGTCCTTGGGCCAGTCCGTTGCACATGACGCCCAAGAAAGATGGAACGTGGCGTTTTTGTGGCAATTATCGCGGTTTTAACGCGAAAACAAAGCCCAATAAATATCCCACGCCAAATCTACACGATTGTACTGCGAATTTGCATGGCAAAAAGTTCTTTACAAAACTCGACCTGTACAAAGCGTACCATCAGATACCTATGACCGAGGAAGATATCGAAAAAACGGCGGTAATCACACCGTTCGGACTGTTTGAATTCTTATTCATGACTTTTGGGCTGCGTAACGCTAGTCAAACATTCCAACGGTACTTACATCGCGCTCTCGGTGATCTTGATTTTGTTTCCATTTATATTGACGACTTGTTGATAGCGTCAAATACCCTAGAAGAACATTATCAGCACTTACGTATTGTTTTTGAAAGATTGAAACAGTTTCATCTCAGACTTAACCTCTCGAAGTGTGTCTTTTGCACCTTTGAGCTTGAATTTTTAGGCTATTGGATCAATTCCGAGGGAATTCGTCCCACTGATGACAAAGTCGCGGCTATTTGCAAATTTCCTAAGCCAAAAACTATTGAAGATTTGCGTCGTTTTCTCGGGATGGTGAATTCCTATCATAAAAACATGCCTCACGCTGAAAGCGCGCAAGCACCTCTCAATGTCTACTTTAAAGATTCGCGGAAAAATGATAAGCGCGTGATCAATTGGACTCCAGAAGCCGACGAGGCTTCTGAAAAAGTAAAAAATGATCTGGTAAATTCCACTCTGTTGAAACATCCTCGCCCCGGGGCTAAGATACGCATCGTCTCAGACGCATCGGACGTGGCGGCTGGCGCGGCGATGGAACAATCTTCAGAGAGTGCTCCAAATGGCTGGGAACCTATTGCGTTTTTTTCAAAAAAGTTCTCACCTACCCAGACTAAGTATAGTACCTACGATCGTGAATTGCTGGCTATGTACCTTGCACTCAAACACTTCCGTAGTCTAGTAGAGGGGCGTGAATTTACGATTGTGACTGACCACAAACCGCTGATTTACGCGTTCATGCAAAAATCTGACAAAGCATCACCTCGTCAGTTGAATCATCTCTCGTTCATTGCACAGTTTACTACTTCAATCGAGTACTTGCGTGGACAGGATAATGTGGTTGCTGATTCGTTGTCTAGGATAGATGCGATCCGTGTATCCACTGATTTCGACCTTGTTCAGCTCTCCGAGCTTCAGGAAGCTGACGAGCAATTGGAAAGTTCGCGTCATGATCCTAAGTTTGAGAATAATTTTAGAAAATTTACTTATGGGCCAACTCACACACCAATTTACTGTGAAATGGCAAGCGAATCAATAAGACCATAAATTCCTGTGAGTCTTCACGAGACAGTGTTCAAAGTGTTCCATAATCCTGCGCATCCTAGTGCTAAGATTACTGACCGTACTATACGTCAACGTTACGTGAGGCCTGATATGCACAGAGATATCGCGAAATGGTGCAAGCACTGCCTGAATTGTCAACAGTCCAAAATCACTCATCGCGTCAAACACATGCCTGAACAATTTGTTGCGCCTGATGGTCGCTTTAAACACGTTCACATCGATATCGTCAGTCCACTAAAAAATTGTGACGGATACTCTTATATCTTGACCATGATTGACAGATTTTCTCGGTGGGTCGTGGCTAAGCCATTGCGCGAAATGTCTGCAGATACTGTATGTAGAGCGTTCTATGACACTTGGGTTTCTCGGTACGGCGTACCAGAAATCATGACTTCAGATCCAGGGGGGCGATTTGAGGGTAGATTGTTTGAAACACTACTAAAACTGGTTGGTTGTCAGCGCATTCGCACATCTGTTCCGGTATTGCAAACATCGAGATCTCAATCCGCCCCAATCGATTTCAATACTGATTCTCAGCATTGCGGACCTGACAACCCGTCCACCTGACCAATAGCGAAACTCATCTTCAGGCCGTTCCAATTCTGCCCAGCAGTATTGAATTCGATCCGATTATATGCAATCAGGAAGAGTACAATACTGATAGTGAGTATTGAGAGGGATGGAATAACCATGCACCCACGATTTCAAATTGATTCTGTAGTATTCATCTCGATTGGTCAATCACGCGATGAATGATCGGGTCATCGATGAAATCGATTGATGCAGTCGACTCAATGCTGCCCGGCAGGATTCAGACCGATAGCGGAACTCATCCTCAGAGCGTACCAAATCCTGCTCAGCAGTATTGAATCCAATTAGAATACATGGAACTCAGAGGAGTTTGATACCAATTGTGAGTATTGAGGAGGATAGAGACAACTTTTCAACGATCGGTATTCCATCCTATAGTATTAAGCTCGATTGGACAATCACGCAATGAGTGATTGGGTCATCATTGAAATCGATGGACGCAGTCGACTCGATGCTGCCTGGCAGGATTCAGACCGAAAGCAAAACTCATCTCCAGGCCGTTCCAATCCTGCTCAGCAGTATTGAATTCGATTGAGATGTATGAAATCTAGAGGAGTTCAACACTGATTGTGAGTATTGAGAGGGATAGAATAAGCATGCACCTACGATTTCAACTGGATTCTGTAGTATTCATCTTGATTGATCAATGACGCAAAGAGTGATCGGGTCATAATCGAAATCGATTCATGCAGTACACTCAATGCTGCCTGGCAGGATGCACACCGATAGCAAAACTCATCTCCAGGCCGTTCCAATCCTGCTCGACAGTATTGGATTCGATTCAAGTACATGGAATCTAGAGGAAATCAATACTGATTCAGAGTATTGAGAGGGATAGAAGAACCATGCACCCACGATTTCAAATCGATTCTGTGGTATTCATCTCCATTAGTCAATGACGCAATGAGTGATTGGGTCGTCATTGGAATCGATTGACGCGGTCGATTCAATGCTGCCCGGCAGGATTCAGACCGATAGCGAAACTCGGCCTCATTCCATACCAATCCTGCTCAGCAGTATTAAATCCGAATCAAATATATGAGAACTAGAAGAGTTCAATACTGATTACAAGCATTGAGGAGGATAAAGATCATGCTCCCATGATTTGAATTCCGTCCTATAGTATTCAGCTTGATTGGTCAATGATGCAACAAGTGATTGGGTTATCATTGAAATAGATTCACAACGTCAATGTAATGCAACCTGGCAGGATTCAGACCGATAGCAAAACTCATCTCCAGGCCGTTCCAATCCTGCTCAGCAGTATTGATATCGATTGAGATGTGAGAAATCTAGAGGAGTTCAACAATGATTGTGAGTATTGAGAGGGATAGAATAACCGTGCTACCACGATTTCAACTGGATTCTGTAGTATTCATCTGGATTGATCGATGATGCAGAGAGTGATTGGGTCATCATTGAAATTGATTGACGCAGTCGACTCAATGCTGCCTGGCAGGATTCAGACCGATAGCAAAACTCATCTCCAGGCCGTTCCAATCCTGCTCGACAGTGTGGAATTCGATCCGAATACATGGAATCTAGAGGAGTTCAATACTGATTCAGAGTATTGAGAGGGATAGAAGGACCATGCACCCACGATTCCAATTCGATCCTGTGGTATCCATCTCGATTAGTCAATGACGCAATGAGTGATTGGCTCATCATTGAAATCGATTGACGCAGTCGATTCAATGCAGCCTGGCTGGAATCAGACCGATAGCAGAACTCATCTTTAGGCCGTTCCAATCCTGCTCAGCAGTATTGGATTCGATTGAAATGTATGGAATCTAGAGGAGTTCAATACTGGTTGTGAGTATTGAGAGGGATAGAATAACCATGCACCCACGATTCCAATTCGATTCTCCAGTATTTGACTCGATTGGTCAATCACGCAACCAGTGATCTGGTCATCATCAGAATCGATTGATGCAGTGGACTCGATGCTGGCTGACAGGATTCAGGCGGAAAGCAAAACTCATCTTCAGGCCGTTCTAATCCTGCTCAGCAGTATTGAATTCGATTGAGATTCATGAAATCTAGAGGAGAACGAACACTGATTGTGAGTATTCAGAGGGATAGAATAACCGTGCACCCACGATTTCAACTGGATTCTGTTGTATTCATCTCGATTGATCAATGACGCATGGAGTTATTGGGTCATCATCGAAATCGACTGACGAAGTCGACTCAATGCTACCTGGTAGGATGCAGACCGATAGCAAAACTCATCTCCAGGCCGTTCCAATCCTGCTCGACAGTATTGGATTCGGATTCAAATACATGGAATCTAGAGGGGTTCAATACTGATTTAGAGTATTGAGAGCGATAGAAGAACCATGCACCCACGATCTCAATTCGAATCTGTGGTATTCATCTCGATTAGTCAGGACGCAATGAGTGATTGGGTCGTCATTGAAATCGATTGACGCAGTCGATTCCATGCTGCCCGGCAGGATTCAGACCGATAGCAAAACTCATCTCCAGGCCGTTCCAATCCTGCTGAGCAGTATTGAATTCGATTGAGATGTATGAAATCTAGAGGATTTCAACACTGATTGTGAGTATTGAGAGGGATAGAATAACCATGCTACCACGATTTCAACTGGATTCTATTGTATTTATCTGGATTGATCGATGACGCGAAGAGTAATTGGGTCATCATCGAAATCGATTGATGCAGTCGACTCAATGCTGCCCGGCAGGATTCAGACCGATAGCGGAACTCATCCTCAGAGCGTACCAATCCTGCTCAGCAGTATTGAATCCAATTAAAATACATGGAATTCAGAGGAGTTTCATACCGATTGTAAGTATTGGGGAGGATAGAGACCACTTTCAAACGATCGGTATTCCATCCTATAGTATTAAGCTCGATTGGACAATCACGCAATGAGTGATTGGGTCATCATTGAAATCGATGGACGCAGTCGACTCGATGCTGCCTCGCAGGATTCAGACCGAAAGCAAAACTCATCTTCAGGCCGTTCTAATCCTGCTCAGCAGTATTGAATTCGATTGAGATGTACGAAATCTAGAGGAGAACGAACACTGATTGTGAGTATTCAGAGGGATAGAATAACCGTGCACCCACGATTTCAACTGGATTCTGTTGTATTCATCTCGATTGATCAATGACGCATGGAGTGATTGGGTCATCATCGAAATCGACTGACGTAGTCGACTCAATGCTACCTGGTAGGATGCAGACCGATAGCAAAACTCATCTCCAGGCCTTTCCAATCCTGCTCGACAGTATTGGATTCGGATTCAAATACATGGAATCTAGAGGAGTTCAATACTGATTTAGAGTATTGAGAGGGATAGAAGAACCATTCACCCACGATCTCAATTCGAATCTGTGGTATTCATCTCGATTAGTCAAGACGCAATGAGTGATTGGGTCGTCATTGGAATCGATTGACGCGGTCGATTCTATGCTGCCCGGCAGTATTCAGCCCGATAGCGAAACTCATTCTCAGTCCATAACAATCCTGCTCAGCAGTATTGAATCCGAATCAAATATATGAGAACTAGAAGAGTTCAATACTGATGACAAGCATTGAGGAGGATAGATATCATGCTCCTACGATTCGAATTCCGTCCTATAGTATTCAGCTCGATTGGTCAATGACGCAACAAGTGATTGGGTTATCATTGGAAATGATTCACTTCGTCGATTCAATGCTACCTGTCAGGATTCAGACCGATAGCAAAACTCATCTCCAGGCCGATCCAATCCTGCTGAGCAGTATTGAATTCGATTGAGATGTATGAAATCTAGAGGATTTCAACACTGATTGTGAGTATTGAGAGGGTTAGAATAACCATGCTACCACGATTTCAACTGGATTCTATAGTATTTATCTGGATTGATCGATGACGCAAAGAGTAATTGGGTCATCATCAAAATTGATCGACGCAGTCGACTCAATGCTGCCTGGCAGGATGCAGACCGATAGCAAAACTCATCTCCAGGCCTTTCCAATCCTGCTCGACAGTATTGGATTCGGATTCAAATACATGGAATCTAGAGGAGTTCAATACTGATTTAGAGTATTGAGAGGGATAGAAGAACCATGCACCCACGATCTCAATTCGAATCTTTGGTATCCATCTCGATTAGTCAAGACGCAATGAGTGATTGGGTCGTCATTGGAATCGATTGACGCGGTCGATTCAATGCTGTCCGGCAGGATTCAGACCGATAGCGAAACTCGGCCTCATTCCATACCAATCCTGCTCAGCAGTATTGAATCCGAATCAAATATATGAGAACTAGAAGAGTTCAATACTGATTACAAGCATTGAGGAGGATAAAGATCATGCTCCCATGATTTGAATTCCGTCCTATAGTATTCAGCTTGATTGGTCAATGATGCAACAATTGATTGGGTTATCATTGAAATAGATTCACAACGTCAATGTAATGCAACCTGGCAGGATTCAGACCGATAGCAAAACTCATCTCCAGGCCGTTCCAATCCTGCTCAGCAGTATTGATATCGATTGAGATGTGAGAAATCTAGAGGAGTTCAACAATGATTGTGAGTATTGAGAGGGATAGAATAACCGTGCTACCACGATTTCAACTGGATTCTGTAGTATTCATCTGGATTGATCGATGATGCAGAGAGTGATTGGGTCATCATTGAAATTGATTGACGCAGTCGACTCAATGCTGCCTGGCAGGATTCAGACCGATAGCAAAACTCATCTCCAGGCCGTTCTAATCCTGCTCAGCAGTATTGAATTCGATTGAGATGTACGAAATCTAGAGGAGAACGAACACTGATTGTGAGTATTCAGAGGGATAGAATAACCGTGCACCCACGATTTCAACTGGATTCTGTTGTATTCATCTCGATTGATCAATGACGCATGGAGTGATTGGGTCATCATCGAAATCGACTGACGTAGTCGACTCAATGCTACCTGGTAGGATGCAGACCGATAGCAAAACTCATCTCCAGGCCTTTCCAATCCTGCTCGACAGTATTGGATTCGGATTCAAATACATGGAATCTAGAGGAGTTCAATACTGATTTAGAGTATTGAGAGGGATAGAAGAACCATGCACCCACGATCTCAATTCGAATCTGTGGTATTCATCTCGATTAGTCAAGACGCAATGAGTGATTGGGTCGTCATTGGAATCGATTGACGCGGTCGATTCTATGCTGCCCGGCAGTATTCAGCCCGATAGCGAAACTCATTCTCAGTCCATAACAATCCTGCTCAGCAGTATTGAATCCGAATCAAATATATGAGAATTAGAAGAGTTCAATACTGATGACAAGCATTGAGGAGGATAGATATCATGCTCCTACGATTCGAATTCCGTCCTATAGTATTCAGCTCGATTGGTCAATGACGCAACAAGTGATTGGGTTATCATTGGAAATGATTCACTTCGTCGATTCAATGCTACCTGTCAGGATTCAGACCGATAGCAAAACTCATCTCCAGGCCGATCCAATCCTGCTGAGCAGTATTGAATTCGATTGAGATGTATGAAATCTAGAGGAATTCAACACTGATTGTGAGTATTGAGAGGGTTAGAATAACCATGCTACCACGATTTCAACTGGATTCTATAGTATTTATCTGGATTGATCGATGACGCAAAGAGTAATTGGGTCATCATCAAAATTGATCGACGCAGTCGACTCAATGCTGCCTGGCAGGATTCAGACCAATAGCAAAACTCATCTCCAGGCCGTCCCAATCCTGCTCGACAGTATTGGAAGCGATCCGAATACATGGGATCTAGAGGAGTTAAATACTGATCTAGAGTATTGAGAGGGATAGGAGAACCATGCACCCACGATTGCAATTCGATCCTGTGGTATTGATCTTGATTAGTCAATGACGCAATGAGTGATTGGGTCATCATTGAAATCGATGGACGCAGTCAATCCAATGCTGCCTGGCTGGAATCAGACCGATAGCAGAACTCATCCTTAAGCCGTTCTAATCCTGCTCAGCATTATTGGATTCGAATCAAGTACATGGAATCTAGAGGAAATCAATACTGATATAGAGTATTGAGAGGGATAGAAGAACCATGCACCCACGATCTCAATTCGAATCTGTGGTATTCATCTCGATTAGTCAAGACGCAATGAGTGATTGGGTCGTCATTGGAATCGATTGACGCGGTCGATTCTATGCTGCCCGGCAGTATTCAGCCCGATAGCGAAACTCATTCTCAGTCCATAACAATCCTGCTCAGCAGTATTGAATCCGAATCAAATATATGAGAACTAGAAGAGTTCAATACTGATGACAAGCATTGAGGAGGATAGATATCATGCTCCTACGATTCGAATTCCGTCCTATAGTATTCAGCTCGATTGGTCAATGACGCAACAAGTGATTGGGTTATCATTGGAAATGATTCACTTCGTTGATTCAATGCTACCTGTCAGGATTCAGACCGATAGCAAAACTCATCTCCAGGCCGATCCAATCCTGCTGAGCAGTATTGAATTCGATTGAAATGTATGAAATCTAGAGGATTTCAACACTGATTGTGAGTATTGAGAGGGTTAGAATAACCATGCTACCACGATTTCAACTGGATTCTATAGTATTTATCTGGATTGATCGATGACGCAAAGAGTAATTGGGTCATCATCAAAATTGATCGACGCAGTCGACTCAATGCTGCCTGGCAGGATGCAGACCGATAGCAAAACTCATCTCCAGGCCTTTCCAATCCTGCTCGACAGTATTGGATTCGGATTCAAATACATGGAATCTAGAGGAGTTCAATACTGATTTAGAGTATTGAGAGGGATAGAAGAACCATGCACCCACGATCTCAATTCGAATCTGTGGTATCCATCTCGATTAGTCAAGACGCAATGAGTGATTGGGTCGTCATTGGAATCGATTGACGCGGTCGATTTAATGCTGCCCGGCAGGATTCAGACCGATAGCGAAACTCGGCCTCATTCCATACCAATCCTGCTCAGCAGTATTGAATCCGAATCAAATATATGAGAACTAGAAGAGTTCAATACTGATTACAAGCATTGAGGAGGATAAAGATCATGCTCCCATGATTTGAATTCCGTCCTATAGTATTCAGCTTGATTGGTCAATGATGCAACAAGTGATTGGGTTATCATTGAAATAGATTCACAACGTCAATGTAATGCAACCTGGCAGGATTCAGACCGATAGCAGAACTCATCTCCAGGCCGTTCCAATCCTGCTCAGCAGTATTGATATCGATTGAGATGTGAGAAATCTAGAGGAGTTCAACAATGATTGTGAGTATTGAGAGGGATAGAATAACCGTGCTACCACGATTTCAACTGGATTCTGTAGTATTCATCTGGATTGATCGATGATGCAGAGAGTGATTGGGTCATCATTGAAATTGATTGACGCAGTCGACTCAATGCTGCCTGGCAGGATTCAGACCGATAGCAAAACTCATCTCCAGGCCGTTCCAATCCTGCTCGACAGTGTGGAATTCGATCCGAATACATGGAATCTAGAGGAGTTCAATACTGATTCAGAGTATTGAGAGGGATAGAAGGACCATGCACCCACGATTCCAATTCGATCCTGTGGTATCCATCTCGATTAGTCAATGACGCAATGAGTGATTGGCTCATCATTGAAATCGATTGACGCAGTCGATTCAATGCAGCCTGGCTGGATTCAGACCAATAGCAGAACTCATCTTTAGGCCGTTCCAATCCTGCTCAGCAGTATTGGATTCGATTGAAATGTATGGAATCTAGAGGAGTTCAATACTGGTTGTGAGTATTGAGAGGGATAGAATAACCATGCACCCACGATTTCAATTCGATTCTCCAGTATTTGACTCGATTGGTCAATCACGCAATCAGTGATCTGGTCATCATCGGAATCGATTGATGCAGTGGACTCGATGCTGGCTGACAGGATTCAGGCGGAAAGCAAAACTCATCTTCAGGCCGTTCTAATCCTGCTCAGCAGTATTGAATTCGATTGAGATGTATGAAATCTAGAGGATTTCAACACTGATTGTGAGTATTGAGAGGGATAGAATAACCATGCTACCACGATTTCAACTGGATTCTATTGTATTTATCTGGATTGATCGATGACGCATGGAGTTATTGGGTCATCATCGAAATCGACTGACGAAGTCGACTCAATGCTACCTGGTAGGATGCAGACCGATAGCAAAACTCATCTCCAGGCCGTTCCAATCCTGCTCGACAGTATTGGATTCGGATTCAAATACATGGAATCTAGAGGGGTTCAATACTGATTTAGAGTATTGAGAGCGATAGAAGAACCATGCACCCACGATCTCAATTCGAATCTGTGGTATTCATCTCGATTAGTCAGGACGCAATGAGTGATTGGGTCGTCATTGAAATCGATTGACGCAGTCGATTCCATGCTGCCCGGCAGGATTCAGACCGATAGCAAAACTCATCTCCAGGCCGTTCCAATCCTGCTGAGCAGTATTGAATTCGATTGAGATGTATGAAATCTAGAGGATTTCAACACTGATTGTGAGTATTGAGAGGGATAGAATAACCATGCTACCACGATTTCAACCGGATTCTATCTTATTTATCTGGATTGATCGATGACGCGAAGAGTAATTGGGTCATCATCGAAATCGATTGATGCAGTCGACTCAATGCTGCCCGGCAGGATTCAGACCGATAGCGGAACTCATCCTCAGAGCGTACCAATCCTGCTCAGCAGTATTGAATCCAATTAAAATACATGGAATTCAGAGGAGTTTCATACCGATTGTAAGTATTGGGGAGGATAGAGACCACTTTCCAACGATCGGTATTCCATCCTATAGTATTAAGCTCGATTGGACAATCAGGCAATGAGTGATTGGGTCATCATTGAAATCGATGGACGCAGTCGACTCGATGCTGCCTGGCAGGATTCAGACCGAAAGCAAAACTCATCTTCAGGCCGTTCTAATCCTGCTCAGCAGTATTGAATTCGATTGAGATGTACGAAATCTAGAGGAGAACGAACACTGATTGTGTTTATTCAGAGGGATAGAATAACCGTGCACCCACGATTTCAACTGGATTCTGTTGTATTCATCTCGATTGATCAATGACGCATGGAGTGATTGGGTCATCATCGAAATCGACTGACGTAGTCGACTCAATGCTACCTGGTAGGATGCAGACCGATAGCAAAACTCATCTCCAGGCCTTTCCAATCCTGCTCGACAGTATTGGATTCGGATTCAAATACATGGAATCTAGAGGAGTTCAATACTGATTTAGAGTATTGAGAGGGATAGAAGAACCATGCACCCACGATCTCAATTCGAATCTGTGGTATTCATCTCGATTAGTCAAGACGCAATGAGTGATTGGGTCGTCATTGGAATCGATTGACGCGGTCGATTCTATGCTGCCCGGCAGTATTCAGCCCGATAGCGAAACTCATTCTCAGTCCATAACAATCCTGCTCAGCAGTATTGAATCCGAATCAAATATATGAGAACTAGAAGAGTTCAATACTGATGACAAGCATTGAGGAGGATAGATATCATGCTCCTACGATTCGAATTCCGTCCTATAGTATTCAGCTCGATTGGTCAATGACGCAACAAGTGATTGGGTTATCATTGGAAATGATTCACTTCGTCGATTCGATGCTACCTGTCAGGATTCAGACCGATAGCAAAACTCATCTCCAGGCCGATCCAATCCTGCTGAGCAGTATTGAATTCGATTGAGATGTATGAAATCTAGAGGATTTCAACACTGATTGTGAGTATTGAGAGGGTTAGAATAACCATGCTACCACGATTTCAACTGGATTCTATAGTATTTATCTGGATTGATCGATGACGCAAAGAGTAATTGGGTCATCATCAAAATTGATCGACGCAGTCGACTCAATGCTGCCTGGCAGGATTCAGACCAATAGCAAAACTCATCTCCAGGCCGTCCCAATCCTGCTCGACAGTATTGGAAGCGATCCGAATACATGGGATCTAGAGGAGTTAAATACTGATCTAGAGTATTGAGAGGGATAGAAGAACCATGCACCCACGATTGCAATTCGATCCTGTGGTATTGATCTCGATTAGTCAATGACGCAATGAGTGATTGGGTCATCATTGAAATCGATGGACGCAGTCAATCCAATGCTGCCTGGCTGGAATCAGACCGATAGCAGAACTCATCCTTAAGCCGTTCTAATCCTGCTCAGCAGTATTGGATTCGAATCAAGTACATGGAATCTAGAGGAAATCAATACTGATATAGAGTATTGAGAGGGATAGAAGAACCATGCACCCACGATCTCAATTCGAATCTGTGGTATCCATCTCGATTAGTCAAGACGCAATGAGTGATTGGGTCGTCATTGGAATCGATAGACGCGGTCGATTCAATGCTGCTCGGCAGGATTCAGACCGATAGCGAAACTCGGCCTCATTCCATACCAATCCTGCTCAGCAGTATTGAATCCGAATCAAATATATGAGAACTAGAAGAGTTCAATACTGATTACAAGCATTGAGGAGGATAAAGATCATGCTCCCATGATTTGAATTCCGTCCTATAGTATTCAGCTTGATTGGTCAATGATGCAACAAGTGATTGGGTTATCATTGAAATAGATTCACAACGTCAATGTAATGCAACCTGGCAGGATCCAGACCGATAGCAAAACTCATCTCCAGGCCGTTCCAATCCTGCTCAGCAGTATTGATATCGATTGAGATGTGAGAAATCTAGAGGAGTTCAACAATGATTGTGAGTATTGAGAGGGATAGAATAACCGTGCTACCACGATTTCAACTGGATTCTGTAGTATTCATCTGGATTGATCGATGATGCAGAGAGTGATTGGGTCATCATTGAAATTGATTGACGCAGTCGACTCAATGCTGCCTGGCAGGATTCAGACCGATAGCAAAACTCATCTCCAGGCCGTTCCAATCCTGCTCGACAGTGTGGAATTCGATCTGAATACATGGAATCTAGAGGAGTTCAATACTGATTCAGAGTATTGAGAGGGATAGAAGGACCATGCACCCACGGTTCCAATTCGATCCTGTGGTATCCATCTCGATTAGTCAATGACGCAATGAGTGATTGGCTCATCATTGAAATCGATTGACGCAGTCGATTCAATGCAGCCTGGCTGGAATCAGACCAATAGCAGAACTCATCTTTAGGCCGTTCCAATCCTGCTCAGCAGTATTGGATTCGATTGAAATGTATGGAATCTAGAGGAGTTCAATACTGGTTGTGAGTATTGAGAGGGATAGAATAACCATGCACCCACGATTTCAATTCGATTCTCCAGTATTTGACTCGATTGGTCAATCACGCAATCAGTGATCTGGTCATCATCGGAATCGATTGATGCAGTGGACTCGATGCTGGCTGACAGGATTCAGGCGGAAAGCAAAACTCATCTTCAGGCCGTTCTAATCCTGCTCAGCAGTATTGAATTCGATTGAGATTCATGAAATCTAGAGGAGAACGAACACTGATTGTGAGTATTCAGAGGGATAGAATAACCGTGCACCCACGATTTCAACTGGATTCTGTTGTATTCATCTCGATTGATCAATGACGCATGGAGTTATTGGGTCATCATCGAAATCGACTGACGAAGTCGACTCAATGCTACCTGGTAGGATGCAGACCGATAGCAAAACTCATCTCCAGGCCGTTCCAATCCTGCTCGACAGTATTGGATTCGGATTCAAATACATGGAATCTAGAGGGGTTCAATACTGATTTAGAGTATTGAGAGCGATAGAAGAACCATGCACCCACGATCTCAATTCGAATCTGTGGTATTCATCTCGATTAGTCAGGACGCAATGAGTGATTGGGTCGTCATTGAAATTGATTGACGCAGTCGATTCCATGCTGCCCGGCAGGATTCAGACCGATAGCAAAACTCATCTCCAGGCCGTTCCAATCCTGCTGAGCAGTATTGAATTCGATTGAGATGTATGAAATCTAGAGGATTTCAACACTGATTGTGAGTATTGAGAGGGATAGAATAACCATTGTGAGTGACCAATAGGCTCTGGATCTCGGGAGAGAGCCAGTGGTCAAAATTTATCTTAAGGGATGGGTACCTCGATAACGGTGTACGTCATATTCTTGGATCGATATTAGGATCAGAATGTGCGGATCGATGGGGGTGGCTTTATTCGGCCATATTTCACGTATACGAGAGGACTTCAGCTCTCGCAACGCGAAAGTACGGATCGAATATAGGATCAAATTTTATCCCTGCATACCAAGTGGACTTCAGCACTTTAGCATGTCGAAATAAAATTCGATAGGGAATCTAAATTTTGTATGTATATATATATATAGTTATCCACACGTGGCTTAGGTATAGATGGGGACTTCAGCCCATCCATCCCAGGCACACGAATGAATTTTTTGTGTGGGTTGAGTTTTACCCAGAGATGAGGTGTGGACTTCAGCACAGTCCCATCTCAAGATAAGAATCAACAATTTCGCCCTCACCTAAGGGCCTGTGTACGAGAAGGGACTTCAGCCTCCACGAGCACAGGTTACCCAGGTCGCACAGTCAAATCAGACTTTCATCCTAATTCCGAAGGGACTTCAGCCTTCGAATATCAAGATGATCGTCTTGGAGCTTCATCGAGCCATACTCAGTAAAACACGTATATGTATATTCAACTAAAAGCATTTATTCCAGCATTCAATACATACATATATATATATATTGAATAGCCAGAGGACTTCGTCTCGATAGAGCTCTCTGGATTTTGACTAAGCACAAGGTCCCCGCAATGGGCTAATGAGCCTCTATTTATACTCAGTCCTCTGGCTTTACAGTATATCTATATTGTATGAAGATATTCTAATAGATGATGGAACGTTCGAAGAACCCATATCCCGTAAAAAATCAGGTTTTGATCAATTATATTCACATAATTCATTTACACCAATGGATTCTGCATCCCAAAATCAATTGAATTCCATGTATGAATTGAATAGAATCGTTTTTATTTTATTGTAATCAACAAAAAGATAATTCTCTGGAATGTTCTAGAAAAACGTGGCTATTCATCTATCCTCGAAAATCAAAGAAAATTAATCAAAATGTTTAGTACTTTCGCTTATTACTCTCATGTAGTCATATGAATTTTCACATAATAAAGTCAGAAGTTGCAAAACTCCATTTTACAATGATATTATTTACAATATTTACAAGATGCCTAATTTTGCAATTATTTTCAAACATCAAAAGAAATCTCACGTCTATTTTAACTCTTAGGAATCTAACGAGTGCAATCAACCGAAAAAGTTGGGAAAAAATGTTATGGTACGTTTTTTATCTACAAAATTAGATTGTAAAATGAAATACGAATAGAAAATCAATTGTTTTCAGAAAAAACTCATATGTACTGGAAAACTCAGAAAATGAGCTCTATGATGGTATGGAAAAGTTTCTTATTTCATACAGTTTCATATGGAAAATTCCTTATAGAAATTCGTGGAATTTTCCAAGTTTCTATGTGTTAGTGCATATACATGATCATGCCCATATGTGAGTATTTACATTGCGCGTCAATCAGAAGGCGAAAAGATCGCTACTATACCGACTCAGAGGCGCGCCGAGATTTGAATCCCATATTAAAACTAATAGATGGTTCTATCTTGAATTCTCAAAATAAAAACTAAAATTTTGGGGTTATGGCACTCACATGCCCCCCATTAAAAGCTTAAAGTTTTCAAAAGGAAATTTTAAGGTTTTAATCAAAGAAAGAGTGACATGTAAACAAACAGAAATTCGGGGTAAATGAATAATCTCGAAATTCTAATGGATTATTGGTATATTTAGATTATATCCGCACATTCTTTCTCGACTTGTTCACACTTTTCATCAAAACCAATATTTTTTTCATTGTACAAAAACTGTGCTCTTTTTACAGAGTTGAACAGCTGGTCTGCGTGAGCCCCTTCTAACAGCTCACACATCTTGTAAAGCTCTGCGTCTAAGGATTCACGTCGCTGGCTGTTCACGGGTTCAGGAATATATTCTTCCTAGAATTGTGAATCTCAATCTTGATTCATGCGAGGTAGAGCAAAATTATGAGTTTAGGTAAATACCTCATCAACGACTGCAGGTGCGTCAAGCGGTGTATCTTGCGGTAAAGTCGGGATACTGCCAGGCGCCAGCAGAAATTTTGGCGTCGGAATGTACCGAGGGGCCGGTGCCGTCAACAAACGCAGCTTCTCCTCGGTTTGGGTTGCCTTGTGGCTTATGCGCACTGCCTCCGTTTGTGTTTTCTGGCACTTGATAAGGACCATGGGCCTTTGAAAATATTGATATCGGGCACTGCACCCGAATAACTTTTTTCGCGCACTTAGGCCCTTGCCGAATTCCAGCACAGCATGGCCAGTCTGGACAGATTTGTCCACGCGTAAAAAAGGCTCGCACATTGTTGAGGCGTTTCGCTTCATTTTCGAAGTGATACTGATATATTTTTGGAGTGAACTAGGCCTTGACAAGCTCAGCTGGAGTATTGTTTACATTTTGAACGTAGGGCTTGAGTAAGTTTAAGTGGAATTTGCCGCGCTCTCGCATTGTTGCGGGGTCGACAAGTAAATATGTGTCGGGACCGACTATTTTGGAAATTCTATATGGGCCATTCCATATGTGGAAGAATTTTGCAATCTTCTCATTTAGTAACTCAGATACTGCATTGGATTTCAATAAAACCAAATCATCCACTTTATATTGAAAATGCTCACGGCCTGCATTCATTTTATCGGCACGCTTTTTTAGACGGCCATGCGCACGGTCTAAAGCAAGCTCAATTTTTTCTTCGTGAGATATGAAATTATCATCTTCTGTCATGATGTACTTTTTCCAGACACACTCTGGTTTTCTATTTAGATGTAATTCCAGAGGTGTAAAACCAGTAGTTGAATGATGAACCTCGTTCAGTATAGACTGAATAATGTCTATGTATTTGAACCAGTTTTTATGTGTATTGTTCAGATAGGTACGCATGAAACGACCGATTTCTCTGTGAATTCTTTCAACCAGATTTGATTGCGGATGTCTTATAGAACTGAAAATCAGTTGGATATTTTCATCCTGCAATTTTTTATTCCACAATTCCGATTGAAACTGTGATCCATGATCGCACAATATTTTTTTCGGCTTGCCATATTTCGGGACGTAATCCCCAAAGATTTTGCTGATTGCCGTTTTCGTGTTTGCCTTTTTAATGGGGTAGAGAATTACGAATTTACTGAATGCATCGATCGTACTGAGTACGTATTTTACGCCCCCCGTTGACGTTGGCAAAGGGCCGTAAAAATCAATGCATAAAAGCTCATTGGGTTCAGTGGTTAAGATTGGCTGGAAATGTGAGTCATATGCGCGCGTGGCGTGTTTAGCTTTCTGACAAACGTCACATACGCGTAATATTTTTGTGACAGTTCGCCGCATGGATTTGATATAAAAATCTTCTTCCAACAGCCAGCAAATCTTTTGAGCTCCAACGTGCCCATAAATCTGGTGCAACTCATGCACGAGCACTGGAGTAACCTGGTCCGGGAGCATTATTTTGAATTTTCCATCCTTGGAAATTATTTGCAATAAGTCATTTTTAATGCGATACTTTCGACAAGTTTCCTCATCGTTCTGGGATATGCCCTTGAAAATTTTTTCGAGCTTTTCATCTTCTCTTTGAAGCTGGCTCAAATCTTTCAATTTTTTAGTGAGACCCGCAGTAGGGGATCCCGCAAGAGTAGAGGCGATAAGAATTTCATCCTCACTCCTTGAATTTGGTGGATCAATCCGACTAAGCAGATCAGCCACTACGTTTTTTGGTCCAGGAATGTATTCCGGGTATAGATTATAATCTTGTATCGCCAAATTCCAACGTCGCAAGCGCGCGTTTGAGAATTTGCAGGTTTTCAAAAATGTGAGAGCTTCATGATCCGTTCTCAGAACGATTCTCTTGGCTCCTCTTAAGTAGCTGTCAAGCTTACTAAGGGCCCAGACCACACAAAGCATTTCTTTCTCGCTGGTAAAATACCCCATTTCTGGGCCTTTTAGGGCCCTTGATATGAAAGTAATGACGTTTTCATCGCCATTCTCATCTAATTGGGATAGCACCGCTCCCAGCGAATGCTGGCTTGCATCCGTACTCAAAATGAAAGGTTTGGATGGGTCAGCAAACTTCAAGATAATGTTTTCAACAAACAGATCTTTGATTCGATTGAATGCAGCTTCACATTCTTCTGTCCACGTAAATGTGGCACCCTTTTTTAAGAGCTCCAGCAGGGGTTTTGTTTCATGTGCAAAGTTTTTAGCGAATTTTGTGTAGAAATTCACAAAGCCAAGGAAACTTTGCAGTTGTTTAATATTTTCTGGCCTTTTGAAATTTTTTATGGCCGCAATCTTATCAGGGGTTGGTTTGAGTCCTTCCGAAGACAAAGTATGTCCAAGGAATCTGACTTCTTCCTGCACGAAATGGGATTTCTTGAATCCCAAAGTGAGGTTGTGTTTTTGTAGTCTCTCGAAGAGGATCTCCAGATGACGAAGATGCTCTTCGAAATCTTTTGACACGCAGACTAAATCATCCACGAAGGCTTTCAAAAAGGAATAAAGATCCCCGAGAGCAAGGTCGAGACCACGTACTAAGGCTGCGGTACTCGTACAAGTACCAAACGGAACGACACAGAATTCGTATACAGCGCCATCTAGGATGAAGGCTGTATATTTTCTGCTAGATTCCTCTAGGGGAATTTGATAAAAACTAGAAAGAAGATCGAAGGTTGATATATACTTGATACCATGACAGTCTTGGAAAATTTCTTCGACTGCTGGAGGGGCCTCATAATCTTGAACCATTCGAGCGTTCAAATTACGGGCATCTAGGCATAACCTTATGGATCCATCACTTTTTATTACGATTACTATCGGATTTATGTAGGTACTATTTGACCTCCTTATTATTTTATATTTCAACAAACGTTTGATCTCCTCTCTGACTTTTTCTCTATAATTCATTGGAATGGGATAAGGTTTTGTGTAGAAAGGCTTATTATCTCTGAGCGTCATTTTATGCTCGTATATCTTCAGAAGACCAGGAGATTTTCGGAAAACTACACGATGCTTTTTTATGAGCCTGCGTAGTCTAGCTTTTTGTTGCCGATTTAACGTTGTGCATTCCCTAAGCTTTTCCTCAATCTCTTCATCTGAAAGTTCTTCCGAAGACTCTGAGTAATGGGCAGCTCCATAGGAGCAGCTACCCACAAAAAATGAGTTCACCCCCTGTGAAGGTGACTCGGTTTCTGTGTCTACTGCTAATCTTAAGCAGGACGATTCTTCATCTAGTGTGAAGGAATCGACATAAGACACTGTCTCGACTTTTTTGTCGATTTTAAATGTTAGTTTTTCAGTCTCAGTATTCATGTTCATTTTCAGGCCTTTCTGTGCATCATAACCCAATATGCAGTCCTTCGTTAGTTTAGGAACTACAATGAATATTAAAGAGAAAACCAGAGACCCAATCTGAGTAGTCATCAGGCATTGGTATTTTATACGAGTGGACTTTTGTCCAGTGGCTCCGCGGATTATTTTTCCGGAGAATGGGAGAGTTGGACAGATTTTAAAAACGTCCTGGTGTTGCAGATAGAAATCCTCAGAGATGCAAGTGACTTCACTTCCAGAATCCACAAGGGTATTAATATCAATACCTTCGATTTTCATAACAATTTCGGGGCACTTGCGTTTTACACAATTTTCCCCCCGTGGCTCGATATCGTAGAGCAGATCCCCTCGGGGATCGTTATAAATTGACCTCATGTTGATTTCTTCAGTTGCATGTTGCTGCGCGGGTAAGCATGCAACTATTGGGAGTTTTCCGAACTTTCAATATCTTCAACTAGGCTGAGGACATCGACGTCCTTTTCGTATTCTTTTGCCGCAGCTTTAGCCAATTTTTCAGCCTCTTTGGCCTCAGGAGGCTTTTGAGATCTCGGCTTGGGCTTGGGTTTTTGGACAGGCTTTTTAGGATCTTTTTCAGTGGTACTCGAGCTCAAACTTCGAGATTGCCACTCTTGGGGCTTCTTCTTCTCGTCTGATTGATTTGATTGTTGCTGGGCTCGTTTTACCCTAGCTCTTGCATCATCATTGTCGAAATCAGCGAGAGTATTGAAAAAAGCACTTTTTGACTTGTCGGCACTGCCACGAATGGCTGCCCTTACTTCTCTTTCAAAATGTTGACATAGTTGATTTACAATGTCGGTATCTTCTCGCGTCTCATCTAACTCGAGAGCGATGTTGAATAGTTCAATGGCATATTCCACGCGGGATTTTTTCCCATTGGAATAATATTTGCCAAATTCCAGTTTTTGCTTCATGGAACGTTTCACGTTTTCGTTCCAGAATTGTTCTTTGAACCTGATTTCAAATTCGTCAAGAGAGACGATCTCTTCTTCGTGTAAATGGAACCAGCCAATCGCTGTCCCCTGAAGAGATTTAGAAATTAATAAAGAGAGCTCTTGCTCATCTAAAGCCATGGTTTCTACGTACTTACGAAAATCTCGCAAGAAACGTACAGGTCTTTCTCCTAATTCTCCTTTAAAAATGGGAGAAGATAATTTCAATTTTCTAGTTATGGGTTCTGCGAAACCCATAGATTGTTTCTTTAACTCTTTGACTTGATTGGAGATTGCTAACTGTCTCTCCCCAATGTCTTTCATGGCCTGCTGACCAAAAGTAACGTCTTTTTCCAAATCCGCGATGGTCTCATTTCTTAATTCCACCACGAATCTGTTGAGTTCGTCCTTTTCACTTTCTAGGATTTGGACCTTCTCGTTCAGTTTTACAAGGGTGTCTTTAAAAACTTTATTCTCTTTCCGCAAAGAGGCATTTTCTTCAGAAATTTCCTTCAATCTACTCAAAATGGAATCGAATTTCTGATGGAATTCATCTTTGTCCTTAATGAGACTTTCTAAAGTTTTAGTGGTACTCTCGTTTTCAAGGACCAGATTCTTTATTTCGGCTAGTACATCATGTGATTTTTCGAGGTTATTTAATCTGGTGAACAGCTGAGATTGTTCATCATCCAATATTTTCAATTCTTCAGTAACAGCCTTTGTCCATGCTCGAGTGTTTACTTGTGTATCATCGACCCCTTCTACTGGATTCTCAATGCGTTCTAGTAATGCTTGAGCTGATACATCAGCTCTGTCTTCGTCCGCGATTGATCGCCGTGTATTGGTCGTCAAATACACTCTCGAGTAGGTTGGGTTGTCTACTGGCTGGGGCCTTCACTGAACGAATTGAGTTTGGATGAATTTTTTAACTTTTATGTAGAAAATCGAATTGCATTCAATTAGAAATGCATTATTACGATTAGATATATTCGAAAAAATGATAATATGTGAATAAAAATTTTCAGTGTCCGGGAATCGAACCCCGTGCTACCGCGTGGGAGTCAGATATACTGGCCACTAGACCAACGAGATTGTTGCCTGCGAGCGATCTAAACGCGCTCTATAAGAGGCGAAGTGGGGGCAATGCTCGATTGTACGAGCGATCGTACATACCACAGCGGCTAAACGCGCTTTTTTATGTGGCTATGAGTTTGTTTATCATGCTCGCATAATAGCCAGCAACGTGAACACCTCGAAGCCTACCAAACGTGCTCCTGATGAGGTTACCCTAATGTTTTTAATGCGACGGCACTTGAAAGCGTGCATCGCCCATTCAGAAATACTATACAAAATTTTTATATCATAGAATAAAACGTTTTTTACACGTATCGAGTCCCTGTCTGGGCGCCAGATGTGAGTGACCAATAGGCTCTGGATCTCGGGAGAGAGCCAGTGGTCAAAATTTATCTTAAGGGATGGGTACCTCGATAGAGGTGTACGTCATATTCTTGGATCGATATTAGGATCAGAATGTGCGGATCGATGGGGGTGGCTTTATTCGGCCATATTTCACGTATACGAGAGGACTTCAGCTCTCGCAACGCGAAAGTACGGATCGAATATAGGATCAAATTTTATCCCTGCATACCAAGTGGACTTCAGCACTTTAGCATGTCGAAATAAAATTCGATAGGGAATCTAAATTTTGTATGTATATATATATATAGTTATCCACACGTGGCTTAGGTATAGATGGGGACTTCAGCCCATCCATCCCAGGCACACGAATGAATTTTTTGTGTGGGTTGAGTTTTACCCAGAGATGAGGTGTGGACTTCAGCACAGTCCCATCTCAAGATAAGAATCAACAATTTCGCCCTCACCTAAGGGCCTGTGTACGAGAAGGGACTTCAGCCTCCACGAGCACAGGTTACCCAGGTCGCACAGTCAAATCAGACTTTCATCCTAATTCCGAAGGGACTTCAGCCTTCGAATATCAAGATGATCGTCTTGGAGCTTCATCGAGCCATACTCAGTAAAACACGTATATGTATATTCAACTAAAAGCATTTATTCCAGCATTCAATACATACATATATATATATATTGAATAGCCAGAGGACTTCGTCTCGATAGAGCTCTCTGGATTTTGACTAAGCACAAGGTCCCCGCAATGGGCTAATGAGCCTCTATTTATACTCAGTCCTCTGGCTTTACAGTATATCTATATTGTATGAAGATATTCTAATAGATGATGGAACGTTCGAAGAACCCATATCCCGTAAAAAATCAGGTTTTGATCAATTATATTCACATAATTCATTTACACCAATGGATTCTGCATCCCAAAATCAATTGAATTCCATGTATGAATTGAATAGAATCGTTTTTATTTTATTGTAATCAACAAAAAGATAATTCTCTGGAATGTTCTAGAAAAACGTGGCTATTCATCTATCCTCGAAAATCAAAGAAAATTAATCAAAATGTTTAGTACTTTCGCTTATTACTCTCATGTAGTCATATGAATTTTCACATAATAAAGTCAGAAGTTGCAAAACTCCATTTTACAATGATATTATTTACAATATTTACAAGATGCCTAATTTTGCAATTATTTTCAAACATCAAAAGAAATCTCACGTCTATTTTAACTCTTAGGAATCTAACGAGTGCAATCAACCGAAAAAGTTGGGAAAAAATGTTATGGTACGTTTTTTATCTACAAAATTAGATTGTAAAATGAAATACGAATAGAAAATCAATTGTTTTCAGAAAAAACTAATATGTACTGGAAAACTCAGAAAATGAGCTCTATGATGGTATGGAAAAGTTTCTTATTTCATACAGTTTCATATGGAAAATTCCTTATAGAAATTCGTGGAATTTTCCAAATTTCTATGTGTTAGTGCATATACATGATCATGCCCATATGTGAGTATTTACATTGCGCGTCAATCAGAAGGCGAAAAGATCGCTACTATACCGACTCAGAGGCGCGCCGAGATTTGAATCCCATATTAAAACTAATAGATGGTTCTATCTTGAATTCTCAAAATAAAAACTAAAATTTTGGGGTTATGGCACTCACACCATGCTACCACGATTTCAACTGGATTCTATTGTATTTATCTGGATTGATCGATGACGTGAAGAGTAATTGGGTCATCATCGAAATCGATTGATGCAGTCGACTCAATGCTGCCCGGCAGGATTCAGACCGATAGCGGAACTCATCCTCAGAGCGTACCAATCCTGCTCAGCAGTATTGAATCCAATTAAAATACATGGAATTCAGAGGAGTTTCATACCGATTGTGAGTATTGGGGAGGATAGAGACCACTTTCCAACGATCGGTATTCCATCCTATAGTATTAAGCTCGATTGGACAATCACGCAATGAGTGATTGGGTCATCATTGAAATCGATGGACGCAGTCGACTCGATGCTGCCTGGCAGGATTCAGACCGAAAGCAAAACTCATCTTCAGGCCGTTCTAATCCTGCTCAGCAGTATTGAATTCGATTGAGATGTACGAAATCTAGAGGAGAACGAACACTGATTGTGAGTATTCAGAGGGATAGAATAACCGTGCACCCACGATTTCAACTGGATTCTGTTGTATTCATCTCGAATGATCAATGACGCATGGAGTGATTGGGTCATCATCGAAATCGACTGACGAAGTCGACTCAATGCTACCTGGTAGGATGCAGACCGATAGCAAAACTCATCTCCAGGCCGTTCCAATCCTGCTCGACAGTATTGAATTCGGATTCAAATACATGGAATCTAGAGGGGTTCAATACTGATTTAGAGTATTGAGAGGGATAGAATAACCATGCTACCACGATTTCAACTGGATTCTATTGTATTTATCTGGATTGATCGATGACGCGAAGAGTAATTGGGTCATCATCGAAATCGATTGATGCAGTCGACTCAATGCTGCCCGGCAGGATTCAGACCGATAGCGGAACTCATCCTCAGAGCGTACCAATCCTGCTCAGCAGTATTGAATCCAATTGAAATACATGGAATTCAGAGGAGTTTCATACCGATTGTAAGTATTGGGGAGGATAGAGACCACTTTCCAACGATCGGTATTCCATCCTATAGTATTAAGCTCGATTGGACAATCACGCAATGAGTGATTGGGTCATCATTGAAATCGATGGACGCAGTCGACTCGATGCTGCCTGGCAGGATTCAGACCGAAAGCAAAACTCATCTTCAGGCCGTTCTAATCCTGCTCAGCAGTATTGAATTCGATTGAGATGTACGAAATCTAGAGGAGAACGAACACTGATAGTGAGTATTCAGAGGGATAGAATAACCGTGCACCCACGATTTCAACTGGATTCTGTTGTATTCATCTCGATTGATCAATGACGCATGGAGTGATTGGGTCATCATCAAAATCGACTGACGTAGTCGACTCAATGCTACCTGGTAGGATGCAGACCGATAGCAAAACTCATCTCCAGGCCTTTCCAATCCTGCTCGACAGTATTGGATTCGGATTCGAATACATGGAATCTAGAGGAGTTCAATACTGATTTAGAGTATTGAGAGGGATAGAAGAACCATGCACCCACGATCTCAATTCGAATCTGTGGTATTCATCTCGATTAGTCAAGACGCAATGAGTGATTGGGTCGTCATTGGAATCGATTGACGCGGTCGATTCTATGCTGCCCGGCAGTATTCAGCCCGATATCGAAACTCATTCTCAGTCCATAACAATCCTGCTCAGCAGTATTGAATCCGAATCAAATATATGAGAACTAGAAGAGTTCAATACTGATGACAAACATTGAGGAGGATAGATATCATGCTCCTACGATTCGAATTCCGTCCTATAGTATTCAGCTCGATTGGTCGATGACGCAACAAGTGATTGGGTTATCATTGGAAATGATTCACTTCGTCGATTCAATGCTACCTGTCAGGATTCAGACCGATAGCAAAACTCATCTCCAGGCCGATCCAATCCTGCTGAGCAGTATTGAATTCGATTGAGATGTATGAAATCTAGAGGATTTCAACACTGATTGTGAGTATTGAGAGGGTTAGAATAACCATGCTACCACGATTTCAACTGGATTCTATAGTATTTATCTGGATTGATCGATGACGCAAAGAGTAATTGGGTCATCATCAGAATTGATCGACGCAGTCGACTCAATGCTGCCTGGCAGGATTCAGACCAATAGCAAAACTCATCTCCAGGCCGTCCCAATCCTGCTCGACAGTATTGGAAGCGATCCGAATACATGGGATCTAGAGGAGTTATATACTGATCTAGAGTATTGAGAGGGATAGAAGAACCATGCACCCACGATTGCAATTCGATCCTGTGGTATTGATCTCGATTAGTCAATGACGCAATGAGTGATTGGGTCATCATTGAAATCGATGGACGCAGTCAATCCAATGCTGCCTGGCTGGAATCAGGACGATATCAGAACTCATCCTTAAGCCGTTCTAATCCTGCTCAGCAGTATTGGATTCGAATCAAGTACATGGAATCTAGAGGAAATCAATACTGATATAGAGTATTGAGAGGGATAGAAGAACCATGCACCCACGATCTCAATTCGGATCTGTGGTATTCATCTCGATTAGTCAAGACGCAATGAGTGATTGGGTCGTCATTGGAATCGATTGACGCGGTCGATTCTATGCTGCCCGGCAGTATTCAGCCCGATAGCGAAACTCATTCTCAGTCCATAACAATCCTGCTCAGCAGTATTGAATCCGAATCAAATATATGAGAACTAGAAGAGTTCAATACTGATGACAAGCATTGAGGAGGATAGATATCATGCTCCTACGATTCGAATTCCGTCCTATAGTATTCAGCTCGATTGGTCAATGACGCAACAAGTGATTGGGTTATCATTGGAAATGATTCACTTCGTCGATTCAATGCTACCTGTCAGGATTCAGACCGATAGCAAAACTCATCTCCAGGCCGATCCAATCCTGCTGAGCAGTATTGAATTCGATTGAGATGTATGAAATCTAGAGGATTTCAACACTGATTGTGAGTATTGAGAGGGTTAGAATAACCATGCTACCACGATTTCAACTGGATTCTATTGTATTTATCTGGATTGATCGATGACGCAAAGAGTAATTGGGTCATCATCAAAATTGATCGACGCAGTCGACTCAATGCTGCCTGGCAGGATGCAGACCGATAGCAAAACTCATCTCCAGGCCTTTCCAATCCTGCTCGACAGTATTGGATTCGGATTCAAATACATGGAATCTAGAGGAGTTCAATACTGATTTAGAGTATTAAGAGGGATAGAAGAACCATTCACCCACGATCTCAATTCGAATCTGTGGTATCCATCTCGATTAGTCAAGACGCAATGAGTGATTGGGTCGTCATTGGAATCGATTGACGCGGTCGATTCAATGCTGCCCGGCAGGATTCAGACCGATAGCGAAACTCGGCCTCATTCCATACCAATCCTGCTCAGCAGTATTGAATCCGAATCAAATATATGAGAACTAGAAGAGTTCAATACTGATTACAAGCATTGAGGAGGATAAAGATCATGCTCCCATGATTTGAATTTCGTCCTATAGTATCCAGCTTGATTGGTCAATGATGCAACAAGTGATTGGGTTATCATTGAAATAGATTCACAACGTCAATGTAATGCAACCTGGCAGGATTCAGACCGATAGCAAAACTCATCTCCAGGCCGTTCCAATCCTGCTCAGCAGTATCGATATCGATTGAGATGTGAGAAATCTAGAGGAGTTCAACAATGATTGTGAGTATTGAGAGGGATAGAATAACCGTGCTACCACGATTTCAACTGGATTCTGTAGTATTCATCTGGATTGATCGATGATGCAGAGAGTGATTGGGTCATCATTGAAATTGATTGACGCAGTCGACTCAATGCTGCCTGGCAGGATTCAGACCGATAGCAAAACTCATCTCCAGGCCGTTTCAATCCTGCTCGACAGTGTGGAATTCGATCTGAATACATGGAATCTAGAGGAGTTCAATACTGATTCAGAGTATTGAGAGGGATAGAAGGACCATGCACCCACGATTCCAATTCGATCCTGTGGTATCCATCTCGATTAGTCAATGACGCAATGAGTGATTGGCTCATCATTGAAATCGATTGACACAGTCGATTCAATGCAGCCTGGCTGGAATCAGACCAATAGCAGAACTCATCTTTAGGCCGTTCCAATCCTGCTCAGCAGTATTGGATTCGATTGAAATGTATGGAATCTAGAGGAGTTCAATACTGGTTGTGAGTATTGAGAGGGATAGAATAACCATGCACCCACGATTTCAATTCGATTCTCCAGTATTTGACTCGATTGGTCAATCACGCAATCAGTGATCTGGTCATCATCGGAATCGATTGATGCAGTGGACTCGATGCTGGCTGACGGGATTCAGGCGGAAAGCAAAACTCATCTTCAGGCCGTTCTAATCCTGCTCAGCAGTATTTAATTCGATTGAGATTCATGAAATCTAGAGGAGAACGAACACTGATTGTGAGTATTCAGAGGGATAGAATAACCGTGCACCCACGATTTCAACTGGATTCTGTTGTATTCATACCGATTGATCAATGACGCATGGAGTTATTGGGTCATCATCGAAATCGACTGACGAAGTCGACTCAATGCTACCTGGTAGGATGCAGACCGATAGCAAAACTCATCTCCAGGCCGTTCCAATCCTGCTCGACAGTATTGGATTCGGATTCAAATACATGGAATCTAGAGGGGTTCAATACTGATTCAGAGTATTGAGAGCGATAGAAGAACCATGCACCCACGATCTCAATTCGAATCTGTGGTATTCATCTCGATTAGTCAGGACGCAATGAGTGATTGGGTCGTCATTGAAATCGATTGACGCAGTCGATTCCATGCTGCCCGGCAGGATTCAGACCGATAGCAAAACTCATCTCCAGGCCGTTCCAATCCTGCTGAGCAGTATTGAATTCGATTGAGATGTATGAAATCTAGAGGATTTCAACACTGATTGTGAGTATTGAGAGGGATAGAATAACCATGCTACCACGATTTCAACTGGATTCTATTGTATTTATCTGGATTGATCGATGACGCGAAGAGTAATTGGGTCATCATCGAAATCGATTGATGCAGTCGACTCAATGCTGCCCGGCAGGATTCAGACCGATAGCGGAACTCATCCTCAGAGCGTACCAATCCTGCTCAGCAGTATTGAATCCAATTAAAATACATGGAATTCAGAGGAGTTTCATACCGATTGTAAGTATTGGGGAGGATAGAGACCACTTTCCAACGATCGGTATTCCATCCTATAGTATTAAGCTCGATTGGACAATCACGCAATGAGTGATTGGGTCATCATTGAAATCGATGGACGCAGTCGACTCGATGCTGCCTGGCAGGATTCAGACCGAAAGCAAAACTCATCTTCAGGCCGTTCTAATCCTGCTCAGCAGTATTGAATTCGATTGAGATGTACGAAATCTAAAGGAGAACGAACACTGATTGTGAGTATTCAGAGGGATAGAATAACCGTGCACCCACGATTTCAACTGGATTCTGTTCTATTCATCTCGATTGATCAATGACGCATGGAGTGATTGGGTCATCATCGAAATCGACTGACGTAGTCGACTCAATGCTACCTGGTAGGATGCAGACCGATAGCAAAATTCATCTCCAGGCCTTTCCAATCCTGCTCGACAGTATTGGATTCGGATTCAAATACATGGAATCTAGAGGAGTTCAATACTGATATAGAGTATTGAGAGGGATAGAAGAACCATGCACCCACGATCTCAATTCGAATCTGTGGTATTCATCTCGATTAGTCAAGACGCAATGAGTGATTGGGTCGTCATTGGAATCGATTGACGCGGTCGATTCTATGCTGCCCGGCAGTATTCAGCCCGATAGCGAAACTCATTCTCAGTCCATAACAATCCTGCTCAGCAGTATTGAATCCGAATCAAATAGATGAAAACTAGAAGAGTTCAATACTGATGACAAGCATTGAGGAGGATAGATATCATGCTCCTACGATTCGAATTCCGTCCTATAGTATTCAGCTCGATTGGTCAATGACGCAACAAGTGATTGGGTTATCATTGGAAATGATTCACTTCGTCGATTCAATGCTACCTGTCAGGATTCAGACCGATAGCAAAACTCATCTCCAGGCCGATCCAATCCTGCTGAGCAGTATTGAATTCGATTGAGATGTATGAAATCTAGAGGATTTCAACACTGATTGTGAGTATTGAGAGGGTTAGAATAACCATGCTACCACGATTTCAACTGGATTCTATAGTATTTATCTGGATTGATCGATGACGCAAAGAGTAATTGGGTCATCATCAGTATTGATCGACGCAGTCGACTCAATGCAGCCTGGCTGGAATCAGACCAATAGCAGAACTCATCTTTAGGCCGTTCCAATCCTGCTCAGCAGTATTGGATTCGATTGAAATGTATGGAATCTAGAGGAGTTCAATACTGGTTGTGAGTATTGAGAGGGATAGAATAACCATGCACCCACGATTCCAATTCGATTCTCCAGTATTTGACTCGATTGGTCAATCACGCAATGAGTGATCTGGTCATCATCGGAATCGATTGATGCAGTGGACTCGATGCTGGCTGACAGGATTCAGGCGGAAAGCAAAACTCATCTTCAGGCCGTTCTAATCCTGCTCAGCAGTATTGAATTCGATTGAGATGTATGAAATCTAGAGGATTTCAACACTGATTGTGAGTATTGAGAGGGATAGAATAACCATGCTACCACGATTTCAACTGGATTCTATTGTATTTATCTGGATTGATCGATGACGCATGGAGTTATTGGGTCATCATCGAAATCGACTGACGAAGTCGACTCAATGCTACCTGGTAGGATGCAGACCGATAGCAAAACTCATCTCCAGGCCGTTCCAATCCTGCTCGACAGTATTGGATTCGGATTCAAATACATGGAATCTAGAGGGGTTCAATACTGATTTAGAGTATTGAGAGCGATAGAAGAACCATGCACCCACGATCTCAATTCGAATCTGTGGTATTCATCTCGATTAGTCAGGACGCAATGAGTGATTGGGTCGTCATTGAAATCAATTGACGCAGTCGATTCCATGCTGCCCGGCAGGATTCAGACCGATAGCAAAACTCATCTCCAGGCCGTTCCAATCCTGCTGAGCAGTATTGAATTCGATTGAGATGTATGAAATCTAGAGGATTTCAACACTGATTGTGAGTATTGAGAGGGATAGAATAACCATGCTACCACGATTTCAACTGGATTCTATTGTATTTATCTGGATTGATCGATGACGCGAAGAGTAATTGGGTCATCATCGAAATCGATTGATGCAGTCGACTCAATGCTGCCCGGCAGGATTCAGACCGATAGCGGAACTCATCCTCAGAGCGTACCAATCCTGCTCAGCAGTATTGAATCCAATTAAAATACATGGAATTCAGAGGAGTTTCATACCGATTGTAAGTATTGGGGAGGATAGAGACCACTTTCCAACGATGGGTATTCCATCCTATAGTATTAAGCTCGATTGGACAATCACGCAATGAGTGATTGGGTCATCATTGAAATCGATGGACGCAGTCGACTCGATGCTGCCTGGCAGGATTCAGACCGAAAGCAAAACTCATTTTCAGGCCGTTCTAATCCTGCTCAGCAGTATTGAATTCGATTGAGATGTACGAAATCTAGAGGAGAACGAACACTGATTGTGAGTATTCAGAGGGATAGAATGACCGTGCACCCACGATTTCAACTGGATTCTGTTCTATTCATCTCGATTGATCAATGACGCATGGAGTGATTGGGTCATCATCGAAATCGACTGACGTAGTCGACTCAATGCTACCTGGTAGGATGCAGACCGATAGCAAAACTCATCTCCAGGCCTTTCCAATCCTGCTCGACAGTATTGGATTCGGATTCAAATACATGGAATCTAGAGGAGTTCAATACTGATTTAGAGTATTGAGAGGGATAGAAGAACCATGCACCCACGATCTCAATTCGAATCTGTGGTATTCATCTCGATTAGTCAAGACGCAATGAGTGATTGGGTCGTCATTGGAATCGATTGACGCGGTCGATTCTATGCTGCCCGGCAGTATTCAGCCCGATAGCGGAACTCATTCTCAGTCCATAACAATCCTGCTCAGCAGTATTGAATCCGAATCAAATATATGAGAACTAGAAGAGTTCAATACTGATGACGAGCATTGAGGAGGATAGATATCATGCTCCTACGATTCGAATTCCGTCCTATAGTATTCAGCTCGATTGGTCAATGACGCAACAAGTGATTGGGTTATCATTGGAAATGTTTCACTTCGTCGATTCAATGCTTTCTGTCAGGATTCAGACCGATAGCAAAACTCATCTCCAGGCCGATCCAATCCTGCTGAGCAGTATTGAATTCGATTGAGATGTATGAAATCTAGAGGATTTCAACACTGATTGTGAGTATTGAGAGGGTTAGAATAACCATGCTACCACGATTTCAACTGGATTCTATAGTATTTATCTGGATTGATCGATGACGCAAAGAGTAATTGGGTCATCATCAAAATTGATCGACGCAGTCGACTCAATGCTGCCTGGCGGGATTCAGACCAATAGCAAAACTCATCTCCAGGCCGTCCCAATCCTGCTCGACAGTATTGGAAGCGATCCGAATACATGGGATCTAGAGGAGTTAAATACTGATCTAGAGTATTGAGAGGGATAGAAGAACCATGCACCCACGATTGCAATTCGATCCTGTGGTATTGATCTCGATTAGTCAATGACGCAATGAGTGATTGGGTCATCATTGAAATCGATGGACGCAGTCAATCCAATGCTGCCTGGCTGGAATCAGACCGATAGCAGAACTCATCCTTAAGCCGTTCTAATCCTGCTCAGCAGTATTGGATTCGAATCAAGTACATGGAATCTAGAGGAAATCAATACTGATATAGAGTATTGAGAGGGATAGAAGAACCATGCACCCACGATCTCAATTCGAATCTGTGGTATTCATCTCGATTAGTCAAGACGCAATAAGTGATTGGGTCGTCATTGGAATCGATTGACGCGGTCGATTCTATGCTGCCCGGCAGTATTCAGCCCGATAGCGAAACTCATTCTCAGTCCATAACAATCCTGCTCAGCAGTATTGAATCCGAATCAAATAGATGAAAACTAGAAGAGTTCAATACTGATGACAAGCATTGAGGAGGATAGATATCATGCTCCTACGATTCGAATTCCGTCCTATAGTATTCAGCTCGATTGGTCAATGACGCAACAAGTGATTGGGTTATCATTGGGAATGATTCACTTCGTCGATTCAATGCTACCTGTCAGGATTCAGACCGATAGCAAAACTCATCTCCAGGCCGATCCAATCCTGCTGAGCAGTATTGAATTCGATTGAGATGTATGAAATCTAGAGGATTTCAACACTGATTGTGAGTATTGAGAGGGTTAGAATAACCGTGCACCCACGATTTCAACTGGATTCTGTTGTATTCATCTCGATTGATCAATGACGCATGGAGTGATTGGGTCATCATCGAAATCGACTGACGTAGTCGACTCAATGCTACCTGGTAGGATGCAGACCGATAGCAAAACTCATCTCCAGGCCTTTCCAATCCTGCTCGACAGTATTGGATTCGGATTCAAATACATGGAATCTAGAGGAGTTCAATACTGATATAGAGTATTGAGAGGGATAGAAGAACCATGCACCCACGATCTCAATTCGAATCTGTGGTATTCATCTCGATTAGTCAAGACGCAATGAGTGATTGGGTCGTCATTGGAATCGATTGACGCGGTCGATTCTATGCTGCCCGGCAGTATTCAGCCCGATTGCGAAACTCATTCTCAGTCCATAACAATCCTGCTCAGCAGTATTGAATCCGAATCAAATATATGAGAACTAGAAGAGTTCAATACTGATGACAAGCATTGAGGAGGATAGATATCATGCTCCTACGATTCGAATTCCGTCCTATAGTATTCAGCTCGATTGGTCAATGACGCAACAAGTGATTGGGTTATCATTGGAAATGATTCACTTCGTCGATTCAATGCTACCTGTCAGGATTCAGACCGATAGCAAAACTCATCTCCAGGCCGATCCAATCCTGCTGAGCAGTATTGAATTCGATTGAGATGTATGAAATCTAGAGGATTTCAACACTGATTGTGAGTATTGAGAGGGTTAGAATAACCATGCTACCACGATTTCAACTGGATTCTATAGTATTCATCTGGATTGATCGATGACGCAAAGAGTAATTGGGTCATCATCAGAATTGATCGACGCAGTCGACTCAATGCAGCCTGGCTGGAATCAGACCAATAGCAGAACTCATCTTTAGGCCGATCCAATCCTGCTCAGCAGTATTGGATTCGATTGAAATGTATGGAATCTAGAGGAGTTCAATACTGGTTGTGAGTATTGAGAGGGATAGAATAACCATGCACCCACGATTTCAATTCGATTCTCCAGTATTTGACTCGATTGGTCAATCACGCAATCAGTGATCTGGTCATCATCGGAATCGATTGATGCAGTGGACTCGATGCTGGCTGACAGGATTCAGGCGGAAAGCAAAACTCATCTTCAGGCCGTTCTAATCCTGCTCAGCAGTATTGAATTCGATTGAGATGTATGAAATCTAGAGGATTTCAACACTGATTGTGAGTATTGAGAGGGTTAGAATAACCATGCTACCACGATTTCAACTGGATTCTATAGTATTTATCTGGATCGATCGATGACGCAAAGAGTAATTGGGTCATCATCAAAATTGATCGACGCAGTCGACTCAATGCTGCCTGGCAGGATTCAGACCAATAGCAAAACTCATCTCCAGGCCGTCCCAATCCTGCTCGACAGTATTGGAAGCGATCCGAATACATGGGATCTAGAGGAGTTAAATACTGATCTAGAGTATTGAGAGGGATAGAAGAACCATGCACCCACGATTGCAATTCGATCCTGTGGTATTGATCTCGATTAGTCAATGACGCAATGAGTGATTGGGTCATCATTGAAATCGATGGACGCAGTCAATCCAATGCTGCCTGGCTGGAATCAGACCGATAGCAGAAGTCATCCTTAAGCCGTTCTAATCCTGCTCAGCAGTATTGGATTCGAATCAAGTACATGGAATCAAGAGGAAATCAATACTGATATAGAGTATTGAGAGGGATAGAAAAACCATGCACCCACGATCTCAATTCGAATCTGTGGTATTCATCTCGATTAGTCAAGACGCAATGAGTGATTGGGTCGTCATTGGAATCGATTGACGCGGTCGATTCTATGCTGCCCGGCAGTATTCAGCCCGATAGCGAAACTCATTCTCAGTCCATAACAATCCTGCTCAGCAGTATTGAATCCGAATCAAATATATGAGAACTAGAAGAGTTCAATACTGATGACAAGCATTGAGGAGGATAGATATCATGCTCCTACGATTCGAATTCCGTCCTATAGTATTCAGCTCGATTGGTCAATGACGCAACAAGTGATTGGGTTATCATTGGAAATGATTCACTTCGTCGATTCAATGCTACCTGTCAGGATTCAGACCGATAGCAAAACTCATCTCCAGGCCGATCCAATCCTGCTGAGCAGTATTGAATTCGATTGAGATGTATGAAATCTAGAGGATTTCAACACTGATTGTGAGTATCGAGAGGGTTAGAATAACCATGCTACCACGATTTCAACTGGATTCTATAGTATTTATCTGGATTGATCGATGACGCAAAGAGTAATTGGGTCATCATCAAAATTGATCGACGCAGTCGACTCAATGCTGCCTGGCAGGATGCAGACCGATAGCAAAACTCATCTCCAGGCCTTTCCAATCCTGCTCGACAGTATTGGATTCGGATTCAAATACATGGAATCTAGAGGAGTTCAATACTGATTTAGAGTATTGAGAGGGATAGAAGAACCATGCACCCACGATCTCAATTCGAATCTGTGGTATCCATCTCGATTAGTCAAGATGCAATGAGTGATTGGGTCGTCATTGGAATCGATTGACGCGGTCGATTCAATGCTGCCCGGCAGGATTCAGACCGATAGCGAAACTCGGCCTCATTCCATACCAATCCTGCTCAGCAGTATTGAATCCGAATCAAATATATGAGAACTAGAAGAGTTCAATATTGATTACAAGCATTGAGGAGGATAAAGATCATGCTCCCACGATTTGAATTCCGTCCTATAGTATTCAGCTTGATTGATCAATGATGCAACAAGTGATTGGGTTATCATTGAAATAGATTCACAACGTCAATTTAATGCTACCTGGCAGGATTCAGACCGATAGCAAAACTCATCCCAAGGCCGTTCCAATCCTGCTCAGCAGTATTGATATCGATTGAGATGTGAGGAATCTAGAGGAGTTCAACAATGATTGTGAGTATACAGAGGGATAGAATAACCGTGCTACCACGATTTCAACTGGATTCTGTAGTATTCATCTGGATTGATCGATGATGCAGAGAGTGATTGGGTCATCATTGAAATTGATTGACGCAGTCGACTCAATGCTGCCTGGCAGGATTCAGACCGATAGCAAAACTCATCTCCAGGCCGTTCCAATCCTGCTCGACAGTGTGGAATTCGATCCGAATACATGGAATCTAGAGGAGTTCAATACTGATTCAGAGTATTGAGAGGGATAGAAGAACCATGCACCCACGATTCCAATTCGATCCTGTGGTATCCATCTCGATTAGTCAATGACGCAATGAGTGATTGGCTCATCATTGAAATCGATTGACGCAGTCGATTCAATGCAGCCTGGCTGGAATCAGACCAATAGCAGAACTCATCTTTAGGCCGTTCCAATCCTGCTCAGCAGTATTGGATTCGATTGAAATGTATGGAATCTAGAGGAGTTCAATACTGGTTGTGAGTATTGAGAGGGATAGAATAACCATGCACCCACGATTTCAATTCGATTCTCCAGTATTTGACTCGATTGGTCAATCACGCAATCAGTGATCTGGTCATCATCGGAATCGATTGATGCAGTGGACTCGATGCTGGCTGACGGGATTCAGGCGGAAAGCAAAACTCATCTTCAGGCCGTTCTAATCCTGCTCAGCAGTATTGAATTCGATTGAGATTCATGAAATCTAGAGGAGAACGAACACTGATTGTGAGTATTCAGAGGGATAGAATAACCGTGCACCCACGATTTCAACTGGATTCTGTTGTATTCATACCGATTGATCAATGACGCATGGAGTTATTGGGTCATCATCGAAATCGACTGACGAAGTCGACTCAATGCTACCTGGTAGGATGCAGACCGATAGCAAAACTCATCTCCAGGCCGTTCCAATCCTGCTCGACAGTATTGGATTCGGATTCAAATACATGGAATCTAGAGGGGTTCAATACTGATTCAGAGTATTGAGAGCGATAGAAGAACCATGCACCCACGATCTCAATTCGAATCTGTGGTATTCATCTCGATTAGTCAGGACGCAATGAGTGATTGGGTCGTCATTGAAATCGATTGACGCAGTCGATCCCATGCTGCCCGGCAGGATTCAGACCGATAGCAAAACTCATCTCCAGGCCGTTCCAATCCTGCTGAGCAGTATTGAATTCGATTGAGATGTATGAAATCTAGAGGATTCCAACACTGATTGTGAGTATTGAGAGGGATAGAATAACCATGCTACCACGATTTCAACTGGATTCTATTGTATTTATCTGGATTGATCGATGACGCGAAGAGTAATTGGGTCATCATCGAAATCGATTGATGCAGTCGACTCAATGCTGCCCGGCAGGATTCAGACCGATAGCGGAACTCATCCTCAGAGCGTACCAATCCTGCCCTGCAGTATTGAATCCAATTAAAATACATGGAATTCAGAGGAGTTTCATACCGATTGTAAGTATTGGGGAGGATAGAGACCACTTTCCAACGATCGGTATTCCATCCTATAGTATTAAGCTCGATTGGACAATCACGCAATGAGTGATTGGGTCATCATTGAAATCGATGGACGCAGTCGACTCGATGCTGCCTGGCAGGATTCAGACCGAAAGCAAAACTCATCTTCAGGCCGTTCTAATCCTGCTCAGCAGTATTGAATTCGATTGAGATGTACGAAATCTAGAGGAGAACGAACACTGATTGTGAGTATTCAGAGGGATAGAATAACCGTGCACCCACGATTTCAACTGGATTCTGTTGTATTCATCTCGATTGATCAATGACGCATGGAGTGATTGGGTCATCATCGAAATCGACTGACGTAGTCGACTCAATGCTACCTGGTAGGATGCAGACCGATAGCAAAACTCATCTCCAGGCCTTTCCAATCCTGCTCGACAGTATTGGATTCGGATTCAAATACATGGAATCTAGAGGAGTTCAATACTGATATAGAGTATTGAGAGGGATAGAAGAACCATGCACCCACGATCTCAATTCGAATCTGTGGTATTCATCTCGATTAGTCAAGACGCAATGAGTGATTGGGTCGTCATTGGAATCGATTGACGCGGTCGATTCTATGCTGCCCGGCAGTATTCAGCCCGATAGCGAAACTCATTCTCAGTCCATAACAATCCTGCTCAGCAGTATTGAATCCGAATCAAATATATGAGAACTAGAAGAGTTCAATACTGATGACAAGCATTGAGGAGGATAGATATCATGCTCCTACGATTCAAATTCCGTCCTATAGTATTCAGCTCGATTGGTCAATGACGCAACAAGTGATTGGGTTATCATTGGAAATGATTCACTTCGTCGATTCAATGCTACCTGTCAGGATTCAGACCGATAGCAAAACTCATCTCCAGGCCGATCCAATCCTGCTGAGCAGTATTGAATTCGATTGAGATGTATGAAATCTAGAGGATTGCAACACTGATTGTGAGTATTGAGAGGGTTAGAATAACCATGCTACCACGATTTCAACTGGATTCTATAGTATTTATCTGGATTGATCGATGACGCAAAGAGTAATTGGGTCATCATCAGAATTGATCGACGCAGTCGACTCAATGCAGCCTGGCTGGAATCAGACCAATAGCAGAACTCATCTTTAGGCCGTTCCAATCCTGCTCAGCAGTATTGGATTCGATTGAAATGTATGGAATCTAGAGGAGTTCAATACTGGTTGTGAGTATTGAGAGGGATAGAATAACCATGCACCCACGAGTTCAATTTGATTCTCCAGTATTTGACTCGATTGGTCAATCACGCAATCAGTGATCTGGTCATCATCGGAATCGATTGATGCAGTGGACTCGATGCTGGCTGACAGGATTCAGGCGGAAAGCAAAACTCATCTTCAGGCCGTTCTAATCCTGCTCAGCAGTATTGAATTCGATTGAGATGTATGAAATCTAGAGGAGTTCAACAATGATTGTGAGTATTGAGAGGGATAGAATAACCGTGCTACCACGATTTCAACTGGATTCTGTAGTATTCATCTGGATTGATCGATGATGCAGAGAGTGATTGGGTCATCATTGAAATTGATTGACGCAGTCGACTCAATGCTGCCTGGCAGGATTCAGACCGATAGCAAAACTCATCTCCAGGCCGTTCCAATCCTGCTCGACAGTGTGGAATTCGATCTGAATACATGGAATCTAGAGGAGTTCAATACTGATTCAGAGTATTGAGAGGGATAGAAGGACCATGCACCCACGATTCCAATTCGATCCTGTGGTATCCATCTCGATTAGTCAATGACGCAATGAGTGATTGGCTCATCATTGAAATCGATTGACGCAGTCGATTCAATGCAGCCTGGCTGGAATCAGACCAATAGCAGAACTCATCTTTAGGACGTTCCAATCCTGCTCAGCAGTATTGGATTCGATTGAAATGTATGGAATCTAGAGGAGTTCAATACTGGTTGTGAGTATTGAGAGGGATAGAATAATCATGCACCCACGATTTTAATTCAATTCTCCAGTATTTGACTCGATTGGTCAATCACGCAATCAGTGATCTGGTCATCATCGGAATCGATTGATGCAGTGGACTCGATGCTGGCTGACAGGATTCAGGCGGAAAGCAAAACTCATCTTCAGGCCGTTCTAATCCTGCTCAGCAGTATTGAATTCGATTGAGATTCATGAAATCTAGAGGAGAACGAACACTGATTGTGAGTATTCAGAGGGATAGAATAACCGTGCACCCACGATTTCAACTGGATTCTGTTGTATTCATACCGATTGATCAATGACGCATGGAGTTATTGGGTCATCATCGAAATCGACTGACGAAGTCGACTCAATGCTACCTGGTAGGATGCAGACCGATAGCAAAACTCATCTCCAGGCCGTTCCAATCCTGCTCGACAGTATTGGATTCGGATTCAAATACATGGAATCTAGAGGGGTTCAATACTGATTCAGAGTATTGAGAGCGATAGAAGAACCATGCACCCACGATCTCAATTTGAATCTGTGGTATTCATCTCGATTAGTCAGGACGCAATGAGTGATTGGGTCGTCATTGAAATCGATTGACGCAGTCGATTCCATGCTGCCCGGCAGGATTCAGACCGATAGCAAAACTCATCTCCAGGCCGTTCCAATCCTGCTGAGCAGTATTGAATTCGATTGAGATGTATGAAATCTAGAGGATTTCAACACTGATTGTGAGTATTGAGAGGGATAGAATAACCATGCTACCACGATTTCAACCGGATTCTATCTTATTTATCTGGATTGATCGATGACGCGAAGAGTAATTGGGTCATCATCGAAATCGATTGATGCAGTCGACTCAATGCTGCCCGGCAGGATTCAGACCGATAGCGGAACTCATCCTCAGAGCGTACCAATCCTGCTCAGCAGTATTGAATCCAATTAAAATACATGGAATTCAGAGGAGTTTCATACCGATTGTAAGTATTGGGGAGGATAGAGACCACTTTCCAACGATCGGTATTCCATCCTATAGTATTAAGCTCGATTGGACAATCACGCAATGAGTGATTGGGTCATCATTGAAATCGATGGACGCAGTCGACTCGATGCTGCCTGGCAGGATTCAGACCGGAAGCAAAACTCATCTTCAGGCCGTTCTAATCCTGCTCAGCAGTATTGAATTCGATTGAGATGTACGAAATCTAGAGGAGAACGAACACTGATTGTGAGTATTCAGAGGGATAGAATAACCGTGCACCCACGATTTCAACTGGATTCTGTTGTATTCATCTCGATTGATCAATGACGCATGGAGTGATTGGGTCATCATCGAAATCGACTGACGTAGTCGACTCAATGCTACCTGGTAGGATGCAGACCGATAGCAAAACTCATCTCCAGGCCTTTCCAATCCTGCTCGACAGTATTGGATTCGGATTCAAATACATGGAATCTAGAGGAGTTCAATACTGATATAGAGTATTGAGAGGGATAGAAGAACCATGCACCCACGATCTCAATTCGAATCTGTGGTATTCATCTCGATTAGTCAAGACGCAATGAGTGATTGGGTCGTCATTGGAATCGATTGACGCGGTCGATTCTATGCTGCCTCGCAGTATTCAGCCCGATAGCGAAACTCATTCTCAGTCCATAACAATCCTGCTCAGCAGTATTGAATCCGAATCAAATATATGAGAACTAGAAGAGTTCAATACTGATGACAAGCATTGAGGAGGATAGATATCATGCTCCTACGATTCGAATTCCGTCCTATAGTATTCAGCTCGATTGGTCAATGACGCAACAAGTGATTGGGTTATCATTGGAAATGATTCACTTCGTCGATTCAATGCTACCTGTCAGGATTCAGACCGATAGCAAAACTCATCTCCAGGCCGATCCAATCCTGCTGAGCAGTATTAAATCCGATTGAGATGTATGAAATCTAGAGGATTTCAACACTGATTGTGAGTATTGAGAGGGTTAGAATAACCATGCTACCACGATTTCAACTGGATTCTATAGTATTTATCTGGATCGATCGATGACGCAAAGAGTAATTGGGTCATCATCAAAATTGATCGACGCAGTCGACTCAATGCTGCCTGGCAGGATTCAGACCAATAGCAAAACTCATCTCCAGGCCGTCCCAATCCTGCTCGACAGTATTGGAAGCGATCCGAATACATGGGATCTAGAGGAGTTAAATACTGATCTAGAGTATTGAGAGGGATAGAAGAACCATGCACCCACGATTGCAATTCGATCCTGTGGTATTGATCTCGATTAGTCAATGACGCAATGAGTGATTGGGTCATCATTGAAATCGATGGACGCAGTCAATCCAATGCTGCCTGGCTGGAATCAGACCGATAGCAGAAGTCATCCTTAAGCCGTTCTAATCCTGCTCAGCAGTATTGGATTCGAATCAAGTACATGGAATCAAGAGGAAATCAATACTGATATAGAGTATTGAGAGGGATAGAAGAACCATGCACCCACGATCTCAATTCGAATCTGTGGTATTCATCTCGATTAGTCAAGACGCAATGAGTGATTGGGTCGTCATTGGAATCGATTGACGCGGTCGATTCTATGCTGCCCGGCAGTATTCAGCCCGATAGCGAAACTCATTCTCAGTCCATAACAATCCTTCTCAGCAGTATTGAATCCGAATCAAATATATGAGAACTAGAAGAGTTCAATACTGATGACAAGCATTGAGGAGGATAGATATCATGCTCCTACGATTCGAATTCCGTCCTATAGTATTCAGCTCGATTGGTCAATGACGCAACAAGTGATTGGGTTATCATTGGAAATGATTCACTTCGTCGATTCAATGCTACCTGTCAGGATTCAGACCGATAGCAAAACTCATCTCCAGGCCGATCCAATCCTGCTGAGCAGTATTGAATTCGATTGAGATGTATGAAATCTAGAGGATTTCAACACTGATTGTGAGTATCGAGAGGGTTAGAATAACCATGCTACCACGATTTCAACTGGATTCTATAGTATTTATCTGGATTGATCGATGACGCAAAGAGTAATTGGGTCATCATCAAAATTGATCGACGCAGTCGACTCAATGCTGCCTGGCAGGATGCAGACCGATAGCAAAACTCATCTCCAGGCCTTTCCAATCCTGCTCGACAGTATTGGATTCGGATTCAAATACATGGAATCTAGAGGAGTTCAATACTGATTTAGAGTATTGAGAGGGATAGAAGAACCATGCACCCACGATCTCAATTCGAATCTGTGGTATCCATCTCGATTAGTCAAGATGCAATGAGTGATTGGGTCGTCATTGGAATCGATTGACGCGGTCGATTCAATGCTGCCCGGCAGGATTCAGACCGATAGCGAAACTCGGCCTCATTCCATACCAATCCTGCTCAGCAGTATTGAATCCGAATCAAATATATGAGAACTAGAAGAGTTCAATATTGATTACAAGCATTGAGGAGGATAAAGATCATGCTCCCACGATTTGAATTCCGTCCTATAGTATTCAGCTTGATTGATCAATGATGCAACAAGTGATTGGGTTATCATTGAAATAGATTCACAACGTCAATTTAATGCTACCTGGCAGGATTCAGACCGATAGCAAAACTCATCCCAAGGCCGTTCCAATCCTGCTCAGCAGTATTGATATCGATTGAGATGTGAGGAATCTAGAGGAGTTCAACAATGATTGTGAGTATACAGAGGGATAGAATAACCGTGCTACCACGATTTCAACTGGATTCTGTAGTATTCATCTGGATTGATCGATGATGCAGAGAGTGATTGGGTCATCATTGAAATTGATTGACGCAGTCGACTCAATGCTGCCTGGCAGGATTCAGACCGATAGCAAAACTCATCTCCAGGCCGTTCCAATCCTGCTCGACAGTGTGGAATTCGATCCGAATACATGGAATCTAGAGGAGTTCAATACTGATTCAGAGTATTGAGAGGGATAGAAGAACCATGCACCCACGATTCCAATTCGATCCTGTGGTATCCATCTCGATTAGTCAATGACGCAATGAGTGATTGGCTCATCATTGAAATCGATTGACGCAGTCGATTCAATGCAACCTGGCTGGAATCAGACCGATAGCAGAACTCATCTTTAGGCCGTTCCACTCCTGCTCAGCAGTATTGGATTCGATTGAAATGTATGGAATCTAGAGGAGTTCAATACTGGTTGTGAGTATTGAGAGGGATAGAATAACCATGCACCCACGATTTCAATTCGATTCACCAGTATTTATCTCGATTGGTCAATCACGCAATGAGTGATCTGGTCATCATCGGAATCGATTGATGCAGTGGACTCGATGCTGGCTGACAGGATTCAGGCGGAGAGCAAAACTCATCTTCAGGCCGTTCTAATCCTGCTCAGCAGTATTGAATTCGATTGAGATGTATGGAATCTAGAGGAGAACGAACACTGATTGTGAGTATTCAGAGGGATAGAATAACCATGCAACCACGATTTCAACTGGATTCTGTTATATTGATCTCGATTGATCAATGACGCATGAAGTGATTGGGTCATCATCGAAATCGACTGACGAAGTCGACTCAATGCTACCTGGTAGGATGCAGACCGATAGCAAAACTCATCTCCAGGCCGTTCCAATCCTGCTCGACAGTATTGGATTCGGATTCAAATCCATGGAATCTAGAGGAGTTCAATACTGATTTAGAGGTTTGAGAGGGATAGAAGAACCATGCACCCACGATCTCAATTCGAATCTGTGGTATTCATCTCGATAAGGCAAGACGCAATGAGTGATTGGACCGTCATTGGAATCGATTGACGCGGTCGATTCCATGCTACCCGGCAGGATTCAGACCGATAGCGAAACTCATTCTCAGTCCATAACAATCCTGCTCAGCAGTATTGAATCCGAATCAAATATATGAGAACTAGAAGAGTTCAATACTGATGACAAGCATTGAGGAGGATAGATATCATGCTCCCACGATTCGAATTCCGTCCTATAGTATTCAGCTCGATTGCACAATGACGCAACAAGTGATTGGGTTATCATTGGAATCGATTCACACCGTCGATTCAATGCTACCTGGCAGGATTCAGACCGATAGCAAAACTCATCTCCAGGCCGTTCCAATTCCGCTGAGCAGTATTGAATTCGATTGAGATGTATGAAATCTAGAGGATTTCAACACTGATTGTGAGTATTGAGAGGGATAGAATAACCATGCTACCACGATTTCAACTGGATTCTATAGTATTCATCTGGATTGATCCATGACGCAAAGAGTAATTGGGTCATCATCAAAATTGATCGACGCAGTCGACTCAATGCTGCCTGGCAGGATTCAGACCAATAGCAAAACTCATCTCCAGGCCGTCCCAATCCTGCTCGACAGTATTGGAAGCGATCCGAATACATGGAATCTAGAGGAGTTAAATACTGAGCTAGAGGATTGAGAGGGATAAAAGAACCATGCACCCACGATTCCAATTCGATCCTGTGGTATTGATCTCGATTAGTCAATGACGCAATGAGTGATTGGGTCATCATTGAAATCGATTCACGCAGTCGACTCAATGCTGCCTGGCAGGATGCACACCGATAGCAAAACTCATCCTTAAGCCGTTCCAATCCTGCTCAGCAGTATTGAATTCGATTCCAATGTATCGAATCTAGAGGAGTTCAATACTCATTGTGAAAATCGAGAGGGATAGAATAACCATGCAACCACGATTTCAATTCGATTCTGTAGTATTCATCTCGATTGGTCAATCACGCAATGAGTGATTGGGTCATCATCGAAATCGATTGATGCAGTCGACTCAACGCTGCCCGGCAGGATTCAGACCGATAGTGGAACTCATCCTCAGAGCGTACCAATCCTGCTCAGCAGTATTGAATCCAATTACAATACATGGAATTCAGAGGAGTTGATACCGATTGTAAGTATTGAGGAGGATAGAGACCACTTTCCAACGATCGGTATTCCATCCTATAGTATTAAGCTCGATTGGACAATCACGCAATGAGTGATTGGGTCATCATTGGAATCGATGGACGCAGTCGACTCGATGCTGCCTGGCAGGATTCAGACCAAAAGCAAAACTCATCTCCAGGCCGTTCCAATCCTGCTCAGCAGTATTGAATTCGATTGAGATGTATGAAATCTAGAGGAGTTCAACACTGATTGTGAGTGTTGAGAGGGATAGAATAACCATGCACCCACGATTTCAACTGGATTCTGTAGTATTCATCTTGATTGATCAATGACGCAAAGAGTGATTGGGTCATCATCGAAATCGATTCACGCAGTCGACTCAATGCTGCCTGGCAGGATGCACACCGATAGCAAAACTCATCTCCAGGCCGTTCCAATCCTGCTCGACAGTATTGGATTCGATTCAAGTACATGGAATCTAGAGGGAATCAATACTGATTCAGAGTATTGAGAGGGATAGAAGAACCATGCACCCACGATTTCATTTCGATTCTGTGGTATTCATCTCCATTAGTCAATGACGCAATGAGTGATTGGGTCGTCATTGGAATCGATTGACGCGGTCGATTCAATGCTGCCCGGCATGATTCAGACAGATAGCGAAACTCATCCTCATTCCATACCAATCCTGCTCAGCAGTATTGAATCCGAATCAAATATATGAGAACTAGAAGAGTTCAATACTGATAACAAGCATTGAGGAGGATAAAGATCATGCTCCCACGATTTGAATTCCGTCCTATAGTATTCAGCTTGATTGGTCGATGATGCAACAAGTCATTGGGTTATCATTGAAATAGATTCACAACGTGAATTTAATGCTATCTGGCAGGATTCAGACCGATAGCAAAACTCATCTCTAGGCCGTTCCAATCCTGCTCAGCAGCATTGAATTCGATTCAGATGTATGAAATCTAGAGGAGAACGAACACTGATTGTGAGTATTCAGAGGGATAGAATAACCATGCATCCACGATTTCAACTGGATTCTGTTGTATTCATCTCGATTGATCAATGACGCATGGAGTGATTGGGTCATCTTCGGAATCGACCGACGTAGTCGACTCAATGCTACCTGGTAGGATGCAGACCGATAGTAAAACTCATCTCCAGGCCTTTCCAATCCTGCTCGACAGTATTGGATTTGGATTCAAATACATGAAATCTAGAGGAGTTCAATACTGATTTAGAGTATTGAGAGGGATAGAAGAACCATGCACCCACGATCTCAATTCGAATCTGTGGTATTCATCTCGATAAGACAAGACGCAATGAGTGATTGGGTCGTCATTGGAATCGATTGACGCGGTCGATTCCATGCTACCCGGCAGGATTCAGACCGATAGCGAAACTCATTCTCAGTCCATAACAATCCTGCTCAGCAGTATTGAGTCCGAATCAAATATATGAGAACTAGAAGAGTTCAATACTGATGACAAGCATTGAGGAGGATAGATATCATGCTCCCACGATTCGAATTCCGTCCTGCAGTATTCAGCTGAATTGGTCAATGACGCAACAAGTGATTGGGTTATCATTGGAATCGATTCACACCGTCGATTCAATGCTACCTGGCAGGATTCAGACCGATAGCAAAACTCATCTCCAGGCCGTTCCAATTCCGCTGAGCAGTATTGAATTCGATTGAGATGTATGAAATCTAGAGGATTTGAACACTGATTGTGAGTATTGAGAGGGATAGAATAACCATGCTACCACGATTTCAACTGGATTCTATAGTATTCATCTGGATTGATCGATGACGCAAAGAGTAAATGGGTCATCATCAAAATTGATCGACGCAGTCGACTCAATGCTGCCTGGCAGGATTCAGACCAATAGCAAAACTCATCTCCAGGCCGTCCCAATCCTGCTCGACAGTATTGGAAGCGATCCGAATACATGGAATCTAGAGGAGTTAAATACTGAGCTAGAGTATTGAGAGGGATGAAAGAACCATGCACCCACGATTCCAATTCGATCCTGTGGTATTGATCTCGATTAGTCAATGACGCAATGAGTGATTGGGTCATCATTGAAATCGATGGACGCAGTCAATCCAATGCTGCCTGGCTGGAATCAGACCGATAGCAGAACTGATCCTTAAGCCGTTCCAATCCTGCTCAGCAGTATTGAATTCGATTCCAATGTATCGAATCTAGAGGAGTTCAATACTCATTGTGAAAATCGAGAGGGATAGAATAACCATGCAACCACGATTTCAATTCGATTCTGTAGTATTCATCTCGATTGGTCAATCACGCAATGAGTGATTGGGTCATCATCGAAATCGATTGATGCAGTCGACTCAATGCTGCCCGGCAGGATTCAGACCGATAGCGGAACTCATCCTCAGAGCGTACCAATCCTGCTCAGCAGTATTGATTCGAATCAAAATACATGGAATTCAGAGGAGTTGATACCGATTGTAAGTATTGAGGAGGATAGAGACCACTCTCCAACGATCGGTATTCCATCCTATAGTATTAAGCTCGATTGAACAATCACGCAATGAGTGATTGGGTCATCATTGAAATCGATGGACGCAGTCGACTCGATGCTGCCTGGCAGGATTCAGACCAAAAGCAAAACTCATCTCCAGGCCGTTCCAATCCTGCTCAGCAGTATTGAATCCGATTGAGATGTATGGAATCTAGAGGATTTCAACACTGATTGTGAGTATTGAGAGGGATAGAATAACCATGCACCCACGATTTCAACTGGATTCTGTAGTATTCATCTTGATTGATCAATGACGCAAAGAGTGATTGGGTCATCATCGAAATCGATCCACGCAGTCGACTCGATGCTGCCTGGCAGGATGCACACCGATAGCAAAACTCATCTCCAGGCCGTTCCAATCCTGCTCGACAGTATTGGATTCGATTCAAGTACATGGAATCTAGAGGAAATCAATACTGATTCAGAGTATTGAGAGGGACAGAAGAACCATGCACCCACGATCTCATTTCGATTCTGTGGTATTCATCTCCATTAGTCAATGACGCAATGAGTGATTGGGTCATCATTGGAATCGATTGACGCGGTCGATTCAATGCTGCCCGGCATGATTCAGACCGATAGCGAAACTCATCCTCATTCCATACCAATCCTGCTCAGCAGTATTGAATCCGAATCAAATATATGAGAACTAGAAGAGTTAATACTGATAACAAGCATTGAGGAGGATAAAGATCATGCTCCCACGATTTGAATTCCGTCCTATAGTATTCAGCTTGATTGGTCGATGATGCAACAAGTCATTGGGTTATCATTGAAATAGATTCACAACGTCAATTTAATGCTATCTGGCAGGATTCAGACCGATAGCAAAACTCATCTCCAGGCCGTTCCAATCCTGCTCAGCAGTATTGAATTCGATTGAGATGTATGAAATCTAGAGGAGAACGAACACTGATTGTGAGTATTCAGAGGGATAGAATAACCATGCACCCACGATTTCAACTGGATTCTGTTGTATTCATCTCGATTGATCAATGACGCATGGAGTGATTGGGTCATCTTCGGAATCGACTGACGTAGTCGACTCAATGCTACCTGGTAGGATGCAGACCGATAGCAAAACTCATCTCCAGGCCTTTCCAATCCTGCTCGACAGTATTGGATTCGGATTCGAATACATGAAATCTAGAGGAGTTCAATACTGATTTAGAGTATTGAGAGGGATAGAAGAACCATGCACCCACGATCTCAATTCGAATCTGTGGTATTCATCTCGATTAGTCAATGACGCAATGAGTGATTGGCTCATCATTGAAATCGATTGACGCAGTCGATTCAATGCAGCCTGGCTGGAATCAGACCGATAGCAGAAATCATCTTTAGGCCGTTCCAATCCTGCTCAGCAGTATTGGATTCGATTGAAATGTATGGAATCTAGAGGAATTCAATACTGGTTGTGAGTATTGAGAGGGATGGAATAACCATGCACCCACGATTTCAATTCGATTCTGTAGTATTTATCTCGATTGGTCAATCACGCAATGAGTGATCTGGTCATCATCGGAATCGATTGATGCAGTGGACTCGATGCTGCCTGACAGGATTCAGGCGGAAAGCGAAACTCATCTTCTGGCCGTTCTAATCCTGCTCAGCAGTATTGAATTCGATTGAGATGTGTGAAATCTAGAGGAGAACGATCACTGATTGTGAGTATTCAGAGGGATAGGATAACCATGCACCCACGATTTCAACTGGATTCTGTTGTATTCATCTCGATTGATCAATGACGCATGGAGTGATTGGGTCATCATCGAAATCGACTGACGAAGTCGACTCAATGCTACCTGGTAGGATGCAGACCGATAGCAAAACACATCTCCAGGCCGTTCCAATCCTGCTCGACAGTATTGGATTCGGATTCAAATACATGGAATCTAGAGGAGTTCAATACTGATTCAGAGTATTGAGAGGAATAGAAGAACCATGCACCCACGATCTCAATTCGAATCTGTGGTATTCACCTCGATTAGTTAAGACGCAATGAGTGATTGGGTCGTCATTGGAATCGATTGACGCGGTCGATTCCATGCTACCCGGCAGGATTTAGACCGATAGCGAAACTCATTCTCAGTCCATAACAATCCTGCTCAGCAGTATTGAATCCGGATCGAATATATGAGAACTAGAAGAGTTCAATACTGATGACAAGCATTGAGGAGGATAGATATCATGCTCCCACGATTCGAATTCCGTCCCATAGTATTCAGCTCGATTGGTCAATGACGCAACAAGTGATTGGGTTATCATTGGAATCGATTCACACCGTCGATTCAATGCTACCTGGCAGGATTCAGACCGATAGCAAAACTCATCTCCAGGCCGTTCCAATCCGGCTGAGCAGTATTGAATTCGATTGAGATGTATGAAATCTAGAGCATTTCAACACTGATTGTGAGTATTGAGAGGGATAGAATCACCATGCTACCACGATTTCAACTGGATCCTATAGTATTCATCTGGATTGATCGATGACGCAAAGAGTAATTGGGTCATAATCAAAATTGATCGACGCAGTCGACTCAATGCTGCCTGGCAGGATTCAGACCAATAGCAAATCTCATCTCCAGGCCGTCCCAATCCTGCTCGATAGTATTGGATTCGGATTCAAATACATGGAATCTAGAGGAGTTTAATACTGATTCAGAGTATTGAGAGGAATAGAAGAACCATGCACCCACGATCTCAATTCGAATCTGTGGTATTCACCTCGATTAGTCAAGACGCAATGAGTGATTGGGTCGTCATTGGAATCGATTGACGCGGTCGATTCCATGCTACCCGGCAGGATTTAGACCGATAGCGAAACTCATTCTCAGTCCATAACAATCCTGCTCAGCAGTATTGAATCCGGATCGAATATATGAGAACCAGAAGAGTTCAATACTGATGACAAGCATTGAGGAGGATAGATATCATGCTCCCACGATTCGAATTCCGTCCTATAGTATTCAGCTCGATTGGTCAATGACGCAACAAGTGATTGGGTTATCATTGGAAATGTTTCACTTCGTCGATTCAATGCTTTCTGTCAGGATTCAGACCGATAGCAAAACTCATCTCCAGGCCGATCCAATCCTGCTGAGCAGTATTGAATTCGATTGAGATGTATGAAATCTAGAGGATTTCAACACTGATTGTGAGTATTGAGAGGGATAGAATAACCATGCTACCACGATTTCAACTGGATTCTATAGTATTTATCTGGATTGATCGATGACGCAAAGAGTAATTGGGTCATCATCAAAATTGATCGACGCAGTCGACTCAATGCTGCCTGGCGGGATTCAGACCAATAGCAAAACTCATCTCCAGGCCGTCCCAATCCTGCTCGACAGTATTGGAAGCGATCCGAATACATGGGATCTAGAGGAGTTAAATACTGATCTAGAGTATTGAGAGGGATAGAAGAACCATGCACCCACGATTGCAATTCGATCCTGTGGTATTGATCTCGATTAGTCAATGACGCAATGAGTGATTGGGTCATCATTGAAATCGATGGACGCAGTCAATCCAATGCTGCCTGGCTGGAATCAGACCGATAGCAGAACTCATCCTTAAGCCGTTCTAATCCTGCTCAGCAGTATTGGATTCGAATCAAGTACATGGAATCTAGAGGAAATCAATACTGATATAGAGTATTGAGAGGGATAGAAGAACCATGCACCCACGATCTCAATTCGAATCTGTGGTATTCATCTCGATTAGTCAAGACGCAATGAGTGATTGGGTCGTCATTGGAATCGATTGACGCGGTCGATTCTATGCTGCCCGGCAGTATTCAGCCCGATAGCGAAACTCAATCTCAGTCCATAACAATCCTGCTCAGCAGTATTGAATCCGAATCAAATATATGAGAACTAGAAGAGTTCAATACTGATGACAAGCATTGAGGAGGATAGATATCATGCTCCTACGATTCGAATTCCGTCCTATAGTATTCAGCTCGATTGGTCAATGACGCAACAAGTGATTGGGTTATCATTGGGAATGATTCACTTCGTCGATTCAATGCTACCTGTCAGGATTCAGACCGATAGCAAAACTCATCTCCAGGCCGATCCAATCCTGCTGAGCAGTATTGAATTCGATTGAGATGTATGAAATCTAGAGGATTTCAACACTGATTGTGAGTATTGAGAGGGTTAGAATAACCGTGCACCCACGATTTCAACTGGATTCTGTTGTATTCATCTCGATTGATCAATGACGCATGGAGTGATTGGGTCATCATCGAAATCGACTGACGTAGTCGACTCAATGCTACCTGGTAGGATGCAGACCGATAGCAAAACTCATCTCCAGGCCTTTCCAATCCTGCTCGACAGTATTGGATTCGGATTCAAATACATGGAATCTAGAGGAGTTCAATACTGATATAGAGTATTGAGAGGGATAGAAGAACCATGCACCCACGATCTCAATTCGAATCTGTGGTATTCATCTCGATTAGTCAAGACGCAATGAGTGATTGGGTCGTCATTGGAATCGATTGACGCGGTCGATTCTATGCTGCCCGGCAGTATTCAGCCCGATTGCGAAACTCATTCTCAGTCCATAACAATCCTGCTCAGCAGTATTGAATCCGAATCAAATATATGAGAACTAGAAGAGTTCAATACTGATGACAAGCATTGAGGAGGATAGATATCATGCTCCTACGATTCGAATTCCGTCCTATAGTATTCAGCTCGATTGGTCAATGACGCAACAAGTGATTGGGTTATCATTGGAAATGATTCACTTCGTCGATTCAATGCTACCTGTCAGGATTCAGACCGATAGCAAAACTCATCTCCAGGCCGATCCAATCCTGCTGAGCAGTATTGAATTCGATTGAGATGTATGAAATCTAGAGGATTTCAACACTGATTGTGAGTATTGAGAGGGTTAGAATAACCATGCTACCACGATTTCAACTGGATTCTATAGTATTCATCTGGATTGATCGATGACGCAAAGAGTAATTGGGTCATCATCAGAATTGATCGACGCAGTCGACTCAATGCAGCCTGGCTGGAATCAGACCAATAGCAGAACTCATCTTTAGGCCGTTCCAATCCTGCTCAGCAGTATTGGATTCGATTGAAATGTATGGAATCTAGAGGAGTTCAATACTGGTTGTGAGTATTGAGAGGGATAGAATAACCATGCACCCACGATTTCAATTCGATTCTCCAGTATTTGACTCGATTGGTCAATCACGCAATCAGTGATCTGGTCATCATCGGAATCGATTGATGCAGTGGACTCGATGCTGGCTGACAGGATTCAGGCGGAAAGCAAAACTCATCTTCAGGCCGTTCTAATCCTGCTCAGCAGTATTGAATTCGATTGAGATGTATGAAATCTAGAGGATTTCAACACTGATTGTGAGTATTGAGAGGGTTAGAATAACCATGCTACCACGATTTCAACTGGATTCTATAGTATTTATCTGGATCGATCGATGACGCAAAGAGTAATTGGGTCATCATCAAAATTGATCGACGCAGTCGACTCAATGCTGCCTGGCAGGATTCAGACCAATAGCAAAACTCATCTCCAGGCCGTCCCAATCCTGCTCGACAGTATTGGAAGCGATCCGAATACATGGGATCTAGAGGAGTTAAATACTGATCTAGAGTATTGAGAGGGATAGAAGAACCATGCACCCACGATTGCAATTCGATCCTGTGGTATTGATCTCGATTAGTCAATGACGCAATGAGTGATTGGGTCATCATTGAAATCGATGGACGCAGTCAATCCAATGCTGCCTGGCTGGAATCAGACCGATAGCAGAAGTCATCCTTAAGCCGTTCTAATCCTGCTCAGCAGTATTGGATTCGAATCAAGTACATGGAATCAAGAGGAAATCAATACTGATATAGAGTATTGAGAGGGATAGAAGAACCATGCACCCACGATCTCAATTCGAATCTGTGGTATTCATCTCGATTAGTCAAGACGCAATGAGTGATTGGGTCGTCATTGGAATCGATTGACGCGGTCGATTCTATGCTGCCCGGCAGTATTCAGCCCGATAGCGAAACTCATTCTCAGTCCATAACAATCCTGCTCAGCAGTATTGAATCCAAATCAAATATATGAGAACTAGAAGAGTTCAATACTGATGACAAGCATTGAGGAGGATAGATATCATGCTCCTACGATTCGAATTCCGTCCTATAGTATTCAGCTCGATTGGTCAATGACGCAACAAGTGATTGGGTTATCATTGGAAATGATTCACTTCGTCGATTCAATGCTACCTGTCAGGATTCAGACCGATAGCAAAACTCATCTCCAGGCCGATCCAATCCTGCTGAGCAGTATTGAATTCGATTGAGATGTATGAAATCTAGAGGATTTCAACACTGATTGTGAGTATAGAGAGGGTTAGAATAACCATGCTACCACGATTTCAACTGGATTCTATTGTATTTATCTGGATTGATCGATGACGCAAAGAGTAATTGGGTCATCATCAAAATTGATCGACGCAGTCGACTCAATGCTGCCTGGCAGGATGCAGACCGATAGCAAAACTCATCTCCAGGCCTTTCCAATCCTGCTCGACAGTATTGGATTCGGATTCAAATACATGGAATCTAGAGGAGTTCAATACTGATTTAGAGTATTGAGAGGGATAGAAGAACCATGCACCCACGATCTCAATTCGAATCTGTGGTATCCATCTCGATTAGTCAAGACGCAATGAGTGATTGGGTCGTCATTGGAATCGATTGACGCGGTCGATTCAATGCTGCCCGGCAGGATTCAGACCGATAGCGAAACTCGGCCTCATTCCATACCAATCCTGCTCAGCAGTATTGAATCCGAATCAAATATATGAGAACTAGAAGAGTTCAATACTGATTACAAGCATTGAGGAGGATAAAGATCATGCTCCCATGATTTGAATTCCGTTCTATAGTATTCAGCTTGATTGGTCAATGATGCAACAAGTGATTGGGTTATCATTGAAATAGATTCACAACGTCAATGTAATGCAACCTGGCAGGATTCAGACCGATAGCGAAACTCATCTCCAGGCCGTTCCAATCCTGCTCAGCAGTATTGATATCGATTGAGATGTGAGAAATCTAGAGGAGTTCAACAATGATTGTGAGTATTGAGAGGGATAGAATAACCGTGCTACCACGATTTCAACTGGATTCTGTAGTATTCATCTGGATTGATCGATGATGCAGAGAGTGATTGGGTCATCATTGAAATTGATTGACGCAGTCGACTCAATGCTGCCTGGCAGGATTCAGACCGATAGCAAAACTCATCTCCAGGCCGTTCCAATCCTGCTCGACAGTGTGGAATTCGATCTGAATACATGGAATCTAGAGGAGTTCAATACTGATTCAGAGTATTGAGAGGGATAGAAGGACCATGCACCCACGATTCCAATTCGATCCTGTGGTATCCATCTCGATTAGTCAATGACGCAATGAGTGATTGGCTCATCATTGAAATCGATTGACGCAGTCGATTCAATGCAGCCTGGCTGGAATCAGACCAATAGCAGAACTCATCTTTAGGCCGTTCCAATCCTGCTCAGCAGTATTGGATTCGATTGAAATGTATGGAATCTAGAGGAGTTCAATACTGGTTGTGAGTATTGAGAGGGATAGAATAATCATGCACCCACGATTTTAATTCGATTCTCCAGTATTTGACTCGATTGGTCAATCACGCAATCAGTGATCTGGTCATCATCGGAATCGATTGATGCAGTGGACTCGATGCTGGCTGACAGGATTCAGGCGGAAAGCAAAACTCATCTTCAGGCCGTTCTAATCCTGCTCAGCAGTATTGAATTCGATTGAGATTCATGAAATCTAGAGGAGAACGAACACTGATTGTGAGTATTCAGAGGGATAGAATAACCGTGCACCCACGATTTCAACTGGATTCTGTTGTATTCATACCGATTGATCAATGACGCATGGAGTTATTGGGTCATCATCGAAATCGACTGACGAAGTCGACTCAATGCTACCTGGTAGGATGCAGACCGATAGCAAAACTCATCTCCAGGCCGTTCCAATCCTGCTCGACAGTATTGGATTCGGATTCAAATACATGGAATCTAGAGGGGTTCAATACTGATTCAGAGTATTGAGAGCGATAGAAGAACCATGCACCCACGATCTCAATTCGAATCTGTGGTATTCATCTCGATTAGTCAGGACGCAATGAGTGATTGGGTCGTCATTGAAATCGATTGACGCAGTCGATTCCATGCTGCCCGGCAGGATTCAGACCGATAGCAAAACTCATCTCCAGGCCGTTCCAATCCTGCTGAGCAGTATTGAATTCGATTGAGATGTATGAAATCTAGAGGATTTCAACACTGATTGTGAGTATTGAGAGGGATAGAATAACCATGCTACCACGATTTCAACCGGATTCTATCTTATTTATCTGGATTGATCGATGACGCGAAGAGTAATTGGGTCATCATCGAAATCGATTGATGCAGTCGACTCAATGCTGCCCGGCAGGATTCAGACCGATAGCGGAACTCATCCTCAGAGCGTACCAATCCTGCTCAGCAGTATTGAATCCAATTAAAATACATGGAATTCAGAGGAGTTTCATACCGATTGTAAGTATTGGGGAGGATAGAGACCACTTTCCAACGATCGGTATTCCATCCTATAGTATTAAGCTCGATTGGACAATCACGCAATGAGTGATTGGGTCATCATTGAAATCGATGGACGCAGTCGACTCGATGCTGCCTGGCAGGATTCAGACCGGAAGCAAAACTCATCTTCAGGCCGTTCTAATCCTGCTCAGCAGTATTGAATTCGATTGAGATGTACGAAATCTAGAGGAGAACGAACACTGATTGTGAGTATTCAGAGGGATAGAATAACCGTGCACCCACGATTTCAACTGGATTCTGTTGTATTCATCTCGATTGATCAATGACGCATGGAGTGATTGGGTCATCATCGAAATCGACTGACGTAGTCGACTCAATGCTACCTGGTAGGATGCAGACCGATAGCAAAACTCATCTCCAGGCCTTTCCAATCCTGCTCGACAGTATTGGATTCGGATTCAAATACATGGAATCTAGAGGAGTTCAATACTGATATAGAGTATTGAGAGGGATAGAAGAACCATGCACCCACGATCTCAATTCGAATCTGTGGTATTCATCTCGATTAGTCAAGACGCAATGAGTGATTGGGTCGTCATTGGAATCGATTGACGCGGTCGATTCTATGCTGCCCGGCAGTATTCAGCCCGATAGCGAAACTCATTCTCAGTCCATAACAATCCTGCTCAGCAGTATTGAATCCGAATCAAATATATGAGAACTAGAAGAGTTCAATACTGATGACAAGCATTGAGGAGGATAGATATCATGCTCCTACGATTCGAATTCCGTCCTATAGTATTCAGCTCGATTGGTCAATGACGCAACAAGTGATTGGGTTATCATTGGAAATGATTCACTTCGTCGATTCAATGCTACCTGTCAGGATTCAGACCGATAGCAAAACTCATCTCCAGGCCGATCCAATCCTGCTGAGCAGTATTAAATCCGATTGAGATGTATGAAATCTAGAGGATTTCAACACTGATTGTGAGTATTGAGAGGGTTAGAATAACCATGCTACCACGATTTCAACTGGATTCTATAGTATTTATCTGGATCGATCGATGACGCAAAGAGTAATTGGGTCATCATCAAAATTGATCGACGCAGTCGACTCAATGCTGCCTGGCAGGATTCAGACCAATAGCAAAACTCATCTCCAGGCCGTCCCAATCCTGCTCGACAGTATTGGAAGCGATCCGAATACATGGGATCTAGAGGAGTTAAATACTGATCTAGAGTATTGAGAGGGATAGAAGAACCATGCACCCACGATTGCAATTCGATCCTGTGGTATTGATCTCGATTAGTCAATGACGCAATGAGTGATTGGGTCATCATTGAAATCGATGGACGCAGTCAATCCAATGCTGCCTGGCTGGAATCAGACCGATAGCAGAAGTCATCCTTAAGCCGTTCTAATCCTGCTCAGCAGTATTGGATTCGAATCAAGTACATGGAATCAAGAGGAAATCAATACTGATATAGAGTATTGAGAGGGATAGAAGAACCATGCACCCACGATCTCAATTCGAATCTGTGGTATTCATCTCGATTAGTCAAGACGCAATGAGTGATTGGGTCGTCATTGGAATCGATTGACGCGGTCGATTCTATGCTGCCCGGCAGTATTCAGCCCGATAGCGAAACTCATTCTCAGTCCATAACAATCCTTCTCAGCAGTATTGAATCCGAATCAAATATATGAGAACTAGAAGAGTTCAATACTGATGACAAGCATTGAGGAGGATAGATATCATGCTCCTACGATTCGAATTCCGTCCTATAGTATCCAGCTCGATTGGTCAATGACGCAACAAGTGATTGGGTTATCATTGGAAATGATTCACTTCGTCGATTCAATGCTACCTGTCAGGATTCAGACCGATAGCAAAACTCATCTCCAGGCCGATCCAATCCTGCTGAGCAGTATTGAATTCGATTGAGATGTATGAAATCTAGAGGATTTCAACACTGATTGTGAGTATCGAGAGGGTTAGAATAACCATGCTACCACGATTTCAACTGGATTCTATAGTATTTATCTGGATTGATCGATGACGCAAAGAGTAATTGGGTCATCATCAAAATTGATCGACGCAGTCGACTCAATGCTGCCTGGCAGGATGCAGACCGATAGCAAAACTCATCTCCAGGCCTTTCCAATCCTGCTCGACAGTATTGGATTCGGATTCAAATACATGGAATCTAGAGGAGTTCAATACTGATTTAGAGTATTGAGAGGGATAGAAGAACCATGCACCCACGATCTCAATTCGAATCTGTGGTATCCATCTCGATTAGTCAAGATGCAATGAGTGATTGGGTCGTCATTGGAATCGATTGACGCGGTCGATTCAATGCTGCCCGGCAGGATTCAGACCGATAGCGAAACTCGGCCTCATTCCATACCAATCCTGCTCAGCAGTATTGAATCCGAATCAAATATATGAGAACTAGAAGAGTTCAATATTGATTACAAGCATTGAGGAGGATAAAGATCATGCTCCCACGATTTGAATTCCGTCCTATAGTATTCAGCTTGATTGATCAATGATGCAACAAGTGATTGGGTTATCATTGAAATAGATTCACAACGTCAATTTAATGCTACCTGGCAGGATTCAGACCGATAGCAAAACTCATCCCAAGGCCGTTCCAATCCTGCTCAGCAGTATTGATATCGATTGAGATGTGAGGAATCTAGAGGAGTTCAACAATGATTGTGAGTATACAGAGGGATAGAATAACCGTGCTACCACGGCTTCAACTGGATTCTGTAGTATTCATCTGGATTGATCGATGATGCAGAGAGTGATTGGGTCATCATTGAAATTGATTGACGCAGTCGACTCCATGCTGCCTGGCAGGATTCAGACCGATAGCAAAACTCATCTCCAGGCCGTTCCAATCCTGCTCGACAGTGTGGAATTCGATCCGAATACATGGAATCTAGAGGAGTTCAATACTGATTCAGAGTATTGAGAGGGATAGAAGAACCATGCACCCACGATTCCAATTCGATCCTGTGGTATCCATCTCGATTAGTCAATGACGCAATGAGTGATTGGCTCATCATTGAAATCGATTGACGCAGTCGATTCAATGCAACCTGGCTGGAATCAGACCGATAGCAGAACTCATCTTTAGGCCGTTCCACTCCTGCTCAGCAGTATTGGATTCGATTGAAATGTATGGAATCTAGAGGAGTTCAATACTGGTTGTGAGTATTGAGAGGGATAGAATAACCATGCACCCACGATTTCAATTCGATTCACCAGTATTTATCTCGATTGGTCAATCACGCAATGAGTGATCTGGTCATCATCGGAATCGATTGATGCAGTGGACTCGATGCTGGCTGACAGGATTCAGGCGGAGAGCAAAACTCATCTTCAGGCCGTTCTAATCCTGCTCAGCAGTATTGAATTCGATTGAGATGTATGGAATCTAGAGGAGAACGAACACTGATTGTGAGTATTCAGAGGGATAGAATAACCATGCAACCACGATTTCAACTGGATTCTGTTATATTGATCTCGATTGATCAATGACGCATGAAGTGATTGGGTCATCATCGAAATCGACTGACGAAGTCGACTCAATGCTACCTGGTAGGATGCAGACCGATAGCAAAACTCATCTCCAGGCCGTTCCAATCCTGCTCGACAGTATTGGATTCGGATTCAAATCCATGGAATCTAGAGGAGTTCAATACTGATTTAGAGGTTTGAGAGGGATAGAAGAACCATGCACCCACGATCTCAATTCGAATCTGTGGTATTCATCTCGATAAGGCAAGACGCAATGAGTGATTGGACCGTCATTGGAATCGATTGACGCGGTCGATTCCATGCTACCCGGCAGGATTCAGACCGATAGCGAAACTCATTCTCAGTTCTTAACAATCCTGCTCAGCAGTATTGAATCCGAATCAAATATATGAGAACTAGAAGAGTTCAATACTGATGACAAGCATTGAGGAGGATAGATATCATGCTCCCACGATTCGAATTCCGTCCTATAGTATTCAGCTCGATTGCACAATGACGCAACAAGTGATTGGGTTATCATTGGAATCGATTCACACCGTCGATTCAATGCTACCTGGCAGGATTCAGACCGATAGCAAAACTCATCTCCAGGCCGTTCCAATTCCGCTGAGCAGTATTGAATTCGATTGAGATGTATGAAATCTAGAGGATTTCAACACTGATTGTGAGTATTGAGAGGGATAGAATAACCATGCTACCACGATTTCAACTGGATTCTATAGTATTCATCTGGATTGATCCATGACGCAAAGAGTAATTGGGTCATCATCAAAATTGATCGACGCAGTCGACTCAATGCTGCCTGGCAGGATTCAGACCAATAGCAAAACTCATCTCCAGGCCGTCCCAATCCTGCTCGACAGTATTGGAAGCGATCCGAATACATGGGATCTAGAGGAGTTAAATACTGAGCTAGAGGATTGAGAGGGATAAAAGAACCATGCACCCACGATTCCAATTCGATCCTGTGGTATTGATCTCGATTAGTCAATGACGCAATGAGTGATTGGGTCATCATTGAAATCGATTCACGCAGTCGACTCAATGCTGCCTGGCAGGATGCACACCGATAGCAAAACTCATCCTTAAGCCGTTCCAATCCTGCTCAGCAGTATTGAATTCGATTCCAATGTATCGAATCTAGAGGAGTTCAATACTCATTGTGAAAATCGAGAGGGATAGAATAACCATGCAACCACGATTTCAATTCGATTCTGTAGTATTCATCTCGATTGGTCAATCACGCAATGAGTGATTGGGTCATCATCGAAATCGATTGATGCAGTCGACTCAATGCTGCCCGGCAGGATTCAGACCGATAGCGGAACTCATCCTCAGAGCGTACCAATCCTGCTCAGCAGTATTGATTCGAATCAAAATACATGGAATTCAGAGGAGTTGATACCGATTGTAAGTATTGAGGAGGATAGAGACCACTCTCCAACGATCGGTATTCCATCCTATAGTATTAAGCTCGATTGAACAATCACGCAATGAGTGATTGGGTCATCATTGAAATCGATGGACGCAGTCGACTCGATGCTGCCTGGCAGGATTCAGACCAAAAGCAAAACTCATCTCCAGGCCGTTCCAATCCTGCTCAGCAGTATTGAATTCGATTGAGATGTATGGAATCTAGAGGATTTCAACACTGATTGTGAGTATTGAGAGGGATAGAATAACCATGCACCCACGATTTCAACTGGATTCTGTAGTATTCATCTTGATTGATCAATGACGCAAAGAGTGATTGGGTCATCATCGAAATCGATTCACGCAGTCGACTCGATGCTGCCTGGCAGGATGCACACCGATAGCAAAACTCATCTCCAGGCCGTTCCAATCCTGCTCGACAGTATTGGATTCGATTCAAGTACATGGAATCTAGAGGAAATCAATACTGATTCAGAGTATTGAGAGGGACAGAAGAACCATGCACCCACGATCTCATTTCGATTCTGTGGTATTCATCTCCATTAGTCAATGACGCAATGAGTGATTGGGTCATCATTGGAATCGATTGACGCGGTCGATTCAATGCTGCCCGGCATGATTCAGACCGATAGCGAAACTCATCCTCATTCCATACCAATCCTGCTCAGCAGTATTGAATCCGAATCAAATATATGAGAACTAGAAGAGTTAATACTGATAACAAGCATTGAGGAGGATAAAGATCATGCTCCCACGATTTGAATTCCGTCCTATAGTATTCAGCTTGATTGGTCGATGATGCAACAAGTCATTGGGTTATCATTGAAATAGATTCACAACGTCAATTTAATGCTATCTGGCAGGATTCAGACCGATAGCAAAACTCATCTCCAGGCCGTTCCAATCCTGCTCAGCAGTATTGAATTCGATTGAGATGTATGAAATCTAGAGGAGAACGAACACTGATTGTGAGTATTCAGAGGGATAGAATAACCATGCACCCACGATTTCAACTGGATTCTGTTGTATTCATCTCGATTGATCAATGACGCATGGAGTGATTGGGTCATCTTCGGAATCGACTGACGTAGTCGACTCAATGCTACCTGGTAGGATGCAGACCGATAGCAAAACTCATCTCCAGGCCTTTCCAATCCTGCTCGACAGTATTGGATTCGGATTCGAATACATGAAATCTAGAGGAGTTCAATACTGATTTAGAGTATTGAGAGGGTTAGAAGAACCATGCACCCACGATCTCAATTCGAATCTGTGGTATTCATCTCGATTAGTCAATGACGCAATGAGTGATTGGCTCATCATTGAAATCGATTGACGCAGTCGATTCAATGCAGCCTGGCTGGAATCAGACCGATAGCAGAAATCATCTTTAGGCCGTTCCAATCCTGCTCAGCAGTATTGGATTCGATTGAAATGTATGGAATCTAGAGGAATTCAATACTGGTTGTGAGTATTGAGAGGGATGGAATAACCATGCACCCACGATTTCAATTCGATTCTGTAGTATTTATCTCGATTGGTCAATCACGCAATGAGTGATCTGGTCATCATCGGAATCGATTGATGCAGTGGACTCGATGCTGCCTGACAGGATTCAGGCGGAAAGCGAAACTCATCTTCTGGCCGTTTTAATCCTGCTCAGCAGTATTGAATTCGATTGAGATGTGTGAAATCTAGAGGAGAACGATCACTGATTGTGAGTATTCAGAGGGATAGGATAACCATGCACCCACGATTTCAACTGGATTCTGTTGTATTCATCTCGATTGATCAATGACGCATGGAGTGATTGGGTCATCATCGAAATCGACTGACGAAGTCGACTCAATGCTACCTGGTAGGATGCAGACCGATAGCAAAACACATCTCCAGGCCGTTCCAATCCTGCTCGACAGTATTGGATTCGGATTCAAATACATGGAATCTAGAGGAGTTCAATACTGATTCAGAGTATTGAGAGGAATAGAAGAACCATGCACCCACGATCTCAATTCGAATCTGTGGTATTCACCTCGATTAGTTAAGACGCAATGAGTGATTGGGTCGTCATTGGAATCGATTGACGCGGTCGATTCCATGCTACCCGGCAGGATTTAGACCGATAGCGAAACTCATTCTCAGTCCATAACAATCCTGCTCAGCAGTATTGAATCCGGATCGAATATATGAGAACTAGAAGAGTTCAATACTGATGACAAGCATTGAGGAGGATAGATATCATGCTCCCACGATTCGAATTCCGTCCCATAGTATTCAGCTCGATTGGTCAATGACGCAACAAGTGATTGGGTTATCATTGGAATCGATTCACACCGTCGATTCAATGCTACCTGGCAGGATTCAGACCGATAGCAAAACTCATCTCCAGGCCGTTCCAATCCGGCTGAGCAGTATTGAATTCGATTGAGATGTATGAAATCTAGAGCATTTCAACACTGATTGTGAGTATTGAGAGGGATAGAATCACCATGCTACCACGATTTCAACTGGATCCTATAGTATTCATCTGGATTGATCGATGACGCAAAGAGTAATTGGGTCATAATCAAAATTGATCGACGCAGTCGACTCAATGCTGCCTGGCAGGATTCAGACCAATAGCAAATCTCATCTCCAGGCCGTCCCAATCCTGCTCGATAGTATTGGATTCGGATTCAAATACATGGAATCTAGAGGAGTTTAATACTGATTCAGAGTATTCAGAGGAATAGAAGAACCATGCACCCACGATCTCAATTCGAATCTGTGGTATTCACCTCGATTAGTCAAGACGCAATGAGTGATTGGGTCGTCATTGGAATCGATTGACGCGGTCGATTCCATGCTACCCGGCAGGATTTAGACCGATAGCGAAACTCATTCTCAGTCCATAACAATCCTGCTCAGCAGTATTGAATCCGGATCGAATATATGAGAACCAGAAGAGTTCAATACTGATGACAAGCATTGAGGAGGATAGATATCATGCTCCCACGATTCGAATTCCGTCCCATAGTATTCAGCTCGATTGGTCAATCACGCAATGAGTGATTGGGTCATCATTGAAATCGATGGACGCAGTCGACTCGATGCTGCCTGGCAGGATTCAGACCAAAAGCAAAACTCATCTCCAGGCCGTTCCAATCCTGCTCAGCAGTATTGAATTCGATTGAGATGTATGGAATCTAGAGGAGAACGAACACTGATTGTGAGTATTGAGAGGGATAGAATAACCATGCACCCACGATTTCAACTGGATTCTGTAGTATTCATCTTGATTGATCAATGACGCAAAGAGTGATTGGGTCATCATCGAAATCGATTCACGCAGTCGACTCGATGCTGCCTGGCAGGATGCACACCGATAGCAAAACTCATCTCCAGGCCGTTCCAATCCTGCTCGACAGTATTGGATTCGATTCAAGTACATGGAATCTAGAGGAAATCAATACTGATTCAGAGTATTGAGAGGGACAGAAGAACCATGCACCCACGATCTCATTTCGATTCTGTGGTATTCATCTCCATTAGTCAATGACGCAATGAGTGATTGGGTCAACATTGGAATCGATTGACGCGGTCGATTCAATGCTGCCCGGCATGATTCAGACCGATAGCGAAACTCATCCTCATTCCATACCAATCCTGCTCAGCAGTATTGAATCCGAATCAAATATATGAGAACTAGAAGAGTTAATACTGATAACAAGCATTGAGGAGGATAAAGATCATGCTCCCACGATTTGAATTCCGTCCTATAGTATTCAGCTTGATTGGTCGATGATGCAACAAGTCATTGGGTTATCATTGAAATAGATTCACAACGTCAATTTAATGCTATCTGGCAGGATTCAGACCGATAGCAAAACTCATCTCCAGGCCGTTCCAATCCTGCTCAGCAGTATTGAATTCGATTGAGATGTATGAAATCTAGAGGAGAACGAACACTGATTGTGAGTATTCAGAGGGATAGAATAACCATGCACCCACGATTTCAACTGGATTCTGTTGTATTCATCTCGATTGATCAATGACGCATGGAGTGATTGGGTCATCTTCGGAATCGACTGACGTAGTCGACTCAATGCTACCTGGTAGGATGCAGACCGATAGCAAAACTCATCTCCAGGCCTTTCCAATCCTGCTCGACAGTATTGGATTCGGATTCGAATACATGAAATCTAGAGGAGTTCAATACTGATTTAGAGTATTGAGAGGGATAGAAGAACCATGCACCCACGATCTCAATTCGAATCTGTGGTATTCATCTCGATTAGTCAATGACGCAATGAGTGATTGGCTCATCATTGAAATCGATTGACGCAGTCGATTCAATGCAGCCTGGCTGGAATCAGACCGATAGCAGAAATCATCTTTAGGCCGTTCCAATCCTGCTCAGCAGTATTGGATTCGATTGAAATGTATGGAATCTAGAGGAATTCAATACTGGTTGTGAGTATTGAGAGGGATGGAATAACCATGCACCCACGATTTCAATTCGATTCTGTAGTATTTATCTCGATTGGTCAATCACGCAATGAGTGATCTGGTCATCATCGGAATCGATTGATGCAGTGGACTCGATGCTGCCTGACAGGATTCAGGCGGAAAGCGAAACTCATCTTCTGGCCGTTTTAATCCTGCTCAGCAGTATTGAATTCGATTGAGATGTGTGAAATCTAGAGGAGAACGATCACTGATTGTGAGTATTCAGAGGGATAGGATAACCATGCACCCACGATTTCAACTGGATTCTGTTGTATTCATCTCGATTGATCAATGACGCATGGAGTGATTGGGTCATCATCGAAATCGACTGACGAAGTCGACTCAATGCTACCTGGTAGGATGCAGACCGATAGCAAAACACATCTCCAGGCCGTTCCAATCCTGCTCGACAGTATTGGATTCGGATTCAAATACATGGAATCTAGAGGAGTTCAATACTGATTCAGAGTATTGAGAGGAATAGAAGAACCATGCACCCACGATCTCAATTCGAATCTGTGGTATTCACCTCGATTAGTTAAGACGCAATGAGTGATTGGGTCGTCATTGGAATCGATTGACGCGGTCGATCCCATGCTACCCGGCAGGATTTAGACCGATAGCGAAACTCATTCTCAGTCCATAACAATCCTGCTCAGCAGTATTGAATCCGGATCGAATATATGAGAACTAGAAGAGTTCAATACTGATGACAAGCATTGAGGAGGATAGATATCATGCTCCCACGATTCGAATTCCGTCCCATAGTATTCAGCTCGATTGGTCAATGACGCAACAAGTGATTGGGTTATCATTGGAATCGATTCACACCGTCGATTCAATGCTACCTGGCAGGATTCAGACCGATAGCAAAACTCATCTCCAGGCCGTTCCAATCCGGCTGAGCAGTATTGAATTCGATTGAGATGTATGAAATCTAGAGCATTTCAACACTGATTGTGAGTATTGAGAGGGATAGAATCACCATGCTACCACGATTTCAACTGGATCCTATAGTATTCATCTGGATTGATCGATGACGCAAAGAGTAATTGGGTCATAATCAAAATTGATCGACGCAGTCGACTCAATGCTGCCTGGCAGGATTCAGACCAATAGCAAATCTCATCTCCAGGCCGTCCCAATCCTGCTCGATAGTATTGGATTCGGATTCAAATACATGGAATCTAGAGGAGTTTAATACTGATTCAGAGTATTGAGAGGAATAGAAGAACCATGCACCCACGATCTCAATTCGAATCTGTGGTATTCACCTCGATTAGTCAAGACGCAATGAGTGATTGGGTCGTCATTGGAATCGATTGACGCGGTCGATTCCATGCTACCCGGCAGGATTTAGACCGATAGCGAAACTCATTCTCAGTCCATAACAATCCTGCTCAGCAGTATTGAATCCGGATCGAATATATGAGAACCAGAAGAGTTCAATACTGATGACAAGCATTGAGGAGGATAGATATCATGCTCCCACGATTCGAATTCCGTCCCATAGTATTCAGCTCGATTGGTCAATCACGCAATGAGTGATTGGGTCATCATTGAAATCGATGGACGCAGTCGACTCGATGCTGCCTGGCAGGATTCAGACCGAAAGCAAAACTCATCTCCAGGCCGTTCCAATCCTGCTCAGCAGTATTGAATCCGATTGAGATGTATGAAATCTAGAGGAGTTCAACACTGATTGTGAGTATTGAGAGGGATAGAATAACCATGCACCCACGATTTCAACTGGATTCTGTTGTATTCATCTTGATTGATCAATGACGCACGGAGTGATTGGGTCATCATCGAAATCGACTGACGAAGTCGACTCAATGCTACCTGGTAGGATGCAGACCGATAGCAAAACACATCTCCAGGCCGTTCCAATCCTGCTCGACAGTATTGGATTCGGATTCAAATACATGGAATCTAGAGGAGTTTAATACTGATTCAGAGTATTGAGAGGAATAGAAGAACCATGCACCCACGATCTCAATTCGAATCTGTGGTATTCACCTCGATTAGTCAAGACGCAATGAGTGATTGGGTCGTCATTGGAATCGATTGACGCGGTCGACTCGATGCTGCCTGGCAGGATTCAGACCGAAAGCAAAACTCATCTCCAGGCCGTTCTAATCCTGCTCAGCAGTATTGAATTCGATTGAGATGTATGAAATCTAGAGGAGAACGAACACTGATTGTGAGTATTCAGAGGGATAGGATAACCATGCACCCACGATTTCAACTGGATTCTGTTGTATTCATCTCGATTGATCAATGACGCACGGAGTGATTGGGTCATCATCGAAATCGACTGACGAAGTCGTCTCAATGCTACCTGGTAGGATGCACACCGATAGCAAAACTCATCTCCAGGCCGTTCCAATCCTGCTCGACAGTATTGGATTCGATTCAAGTACATGGAATCTAGAGGAAATCAATACTGATTTAGAGTATTGAGAGGGATAGAAGAACCATGCACCCACGATCTCAATTCGAATCTGTGGTATTCACCTCGATTAGTCAAGACGCAATGAGTGATTGGGTCGTCATTGGAATCGATTGACGCGGTCGACTCGATGCTGCCTGGCAGGATTCAGACCGAAAGCAAAACTCATCTCCAGGCCGTTCTAATCCTGCTCAGCAGTATTAAATTCGATTGAGATGTATGAAATCTAGAGGAGAACGAACACTGATTGTGAGTATTCAGAGGGATAGGATAACCATGCACCCACGATTTCCACTGGATTCTGTTGTATTCATCTCGATTGATCAATGACGCACGGAATGATTGGGTCATCATCGAAATCGACTGACGAAGTCGACTCAATGCTACCTGGTAGGATGCAGACCGATAGCAAAACACATCTCCAGGCCGTTCCAATCCTGCTCGACAGTATTGGATTCGGATTCAAATACATGGAATCTAGAGGAGTTCAATACTGATTCAGAGTATTGAGAGGAATAGAAGAACCATGCACCCACGATCTCAATTCGAATCTGTGGTATTCACCTCGATTAGTCAAGACGCAATGAGTGATTGGGTCGTCATTGGAATCGATTGACGCGGTCGATTCCATGCTACCCGGCAGGATTTAGACCGATAGCGAAACTCATTCTCAGTCCATAACAATCCTGCTCAGCAGTATTGAATCCGGATCGAATATATGAGAACTAGAAGAGTTCAATACTGATGACGAGCATTGAGGAGGATAGATATCATGCTCCCACGATTCGAATTCCGTCCCATAGTATTCAGCTCGATTGGTCAATGACGCAACAAGTGATTGGGTTATCATTGGAATCGATTCACACCGTCGATTCAATGCTACCTGGCAGGATTCAGACCGATAGCAAAACTCATCTCCAGGCCGTTCCAATCCGGCTGAGCAGTATTGAATTCGATTGAGATGTATGAAATCTAGAGCATTTCAACACTGATTGTGAGTATTGAGAGGGATAGAATCACCATGCTACCACGATTTCAACTGGATCCTATAGTATTCATCTGGATTGATCGATGACGCAAAGAGTAATTGGGTCATAATCAAAATTGATCGACGCAGTCGACTCAATGCTGCCTGGCAGGATTCAGACCAATAGCAAATCTCATCTCCAGGCCGTCCCAATCCTGCTCGACAGTATTGGATTCGATCCGAATACATGGAATCTAGAGGAGTTAAATTCTGATCTGGAGTATTGAGAGGGATGAAAGAACCATGCACCCACGATTCCAATTCGATCCTGTGGTATTGATCTCGATTAGTCAATGACGCAATGAGTGATTGGGTCATCATTGAAATCGATGGACGCAGTCAATCCAATGCTGCCTGGCTGGAATCAGAGCGATAGCAGAACTCATCCTTAAGCCGTTCCAATCCTGCTCAGCAGTATTGAATTCGATTCGAATGTATCGAATCTAGAGGAGTTCAATACTCATTGTGAGTATCGAGAGGGATAGAATAACCATGCAACCACGATTTCAATTTGATTCTGTAGTGTTCATCTCGATTGGTCAGTCATGCAATGAGTGATTGGGTCATCATCGAAATCGATTGATGCAGTCGACTCAATGCTGCCCAGCAGGATTCAGAACGATAGCGGACTCATCCTTAGAGCGTACCAATCCTGCTCAGCAGTATTGAATTCAATCGAAATACATGGAATTCAGAGGAGTTTGATACCGATTGTAAGTATAGAGGAGGATAGAGACCACTTTTCAACGATCGGTATTCCATCCTATAGTATTAAGCTCGATTGGACATCCACGCAATGAGTGATTGGGTCATCATTGAAATCGATGGACGCAGTCGACTCGATGCTGCCTGGCAGGATTCAGACCGGAAGCAAAACTCATCTCCAGGCCGTTCCAATCCTGCTCAGCAGTATTGAATTCGATTGAGATGTATGAAATCTAGAGGAGTTCAACACTGATTGTGAGTATTGAGAGGGTTAGAATAACCATGCACCCACGATTTCAACTGGATTCTGTAGTATTCATCTTGATTGATCAATGACGCAAAGAGTGATTGGGTCATCATCGAAATCGATTCACGCAGTCGACTCAATGCTGCCTGGCAGGATGCACACCGATAGCAAAACTCATCTCCAGGCCGTTCCAATCCTGCTCGACAGTATTGGATTCGATTCAAGTACATGGAATCTAGAGGAAATCAATACTGATTTAGAGTATTGAGAGGGATAGAAGAACCATGCACCCACGATCTCAATTCGAATCTGTGGTATTCACCTCGATTAGTCAAGACGCAATGAGTGATTGGGTCGTCATTGGAATCGATTGATGCGGTCGACTCGATGCTGCCTGGCAGGATTCAGACCGAAAGCAAAACTCATCTCCAGGCCGTTCTAATCCTGCTCAGCAGTATTGAATTCGATTCAAGTACATGGAATCTAGAGGAAATCAATACTGATTTAGAGTATTGAGAGGGATGGAATAACCATGCACCCACGATTTCAATTCGATTCTGTAGTATTTATCTCGATTGGTCAATCACGCAATGAGTGATCTGGTCATCATCGGAATCGATTGATGCAGTGGACTCGATGCTGCCTGACAGGATTCAGGCGGAAAGCAAAACTCATCTTCTGGCCGTTCTAATCCTGCTCAGCAGTATTGAATTCGATTGAGATGTATGAAATCTAGAGGAGAACGATCACTGATTGTGAGTATTCAGAGGGATAGGATAACCATGCACCCACGATTCCAACTGGATTCTGTTGTATTCATCTCGATTGATCAATGACGCATGGAGTGATTGGGTCATCATCGAAATCGACTGACGAAGTCGACTCAATGCTACCTGGTAGGATGCAGACCGATAGCAAAACACATCTCCAGGCCGTTCCAATCCTGCTCGACAGTATTGGATTCGGATTCAAATACATGGAATCGAGAGGAGTTCAATACTGATTCAGAGTATTGAGAGGAATAGAAGAACCATGCACCCACGATCTCAATTCGAATCTGTGGTATTCACCTCGATTAGTCAAGACGCAATGAGTGATTGGGTCGTCATTGGAATCGATTGACGCGGTCGATTCCATGCTACCCGGCAGGATTTAGACCGATAGCGAAACTCATTCTCAGTCCATAACAATCCTGCTCAGCAGTATTGAATCCGGATCGAATATATGAGAACTAGGAGAGTTCAATACTGATGACAAGCATTGAGGAGGATAGATATCATGCTCCCACGATTCGAATTCCGTCCCATAGTATTCAGCTCGATTGGTCAATGACGCAACAAGTGATTGGGTTATCATTGGAATCGATTCACACCGTCGATTCAATGCTACCTGGCAGGATTCAGACCGATAGCAAAACTCATCTCCAGGCCGTTCCAATCCGGCTGAGCAGTATTGAATTCGATTGAGATGTATGAAATCTAGAGCATTTCAACACTGATTGTGAGTATTGAGAGGGATAGAATCACCATGCTACCACGATTTCAACTGGATCCTATAGTATTCATCTGGATTGATCGATGACGCAAAGAGTAATTGGGTCATAATCAAAATTGATCGACGCAGTCGACTCAATGCTGCCTGGCAGGATCCAGACCAATAGCAAATCTCATCTCCAGGCCGTCCCAATCCTGCTCGACAGTATTGGATTCGATCCAAATACATGGAATCTAGAGGAGTTGAATTCTGATCTGGAGTATTGAGAGGGATAAAAGAACCATGCACCCACGATTCCAATTCGATCCTGTGGTATTGATCTCGATTAGTCAATGACGCAATGAGTGATTGGGTCATCATTGAGATCGATGGACGCAGTCAATCCAATGCTGCCTGGCTGGAATCAGGCCGATAGCAGAACTCATCCTTAAGCCGTTCCAATCCTGCTCAGCAGTATTGAATTCGATTCGAATGTATCGAATCTAGAAGAAATCAATACTCATTGTGAGTATCGAGAGGGATAGAATAACCATGCAACCACGATTTCAATTCGATTCTGTAGTGTTCATCTCGATTGGTCAGTCATGCAATGAGTGATTGGGTCATCATCGAAATCGATTGATGCAGTCGACTCAATGCTGCCCAGCAGGATTCAGACCGATAGCGGACTCATCCTTAGAGCGTACCAATCCTGCTCAGCAGTATTGAATCCAATTACAATACATGGAATTCAGAGGAGTTGATACCGATTGTAAGTATTGAGGAGGATAGAGACCACTTTCCAACGATCGGTATTCCATCCTATAGTATTAAGCTCGATTGGACAATCACGCAATGAGTGATTGGGTCATCATTGAAATCGATGGACGCAGTCGACTCGATGCTGCCTGGCAGGATTCAGACCAAAAGCAAAACTCATCTCCAGGCCGTTCCAATCCTGCTCAGCAGTATTGAATTCGATTGAGATGTATGAAATCTAGAGGAGTTCAACACTGATTGTGAGTGTTGAGAGGGATAGAATAACCATGCACCCACGATTCCAACTGGATTCTGTAGTATTCATCTTGATTGATCAATGACGCAAAGAGTGATTGGGTCATCATCGAAATCGATTCACGCAGTCGACTCAATGCTGCCTGGCAGGACGCACACCGATAGCAAAACTCATCTCCAGGCCGTTCCAATCCTGCTCGACAGTATTGGATTCGATTCAAGTACATGGAATCTAGAGGGAATCAATACTGATTCAGAGTATTGAGAGGGATAGAAGAACCATGCACCCACGATTTCATTTCGATTCTGTGGTATTCATCTCCATTAGTCAATGACGCAATGAGTGATTGGGTCGTCATTGGAATCGATTGACGCGGTCGATTCAATGCTGCCCGGCATGATTCAGACAGATAGCGAAACTCATCCTCATTCCATACCAATCCTGCTCAGCAGTATTGAATCCGAATCAAATATATGAGAACTAGAAGAGTTCAATACTGATAACAAGCATTGAGGAGGATAAAGATCATGCTCCCACGATTTGAATTCCGTCCTATAGTATTCAGCTTGATTGGTCGATGATGCAACAAGTCATTGAGTTATCATTGAAATAGATTCACAACGTGAATTTAATGCTATCTGGCAGGATTCAGACCGATAGCAAAACTCATCTCCAGGCCGTTCCAATCCTGCTCAGCAGCATTGAATTCGATTGAGATGTATGAAATCTAGAGGAGAACGAACACTGATTGTGAGTATTCAGAGGGATAGAATAACCATGCATCCACGATTTCAACTGGATTCTGTTGTATTCATCTCGATTGATCAATGACGCATGGAGTGATTGGGTCATCTTCGGAATCGACTGACGTAGTCGACTCAATGCTACCTGGTAGGATGCAGACCGATAGCAAAACTCATCTCCAGGCCTTTCCAATCCTGCTCGACAGTATTGAATTCGGATTCAAATACATGAAATCTAGAGGAGTTCAATACTGATTTAGAGTATTGAGAGGGATAGAAGAACCATGCACCCACGATCTCAATTCGAATCTGTGGTATTCATCTCGATAAGACAAGACGCAATGAGTGATTGGGTCGTCATTGGAATCGATTGACGCGGTCGATTCCATGCTACCCGGCAGGATTCAGACCGATAGCGAAACTCATTCTCAGTCCATAACAATCCTGCTCAGCAGTATTGAATCCGAATCAAATATATGAGAACTAGAAGAGTTCAATACTGATGACAAGCATTGAGGAGGATAGATATCATGCTCCCACGATTCGAATTCCGTCCTATAGTATTCAGCTCGATTGGTCAATGACGCAACAAGTGATTGGGTTATCATTGGAATCGATTCACACCGTCGATTCAATGCTACCTGGCAGGATTCAGACCGATAGCAAAACTCATCTCCAGGCCGTTCCAATTCCGCTGAGCAGTATTGAATTCGATTGAGATGTATGAAATCTAGAGGATTTCAACACTGATTGTGAGTATTGAGAGGGATAGAATAACCATGCTACCACGATTTCAACTGGATTCTATAGTATTCATCTGGATTGATCGATGACGCAAAGAGTAAATGGGTCATCATCAAAATTGATCGACGCAGTCGACTCAATGCTGCCTGGCAGGATTCAGACCAATAGCAAAACTCATCTCCAGGCCGTCCCAATCCTGCTCGACAGTATTGGAAGCGATCCGAATACATGGAATCTAGAGGAGTTAAATACTGAGCTAGAGTATTGAGAGGGATGAAAGAAACATGCACCCACGATTCCAATTCGATCCTGTGGTATTGATCTCGATTAGTCAATGACGCAATGAGTGATTGGGTCATCATTGAAATCGATGGACGCAGTCAATCCAATGCTGCCTGGCTGGAATCAGACCGATAGCAGAACTCATCCTTAAGCCGTTCCAATCCTGCTCAGCAGTATTGAATTCGATTCCCATGTATCGAATCTAGAGGAGTTCAATACTCATTGTGAAAATCGAGAGGGATAGAATAACCATGCAACCACGATTTCAATTCGATTCTGTAGTATTCATCTCGATTGGTCAATCACGCAATGAGTGATTGGGTCATCATCGAAATCGATTGATGCAGTCGACTCAATGCTGCCCGGCAGGATTCAGACCGATAGCGGAACTCATCCTCAGAGCGTACCAATCCTGCTCAGCAGTATTGAATCCAATCAAAATACATGGAATTCAGAGGAGTTGATACCGATTGTGAGTATTGAGGAGGATAGAGACCACTCTCCAACGATCGGTATTCCATCCTATAGTATTAAGCTCGATTGAACAATCACGCAATGAGTGATTGGGTCATCATTGAAATCGATGGACGCAGTCGACTCGATGCTGCCTGGCAGGATTCAGACCAAAAGCAAAACTCATCTTCAGGCCGTTCCAATCCTGCTCAGCAGTATTGAATTCGATTGAGATGTATGGCATCTAGAGGATTCCAACACTGATTGTGAGTGTTGAGAGGGATAGAATAACCATGCACCCACGATTTCAACTGGATTCTGTAGTATTCATCTTGATTGATCAATGACGCAAAGAGTGATTGGGTCATCATCGAAATCGATTCACGCAGTCGACTCGATGCTGCCTGGCAGGATGCACACCGATAGCAAAACTCATCTCCAGGCCGTTCCAATCCTGCTCGACAGTATTGGATTCGATTCAAGTACATGGAATCTAGAGGAGTTCAATACTGATTCAGAGTATTGAGAGGGATAGAAGAACCATGCACCCACGATTTCATTTCGATTCTGTGGTATTCATCTCCATTAGTCAATGACGCAATGAGTGATTGGGTCGTCATTGGAATCGATTGACGCGGTCGATTCAATGCTGCCCGGCATGATTCAGACCGATAGCGAAACTCATCCTCATTCCATACCAATCCTGCTCAGCAGTATTGAATCCGAATCAAATATATGAGAACTAGAAGAGTTCAATACTGATAACAAGCATTGAGGAGGATAAAGATCATGCTCCCACGATTTGAATTCCGTCCTATAGTATTCAGCTTGATTGGTCGATGATGCAACAACTGATTGGGTTATCATTGAAATAGATTCACAACGTCAATTTAATGCTATCTGGCAGGATTCAGACCGATAGCAAAACTCATCTCCAGGCCGTTCCAATCCTGCTCAGCAGTATTGAATTCGATTGAGATGTATGAAATCTAGAGGAGAACGAACACTGATTGTGAGTATTCAGAGGGATAGAATAACCATGCACCCACGATTTCAACTGGATTCTATAGTATTCATCTGGATTGATCGATGATGCAGAGAGTGATTGGGTCATCATTGAAATTGATTGACGCAGTCGACTCGATGCGGCCTGGCAGGATTCAGACCGATAGCAAAACTCATCTGCAGGCCGTTCCAATCCTGCTCGACATTGTGGAATTCGATCCGAATACATGGAATCTAGAGGAGTTCAATACTGATTCAGGGTATTGAGAGGGATAGAAGAACCATGCACCCACGATTTCAATTCGATTCTCCAGTATTTATCTCGATTGGTCAATCACGCAATGAGTGATCTGGTCATCATCGGAATCGATTGATGCCTCGGACTCGATGCTGGCTGACAGGATTCAGGCGGAAAGGAAAACTCATCTTCAGGCCGTTCTAATCCTGCTCAGCAATATTGAATTCGATTGAGATGTAATAAATTTAGAGGAGAACGAACACTGATTGTGAGTTTTCAGAGGGATAGAATAACCATGCACCCACGATTTCAACTGGATTCTGTTGTATTCATCTCGATTGATCAATGACGCATGGAGTGATTGGGTCATCATCGAAATCGACTGACGTAGTCGACTCAATGCTGCCTGCCAGGATTCAGACCGATAGCAAAACTCATCTCCAGGCCGTTCCAAACCTGCTCGACAGTGTGGAATTCGATCCGAATACATGGAATCTAGAGGAGTTCAATACTGATTCAGAGTATTCAGATGGATAGAAGAACCATGCAACCACGATTCCAATCCGATCCTGTGGTATCCATCTCGATTAGTCAATGACGCAATGAGTGATTGGCTCATCATTGAAATCGATTGACGCAGTCGATTCAATGCAGCCTGGCTGGAATCAGACCGATAGCAGAAATCATCTTTAGGCCGTTCCAATCCTGCTCAGCAGTATTGGATTCGATTGAAATGTATGGAATCTAGAGGAGTTCAATACTCATTGTGAGTATCGAGAGGGATAGAATAACCATGCAACCACGATTTCAATTCGATCCTGTAGTGTTCATCTCGATTGGTCAGTCATGCAATGAGTGATTGGGTCATCATCGAAATCGATTGATGCAGTCGACTCAATGCTGCCCAGCAGGATTCAGACCGATAGCGGACTCATCCTTAGAGCGTACCAATCCTGCTCAGCAGTATTGAATTCAATCGAAATACATGGAATTCAGAGGAGTTTGATACCGATTGTAAGTATAGAGGAGGATAGAAACCACTCTTCAACGATCGGTATTCCATCCTATAGTATTAAGCTCGATTGGACATCCACGCAATGAGTGATTGGGTCATCATTGAAATCGATGGACGCAGTCGACTCGATGCTGCCTGGCAGGATTCAGACCGAAAGCAAAACTCATCTCCAGGCCGTTCCAATCCTGCTCAGCAGTATTGAATTCGATTGAGATGTATGAAATCTAGAGGAGTTCAACACTGATTGTGAGTATTGAGAGGGATAGAATAACCATGCACCCACGATTTCAACTGGATTCTGTAGTATTCATCTTGATTGATCAATGACGCAAAGAGTGATTGGGTCATCATTGAAATCGATGGACGCAGTCAATCCAATGCTGCCTGGCTGGAATCAGACCGATAGCAGAACTCATCCTTAAGCCGTTCCAATCCTGCTCAGCAGTATTGAATTCGATTCGAATGTATCGAATCTAGAGGAGTTCAATACTCATTGTGAGTATCGAGAGGGATAGAATAACCATGCACCCACGATTTCAATTCGATTCTGTAGTATTTATCTCGATTGGTCAATCACGCAATGAGTGATCTGGTCATCATCGGAATCGATTGATGCAGTGGACTCGATGCTGCCTGACAGGATTCAGGCGGAAAGCAAAACTCATCTTCAGGCCGTTCTAATCCTGCTCAGCAGTATTGAATTCGATTGAGATGTATGAAATCTAGAGGAGAACGAACACTGATTGTGAGTATTCAGAGGGATAGGATAACCATGCACCCACGATTTCAACTGGATTCTGTTGTATTCATCTCGATTGATCAATGACGCATGGAGTGATTGAGTCATCATCGAAATCGACTGACGAAGTCGACTCAATGCTACCTGGTAGGATGCAGACCGATAGCAAAACACATCTCCAGGCCGTTCCAATCCTGCTCGACAGTATTGGATTCGGATTCAAATACATGGAATCTAGAGGAGTTCAATACTGATTCAGAGTATTGAGAGGAATAGAAGAACCATGCACCCACGATCTCAATTCGAATCTGTGGTATTCACCTCGATTAGTCAAGACGCAATGAGTGATTGGGTCGTCATTGGAATCGATTGACGCGGTCGATTCCATGCTACCCGGCAGGATTTAGACCGATAGCGAAACTCATTCTCAGTCCATAACAATCCTGCTCAGCAGTATTGAATCCGGATCGAATATATGAGAACTAGAAGAGTTCAATACTGATGACAAGCATTGAGGAGGATAGATATCATGCTCCCACGATTCGAATTCCGTCCCATAGTATTCAGCTCGATTGGTCAATGACGCAACAAGTGATTGGGTTATCATTGGAATCGATTCACACCGTCGATTCAATGCTACCTGGCAGGATTCAGACCGATAGCAAAACTCATCTCCAGGCCGTTCCAATCCGGCTGAGCAGTATTGAATTCGATTGAGATGTATGAAATCTAGAGCATTTCAACACTGATTGTGAGTATTGAGAGGGATAGAATCACCATGCTACCACGATTTCAACTGGATCCTATAGTATTCATCTGGATTGATCGATGACGCAGAGAGTAATTGGGTCATAATCAAAATTGATCGACGCAGTCGACTCAATGCTGCCTGGCAGGATTCAGATCAATAGCAAATCTCATCTCCAGGCCGTCCTAATCCTGCTCGACAGTATTGGATTCGATCCAAATACATGGAATCTAGAGGAGTTAAATTCTGATCTGGAGTATTGAGAGGGATAAAAGAACCATGCACCCACGATTCCAATTCGATCCTGTGGTATTGATCTCGATTAGTCAATGACGCAATGAGTGATTGGGTCATCATTGAAATCGATGGACGCAGTCAATCCAATGCTGCCTGGCTGGAATCAGAGCGATAGCAGAACTCATCCTTAAGCCGTTCCAATCCTGCTCAGCAGTATTGAATTCGATTCGAATGTATCGAATCTAGAGGAGTTCAATACTCATTGTGAGTATCGAGAGGGATAGAATAACCATGCAACCACGATTTCAATTCGATTCTGTAGTGTTCATCTCGATTGGTCAGTCATGCAATGAGTGATTGGGTCATCATCGAAATCGATTGATGCAGTCGACTCAATGCTGCCCAGCAGGATTCAGACCGATAGCGGACTCATCCTTAGAGCGAACCAATCCTGCTCAGCAGTATTGAATTCAATCGAAATACATGGAATTCAGAGGAGTTTGATACCGATTGTAAGTATAGAGGAGGATAGAGACCACTTTTCAACGATCGGTATTCCATCCTATAGTATTAAGCTCGATTGGACATCCACGCAATGAGTGATTGGGTCATCATTGAAATCGATGGACGCAGTCGACTCGATGCTGCCTGGCAGGATTCAGACCGAAAGCAAAACTCATCTCCAGGCCGTTCCAATCCTGCTCAGCAGTATTGAATTCGATTGAGATGTATGAAATCTAGAGGAGTTCAACACTGATTGTGAGTATTGAGAGGGATAGAATAACCATGCACCCACGATTTCAACTGGATTCTGTAGTATTCATCTTGATTGATCAATGACGCAAAGAGTGATTGGGTCATCATCGAAATCGATTCACGCAGTCGACTCAATGCTGCCTGGCAGGATGCACACCGATAGCAAAACTCATCTCCAGGCCGTTCCAATCCTGCTCGACAGTATTGGATTCGATTCAAGTACAGGGAATCTAGAGGAAATCAATACTGATTTAGAGTATTGAGAGGGATAGAAGAACCATGCACCCACGATCTCAATTCGAATCTGTGGTATTCACCTCGATTAGTCAAGACGCAATGAGTGATTGGGTCGTCATTGGAATCGATTGACGCGGTCGACTCGATGCTGCCTGGCAGGATTCAGACCGAAAGCAAAACTCATCTCCAGGCCGTTCTAATCCTGCTCAGCAGTATTGAATTCGATTGAGATGTATGAAATCTAGAGGAGAACGAACACTGATTGTGAGTATTCAGAGGGATAGGATAACCATGCACCCACGATTTCAACTGGATTCTGTTGTATTCATCTCGATTGATCAATGACGCACGGAGTGATTGGGTCATCATCGAAATCGACTGACGAAGTCGACTCAATGCTACCTGGTAGGATGCAGACCGATAGCAAAACACATCTCCAGGCCGTTCCAATCCTGCTCGACAGTATTGGATTCGGATTCAAATACATGGAATCTAGAGGAGTTCAATACTGATTCAGAGTATTGAGAGGAATAGAAGAACCATGCACCCACGATCTCAATTCGAATCTGTGGTATTCACCTCGATTAGTCAAGACGCAATGAGTGATTGGGTCGTCATTGGAATCGATTGACGCGGTCGATTCCATGCTACCCGGCAGGATTTAGACCGATAGCGAAACTCATCCTCAGTCCATAACAATCCTGCTCAGCAGTATTGAATCCGGATCGAATATATGAGAACTAGAAGAGTTCAATACTGATGACGAGCATTGAGGAGGATAGATATCATGCTCCCACGATTCGAATTCCGTCCCATAGTATTCAGCTCGATTGGTCAATGACGCAACAAGTGATTGGGTTATCATTGGAATCGATTCACACCGTCGATTCAATGCTACCTGGCAGGATTCAGACCGATAGCAAAACTCATCTCCAGGCCGTTCCAATCCGGCTGAGCAGTATTGAATTCGATTGAGATGTATGAAATCTAGAGCATTTCAACACTGATTGTGAGTATTGAGAGGGATAGAATCACCATGCTACCACGATATCAACTGGATCCTATAGTATTCATCTGGATTGATCGATGACGCAAAGAGTAATTGGGTCATAATCAAAATTGATCGACGCAGTCGACTCAATGCTGCCTGGCAGGATTCAGATCAATAGCAAATCTCATCTCCAGGCCGTCCCAATCCTGCTCGACAGTATTGGATTCGATCCAAATACATGGAATCTAGAGGAGTTAAATTCTGATCTGGAGTATTGAGAGGGATAAAAGAACCATGCACCCACGATTCCAATTCGATCCTGTGGTATTGATCTCGATTAGTCAATGACGCAATGAGTGATTGGGTCATCATTGAAATCGATGGACGCAGTCAATCCAATGCTGCCTGGCTGGAATCAGAGCGATAGCAGAACTCATCCTTAAGCCGTCCCAATCCTGCTCAGCAGTATTGAATTCGATTCGAATGTATCGAATCTAGAGGAGTTCAATACTCATTGTGAGTATCGAGAGGGATAGAATAACCATGCAACCACGATTTCAATTCGATTCTGTAGTGTTCATCTCGATTGGTCAGTCATGCAATGAGTGATTGGGTCATCATCGAAATCGATTGATGCAGTCGACTCAATGCTGCCCAGCAGGATTCAGACCGATAGCGGACTCATCCTTAGAGCGTACCAATCCTGCTCAGCAGTACTGAATTCAATCGAAATACATGGAATTCAGAGGAGTTTGATACCGATTGTAAGTATAGAGGAGGATAGAGACCACTTTTCAACGATCGGTATTCCATCCTATAGTATTAAGCTCGATTGGACATCCACGCAATGAGTGATTGGGTCATCATTGAAATCGATGGACGCAGTCGACTCGATGCTGCCTGGCAGGATTCAGACCGAAAGCAAAACTCATCTCCAGGCCGTTCCAATCCTGCTCAGCAGTATTGAATTCGATTGAGATGTATGAAATCTAGAGGAGTTCAACACTGATTGTGAGTATTGAGAGGGATAGAATAACCATGCACCCACGATTTCAACTGGATTCTGTAGTATTCATCTTGATTGATCAATGACGCAAAGAGTGATTGGGTCATCATCGAAATCGATTCACGCAGTCGACTCAATGCTGCCTGGCAGGATGCACACCGATAGCAAAACTCATCTCCAGGCCGTTCCAATCCTGCTCGACAGTATTGGATTCGATTCAAGTACATGGAATCTAGAGGAAATCAATACTGATTTAGAGTATTGAGAGGGATAGAAGAACCATGCACCCACGATCTCAATTCGAATCTGTGGTATTCACCTCGATTAGTCAAGACGCAATGAGTGATTGGGTCGTCATTGGAATCGATTGACGCGGTCGACTCGATGCTGCCTGGCAGGATTCAGACCGGAAGCAAAACTCATCTCCAGGCCGTTCTAATCCTGCTCAGCAGTATTGAATTCGATTGAGATGTATGAAATCTAGAGGAGAACGAACACTGATTGTGAGTATTCAGAGGGATAGGATAACCATGCACCCACGATTTCAACTGGATTCTGTTGTATTCATCTCGATTGATCAATGACGCACGGAGTGATTGGGTCATCATCGAAATCGACTGACGAAGTCGACTCAATGCTACCTGGTAGGATGCAGACCGATAGCAAAACACATCTCCAGGCCGTTCCAATCCTGCTCGACAGTATTGGATTCGGATTCAAATACATGGAATCTAGAGGAGTTCAATACTGATTCAGAGTATTGAGAGGAATAGAAGAACCATGCACCCACGATCTCAATTCGAATCTGTGGTATTCACCTCGATTAGTCAAGACGCAATGAGTGATTGGGTCGTCATTGGAATCGATTGACGCGGTCGATTCCATGCTACCCGGCAGGATTTAGACCGATAGCGAAACTCATTCTCAGTCCATAACAATCCTGCTCAGCAGTATTGAATCCGGATCGAATATATGAGAACTAGAAGAGTTCAATACTGATGACGAGCATTGAGGAGGATAGATATCATGCTCCCACGATTCGAATTCCGTCCCATAGTATTCAGCTCGATTGGTCAATGACGCAACAAGTGATTGGGTCATCATTGGAATCGATTCACACCGTCGATTCAATGCTACCTGGCAGGATTCAGACCGATAGCAAAACTCATCTCCAGGCCGTTCCAATCCGGCTGAGCAGTATTGAATTCGATTGAGATGTATGAAATCTAGAGCATTTCAACACTGATTGTGAGTATTGAGAGGGATAGAATCACCATGCTACCACGATTTCAACTGGATCCTATAGTATTCATCTGGATTGATCGATGACGCAAAGAGTAATTGGGTCATAATCAAAATGTATCGACGCAGTCGACTCAATGCTGCCTGGCAGGATTCAGACCAATAGCAAATCTCATCTCCAGGCCGTCCCAATCCTGCTCGACAGTATTGGATTCGATCCAAATACATGGAATCTAGAGGAGTTAAATTCTGATCTGGAGTATTGAGAGGGATAAAAGAACCATGCACCCACGATTCCAATTCGATCCTGTGGTATTGATCTCGATTAGTCAATGACGCAATGAGTGATTGGGTCATCATTGAAATCGATGGACGCAGTCAATCCAATGCTGCCTGGCTGGAATCAGACCGATAGCAGAACTCATCCTTAAGCCGTTCCAATCCTGCTCAGCAGTATTGAATTCGATTCGAATGTATCGAATCTAGAGGAGTTCAATACTCATTGTGAGTATCGAGAGGGATAGAATAACAATGCAACCACGATTTCAATTCGATCCTGTAGTGTTCATCTCGATTGGTCAGTCATGCAATGAGTGATTGGGTCATCATCGAAATCGATTGATGCAGTCGACTCAATGCTGCCCAGCAGGATTCAGACCGATAGCGGACTCATCCTTAGAGCGTACCAATCCTGCTCAGCAGTATTGAATTCAATCGAAATACATGGAATTCAGAGGAGTTTGATACCGATTGTAAGTATAGAGGAGGATAGAAACCACTCTTCAACGATCGGTATTCCATCCTATAGTATTAAGCTCGATTGGACATCCACGCAATGAGTGATTGGGTCATCATTGAAATCGATGGACGCAGTCGACTCGATGCTGCCTGGCAGGATTCAGACCGAAAGCAAAACTCATCTCCAGGCCGTTCCAATCCTGCTCAGCAGTATTGAATTCGATTGAGATGTATGAAATCTAGAGGAGTTCAACACTGATTGTGAGTATTGAGAGGGATAGAATAACCATGCACCCACGATTTCAACTGGATTCTGTAGTATTCATCTTGATTGATCAATGACGCAAAGAGTGATTGGGTCATCATTGAAATCGATGGACGCAGTCAATCCAATGCTGCCTGGCTGGAATCAGACCGATAGCAGAACTCATCCTTAAGCCGTTCCAATCCTGCTCAGCAGTATTGAATTCGATTCGAATGTATCGAATCTAGAGGAGTTCAATACTCATTGTGAGTATCGAGAGGGATAGAATAACCATGCACCCACGATTTCAATTCGATTCTGTAGTATTTATCTCGATTGGTCAATCACGCAATGAGTGATCTGGTCATCATCGGAATCGATTGATGCAGTGGACTCGATGCTGCCTGACAGGATTCAGGCGGAAAGCAAAACTCATCTTCAGGCCGTTCTAATCCTGCTCAGCAGTATTGAATTCGATTGAGATGTATGAAATCTAGAGGAGAACGAACACTGATTGTGAGTATTCAGAGGGATAGGATAACCATGCACCCACGATTTCAACTGGATTCTGTTGTATTCATCTCGATTGATCAATGACGCATGGAGTGATTGAGTCATCATCGAAATCGACTGACGAAGTCGACTCAATGCTACCTGGTAGGATGCAGACCGATAGCAAAACACATCTCCAGGCCGTTCCAATCCTGCTCGACAGTATTGGATTCGGATTCAAATACATGGAATCTAGAGGAGTTCAATACTGATTCAGAGTATTGAGAGGAATAGAAGAACCATGCACCCACGATCTCAATTCGAATCTGTGGTATTCACCTCGATTAGTCAAGACGCAATGAGTGATTGGGTCGTCATTGGAATCGATTGACGCGGTCGATTCCATGCTACCCGGCAGGATTTAGACCGATAGCGAAACTCATTCTCAGTCCATAACAATCCTGCTCAGCAGTATTGAATCCGGATCGAATATATGAGAACTAGAAGAGTTCAATACTGATGACAAGCATTGAGGAGGATAGATATCATGCTCCCACGATTCGAATTCCGTCCCATAGTATTCAGCTCGATTGGTCAATGACGCAACAAGTGATTGGGTTATCATTGGAATCGATTCACACCGTCGATTCAATGCTACCTGGCAGGATTCAGACCGATAGCAAAACTCATCTCCAGGCCGTTCCAATCCGGCTGAGCAGTATTGAATTCGATTGAGATGTATGAAATCTAGAGCATTTCAACACTGATTGTGAGTATTGAGAGGGATAGAATCACCATGCTACCACGATTTCAACTGGATCCTATAGTATTCATCTGGATTGATCGATGACGCAGAGAGTAATTGGGTCATAATCAAAATTGATCGACGCAGTCGACTCAATGCTGCCTGGCAGGATTCAGATCAATAGCAAATCTCATCTCCAGGCCGTCCTAATCCTGCTCGACAGTATTGGATTCGATCCAAATACATGGAATCTAGAGGAGTTAAATTCTGATCTGGAGTATTGAGAGGGATAAAAGAACCATGCACCCACGATTCCAATTCGATCCTGTGGTATTGATCTCGATTAGTCAATGACGCAATGAGTGATTGGGTCATCATTGAAATCGATGGACGCAGTCAATCCAATGCTGCCTGGCTGGAATCAGAGCGATAGCAGAACTCATCCTTAAGCCGTTCCAATCCTGCTCAGCAGTATTGAATTCGATTCGAATGTATCGAATCTAGAGGAGTTCAATACTCATTGTGAGTATCGAGAGGGATAGAATAACCATGCAACCACGATTTCAATTCGATTCTGTAGTGTTCATCTCGATTGGTCAGTCATGCAATGAGTGATTGGGTCATCATCGAAATCGATTGATGCAGTCGACTCAATGCTGCCCAGCAGGATTCAGACCGATAGCGGACTCATCCTTAGAGCGTACCAATCCTGCTCAGCAGTATTGAATTCAATCGAAATACATGGAATTCAGAGGAGTTTGATACCGATTGTAAGTATAGAGGAGGATAGAGACCACTTTTCAACGATCGGTATTCCATCCTATAGTATTAAGCTCGATTGGACATCCACGCAATGAGTGATTGGGTCATCATTGAAATCGATGGACGCAGTCGACTCGATGCTGCCTGGCAGGATTCAGACCGAAAGCAAAACTCATCTCCAGGCCGTTCCAATCCTGCTCAGCAGTATTGAATTCGATTGAGATGTATGAAATCTAGAGGAGTTCAACACTGATTGTGAGTATTGAGAGGGATAGAATAACCATGCACCCACGATTTCAACTGGATTCTGTAGTATTCATCTTGATTGATCAATGACGCAAAGAGTAATTGGGTCATCATCGAAATCGATTCACGCAGTCGACTCAATGCTGCCTGGCAGGATGCACACCGATAGCAAAACTCATCTCCAGGCCGTTCCAATCCTGCTCGACAGTATTGGATTCGATTCAAGTACATGGAATCTAGAGGAAATCAATACTGATTTAGAGTATTGAGAGGGATAGAAGAACCATGCACCCACGATCTCAATTCGAATCTGTGGTATTCACCTCGATTAGTCAAGACGCAATGAGTGATTGGGTCGTCATTGGAATCGATTGACGCGGTCGACTCGATGCTGCCTGGCAGGATTCAGACCGAAAGCAAAACTCATCTCCGGGCCGTTCTAATCCTGCTCAGCAGTATTGAATTCGATTGAGATGTATGGAATCTAGAGGATTCCAACACTGATTGTGAGTATTGAGAGGGATAGAATAACCATGCACCCACGATTTCAACTGGATTCTGTAGTATTCATCTTGATTGATCAATGACGCAAAGAGTGATTGGGTCATCATCGAAATCGATTCACGCAGTCGACTCGATGCTGCCTGGCAGGATGCACACCGATAGCAAAACTCATCTCCAGGCCGTTCCAATCCTGCTCGACAGTATTGAATCCAATCAAAATACATGGAATTCAGAGGAGTTGATACCGATTGTAAGTATTGAGGAGGATAGAGACCACTCTCCAACGATCGGTATTCCATCCTATAGTATTAAGCTCGATTGAACAATCACGCAATGAGTGATTGGGTCATCATTGAAATCGATGGACGCAGTCGACTCGATGCTGCCTGGCAGGATTCAGACCAAAAGCAAAACTCATCTTCAGGCCGTTCCAATCCTGCTCAGCAGTATTGAATTCGATTGAGATGTATGGAATCTAGAGGATTCCAACACTGATTGTGAGTATTGAGAGGGATAGAATAACCATGCACCCACGATTTCAACTGGATTCTGTAGTATTCATCTTGATTGATCAATGACGCAAAGAGTGATTGGGTCATCATCGAAATCGATTCACGCAGTCGACTCGATGCTGCCTGGCAGGATGCACACCGATAGCAAAACTCATCTCCAGGCCGTTCCAATCCTGCTCGACAGTATTGGATTCGATTCAAGTACATGGAATCTAGAGGAGTTCAATACTGATTCAGAGTATTGAGAGGGATAGAAGAACCATGCACCCACGATTTCATTTCGATTCTGTGGTATTCATCTCCATTAGTCAATGACGCAATGAGTGATTGGGTCGTCATTGGAATCGATTGACGCGGTCGATTCAATGCTGCCCGGCATGATTCAGACCGATAGCGAAACTCATCCTCATTCCATACCAATCCTGCTCAGCAGTATTGAATCCGAATCAAATATATGAGAACTAGAAGAGTTCAATACTGATAACAAGCATTGAGGAGGATAAAGATCATGCTCCCACGATTTGAATTCCGTCCTATAGTATTCAGCTTGATTGGTCGATGATGCAACAACTGATTGGGTTATCATTGAAATAGATTCACAACGTCAATTTAATGCTATCTGGCAGGATTCAGACCGATAGCAAAACTCATCTCCAGGCCGTTCCAATCCTGCTCAGCAGTATTGAATTCGATTGAGATGTATGAAATCTAGAGGAGAACGAACACTGATTGTGAGTATTCAGAGGGATAGAATAACCATGCACCCACGATTTCAACTGGATTCTATAGTATTCATCTGGATTGATCGATGATGCAGAGAGTGATTGGGTCATCATTGAAATTGATTGACGCAGTCGACTCGATGCGGCCTGGCAGGATTCAGACCGATAGCAAAACTCATCTGCAGGCCGTTCCAATCCTGCTCGACATTGTGGAATTCGATCCGAATACATGGAATCTAGAGGAGTTCAATACTGATTCAGGGTATTGAGAGGGATAGAAGAACCATGCACCCACGATTTCAATTCGATTCTCCAGTATTTATCTCGATTGGTCAATCACGCAATGAGTGATCTGGTCATCATCGGAATCGATTGATGCCTCGGACTCGATGCTGGCTGACAGGATTCAGGCGGAAAGGAAAACTCATCTTCAGGCCGTTCTAATCCTGCTCAGCAATATTGAATTCGATTGAGATGTAATAAATTTAGAGGAGAACGAACACTGATTGTGAGTTTTCAGAGGGATAGAATAACCATGCACCCACGATTTCAACTGGATTCTGTTGTATTCATCTCGATTGATCAATGACGCATGGAGTGATTGGGTCATCATCGAAATCGACTGACGTAGTCGACTCAATGCTGCCTGCCAGGATTCAGACCGATAGCAAAACTCATCTCCAGGCCGTTCCAAACCTGCTCGACAGTGTGGAATTCGATCCGAATACATGGAATCTAGAGGAGTTCAATACTGATTCAGAGTATTCAGATGGATAGAAGAACCATGCAACCACGATTCCAATCCGATCCTGTGGTATCCATCTCGATTAGTCAATGACGCAATGAGTGATTGGCTCATCATTGAAATCGATTGACGCAGTCGATTCAATGCAGCCTGGCTGGAATCAGACCGATAGCAGAAATCATCTTTAGGCCGTTCCAATCCTGCTCAGCAGTATTGGATTCGATTGAAATGTATGGAATCTAGAGGAGTTCAATACTCATTGTGAGTATCGAGAGGGATAGAATAACCATGCAACCACGATTTCAATTCGATCCTGTAGTGTTCATCTCGATTGGTCAGTCATGCAATGAGTGATTGGGTCATCATCGAAATCGATTGATGCAGTCGACTCAATGCTGCCCAGCAGGATTCAGACCGATAGCGGACTCATCCTTAGAGCGTACCAATCCTGCTCAGCAGTATTGAATTCAATCGAAATACATGGAATTCAGAGGAGTTTGATACCGATTGTAAGTATAGAGGAGGATAGAAACCACTCTTCAACGATCGGTATTCCATCCTATAGTATTAAGCTCGATTGGACATCCACGCAATGAGTGATTGGGTCATCATTGAAATCGATGGACGCAGTCGACTCGATGCTGCCTGGCAGGATTCAGACCGAAAGCAAAACTCATCTCCAGGCCGTTCCAATCCTGCTCAGCAGTATTGAATTCGATTGAGATGTATGAAATCTAGAGGAGTTCAACACTGATTGTGAGTATTGAGAGGGATAGAATAACCATGCACCCACGATTTCAACTGGATTCTGTAGTATTCATCTTGATTGATCAATGACGCAAAGAGTGATTGGGTCATCATTGAAATCGATGGACGCAGTCAATCCAATGCTGCCTGGCTGGAATCAGACCGATAGCAGAACTCATCCTTAAGCCGTTCCAATCCTGCTCAGCAGTATTGAATTCGATTCGAATGTATCGAATCTAGAGGAGTTCAATACTCATTGTGAGTATCGAGAGGGATAGAATAACCATGCACCCACGATTTCAATTCGATTCTGTAGTATTTATCTCGATTGGTCAATCACGCAATGAGTGATCTGGTCATCATCGGAATCGATTGATGCAGTGGACTCGATGCTGCCTGACAGGATTCAGGCGGAAAGCAAAACTCATCTTCAGGCCGTTCTAATCCTGCTCAGCAGTATTGAATTCGATTGAGATGTATGAAATCTAGAGGAGAACGAACACTGATTGTGAGTATTCAGAGGGATAGGATAACCATGCACCCACGATTTCAACTGGATTCTGTTGTATTCATCTCGATTGATCAATGACGCATGGAGTGATTGAGTCATCATCGAAATCGACTGACGAAGTCGACTCAATGCTACCTGGTAGGATGCAGACCGATAGCAAAACACATCTCCAGGCCGTTCCAATCCTGCTCGACAGTATTGGATTCGGATTCAAATACATGGAATCTAGAGGAGTTCAATACTGATTCAGAGTATTGAGAGGAATAGAAGAACCATGCACCCACGATCTCAATTCGAATCTGTGGTATTCACCTCGATTAGTCAAGACGCAATGAGTGATTGGGTCGTCATTGGAATCGATTGACGCGGTCGATTCCATGCTACCCGGCAGGATTTAGACCGATAGCGAAACTCATTCTCAGTCCATAACAATCCTGCTCAGCAGTATTGAATCCGGATCGAATATATGAGAACTAGAAGAGTTCAATACTGATGACAAGCATTGAGGAGGATAGATATCATGCTCCCACGATTCGAATTCCGTCCCATAGTATTCAGCTCGATTGGTCAATGACGCAACAAGTGATTGGGTTATCATTGGAATCGATTCACACCGTCGATTCAATGCTACCCGGCAGGATTCAGACCGATAGCAAAACTCATCTCCAGGCCGTTCCAATCCGGCTGAGCAGTATTGAATTCGATTGAGATGTATGAAATCTAGAGCATTTCAACACTGATTGTGAGTATTGAGAGGGATAGAATCACCATGCTACCACGATTTCAACTGGATCCTATAGTATTCATCTGGATTGATCGATGACGCAGAGAGTAATTGGGTCATAATCAAAATTGATCGACGCAGTCGACTCAATGCTGCCTGGCAGGATTCAGATCAATAGCAAATCTCATCTCCAGGCCGTCCTAATCCTGCTCGACAGTATTGGATTCGATCCAAATACATGGAATCTAGAGGAGTTAAATTCTGATCTGGAGTATTGAGAGGGATAAAAGAACCATGCACCCACGATTCCAATTCGATCCTGTGGTATTGATCTCGATTAGTCAATGACGCAATGAGTGATTGGGTCATCATTGAAATCGATGGACGCAGTCAATCCAATGCTGCCTGGCTGGAATCAGAGCGATAGCAGAACTCATCCTTAAGCCGTTCCAATCCTGCTCAGCAGTATTGAATTCGATTCGAATGTATCGAATCTAGAGGAGTTCAATACTCATTGTGAGTATCGAGAGGGATAGAATAACCATGCAACCACGATTTCAATTCGATTCTGTAGTGTTCATCTCGATTGGTCAGTCATGCAATGAGTGATTGGGTCATCATCGAAATCGATTGATGCAGTCGACTCAATGCTGCCCAGCAGGATTCAGACCGATAGCGGACTCATCCTTAGAGCGAACCAATCCTGCTCAGCAGTATTGAATTCAATCGAAATACATGGAATTCAGAGGAGTTTGATACCGATTGTAAGTATAGAGGAGGATAGAGACCACTTTTCAACGATCGGTATTCCATCCTATAGTATTAAGCTCGATTGGACATCCACGCAATGAGTGATTGGGTCATCATTGAAATCGATGGACGCAGTCGACTCGATGCTGCCTGGCAGGATTCAGACCGAAAGCAAAACTCATCTCCAGGCCGTTCCAATCCTGCTCAGCAGTATTGAATTCGATTGAGATGTATGAAATCTAGAGGAGTTCAACACTGATTGTGAGTATTGAGAGGGATAGAATAACCATGCACCCACGATTTCAACTGGATTCTGTAGTATTCATCTTGATTGATCAATGACGCAAAGAGTGATTGGGTCATCATCGAAATCGATTCACGCAGTCGACTCAATGCTGCCTGGCAGGATGCACACCGATAGCAAAACTCATCTCCAGGCCGTTCCAATCCTGCTCGACAGTATTGGATTCGATTCAAGTACAGGGAATCTAGAGGAAATCAATACTGATTTAGAGTATTGAGAGGGATAGAAGAACCATGCACCCACGATCTCAATTCGAATCTGTGGTATTCACCTCGATTAGTCAAGACGCAATGAGTGATTGGGTCGTCATTGGAATCGATTGACGCGGTCGACTCGATGCTGCCTGGCAGGATTCAGACCGAAAGCAAAACTCATCTCCAGGCCGTTCTAATCCTGCTCAGCAGTATTGAATTCGATTGAGATGTATGAAATCTAGAGGAGAACGAACACTGATTGTGAGTATTCAGAGGGATAGGATAACCATGCACCCACGATTTCAACTGGATTCTGTTGTATTCATCTCGATTGATCAATGACGCACGGAGTGATTGGGTCATCATCGAAATCGACTGACGAAGTCGACTCAATGCTACCTGGTAGGATGCAGACCGATAGCAAAACACATCTCCAGGCCGTTCCAATCCTGCTCGACAGTATTGGATTCGGATTCAAATACATGGAATCTAGAGGAGTTCAATACTGATTCAGAGTATTGAGAGGAATAGAAGAACCATGCACCCACGATCTCAATTCGAATCTGTGGTATTCACCTCGATTAGTCAAGACGCAATGAGTGATTGGGTCGTCATTGGAATCGATTGACGCGGTCGATTCCATGCTACCCGGCAGGATTTAGACCGATAGCGAAACTCATCCTCAGTCCATAACAATCCTGCTCAGCAGTATTGAATCCGGATCGAATATATGAGAACTAGAAGAGTTCAATACTGATGACGAGCATTGAGGAGGATAGATATCATGCTCCCACGATTCGAATTCCGTCCCATAGTATTCAGCTCGATTGGTCAATGACGCAACAAGTGATTGGGTTATCATTGGAATCGATTCACACCGTCGATTCAATGCTACCTGGCAGGATTCAGACCGATAGCAAAACTCATCTCCAGGCCGTTCCAATCCGGCTGAGCAGTATTGAATTCGATTGAGATGTATGAAATCTAGAGCATTTCAACACTGATTGTGAGTATTGAGAGGGATAGAATCACCATGCTACCACGATATCAACTGGATCCTATAGTATTCATCTGGATTGATCGATGACGCAAAGAGTAATTGGGTCATAATCAAAATTGATCGACGCAGTCGACTCAATGCTGCCTGGCAGGATTCAGATCAATAGCAAATCTCATCTCCAGGCCGTCCCAATCCTGCTCGACAGTATTGGATTCGATCCAAATACATGGAATCTAGAGGAGTTAAATTCTGATCTGGAGTATTGAGAGGGATAAAAGAACCATGCACCCACGATTCCAATTCGATCCTGTGGTATTGATCTCGATTAGTCAATGACGCAATGAGTGATTGGGTCATCATTGAAATCGATGGACGCAGTCAATCCAATGCTGCCTGGCTGGAATCAGAGCGATAGCCGAACTCATCCTTAAGCCGTTCCAATCCTGCTCAGCAGTATTGAATTCGATTCGAATGTATCGAATCTAGAGGAGTTCAATACTCATTGTGAGTATCGAGAGGGATAGAATAACCATGCAACCACGATTTCAATTCGATTCTGTAGTGTTCATCTCGATTGGTCAGTCATGCAATGAGTGATTGGGTCATCATCGAAATCGATTGATGCAGTCGACTCAATGCTGCCCAGCAGGATTCAGACCGATAGCGGACTCATCCTTAGAGCGTACCAATCCTGCTCAGCAGTACTGAATTCAATCGAAATACATGGAATTCAGAGGAGTTTGATACCGATTGTAAGTATAGAGGAGGATAGAGACCACTTTTCAACGATCGGTATTCCATCCTATAGTATTAAGCTCGATTGGACATCCACGCAATGAGTGATTGGGTCATCATTGAAATCGATGGACGCAGTCGACTCGATGCTGCCTGGCAGGATTCAGACCGAAAGCAAAACTCATCTCCAGGCCGTTCCAATCCTGCTCAGCAGTATTGAATTCGATTGAGATGTATGAAATCTAGAGGAGTTCAACACTGATTGTGAGTATTGAGAGGGATAGAATAACCATGCACCCACGATTTCAACTGGATTCTGTAGTATTCATCTTGATTGATCAATGACGCAAAGAGTGATTGGGTCATCATCGAAATCGATTCACGCAGTCGACTCAATGCTGCCTGGCAGGATGCACACCGATAGCAAAACTCATCTCCAGGCCGTTCCAATCCTGCTCGACAGTATTGGATTCGATTCAAGTACATGGAATCTAGAGGAAATCAATACTGATTTAGAGTATTGAGAGGGATAGAAGAACCATGCACCCACGATCTCAATTCGAATCTGTGGTATTCACCTCGATTAGTCAAGACGCAATGAGTGATTGGGTCGTCATTGGAATCGATTGACGCGGTCGACTCGATGCTGCCTGGCAGGATTCAGACCGGAAGCAAAACTCATCTCCAGGCCGTTCTAATCCTGCTCAGCAGTATTGAATTCGATTGAGATGTATGAAATCTAGAGGAGAACGAACACTGATTGTGAGTATTCAGAGGGATAGGATAACCATGCACCCACGATTTCAACTGGATTCTGTTGTATTCATCTCGATTGATCAATGACGCACGGAGTGATTGGGTCATCATCGAAATCGACTGACGAAGTCGACTCAATGCTACCTGGTAGGATGCAGACCGATAGCAAAACACATCTCCAGGCCGTTCCAATCCTGCTCGACAGTATTGGATTCGGATTCAAATACATGGAATCTAGAGGAGTTCAATACTGATTCAGAGTATTGAGAGGAATAGAAGAACCATGCACCCACGATCTCAATTCGAATCTGTGGTATTCACCTCGATTAGTCAAGACGCAATGAGTGATTGGGTCGTCATTGGAATCGATTGACGCGGTCGATTCCATGCTACCCGGCAGGATTTAGACCGATAGCGAAACTCATTCTCAGTCCATAACAATCCTGCTCAGCAGTATTGAATCCGGATCGAATATATGAGAACTAGAAGAGTTCAATACTGATGACGAGCATTGAGGAGGATAGATATCATGCTCCCACGATTCGAATTCCGTCCCATAGTATTCAGCTCGATTGGTCAATGACGCAACAAGTGATTGGGTCATCATTGGAATCGATTCACACCGTCGATTCAATGCTACCTGGCAGGATTCAGACCGATAGCAAAACTCATCTCCAGGCCGTTCCAATCCGGCTGAGCAGTATTGAATTCGATTGAGATGTATGAAATCTAGAGCATTTCAACACTGATTGTGAGTATTGAGAGGGATAGAATCACCATGCTACCACGATTTCAACTGGATCCTATAGTATTCATCTGGATTGATCGATGACGCAAAGAGTAATTGGGTCATAATCAAAATGTATCGACGCAGTCGACTCAATGCTGCCTGGCAGGATTCAGACCAATAGCAAATCTCATCTCCAGGCCGTCCCAATCCTGCTCGACAGTATTGGATTCGATCCAAATACATGGAATCTAGAGGAGTTAAATTCTGATCTGGAGTATTGAGAGGGATAAAAGAACCATGCACCCACGATTCCAATTCGATCCTGTGGTATTGATCTCGATTAGTCAATGACGCAATGAGTGATTGGGTCATCATTGAAATCGATGGACGCAGTCAATCCAATGCTGCCTGGCTGGAATCAGACCGATAGCAGAACTCATCCTTAAGCCGTTCCAATCCTGCTCAGCAGTATTGAATTCGATTCGAATGTATCGAATCTAGAGGAGTTCAATACTCATTGTGAGTATCGAGAGGGATAGAATAACAATGCAACCACGATTTCAATTCGATCCTGTAGTGTTCATCTCGATTGGTCAGTCATGCAATGAGTGATTGGGTCATCATCGAAATCGATTGATGCAGTCGACTCAATGCTGCCCAGCAGGATTCAGACCGATAGCGGACTCATCCTTAGAGCGTACCAATCCTGCTCAGCAGTATTGAATTCAATCGAAATACATGGAATTCAGAGGAGTTTGATACCGATTGTAAGTATAGAGGAGGATAGAAACCACTCTTCAACGATCGGTATTCCATCCTATAGTATTAAGCTCGATTGGACATCCACGCAATGAGTGATTGGGTCATCATTGAAATCGATGGACGCAGTCGACTCGATGCTGCCTGGCAGGATTCAGACCGAAAGCAAAACTCATCTCCAGGCCGTTCCAATCCTGCTCAGCAGTATTGAATTCGATTGAGATGTATGAAATCTAGAGGAGTTCAACACTGATTGTGAGTATTGAGAGGGATAGAATAACCATGCACCCACGATTTCAACTGGATTCTGTAGTATTCATCTTGATTGATCAATGACGCAAAGAGTGATTGGGTCATCATTGAAATCGATGGACGCAGTCAATCCAATGCTGCCTGGCTGGAATCAGACCGATAGCAGAACTCATCCTTAAGCCGTTCCAATCCTGCTCAGCAGTATTGAATTCGATTCGAATGTATCGAATCTAGAGGAGTTCAATACTCATTGTGAGTATCGAGAGGGATAGAATAACCATGCACCCACGATTTCAATTCGATTCTGTAGTATTTATCTCGATTGGTCAATCACGCAATGAGTGATCTGGTCATCATCGGAATCGATTGATGCAGTGGACTCGATGCTGCCTGACAGGATTCAGGCGGAAAGCAAAACTCATCTTCAGGCCGTTCTAATCCTGCTCAGCAGTATTGAATTCGATTGAGATGTATGAAATCTAGAGGAGAACGAACACTGATTGTGAGTATTCAGAGGGATAGGATAACCATGCACCCACGATTTCAACTGGATTCTGTTGTATTCATCTCGATTGATCAATGACGCATGGAGTGATTGAGTCATCATCGAAATCGACTGACGAAGTCGACTCAATGCTACCTGGTAGGATGCAGACCGATAGCAAAACACATCTCCAGGCCGTTCCAATCCTGCTCGACAGTATTGGATTCGGATTCAAATACATGGAATCTAGAGGAGTTCAATACTGATTCAGAGTATTGAGAGGAATAGAAGAACCATGCACCCACGATCTCAATTCGAATCTGTGGTATTCACCTCGATTAGTCAAGACGCAATGAGTGATTGGGTCGTCATTGGAATCGATTGACGCGGTCGATTCCATGCTATCCGGCAGGATTTAGACCGATAGCGAAACTCATTCTCAGTCCATAACAATCCTGCTCAGCAGTATTGAATCCGGATCGAATATATGAGAACTAGAAGAGTTCAATACTGATGACAAGCATTGAGGAGGATAGATATCATGCTCCCACGATTCGAATTCCGTCCCATAGTATTCAGCTCGATTGGTCAATGACGCAACAAGTGATTGGGTTATCATTGGAATCGATTCACACCGTCGATTCAATGCTACCTGGCAGGATTCAGACCGATAGCAAAACTCATCTCCAGGCCGTTCCAATCCGGCTGAGCAGTATTGAATTCGATTGAGATGTATGAAATCTAGAGCATTTCAACACTGATTGTGAGTATTGAGAGGGATAGAATCACCATGCTACCACGATTTCAACTGGATCCTATAGTATTCATCTGGATTGATCGATGACGCAGAGAGTAATTGGGTCATAATCAAAATTGATCGACGCAGTCGACTCAATGCTGCCTGGCAGGATTCAGATCAATAGCAAATCTTATCTCCAGGCCGTCCTAATCCTGCTCGACAGTATTGGATTCGATCCAAATACATGGAATCTAGAGGAGTTAAATTCTGATCTGGAGTATTGAGAGGGATAAAAGAACCATGCACCCACGATTCCAATTCGATCCTGTGGTATTGATCTCGATTAGTCAATGACGCAATGAGTGATTGGGTCATCATTGAAATCGATGGACGCAGTCAATCCAATGCTGCCTGGCTGGAATCAGAGCGATAGCAGAACTCATCCTTAAGCCGTTCCAATCCTGCTCAGCAGTATTGAATTCGATTCGAATGTATCGAATCTAGAGGAGTTCAATACTCATTGTGAGTATCGAGAGGGATAGAATAACCATGCAACCACGATTTCAATTCGATTCTGTAGTGTTCATCTCGATTGGTCAGTCATGCAATGAGTGATTGGGTCATCATCGAAATCGATTGATGCAGTCGACTCAATGCTGCCCAGCAGGATTCAGACCGATAGCGGACTCATCCTTAGAGCGTACCAATCCTGCTCAGCAGTATTGAATTCAATCGAAATACATGGAATTCAGAGGAGTTTGATACCGATTGTAAGTATAGAGGAGGATAGAGACCACTTTTCAACGATCGGTATTCCATCCTATAGTATTAAGCTCGATTGGACATCCACGCAATGAGTGATTGGGTCATCATTGAAATCGATGGACGCAGTCGACTCGATGCTGCCTGGCAGGATTCAGACCGAAAGCAAAACTCATCTCCAGGCCGTTCCAATCCTGCTCAGCAGTATTGAATTCGATTGAGATGTATGAAATCTAGAGGAGTTCAACACTGATTGTGAGTATTGAGAGGGATAGAATAACCATGCACCCACGATTTCAACTGGATTCTGTAGTATTCATCTTGATTGATCAATGACGCAAAGAGTGATTGGGTCATCATCGAAATCGATTCACGCAGTCGACTCAATGCTGCCTGGCAGGATGCACACCGATAGCAAAACTCATCTCCAGGCCGTTCCAATCCTGCTCGACAGTATTGGATTCGATTCAAGTACATGGAATCTAGAGGAAATCAATACTGATTTAGAGTATTGAGAGGGATAGAAGAACCATGCACCCACGATCTCAATTCGAATCTGTGGTATTCACCTCGATTAGTCAAGACGCAATGAGTGATTGGGTCGTCATTGGAATCGATTGACGCGGTCGACTCGATGCTGCCTGGCAGGATTCAGACCGAAAGCAAAACTCATCTCCGGGCCGTTCTAATCCTGCTCAGCAGTATTGAATTCGATTGAGATGTATGAAATCTAGAGGAGAACGAACACTGATTGTGAGTATTCAGAGGGATAGGATAACCATGCACCCACGATTTCAACTGGATTCTGTTGTATTCATCTCGATTGATCAATGACGCACGGAGTGATTGGGTCATCATCGAAATCGACTGACGAAGTCGACTCAATGCTACCTGGTAGGATGCAGACCGATAGCAAAACACATCTCCAGGCCGTTCCAATCCTGCTCGACAGTATTGGATTCGGATTCAAATACATGGAATCTAGAGGAGCTCAATACTGATTCAGAGTATTGAGAGGAATAGAAGAACCATGCACCCACGATCTCAATTCGAATCTGTGGTATTCACCTCGATTAGTCAAGACGCAATGAGTGATTGGGTCGTCATTGGAATCGATTGACGCGGTCGATTCCATGCTACCCGGCAGGATTTAGACCGATAGCGAAACTCATCCTCAGTCCATAACAATCCTGCTCAGCAGTATTGAATCCGGATCGAATATATGAGAACTAGAAGAGTTCAATACTGATGACGAGCATTGAGGAGGATAGATATCATGCTCCCACGATTCGAATTCCGTCCCATAGTATTCAGCTCGATTGGTCAATGACGCAACAAGTGATTGGGTTATCATTGGAATCGATTCACACCGTCGATTCAATGCTACCTGGCAGGATTCAGACCGATAGCAAAACTCATCTCCAGGCCGTTCCAATCCGGCTGAGCAGTATTGAATTCGATTGAGATGTATGAAATCTAGAGCATTTCAACACTGATTGTGAGTATTGAGAGGGATAGAATCACCATGCTACCACGATTTCAACTGGATCCTATAGTATTCATCTGGATTGATCGATGACGCAAAGAGTAATTGGGTCATAATCAAAATTGATCGACGCAGTCGACTCAATGCTGCCTGGCAGGATCCAGACCAATAGCAAATCTCATCTCCAGGCCGTCCCAATCCTGCTCGACAGTATTGGATTCGATCCAAATACATGGAATCTAGAGGAGTTAAATTCTGATCTGGAGTATTGAGAGGGATAAAAGAACCATGCACCCACGATTCCAATTCGATCCTGTGGTATTGATCTCGATTAGTCAATGACGCAATGAGTGATTGGGTCATCATTGAAATCGATGGACGCAGTCAATCCAATGCTGCCTGGCTGGAATCAGACCGATAGCAGAACTCATCCTTAAGCCGTTCCAATCCTGCTCAGCAGTATTGAATTCGATTCGAATGTATCGAATCTAGAGGAGTTCAATACTCATTGTGAGTATCGAGAGGGATAGAATAACCATGCAACCACGATTTCAATTCGATTCTGTAGTGTTCATCTCGATTGGTCAGTCATGCAATGAGTGATTGGGTCATCATCGAAATCGATTGATGCAGTCGACTCAATGCTGCCCAGCAGGATTCAGACCGATAGCGGACTCATCCTTAGAGCGTACCAATCCTGCTCAGCAGTATTGAATTCAATCGAAATACATGGAATTCAGAGGAGTTTGATACCGATTGTAAGTATAGAGGAGGATAGAGACCACTTTCCAACGATCTGTATTCCATCCTATAGTATTAAGGTCGATTGGACATCCACGCAATGAGTGATTGGGTCATCATTGAAATCGATGGACGCAGTCGACTCGATGCTGCCTGGCAGGATTCAGACCGAAAGCAAAACTCATCTCCAGGCCGTTCCAATCCTGCTCAGCAGTATTGAATTCGATTGAGATGTATGAAATCTAGAGGAGTTCAACACTGATTGTGAGTATTGAGAGGGATAGAATAACCATGCACCCACGATTTCAACTGGATTCTGTAGTATTCATCTTGATTGATCAATGACGCAAAGAGTGATTGGGTCATCATCGAAATCGATTCACGCAGTCGACTCAATGCTGCCTGGCAGGATGCACACCGATAGCAAAACTCATCTCCAGGCCGTTCCAATCCTGCTCGACAGTATTGGATTCGATTCAAGTACATGGAATCTAGAGGAAATCAATACTGATTTAGAGTATTGAGAGGGATAGAAGAACCATGTACCCACGATTTCAATTCGATTCTGTGGTATTCATCTTCATTAGTCAATGACGCAATGAGTGATTGGGTCATCGTTGGAATACATTGACGCGGTCGATTCAATGCTGCCCGGCAGGATTCAGACCGATAGCGAAACTCATCCTCATTCCATACCAATCCTGCTCAGCAGTATTGAATCCGGATCAAATATATGAGAACTAGAAGAGTTCAATACTGATTACAAGCATTGAGGAGGATAAAGATCATGCTCCCACGATTTGAATTCCGTCCTATAGTATTCAGCTTGATTGGTCAATGATGCAACAAGTGATTGGGTTATCATTGAAATAGATTCACAACGTCAATTTAATGCTACCTGGCAGGATTCAGACCGATAGCAAAACTCATCCCCAGGCCGTTCCAATCCTGCTCAGCAGTATTGATATCGATTGAGATGAAGGAAATCTAGAGGAGTTCAACAATGATTGTGAGTATTGAGAGGGATAGAATAACCGTGCTACCACGATTCCAACTGGTTTCTGTAGTTTTCATCTGGATTGATCGATGACGCAGAGAGTGATTGGGTCATCATTGAAATTGATTGACGCAGTCGACTCAATGCTGCCTGGCACGACTCAGACCGATAGCAAAACTCATCTCCAGGCCGTTCCAATCCTGCTCGACAGTGTGGAATTCGATCCGAATACATGGAATCTAGAGGAGTTCAATACTGATTCAGAGTATTGAGAGGGATAGAGGAACCATGCACCCACGATTCCAATTCGATCCTGTGGTATCCATCTCGATTAGTCAATGACGCAATGAGTGATTGGCTCATCATTGAAATCGATTGACGCAGTCAATTCAATGCAGCCTGGCTGGAATCAGACCGATAGCAGAACTCATCTTTAGGCCGTTCCAATCCTGCTCAGCAGTATTGGATTCGATTGAAATGTATGGAATCTATAGGAGTTTAATACTGGTTGTGAGTATTGGGAGGGATAGAATAACCATGCACCCACGATTTCAATTCGATTCTGTAGTATTTATCTCGATTGGTCAATCACGCAATGATTGATCTGGTCTTCATCGGAATCGATTGATGCAGTCGACTCGATGCTGCCTCACAGGATTCAGGCGGAAAGCGAAACTCATCTTCAGGCCGTTCTAATCCTGCTCAGCATTATTGAATTCGATTGAGATGTATGAAATCTAGAGGAGAACGAACACTGATTGTGAGTATTCAGAGGGATAGAATAACCATGCACCCACGATTTCAACTGGATTCTGTTGTATTCATCTCGATTGATCAATGACGCATGGAGTGATTGGGTCATCATCGAAATCGACTGATGCAGTCGACTCAATGCTACCTGGTAGGATGCAGACTGATAGCAACACTCATCTTCAGGCCGTTCCAATCCTGCTCGACAGTATTGGATTCGGATTCAAATGCATGGAATCTAGAGGAGTTCAATACTGATTTAGAGTATTGAGAGGGATAGAAGAACCATGCACCCACGATTTCAATTCGAATCTGTGGTATTCATCTCGATTAATCAAGACGCAATGAGTGATTGGGTCGTCATTGGAATTGATCGACGCGGTCGATTCAATGCTGCCCGGCAGGATTCAGACCGATAGCGAAACTCATTCTCAGTCCATACCAATCCTGCTCAGCAGTATTGAATCCGAATCAAATATATGAGAACTAGAAGAGTTCAATACTGATGACAAGCATTGAGGAGGATAGATATCATGTCCCCACGATTCGAATTCCGTCCTATAGTATTCAGCTCGATTGGTCAATGACGCAACAAGTGATTGGGTTATCATTGGAATCGATTCACACCGTCGATTCAATGCTACCTGGCAGGATTCAGACCGATAGCAAAACTCATTTCCAAGCCGTTCCAATCCTGCTGAGCAGTATTGAATTCGATTGAGATGTATGAAATCTAGAGGATTTCAACACTGATTGTGAGTATTGAGAGGGATAGAATAACCATGCTACCACGATTTCAACTGGATTCTACAGTATTCATCTGGATTGATCGATGACGCAAAGAGTAATTGGGTCATCATTAGAATTGATCGACGCAGTCGACTCAATGCTGCCTGGCAGGATTCAGACCGATAGCAAAACTCATCTCCAGGCCGTCCCAATCCTGCTCGACAGTATTGAATTCGATCCAAATACATGGAATCTAGAGGAGTTAAATACTGATTTAGAGTGTTGAGAAGAAATAAAAGAACCATGCACCCACGATTCCAATTCGATCCTGTGGTATTGATCTCGATTAGTCAATGACGCAATGAGTGATTGGATCATCATTGAAATCGATGGACGCAGTCAATCCAGTGCTGCCTGGCTGGAATCAGACCGATAGCAGAACTCATCTTCAGGCCGTTCCAATCCTGCTCAGCAGTATTGAATTCGATTCAAATGTATCGAATCTAGAGGAGTTCAATACTCATTGTGAGTATCGAGAGGGATAGAATAACCATGCAACCACGATTTCAATTCGATTCTGTAGTATTCATCTCGATTGGTCAATCACGCAATGAGTGATTGGGTCATCATCGAAATCGATTGATGCAGTCGACTCAATGCTGCCCGGCAGGATTCAGACCGATAGCGAAACTCATCCTCAGAGCGTGTGAGTCATTCTTTCTAATATCGCCAGGTTTTGTGTCGGGGGCCCAGGGATTTTTCTGTATTTTTGGGTACATGTTGTATATGATGAAAGAAGATGGAAAGCACAGTTCTTAGGTCCCGAAAGTCATCCGCGCGAGTCTGGCGCCCTAATTTCGTTTTCAAAATTCGTGAAAAATTCGATTTTTCAACTTTTTGATTGATTCCTCACCAGTATGGAACCCAATAAGAAAATTATCCAAGACACATATTTCGACGTGAAATGAGCTCAATTTTACGAAAAAAATACTCTCAGATCCGTCAAAGATGAACATAACCTCAAAAAAGTGGTTTTTTTTAGAAAAACCCAATTTTCAAGCCTTCGGCCCTATTTCATCTCAAATTTGACATTCTCATCGGATTTCTCGTCAAATTTTACGTCGAAAACCGTTTTTCAAAAATTGGGCTGAGGATGGGTTTGGCCACCATAATAATAACTTTAGTAGCAGGACCGTAAAAATAGGGCTAAATTGTTCCTTTCGGAAGGGACACTTATTACACTGGACAACAAAATATTGGGTCAAAAGTAGCGCATTGATCAAACAATGACTTTTTCGTGTATTTGTCGACGTAGAGACCGAATCCGAAACCAGTTTTGCACCTAGACATCAGGAATTTTTTAAACCGCGGAATACTGAGCTTCTTAAAAAACTGCATTTTCAGCCTTTTTTGATGATTTTGTAGATACATGATTTTGATGGTGCAACCTTGCAGCGGCCTTTGAGCGTACTCGAACTATGATTTCTCCCATATTTAGACCTGCTGAACACGATGGAAGTTGTTTTAGAGGGCTAGCATGCGTTCGAAACAAATGACAAGCTGATTTTTCGAGTTGCTATCAGGAGAGTTTGGACAATTTCGTGATAAATCTCAAAGTGATCACGGAATTGATCAGAAACACCCTCTGCAATACCACGAGAGCGCATTCTTTTTCAATTTGCACACACACTAAGGGAATGATGTTTGCAATGACCTAAAAGTAGATTGGTTGAATATACATTAGGGTGTCCGTTATTTCCCAAGTTGGACGCAAGGCTTAGGTCGCCCCCTAGATCATCTTGTTATCAACAAAAAATGATATCCCAACCGCGACCGGTGCGAAGATCGACCTCTCAACTGTGCCTCTAGAGTCAGGGGCTTTTCATGGATAGTCCAGCGTAGCTTTTTTGAGGTGCTCGGACACTCGTAGCTATTGGCCACCGGCACCTCAATACGAGTCTAAACGGCCTCTAAGGTACTGTTTCCGACGTAAAATTTCATGCTGAATTCGAATTCATTGTTAGTTCTACCCTAAATGAGTCACCAGACTAGTTATTTGATGCTTTTCGAGGAGAAAATGGACTTCTCTACGCAAAAACGCCCTCATTTTCGTTGTTTCCGACCTCCTAAAAGCTAGGGGTGTTTTGGATTGATCATGTCCCACGTGAAATTGTATGCAGGATTTGAATTGGTTGTTGGTTCTAACCTAGGGGAGTCACCAGACTAGCTGATTGATGTTTTTCGATAAGTAAGAGGTGTTCTCCACGCAGAAGAGCTCTCATTATAGCTGTTTCCGACCTCCTGAAAGCTACGAATATCTCAAAACAATCATCTCTCACGTGGAATTGTACGCTCAATCGATATTCATCATTATTCTTCTCTTAGAAGAGTCGCCAGACTAGCTTATTCATGATTTTCGAGGAAAGAATGGATTTTGCCGAGTGTAAAACCCCACCTTAATGGTATTTGATGGATTCCGTTCAAAAACGACCCATGAAAAATAGTGATGTCTTGGATCGGTATCTCGTGGTTTTAAATCGATTCTGTGGTCCAAAATATGGAGTTACTACCCACCGGGTGGTCCCAAAAAATTTCGGAGACGCCTGCGGAGCTATTTCTGTTTCGCTTTTTGATTCCACCGAAGCATAAAAATCATGATTCTTTTTTTACTAAATTGAACATATCTCGAGTTTGGGTCAAGATAATGCAACGCGGTTTCCATCATTCGAAAGCTCTTGAAGAAACCTATCGAAAATGACCTCAAAAATTTTCGTTCAGCTTTTTCAGGCCCTGATCAGGCAAAATCCGGAAAAATCAGGCAAACCTGATTATCTCAAACAGCATTTTTCTCAATTTCTCAAAAATATGATTTTTCATGCAAAATCGCACGATCTTTAAGATGGAACTAGTCCATAGTTGATTTTTCACGGTGATATGAGTCTTTTAGTCAATTTTCTGATTTTCCATCCTCCAACCAATCAGAAAACAGATATTTCTGCGCATGCGCGTGGTTTGCCGAATTCGTGAGTAGTTTCAATCGAAAGCTGAGGGGATTTTCTCGAAAATGACCCCTTGCAAAAGTCAATTCCATGTTCCCAGTCAGGAACTATGGCAACTTGATTGGAAAAGAAGGATAGCCAGAGCGAGATGACCTACCTATCGTGAACCAGAGTCTTGAGACCTTCTCTTGCATCCATGCTGTCAGTTGTGTTAATGATCTCGATGTCTAAAGAATCGTGTATCTTCGGTTCCAGTCGAGCAAATGTAGTTCTACACTAGGTCATTTTGAAGGGAATTTCTTCAGCTTTTGATTGACACTACTTAGAAATCCGGCAAACCACGCGCATGCGCAGAAATCTCTGTTTTCTGATTGATCGGAGAATGAAAAATCAGAAAATTGAACAAAAAATGCATAACACCATGAAATATCAACTTCGGGCTATTTCCATCGCAAAGACCGTGCAATTTTGCATAAGAAATTAGGTTTGCCTAATTTTTCCGTATTTTGCCTGATCGGGGCCTGGAAAACCTGAACAAGAATTTTCAAGGTTATTTTCGATAAGATTTTTTAAGATCTTTTGAATGGTGTGAACCGCGTTGCATGATCTTGAGCCAAACTCGAAATATATTCAATTTAGTAGAAAAAGATCATGACTTTGATGCTTTGGTGGAATCAAAAAGCGAAACAGAAATAGCTCCGCAGGCGTCTCCGAAATTTTTTCGGGAAATATGAAGTTTCCACCCACCTCTTGGTGAGTGGAAACTTCATATTTTGGTCCACAGAATCGAACTAAAACCTCGAGAAACCGATCCTAGACATCACTATTTTTCATCTGTCGTTTTCAAATGGAATCCATAATTTCTGACCTCCTGAGAGCGACCGACATCTCACAAGGATCATCTCTAACTTAATAATTGTATGCTGGATTCAAATTCATTGTTAATCACCAGAAAAATCACCAGAGCAGCTCGTTCATGAGTTTCGAGGAGAAGATGCATTTTTCCGCCTGGAAATCCCCATGATACCTCCATTCTCGACCTCCTAAGTGCTAGAGCCGTCTCAACAATCTCCTTTTCAACATGAAATTGCACTCTAGGTGCGAATCTATTATCAGTTTACCCTCAAAGAGGCCAACAGAATAGCTCATCAAAGTCATCTCACGCAAAAATGGAACTTCCCGTATTGAAACTACAGAATTGTCACTGTCCGTAGACAACTGACAGCAACGAGTGGCTTGAGGCGACCACTTGAGGTTGAAGATATTCGAGTTGATCCGAATACTTGCCCATCATTCATCACGAACGTGACTTGATCAAATCATTTTCCGAAGAGTAAAATTCTATGCCGAACCGTTTTCCACTCATTCTCGGCATCGGAATACTCTCCACAGTGAGGAACCAATACAGATGTGGTCGCCCAGAACCTATATAATTGAGGGGGTGGGTGGAAAAAGGGCTCAATTCCAAAACTGTCATTTTGAGAAAATCAATAAAAACTTAATAAAAACCGCTACCGACATAATTGGACGAGTTGACCTGACTCATTTCGAAGAAAATAGCATTTCTAAAATAGCCCAACCCGAGCCGGGGTTTAAATTTGATTTTGAGGTCTTTTCAGCAATTTCAAAAATGCAATTACGCCCTTTCTCCCAATACAGGGTCAAATTTCGGCCTTTTTTCCCCACAAAAGGTGGAATTAAATCTCGCGATCAAGTCCAATCGTCTCCAAATGGTTTGAGAGTGTTCCTGGGCATGTTTTGAAAGATATAGGCAGCCCCCGCTATCCGCGGTTGATGCGTATAAAGAGAATATCGCAAATACCGGGACTTTGGCCTTAGGGGAAAAGTGAGGTTACGAATTCGTATGTGGATCTGTGAGTGAGCAAAAAATCCAAACATCATCTTCAATCAACAAATTCATGTAAGAAGCCTAGCGAGTTGACTCATAAATGGAAGATACGGAGTAACAGTATGATACGATTGAAGAACTACTGGAATTCACTCGGGAATCAGTTGGAAAAATCTATTCACGAGCGTACGGATGAAGAGCTCAGACACTTTTGACTAGCGAGATTGACAAACATACAATCTCTGGGGAGTGGCCATGGGAAGTTCTAAGAACTTCAGCCATCTTCCTAGTGGCAAGCAAATTCGACAATTCTTCCGAAAGCCTCAAAGTTCATTGTCACGTTTTTTAACTTAAGAATATGCGTTCTTTCTACGCACGATGCCATGAGTAGAATTCAGATAGTACACAGGTACACTGATAACTGTGTCGTATAACAAATTCATCAGTTTTGGGGAACAATAACGATATCAACACCCTCGAAATGATGAACACTCAATCACAAAATTGGTTTGGAAGAACACATTCGGATGAAATCCATCGAAAATTCATGTTTCATGAGCTAACTTATCTCGAAGATCCAGATCCAAACCGCGAATAAGCGAGTCAGGGCACCGCAAATACCGGGGAATGCCGCTAATCAGAAACCGCAAATAAGCGAATTCCGCGAATACAGGGACCGCGAATAGCGGGGGCTGCCTGTATCTGATTACTAGGGGGTGGTTCGATTCATGCTCCACGGTTCTATGGCCACAAAAAGCTCCCTCCAGTCGTGTGAAAATGACGATAAATTCTCTTCACTAGGGAAAGGTGAAAACACTCAATTGGGTGGTGAAACAACATGTTTTCATCGTTACATTAGGTGAAAAAGCGTTCCCAGGCTCTGGAGAATTTTTATAAAATTTTTCTTCGGTAATTAGGCCCTTTTTCCAGATCCGCCCTCACTTACGCCCTGTTACGGAGTAATGACGCCTTTTTAAATCTTTTCAGTCAGGTACTTAAGCACTTTTTCTAAATCCTGTTAGGTTAAGCAAAAAATTAAGCTCTGCTTTTGAAATTTTATCACAGCAGTTACGCCCTTTTTACATCCTATCATTGCACTTACGCCCTTCCATTGTGCAGATGAAAGGGCTTAGAAGCATTGAATTCAGCATATAATCATTACTGGAGAGATGGTCTTTATGAGATGTCGGTAGCTTTCAAGAGGTCAGAAATACCAGTAAGGTGGGGTTTCACGCGTGGGAAAATCCGTTCTTTCCTCGAAAATCATCAATTAGCTAGTCTGGAGACTCTTCTAAAAGCAAAATAACAATGAATATCAATTGAGCGTACAAATCCACGTGAGAGATGATTGTTGTAAGATATCAGTAGCTCTCAGATGGTATAATGGGAGGTTTCTTGCGTGGAAAACACTTCTCACTCCTCAAAAAACATTAATCAGCTAGTCTGGTGACTCCCCTAGGTTAAAAGCAACAACCAATTCAAATCCTGCATACAATTTCACGTGGGACATGATCAATCCAAAACACCCCTAGCTCTCAGAAGGTTGGAAAAAACAAAAATGAGGGCGTTTTTGCGTAGAGAAGTCCATTTTCTCCTCGAAAAGCATCAAATAACTAGTCCGGTGACTCATTTAGGGTGAAACTAACAATGAATTCGAATTCAGCGTGGAATTTTACGTGGGAAACAGTACCTCAGAGGCCGTTTAGACTCGTATTGAGATGTTGGTGGCCAATAGCTACGAGTGTCCGAGCTCCTCAAAAAAGCTACGCTGGAATATCCATATAGAAAAGCCCCTGACTTTAGAGGCACGGTTTGAAGGTCGATGTTTGCACCGGTCGCGGTTAGGATATCATTTTTTGGTGATAACAAGATGATCTAGGGGGCGACCTAAGCCTTGCGTCCAACTTGGGAAATAACGGACACCCTAATGAGTATAGACACGAGAGGCTGTAACCTTGGCAAAATGGTAGGAAAGCTTTTTTTGGAATTACCAAGGGCGCTCGAGATGTTGATATGGCTAGGACATTGATAATAGAGGTAAATTTCATATTATTGCATCCGTCCAAACCGAGTTCTCCCGAAAATCCGATTGATGCTCGGTGCTCAATTTTTTGACACTCTTGGAGTATCCGTGAATTTGGAATATTCATCTCCTCAATTATTTAGGTCGTGAGATCATATTCCACGTAACACCTACTCTCTGCTCCCTATGCACCACCCACCTTGTGGGCTGGAGGAATAATAGTAGAAATTTGTATGTTGCACGTCTGCGGTGCCAAATTTTGCAAAATATGAAGAGTAAAAATTTTTCCAGGGCCAGGTCCCACGGAATTATTTTCAGCAGAGATCCCTATATAGCTCTTGTTGTACTTTGTGATGAGATCTACCATTTGGTGAAAGTTTAAAGTTGATTGGAATTGTTGTTTTGACAGAAGTCTGAGCACTGTAATCATGCCAGCAAACCATGCATTACAGTGCTCAGACTCAATCAACTCCAGACTCTCAGCAAATGATAGATCCGATCCCCAAGTACAATCTAAACCATTCACGGTTCCATCATATTCCTGGAAAAGATAAAAACCAAATGGAAAATTCGAGCGGCGATGCTTATACCGACATAATCACGGCGTCCGCATCGTCCATCGTCTGCTGCAGCCACAAAACGTACGTGTAATACACGTGTATTATACCCGTCTGTATACGCATGGCCAACTCGCTTGTCTGCTTGTCACTTGGCCTCGCTGCGGTGGCACATCCCCTTGTGACCGATTTGGGGCTTCCCGGTGCCGTCACCGGTGTCCAAATTGTCATCCTCGAGTGTTTGAGTGGACGCAAGTGCCTCGGATGTCGGTGATAGTGTGCTGCTGGTGGAAAAGTGGAATCTGGCTTCCTGCATCCCGGCATTCCTGCATCCTGCAACCACCTCTATTCACTCCGAGACACGCGCTTTTGAAATTCAAAACGGGCGATTGTGCGCGACCCGTGAGTAGTAGATAAGTTGGAGCACACGGGAGACACCTTCTGCTATCCTCCTGGGACAAAAATCCAATATGGCGGAGAGCATCATCAGCCACCCTACCCAGGTCGACCAAGACCCCACCCTGGTATAGGTGTACGTCAAGGTCACCTGGATAGGGTTCTGATGACAGCTCCAATGTCCCAGGAGGAGGCCCGCGCTACCCCGGGTGCTCCACGAGGATCCCACCCCCTCATCACCCCGCGCGCGGAGATGCTCTCGCATCGGGCGCTCGAGGCCGAAAGGACGTGATCGATAATGATGCAAGCAGCTCGCGCCGACGCATGCTGATGCAAACTCGCAGCGCTGTAAGCATGGGTCGACGCAAGCTCGCGTCGACGCAAGCTCGCGCATCGGCTCGCGGCCATCCCCCTGCAAGCGGCTTTTTCCCGCGCCGACGCAGGCTCTCGCAACGAGCAAGCACTCTCGCGCAAGCCCTGTACAAGTACTTGCACGTTTTCGCACGTGTTGCACAAGTTGTAGAGCTGGATTATGCGTACAGCTCCCACGTGCGCAAATCGGTTTCCATCCACTCTGGCAAGCTTTGCGAGTATCTCGCGCTAAAGTTCTTGCCGGGAAATGTGAATGCCTTAACATTTTACACGGCATGGTTTTGTACTAGCACATATCAGCGTGTTATTCTATGTATCCAGCCTGCATCGAGCATAGGGATGTATATATAGGTATACTATGATGCAATAGGATATAATGCTCGTGCAGGCTCTTGTTAGCGCCGAACCGCGCTACAAGAATCATTGCGCCGTGAAGCAGCTTTCGAAGGCTGCTCCCTTCGCGCCTGTTCCAAGCTGTAAGAGGCCCCCCTCGGCCACTGCGACCCTCATCTGCCCCGCATCTATGATTTATCCTCGCTCATTTTCCAGGCGAATAGTGGAGCGTCTGACACTTGTTTAAAGCGCGCTCTGAAATCTTGCGCGCAAGCCCACTTAACCCGTGGATGCAGTGCTATAGTAAGATTATGTATGAAAATTCTTCATCGAACATTGAAACGCGCGCATGCATCATGGGATTCTCATCCTACATCGTAAGAGCGCCAAGGCTTGAAAAAAAGCTTCATAGCTTTAGAAGAATATGTTTGGAAATCTACGTGGGGAAAAGCCCTAGTATTTTTCTAGTCCCCTTGCTTGTGTAATTCACACATAGAATCATATCCCTCTCACACCGGCAAGTGACGTTATAGAGGGTGCTCATCTGAGAAGGTTTTCTGCTAGTTTTCTTGTTATATAGAATTCAACGCTTGTGCTGTCAAGGTGCAGAATTTCGCGGGAGCATTTCAAAAATTGGCTGCCTAGTTTTCACATCGATTGCATTTACAATATTGTGAAAAATATTCTTGTTTTAGTGAAATTGAAATTTTTGTGTCGAATTTCATTTGAATTATGCATAGAACAATAGTTTCTCACGTTCCTTTGGAGACTATTGGAAAAGGTAAGTTTATCAATTATATTCTTTAGAACATAATAATTGAACATAGATGAATTGTGGAAATTTTGTTTCAGATGAGATTGATTTTCTCGATTATTTGGTGAGGATGAAAAAGATATTATCTAGTCAACGTTTTCGAGGCCTATGCATGTCATTCAGAATGCAAGGACTCAATTGTTCAGATAGACGTATATACTCCTTAGCATATAAAGTTCGAGGTCTTCCCCCTCTTCCGCCAAAGGCAAATTATGCCCTATATGTGCCAGATATTTTCCCGATGTTACGAAGAAGTTATTACCATCGACATCACAGCCAAGATAATCCTACATATGTATCCCAACTTAATATGATCGAGATATGTTTTTTGTTTAGCGACTATGACCTCGATGAAATAGAAATAATGAAAGTGCATGATTTGTAAGCATTACATCTGTGAATCATAATCATTATATAATATTTGTATGCTATAATTTGAAAATAAATGATAATATTTTTAAATTAACTCTGATTTAAAATTTTTGTAAGCAGACTTAATCAAATTTGTGCCCAGAGTACTTTAATGATTCGACAAGGCTTTGATTAATCGTCAGATGAGAGCAACGTTTCGATCGACTTTCAAGTTCTATCTTGTTTATTGAAGAAATATGTAGCATATATTAATTCGAACAGGAAAAGGATATGTTGAGGTTATAATGAAAATACAGGCAAATATTCGTTCACACACGCAAGCACGCCCTACGATACCTTTATTCATTCAATTCTTCCAACTAGATGAGATGATCATATTTTCAATTTTTGGTAGTTTGATTTTGGTAATGTTCTTATTTATGAAAACAATTATATTTTCTGATAACATCAATTTTGGTATAATGATATTCTCAATCATCTCACATTTTATAGACACTCATTTTTAACATCAAAACACATTCATTTTTCACGATTTTGTCATACTGATATTTACAATATTTATAACAAATGCAGAGGTACATTATTACAATTAAGCAAAGTTCACTCAATTACATTTTATGATACCAAATTTTTTTGCATTTTTGCATTTTTAGGTATTTTTAATTTTTCATATTTTCAATAGTTTATAAGACATTTAATGACATAAACAGCTCAATGTTCATTGTAAAACTACGAGTATACGAGCACCGAACAAGCAGCTCAAAAATATTTTTCCGATGCTTAGTCTGTGGCATACACCAAATCATCAATACAGAGTTCGCAGGTATACTAGAATGCGCGGCAAGATATAGCTATACTAAATACATGGGAGCAGATATAGGTATACTAGATAGCGCGGTGAGTAGAGCTATACTTCTGACTCTGGGTCCGTGGTAAACACCAAATCGTTTATACAGAGTTCGCGGGCGATATATTCAGCTATTGGATCGATGCTCGCATACTCATAATTAAAATATCATAATTCTTTAAATTTAAATTCAGAATGATTTTACGAGACATTATATTTCTCAAAACACTACATTTAACAAGGAAAAATCGTAAAGGCATAGCATCTATAAATTTGTATTAAAGAACGACGCATTTGATATGAATAATGTTCAATGGATTTATAGAGAATGATGATCTCCGCCTCTCACCTCATTCACACTCGCATTCACATCTTTTTTGATTTTCGATGGGTATAGATTATGGCGTTACTCTATTGCACCCAACCCCACATTTCCTGCAGCATTTTCACCCTCCTTCGCGGGGGGTGTATTTGACCTTCTTATGGGGCCAAACAGCTCCCCATCTAACGCCTCACTTTCTTCGTCATCTGATCTATTCATCTTGGCACGAATATTGAGAGGCTTTATCACGAGGCCAACTCGTCCATGTGGACCATGATCTCTCATGAATCTATGGAGTATTGATTATACAATAAGCAAGATTTGACTCTGATGATGGGGATAATTCATTTTGATAAAATACTCACTTGGTATTAAAAACACCCGAGTATAATTTAACTCGACGTTTCAAATATTTTGATTCACACGGTTTTTTTATATCCGGCATTGGTGTATCTGAAAAAAAAATCATATTCATTTCCATTTAAAAATTATTATTCTGAAATATGAGGCTCTCAGTTATTTGATGAGAATCGAGATTTTGAACTTACCAGGTCGAGGCACGACTTGTTTCTCTTCACGGTCGCTGTCGCTGCTTAGCAGCCACAGGATATCCGGCGATTTTGCTCTCGATTCAGCCGATGTTGACTCATCTTGTACCTGGGACGAACCCGCCTCTGCCTCAATTTTTTGCTGATCCATTTTTATATACAAACTAATCGGTGAATTTGAATTCACCTCTCTTGGGACAGATTAAAAACACTTTATTCTTTGCGATATCACTTTTGAGATCTTCTAGGATCGTTTTTATTTCCTCCACCGAGTGGTCGGGGAGAAAAGTAGTAAAAATTTCGCGTGTTGTAGTGTCGCGAAGTGTTAAGATGGCAAATTCCCTTTCGTTTTTCTTTGATTTGACCACTTTGGCATCCGTGATCTTATACATAACTCCAACTAGTAACTCCGGAAGATTGCGCGAGCGAGGGTAAAAGGACACCGTACGCATAGCTTTCCACGACATAACTGCGTATGAGAGCTTGAGTAATCAGCCGCTCACCCTCATACCCGAATTTTTCCTCCCTACTTTCAGTATCAGTTCACACAACCCCACATACTATTATTGATCGAATAGACAATCTTTTATGCGTCTCAACAAAATCTCATATCTACGCGCTTAGTCTACGGAATCGCGTTGCGCCGAGACGCATACTTCGTTATTTGTGCTCTCGTGAAATGAATGAAGTGAAAATGGCTAATTTGTACGGTACGATTCAGGTGATGAAAGATCAAATACGCGAAGAATACCAATGCTTTCGAAATGATGTTACATTCTTACAAGACAGTGCGCGCATTGGAGAATTGGAAAAAACGTTGCAAAGTTACACAATATTGTAAAAGAGGCGTTATCAGCAGAAAAATTCCACGGATGGAGCACGGGGCAAAAAGCATTCCTCGAGACAACGCTACATGGTACAAGAAGAAAAGATTCAGTAATTGAATCTGCCCGAGCAAAAGATCGCCGATCTCGCGTAATTTTTTTCGAGGCTGAATCCGCTTTCAAGAAAAGGTACAGATCTACTGTGGTTGGTAATATCAATCATCTGGAGCCCGAATCATTTTTCTCAGATGCCAAACCATACATTATAGATCATCTAAAAAATTTGATTCAAGAATTTAAATCGCTCGAGGCAGATTCAACTTTTCATGCATATTTCTCGCTCAATAATGGCAAGCGAAGTCTCAAACACTTTAGTATACCATATCAATCATTTTTGAGAACAACCAGTGTTGAACAATGGTTTGATCAAGGAATCAAAATCATTCTCAAATTATGAAGATGTAATTTTTATCGGTCTTTGCGAGTTAAAGTCAGCGAATCTTACTGAATTTTTAGCATCAATCGAGAATGGATTTTTCTCCACTCTCGATCAATGCACCTTTAGAGCCTCGTATGGTTCCGAGGATGCATCTAGAGGATTTTGATGGAAAGGAATGAAAAGTAAAGATGAGAAATGAGAAACTTGATGAAAAATTTTGATTCTACGCTGATATTGTGCGTGTTTCGCCCTTCTCTCATTGCTCGGGCTTCTCAAAGTGGTGGAAGAGCAATGAGAGTTTACCACTGACACGCGGCTCAAGTGGCCGAATGTTCGATGGTTTGAACGCCCTTATATACGTGTTGAATGTTGTATTCCAAACTGCTCGGCGCGTTTTTTAGGCAAGGCCGCTGGGCTGCAAGTCTTTTCTCGCGCCTTTTCACTGCACATCTGGCGTGCAGCCCTCCAACGCTAATTACAGTATCCTATGCCCTCAGCTGCTGAAAAGCGCGTTGATGCATACTATAGTTTAGTACGAATAGAGACGCTGGCTTGAGCACTGCGTTGCTCTGCGCTCTCTTGTTTTTTTTGCCTATAATCGTGTATTTCAATTTTGTATCTTTTTCTCAATAAATTTGCTAAGTGAAACCTCTGATTATTTATTCAGTTGAATAAATAACATCAACAGGTTATGGGCCCAGATCGCTTCCACTGCGCGGCCCAATAAAGCAAGTTTACGTGTGCTAGCATACAATTTTGAATGATCGCGTCGGTTTCTGTTGTGTAGTTTGTGCATAATTTCCTCCGTCATGGCTGACAAGGAGATTATTGATATAACGAAACTCGATGGCAAGAATTATTCGATGTGGAAGTTTGGTGTGCAATTTCTGCTTGACTCCAAAGACCTCACTGGCTATGTAGAGGGTCTCGGAGACGAACCCGACAAAAATACAAAGGCCGCAGAGTGGAAGACGTGGAAAAAGAAGTGCTCGCAGGCTGCGGTGCTTCTACTAGGATCTGTGGAAAAGTCCATTCATCCTAGTCTCATTAACTGTTCTAGTCCGAGTGAAATTTGGACAAAGCTGAAAAATTTGTATGGCACTTCAACCGAGGACACCAAACAATCGGCGTGGGAAGAATTCTATGCTTTCCGCTTGCAAGATGGTGAGTCAATAGCTTTGCAGCTTGAGCGTTTTGAATACATCTGCAAGAAGCTTAAAGATGCAAATGACCCCCCATCGGATTCAGCATATATCTCGAAGCTACTGAGCAGTATGCCTTCCAGCTACGCGTCTTTCCCCACAGCTTGGGAATCGACCCCCAAATCTGAACAGACGAAAGAAAATCTTCTCGCTAGGCTCGTACGCGAGGACAGGCGTCATTCTACATTAGAAGAGAAAGCGTCAGCGCTGGCATTGCATGTTAGCGGGATGCAGCTGCAGAAAGCTCAAGATGCCCGAAAAACGGAAAAAAAACCCTCGAGAAAAGCAAAGAGGAAAAGATGTCCGCCCGCCGAGCGAGAATCGAGAAGCTGAAGCAGCGAATGAAGTGCGCTGTGTGTAAAGAGGTGGGGCATTGGGCACGAGAATGTCCGAGCAATCCCGAAGGGACCCGGAAGGAGAAGAAAGACTCAAAGGCCGCTGATGGAACACAGGCTACGGGAAGCCGCTCGACGACGTCAGCCTATGTTTGTGACATCACTGCTTTCTACTCTGCAACTTCGGATGCGGACATGGATGTTTGGCTCGCAGATTCAGGTGCTGGCAGGCACATGACTCACAAGCCCGAATACTTCTCGCATCTAGGAGCGCTAGAAGATGATTTCTTTGTACAGATTGCTGATGATAAGGTCCTCAACGCTGCTGGAGAGGGCACAGTGATTCTCAGTGAGTACGTCAATGGCAAGCGTATTTTGCGAGAACTCACTAAGGTTTTATATGTGCCCGGATTGAAGCGGAATCTTTTCTCTGTGGGTGTCATTGTTGATAAAGATTTCACATTCACCGCATTCAAAAAAGGATGTGAAGTGCGAGATTCTAATGGTCAGCTGTCATCGCTTGGCAGCAGATATGGTAAACTGTTCCGCATGAATTTTGAAGTTGTGCTGCCGATTCCATGCAACATCGCGAGCGCTGATCAAGTAAACGCCAATTTGATGTTATGGCATGGGCGCATGGGGCACATTAATATCAGAGCAGTTTTGAGCACCAGCAAAGCCTATGGCATAGAAGATCTCTCTGTCAACAGCGAAGAAAAATTCTTCTGTGAGAATTGCGTGTTTGGTAAGCAAGTACAGAAGCACCATCCCTTATCAGTGAGTACTAGCACGTATCAACCGGGAGAGAAATTCCACATTGATATTTGCGGGCCAGTGAATATTGAGTCACCCAGAGGCTCGAGATATTTTATGGTGTTCAAAGACCAAGCGACGGGATACCGAAAAGTATATTTTCTTCGCCACAAGTCTGAAGTACTTGAGAAAACCAGAGAATTCATAGTCTTTTCTCGAACTCAGACTGGACGCGAAATGAAAGTAATGCGTTCGGATAACGCTAAAGAATACAAATCTCAAGAGTTTGAGAAGTTGCTAGCGGACAATGGCATTGTTCATGAATGTTCATCTCCGTATGTGCATCAACAAAATGGTCGCGCGGAGCGTGAGATTCGAACCATTGTTGATTGTGCGAGGTCGATGCTCTTAGCAAGGGACGTCGATAAAAGGTTGTGGACGGAAGCTGTTAATACGGCGTGTTATCTGCTGAACCGTACAATCTTGAAGCAAGGGGATACATTGACTCCTTTTGAAAAATGGAGTAGTCGAAAGCCAGAAATAAGACACTTGCGCGTGTTTGGCTCTGATGCATATCTCAACGTTCCCAAGGAAAAACGCAAGAAATTCGATGCGAGGAGTCACAAAGTCATGATCGTAGGCTACGATGGTGATTCTATGAATTACAGACTTTGGGATTCAGCCACGCAGAAAATCCATATTAGCTGCGAAGTTGATTTCAACGAGAAGAACAGCATACCTCGAGATCATGACATCCCAGACGGACTTCGCATCCGGCTAGATTTTGGTCTGGATCATGCTGAAGTCGAGCGTCTTCACGAACCAGAAATGCCCCAGGTGCGCGAAGATGCAGAGAATGATGCCCAGCAGCCTGCTGAGCCTGTCATCGGCCAAGGTGCTGAGATGCAGCATGATCCTGCGGGACGTAATCTGCGTGATCGACGCCAGATTCAGCCGCCTGAAAGGTATGGAATACCCGTTGCGTTTGTTGCATCTTGTGTGGTTTCAACGAGTTACGAAGAAGCTATATCTGGCCCTGATGCGGATAAGTGGATTGCAGCAATGCAAGAGGAACTTCGTGCACTTGAGCAAAATCTCACTTGGGAGCCAGCTCGCTTGCCTGTCGGCTATCGAACTGTTGGCTGCAAATGGGTATTTGCGCTCAAATTGAATCCTGATAATACGATCAAGTGGTACAAAGCCCGGCTCGTCGCAAAAGTATACTCGCAGCGCGAGGGTATAGACTTTCATGAAACATTCGCACCTGTAGTTCGCTATGAGTCAATCAGGTTGCTCCTAGCTTTGGCAGCTGCCAAAGATCTCGAAATAGCAAAATTTGACGTGAAAACTGCATTCCTCTACGCAGAGCTCCACGAGGAAATCTACATCGAGCAGCCACCTGGATACACTTGAGAGATCAGGAAAGATTTCGTGCTGAAGCTTCTTCGCGCCCTGTATGGATTGAAGCAGTTTTCCCGAGAGTGGAATGAGAAGCTCACCGAGTTCCTGCGCAAGTTCAACTTCACACCTCTAGGAAGTGACAAGTGTGTGTTCGTGGGTTTTGTGCTTGGTGTCATGGTGTATTTGGTTTTGTTTGTGGATGATGGGTCATTGCTGAGTGAGAGTAAGAATGCGAATGATGAGGTACTGCGTTACCTGAAGTCAACTTTTGAGATCACAACTGATAGAGCAACTGATTTTGTTGGTTTTGAAATTGAGCGCAACCGATCCAATCGCGTTTTAAAAATCAGCCAGAAGGCATATATTACAAGATTGATTGAGCGATTCAATATGTGCGATGCAAACCCGATTAGTGTACCAGCTGAGCCTGGCTTGTATCTCAAGAAGTGTGATGAGAGTTCTGATCCATTGCGTAAGAGAGAGTGCATCCCCTATCGCGAAGCTGTTGGCTCTTTGCTTTTTGCCGCGAGAGTAACTCGACCAGACATTGAATTCGCCGTTAATTATCTCAGTCAATTCCTTGAGTGTTACACAGATGCCCATTGGCGCGCTTTGAAGAGAATAGTCCGTTACTTAATCGGTACGAAAAATCTTGGGATTGTATACGGGAACAGTGAGAGTCGCGAATTCAGGGGATTTCCCGATGCAGACTACGCGGGTTGTCCCGAGTCACGTAGATCCCGGAGTGGATTCATTTTCATGTACAATGGAGGACCTATTTCATGGTCAAGCCAACGCCAATCCGTTGTGTCATTATCGACTACCGAGGCAGAATATATCGCGCTATCGCACGGTGTGAGAGAAGCCATCTGGCTGCGTCAGATGATGAATGATTTAAAATTGAATTGTGAAACCGTTCCGATTCTTGTTGATAATCAATCAGCAATTAAGCTTGCTAAGAATCCTGAATTCCATAAACGGTCGAAACACATCGATGTTAAATTCCATCTTGTCAGAGAGGCCGTGGAACGAAAAGATGTTGTTCTGTCATATGTTCAATCTCGCGATCAGCTAGCCGATATCATGACAAAACCATTGCCCAAGCAACTGCTTACGTATCAGCGCAATGAGATGAGTCTAGTGAGCAGTTGGAAATAAGTGAGAGTGTTGAATGTTGTATTCCAAACTGCTCGGCGCGTTTTTTAGGCAAGGCCGCTGGGCTGCAAGTATTTTCTCGCGCCTTTTCACTGCACATCTGGCGTGCAGCCCTCCAACGCTAATTACAGTATCCTATGCCCTCAGCTGCTGAAAAGCGCGTTGATGCATACTATAGTTTAGTACGAATAGAGACGCTGGCTTGAGCACTGCGTTGCTCTGCGCTCTCTTGTTTTTTTTGCCTATAATCGTGTATTTCAATTTTGTATCTTTTTCTCAATAAATTTGCTAAGTGAAACCTCTGATTATTTATTCAGTTGAATAAATAACATCAACAATACGAAAGTTCATCTTCGTTATACGCTTGCGAGAAAGGTCAATATAACCCGCTATTTCCATTTGATTTCTCAACATTTTTACTTTGGCAGCTCTTCGGCCTTCTGCCGGAGATATATGTAATTAATTTTGACACTCGATCGATATGATCGGATATCGTATTTATCACTCGCGGGAATTTCAAATTATGAAGATGTAATTTTTATCGGTCTTTGCGAGTTAAAGTCAGCAAATTTTACTGAATTTTTAGCATCAATCGAGAATGGATTCTTCTCCACTCTCGATCAATGCACCTTTAGAGCCTCGTATGGTTCCGAGGATGCATCTAAAGGATTTTGATGGAAAGGAATGAAAAGTAAAGATGAGAAATGAGAAACTTGATGAAAAATTTTGATTCTACGCTGATATTGTGCGTGTTTCGCACGAATTAATTTGAAATTCTCGCGAGTGATAAATACGATATCCGATCATATCGATCGAGTGTCAAAATTAATTACATATATCTCCGGCAGAAGGCCGAAGAGCTGCCAAAGTAAAAATGTTGAGAAATCAAATGGAAATAGCGGGTTAAATTGACCTTTCTCGCAAGCGTATGACGAAGATGAACTTTCGTATATAAGGGCGTTCAAACCATCGAACATTCGGCCACTTGAGCCGCGTGTCAGTGGTAAACTCTGATTGCTCTTCCACCACTTTGAAAAGCCCGAGCAATGAGAGAAGGACGAAACACGCACAATATCAGCGTAGAATCAAAATTTTTCATCAAGTTTCTCATTTCTCATCTTTACTTTTCATTCCTTTCCATCAAAATCCTTTAGATGCATCCTCGGAACCATACGAGGCTCTAAAGGTGCATTGATCGAGAGTGGAGAATAATCCATTCTCGATTGATGCTAAAAATTCAGTAAAATTTGCTGACTTTAACTCGCAAAGACCGATAAAAATTACATCTTCATAATTTGAAATTCCCGCGAGTGATAAATACGATATCCGATCATATCGATCGAGTGTCAAAATTAATTACAGAATCATTCTCGAGCGAATGCATGATTTCAATGAAATGGAGTCGGGTTGGGACTCGAAGAGATTGTCGATATAAAAACAAATATCGTCAAAACTAATCCTATAAGAGGATCATCGTTTATACCCACTCCAGGGTTTATTCGTGAAAAGAATGCTGTGGTCAACATTCGATGTAAAAGAAATGATTGTTTTGCGTGTAGTGTTGTCGCCGCATTGAAGCCTTGCATTAAAAGAGGTTCGAGGCAGAATGAGAGATCATCATATCCAACGTGGAGACATATGTTGATCAATTTTGGTGATATCGCCTTCCCAGTTTCACTCGAAGATATTCCAGAGTTTGAGCGATTGAATCCAAAAATATGCGTTCATGTCCATCAGTGCGACGAGGAAAAAGAGTAAGTATATTTATTATATGAATCGGAAAATAAGAAGAAAAAATCTCGTGACTCGCAAAAAGTTGTGCGTCTGCTTTTATTGGAAAAAGATGGTAAAATGCACTATTGCACAATTAGAGACATGTCTCGCCTAATTTACAGGCAAGTGGGTGATCATCATGGCAAGAGATATTTTATGCGACACCTGTCAACAATGTTTCCAATCTCAAGAAAAACTGGATAGGCATAGCGACGATTGTGCAGCCATCAATGAAGAGCCAGTTCTATTACCCAGTGAAGATGAAAAAATATCTAAGTTTACCGAGTATCATAAAAAAGAGCCTCTTCCATGTATTCTATATCTCGATCTAGAATGTTTCTTTCAAGAATGCGGCGAAAAAGATCACATTTCCAGCGATTCTGACGAGAATTATGATATGAATGAGCAGACTTGTACCACTGATTTTCTGGCTGATGAGTGTGATGAGGAACCCGAGCACGATGAGTGGTATGATCTCGAGGAATTTCGATTGAAAAAGAAGACTCATTTGGAGCGTGCAGCGTATCGTAGACACTTGCCCTACTCATTGGGCTATTATTATTTACATCGTTATGACGAGAGCAAATGCTATTATAAGCGCCATCGGGGGCGTTATTGTATTAGAAATTTTGCACGAGATCTCGAGCGTCTTGCTCAGGACATTGAGCATGTAAGTAGATAAAATACAATACATTTTTTATCCGAATATTTTTTCACATGAATATATATTTATATTCACAGGAAATCGATAATCCGGTTCCAGTCAAAATGACGGAGCAAGATAAAAAGGACTACGAATCAACAAATATCTGTCATTTTTGCGAGAGAGAAATCGTCGATCCTTCGGATAAAGTTGCCGACCACAATCACAGAGGCGAAGGTGCCTATCGAGGTGTTGCCGATCGATTATGCAATCTTCGCTGTGTCGATCCACCCACTGTCGTGATCGCCATCCATAATTCGGCAATGTATGATACGCATTTATTAATCAGAGATATTTGCAATGTGATCCCTGGCAAAGTGACTTTGATACCCGGAACAACTGAGAAGTATATATCATTCATAAAACACATCAAAAATTCAAAAATACGCTTCAATTTCATCGACTCGATCAAGTTTTTGAATGAGAGTATAGAGAAATTAGCTTCCTTGATCCCTGATGATAATATGCATTATTTGAAGAAGAATATTGCCTACGAATTGGGCTTATACGATAGTGCATCAGAAAAGCATAAAGTTTTTCAATTATTGAGGAAGAAAGGCGTTTTCCCCTATGATTATATAAAATCCATGAAAACTTTGGGAGAAAAAGAGCTGCCAACCCGAGATAAATTTTTTAATACTCTCGCAGACAGTCATATTACGGAGGGTATGTACAAGCATGCTCAGGAAGTTTGGCGCATGATGAAATGCAAAAATCTGTGGGACTATTCCGATTTGTATCTCAAAATCGATGTGCTTTTATTATGCGACATATTTGAGAATTTTAGAGATATGTTCATGAAAAATTATAAATTAGATCCTGCTCATTATTTCACTCTACCGTTTTCTGCAATGAGTGCAATGTTAAAGATGACGGGTGTCACATTAGAATTGATTACCGACGTTGAAATGGTACTTTTCGTAGAAAAAGGCATGCGAGGGGGTCTAACGCTTCGCCCAAAGCGCTACTCAAAGGCCAATAATAAGTATCTCAAGAATTATGACGAGAATCTGCCCTCAAAATACATTTTTGAATGTGACATGAATGCTATGTATGGGACTGTAATGGGGGATCTCATGCCCCGTGCTGGATTCAAATTTCTCGAAAATGTGTCGAGCTTCAATGTCCGAGATATTCCGGAAGATTCGGATATTGGATATTTGCTCGAGGTTGATCTCGAATATCCGCGAAATTTGCACGATAGGCATGCTGATTATCCATTCTGCCCCGGAAAACGATGCCCGCCATATGCAACTGATAAAAAATTTACAAGATTAATGACAACTTTGTATGATAAGAAAAAATATGTTATTCATTACAGAAATTTGAAGCGAGCTTTGGAGCATGGCTTGATTTGTACAAAAATTTGGAGAGTTCTTCAATTTGAGCAATCAAATTGGCTGAAAAGTTATGTAGAGTTCAACACAGTGATGCGCCAAGCATCATCGAGCCCATTCGAACGAAGTCTGTACAAACTCGCCGTGAATTCAGTATTTGGAAAGTTGATGGAAAATGTGAGGGGTCGAGTTTCTGTCAAGCTTATAACTGAGTGGGGAGGACCCCGAGGCATCGAACGAGCAGTTTCTGATCCCCTATTTAAAAGAATTGTGATTTTTGGTGAGAATTTAGCGGCGTGCGAAAGAAGGCGCCCATTTGCCTACCTCTGCAAGCCGATTGTAGTTGGCCAGTCCATTTTGGAGCTATCGAAACGATTAATGTATGAGTTCTATTATGATTACATGCTCAATCAATTTGATGAAGAAAAGGGTGAATCTTGCAAGATTTTATATTCTGATACTGATGCTTTTTGCCTCGAGCTGGTCTGTGCCGATGTTTACGTTGATATAATCAAGCGGGATTGTGCTGAGAGATTCGACACCTCAAATTTTCCCATGCCAAATCCTTATGGCATTGTGCAAATGGATGGTCAACGATTAAAATATATGAAAGATGAGTTCGGTGGTAGACCAATCAGCGAGTTTGTTGGATTATGTTCCAAAATGTATGCGATTCGTATTGATTCGGACGAGGAAGAATATAAGAGAGCAAAAGGAGTTAAGAAATGCGTTCTGAAGAATAAGCTCACATTCGATAATTATAAATCATGCTTATTCAATCACGAAATATTCATGTGTGAGCAGCAACATATGAGAACTGAAGCACACAATGTTTTCAGTATTGTAGAAAATAAAAAAGCCCTCGCACCTATTGATCACAAGAGATATATTTTGCGAAATAATATCGACACTTTGCCATGGGGTCATCGAGATATACCGATGTCTTTTGCGAAAAAATCATCTTTCGAATCCGATAATATGGGATAAATATGTAAAACTTCCTGAATAAATAAAGAGTATATAAAAACGATGCGTGTTTTCATTACATCCTAGTGATACAAAGACTCAGAATATTTTTCAAACATTTTATTTCCAATTTCAAAGATACATTTACAATTTGATTATTCAGCAATACGTATGTGTTCTTTTAATTTGTTTTCCAAATTATTCATCATTGTTTCAATTCTGTTGAGAACATTGGCGTCGCCGGCTTCTTACTGCTCAACGAGCTTATCCATGGCACGGGGATCGTCTTCAAACTTATTTTTCACAGTCATTTCCAACGCAATAATTTTTTTCTCCAAACGATCGAGGTATTCTTTGATAATCTCATCCTAGGCTGTTAGATTGATTTTCGTGGTCGCTGTCTCATTATTGGCCGAGTGTATGCTAGTCCATATATGATCGAGATCTGCTCGCACGATTTGATAAGTTGAATCTACATTTGCAAAATCTTTCCGCAAACGATCCTCAAGATTCTTACACTTGGCATCAATTGTAAGAACATTTGGCACTATGCGATTGTTTATGAGATTCTCTAAATTTTGGATTTGTTTTTTAACCCAAAATTTCATTTCCACAACATCTTTCTGAGTTCTTTTGAAGTATATCAAAAAATCCTTGAAACGGGTGTCAAATGTTCCCTCGATTTTGTTCAGTCGTCTCAAATTTTCCTCCATGTCGAGAAATTTTTGTTTCGGAGATTCATTGTGCTCGCGTATCAAGCGAGCGACAGTCGAAGTCGTGTCTTTTGTCAAAAGATAATCAATCTCAAGATCTCTCAATTTACTCTCGTTTACAGCATTCTTCTTCTTAAAATCGTGTTCAATGTTTTTCAATTCATGTAATGCGCGTCAGCGAATTCATTGCTGCTCGAGCGTTGTTTATTTCAATTTTGAATCTTGACATATCTTGAGCTAATTTCGAAGATTGAGAATCATACTCGCTCAGTTTCGAAATCAGGCCATCTTCAGTAGCATTCATAGAAAGATTTACAATTTCAACAATTTTTCCCATCACTTTTGTCTCGCTCTCATTGAGATCGTCGAGAAATTTGTTTGCAATATCATTGATGGCAAGATCTTTTTTTATCTCTTGAGCCAAATTTGTCGATTCAGATATCTGATGACCATATCGCCCCATAATCGCGTAAATCATCGATTGCAAAAACAGCTTGATTTTTGAAAACATGTTCATTGAGCTTTGATGAGTTTCTAGAATAAAAAATCATAAAATTTAGAATTTCTTATCGAAAATGTATCACCAAGCTCACATACCTCGAATCATTGGATCGAACATTTTTTTCTCGCTATCCCCTGCTGACGCTGCTGCTGATGACGGCAAAGACTCGCTCGCGATAGTCTGCGTATGATTATCACGTGGATCTGGATTTTCAGTAGGCGAAAGAGTAGATATGCTAGGAACTTGATCGCTCCCTTTTGATTTGTCTGCATCACCCTCCATATTATCAAAAGAATTCATTGTGACCGTATGACTCACTCGAGATTTGAACTCGTCGTAAGATGAGGGACAAGTGCTGAAGTTGTCGGGAGAGGCGATATCTTATATTATGTAACCCCCACCTCGCAGCTCGTCGAGAATTTCTAATATCTGAAAGCCAATTTCGTGTATAACACCAATGCTAATGCAATCTGTAGCAACTCACCTCATTGTCGAGACCTGTATTACCCGCCTCGCTAGATCGAATTAACAACTCCAACCGCTCAACTAATTCATTTGGATCGTTGTAATAGAGATAATCCGGATAGCTATCCCGATGTACAATCATCTGTCCCGCCTCCTGTCGTAATAGTTGCCCTACATGTCGTAAACTACCACCTTTTTTATAATTGCTCCGCGTTGAAACGTTCCTTCCTGTGAGTCCTAGCTCAAAAAGAGGCTTGATGATTTTCGTGTATTTGAAGCTGCGACTGCTCTTAACTCTGCCACGAGGATCGTCGTTTGCCCTGTGAGCCGATGATGCCTCCAAAATTTGTGCATATTTATGCAAATCTTCTTGAGTATAGCTGCCCTGCTCGGGAATTTTTTTGAACAACAATTCAAATAGCCCCCTCGTTGCTTGTAGCTTGAGATTATCGCCTATGACAATTTGATCTGAGCCCTTGGCAATCCTGAAAGTTTTGCTTCCAATCTTGAATATTTCCCCATCATAATAGGGTCCATATGTTTGATCCTGCTCGTCATGCTTTTCAATAAAATCATTGATGTATATTTTTGAAAGAGGGCCAAACTGCTGCTGAGCGATATAATCTTGGACTTGACTCAATTCCCCGGGGGCTTCTGCAATACGATGTATCGATCTCTCTAGCTCGTTCCGACGTCCTGCTGAATCAAAAGAGAGATCGCTCAAAATTCTCCGGGCCCCTAACTCTCTAGGCGTGGAACTTTTCGGCGTTTCCATGAGCCCAATCACATCCTCGGCAGCCTCATCTACCTCATTTTTTATTTAAAAAATATCCTCCTCTTTTGGCTGCGGCTGAGCAGCGGCCTCTGTTTTTGCAAGCTTCTCCAAAGGATCTACAATAGGCTTCAAATGTTCCACATTTTCTAGCTCTGCATCAATTTTACCAATCTTGAGAGCTCGATGTTGCTTTCTAATAATATCGCTCACTTTGGCAATTTCCCGTTTTATAGCACTTGACGAATCCTCCTTTGAAGCCCGTCTCTCGACTGGTTTTCGCCTACCTCTTTTTTGATTCGCAAATCGCAATGCTTTTTCCCGCTTGCGCGAGGACTCCTTTTCTCTCCCCATTGGGATGTTTCTCGACGAATGCTCGTCGTATACTAGTTCTCATCAAGACAAATGAAATGATTAAAACCATTCCTATACCTCCCCTCATTCAGGGGAAAATCTTTCACTATGCTCAAAAATCCGCATTTTTCATTCCAACAGTGCGCACAAATTTCGCGAAATTTTGCTAAACTCATGTCAGGCTCAACGTGATTATGGTACGCGTGCTCAACATGCTGAAAATCTTGTCTAAATAGAATAATCATGTTGGCATGGTCGCGTATGAGATTTTTAGGCACTGCACTGTACGATTGGCAAAGATACAGACAATCTATGTCGAGATGGCGTGCCATTGTGAAGTACATGGATATTATTTTTTGATGAGCCGTTGCTACATCATCAAATATGAATAGTGAATTCTTTTTTGCTTGATCGGGCTCTATCACCTCCTCATCATTGTAGAACGTGTGGAATTCCATCCCATCGGGCTCCAAAGTCTTCATTATCGCGCTCAAATACTGATATTTCGGCTGATTGAGAGATTTGGAATACAGATATATATTCTGAAAAGCTAGACCATTTGGGCTGATTATCAGATTGATTAATGCATTCGTCTTACCAGCAGAAGACGGCTCAGATATGATGCAGCGTATCGAATTTGGTAAAAGTTTGCCATGTCTTTCACCCAATTTAGAGCAAGACAATTTACATCCAAAAGTGTCTTCGATTTTTTAAATCAATGTCTAAAATCTCGATACAATGTTTCTGTTTTACAACCCTCATGTTTTTATTGCCAATAATTGACTAGAACTGGAGTATGTAACGTATAAGTACGGTGTTTTATAAGATCTTTAGACAGTATTCCAACAACTGTTGAGTGAGCCACAATTGAGCACATTTTCCTACATGGAACGAGCGAAAAACCTGGTAGGTAGAGGATTTGTCAATACTCTCATAAATAAGTTGCCTTTTGAGCTGCATTTGCCGGGCTACAATTTTTGTGGACCTGGAACTAAATTAGATCTCCGATGGACTCGCGGAGACCCTGCTAAGAACAGGTTGGATCAGCAGTGTAAAATTCATGATATCGCTTACAGCCCGAGTAACGATTTGGAAGAACGTCATCGTGCTGATTTGCAGCTGGAAAAGGCGGCAAAAGAGCGCGTCAGAGCGAAAGACGCCAAACTTTCGGAAAAAATTGCTGCATTCGGAATTTCCAATATCATGAAGATGGAGCGCAAACTTGGCATGGGATTGAAGCGAAATACTCCGAAAGCGGCGAAAAAATCTCAGCGTCAAAGACAGCGACGGAGTAAGGCTCATCGAGAACTAATGCTTGCCAAGCGCGGCGGATTTTCGCCCGCAGCAGCGATCCCTCTGCTGGGTTCATTGGGTGCGATTACATCATTAGCAAGTGGTATCACTAATGTTGCAAAAAATATTCACGAATTACGTGCTAACCAGAAGAAAGTAGATGAAATGATTCGTCATAACAAGGCTTTGGAGGGCAGTCGTCTGTATCTTAATCCGTACAACCCATATACTCATCGCAAGAAGCGGGGGGCCGGTTTAGAAGCCCTCAAAAAGAAGAAATCTAGGAAGACTTGTATTTCAAGAAAAAAAAACGACGAATTCAATGGCTACACAGGAGTAACAACAGGTGAACAATTACTCCGCGCTGCTCGCAATATTCCATATTTCAAAGGCATATTCATGCGCCCCGATCTCTTGAATCTCGCGGGCCCAAAGCCAATTGAATGTTTCATACTTAATCTCGATTCGGGAGAGGGCACTCATTGGACAGCCGTGGTGACGGGTTTGGCAACCTTCCCCCACCATTGGAGTTATTGCAATATCTAGGTCCAGAATTTCATATTACATATAATCGCAATTCATACCAATCGTATAATCTGAGTAATTGTGGCCAGCTCTGTATTGCATTTCTCAAAAAAGAGATGCTTAAAAATGCCTGATTCGTGCAAGAGAAATCAGTTATGTCGCGAACATTCACCGTGACAGCAAATGAGTCAGAGCTTAAAACGGATTTTTTTCCCCCGATTGAGCTGAAACATCGACACCCAGACACGGATTTTGAGATTGGACTCATTGATTTTCAAACTTACAATTCCATACCAAACATTGGTGATACAAATAACCATTTCTACTATGCAGAGGACAAATTCATAACCATTCCAGCGCGAGCCTACGAGTCACCAGAGATTGAAGAATTTCTGAATAAAAAACTTGGTGAACTAGAACACGTATCAGAAACCGAAATTTTGAAAAATCCTCTCATCCAATTACGCGGCAATCGAAACACATTACAGTGCGAATTATATTGCAACTTTGAGGTTAATTTCGAGAAAGAAAATAATATTGGTCATCTGCTAGGGTTTTGCGATCAAAATCATCAAGGAGGTGCAATTTTAGAGGCAAAAACTTGGCATATTTCACCCTATCCCGTGAATATTATCCAAGTAAATATTATTAGAGTCGAATGCAATTTAGTTTCCGGAGCATACATCAATGGTCAAGAGAGTCACGCAATTTTTGAATTCTCACCACACGTTCCAGCCGGCTACAAATTATCACTAGTTCCAAATATCGTGATATATCTTCCAGTTCAAAATCGCTCAATCGACAGTCTCGTTTTACGCATTTGCGATCAGAGAGGGCGAATAGTCGACTTTCGGGGGGGGGGAAGATATCACCATAAGATTACACTTGCGAGAAAGAGGATGATTCTATATAATAGCTCGAGACCCGGATTTGGCAGCAGAAGTTTGCAAGCTCCTCGTCGACCAACTTCTCGCGCGAGGAAACCACTGAGTCGAAAGAGCATCCAGTTTCTTCGGAATTTAGGCTTCAAAGTCCGTAAAAATGGCACTCTTCGATCAAAATCCTTTGGACGTGCTCGCCGAACCCATCCATGATAATCAAATCATAAGGAGAGATGTAAGATCCTACGTTCCCTACAATTTACTGAGTTATAACAAGAATGATGAAGTTAGAATCGTCATCAATTCAAATGATGAGTATCTGTTACCGTGTAAGAGCTATCTGTATATTGAAGGTAGTGTGACATTTACCAATGATACCGAAGAAAGACACGTCACTCTGACAAATAATTACCCGGCATTCTTATTTGACGAAATTCGCTACGAAATAAATGGCGTATCCATCGATGAGACTAAAAATGTAGGAGTAACGACGAGTTTGAAGAATTTACTCACTCAGCGAGAATGAGGATGATTATGCGGCCAACATGGGCTGGCTAGTTGATCAATTTACCAACATTTCAACCGATCACGCATTTAATGTATGCATACCACTCAACAAATTACTCGGTTTCTGTGAAGACTATAAGAAAGTGATTATGAATGCGAGGCATGAGCTGGTTTCACTTCGATCAAAAACAGATGACAACTGCGTACTAGTTACAAAAGCTGCTACCAATGTTACAATTAAATTATCTAAAATGCAATGGTGTATGCCTTACATCTTGGTGAATGATCGAGCGCGCCTCCAAATGCTTCAAATTTTGAACAAAGGATTGTATCTCCCAATCAGTTTTAGGAGTTGGGAAATGCTAGAATTTCCTATATTACACCAAACTAATAAGCATGTATGGCCGGTAAAATCCACCAATTCCATGCCACGCTACATCATACTTGCTCTGCAAACGAAGAAAAAAAATCAAAAAACAGAAAATGTCACAAAATTTGATCATTGTCATCTTTCGAATGTCAAGCTGTTTCTCAATTCTAACATCTATCCCTACGAAAATCTGAATATCGATATATTGCGAAAGAAGAATACGAGTATTGCCTACAATATGTTTGCATCGTTTGCTCGCTCATACTATCAAACATCTCTACCAGGACTCTGTCCAAATATATCTCCATACACCTTTGAAAATTCTTATTTCATGATAGTGATCGATTGTTCACGGGAAAATGAGTCTATAAAGAGCTCAAATGTGGATATTCGATTGGAATTTGAATCCAAAGAAGATATTCCTGCTGATACGACGGCTTATTGCCTCATATTTCACGATAAAATGATTGAATACAATCCAATGACAAATATCGTTCACAAAGTTATCTAGAGATTGTTTGGATCCCTAGGTTGAGAATATCTTTCAAGATGAGACAGGCAGAAAGTTTGCAACAAGCATGGGCAGTATGGAGCATCAAGATCCTCAAAAATTGCAGACATTATCATCAGATCCCAAAGGAAGATCTGCTATATTATTATTCATCGACTTACAAGGATTCAAAAACCAGGAAGAATTCATTGTGAAGGAAGCTATGATTGTGGACGTGAATAGCACGAACTGCCACCAGTGGCTATTTACACCGCCCCACTCCATTAAAAATCTATCGCAGAAAGATGAAATCTCAGCCAAATGGTGTACGGAACATCACCACGGACTATTTTGGGATCAAGGAATTGTACCATATTCCGAGGCGGGCGAGAAATTTGAAGAATCTCTTTCGGACGCATGCAATCCCAAGGATGGCAGACCAATATTCATATTTGTAACTGGAAATGAAAAGGAAAGATGGCTGAAACAGCTGGCGCCTACATTCTTCTCGATGCATCCGGGCATCGAAGTGATGGATATTTATGATGAATTGCCTGGTTCTGAATATAATTATAATAGCCTGAATTATCAATTCGACCCTTGTGTATTCCATGATCATATGCGGTACAGGTGCGCTTTGAGAACAGTATGTTTCATAGCTCATGTGGCCGCTCATTGTATGAATTCTAATGCATAATAAAATTATACAAATATATCATAATGTCTCTTTATTTCAAACTCCCATCACATACAGTTTCGGATGACCTGGAATGAAATCCAATAGATGGCGATACTACTCACTCTTCCATTGAAATTTACATTATAATAGCCATACTAGATGTAAAATTCTCAGTTAAGCGATGAATGTTGATAAATTCGGCAGACTGGGACGCTTTGAAGGGGGGTTTGGGAATTTCAATGGATATCCAGCCACATCATTAGAAAATAATCTGATGAATTATAATAAAAGAATTATCAATGAAATAGGATCTCTCAGAACGAGACTTGAATCTCTAGGCGAGCAATTTGAGGCAAAACTCAAGATTATAGAGAATGGCAGGAATTCAGATCGGATGCTGATCAAAATTTTGCAAGTGAAACTTAATGAAATTATATCAAACACCAATTCTATAATTGCACCGATTATTGAAAACTATAAACGAGAGATAGAAGTGCTCGAAAACAGTGTGAATTTCTACAAAAAAGAGATTGAGACGGAAAAAAATAGAACAGTGTTGGAAAAAGCCGACGATTTATTGAAAAAAATCACCTCGTAAAAATGAGTTCAGCACCCAAACATAGTGCGGAAAGGATCCAATTGGTAAAAGAATTACATGCCCCAGCTCGTCGAAATTCCCGTCGTAGGAAAGTTTTGGTAGAATTTGTCAATGATCTATGGCAAATGGATCTCGCAATCATGATTGATCAAGCAGAATTCAATAAAAATTTCAAATATATTCTCACTGTCATGGATGTTTTCTCCAAATACGCATGAGCTGAGCCACTGAAAACAAAATCTGGTGAAGAAGTTACAAAAGCTTTCGAGCGCATACTCGAAAGAGCTGGTCCCAAAAATCTACCAAAAAATTTGCAGGCTGATAATGGTAGAGAATTCTACAACAGACATTTTCTATCTCTCGTGGATAAGAAAAAAATCAATTTTTATTCTACATATAGCATACAGAAAGCCAGTCACGTAGAACGTTTTATACGAACATTGGAAGAACGATTATGGCGTATTTTTTCTCTGAATGGAAATCAAACATGGATCAACCTGCTTCAAGATGTTCTGGAAGATTACAATCACACAAAACATCGTAGATTGGATTAAAACTCATGCAACTATGGGCAAACCCATCCCAACGAAAAAAATTTGAGAAAATATTATGAAATACTGTGTATAATAATTTGAAAATAGCTGGCAAAGGGAAATTCAAAATTGGTGATTCGATGAGAATATCACGCTTCAAAAATATCTTTGAAAAAGGCTACCTGAGAAATTGGAGTACTGAAATATTCAGAATTGCTGAAATAAAAAGAACCTATCCCGTGACATATCTGTTGAAAGATTATAACGACAAAATGATACTCGGTGGATTTTACGAACACGAGCTTCAACACGTAGAAAATCCCGATATCTACTTGGTTGAAAAAATAATGAAGAAACGAGGTGATCAAGTTCTCGTAAAATGGCTTGGCTTAGATCATAGTCAGAATAGTTGGATCTCCAAGAAAAATATACTGTAACGCATGGCGATAGCCGAGGGAGCCCCCGATATACTCCCTCAAATCTCGTTGGCGCAGTTCGTATAGGGACGCTGAAACAGGGGCACTCATTTTCACCCCCAAAAATTTAATCTCGCGCATACTGGGTAAATAGGCATAGAATTTGTGCATAATCACTGCTTTTTCATACTCGAAATTGATAAAAATATTTTTTCCAGGAATCCAAGATGTCTGTTGATTATGCATATGCCCCAATGGCTATTGAAGAGATACCGTTAAACAGGTGGCTTCCTGTTACAAAATTCAAGCCATTCGGAGACGATAAAATTACAATGGTACTCGAAGACAAAGTACAAATTATCCTACCAAAAAATGTTACATATTGGGCACGATATAACAGAGAAGAATTCCTGAAATTGCAAGACGAGGCCCGGAATTCCATGTTATTCATCGTGGCTGAGAAAAATGTTGCGCATAATTTCAGAGTGCACTTTTAACGAGTGTCAGACTCTCTACTATTTGCCTGGGAAAGGAGCGAGGAGGAAGATAGCGATGATGAGACGGATAGCTCATAAGATTGCTATATATTGAAACATATGTTATATTTATAAAGTATTCAAATTTTATATAATAAGTATGCTCGTATCAATGTTCATGCATGAAATCGTAATATATATTGATCATGTATGACAAATTATTACATGTACGTTGTATTATGCGTGAATGAAACTACGTAAGAGAATCTTGCGTATCAAACGAATATTATGTGTATTTTCTATCAAACCGATCCCTCAACCCCCAAAATATAAATGATGTTCATGAATCAATACATCATAGATGCGACGCAGATGAAGGTCGCAGTAATCGAGGGGGAAAAGCTCTTACAGCTTGAAACAGGCGCGAAGGGAGCAGCCTTCGAAAGCTGCTTCACGGCGCAATGATTCTTGTAGCGCGGTCCGGCGCTAACAAGAGCCTGCACGAGCATTATATCCTATTGCATCATAGTATACCTATATATACATCCCTATGCTCGATGCAGGCTGGATACATAAAATAACACGCTGATATATGCTAGTACAAAACCATGCCGTGTAAAGTGTTAAGGGATTCACATTTCCCGGCAAGAACTTTAGCGCGAGATGCTCGCGAAGCTTGCCAGAGTGGATGGAAACCGATTCGCGCACGTGGGAGCTGTACGCATAATCCAGCTCTACAAGTTGTGCAACACGTGCGAAAATGTGCAAGTACTTGTACAGGGCTTGCGCGAGGGGTGCTTGCTCGTTGCGAGAGCCTGCGTCGGCACGGGAAAAAGCCGCTTGCAGGGGGATGGCCGCGAGCCGATGCGCGAGCTTGCGTCGACGCGAGCTTGCAGCGGCGCGAGCTGCTTGCATCATTATCGATCACGTCCTTTCGGCCTCGAGCGCCCGATGCGAGAGCATCTCCGCGCGCGGGGTGATGAGGAGGTGGGATCCTGGTGGAGCACCCGGGGCAGCGCGGGCCTCCTCCTGGGACATTAGAGCTGTCATCAGAACCCTATCCAGGTGACCTTGACGTACACCTATACCAGGGTGGGGTCTTGGTCGACCTGGGTAGGGTGGCTGATGATGCTCTCCGCCATATTGGATTTTTGTCCCAGGAGGAGAGCAGAAGGTGTCTCCCGTGTGCTCCAACTTATCTACTACTCCCGTGGCCACCGCATTCACTACAACTGTCGTACTGTGCAGCAGACGGCGAATCTTCGTAAGGGTCAAACTCGAAAACCATCGCTCAAATGTGGCAACAATAAGCGAGAAAGTTGTAGAACTTGTAAAAACGAAGAGTTTGAGTGGTCGTGAGCCTGAATCCGAGCAAATTTGAGCTAGTTGAGGCGATTTCGAGATTTGGCGTGCTTTTAGCATAGGCGTAGCAGCCGCCACTCGAGCCGCGGGCTCGCATCCATTCTTTCGAGCTCCGTGAATCTTTCAATATTGCTCTGATTGATATCCGAAACAGTTCAAAATCTTCGTAATTAAATTTCCAACAACTTTGTCGCTTACTGTTAACAGGTTCAAGCTACGGTATTCTCCTAAATTCACGAAAACCCCGTCTGCGCCTATGCTGTGCCTCGCTGTGCACGCTCAATATTGTCATTGGCATGGCGAAGCATGGCGTCACCCTAGCAGTACGCCAGTTGTACTTCCAAAGTCAGCCACTACGTGGCGCTCCGCTGAATCTCGGAGCGAATACCAGCAACAATAGGTCGTCGACTGCTTCCAAGCCAATCCTTGGCAGGTGAGTATAGGAAGAAAAGCAGTATTTTCCCAAAAAACTTTGCTCTTTGAAGGCACCCCAGGTCATTAGCAATCGACTCTGCCAAAAGCTTACTGGCTGTAAAATATACTTTTTATATGCGCTAGGTTATAAGTCAACTGCCTTTGCTGGGTTACTCAATGGGGCTAAATGTCAACAACTCTTGTTTCACAGCTGTTTTTCATAAATTTCATGAAAATTCAGAGTTTTTGTACTGAAAATATTGTAAGAATTGTGGTTTCCCTCGTACAATTAATATGAGATGAGAATTCCAGAGTTTTCTTGATTTTTTCCCATTTCCAGAACCTCGCACTTTGAGACAAAGGCCTACGTTCTGGTACGAAACATATCCAGAGCATCTCAAAAGCCAATTACTCACTCCGGATACTTATGCGGACCACCAGCAACCATTTTTGGGTAGTTGATCAACATATCGGAAGGGTGTCCAGGTATTTACGGTGTGGTGGTCTAGTTGGACCAAGTGCAGATCTCTACAAGTCATCTCAAATGGAGTACAGTGAGCGGAATATATTATTTCCATTCCTAACTGCCTGTGTATAGTGAAATTTTTTTGATTGTTTCGGTGGTAAGTTTCATGGTTTCCTATTCTTGTTCGGAGAGAATTTTGAGATTTTATGTTATACTTCCAAATTGCTGAATTGTAATCTCTCTGACTTTGTTGGAGTTGATGGATCATTGGTTGTTGACTGAAAACTAATTATTCTCCATTTCACAGAGGTGACTCTACAAAATTGCTCTTTCGAGTTTCAACACATTCTTTGGAGTGGAACACGCAGCCTTTTGGATACACTGGAGACAGTATCAGATTTTAGGAGCTTACGAGATACTAAAATGCTACTAGGGAGCGTGCACAAACCACGTCCCCACTTTGGGGGGGAGGGGGGGTCCGGTCCATATCCACGGTTTGCCACGGCGGGGGAGGGGGGGGGGGGTCATGTTGCCGAGCAACGTGTTACACTTGTATACAGAAAACTGTCTTTGACGATCGCGTTTTAATGCCATGTCAGCATGTAAGCAAACGCTCATCACTACAAAAAGAAATCCTTACCTCCAGATTGATTTCGTTCTTACCGCAAGATGCAACAAATGTGAGATAAAAATCTTCAAAATGAACAATCTTCGTCTGAGGCGGGATTTGATCTTAGCGCAAGCATCATTTGTAGTTGAACTGCAGAACTCTCATGTTCACCGATGCATGTTTATATGTTTATAATAGGTTAGAGATTATACTTCTTTTGGAAGAGATGGGAAAATAATTCCGTATAAAGTAAGTGTACCCAACTTTCCCCCAAATGCTGATCTCGGGAATGGGCACTCCTTGGCCCCCGGCAATTTTTTCGTGTTTGTTATGTTGAAATATGAGTAAGTGACTAGTTTGCGTCGACCCCGAATCATTCCTGCGTTCTCCAGAAAATTTGAAGTGATTTTTCTATTCTTCGTGATTGCTTAGCTAAGAAAGCACCGAGGGGATTACGTTCAGTAAAATTCGTGCCAAATTTTTTGAGCTCAACCAATCTTAACGTACCTTAGCGCATCTGATTCCTTGTTCCAAAACCTGTAGAATTCGTTGTTCAAAGTTGCAAAATTTTAAACCTCTTACAAACCCATTATTAAGATTTTGACGATTCGCGAACACACAGAAATCACAATCATATAACAAAATTATTTTTCGAGTGGCTGAATATTCAGCTTTGAACAGTTTCACATGTGTAAACATCAGTAGCTCGTGCAGCAGAGGATGTGTGAGATAAGATTCCCCTGATTAGACCATGAACCTTTATTGAAGTCGAATGTATTTTTTGACATGAAGAAAAGAGCTTTTCTCTTTCATCCGATGTCAGATTTGAAGAAACCTAAGATGCAACAGTAAGACCTTACGGCAACCTGACAGTGAGGATTTCTTTTTGCCTGTGCACGAGCAAAACTTGCAATATACACGAAGCCTGATATTCTGTTAAGCGGCTGTCGGCTTGATAATGACGAACAGTCGACAAAAGAGGCACCCTATACCTATTATTCATAACATAAAAGAGTGGATTTGGAAAAGGCATGCCGTTTGAGCACGAATTTTCGTACATTTGATTTATCATTTAAAAAATCCCAAATTTAAATGGATTTTCTGAAAATTCTCAATTCATACCACGTTCCGGGCAGGGGGTCCAGAGAAAATCCACGGTTCGTCACCCAGGGGGGGGGGGGGAGGGGCACAAATCGCCGGGAATTAGGCAACGTGGTTTATGCACCTTCCCCTAGTTTTCCATGTAGAAGTTCATATAGGAGATCAATTATTCATAATATTTTCATATAAATGAATAGTCTTATCATGAATTGATAGTATTCTATTCCCTATTTTCAGGTATAGGTTATGAGACGAAATCTATATCATGATATTCATGAACTGAAAATATCGAACATTTTGACACTTCGAAAACTTCCCTGTCGCAAGTGACATTAACAGAAATTCAAGCAGATATCTGCAAGAAGAATTTCTGAGTCAAGACTGGGAAGTTGAATTACGATAGAGATAATCAAGCAGTTCATTACGGTGATATTATGATATTAATGAACTGAAAATATGGAACATTTCGACACTTCGGAAACGTCCCTGTCGCAAGTGACATTAACAGAATTCAAGCAGTTATCTGCAAGAAGAATTCCTGAGTCAAGACTGGGAAGTTGAATTACCATAGAGATAATCAAGCAGTTTATTACGCTGATGACTCCCCAGCCAGAAAATAAAGTGAGCGACTGAAACAGGAATTCAAGCAGATTCTGCACGAAGAATTTCTGAGTCATCCCTACACCAGAAATTTGAAGCCAGTGATACTCAGTTTGTGAGTGAAGTGAGAAAGATTTTATTCCAGTGGAGTGAAGTGGAACAGTAGAAGTGATATAAATAGAAATTTCGTGTAATACAACGTTCAATGCGTGACATTACAGACTGTCATGGCGCGTTTTTTACGGTTGATTCTGTGAAGTGGTAACGATGTCTTGTTGTGGAAACGCGTTCGCCATCTTTCACGGCTCGTGATAAACACGCGTTTCTTCAGCACGACGCATAATATACCACGGTATTATGACGAAGTAATTTATTGTGGCACCCCTACAGGGCTGCTTTGGTACTACTCCCTCAAATGAGTACCCGCGGTCGGCAATCATGAGCTTTTTCATGGCCTTAAGTCGAAAGATTCATAATTTCTTACGTTCTTTCAGGATCAGAGGTCAAAAGTAGTATTTCCTATTTGAAAGATCAAGTCGACCTCCTAATGACCTCAGAAAAAACCTCCGAGGTCAACATCGAATTCTTGCCTCGAAATGAGGGGATACATGTTCTGAGGTTTCTCGCGATCTCCAGCCTCTTCTGGGGAAGGAGAAGAGGTGCTCATTTCTCTGGCACCTTGTATATACAACTGTATGATGGTCCAATGATATTTTTTCTTGAGTTTCCCGAAATTTTGTCACTGTTCCCACATACCTTTTGGATACTGAAAACGAGGTGTACTTGTCATTCTTCGGGAGAATCGATATTGCCCGGATCTAGAGGCATTCTGAACAGAAAACCCAGAATTTTGACCCCGTAAAATGGAGGTAGTCCTACACCATCTGGTGAATTGGTTTGGAATTTCTTCCGGGGTGACTTCCTCGGATTCCTCACGAAATTCTGCATGGGCTCAGCAATCCTCCGCAGGGAGTGTGATCCAGGAAATGAAAATGATCAAAATTTCCTATAATCAAAAAACTGACTTCGACAGTGTTTCCATCTCGAGAGGATACTGTGAAATATATATACCCTCAGTCTCCCACAATTCCATGGCCAGACGCCAGGATAAGGGTTGCACGATTCATTGAATGAACCGACTCCACGAGCGACTATCTGTGACGATATGAAGAAATACCTGTTCCCGAATAGTCTGGCTTCCAAGTAATGCCCGAGTCATCAATAATACATCGTGGCCATCGGAAGAATCGTATCTAATCAGCGATTGGATTGAATATTCCAAGCATGATTACAGAGATGCTATATGATACTTTGGGATACTTACAAAAACTACCTAGGATATACATATTCGTTGCAATCTCCTCAGCTACTGTAACATAGAATATCCAAATATGATGTTTGATGGGAGGCTAGCCTAGCTTATCATTAAATCTCAACAGCAAAAGAACAAAGCATCCGAATATCCCTCAAGTGAATTATGAGTGTACACCTGTCGTCGAATGATGAAGTAGACGAGTGTATGATGGGCCTCGTGTAGGACCAAGGCTCTCGCTCTCGGATCACGCGCATCACTACCGAGATATGAGATCCCAAGCCGACTATGTACCCCATGTGTTGACATGCATTCTCCATTACATGAGAAGGTTTCGGGGATCCCTTCCCTTCCTGCTATCAACTTCTTCAATATAATCATGGAAGGGGAATCAGTGGCGACATGGACTCTCTTGCGAAAGAGTTGATGCAGTATTCGTTGGTGGATTTTTTCACGCCCAGTATCGGGAGGAGAATCGGGAAGGGTAGGTGGGAAATTGATCACTCCCCAGGAGATAGCTGGGGAGTGATCAAATATAGTAGTTCTGATTTCGGAACTTGAATTTATCCATTCCTTCAGGATACACATCGTGGATGGTAGTAACGAACATACATTTGCAAACCTCACGAAAGGAATGAAATTTGCATTTGAATCATTTTTCATCGGATTCTAAGTCAGTGAAATCATGAAATGATTAGGAGGCGCCAGAGAACGCATCGCGCCGTGCTATACTCCAGGCAGAAGGAGAATCCAATTTCTTAACGATTCAAGTTTGCTCTCCTGTATACAGTAGATCTGGTCAGATAATGTTGAAATTGAGGAGATTAGAAATTCAGGAGATTCGAGTGACAGAACGATTCTATGATTGAGAGCATAGTTAAAATTTAGGGGTAAGTGTGGCTAGACAGAGCATTCACGACTTTTATAGTGTGCCTCATAGTTGGTGACGGAACTCTTATATACCGTCAACCGGGGTTACTGTGAACAGACGGGGTAACTTTGAACACTCGAGGTACAAGTTTTCAATTTCCGAAATCAGCAAAGGAGGGATGTGCAAGGGTTCTAGGAGTAATTTGCTTGATAGTGGTATACGTGTACAACATTTTGCACCGGTGTAGGGGTCTCTATCAGCTGTAGAAGAGTTTCCAACAAACATTTTGGATGGCATGATTTAGGAGCGAAAAAAAGTTGCTCCAAACAATTGGTCTCGTTTGAGCACTTTCGGGGCGAATCCAAGTCTCCGGCGCTAAATTTCACTGAGACCTACCGATATCTTGGAGAATTCATCGTTACAATAGAATATTTTCACCTTGACTCAATTTTGTAGGGTAAAAACTGAGAAGTGCGTATTTTTTCTCCAGACCGGGGTAACTTGTGACTGACGCAATGCCTCGGATGATTAGGACGGAGGCAGTGCGTAGTCCATAGGCTCTGGATCTCGGGAGAGAGCCTATGTTTTCCCGTGTAAAAATGAACAGGACGTGGTCCCGCAGGACCATGTCCCTCAGGGGGACGTGCTCCCGCGGGATCACGTCCATCAGAAAGACGTGACCACGTACCTCTCAGGGACATGATCCCGCGGGACCACGTCCCTCTCGGGGACACGATCCCGCGAGACCACGTCCCTCATCAGGATGGGGTTTTGCGCAATCGGGGACTGAAAAACTTCAAAAAAAAGAAACACAAGAATAAGATCGCAAAGGAATGAATAAGAGTGAGAAGGGCTGATGGAATTGAAAGAATAAATAATAGTCAGGCGAGCTGTGGAAATCCATTCACGTAATGGACGGAGGCTAATGAATCGAAGAGAATTTTTCGAGTTACTTTCAGAACTTCATTTGTAGTGCTGTCAGCATGGATGTATAAGGGAATGGTTTTAATGTTATATGAACATTTCCATTCTATTACAAGTTCACATCATCATTTTATCGAATACATCTAAGGGTTTAGAGGACAAAAACAATCTATCCTCATTAGAATTCATTAGATGTGAGTGGAGGAGCATACATTCTCATGACGGGATTTACTGACGCTGAAGCATTAAAAAATATCCTAATACAGCCAAGCTGATTCTAAAGAGTCTCAAGATGGGCATTTTGATTCGAACAATTATGACTGAAGCTCCGATTTGAGTTGCCATTTCTCTTCTGAGCGAGATAGAGGTCACGTTCACGATCGCTTGACCCTTCTCATCACGGGTTGAATGATGAAAATTCCTGTTCTGTATCGTCACATAGGACTTCTATCAGCTTGCCTCTGACTCGAGACTCGTCTTTGGGAATGTTGACACTTATTTGGGGGGGGGGGGGGGAGTTTGAGAGGAAACTCAACGAGGTTTGGTGTGCATCAGTTCAGATAGAAGTGCATGCGAGCGAGACCAATGTTTTTATTCTTAGCAAAAAGTCGGAAAAAGGTGTATCTAAAGTGACTCACCTAGATTATTCTAGATTATTGTTTGAACTCGTAGGACTAGTATCAAAGAGCATTTTCTCACAGTTTTGGGGAATGGGAACGAAGAGCGATTATTCAAAATTGAGCATTTTCTCACAGTTTTGGGGAATGGGAACGAAGAGCGATTATTCAAAATTGAGCTTGTAGGATTGCGTTTTCACGAAATCAATCGACTTCAATCGTGATTCCGACTGTCATTCTTGAAAGAGATAGATGATCGACGTTCACCAGTGATTAACTTGTGGGCCTTTTCAGCACCTTTTATGATGACTATTCATGAAAGAAAACGTCCACGTCGCTTCTGTTTCGAGATGTCAAAATATGATTGTTCTCTCAGTTTTTGAGCTCAAAAATTTTGATTCGCCAAGACAGACCCATCTTTGTCGCTATTCCCCTAAAAAATACCAAATCCAGACTGTGCCACCTTTAGGCTGATCCAATTCTCTTCGGGACGAACACTTATTGAAGTCAATTCAATGGAGTCGTGGCGGAAATGCACGCTCGCAATGATTGCAGAAATCGTCGAACACTTTCTGGGCCCGCGCATTTGGTACTTTGAATATTGTCTCAAATCACAACAACTATATTTTCGGTTGTACTGCATCATTCGACCCCTGCAAGGAATTATCTTCAAGGAAGTGACGATGGCTATTTATCGATAATAATAATTTTGGAGGCGTAGGAAATCACTCACGCTCAGGAAATGCTGAGTACTGATTCAGTATTGACTTGAAATTGTTCTCTTGCTGGTTAAATCTTTTCGACGATTAGAGGATGCATGAATGATATGATTCATTCATCAAAAATGATTCGAAAAACACGTTCGTAAGAGCTTCCAAGGTTTTGCCAACGTGTCTTGAAAGAAAACAGACGTGACTTCTTGTTCATCAAGATTTTTCAGCTCTCAAGAAAACGCCGTACAAAGCTCAATGAGCCCAAGGACTGGCTGAAAATTGTTGCGGAGCGAGATAATTATCTGCCGAATGAATGAGAAATATCTTTGAGAAATCAAAATACTCATAGGTCAAGGAAGTTGTGGGCAAATTTCCTTGGAGTAGCCCGGAGAGCTCGTAGAGGTTCCACGAGTGGATAATTCATGGGTATTTTCAAGACGTTTTTCGAATACTTTCTGAAAAAACTAAAACTGATTGGATCAGCCTAAAGGTGGCACAGTCTGGATTTGGTATTTTTTAGGGGAATAGCGACAGAGATGGGTCTGTCTTGGCGAATCAAAATTTTTGAGCTCAAAAACTGAGAGAACAATCATATTTTGACATCTCGAAACAGAAGCGACGTGGACGTTTTCTTTCATGAATAGTCATCATAAAAGGTGCTGAAAAGGCCCACAAGTTAATTACTGGTGAACGTCGATCATCTATCTCTTTCAAGAATGACAGGCGGAATCACGATTGAAGTCGATTGATTTCGTGAAAACGCAATCCTACAAGCTCGATTTTGAATAATCGCTCTTCGTTCCCATTCCCCAAAACTGTGAGGAAATGCTCTTTGATACTAGTCCTACGAGTTCAAACAATAATCTAGAATAATCTAGGTGAGTCACTTTTTCCGACTTTTTGTTAAGAATAAAAACATTGGTCTCGCTCGCATGCACTTCTATATTCTCCATGGATCGTTGTGGACTTCTTCAATTCAATAACACTTGTTCCACTGAATAATATTCATCCAATACTTGCTCCGACTTCCACGCTCCCTTATACATCTTCCTCTTACAACGTTCTTATCCGATCTCCCGCACTTGGCGCAGCGCTTTTCCTTCACACATATTCATATTCATCATCTCGTGGCACCTGCGCCGTCGCCAATGTCGGTATGGCAGTTTCCTTACACAACTACCTAATAGCTTCTGCTAATGTCAGTGTCACAGCTGAATGTACACATATCTCAACACGCCTCCTTACATTCATGCTGTTACAGCTGACTTACAATCATTTTTCAGTTACTCTATTTCACACTCAATAAATTCATGGATTTCTCAAAATTGATTCTCCCAAGTGCTTTAGTAAAAATGTCAGCTATGTTATTTTCTGAATACATCTTCTCCATATGAATTATGTCATCCATGTATGCTTCATTGACAGAGTGACAGTAAACTTCTATGTACTTTGAGTTCTTAGTATAGTTACCAAATTTAGCTATACCTATAGCACCCGAGTTATCTTCATCAGGGTGTCCCTTATTTCTCAACATTTTGTAATCTTTACGGGCGCCCTCCAGATAGTTTTCAAACGACAGAAGAATGAGAATCCCACTCCTACGATTCCCGAAAAAGAATTTCAAACCGTGCCGACACGGGCCGACATTTTTTAGGGACGGGTATCAAAATGAGCTACTAATCCTTCTCGTCTCGGCATGTTCAAAGCCCACGCTAAAACACCTTAGAGTTTTCAAAGTACTCGAAGACATCATTTTCGATGTAAAATTTGCTGTTTAATCCGAATTTGAAGTGATAGCGATGATTCGTTGCGATCTAGATGCCGAAAAATGAAAATTTTCGACAACAAGACCTCTTTTTTAGTCATTCTTACCTCATTTTCTCTCTTCCAGCAGCTCAATGAGCCACAAAGAATCTCCAAGATACTCATATCTTTGTGAAATTTTGTGGAAAACCAATTGCGGATCCCAGTTTAATGGTAGTGTTACGTGGGGTGTCGGCGACAAAGAAAGACTCAGATATATATATATATAGATATATATATATATTAAAATGAGGTGAACTATAAATACAGATATGCTGTGTATTTGATGTATAGAGTGGATGAGCGGTCTGACGCGGCGCGCGCGAGTCGAGGATCATATATCCTCGGCTCAATGCGCGTCGTGTACAGACACAAAGTGCAAAGTTCGGCAAAACGTGATCGCGCGATGCATTCCTTCAGGTGTGCATCGGCGATCGGTTTTGCAGAACCGACGACAGGGTGATTGCTTAATGAGAGCAATCACCTATGTCGTCACACGTGTGAGGCCGGGAACTTGTCCTCGACAAGCCCTACCTGTTTTGTGTGAATGATGTTTACATATATATATATATATTTTTTTTACATAGTCTTCGCGTGTCATTACATCTTGGAACAGTTTTTCTCGGGTTCATCGTTGATTTTGGTCCTTTTTTTTTATTGCATAACTGTTTCTCATTTCGAGAACTTCAATTGATTTCAGTCTTTTTCTTGACCCCCTTTTTTTTGATTGATTGATATTTTACTCTCGGCCAATATTTCCTTCAAAACCTGTAGAATCCTGAAACAAAGTAACTTTGATCTATGAAATTTTACATCATTTTCTTAATTTTCCGACTGTATCTTCGTGGATCTTCTGACATTTGTAAACAATCTAGTGCTATGTTTTAACGATATTTTGCTATATTTTAACAACATTTTCTCGACATTTTATGGTATTTTCTGAACAATAATTCTGAACCAATATTCTGCGATATTCTAACGATAATCTACACTATTTTTTTGAACAATACTTTCCAATATTTTGAACAATACTTCACAATTTTTTTTTTTTTTTAACAATATTTGACAATATTTTTGAGCAATATTTTCCAATATTTTTGAACAATTTTCCATCGATATTTCTATGTATTCTTACCAATACTTGTATAGTTCTTTGACAATATTTCTTAACAATATTTTACAATATTTTTTTTAACAATATTTGACAATATTTTTGAGCAATATTTTCCAATATTTTTGAACAATTCTCCATCGATATTTCTATGTATTCTTATCAATACTCGTATAATTCTTTGACAATATTTCTTAACAATATTTTACAATATCTTTTAAACAATATTTGACAATATTTTTGAGCAATACTGTCCAATATTTCTGTACAATTTTCCATCGATATTTCTATGTATTCTTACCAATACTCGTATAATTCTTTTACAATATTTCGACGAATAATTCCCCAACATTTTTACAATACTTCAACTATTGTTCATACCGTATTCTCACTGAACTCTACAATTTTTCTCGCGATGCTTACAATATTTTTCTTCCATACTTTCTCACGATATCTTTCAATAATTCCTGAATTAGTTTGACAGTACTTTTCGATACTTTTGCAACCTTATCAGACGACGTTTTTCTATGGCATTTTCAATGACTGGAAATCCTTGCCTTCCATGATGAAGATGGAAAACTCGTGAGTGTCATGTGATGTGTGTGGTGTCATGTATTTCTTCGTGAATATTCGTCGCCCTGGTATAGATCTGAATCGACATGAAAGTGCACCGATTCGAGTGTTAGTGCCCGACCACGATGACGAGGGTATTTAGTATTATGCCAACTCAGCATTTCTTTCTTTTTCTCCTACTTTCTTTGTAGTTCATCAGCTCCTCTCTCCTCATTTTCTTTTGATTTCGGTCTTGATTTCCTTCATTTTCGTAGGTCTTTCGGCGGGTCCATCGATTTACTTGCTTGTCCCTCCTCTCTTGGGTCCACGAGCGGACCTAAAATTAGGCGACTTTGATTGGGCCATATATGAGTAGCTGTTTCTTTCTTAAGTGTACATTGTGTAAATGAATTATCTTTTCGTTTCCAATTTTGTGTGTTGTAGTGTATGGTTTTCCATCTTCCCTGAAATTGCGAATTTTCAATCATTGAGCTCGTTCCATTTTCTCCTTCACATTATATGAATTCGTCGTGGATTGTCATTTTGATCTCACTCTTGAAGTCTGATAGAGTATACTATTGCGCTTTTGATTTACCACATGAAAGATCAAAATCACTTCTGGAAAAAATTTTTGCTCCCAGGACCTATATGAGCGAAGTCCGTATGCTCAAGTGGCCAGACACGGAAAGGCTCCTCCGTGTCAGGCCTCTTTTGTATTGCTCGGAATGCGCATGTTAAAGTGGCCAGACACGGAAAGACTACTCTGTGTCAGGCCTCTTTTGTATTGGTCGAAATACGTATGCTAAAGTGGCCAGACACGGAAAGGCTACTCCGTGTCAGGCCTCTTTTGTACATATCCATTTCTTATACTTCTACACATGCTTCTGTTGTTATCTATGTACGAGGTGGCTGACGCAGTTTCCACCCTATGATCTTTACCTCATGTAAGTATCGTGCGATCAGTGGGTGGTTGGGGTGTGGTTGATGGGGGAATGGGGTGGTATGGGGTGTTTTGAGTTGTTTGGGATTTTTTTCTGTAAGGAATGGTATTATGGACTTTTCTGATGATTTTTGGTGTGTATGGGCTTCGTTGGCGGATTTCTGGAGGGGGGGGGACTTTGGGGGGGTTTGGGGTACTTTTTTTTCTTGACTACTGCTCATCGGAATCGTGTGACGGCAAGTCCGGGGATGTGTACTAAGTTGTCGGGGGTGGTTTTGGATGGGTGGGGGTGGTGGGGGGTTGGGGTAGCTTCGTGAATAATGACTTTTTGTGAAAAATTCTTTTCCTGTTATATAGCTCTAACGTTCTCATGTTAGTATATAATTTTTTCCGATTTTTCCGACCCATAGGGGGCCCAGGGGCGGGATGGAACTGGTATGTGGGGCAAGATGGAACGGTGGGTGGGGTAACATGGAACACTTTTGATACGGGAAAGTCGTCTTTTCTTTCGTGTTTTGATCGTGTGAGCTGTAAATGAGCTCCCTTGTGCTAATTCGAATGATTTTCTGAGCTTTCATAATGATTACGTGGATCTAACGCTCTTTCTCGCTTCCATTTTTATGTGATGTTGATTTGGCTCATATATATTCTTCGCCACTCGTACCTCGTAACGTCTATCGTAATTTACTATCTCGATGTAAAATTGGTCATCTGAAATTTTCGCGGCTCGCGTGGTCTTTATATTTTGCAAATATATTGGTCATCTGAAAATTTTCGCGGTTCGCGTGTGAGGACCGGGAAAATTTTCACTCACTTTTCTCGTATCGGTATCGTTATCATTTTCGTAAAATTTTCACGTGACTCACGTGTGAGGGCCGGGAAAATTTCATGACTTTTACTTCCTATGTTACCTCTAAATTTATGTTCTCTACCTGAATACTTAATTACTATTTCTATGCTACTTCTTACTTGCTAGTCTTCTGTTTCTTGACAATTCCTTGCTCTTCCAACATCTTCAGCTCGATTTCCTGCTTGGCTCTTGTGACCTCGTTTGGTCTATGGCGTCTGGGGTTGGTTGTCATTGCGTGTGATGCTGCCATTGCACCCAGCGCTTGCATTGCCTGTGTTGGTGTTATGTTTTCTTGTTTTTCTTCTGGATTCTCTTCGTTTTGACTTGCGCATAGTATAAATAATATTATTCGATAAATTATTGGCATGATACTAATAGTCGAGAATAATTTCCATGTAATAAATGTTAGTCCTAATCCTCCTATCATTGCGGCTCCTGCTATGGGCAATCTGTTTTCAATTGTTTCAATTTTTCCTGCTATTGCTTTGTATTTTCCGATGTTTCTAGCTTTATCAATTATTTCTTGCAAGCTCTTATCCATCTTGAGGGCATCTGCTTGGGCCAAATTTGCTGCTTGGCTGTCTTCCAGGACTTCTGATTCCAGAATCTGCTGTACTTCGTGTGACTCCCTGCTGCTGTTGCCGCTCCAGATTATTTTTGGTATGTTGAGATCATAGTTCTGAAATATTATTGATGGTGCGTTGATCGTAATTTCTCTTGACGCGGATAACCTGGCGTTCCGAGTTACGGCCGTGCATCCTGGTAGAAGCTTGACGATTCCGATCCCTACAAGCGGTGATGTATTGTGCTCGCTCCGACGTCACTGAATGAAAATTTGCTCCTCTTCTTTTGTAGAATAGATCCAAGTGTTCGGGTCGTGAAGTTTTAGCCAGAATGTTTCGTGAATTTTGATCAGCCTGACGTCGCAGTCTGTAATATTCTCGATTGTAGAATTTAGTGCTATTTTGATCTCACATGGTGGATTTTTCGGAATTTCTCGGACTGGTGCGGTATTTTTACAAATAATCAGATCTTTCAGATGTTTGCACTTGTCAATTTCCCCGTGATGAAATGAGATGTACTTATTTGTCTCCCCTTCTATCCCAAAGTATGGCCATTTTGGCCAAATATAACCAAATACTTCTCCCGAATTATTTTGAAAAATTTGTTGCACCGGTATAGGAGATGCCTTGTAAAGAGTGTATCTTGATAATTCTAGTAATGGAATTGTGATGATAAATACCAATTTCTCCTTAAATATTGAAACTGAAATTTCCATAATTTTCTCTAGGTCTATGATTGGTTCGCCATCTTCTGCCTGTGGAAATGCCGCGTTCTGTACAGCATTTTCTATTAGTGACTTGGAGTTTTCGACGATCTCTGGGGCTAGCAACTTGGGATGGACCCCTCCTTGTACTGCAAAGGTGAGAATTACAACTAAAGTTTTTACATCAATTTTCAAATTAATGATATTTTCTCCCAATAGATTGACCGCATTACGTAATACCGCTTCTTTTACTAGGTCGTTTTCTGTTGCTGCCAGGTGATCCATTTGTCCCTGTAATTTCTGTAACATTTCAGTATTTTTACCCAATTGGCTTTCTATTATTTCTGTTTGGTTCGCTAATAATTTTGCGACTTTTCTAGTATCATTTGCCTGAATTTCCATGATATTTTTGAGTTCTTGTTCAGTATCTTCGTCTAGTGTGCCAAATAAGTAGTTACTACCTTTACCAATGAATGGTAGTAATGATCGCCTTCGTCTCTGGCCTTTACTGATTTTTGTTCTTTTCATTAGGTCCAGGACCCGTTTGACGTCCATCCTTGCTTCATCCAGCTGGAGGTGCAGATTTGAGAGCTGCACTTTGAGTGTGGGATCGCTGCATATTTTGATGATGTTCCTCCAAGATTGTTCAAGGGTTTTCTCCGTGTTGCTGAACTGTTGAAGGTCCAGCTTTTGAATTATTCTCCAGTCGATTGTGGTTGCAGCAAGTGGTGCGATCTTTTCCACCACAACCCCTGGCGCATGCTCCAGCCTTGTGATGTAGCGGGGATGCTCATCTTTGGGTACCGGCCTGTAAGTTTATGAAATTTTCTTTATTATTATATGCGCAAATCTTATTCGAGATTTTCCTCTTGTTGCGGCGGATCCATAGTCGAGCACCATCTTTTTATCTTGTCGATGTGAACAATTTTTATTTTGTCCCCCATCTGGATTTTAACATCTTTCTTCACTTGGTCCACGCCTATTATTTCATACGGTCCCGTATATTGCTTGTCGAATTTACCCTTTCGTGTGTCGTTCAGCAGTGCCACCATCTCACCTTCTCGGAATTGCATATCTTTTAGTTTCTTATCGTAATAAAATTTACTGCGGTAGCGACTCTGAATCGAATTAAACATTGCCAGTCTTTGCAACTCTGATAGGTCTTTCACTAAATCCTGAATATAGTCGTCGTAAGTTGCTAGTTTTTCCCGTGGCGGGAAACTTGACGGGGTTCGCGCTTTTTGGCCGAATACCAACAGGTGTGGTGGATAGCCCGTGCTATCGTGTGGCGTGATATTATAGGCGTCCATGCATAATGGCAACAGAGTGTCCCAATTTTCGTGTTCGTTTATAAATGCTTTCATGTACTCTGTTATTGTGTGGTGCATTCTTTCTATCATGCCATTTCCCTGCGGATGATGAGGAGTGGTTCTGAAAGACTCTATTCGGAAAATTTTAGCCAAATTTTGCATCAATCTGTTAATAAAATGTGTACCATTGTCCGATAGAATCGCGCCCGGTGTCCCGTATACTGAGATGACTCTATCTACTAATGCCCGAGCTGTCTCTTCCGCCGTCGCGTTTTTCACTGGAATCAGGATTACGAATCGTGTAAGACAGTCTTGAACAGTCAGTACGTATTTATAACCTGCTTCCGTTTCTTCTAATGGACCATAGTAATCGATTGAAATTTTTTGGAATGGCATTGTTGGCGTGTCCGTTATCATAAGAGGTAGGCGTGATTTTACTCGGACTAATTTGTTGATTGCGCAATCCGGACAGGCTTCTACAAATTTATGAATTTCGGTTCTCATGTGTTGCCAGTAATATTGACTCTGAATTTTCTTGCAAGTTTTATTGATGCCGTTGTGCGCGCCTAGTGCTGACGTGTGGTATTCCCTTATCAGTCTGAATCTGTCTTCCACCGGTGGAACAGAGATATTGTCTTGAAACAGTACTACTGTAATGGGAAAACCCGCAAAGCAATTTTCAAAAACTCCAATAAATTTCTCCCATTCGCGACTCGACATTATCATGAGATACCTTATTATTCCCAATGATCTTATCCGGTGTTCCGACACAAATTTCCGTAATTCTTTTACAGCCTCTTCCATATCGGTTTTCCTGATATCCCCATCCGCGTGGTCTCTCATGCATAGGCCGAGAATGTGTTCGTCTTTACGTTTTGATGATGTGATGTGGCCAATTGAATTTATTTCCGTGAACTTCCTTGGATCGATAAATTTTCTCTTGACTAACGATTGAATTACCTCTGTTTCCAGGACTGGCTCTAAACTTGTAATATACGAGATGTTCTCTCTGTACTTGAACGGATGGTACCGTACCTTTTCTATTCGTACGAACGGTGCGGGCTCCTCCCCTTCCGCTGTGGCCCATGGTGGCTTTTCTCGCGGTGGCCGTGCGTTGCTGACCAAGCACTCTTGCAGCGCGTGAGTGTGAGCGCGAGGCATTACCTGTGGATCGTCTTGCTCATCGTCTTCTGATGACTCAGCTAGGCCCATTGACCTATTTACGTTTGTGTCCAGTCTAGTCAGCGCTGATGCACTCGTGTTCGGGGAATCATGATTTCTCTCGCTCTGGTGCGCGTCCGTATCTTCCGGTTCAAAATTGTCTAAATCAGGATTTTCCGAGTTTTCCGACGCGTTCCCGTTGCTTCTGCGTTGGACGAGTGGTAGGAATATTGGCTTTTGTATACCGGGTTCCTGCCTTTCGGCTCAACCCCGGTTGCCCCCATGGGCGTGGGGCAGGGATACGCCCTGCCAGCGCGTCGGGTTGGAGGATGACCAACACCGAGCCAGGCTCAGTGATGGCTCAGTCCTCCGCTCCGACTACCGACTTTCGGGCACGGCCCCCAGCACAAGGCCGATGCCCACCCCTCGGTGGGGGGTTTGGGACTCTTTTAGGCTTCCTGAGAGCCCAAAGAGTCCCTCGGGATGATGGATGAGTCTTACGGGCTCGCATTGTTATCGCCCGAGGGCGATCCCAATTTGAGTCCCTAGACTCACCCATTCCCGTGGTGCCGGATGGAGATGTGCGGTCTCCTCGCTCCGGCGGGCGGTAACTGTGGACGGAGGGTCGTCACACCCCAGGGATGAGGCGCCATGCCCCAACCCCCCTTGCGGTTTTCGGGAGAAGTCAAAGCGCCGAGCACCAGTCTCGGAGCCAGTCTTCTCCCTACCGGCTTCGGGCCTAAGCCCGGGTACGGTGTCCCAGTAACTGGGGCCGGAGGGTCGTCACACCCCAGGACATGGTGTCCCCCTTGCGGTAGTTGGACGAGTGGTGTATAATGTCGTTTAGCTTCGTCTAAGTGTAGATGTATAAATCTCCCGGGTTCGTTTCCTCTGAAGTGATAAAACTCTACTCTACCATCGGCCTCAAAGTTGTGTACGCATACTTTTACATTATAATGTTCGGCAAAGACCCGGATACAATTATCCTCGCCGTATTCATTCCGAGACTCTAAGATTCTTTTCGCGTCCTCCGGCACCGCGCAAAATTCTATCATATCTGACTCTCTTAGAATATCTCTGAGAACTAGGGCCGTGGTGTCTAAGTTTTCCAGGTGAATAAACGTCCAAAACAGACAGTCACCCTGCGGAAGGGTGGGGATACCTGTGAAGTGGTCTAGTACGGCGTCGGGTTCCGCGCATCCCGATTGTATCGTGTAATTCATCAGAAAATCGTTGATTTGCTCAATTTCCATTTGCTCATCCGTTTCTCTCGCGTAACTATGTTCGTTTTGTGTTGTTGTTCGCGGATCTGTTCTGTTTGCCAATTCGGGTTCGGTTTCGGCAGTCGGTTGAATTTCGACAGGGTTTGTTTGCCCTGATGGTAACTCGTCGTACAGGTATTCCTGACTACCTACCCGATCGTTTAGTATGTTATTCGAAACGGATTCATCGGATGACTCTGTACTCGCGTCGTGAATGTCTAGTAGCGTCGCGTCTTTCCCGTCGCGCGTCGTTTGCCTCCAATATAAATTCTTGTCATCTTGAAATATACCTGGGATTCGAACTTTTCCGGACATTTCCCTGATATCGGGCTGATTCGGTACTTCTTCTCTCTCGTGACTCATTCTACCGAAATCAGTTTGGTCCATGATTGAATTTATGTCAATGTTTACTCTTGAAGATGAATTTTGTGATTCATTAGTAATTGTAAACGACTTATCCACAGGTGCAATTTGTAAAGCTGGTGAAGTTGCTCGTGCTGCCTCATCCCTCTGCTCCGTTGCTGCTGCCAGATGCTCTTGATGATCAGACGGTGTCTCGTTCCCCAGAGATGCGTCATTTGAGCCGCTTGGAGTCGGTGGTTGGAACGACTGCTGCACTGGGTTGAGCGTGTGCTGACGCAGCGGAAATTTTTCTGCTTGCATGCGGCATGGCTTATTTTTCTCTGGAGTGCTGGAACTGACTATATTCTTTTGCCAATTAGTTTTTTTCGTCATGTACGCGAGCTTATCTTTGAATTTTGCTTGACTCAGAATTCCTGATATTTCGATTTCCGGGTCACTGTGTCTGCGCTGCGGTCCCTTACCTCTTATTCTTTGCGATCGTTTGACTTTTACACGTCCTTTCCTGCTCTCGGTCCACTCATCGTTTGAGCCCTCTGAACTCTCGGCGCAGTTTTTCTTTCTTGTTTGTTGACCTTCTGATTCTTCCGAACTAGATCGCGTTACCTTCGATTTCCTTTTCCCATCGATTTGTTCTTTCCGAACTGCTCGCATCGGAAATACCCTAAACAATTCATCATCCGATCCGACGTCCTCACTCTTGCTCTCTTCATATCCGCTCGCCTGGTCTGAATCCGACGCGTCGACTTCGTCTTCTTCAAATAGCGATTGCAGCATAAAGATACGGCCTGGTGGGTTGTCTTCTCTACAGCTTGGGTCCTCTTTCTCTTGTTGGTCCGCGATTTGGTACAATTCGTCGCGCAATTCCTGTGATAAATCTACCTCGCCTTCGCGTAGTATCGGGTTGCGTGAAAGCGCGTCTGCTACGTTGTCCTTCCCTCTGCGAAATATGATCCGGAAGTCATACCCTTGTAGGGCTGCCTTAAGCCTGTTAAACCGTGAGTCATCCCTTTTTGCCGTATGGAAAAAACGAAGGTTTTCGTGGTCTGTTACAACTGTGAAGCGTTTTCCCCATAAGTGCAGTCGAAACTTGTCAATCGCATGGCAAATCGCGAGCATTTCTTTATCATAAGTGCTGTACCTTAGTTGCGCACCCTTCATTGGCTTTGAAGTATAGCAAATGGGCCTATCCTTCCCAGGTTCACCCTGGGCCAAAATTGCCCCCACCGAATGGTCCGATGCGTCACTGTGTACCCAATACGGCCTAGATTCGTCAGGTGCTGCTAAGATTGGCTCGCTACACAATGCGTTTCGGAGTTTCTCGAATGCCGTCTGTTGTTCCGGACCCCATCTCCATTCGGTACCGTTTCGCGTGAGTTGCGTGAGTGGGTGAGCCATTTCCGCGAATTTATGAATGAACCGGCGGTAGTATCCTACGAATCCTAGGAAATCCTTGACTTTCCGCACTGTAGTTGGTACTGGGTATTTCCGGCATGCTTCCATCTTATCCGGGTTCGGTTTTAGGCTTCCGCCGCCCACTATATGTCCGAGTACTCGCGCCTCTCTTTTCAAAAATTGACATTTCTTCGGTTCAATTAATAAATTTGCTTCTTCCATCCTCTCTATGAATCTCCGGAATTTACTTTCATGCTCTTCGAGTGAATTCGCAAAAATCATAATATCGTCTAAGTAAATAAGGACCTGATCCGGTGTTAGTCCGGCGAACGCCCGGTACATCATTTCCATGAAGGTATCTGGACTTCCGGCGAGACCCATCCCCATTTTTAGGTAACGGTAGTTTCCGGTAGGCCCAGTGAACCCTGTATAATCAGCGCTTCCCTCATCCATGGCTACTTGGAAAAATCCCGATTTCAAATCGCATACCGTGATGTATTTCGCGCTCGCGAGTTTTTCTAGGACGTCCGGCGTTGACGGGATAGGTTGTGAAGTCCCTACTGTCTGTTCATTCAATTTTCGAAAGTCTGTCACGAATCGCCACCGTTTGTTGCCGTTCTTCTCGGGAGTTTAGGCACAACCCAACAGTTTGCTGAGTATGGAGTCCTGGAGTGCTCTATTATGCCTAAATCTAGTAATTTATCTATCTCTTCCTGCATGATCTTCTGTAATTTAGGCGGTACCCGGTATCTCTTGCATTTGATAGGCTTGTCTGTTTTTAATTTGATTTTATGTTTGAGAATATTCGTAGTCGTTAAAGGTTCTCCATCAAGAGCAAATCTCCAGGGGTTGATACTCAGCAAACGTCGTACATGCGCGATTTCCTCATCTGTGCAACCATCGACGTCTACAAGTTTCATCAATTTCTCAACGCGTTCTTCGGTTTCCTGCCGCGTATGCACATTTTTCGGTTGCTGCTCCGACTCAGGATTTAGTTTCCTGCGCATTTCCATTTTGCGGACTACGCAGTTCTTTTCTCGCTTCTTGCTGACCTCACCAGCAAATTTTCCATGAGGGAGAATCGTTCCGCAAGGTAGTATTTCAACACACGGCTCTGGAATTTCTATTGCATTGCTACTTAAATTCAAAATTTCCGCATATGTATAACCATCGTGATTTTCTGCTACAAAATTTCCAAAAAGAACTCCTGGTGCTAATTTTTTCAATGGCACCCATCCGACTTTCTCACTATTGTTCACTTTTACTCGAATAATACTCGTGGTTCCTGCTGGCAAATGGACTTTTTCTTCAGAATCAAAGGGAATTCCATATTCATTTATTCGTAGACATTTTTCTCTCGCGTCTACTATTGCTCCGTGCTTCGTAAGAAAGTCCCAACCCATAAGGCCATCAGTTTTTACAGGAAATTCATTCGGCACAATATGGACCTCTGCGTCCCAACCATTTATCTTCATCATTATTTTCCCCAAAGACTCGACTTTTCCATTTGTCACGCCTGTAATTAAAACCGTTTCTTCTCTGTCTATTTGAATTCGAGGGTGAATTTTGCTCTCTTTGATTATACATATATCGGCTCCTGAATCCACATAAAATCTTGTGCGCGTGCACTTTATTTCATCGCTAAAAATTGTTACTACTGGTTGGCATCTTCCCGTTTTCAAACACCTTATTGAAACGATTATCTTCTCATTTTTCTTTCTACTCTCGATTTCTTTGAGCTGCTCGTCGCCTGAGGTTGCCGGCGAGCAGTCTATTGGTTCAAACGACCCTGTTCATTTTGACCCTGGTTCCCCCGCGGTTGCCCCGCATCTTGGGAATTTTCCGACCTATCACCTCCCGCTCCGGTATTTCTGCTGTCGCTGCTATCCGATCTCTCATTTCCTCCCTTCGCCCTATTGCCTCTGAACTTTAAGAACTCTTCGCGTGATATTTTCTCTGTAGCAAAATCCTCCATCAAACGTGAGCATAGCCATACTGGGTGAAATCTCTTCTTGCAGTGTCCACATTCTACCCTCTTTGGGCAATATCTCGCAAAATGACTACTTTCATTGCACACTCGACATAGTAATCCGTTCGCGTTCTGTCGATTTAGATTGAACCTTCGATCATAATCATGACTGTTGTAACGTGGATTTCTCTGTGCATTTGTGTGTGTATGTGTCTGTGTATTCGTTCGTTGATTCGTGTGTGTTTCTGTCCGTGGTTCTGTTTCCGTCCTTAGTATGCTTGCTTGATTTGACGTTCTCGCGTACATTTCGTTTTGTTTATATTTATTCCTCGCTTCAATCGCGTATATTCCGGCTTCTCTCAATGTTCTCGGTTTCTGTATCATTACTTCCGTTCTGACTCTATCGTCCAGTAGATACAAAAATCTGTCCTTAGCCGCTTTTTCCACGTTTTTCCTTCTAACCTCTCTTACACTCTCATCATCGTCTAACGCGAGTTTCATCATAATTTTATATCGATCGGCTAACGTTCGTATTCTTCTTTGCAAATCTTCCGGCTCTTCGTTGGTTTTCACGCTCAAGGTTCTTATTTCGAAAATAATATTGTCCGGAGATTCTACGACCCTATACCTTTCAAAAATTGCGTTCAAATATTCTTCCACTGTTCTAAAATCCTCAAATTTATTGTAAAAGTCCGTCCTGGCGTTCCCTTTCAGTCTGTCTTGAATTCGGTCTAGTATATATCTTTGGTCATCCTCACACAGGTTTTTTGGTACCAACCGTCTGACTCTACTCATATAACTTGTTAACGTTAACGGTGATCCATCGAATTCCGGTATTCTCATCAAGTCTTTCTTTTCATCTTTCGTCAGTCGTCTATATTCTGAATTTGCTATCGGTTGGTGTGCGACCCAAGTCGTATCCGGTGGGTCTGTCTGTCTGTATTGTCTCTGGTGTGAGTAGTTTATGTTCTGCGTGTTCATCTGATCGTAGTGCTGGTCCCGGTCGCTTGTGTTTTGTGGTCTCATCGGGGATGAGTGAAAAATTGGCTTTCGGTTGCTATTAAATGAAGTATCATTTTGATTTTGATTGTAGCCCAAATCTGTTGGATAGTGTGGTGGTATGTGTCCCGGTCTGTATTGTGATAAATCGGGTGTATTATTCCGCGCATTATTTCCGTTGCTCGGTCCTGTTGAATAGTGTGGTGGTATGTGTCCCGGTCTGTATTGTGATAAATCGGGTGTATTATTCTGCGCATTATTTCCGTTGCTCGGTCTACACGATTCCGTTCGATTTTGTGTGTGTCTTTCTGGGGTCTGATCGCGTTCCGGGATAATGTTCCGTGGCGGTATGGGGCTATTTGCTCTGCTACCGTTTCGGAGTATTTGGAACATTCCATCTATCTGTGACTGGAGATTTCCATTGGTATCTCGAACGTATTGGAACATTGCTTTCAACGTATCACTAAAACTGTGTCCCGAATGATTTGACCGCGGACGTGCTTGTTCTTCCCTGGGTGTGTTAGTGTCGTGTGTTTGTTCGTGTGATAGTAATTCTTGTATCTCTGTATCGTCAAATTCTGTTTGAAGGTTTTCGGACTCTATGTCACTCAGTTCATTGTTCACAGGCAATAAGTCTTCGGGGTTCTCTTCCGTCCTCACGTCTCTCGTTGAATCTCTACTATTTCTTCTGCGTAAGTCCGTTGCAGATTTCGCTTTAACGAATGCTTTTACTTTTCCAAACATTTTTCAAGAGACTTGGGGACTTGGAAGAGAGAAATTCGATAGTGAGACCTATTAGATTAGACTTACTGCGACGCAGCTCGGAGGGCGATGGTGATAGCGATGATCACTGCGTACATTCCCTCCTGGGATTTTCGTTCTGCGTAGATACTCGTTGGATGCTACGGTGCGTCGCCCTAATGTTGGCGGGTGGGATGCGCTGCCTGGATGTTGTGCGGCTGCTGGTCTTCACCTGATGTTGATAGGTGGCTGGTTGATCCACTCTTTACTTGTATCCCACGACGTCCGTAGCGATGTTGAATTGCAGCTCTTGTATCGTATAATTCACTCGCCCGAGTCTACTCACGGATGTTTTCGCGAGAAAAAATTTGTTTCTGAGTCTTACACACCTAGCACCACTGTTACGTGGGGTGTCGGCGACAAAGAAAGACTGAGATATATATATATTAAAATGAGGTGAACTATAAATACATATATGCTGTGTATTTGATGTATAGAGTGGATGAGCGGTCTGACGCGGCGCGCGTGAGTCGAGGATTATATATCCTCGGCTCAATGCGCGTCGTGTACAGACACGAAGTGCAAAGTTCGGCAAAACGTGATCGTGCGATGCATTCCTTCAGGTGTGCATCAGCGATCGGTTTCGCAGAACCGACGACAGGGTGATTGCTTAATGAGAGCAATCACCCATGTCGTCACAGTAGGAAGGTTTCCGAATCCCAAATTTTGAAACTTTTCCATTCCGTACTTTATTCAATCCATCAATTTCCGTCCTCAATTTATAGGAGCAGAGTTGATGGAAATTCAATTCAGGTTCGAGTATATTCGTTGTTCTACAGTTTGACTCTGGGATTTTTCCCCTAAATACACCAATTTATCTCAAATCGTTACTCGAAACGTCACGTCTAAAGTTCAATTCTCCGAAAAACTGCCCATCGATAACTCTTGTGATCTTGTCTCTTATGTAGAGGTTGATTTCGTTCATCTCAACGGAGCTAAGTAGCTTTCGCCTGAATTCAAAGTGATGAATTCCACGCCAAAGCGACCTACGGAAAAGGGTCATCTCTCAGATTCTTTTTTAACCTTTTTCATTCGATTCTATGGCCAAAAATAGGAACTTCAGACCACCTATGGGGCCCAAAAAAAATTTCTCCTCTCCATTGCACGCTTATCCGTCAACAGACCAAAAATTTATCCTGTAAAAATCGATGCTCTTTTATTCACGAAAATGGGAATATTTCGAGTTTTTGAACAGCTATCGATTTGCGGGTTGCGGCATCTGAAAGGGCATCAAAAAACCTATCGGAAATGTTGTCGGAAATTCCTTCTCTGTGATTTGGGGGCCTCCTGGAGGCAAAAGAGTGTTTTCCACTAAAATGTTGATTTCTCAAATAGTATATTACGTAACAAGTGCGAGAAGGTCAATTTCCGCACAAGTTGCCAAACGAGTGCGAGAAGCTAATATTCACGCACACTTCGGAACTTCTCGCACAGCCAGAAGAACACATTTACGCACGCTCGCGAAGCGAGCGTGCGTAAACATGTACTTCTGGGTGTGCGAGAAGTTTCGAAGTGTGCGTGAATGTTACTTCTCGCGCGAGTTGGCAACGTGTGCGGAAACTTCTCGCACGTGTTGCGTATACTATTTTTTGCAACTGTGCGCGAAGTTGTAATTAAATGCACCACTGTCCGAGCAAGATTATCTTGGAAACGAAGTTTTTAAAAAAGGCCAAATTCAGAGGGATGACGTGACATCATATTTTGGAACTGTGCGTGAATGAAAATGCATTAGAGCGAGAAGTTACATTCACGCACACTTCACCAGTGCGTAAATGTAAAACTGTGTGAGAAGTCATTCACGCATTATTCTCGCACTGTAAATAATGAAGAGAAGTCTCATTTTTTTACAACTTCGCGCACACAGTTGCAAAAAAGCCATTTTTTTTATTTTTTTAAAATCATATATTTGACGTAAAATTTTGCGTTCTTTTGAAAAAATGGGTTTCAGAGAAGTTTGGGGCGATCCAAGTGACTTATGAGCCATTTTTTGAAAATTCGATTTTTTCGGTTTCAGAAAAAGGCGATTTTCTGCGCATGCGCACAAACGTAGACTTCGGCGCCACTTCCAATGGAAAGCTGACAAAATTTCCTATAAAATGACTACCCGCAGAGTTGAAATTCATGCACTGAAACGCGATTTGCAAGGGTTGATTATGTCGAATAAAAATCACATGAAAATTCAGCCCATTAACGCCTCCGTGGCGCCTGCTGAGATGACACATTCACGAAATCTTTTCGGGACTCAATTATGAGTACGAAATTGACCTGAAAAAAATTCGGACCACATGGTTTCAACGTAAAGTTGTATGAACTTTCAAAATATGCGATGAAAAATCCCGTTTGAGGTGAACCCGAGGTGCTACATTCAATTTTTCGCAATCTTGGATATGAAATATCGTATTTTCTGGCAAAAAATTGAATGTAGCACCTCGGGTTCGCCTGAAACAGGGTTCTTCATCGCATACTTTGAAAGTTCATACAATTTTACGTTGAAACCATGTGGTCCGAATTTTTTTCAGGTCAATTTCGTACTCAAAATTGAGTCCCGAGAAGATTTCGTGAATGTGTCATCTCAGCAGGCGCCACGAAGGCGTTAATGGGCTGAATTTTCATGTGATTTTTATTCGACATAATCAACCCTTGCAGATCGCGTTTCAGTGCATGAATTTCAACTTTGCGGGTAGTCATTTTATAGGAAATTTTGTCAGCTTTCCATTGGAAGTGGCGCCGAAGTCTACGTTTGTGCGCATGCGCAGAAAATCGCCTTTTTCTGAAACCGAAAAAATCGAATTTTCAAAAAATGGCTCATAAGTCACTTGGATCGCCCCAAACTTCTCTGAAACCCATTTTTTCAAAAGAACGCAAAATTTTACGTCAAATATATGATTTTAAAAAAATAAAAAAATGGCTTTTTGAGAAATCAACATTGTAGTGAAAATCACTCTTTTGCCTCCAGGAGGCCCCCAAATCACAGAGAAGGAATTTCCGACAACATTTCCGATATGTTTTTCGATGCCCTTTCAGATGCCGCATTCCGCAAATCGATAGCTGTTCAAAAACTCGAAATATTCCCATTTTCGTGAATAAAAGAGCATCGATTTTTACAGGATAAATTTTCGGTCTGTTGACGGATAAGCGTGCAATGGAGAGGAGAAACTTTTTTTGGGCCCCATACGTGGTCCGAAGTTCCTATTTTGGGCCATAGAATCGAATGAAAAATGTTAAAAAAGAATCTGAGAGATGACCCTTTTTCGTAGGTCGCTTTGGCGTGGAATTCATCAGTAGGAAAACAGCAATAAGAATTCATTCTTTGGCGAAATCGGTTGTCTTCAGTACTCCGAGTATTTGATTTGCCTGAAGGTAGATATTTTGGAACATCGGGTAGTGGATTAGACGGTCAATAGATTGGTGCATCTGGGAAGTGAGATGCTCATTGTGAACATGACATCGCAATTTATTATAGATCAACAAGGATGATATAATCTCTCACCAAGCCGATGCGAATTTTTCCAACAACTTATACATCAGGATATGAAATGGTTTACGATGAGGTTTCAACTTTTTTGAGTAAAATTTGTTCACAGTCATCAGAAACTTATTTTCTATATTCTCTAACAACTTGTCCAAGGTGTTGTTTTCGATCCTTTTTTATTGTCAATACATTCATACATCTTTGAGCTAGGCCCACAGCTCTTTCAGAGGTATCATTAACCACTTCCAAGTTTCTGACCACATGTAAATTTTCTAAGTATTTCTCATTAGAAAACCATGAACCACTGTCTGTCTCCAAGAAAGATTTATCCAAATGTAAGCGGTCAAAGAATTTCATTGAGTCAGAGTTGATGAAGTATTCGATGCCTTTCGAAGCCAAGTTCTCGAAATCCGACTCACCTCTCAGGTGAAACCATTTTAGAGAGACAGTCGTGTTTGAACCAGAATTGAAGCTTGGAGCTTCCACCATCAATTTTTTGGTCTGCACTGTGAGAGTTTGATTGAAGGAAGCCAAGGCACATACCTCGGATTCTATGAGCCACGAATGATTTTGAATCTTCTCCAGAGCTCCTTCAGCCTTGTCCCGATCAACACTTCGATAAAGGAAACGTTTCTCTATGAGATTTAAGTCATCTTTGAGGGCCTCGGGAACCAGAGGAGCAGGAAACCAAACCCTGATTTGAATAAATACAATGAATTGGCATACTTCAAATAGCTTTTGCTCTTCATCAGCTGTAAGAGGAAATATTTTCCAGAAAAGGTAGATTCTTAAGCAATAGATAGCTCGGGCGATCCATCTCGCTCGGTGGAGTGCCGCGGGTCTGTAAAATTTAGCTCTGTCAGCGGGTGTGACACCAAGGAAGATCAAACATAGTTCTAGGAGTTTTTTATAATCGTCACGAGGTAGACTATAATTTCCTATCCTCCTAAGAGCAGTTCCACATATCTCATGGACCCGCGCTCAGCCCGAGCTACTGGAATAAATGGTTGATCCAGCTAGCATCGTAATTGCTTGATAACTCATGGTACACGGTATTTCTCATAATTATTCGAATCCTCGAGGGATCAGGTGCCACCAAAATATGAATCGACACCCAAACAAGCCATTCTGCAAGAATACTGGAGTTTTTTTTTATTGTTTTCTACTTGACATTGAGTCAAGAGCTATTCAACTCTACTAAGATGATCAAAGTGAACTCAACAAACACCAACAAGTGACTAACTATAGACGATATTGATGAATCTCATAGAAATTGGGGAGGGGGGAAGGGCTGAGAAAAAGTATGAGGAGATCTACCGAAATTATATTATATTATGCGTCGAGTGCCAAAAATCTTTAGTGCCGGAAATCTTTGTTCTTCGCGAAAACTTTGCTGGACGTCGGCGAAGCTGACGCTCAACAAAATTTTCGTGAAAAACGAAGTTTCTGGCCCGAGACGCGTATGGAGTCATAATTCTTGAACTTATAATCAAATCTTCTTCGAAGAGTGCTCACGTCTCAATACTTCATGGATGAATAATAAAGCAGTGGCTCCTTACTGGCGATATTTTCACATAGGACCTGATAAATAGAACGAGAATGATTGCTCACAATTTCTGACGCTCAGATCTTAATTGCTCAGTTCTTTGAATTCATCAGGTACCGTTTTTGTCAAATGTTCCCTTGCCGTGTCAGAGATTACAGCCCCTCTAATCTTTGACCGTGTTCGTCAGTGCGTAAGAGCGTTTCTCCAATTCAAGCGCACGCGATCCCACGGCGCACCGCAGGCACACAGGCTCACGCGCCGATATTTGTTTCTGTTTTTAAAGCGCTCCTATTGACATTTTCCATCTCTTGGATGTTGAGAGAGCATTTTTACATCCAAAGCTTGAGGCAGCATGTGAGACGATGAGTTATTATTGCTTCATAAACAAAGTCAAACATCGGCGCGTGAGCCTGTGTGCCTGCTGTGCGCCGTGTCGTGCGTCGTGGGATCGCGTGCTCTTGGATTGGAGACACGCCCTAAGGGTAGTGACAGACGCCGCAAGTGTGGTTCTTAATTGCTCAAACTGACAAAGATGATTTTTAATGAGTTGAAAGGGTTGAGCTACTAAGACCTGATCGCGATCAATTATAGGAAACTATTCTTGTTTCATCAGGTCCCACGCGAAAATATTGCCAACGATAGGTGGAACGACTCCATCACTTATTCAACAGAGGTTGGGACGCAAGCAGTTGATTGAGACACTTCGATTAGTCTGCGAAGTTACGACTCAATCTGGGTGATTTTTTCAGATTCTCCACTCAGACTTTTCTTCCTCAACTTCCACGGGATTATTAATGGACAGTTCCCAGACGATTCAACTTTGGATGTGACATCCCGAGTACAATTTTGAAAACTTAGTGTTTTCAGGAGAAGGGATTCCAGAGTCAAATTGTTGAATTCCGAGTAGCTCTGCTCCTATGTGATTCTTCAAGCGCAATGGACCAATGAGATCAAAAAATAGAACAAGAATTGATGAAAAAAGTCAAGCATGAGATCGAAGAATTTCCGAAAATCAGAATTTAGACAGTTTTCTACAGCAAAACCGAGGTCGCCAATAGGTTTCTCGTGCAATTATACATGGACACGTGTATTTGGGGGATTTTTTGTGACTAACTAAGCTGCTGGGAAACGAGAAAATGAGGGAAAAACGCCTGAAACAGAGGTTCCATCGTCAAAAATGTTCATTATCTGGCATTTCGATCACAACAAATCATCGATATCACTCCAAATTCGGATCTAGCAGCAAATTTCACATCGAAATTAATATCTTCAAATACTTTGAGACTCCAAATCTATCACAACGAAGCTTTGTTACGGAGACATAATGAATAAATTCGAGAATAGCATCAAAAAATTCCAAAACTCAGCACTTGGAGAATTTTCTAACGCAAAACCAAGGTCGAAAATCGATTTCCCATGGAATTTGACATGGATTTAAGTATTTTGGAGATTCTTCGTCGCTCATTGAGCTGCTGAGAAGAGAGTAAATGAGAGAAAAATGATTAAAAAAGAGGTCTTGTTGTCAGAAATTTTCATTTTTCGGCATCTAGATCGCAACGAATCATGTTTGTCACTTCGAATTCAGATTAAGCAGCAACTTTCACATCGAAAATGATGTCTTGGAGTACTTTGAAAGCTCTAAGGTGTTTGAGCGTGGGCTTTGAACATGCCGAGACGAGAAGGATTAGTAGGTGATTTCAATACCCTTCCCTGAAAAATGTCGGCTCGTGTCGGCACGGTTTAAAAATTTTTTTCGGGAATTGTAGGGTTGGGATTCTCATGTTTTGGTCATTTGAGAACTAACTGCGTGGCGCCGATAAAGATTAAAAAATGTTGAGAAATAAGGGACACCCTAATCTTCATATACGTTTACTGGCTCATCATTATTGCAATGAAATATTTCCAAAATTCCTTTCACAAGTTTGATCTCACTAACTGCTTCAGATAAAGCAACATATTCAGCATAAGAAGAAGCTTTTGCAACACTTCCTTGTTTTCTTGATTTCCAATGAATGACGTTACCATAAAATCTTGAAGCGTCACCAGTGGTAGACCTTCTGTCTGTTGAGTTGCCTGCCCAATCAGCATCTACATAAGGTAAAACTAGGGGTAGCGGGACACCATGCCAAAGTCGACCGATTCTGTGACATTATATTCCCTCCTAATTGATGGGGAGGTGTGTGATCTAATATTGTATCAAAAAACATTTAAGTGTTCCTAAAAATAATACCAATCATGTATCAAATTTTGGACGAGCTCTGGCAATGATTAGATACCGAAAAAAATCAACTTGAAGATGGTATATTGTGTGGCGAAGAATCGTGTCCTAGTTTGCCATAGTATATATTGAATCCTGACCCATTACTAGGACGCGACGCGTCCGGCTTTATCAAGCGGTGGAGGAGTGGAGTAGCCCAGTACTGGGACATATTGTTTGTTGTTAATTGGTGGATTGTTTTCACATAAATGACTAAACTAACAACAAATGATTGTCAAAACGTGATAGCCCATGGTAATTCTCAATATTTGTATGTAACTGTGATGGAATTTTCCATGTACAATCGGGAGCAACGTTTCCTGTCCCAGTACTGGTACATTTGACCGTCCTAGTACTAGGTCAAACCACCAATCGTGTCCTAGTGTTGGGCCAAATCAGGTCTCTACAAAATTGGCTTTTGTGATCATTTTGGAACACTTTTGGCCATTTTCCTCCTCGATTCATGGAGATGAATAGTATCCTTATAGGTGAGAGGAAAAATCTCATGATCGGAACATAATGAGTTCATCTTTGGCAGCCCAAAGTAGAAATCGCCATTTTCGGTGTCCCAGTACCCCTAGTTTTACCTTAACAATCTAGAACTTTACAACTCTCTTTTCTAGTAAATGTCAGCTTCAGGTCTTGTGTACTATAGAGATATTTTGAAACTCTCAAAGCATACTTGAAGTGTGTCGTGTCACAACAACTTTGGAATCTACTCAAATAGTTCACACTATAGCCCATGTCTGGTCTAGTTCCAGCACTTACATATGCCAAAGCACCCATCGACCCAATATTATTTATTTCATAATCAGCTTTGTGTGATTTGAGATTTTCTTCCATCGATGTTTAATATGTACTAGCATCCTGAATTCTGTATTTTCTACCAATAGATTCAATGTAACTTTCCTGATCTGAAGTCATCTTCCTGATTCTATGTCATACTCAATATTGATTCCCAAATAAGTTTTGACTTGACCCAAATCTATCATTTTGAACTTTCCACTCAACAAGTTCTTGACTCTATTGATTCTACTCTTGTATTTACAGCAAATAAGCAAATCATCTCCAAAAATCATTATATGAATTGTCACATCTTCTATAATCGAATAATATAAACAGAAATCATATTTACTTTTTTTGAAGCCTAGATCTTGAAGAACTCATGAAAACAATCATACTATTCCCTAGGACTTTCTTTCAATCTATAGAGTGCTTTAATGAGCTTACAAACTCTGTTCATATCATCTTGGTAACCTCTCGGTTGCTTGATATACACCTCTGGAGTAACTTTACCACCCAGAAAAGCTGTCTCTACATCCATTTGTTCAATATAAAATCCATTCCGACAAGAATGAGATCATAAGACTTTCATAGTCATCATTTTTGCTACCAGTGAATAAATATCTTCGAACATCTCATTCTGTTGGTACCCTAAAACAACTAACCTTGCTTTGTGGACATTTCCTGGTTTCTTCGTAAATATCCATTTATCATCTAGAGCTGTTGCCTTCTCTATCAATTCAACAATTCCATATGTTCCATTATTTTTCAAACAAGACATTTCTTCATCTGTTACCTCTTTTCAAGATTCAGCTTCAGGACAGCTCACCGCCTCCTCAAAATTTGCTGGCACATCAGCGCTACAATAAATCACATGGATTACATCATGGTATATGAAATTCTCATCTAAATTTGGCTTTCTTTGCCTGGCTGATCTCCTCAACTCTTGAATATCATTAGCTGATCTGTTTTCGTTTTTGTTTTCATTTTTACCCAAACAATTCTCATCATAATTTTCAGAATCTGAGTGAGGCTCATCTTCTGATTCATTTAAACCAATGCAAATAGTGTCCCCTTCAATAATGTCAGTATGGGCAGCGATTCTGATTTGATTATCAATCAAGCTTTGTATGCAACATTAGTGTACCCGATTAAAATTCCTAATCCAGCCTTCTTGTCCCATTTGGAAATTCCTTCAGCCTCTGGTATTCTAACGAAGACTTTACTTCCATACATTCTCAAATGTTTCACATTTTGTTTTATACCAAACATGATTTCAAATGGTATTTTTCTTTCAGGAGTGTTTGCCAATGTTCCGTTTTCCAAATAAGCAGCCGTCAAAATGACTTCAGGCCAATATTTTCTTTCAAGTTTTGCTTCATCTAATGAACATTTTGCTATCTCCATGATGGATCTGTTTCATTTCCCTGCAGTCCCATCTAATTCATGAACATGAGGTGGACATTCGTCTATTACTCCACCTTTACTCCTTGTAGAATCATAGATTCTTCCATTCAAATACTCCAACCCATTGTCACAACTCAAAGTTCTTATCTTTTTACCTGTTAAATTTTCTACCTCGATCACAAAGGTCACAAAACAGTCAAAAACTTCATCTTTAGTTTTTGTAACATAAACTCTGGCTATTTCACTGTAGTCATCAATGAAACTCACAAGATACTCCTCTCCATCCATACCAATAGTTGCATGGGGCCCATTCATATCGGAATGTACAATTTCTAGAATTTTTCTAGCTCTAGTTCTGTTGTTCAAAAGAGGAGTGTTATGCATCTTGTTCTCAATACAAGTTCTGCATTTCAAAACATCTGCTTCTAAATTTTCTGGTATTCCTTCAAGTAGTTTATTCCTGCTCAGAATGTTCAAGTATTCGGAATTCAAATGGCCAAGGATTCTATGCCAGCTCCCTTTATCAGTCATTGTACTCACTGTATTTGCTTGAACTTCTTTCTTTCTAAAGAAACAATTCATCTTGTTGAGCCTATTTTCTTCCCATGCGATTGCTATTAATTCCCTCCCTCTATTATAAATCTCAGAATCATTTCCTAATGAAACTATTTTTTTGTGATCTGTTATTTTGGCGTCACTTATCAAATTTCTGTCTAACTCTTTGACAAAATATACATTAGTCATTCTGATCGAAACTAACTCATTGTACACTGGGAATCTACTTAGGATTGTTCCTACTTTTGTGGCTCTCAAAAATTTCCAATCAGTAACTCTTACTCTTACTGGCTCTAGCAGATTTTTGAACTCGTAAGAATATTCCTCATTATCAATGACGTGATCAGTGCAACCACTGTCCAAAAGCCAATCCATTCTTCGAGCTGACTCATTCTTAGAATCTGTCTCTACACTATGAGTCGCTACTTGCGCGTTTACCTGCACTTCTACATTGAACGTATTTAGGCCCATATACTGTTGCTGTTGCTGCTGCTGATGTTGGTTCGGAGTATTTCTTCCTCCAACACGATGACGATTGTAGTATCCATAAGAAGGATTGTGGCTGGTATAGTAATCGCCACCATCGCGATAACCACTTCGTTGTTGTCCTCTACCTCTATGGTTGTATTGTTGCACGTGTCCTCTGCCGAAGGAACGGCCGCCGCGATGATTCATGTTTCCTCTCGGTGCGCCTCTTCCTCTGAGTAATTCCACACGAAACAGACCGACGAAAAAGGGTCATGTCTCGGATCTTTTTTGAGTATTTTCAATCGATTCTATGGTCCAAAACATGGCCTTTCGAATTACTATGAGGTTCAAAAGAAATGTTTTGGTCCCATGGCGAGAATTTTTGAAAATGATGTAAAATCCTTTTCTTCATGATTCCAGCAATTTTTTTTCACTAAAACGTGGATAAGTCGAGTTTGCTCGCAGATAAAGACACGCGGCTTGCGGCATTCGAAAGGTCTTCAAAAAATCCTTCGGAATGCATTCCTGGAACTTGATTCTGAGATTACGTACACTATTGTCGAGCAAAAAGTCGAAAAACACGAAAACATCGATTCCTCGGAAAGCCTTTTTTTTTATTACTGAGAATTCGATATTTGACGTGAAATTGTGTGCTCTTCCAGAAAAAATTGGTCCCGAACATTTTTTCGAGTCCTAAAGCCAATTTTTGCTATTTTTCGCAGATTAATCTTTCAGGCGATGAGAAATCGTTCATTCCCTGCGCATGCGCACGAATTTGGGTTCTTGAAACCAATTGCATCAGAAAGCCAAGACAATTTCCTTCGTAGTGACTACTTGACAAAGTCAATTCTATCGATGGAGACCGAAGCTACAACGTGCAGAAGATCACTGAATGTCGGCAACGACCAATAGTCCGGTCTCCAGCAACTCTTTCGTATGTCCGTGACTAATAGTACCAGTCTAATACAAAACACGGTATAGAGTGTCCACCTTTGTCTTATTCGAATCTATATGTGTGTTGATTGAAACCAAGACGAAGGTGGACACTTTTCGCCGAATAGTTTTTGAGACAGATCGTTCCGAAGTTGGATTTCACGGCCATGCGGAACTGGAGACCGGACTACAAGAGGTGGTCGGGGACAGCAGTGACTGAGATCCGCGGACGATGGCCTTTGCCTATCGATGCACTCAGGCTGAAGCTTCATCTTTCATACGTTGTAGCTCCGAGCCAAATTGATGGAATTGTCTTTGTCAAGTAGTCATTTTGGAGGGAATCTTCTCGACTTTCTAATGGAATTGGTTTCAAGAATCCAAATTCCTGCGCATGCGCAGGAAAAACACGATTTCCCATCGCTTGAAAAACTCATTTGTGGAAAGTAGCTAAGATAGGCTTTAGGACTAAGAAAAAAACGGTCGGGACTATTTTTTTCTGAGAGAGCACATAATTTTGCATCAAATATCGAATTTCCAGGGGAAAAAGATGTCTTTTCGAGAAATCAATGTTTTTGTGTTTTTCGATTTTTTACTCGACAATCGTGTACGTAACCTTGAGATCAAGTTCTAGGAATGCATTTCGATAGATTTTTTGAGGACCTTTCAGATGCCGTGAACCGCGTGTCCCTATCTGCAAGCAAACTCGACTTATTTGCATTTCAGCGAGAGAAAGTTGCTGGAATTCTGAGAAGAAGGATTTTACATCATTTTCAAAAATTCTCGCCATGGGCCCAAGAAATTCTTTCTGGGCCTCAAAGTAAGGTTAAAGTGCATGTTTTGGACTATAGAATCGATCGAAAATACTTAAAAAAAGATACGAGACATGAACCTTTTTCGTCGGTCTGTTTCGCGTGGAATTACTCTCTTTGAATAGACTTCTGCGAATTCTTGTTTGCGCAATCTCTTGCTATGTGACCGGGCTTGCCACAAGTGGAGCAAAATCACTCTTGTTTCACTGTTGTATGATATGCGCTCGCTTTTGCGCCCGCGCTTTCTTCACTCGATTCTGATTAGTTATGCATTTTAATCTCACTTTTCACGTACTCTGTTGTGCGTTCTTCTTCTGGCAATACATCAATCAGATCACCAATATGGCTGTAATTTTCCGGCAATGTCCTCAAAAGATAATTGACTTTCTCTTCTTCATTCACTTGTGCCCCGGCAGTTTCTAGTTTGCGATAGGGTAATGAGCCTATCGTTAATTACCCTTATCTGCTACATCTCGTCCTGAAGGGATGAGGAATTTTTGGGGATATATTCATAGCAAAATATATATATGTTTCATATGCAAACAAATAACTTGACTCATGACTCGATATTTTCTATTTGCTGTGGTTCACTCTCCGTGAACTTCGAGTAGTTTATTCACTTTCAAAAAGGACAATATTCATACAAATATTCAATATAATTATCGCGCGTTAAACGCTGATTTTACCGCTCGCAATTTATTCTAGCTTTTACCGCGAGAGAGAGAGACGCGCGGGAGAGAGACTCACCATATCCGCATCCATTCCACGCCGCATACAACCGGGCCGGCGCCTCGCGCCCGGGCCGACATATCCCCGACGCGCTGACACGCAAATCAGCTGGAGTCTAGGGCTCGGTCCGGTCGGCTACCAGCATCGTCTCCAGGGGACACTTCACTAGGCAAATTCACACGTGGCCGACGACCGAGGCCAGCATCGGAACACACACATACTTCCATGCACCGCGCGCGTGTCCTCGCCGATTCCGTCCGACGGCTAGATCGCCCGATCGATGTCGCGGCTCGCGCCAAGCTACTCGTCAACGTAACGACAGCTGTCCCTTTGCTCTCTTTTCTCTCTCTCCCCTCTCTCTCGCTACTCATCATCTGTTCATATCCTAGCCTAACGTTTCGGCTATCTGAATACATGCTTCGTATCGCGTGTGGCGATTTACCTCGTCACAAGTTCATTACTCATTTCCTCAAAATCACCAAAAAATTCTTCACAGTTCTCATAGTCTTTCAAACGTAACTTTTCTATTCGATTCCTTAATACAATTTGGAGCGCCGTTGATTTGGTCAAATATGATTCATCAAATTTTTCATAATATTGTAGGCCGTTTCAAATTCACTAACAAACTCCGATTGCTCATTACTGATCCCACTGTAAATGTAGTTTACTGCCTTGAGGTCTTGGTCATCCCAATCTACTCTATCAGTATTCGTTTCTGCTCTCGTAATCGCTTTGTGGCACTTCTTTAATTTCAAGAGCATTTCAATTCTCCTTTTCCAACTACTGTGGTATTTTCCATCGAAGACTGGTACTGTAAAATCAGCTGCAATTCCGCCTGTATTTCCACTCGGAGCTTCTTCACTTAATTCTTCAACTTTTTCACTTCCTTGGAACTCGATCTCACTTGTTAACAATTCTTCACTTCTTTCTCAATTTTGCGGCGATCCTTCTAATTCATTACCAATGCCGCTCCTCATCAAATGATCAGTAATATTCTTCCACATTTATAACCTTAGCAACTGCTACCATGTTGGGATAAGAGGTAATCTCTATGGATCGTTGTGGACTTCTTCAATTCAATAACACTTGTTCCACTGAATAATATTCATTCAATACTTGCTCCGAGTTCCACGCTCCCTTATACATCTTTCTCTTACAACGTTCTCATCCGATCCCCCGCAGTTGGCCCAGCCCTTCTCCTTCACACATATTCATATTCATCATCTCGTGGCGCCGTTGCCAATGTCGGTATGGCAGTTTCCTCACACAACCACCTAATAGCTTCTGCTAATGTCAGTGTTACAGCCAAATGTACACATATGTCAACAGACAGACACAGAGCATTACCACGTCCGTTATCGAGGATCTAACGTTCAATTAATCCAGTGTTCAAAGTGACCCCAACGAGGTCTAGAACACGTTTCAAATGCTCATAACTTTCGCCAACAACATCCAATCGGACTCTACTGCGGCGCAATCGAAAGCTAAGACAACAAGCTTCCAATCTGGATACAATGCCATTATAATGTAAGACGTATAAGTAACAGGGAAATTACGAGCAAAATTTTCAAAAAAACTTCAAAGTAACCCCGGTTGACGGTATCGGTAGTTTCGCGGAATCTTCGATTCTTGGGGGTCGAAAATGTGCCAACCCCAATTCGCATTCTCGAAAGTTCTATGATGTATTTCTCGGCTTTTTGAAACATATGAAGTATGAATGAACTCGCTCACGGATATGAATTTTCCCACTCATCAGTACCATGAGGATAACATGGAGGAACGCGGGAGCGCCACACGGACCTGACATTCCGCCACTGAAATTAATCTCACGGCCAAAGGGTTCGAGCTACAGCTCTGAGGTTTTGGAATTCTGATCCGACCGTCAAATTTCTGTGAAAGACTGACCAGGACCTCTATAGTCCCAGCATTGAGGGCCGCACTGATACCACATGTACCTGACATGGGAATTTAGCAAAACTAGATTTTTTCCAAAAAGTACTCCGCGAAGTGTGGAAATTCATTTCTCCGGGATTCTGAGGCATGGAAAAGTTGCGCTTGACAATTCACTTCAAGGATAAGTTGATGCGGAGGAGTCTAGGATGAGGTGAATTAATTTTCTATGACGAAAACTGAGGGAGTGAAATTTTAGGTAAAATTGAGCGACAAAATGGATGTGCTCAGCGCGCTCGTGAAAAATGGTCTCTAGGCTCTAATTATAATGGGTTTTGATACTCGATACCATCAAATTTGATGGTTTGCCCGTCCAAAACGCGAGCGAGCCTCTCGGTGGTACTATACACTCACAAAGGTCGAAAGGATGAGAGGTGAGGAGAGACAGGATCTGTAGTGAGGAATATATATTCTCATCTTCTCATACATAAAACATAGTATTGTATATACAACCTAATTGTAAAGTACTCCCCGAGAACGAAAATTCCAAAAGTCCGTGTGATCGCGATTCTTGCATTTTAGTTTCAGAGAGATTCAATGCGATCTGACGTAGTGCTTGGCTAATCAATTTCATCCCGATTTGCCATCACGCGGGTTGAAAATTTGCCATCACGGGCCATCACGCTGCCATCACGAGCGCCATCCCGAAACCATCATTTTCGAATGTTTACTTGTGATCCGAGGTTAGGTACAACTTATGTGGAAGACGTAGCGCGATGATTCCGTTAGTTTCGTGCGATCCGCGTAATTGTGAGAGACGAAGTGTAGATTGGCGCAAAATCTTTTAATTACTTGCAGTGCCACGATGCCATAATTTTTTCGTGTCGCGTGTGGTGTGTCGCGAAGCAATGAGTGCCGAGTTGTGGAGTGATTTAGACAGGCCGGTTTGAGCTCGTGCGCCCGGGTGAGCCAAAGTTTTCTAGTGATGACAGCGGTGCAGCGGCGACGGGAGCAAAGAAGCATCAACCCGATTATCCTCATCATCTTGTAATAAAAGATAGGGCTCTGGGGCTTTCGGGCCACGTGTTCGGTCGAGGTCAAGCAGACGATGTGAGAGAGCGCGAGTTCTTGTATGCGCAGCTGGTGGATGCAACAGCTGTTTCTTCGCATCATATGGCGATCTGCAGTGGCTTTTGGCCGGTGACCGCACCCGCGCCCAGGTCGGGAATTTTGCACTTGGTGACCCCTTGGTGATGCCCCGGCGGTTCAAGTCTCCACGTTTTAGATTGACGTGGGTTACCATCGCACCTCAATGTTTTCATGAGTGAGTCGCCCAAGGCCCGGCTGCAGTATGTTAGATACGTATTTTTCCTTAGTATTTGAATGACGATGATTCCTTCGCCTGTAGAAAATGATACTTTGTTGTACCATTTCTCTATTTTAGTTCTCTGAGGCGATGATGAATGCCAACTTTCTCTTGGTGCTGCGTTAGATTTTAGTTGGCCCTGGCCCTATTGTTTACTTTGATTGAGTGATTCATTCATTTGGCACCACCAGACACAAAATCTTCCCTGGCTGATTCTCCAATCTTTGTGAGTATTACCGTGAATAGTTCTTATTTGTCTAATTTTCAACCAATTCAGATTTGTAGCACTAAACACATGTTCCAGTAATTTAGAATGATTTTACACTCCTTTCTAACATCAAGTTTATTGTACATTTTTTTCAAACATTTGACTCAATACAAGTTGGGATAACACTTATTTTTCTGGTGCAAAAATGCCGTCCGGGCCTCATTATCGACCAATCCAGATCTGGGGGATATTGAAATAGTTGAGTTTATTTTCAAAATCCACCGACGAAAGACATTGATTCACGACCCATTGAAATTTTTTCATGACAAGTACAAAAGTAGCGTGCGCAGGCGTAGCGTGCGCTAAACCAAAAAAGCGTGCGCTAAGGTAGCGAAACCTTTGGTAGCGTGCGTTGAGGTAGCCTGTGCTACGGTAGCGTGCGCTACGGTAGCGAATTTCAAGGTAGCGTGCGTTGAGGTAGCCTGCGCTAAGGTAGCGTGCGCTACGGTAGCGTGCGCTACGGTAACGTGCGCTACGGTAGCGTGCTTTACGGTAGCGAAACCTAAGGTAGCGTGCGTTGAGGTAGCCAATTCGGTTGGTTGTACGCTATTTTGGTTTAGCGCACGCTACGCCAGCGCACGCTACTTTTGTACTTGTCATGGAAAAATTTCGATGGGTCGTGAATCAATGTCTTTCGTCGGTGGATTTTGAAAATAAACTCAACTATTTCAAAATCCCCCAGATCTGGATTGGTCGATAATGAGGCCCGGACGGCATTTTTGCACCAGAAAAATAAGTGTTATCCCAACTTGTATTGAGTCAAATGTTTGAAAAAAATGTACAATAAACTTGATGTTAGAAAGGAGTGTAGAATCATTCTAAATTACTGGAACATGTGTTTAGTGCTACAAATCTGAATTGGTTGAAAATTAGACAAATAAGAACTATTCACGGTGATACTCACAAAGATTGGAGAATCAGCCAGGGAAGATTTTGTGTCTGGTGGTGCCAAATGAATGAATCACTCAATCAAAGTAAACAATAGGGCCAGGGCCAACTAAAATCTAACGCAGCACCAAGAGAAAGTTGGCATTCATCATCGCCTCAGAGAACTAAAATAGAGAAATGGTACAACAAAGTATCATTTTCTACAGGCGAAGGAATCATCGTCATTCAAATACTAAGGAAAAATACGTATCTAACATACTGCAGCCGGGCCTTGGGCGACTCACTCATGAAAACATTGAGGTGCGATGGTAACCCAAGTCAATCTAAAACGTGGAGACTTGAACCGCCGGGGCATCACCAAGGGGTCACCAAGTGCAAAATTCCCGACCTGGGCGCGGGTGCGGTCACCGGCCAAAAGCCACTGCAGATCGCCATATGATGCGAAGAAACAGCTGTTGCATCCACCAGCTGCGCATACAAGAACTCGCGCTCTCTCACATCGTCTGCTTGACCTCGACCGAACACGTGGCCCGAAAGCCCCAGAGCCCTATCTTTTATCACAAGATGATGAGGATAATCGGGTTGATGCTTCTTTGCTCCCGTCGCCGCTGCACCGCTGTCATCACTAGAAAACTTTGGCTCACCCGGGCGCACGAGCTCAAACCGGCGCGTCTAAATCACTCCACAACTCGGCACTCATTGCTTCGCGACACACCACACGCGACACGAAAAAATTATGGCATCGTGGCACTGCAAGTAGTTAAAAGATTTTGCGCCAATCTACACTTCGTCTCTCACAATTACGCGGATCGCACGAAACTAACGGAATCATCGCGCTACGTCTCCCACATAAGTTGTACCTAACCTCGGACCACAAGTAAACATTCGAAAGTGATGGTTTCGGGATGGCGCTCGTGATGGCAGCGTGATGGCCCGTGATGGCAAATTTTCAACCCGCGTGACGGCAAATCGGGATGAAATTGATTAGCCAAGCACTACGTCAGATCGCATTGAATCTCTCTGAAACTAAAATGCAAGAATCGCGATCACACGGACTTTTGGAATTTTCGTTCTCGGGGAGTACTTTACAATCAGTGTATGTAGTCTGATTCATTAAGTGTGTACATGCCATAACCGGGATGTGGGAAAAAATTTTTATTTTCAAACGAGTTATTTGTAAAAATTCGTGATAGCTGTCAGAATTTGTAACTTTTGATAGAAATATGATTCTTAATCATTACATTTGGAAAGTTTGGAAGCGACTGCCAACTTCACATGCGTAATGTTTTACCTTCCAACCATCACATAACAAACACGTGTTTATTATGTAATGATTATTGTTCCATCATGAAGGTTATGTGTCGAATTTGCGCGTAGTGTTGTGATTTGTGCAGTTTCTTCACATATAGTGATTCTCGTTCGACTTTTTGGCTCTCTCTTCTCGTAATCTTGCCGCGGAGCCCCGCGAGAAGAAGAGTGTAACAACGCCATCTCACAGAACAGGGGGTCATTACAATGTCTTACGCACACAAAAGCACAACTTCCACACCGATACGGGTGCCTCTACATACGTGTGGAAGTTGTGCGTTAGTAGTGGAAAGTCGTGAGAGCGGGTAGAGGGCTGTATACTGAGCAGCAAAAGGGTTACTGATTCTCATTTTCCGCTCTTTTTGAAGATAATAGTTTGATTTCGGGACAGCAAATTTTTGATCGACATTCCCATTGAATTGCATATTTTCTCCACCAAATGCCTTGTATCTAAAAAATGGTGAGACCATTTTCTTCCTCACGCCGAGATCTATCGATTGGAGATAATACTTTTTCTCCAGGAAGCATCCCAAACCTGAGATAGACTAATCTTTGAGGCCCGTCGTCCGTGTGTGTGTGTGTGTGTGTGTTGTTTTGTTTCCTCGTCGCTTCCTCTTTTATACTCGATCTGATCAACTCTGGCTCTTCTATGAGTTGTAGAGTATCGCACTCAGGGGAGAGTCCAGTGATTTGGCATCTCTTCCCTCCCAGTGTCATACAACTTAGAGGCTTTCTGAGCAGAAATTGCTTGAATCTCTGGTTTCAGAACCCAATTGTGAGAATGCAATCTGATCAAATTTAATGAATTAATTTGTATTTAAGTTTGAAATTTTGAATTTTAAATATAATAAATCAATTCTTCTGGTCGTTTTAACGCACTTAGGATTGTTGTTCATCAGCATGGAAGTCTAGAATACTCGCCTTACAATACGTCCACGCGTTACGTGGATAAGATGCTAGTAATCTGGTTTCTCAGAAAATTCACAGATCGATCCACCGAATTCTGTGAGACCGCATACATGTCCGGTTGGAATTTCAAATTTTGACCGAGGATTTCTTTTCTCACAACATCGATGTAATTTTTCGATCGAAACAAGAAGGGTTTTCCGTTGTTTTTCGAAATAATCGATATTTCTCGAGTTGCGAGGCATTTTAACGAGAAAATTCAGAATTTCGGCAGAAAAAAATGTATATAGTCTGACAGGAATCCATGGATTGATCTGTGGTTTTTTTCTGGCCTGTTTTCTGTGGTTTCGAACGCAATGTCGTATGGGTTCGGTGATCTGGCCAATTGAACGCGATCTCGGAAATACATATGGATGACGTATTATTTTCCGGAAAAGTGACTAAGCCATCGATTTTAGATCGAAAAAATACTCATAAATCAGAATCTCCAACCCCTCATGATTTTTCAGACCAGACTTGAAAATTATCGGTGCACCTCCCCTTAAACCTGTGACTACCAAACCATGATCATTTGCGTATGCTACCGAAGTGAATGGTATTCGCGGATTCGCGTACGCGAATACGCAGAATAATGAACTCCTCCTGAACATTTTGCGTGACCAACCAACCATGGATATTCGCGTACGCTAGTGGGGGTGCAGATTAACGTGCCCGAATGCATGGAGTACTCCAACTGAATCACTCGTGTGGCTATTAAATCAATGGTATCCGCGCAAGCTCCCAGGAACAGGATAATGAATTCGCTCACTTGGATAAGCGAATGTGGCAACTCCTCCTGGTACTTGCGAATGATCACTAGACCATGAGCATTCGCGTACGCTACCCAAGTGAATGTTATTCGCGTACGCGAATCCACATATGAGAGGAATTTTCCTGAAATTTGCGCGTTACTAACTAACGATGGATTCTCGCGTACACTACAAGGAATGCAGATTCGCCTACGCGAAGTCACGCATGTTTCCTATACCATGGATATCTACGTACGTACGCAAGAGAATGACGGAATCTTATACGGACATCAGCAGATAGACCCCCTCCTCCTGAAGTTGTGTGTGACAACCAGACCATGAGCGTTCGCGTACGCTACTGAAGTGATTTGGATCTGCAAACGCGAATTCGCGTGTGACTACCAAAGCATGGATATTGGCGTACAAGCCAGATCATGCTGATTCGCGTACGTTACCTGAGTGATGCCGATTCGAGTACGCATGTCCTCGTGTGGCCACCAAATCATGGATATTCGCGTAGGCTATCGGTGTAAATGATGTTTGCTTATAAAATTTGTGCGTGATCACCCAACTATGGATATCCACTCTTGCTACTAGGGATACAGATTCGCGTACGCTACATCATTGATTCGGATCCTCGTTTACCATTGAAGGCGTAACTACCGAACCATTCATATTCGCTCAATCTCCCAGAAAAAAATATGATACTAGAATTCGCGTTCGTGAATAAGTGAATGCGACAACTTCTCCTGGTATTCGCGTGTCATCACCAGACCATGAGCACTCGCGTACGCTACCCAAGTGAACTATGTTCGCGTACGCGAATACACAAATCAAAAGACTTCTCCTCAAAGTTGCACGTGCCTTACTCATCGTGGATCTTCGCGCACGCTACTAAAAATGTAGATTCGCTAACATGCCCAGTAACGTAAGTGGATATTTATGGTTTGGTAGATACCCGCGAGTTCCAGTTAATGCAGTTCCATACGTGCCTCCGCGTTAGCAAATCTGCATCGCTAGTAGCGTACGCGAAGATCCACGATGAGTGAGGCACGTGCAACTTTGAGGAGAAGTCTTTTGATTTGTGTATTCGCGTACGCAAACATCGTTCACTTAGGTAGCGTACGCGAGTGCTCATGGTCGGTGATGACACGTGAATACCAGGAATAGTTGTCGCATTCAATTATTCACGTACGCGAATTCTAGTATCATATTTTTCCTGGGAGATTGAGCGAATATGCATGGTTCGGTAGTCACACCTCCAATTGACATACGCGGATTCGAATCACTTTTGTAGCTAACGCGAATCGGCATTCGTAGTAGCATGAGTGGATATCCATGGTTCGTTAATCACGCGCCAATTTTAGAGGAATTCCTTTCATGAGCAAACATCATTCACACCAATAGCATACGCGAAAATTTATGGTTCGGTAGGCGATGCGCACTTCAAGAGAAGTAGGTCCACTCGCTGAACTGCGTACGCAAAAATCGATATTTTTGGTAGCGTCCGCAAATATCCATGATTTGGTAGCCACACGTGATCGGGCGTACCCGAATCGGGATCATTTAGGTAGCGTGTGCGGATCCGCATGATTTGGCCTGTATCATAAGTGATTTTGGTAGATTTTTTCGTCCTTGATGGTTAATATACAAGTTGAACCTTTGGTCTCGTCGATCTGTTCACTTGTATTGACAGGAGCCAGACATTATGTCTGTGCTCTATTACAAGATCGTCCAAAATATCATGACGATCTAAAGAATAACGAAAGTTGCGCATCTTAAATATTTATACATCCATCATTTGTAAAAAGTTTTCATATTTTCTATCTTTATACATATGTCGAAATAGAAACCTGGAGCCTGATGAGGTCCACAAAACCTAGTGGACGAAACGTTAAGAAAAGAAAAAAAAAACCGTCCTTCAAGATCGACGAGACCAAAGGTTCAACTTGTAGATTTGGCTTGTACTCCAATATCCATGATTTGGTAGTCGCACGCGAACTTGCATTCGCAAATCCAAATGAATTAAAAAGCGTACGCGAACGCTCATGGTCGGGTTGTCACACACTACTTCAGGAAAAGTGGGTCTATCCGCTGATGGCCGTACAAGATCCCTTCATTCTTTTAGGAACCTACGTAGACATCCATGGTATGGGAATCATGCGTGACTTCGCGTTGGCGAATCTGCATCTTTCGGAGGGTACGCGAATTTCCATGGTTAGTTAGTCCCGCGTCAATTTCACAAAGATTCCTCGAATTTGTGAATTCACGTACGCGAATACCATTCACTTGGGTAGCGTACGCAAATGATCATGGTTTGGTATGGTTGAATGTGTGACTATAGTCACACATTCAAGGGGTGGTGCACCCCTAATTTTCAAGTCTGGCCTAAAAAATCATGGGGGGTTGGAGATTCTGATCTATGAGTATTTTTTCGATCCAAAAATGATGGCTTAGTCACTTTTCGGGAAAATAATACGTCATACATGTGTATTTCCGAGTTCGAGTACAATTGGCCAGATCACCGAACCCATACCCCATTACGTTCGAAACCACAGAAAGCAGACCAGAAAAAATCGGCAGACCGATCCATCGATTCCTGTCAGACTATATACATTTTTTTCTGCCAAAATTCTGAATTTTCTCGTTGAAATGTCTCGCAACTCGAGAAATATCGATCATTTCGAAAAACAACGGAAAACGCCCTTTGTTTCGATCGAAAAATTACATCGGAATTGTGAAAAAAGAAATCCTCGGTCAAAATCTGAAATTCCAACCGGACATGTATGTGGCCTCACAGAATTCGGTGGATCGATCTGTGAATTTTCTAAAAAACCAGATCACTAGCATCTTATGCACGTAACGCGTGGGCGTATTGTGAAGCGAGTGGTCTAGACTCCCATGCTAATGAACAACAATTCTAAGTGCGTTAAAACGACCAGAAAAATTAACTTATTATATTGAGAATTTGAATTTTCAAACTCAAATACAAATCAATTCATTAAATTTAATCAGATTGCATTCTCACAATTGGATTTTGAAACCAGAGATTCAAGCGATTTCTGCTCGAAAAGCCTCTAGATTGTATGACACTGGGAGGGAAGAGATGCCAAATTACTGGGCTCTCCCTTGAGTGATACTCTACAACTCTTAGAAGAGCCAGAGTTGATCAGATCGAGTATAAAAGAGAAAGCGACGAGGAAACAAAACAACACACACACACGGACAAAGGGCCTCAAAGATTAGTCTATCTCAGGTTTGGGATGCTTCCTGGAGAAAAAGTATTATCTCCAATCGATAGATCTCGGCGTGAGGAAGTAAATGGTCCAACCATTTTTTAGATACAAGGACATTTGGTGAAGAAAATATGCGATTCAATGGGAATGTTGATCAAAAATGTGCTGTCACGAAATCAAACTATTATCTTCAGAAAAAGCAAAAAATGAGTATCAGTAACCCTTTTGCTGCTCAGTATACAGCCCTCTACCCGCTCTCACGACTTTTCACTACTAACGCACAACTTCCACACGTATGTAGAGGCACCCATATCGGTGTGGAAGTTGTGCTTTTGTGTGCGTAAGACATTGTTATGACCCCCCTGTTCTGTGAGATGGCGTTATAGCGCTCTTCTTCTCGCGGGGCTCCGCGGCAAGATTACGAGAAGAGAGAGCCAAAAAACAGAACGAGAATCACTATATGTGAAGAAACTGCACAAATTACAACACTACGCGCGAATTCAACACATAACCTCCATGGCGAAACAATAATCATTACATAATAAACACGTGTTTGTTATGTGATGGTTGGAAGGTAAAACATTACGCGTGTGAAGTTGGTACCCGCTTCCAAACATTTCAAATGTAATGATTAAGAATCATGTTTCTACCAAAAGTTACAAATTCTGACAGCTATTACGAATTTTCACAAATAACTCGTTTAAAAATACAAATTTCTTCCCACATCCCGGTTATGGCATGTACATACTTAATGAATCAGACTGTATACTAGGGGGGAAGCCCCCCTGCTTGCTCCGCTCGCCAACCCCCACCTGAATCAGAGGGACTTATCAGGGGTGATAAGCGTAGTGCTTACCCTCCTCTCAAGCCCCTCTCGTTAACCGACCTGCAGACAATAGTCGGAGAGACTTCACCTTCGCCGCGGCGCGCTTTACGCATGGCTGGAGGGGTTTAAGAGTGCTCTCTACCTCAAGAGCGCCACCCGCTCGTGGCAAAAAAATGTACTTGATGGTGGCACAAGTCACCGCTGTGTCGGTAACAGCGATGCGAAATAGTACAAGAGGAAGGGGAAGAGAGGAGAAAGGCCGTCTATAGGCGGGAGCGGAGTGAGGGAAAAGGTAATAAGGGTGTAGCACAGCTAGGCACAGGTAGCCAGGTGTGCAGACAAAACTCGTGGGCTTTTTGAACTGAAATGTAGGGGTATATATATATATATATATATATATATATATATATATATATATATATATATATGTACACCCACAGTCAAATTATGACATCTGGAACAGGTATCAAGATACTCACATTTTTTCTTACGAAACTTACCCGACTCGAGTCAGATAATAGTATATTACTCCCAATGCATGGTCCAGCTATTTGGGACACGGGGATAGTTTTTCCCGAAGTGCAACAAGGGAAAAATATTCCAGTCCCTCAAAATAGCCTGACGAACGAGGAACGTATGCCATTTTTTTGCATGAGGGCGAATAGACGCCAATTTTATATTCGCAGCGGGAACCAAAAGTGGCGCTTTATTTGCCCTATGCTAGAAAAGACCTCCTTTTATATAAATACTTCACTGGTTGAACATATGAAGAAGGTATAGGGAGCCATGTCATGGCAATCAGGAATCGAGATAACGACTTTTTTTCTCGTGGAACTCACTACTCAATCCAGGTGAGAATAACGGGCTATCTGATCAGTAAAAACAATAAGACCAATATATTTCGGACTCACATGAGAAAGTTGATCGAAAAAAGTCCACTTTCTTCGTTGAAATCGGGTGAGTTTCGTACCATTATATTACAAATTTCTCAACTCCCGATTGAAATTTGACCCCATAGCTTCGTGGGTAAATTCGAGATGTATAACTACCTATCTGACGAAAAAAGAAAATTCGATCGAAAGCTCTTCGTCTCATATCAGAACATGAACGAAAAAAAGTCTGCTTCCCTAGTGCGCTCGAGTGCGATCCATGAGGAACCCGCGTAAAAATTTTTTCATTCAGAAAAAGTTCATAAGAACTTTTTCTGAACATCGTGTTCAGAAAAACTAGCGTTATTGCCTACCTCGCTGACGCTCGTCCGGCTTGGAAAAGTCTCTGATATGGTATGAATGCCCCTGAAATGCTCCTGTAGTTCAACAATGTAACGTTGAGCTTTCATAATACAGTGGATTCGTAAGAAATAATTTCCTTGATGTAACCTATTAACTGTGATTGAGAACTATTGAGCTGGTGTAATGTTGCGCATAGTGAGGTTCCTGAATCTCCAGTAAGTATCTGGAAATTTCGCCCAGTTAGCCAGCCCCAGCCCCAGCCTCAGCCTTAGCCCCAGCCCCAGTCCAATCTCGTCCCTAGTCACAGCCACAGCCTCCAAACTCAGCCTCGACCACGCTCCAGCTTAGCCTTACCCCCAACATTGGCTCCAGCCGCAGCCTAAGCCTTAGCTTTGGCCTCAGCCCCAGCTCCAGCCCGAGCCACACCTTCAGCCACGCCCCATCCACGGGCCCAGCCCTAGTTCCTGCCACAGCTCCAGCCTCAATCCCAGTCACAACCTCAGCCTCAGTCCATCCTCAGCTACGGCCCGGCCCCAGCCCCAGCCTTAGCCCAAGACCCACCTCCAGCCTAAGCCCAGCCTCGCCCCAAGCCACAGACCTTGCCTCATCCTTAGCCACAGGCCCAGCTTCAGCCTCAGCCATAGCACCAGTCCCAGCCACAGCCCAGCCTCAGTCCCAGTCCCGGCCACAGCCCAGCTCTAGTCAAAGCCAAAAAGGAAGTTTTGACTGATTGGATCTTAGAACAACTGATCAGACCATCAAATCAACTGCCCAATCCGTACGGATAAGTCAAAAACCATCACCAGCAACACCAACACGGACCCACCGGACCCACCAACTCATCGGACATGCCGACTCACCGGACCCACTGATCCGCCGACCTTCTAACCCACCGAGCCACCACCGGTACCTGCGGCGCCACCACGATGCGAGGCATCCGGACGGATAAAATTGCCAGGTGCCTAATAAATTTAACTTTATATGAACTGAAAAAATGAGACTATCCTGCACTTGGCTCGTAGACTTCTTCTGAAGTGTAGCCAACGCCTCCTGAACTTAGACAAACTTTCGATCAGGTTCAGGAGAAGATGCGAGAACATCAGAGATTGCCCATCAATTTTGCCGCGAATAATGCGGAGTTAGGCCTTGCATCGTGTGTATGGCGCATTCCTGGACAAAAATTTTCCGATGCGGTGCACTAGCCTACCCCAAAACTCTGGTTGGTGATCCTCCTCGAGCGTCCTCGCGTGGCATATCTCATCCCGTGCAGTCGATCTGAATATTTGTCCCCTGCAAAAAAAATTCACCACAAAGCATCGTGCTGGGTATGAACCAGAAAGAGCATTTTTTGGACATAAATTGCCCAGGAAGTTCCAGACGAAGAGAAAATTGGGGTTACGCAGATTCTGCAGCTATTTACGAAAGAGTTATGAACAGAAACACTCATCTGAATAGGAGCAGATGAAGCCACGCTACTGCACTCCCTGACCACGCCTGGAATTCTTTTCCCCATCCGCAAGCTCATCAGCTTCCTTCAAAGAACTTCACATACGTGCATGACTCATTCGTGAACAGCTGCGGAGCGCGTAACCTCAATTTTCTTATCGTCTTGAACTTCCTGGGCAGTTTATGTCCAAACAATGCTCTTTCTGGATCACACCCAGCACGATGATTTGTAGTGGAATTTTTTTGTTGCAGGGGCAAATATCCAGATCTACTGCACGGGATGAGATATGCCACGTGAGGAGCCGTGGAGACGAGTCAGTCATCGCTAAACGCTCGAGGAGGATCACCAACCAGAGCTTTGGGGTAGGCTAGTGCACCGCATCTGAAAATTTTTGTCCAGGAATGCGCCATACACACGATGCCAGACGTAACTCCGCATTATTCGTGGCAAAAATAATGGGCAATCTCTGATGCTCTCGCATCTCCTCCTAAACCTGATCGACAGTTCGCTCAAGTTCAGGAAAAGTTGGCTAAACTTCAGAAGAGGTCTACGAGCCAACTTCCGCACGCTAAATAATATTCGAGCTACGACAGCAGAGCGGTTTTTACCAATCACATATTTGTTAATATGATTAACCTCTTCGATATCTTTGGAACTTTTGTTGTTGACATAGCACTTGACCACGTATTCAATAAAAAAAACTTGACCACGTCACTGATCGAGCAGAATAAATGTACTGAAGTGTGTTTTGTTGGTGTACCGTCGAATTGGATAATTTGGTACGATTACGGTACTTTTTATTTTATTTGGCTCGGCATTCGAACATACATTGACAAAACCCACATCAATCAGTAGTCAATCGAAAGCATACAGTCTCAGCTTTCAATTGATAAACTACAAAGGTCGATTAGATGTGTCTAAGCTAGAGCTATTAGCAGTTGAAGGAGTGTACCAATGTTTGACCCCGATGGGGCAACTTTGGTACAAAATTTTTCAATCCTACCCACCACCATGCAAGTGAACTAATTTAAATCATTCAGAAGTCTTCTTTTAAACTGTTTGAAAATTTCCAAACCTCATAGACCATCACTTTACTCAAGATGAGTTGAACAGAAGCTATCATACAGAATTGAACCAAAACTATCTGACGCAGCGCTTCTTACGTAGAGGGGGGTAACTTTGGTACACTTTTCTATGGTTTTTCCCCGGTTTTTCATTCATTAAAATTCCAAATGTTGTAAATGCCCCAATGTAACGATGGTTTTTTTTCAGTTTGGTGACAAATGTAGTCGAAATGTACCGTTATTAATCCGTAGTTCGAGCCGGAACGCTTCTTGACAGGTACACACCAACTGGACCACTCGCGTATTACTGCTGAATCAGACCTTCCGCAAAAATCCTCAATAAACAACCACAATCATTCACGCGGGATCTACGGTGATTCAACGCATTGTCTATGTGTGTGTCAAGTTGGGAGAACAGGTTCCAGGATGATAGAATTATTTAGTTTGCAGAACGCAGCTTTGCGAGTCATTTCTCAGGGGTGTATACCAAAGTTGCACCCACTGTACCAAAGTTACCCAATTTGACGTTATTGATTTGTTTACTCATTCTAGCAAAAGTTTTATGCTAAAATAGCAAAGCCGTCTGAACTCTCCAAAATATTCGCCGGGCCAGCAACGTCAAGCTGCTAACTTAGCAACAAAATTTGCTGGACATGTTTGTGATTTTGCTAAAACTCCGAAGGTTAGAGTCGCTAGGTCAGTAGGCCAACTCGTGCTGTCCGAATACAGCGTGAACGAAACGTTAGGTTACCGAAAAATTTTGCTAACGTGGCCAATTTGTTTTTAGCGTGCGAATAAGAGGATTGATGCAAAATATGCTTCGATCTTTTCAACCGACTCGAGTAAATTTAGTGAGACCAATTCCAATAATGATACTAGATCAGAAGTTGATCACCCTATCATTGTACCTGGAATCGCATTGCGACCTGCAGAATGAGTCAAGAAATCCATCAAGCTATCGTAGCGACTGACAGGATAATCACCGTCTGAAAAAATTAGCGGACAAAATTAGAATTATCGATCCGCTCATCAGGCCCAAACAGTGACGCCACTATACCTATATATTCTAGTCCCAATATCTCGTGAGCTCTCCTCCTCTGGGCTCGCTCCCACTTCCCCTCACTTCGTTCCTCACCTGGATTTCCTTTAGCCGTTTTTCATCCCCCAGCACTTGTTTCTACGTCACCGATTCCTCTTGCATCTTGCCCCTCGTTATCCGTGAATGCGGTTTCTACCTGACCGATCGAACTGTTTTACCCCTCAACTCGATGTCTGTTTGATTCTACGTCAAAACATACTATCCAATCGTAACTGCAAATTTTCTTAGCCTGTGCTTGAGATAGGCAATTGAATCAAATTGCTATGGATACGTCTTCTCATTCCGCAGGGAGCGGTACATCACACTCCTCTTCTCTCATACTAATTTTTCTGGAATAAGTAGAAAGACCTGACAGCCTCTGATGCCGCGAAGCGACTGCAAAGCAGACGCCATTCGCGCCCGCAGCAGCACTTTTTTTCAACGCTCAGATCTCCCTCGTTTTTCATCTATCCAGGACATGCAATGTACCGCTCCCTTCGGAAAGATTCCAGCTTTCCGAATATCAAATCAGTTTTCCAGATTGATCGATATCCAGGCCGTAAATTTGCAGTTACAGAACACCCTTTCTGCAGCTTCTAAAATGGCCGTTGGTGGCGCTGAAAACAGGTAGAGAGCACTCTGGGGAGGGTAAGCACTACGCTTGCCACCCTTGGGACTTATAGTCCCCCTCCCTCCATAAAATTTACTATCACAATGAATACTCATTTTGGAGCCCTGCGCTTGGCCAATTAGTCGAGCCTCCCAGCAGGTTTTATGACTTGGTGCACGGTCTCACACGGGATCTTCTTATAGTTGACTCGCCTTGTGAGCACACGACTCAACAACCATGCGTCAAATCTATGACCATTGTCATGAGAATTCATATGATGACGCTTCTTGGAAATTAATGAATATATCATGTCAATCAAGAATAGGGGATTCATATACCCAAGAGCCAGTTGTGAATTCAGGAATTTGTACATTTAATTTCAAACGATGTTAGAAGGAATCTTGGTGGGTCGATGGTCTGAGGGGAATACTGACATCGCACGACTTGGCCCGACTCAGAGTCAGTATTTTCACTCAACAAACTGTACCAATGGGAGCCCTCAAATCTGTTGAAAAAACTCGCATGCGACTAATCGCTCAATAAGCTCAATATAACGGACACCTGACCCTAGCTACATTCTATATCCCAGAGTCACGTATATCCAGATGAGAGTGCGAAGAATGCCACGAGTAGAATACTTTCACATACCTGAGTGTGTACCATACGAAAGTAACGAGCTTACGTTGTACTTGATGTGCACGCGGTGAATCTGTTAAAAACACTGAGTGGCTCTACTACAGAGAATGCAACAGTCCACCACGTGCAACCAATGCTCTATTCGTCGGACTCTGACACGCGTGTACTTTGAACAGAGCCACACCTCAGCGACTACGCCTCGTTTCGAGTACAGCTCGCGAGCGGAGAGAGAGAGAGAGAGAGAGAGAGAGGAAAGAGCTTTCAAACTAGTAGTTCCAGCATCAGTCAACACTCAGCTGTCGTGGCGCGCATTTTGTTTTTGACGAATATGTGTATGTGCCGCGATGGAGTTTCAATGTTCCACGTAAACAATGAATTGACCGGCATTGGTTAACCTTAATTTGGCTAATTGTGAGTGATAAATTTTGGGATACATGTGTGAGGTCACGAATTCGTGTGAAGGCTGAAATGTTGTGAAAGTAGGAGTCTGAGACTTTCCTAGAAAAATGAATCAAGTTTCACAATAAATGGTGAGTGGGTTCACTTGGCCTCATTTCCTACAGATTCATTTATACATCAACACTCATTTCAATATTTAGCAACTCACTTGATTTCACGTGAAAGTTCATTCCAAGATTCTCAAAATGAGCTGAAGAACGCTGGAAAATCTGGTAGTGAGTATGGATAACTGTGGATTCAGATGTTTGAATTTGGATGAAGATTTTCTTCTGGGTCAAAATGAAGATGTGCCTGATTTTCTTCGATGAATTCTTCTTCGCTTAATTTTTGATTGCATATTTTTGACTTTACCCACTGGAGTCGAGTAGTTTAAGAGTAGGTGGAATGACTAGTAATTAGTTCTGGATAATCTCACATCAACAAGCTCACTACGACGGTGAAAATTGCCAACGGGCATAATGGGTTATGATAAGCCCTACTAGTGAGACCCATTTGAATGGACTCTGAACATGATCGTGCACAGAGTTGGATCGATGGATCTCACTGATGGGACCCCTTGCAGTTGAGGTCTTTCGACGTTTGAACGTTGGGATATCCTAACTCTACAAGAAATACGGTGTAAATTTATGGAGACGAAGCCACCATACACGTCAGCGTGGAATTTAGAGTCCAATACCTTTTTTTCTACCATTGCGCGTATGACATTAGTCGTTAATCTAGCTCTTGAGCTTCGCAAGTGACGATCTAAGGCTGAGGTAAAATCAAAATTGAAAGTGCCAAAGTACGTTGGATTTGGCCAACTCAATCAGTGTTATCATGAATTGGACTGAAGAGAACAAAAATAGCCAAAGCGTCAAGAACCAAAGGTATTGCTCAGATTGGAGTGAAATCGATTTTTGAGCATCCGGAATTACCTATTCTCTCATGTAGTATTCTGTCATGGGTATGAACCCAAAGATGAAAAGCATGAAAACTGCGCAGTGCCTTAGTCAAGTGCGCTCATATTTGAGATCTGGTGGGGGCTAATCAGGCACTGAACGCAAGGTGGGTGCCTCCACCTTGCGTTTGAGAATTAAAAAGTGGCATTACTGCTAAACGCTGTGAATTCATCACTCGAAGTTACCACTGTAATGATTTTAGCTCTATCAAATGACTGAACGCTTACTGGCAGATTGTGTAGGGTAGCGAGATCCTTGCCTTCGAACCTGATCTGATGACTCTTTAGTGTTTTGAGCATATTTCATACGAAATGTTTTCCTTTTTTGCTTTCTCAAAAGAGAAAGCATTCATTTGGTGCCAGCAGAATTTTCGTCGAATTTTTTCTAAGAAAATTTTTTTCTCCTCCAGTGAACCTCTTGAATACATGAAATTGGTACAGTCCTCTTCCTTTCGCCAAGATCTATCGAATGTAGGTCACAGTTTTTCGTTATAACCCCTCACAAAATTACTACAACCCCGTCTTTCGAGCCCTCTGTCCGTGTCTGTGTGTGTGTATGTATGTATGTTGTTTTCTATCGCTCAGCAAAACTCCTCACTGGTTTGATAGATCGTCCTGAAATTTCTATGCCATGTTCGGAGGCGTCTCTAGATGGGAATGCTAGATTTTGAGTGCCCCCCGATGATTACTTTTATACTTATGAATTTTTTTTCATTTATGTATAATTTTTTTCCATCTTAAAAACTAAAAATATTCTCTCCTTCCTGCTCAAAAAATCTGAGGCTGTTGATTTACGCGTTTCTCGACGAGCTTGATCGATTGGTTGATACGGAATTTCGATTGAAGCTCATTTTATTATATCTTTTACACACCTCTCTTTCGTTGGGCTATAAAACCTTTCTAATCACAATTCAACAAAATTCCGTATCAGCCAATCGATTCAGCACGTCGAAAAACTTCTAAATTACTTCCTTTACATTTTTTATGTAGTAAAATGGAATACAAATCATTTATAAGATTTGCTTCTTTCCGAAAAATTCCAAATTTCTCATTAAAAAATTCACAAGTCAAAAAATATTCATGCGATCATGCTCAAAATTCACTGGCATTATCATCACAGTCTTTAAAATACACCTACAAAGTCCCAAAAGATTTTGTCAAATCGATCTCGAAATTTTGCGTTCCAAATGATACATTTTTATTCCAATCTTCACGTTCACCGACAGTTAATTGCTTCCTTTCCTAACATAATCACCTGTTTACCAAAATTCTGTATCAACGAATCGATCCAGCACGACGAAAAATATCTAAAGTACTTCCTTAACATTTTTTTCAAATAGTCAAATGAAGTACAAATCATTCATAAGATTTGCTTCTTTCCGAAAAATTTCGAATTTCTCATTAAAAAATTCAACGGTCAAAACATATCCATGCGATCATGCTCAAAATTCACTGGCATCATCGTCACAGTCTTTAAAATACACCTACAAAGTCTCGAAAGATTTTGTCAAATCGATCTCGAAATTTTGGGTTCCAAATTATACATTTTTATTCCAATCTTCACGTTCACCGACAGTTAATTGCTTTCTTCCCTAGCATAATCACCTGTTTACCAAAATTCTGTATCAATCAATCAATTTCTCGCGTTAATGAAAATCAATAAAGACCTTTACGTTATTATCACTCTGTTCCACCTACTGCAAATTAAACACTCCATAATTTATTCTTCAAATAACTAATTTGTAGAAAAATACTCAATTTTACTTGATTTTCTTCAAACCGATTCATTCCCTTTTCAATGTATACGAGTCATATTCATCAGACCATAAACCTGTTAACATAGTAAAATGTCAAACACAGGATGATGAATTAGAGCAAGATAGTAAAGAACAAAACATTGAGGAGGATATTGTGGATTTGCTTGATGTTGAAGATGAAGATCAAAGATAAATAAGTGAAGGATCATGGATGTTTACCAATTAATATTACAGAAAGTCAGTATAAAGAAATTCGAAAAAATATCTCATGTTCTGGATCATGGTTAGGAGACGTTTTGATATTTTGGATGAATAAATATTTTAATAAAAATTTCATGAGGAGAATTGATTAATGTAACATATTAATGTATTTGAATTTTCGAGTGAATAATATGAGATTAGTTGACTTCTTCTATGGCAATGAGAAAGCATTCTGCTAAATTCTTTTAGCAGCGTATTTCATGCGATTTTAATCTTTCTATGAGGCTTTAGCAAAGAAACGTCCACAGGTGGCGCTGATAGTTGAATAAGATCCCAACACGTGGATTTCACTGTCCGTGAGCAACGGTGTGTGGTAGTGTGCACCTGGGTGTGAGCGTATGCGCGGGAACCCTCATCGACGCACACAGACTGCGACATCCATGTGTCGGGGAGCTCATTCGACTAGCAGCGCCAACCGTGGATGCTTTCTCGCAATAGCCTTATTGAATCATTTTGCAAATCTGTTGAGTGTAAGTTTTGTGAGTGTCAACTTTGTAGATGTCAGAGTATGATTCTCTGCATAGGCCCTAGATTGATGAGCCCGTGAGGCAATGAAAAACTTCTTTGTGGAGAAAAAACCCGCCCCAGAGAGTTCGGTGCATTTATTAGTCCACCAATTGCGTCTAGATCTCTCGCAACCATGAGGATCTAGTGGCAACTACGAGGGCTAATACTGGATTAGTGGCCTTCACACATCCCAAACACATTGCAAGGTCGTAAGCAACAGCCAACTGATCAGACAGTTCAGCCAGTCAGGATTGATCAGACCCAGATAAGCGGTCACCCATTTGTATACTCACCGTGGCACTAATTGCTCGAACCTAATGATCGAAAAAGTTTGTGCCCTACGACTCTGACACTGCGTTGGACATCGTCCACATCAACCATAAGGTTGATGAGAGACAACCCGCCACGACGCGAATCTCAAGCCATGACATCGCATGACATGGCCCGACATGACTCGCAATTCATTCGGGTAAGCCCAATCATTCGGTGGATTTGATACGAGCAGTCATAAATTATGAATGAATCAAATCCACCGATACTTCAGCTCACTCGAGTGGATCGCGAGTCGTGTCGGGCCATGTCGTATGATGTCAATAGTACTCAATCAGACCATGTCGTGCGATGTCAATAGGCTCAATAGAGACTTCGGTTTCCCATCCTGAAAATCTACACTAACACAGATTCAGGTTCCAAGATTTTCTTCCTCGCCCTGAGGTCTTTCGGTTGTAGACAAAATTTTTTGCTCGATGATAATTGGAGGTGAAAAAGATGGTTATTTTTTATGGTCATTCATGTAGGTGTTTGGTTATTCATGGAAGCAGTCAATAATTTGATGTGTGTGTTTCCCTTTGTTCACGCGTTCTCCTCAGCTCTTCAGTCGATCCTTCTGAAATCCGTGTGTGTAGTAGATGATCACCCAAGAACATTCTGAAAAAAATTACAGCTCCATCGATCAAACTGTTTTTGCATCATGCGTCCGGAATAAATGAATGTGCCATTTTGGAAAAAAGTTTGCAATTTCCGAAGAATATGTTCTAAAGATAGTTCCTACAGAAATCCAGAGTAACCCGATGTAATATCTATTTTCGACAGAATCGATCAATTGGTTGATACGTAATTGCGTATTGATGGATAAAACATGATCGGCACGCAATTTTCCGTCGAATGATGCAGAATGTATGTTTCAAATTACGGGAATGGATGAATATGGATCATCCATATGGATCAGGTCACGGAGATTCACCGAATGATGTTAGTTATGGTGACGCAATTTTTGGTAAGAAAATTGTGGATTGAAATATTTGCGAATAAAATTGTCAGGATCTCAAAGATATTGACTTTTCCATATCACAAAACGCAAATATCGGAAGTTATCTGATGGATTGGGCTGCAAATTCCATTTCAGAACATCATCGGGTGGTCATCTACCTAACAGATCAATTCTATAAAGACCAATTGAAGGGTTGGGGAGAACTTATGGATAACAACATACACACAAACAAGGCCAAAGACCGCGAAAGATGGATTTCTAGTGGGCTAGGAATGATCTTGAAGAAAGAAAGGTGACCTACAATTAAGAGATATTGGCGAGGAGAACAGAATGATGAATTTCGGCTCTGTGTGGACGACAATTTTTATAATGTGAATTTAATTTGAGTTCGAAGATCCGAAAAAAATGTCTCGTCACAAGTACAACTCTCCCTCTCCGAGGAAGCGAAATGTAGGACTCCTCTGTCAATGCTCATAGGTAGCAGAATAGAATTGCATTTCAGCTGGTAATTGTAGTAGGAGATCGTTCGTGTGTATACAAGTCTGTGAGTTCTTCATTTGAGTGTGGGTATAGAAAATGTACGAGAATAATGAGAGGATTATTTCGTCAGATGGATTTTCCATCGTCAAAATTCTCAGAGAGAGCAATCTGGTTTCCACCATATTGTTCCTCTCAGCGAGATCTTCAGACTGTGGATGACACTTTCTACTCGAAGATAGTCAGTGTTCAAGAAGAATGATGACTCGCAAGGGAATATATGAGAGTATAATCTGGGAATTTCATTTTCAGAAGAATTTTTCATACTCAGAGTTTTAAGAGAGAGGTTCCCCCCATTTCGTTCTCGACGTCGAGATCTTTCAATTTTGGGATAAATTTTCTTTGTAGGTATCCGGTGGTTACGGAACATAATGATTTGCAGAGGAATTCGATGTTTTGACATGTATGTTGTTCTTCCTTTCGTTCACGAGTTCTAGTCAATCCTTCGATCGATCTCTCTGAAATGATCATGAGTGATGCATGACTACGTCGAGTTGTGCTGGGAGGGTTCGAAGATGATTCCATTAAACTGTTTTCGACATATGCGTCTTTGAAAACAAAAAATGTCAGAAGTTCCCAAAATTTGATTCAATTTTTGGAAAATATGTTCTAGAATGAGTTCCTGGAAAAATTTACAGTAGAGAAATGAAATGTCCATTTTGGCATGATAGACCGGTTGGTTGATGAATAGTTTCGTGAAAATGTACGGAAGAGGGATAAACGTGGTTCTATATAACGTGGTGGAGGATTTATGATTCCAATAATTGAAATGAATGACAATGGGAGGTAAACATTGACAAAGTGAATGAGAATGGCGGGAGAATCGGTGTTTGAGTGACAAGAACTTTGATATAAAAACTGTGGACGAAAATATCTCTGATTGCAATCATAGAATTTCGGAAAATGTTAACAATTCTATGGTTGGAGATGGATACGTGAAAAACTTTGATATAGTTAGATGTCAGTCCGTTCAGCACATGTCAGGGTGGTTATCTGTGACTCATGAGAATTTCAGGAAAATCGATCAAAGAGCTGAGAAGAACGGATAGACAACATACATACAGGCAGAGACGATGATGATCAAAGATCAATATTTAGCATGGAGGAGATAATAGTGGAGGGAAAGATGAGACTCACAATCGAACGATCCCTGCGAGATGGAAAAAATGGTTGAAGCTGACTCCCTATCAGTGAACGTTTTTGGAATAAGAAATGGATTTGAGTGAAATAATTGCAGGAATTCCTTGTCACGGATACGACTCTTTCTTCTTGAGGAATCTATATTATAGTCATAGCATTATAACGATAAATCAATGGGTGGAGCCGATTGTACACTACCGGTCAAAAGTTTAAGCTCACCCAAAAATTTTTTTTTCAATTTTGTGAGTTGAAATACTGGGCTCTATTTCACCGTAGAGGACTCTCCTCAATCTCATTTTTAAGGTTTTTTCACGTACTTCAAGATGGTATTATTGATTTTTATCCGTACAGATCGGGATCTTTCCAATTTGAGCTGGAAAAGTCACAATTTCAACGATTCTTGAGAGAATCTTTTGGCTCGTGCCAATTTGAGTCACATGAATGTTTCAATATCGGAGTTGTGGCTTACAAAAGTAAAATTTCAGAGCTTCGAAATTCGTTTTTGGACGTTCCTCTACGCCACTTCCAGTCCGAGCTATGACACTTTTTCTGAGGGAGGATTCTTCGCAAGAACTAGCACCTGTATTCAGAAATGACAAGAAAATTCACTTCTTGGGGCATATCTCAAAGGTTCCTCGTTTTCTCAATCAAGATATAGCTGAAAGATGACAGGAATGATGATTATATTTCATGAAAATGCATCTCTGTATCTTTCTCGATTTGGAATGCTACTTTCTGCGAGGAATATCCCTTCAGAGAAAATGTCATAGCTCGGATTAGCAGTGGCGTAGAGGGACGTTCAAAAAAGGATTTTGAAGCTCTAGAATTGTCCTTTTGTATCCCACAACTCTCATATTGAAACATTTATGTGGCTCAAATTGACTTGAGCCAAAAGATTCTCTCAAAAATCGTTGAAATTGACACTTTTTCAAGCTCAAGTTGGAAAGTTCCCGATCCGTACGGATAAATGAATACGGCCATCTTCAAGTACGTGAAAAAACCTTCAAAATGAGCTCCGAAAGAGTCCTCTACGGTCAAATAGAGGCGAGTAGTTCAACTCACAAAATTGAAAAAAAAATTTTTGGGTGAGCTTAAACTTTTGACCGGTAGTGTAGAAGGCGGTGTAGGACGGATTTCAGAAGGCAATGTGGTCGGATAATAGGGAGAAACGTGTGGTGGACATTGAAATGGGGAGTGGAGCGAATTCTAGAAGGAAGTGTGACGCGGTTTTGAGTAGGCAGTGTGGGGCGGATTATAGGAGAAATAGTCTGCTAAATGTAACTAGCAGAATGCTTTCTCACGGCGTTATATGATAATTATCATAACGATTGAGGAAATATCCTATATTTTGAGTGATTCCTCTGAGGAAGCATTTTACAGAAATTTGGGTCATCTGAAAACAGGTTTTTCCAACAGTATCTATTTGGTTGAGGGAAAATCTCGATACAGTCGATTCGTGGATGATTCAACTGGAAATGTTGGTGAAAATGATCTTTTCCCGGAAAAAACTTCATTTGAATGATGTTTTACGGATTTTGAGAGAATTTGCTTCCAACCAATCGATTCAGAATGGCGCATAAGTACGTCTTTAGGTCATTAAAACTGAGATGAATGAGTCGTGGAGGAATGATACGAGGGAAAAAAGAATATTCATGAAAATTTTCTACTATTTCTCGAGTTATCCTTTTGAGGAAGCTTGTTAGAGAGATTTAGGCCCCCTAAATTGAGATTCTTTTACCAATATCCGTCGTTTGGTTGGGATGGAATTTCGATGCAGTGGGTTTGAGAATGATGAAAAAGAAGTCTTTGGTGGAAATTTTGACTTTTTGGAAAATTTGGAGTCTGTGGAGGTTGAATAAGAATTCGGTATTAACCAATCGATAGATCATGCAGGAAAAATTCTCATTTAGGTGGCTCAATTCACGGTGGGATTGTGTGCGGAAAAGATATTCATGTATTGAGAATCGAAATTTGAGCAATCTCGGTCCAAAAACGCCATGGATCGAATTTGATTGAGAGAAGAAAGCTGCCAAATCACTGGGGTATCAGAAATTGGATTGTGTCCAACTCGTCGAGAGCCAAAAGTTGATAAGGTGAACAGTAAAGAAGAAAGCGATTCCGGTATAAATCAACGCTCACACACACACGCACATACAAACACGGAGAGAGGGGCGCAAAGATGAGTCTCTGACAGATTCGGGGGGCCGTTAGGAGTAAGAGTGTTACCTACAATTGATAGATTTTGTCGAGAGGAGAGAATGGTTCGAGGCTTTTTTAGATAAGAAGGAATTTGATCAAGGATATATTGGTTTCAAAGAAAAATTTGATAAAATTCTCGTTAGGGTGAAAACAAAACTTTCTCTTTGGAGGCAGCAAAAATGGGGCAGACTTTCGACAACAGTGTGGGGCGGACTGTGCATGTCAGTGTAGGGCGGATTTCAGAAGGCAGGTTGAGGCGTAATTTGAACGGCAGTGTAGGGCGGACAATAGAACGAAGAATGGGGTGGATTCTGGATGGCGATGTTGGGCGGACAATAGAATGAAGAGTGGGGCGGATTTTGAATGGCAGTGTGCGGTGGCGTGGGGCGGTGTGGGGCGGATTGTAGAGTGGAGTGTGGGGCGAAATGGGGTAGTGTGGTGTGGTGTGGGCCGGGAGATCCAAGAAGAACTATATTGTATAGGGAGATATATACATCTCCCTATACTATATAGTTCTTTCTAAATCTCCCACTTCACACCGCCTACACCACCCCTCTCCACCCCACATAACATATGCGCTGCCACCCCACTCCGCCCAGTCCTGCCCCACTCCGATCTACACCACCCCAATCCACCCCACACTGCCGTTCAAAATCCGCCCCACTCTTCATTCTCTTGTCCGCCCCACGTCGCCCTTCAGCATCCACCCCGCCCTTCATTCTATTCTCCGCCCCGCATTGCCATTCAAAATCCGCCCACATCCCCTTCTATAATCCGCCCCACACTGCCATTGAAAATCCGCCCACTCTCCTTTCTATTGTCCGTCCCACACTGTCATGCAAAGTCCGCCCCACTTCTCTTTCTATAATCCGCCCACACTGCCTACTCAAAACCGAACCACACTTCCTTCTAAAATTCGCTCCACTCCCCATTCCAATGTCCGCCCCACATTTCTCCCTAGGATCCGGTCACATTGCCTTCTAGAATCCGTCCTGAACCACCTTCTACGATCGGCTCCACCCCATTGATACATCGTTCTAATCCCATCGCTATGATATAGACTCCTTCTTGATTCCTCAAAGAGGAAGATGTTACCGAGATGGCTTGCGCCACAGGGCAAATTCGTGGGCCGCAACAGCGGTTCATACATTAGAAGGTTGGTGGCCCTGGAAAGGGCCGATTGGGGTTTGTGGGTTAGCCCTGGAAAGTGCTGATGTTGTAGTTCGGTGGCTCCCGGAGTCCACTCCGAGATGTTGTTCGAATGGTCCCTGTGCTGACGAGTCTGGGCGGGCGTGGCTGAAACCGTGGGAGTTGCTCCAGCAAACTCCATCGAAACCCCAGGGTTAAGACGAGCGCCATTGGGGCCAACATCGCGTGCGGCTGGCGGTTCCCAATATCCTGGGTTGAGGCTCCGATCCATAGGAGGCTCGGCTATCAGCGTTGTCGTCGTCCAGTTGGGTCCGTAGAGCCCGTCGCGGACATCCGGGGTGGTCCTGGGTCGATGGTGGTCTCCGACGTGAAGGAGTCTGCCCGAGCGACGTAAGAGCTCCCGGGCGCGTTAGTGCCGAAGAAGCAGCAAACATCAGCCCGAGGGACAGATGGGGGCTGTTACTAGGTCGAAGCCACTCCCGAGCGCGTCAGCGCTGTAGAAGTGGACCTAGGTACCCGTCCGGTGGTCTCCCGAGCACGTCAGTGCTGTAGAAGTCCAGCCGGAGGGGCCGTCGTGGAAGTTGGTTGAGGCACCGGTTTTGAAAACACGGTGCTTTGTTTCGGTTGCGGGAAAGGATGGACGCCACCTAGCGGTGGCGTGACGAACTGCTTGGGCTCGTGGGCCATCCGAGGCTATGATGTAGGAGAAGAGATGAGAAAGGAAGATTGTGCGCAAGGCGTGGAATTTGCCAGTTAATAACAAAGAGTTGTATCCGTGACAGGAGATTTCTCCAATTATTTCACTGGAATCGATTTTCCATTCGAAGAACTCTCACTGACAGGGAATTAGCTTCAACCATTTCCTCCATCTCACCAGGATCGTTCCATTGTAGGTCTCGTTTTCTCCTCCACTATTATTCTCTCCATGCTAAATATTGATCTTTGGCCATCATTGTCCCTGCCTGTCTATATGTCCTTGTTATGCCCAGGGTTCTTCAGGTTCGTGTGCTATGGGTTCTATTATGTCCTTAGCAGACCGTCGGGTCAGTAAGTTGGGGTGCAAGGTATTCTCTGAATGATAAGTCCAAGATGTTGTGTGCAGTATTGATTTTATCCAAAGGTCAGTTATAAATCCGAGAGAGAAAGAGACTGTTACAACTGTTCGTTATTCTGCTGATTCTACGATGGTACGAGAGTATCAAGGGCTGAGACTACTCGTCCTAGAATGCTGCTAATCGCGGAGTCTACGCTACGAGTTAACGTGGTCGACTGTGATTCTGCTTCTGTCTTTTCTTCGATTGTATCCAAGTGACGCACCCAATTCTGGTTTATTGAATGTTTCCATCTCCCAAATATCATAGCAATTATTTACATCAAGGTTGCCAGAATACGTAAAAGAATGAATGGATGTAAGTGAATTCAAATGAGCAAAGCTCACGAAATTGAGATAACTTTATGAGCTATGCCTCTTTACTTTTCCGCATCATTGTCCTGCTGGGGCCATCGAGGTAGCGTTCATCGATTGTCGTATCAAATAACGGAGCCTCCGTATTGCTGTTGTATTTTATGCGATTTCATTCTACCTTGATGTGAATCTTCCGTAAGAATTCGCATATTCCCATATGAATATACGCCCTACGCCGCTCCATAAGTATATTTTATAATATAGCAAAAAATCGGACGTCATTGAGCCTGAAGGAAAAATGAATGAGCATTTCAAAGATGAAAGGGACAGGTTTGTCTCTTTCAGTACCAAATCTCAATCCTCTCTGCCATAACAAAAACGTAACATGAAAAGGTCGTTCATTCCCACACTCGTGATCATGCATCCAACCACAAAAATGAGATATAGAAACATTTGAACTAGGGCAAACCTCTGGATCCGCGGGTTTGCTATTCGCGAACTTGATTTATTTGCACACGGTGGGCTGGAATGTCAACCAGGTGAGCCAAAAAAGTCAAGAAAAATGGTTGGCGAGGTTTTGTTCGTTATGTGGCATAGATTCAGAATCTTTTTCGATTAAAATTCTAGCTGATTCGCTTTCAAAATGCGAACAAAAAGTTTGGAAACCCCATATAACTCCAACTCTTTTATTGGCATTATGTTTACCAGTCGACGGGTATCAAAAGTACAGTGGTTGACATAACGTCTCTGAACGGGCCAGAGAGGTGTCACTATGAATTTACATACCTCGGAAAACTCTTCGTAAAAGATGCTGGTGAAATCCGTTTTTTGGATCTAGTTATAGTTTTTAAGGCGCAAAGGAATAGCGCAGAAACCATTAGTAAATTGCAATTTTGTAACGACGTCTTGTGCTGAGAATTACATCGCCCAAGAGGACAAGGAGGTCGGTATAATGTTTGAATTCATGATTTCTATCATATTTTCTTTATGTAGAATACGAATTCGAGCCCTAGTTCCTGCCTTGCTGGTTGAGTTTTCATTCGAATCGCGGAGAGCTGTCGTTATTTTCCATAATTCATTATGATTTGGCGTATATAAAAACTCGATCAAGTCAGCCCGTAGTTTAGTTTCAGGTGTGTTTTTTGATCATAGCACCGTCGACATTATATCAGGTGGACTGGGATGTATAGAACTATTGAATCAGGGTGAGTCTTGTGAGGTAGAGAGGGCGAGGAATAATTTTCCTCCCTGCTTAGTTAACTGTTAACTGCTCTTGTTTGAATGATTGGTATTCTTTGCAGAATTCGACTGAAAATTGGAAGTTGCTGGGGAATCACGACAGTTATTCCCGATTTAAATCAAAACTCAACAACTTAGGAAAGAACCTAGGCTAGATTTTGTATTTTACATGAAAAAATACGATATAAATCATGAATCTATACCTTATCTCGACCTTCATATCCTCTTTGGCGATGAAATTCACATAACAAGATGTTGTTACGAGATTGCATTTCACTAATGGTTCTTGCACTATTCCTTGTGTACCTCAAAAACTGCAACTAGATACAAAATACAGATTCCACCAGCATCTTTTACGGAGAATTTTCTATGAAATTTCATACGAGATGGAGATAAATCGGTAATTGAGGAAGTTACGAGGAAAAAATGAATATTAATGAAAATGCTCTACTATAATTCGAGTTATTCTTTTGAGGAAGCTCTTTACAGAGATTAGAGCCATCATGTCTGAGGTTTTCTGAATAATATTGATCGTTTGGTTAAGACGGAATTTTGATGCAGTGGGTTTGAAAATGATCAAAATAGAGTTCATGGTGAAAACTTGATTTTTTCGGAAGTTTGAAGTCTCTGAAGATTAGATAAAATTTTGGTGTTAATTAATCGATGGATTTAGCCCAAAAAACATGGTTTAGATGAACCAATTTCACGGTTTAACTGCAAGCTTTGGTGCTTTCGACAGAGTGTATCGAATAACACTGTGCAACAAAATTCTGCGTTGGGAATAGTGTATGGGCCACACAATGATTTTCTTGAGTACTTTTCGCCGTATATACCAAATTTGACCTCCATTTTGGCTCTACACGTCAGATTTTTTTTCAATCAATAATAACCGATTTTGAAAGAAATGCCAGTTCTTGTGTTTTTTCACAATTGTTATAATTGATGATTACACTGCGCAACAAAATTTTGGGTCTGAAATAATGCATGGACCGGACAATGATTATTTGTGTATTTTTTGACGCTGAAACCGAATCCAAGCTCAGATTTGCGCCTACACGTCAGGATTTTTTTTTAAATTGAAACAAAATGATTCTCGAAAAAACAGCGCTTTTCACGTTTTTCGCTAATTTTGTAAACTGAAGGTCTCTTAGCCAGGGAGTACAGATGGAACGAAATGCATATCAAAATATGTTTCCCTACGTATTTTGACCCGCTGAACACGATCCCGGTATTTTCAGAGCGCTATATCGTAACCTTGGAGCCGTATGAGCTTATTCGTCCACCTGGTATTTGGAAAAGAATCTAGTTTTGCAATAAATCTTCGAAAAATCATGAAATAGTCTAGAATGGACTGAGTTAGACGTTCAACCTCGCATTTTCTTTTTTTGTAACATACTTTGAGGGAAAATTTTTCCCAACAGCCGTGGAGGCACTGGTTTGACGCCAGGAATTTTTCTCTCAAACACCTATCTTTGTCATAACTTTTGCTGCGCTGAAATCACGAGGAGAAAAGTTTCCTCTTGCACGGAGTACTCAAACATGGTTTTCCGACGCAAAATGACCGTCCCAACACAATTTCGTGGTTCATTCAGAGCTAACACGTCAGAATTTTCTTCTAGCCACAAGAAACCTGTTCTTTGCGGAGTTTTCTTGACCTAGACCAAATTCTTGACATGCTATCCCAGAACAAACCACGAGATGGTGTTGAGACGGTCATTTTGCGCCGGAAAACCATGTTTTGGGTATCCCGTGCAAGAGGAAATTTCTCTCCTCGTGATTCCAGCACTGCAAAAGTTATGACAAAAATAGGTGTTTGAAAGAAAAACTCCTGACGTCAAACCAGGGCCTGTAGGGCTGTTGGAGAATTCTTTTTCCTCAAAGTATGTTACAAAACGAAGAAAATGCGAGGTTGAACGTCTAATTCGGTCCATTCTAGACTATTTTATGATTTTTCGAAGATTCATTGCAAAATTAGATTTTTTTCCCAAATACCAGGTGGACTTATAAGCTCATACAGCTTCGAGGTTGCAATATCGTGCTCTAAAAACACCAGGATCGTGTTCAGCGGGTCAAAATATGTAGAGAATCATATTTCGATATGCATTTCGTTTCATCTGTACTCCGTGGCTAAGAGGCCTTCAGTTTACAAAATTAGCGAAAAACGTGAAAAAGCGCTGTTTTTCAGAAAATCAGTTTATTTCAATTAAAAAAAAAATTCCTGACGTGCAGGCCCGAATCTGAGCTCGGATTCGGTTTCAGCGTCGAAAAATAAACACAAGAAAATCATTGTCCGGTCCATGCATTATTTCAGACCCAAAATTTTGTTGCGCAGTGTTATCTATTCAGTGCATTGCAATTCATCAAAAGGCCTGTGTAGATGTATTTGTTTGCAGGTTTTGAAACTCTGGACACGATCTAAGTGGTCTTACAACGCTACAATGTAATTGTGGGGCCGTGTGAGGCGATGACTCTATCTGGTATCTGGAAAAAAGTCCAATTTCGCAATAAATTTCCAGCAAACTATGAAATAGGCTAGGATGGACCAATTAGAATGTTCAAAGTCGCATTCCCTTCGTTTTGTTGAGTACTTCGAGGAAATCGATTGGCCGCTATTCGTAGAAAAAGCGGTTTGATGCCACGATTTCTTCTAGAATACCTGTTTTCGCATTAATTTTTGATGTGTTGCGATCATGGGGAGAAAAATTATTCCTCGCCCAGGGTATTAAAATATTCTCTTTTGACGCAGAATGACCGTCCAAGTTGGTCCCGTACTACGTTTTGAGATATCTCATCAGGATTTTTGTTCAAGCAAAAATATTCCCGAGAAACAGATTTCTTGCCGCTAGACAAAAAAATGAGGTGAGGTAAGTGTACCCAACTTGCCCCCATTAAGCCATTATCTTAATAACTTTGGTCTATTCCAAAGACAAACTTTAGCAGTTTTGAATTTTTTAATGTAAGGTCTCAAAAATTTTAATATAAGAGGTTTCGCAAGAGTGAAGAAAGTAGTCATGTCTAGACAATTAATATTACCACAAATACCGGTTACAATACGATTTTTGAAGGCGCTTGGTCCAGTATAGAATGATACATCACCGATATTTTCGTTACTACTCGATTCATACATATTGTGAAGAATGATGTATTTCGATTTCGATTCGTTATAAAATGTCTCGAGTCGAGCTTTGTGCCCAGTTGTCAAAATTATTTGATTCGTTGTATTCATTCTCACAACGTGAGAAATGTGGCGCATAAGTCTCTTATAATCCCTTTTCAGCTTCGAAATTCGTTTAAGATTCACTGTACTCACGTCCTCCTCTCTCAGCGCGTTGAATATTTTCAAGAGAGACTCTCTGTCGTTGGTAATGGATTGTAGCAGCATGCCGCTCATGATGAGGCGTAGGAGTACCTTCTGCGCTTCAGAAACTTCAATGAGCGAGTTTCATATGCTTTATATGTAGTTTCGATGTGGCTTCGATCTTAGATTAGATCATCGTCTTAGATCATCGGTCCCTCTCATCATTACTCCTACTCTTTTGTTCTTGTTATAAAAGCTCGCATATTAGTGTACAAGCTAAGTATGTCTGATCTGCTCAAAGCTCTCAATAGATCAGGCAAGTTCCCACAGCTTGTTTAAGTACGAAATTTGTCCACGAGTCGACGATATTTAATTAAAAGCGCGTCAATCGTAAATACACAATACGGTGAATCTTGTTCATTAACTTTAGTTAACGAAAGGAATAAGAACATTGTAATTTACGTACCAAAACCAACTTCAAAATTGTTGTTAAAAAAACGCGAGTTCTGGTTAAAAAAATTTAATCAAAAAAATAAATTGTATTGTCCTCCTGTTGAAATCGGGAACTACCGACGACTAAAATTTTACACTTCGTTGGACCAAGCATCTGAAAGTGAAGAAGAAGATGAACAAAACGATGACATCGGAAGCACAGGACCAGTCGAAGCATCTTCAGAAGCTTCCGGTGGAAACAGAGAGTCCAGTAATCCATCAAGCAGCCGAACCAATAGATCTGAACCATCCTCTTCCAGATAATCAACATCTACCAGCAGATGCGCATAAGCTGGCTAATTTAGTGAATCGAATGACTCGTAAAGCCAGCCCTCGAAGTCAACTGGATGAACGGTGAGTTTTTCACAAGTATTTCCTCTCAGAAAGAAAATATTTTTTAAAAAGTTGGCGACGTCTCTTGACTTGTTCCAGAATGAACATCCCATTCGCTAGCACATCAAAACCATTGGAAGAATCGGAGAATTCTAGCGAGGCTGAAAATCTAATAATCGATGAGTTAGAAATTGAGCTCATTGACACATTTGTTGTCGATGATGATGATGACGACAATGATGTGAACATTTTCTATGAGGAAAAAAAGGAGACTGGTCGAGTTAAAAGGAAGCTTGAAGGCATGTTGAGCAACAAACTTCTTGAGGCTGAGGAAGCCGAAGTAGCCATCCGTATAATTAAACCAAAGTAAGTTATAGATTTTTTCTTTCATCTAGAATTTTTCATTTAAATTTCATTTTTCGAGTTTCAGTAAGAAAGAAGTAGAAGAGGCTCGTGATTACGTAAGAAGCCTCCAGAATGAAATCGAACTGCAAACCCTTGGGATGAAGGGAGCCGTTTAGTATCGTGATGGAATCGGGGAAACAAGGAATCAGTATCAATTTTGCAACGTGGGATGGATTAATCAATAAAATCAAGGAACTTGCGGAAACCAAGGCAGAAGGATCTGGTAAGATCAATGACGTATTTTATGAATACAGAAATAAGGGAGTTTTCCCTGTACTAACGTTAATTAAAAATTCAAATACCATAAAAGCTTCGTTTAATTCATTCGTAAATTCATTGTTCTTCGAAAAATTTGTTGAGCAACGATTTGACAATTTTCTTATATCAGAGAAAACAAGAAAAGTAAACATTGAAAAAATTGTTACACTTTTGAAAACTGGAATCAGAAGCAAAGAAATTAATAAATGTGATAAAATAGGAATAATCAAATACTTAACGTTTTTAGATGTAGACTATGAATGTATTGTTAATGAATTAGATGAAATATTGTATAACCTATAATGTCATAATAAACATTCTTTCATATCATATATTATCGTTTTCATTTTTAACCATATCTCACAGTAATCTAAAGGTCAGCGTATGTGAACGAGTAATTAGGACTTTAAAATCAAAAATTTATCAGATATTTTCTCTGAAAGGCAAGTTTATTTGCTTTAATTTTTTACAAGAAATTGTTCAGAAATATAATAATACGATACATTGTAAGATACAAATGAAGCCAGCCGAAGTTTGGGAAAAAAGTAAAAATCAAGCTCAAATTGGAGCAGATCTTTTAACTACGACATATGCGCGGAGGAGTATGCCGAGAAAATTCAAATTCAAGGTTGGTGACATAGTACGTATAAGCAAATACAAATACAATAGGAAAATCTTAATCAGAATCAACTTCTGATACTATATGGAATAAGGTGAGCCCACGAATTATTAGATTGAATATGGCTTCAAAACTGCCATAAAAAATATATGAGTCATTCTTTTTAATATCGCCAGGTTTTGTGTCGGGGGGTCAGGGATTTTTCTGTAACTTTAGGTACCTGTTGTACATGATGAAAGGAGATGGAAAGCACAGTTCTTAGGTCCCGAAAGTCATCCACGCGAGTTTGGCGGCCTATTTTCGTTTTCAAAATTCGTGAAAAATTCGATTTTTCAACTTTTTGATTGATTTCTCACCAGTATGGAACCCAATAAAAAAATTATCCAACACACATAATTCGACGTGAAATGAGCTGAATTTTACGAAAAAAATACTCTCAGATCCGTCAAAGATAAACATAACCTCAAAAAAAGGGTTTTTTTCAGAAAAACCCAATTTTTAAGCCTTAGGCCCTATTTTATCTGAAATTTGACATTTTCATCGGATTTCTCGTCAAATTTTACGTCGAAAACCGTTTTTCAAAAATTGGGCTGAGGATGGGTTTGGCCACCATAATAATAACTTTAGTAGCAGGACCGTAAAAATAGCGCTAAATTGTTCGTTTCGGGAGGGACACTTATTACACTGGACAACAAAATATTGGGTCAGAAGTGGCGCATTGATCAAACAATGACTTTTTTGTGTATTTTTTGACGTAGAAATCGAATCCGAAACCAGTTATGTACCTAGACAACAGGAATTTTTTTAAATCGCGAAATACTGAGCTTCTAAAAAACTGCATTTTTAGCGTTTTTTGATGATTTTGTAGATACATGATTTTGATGGTGCAACCTTGCAGCGGGCTTTGAACGTAGCCGGACTATGATTTCTCACGTATTTTGACCTGCTAAACACGATGAAAGTTGTTTTAGAGGGCTAGCAAGCGTTCGAAACAAAGGACAAGCTGATTTTTCGAGTTGCCATCAGGAGAGTTTGGACGATTTCGTGATAAATCTCAAAGTGATCACGGAATTGATCAGAAACACCCTCTGCAATACCACGAGAGCGCATTCTTTTTCTATTTGCACACACACTAAGGGAATGATGTTTGCAGTCACCTAAAAGGAGATTAGTCGAATATACATGTATAATCGCGAAGCAAAGCTGCAGCTTGATTTCATGTAAAAGCCTCAACAAAAAGGCATCAAGCTGCAGCAAAGCTGCAGCTTGATTTCATGTAAAAAAACCATGAAAGCTTGCATCAAACTGCAGTAAAAGAGTCGAAGCAGATCATCATGCGACGGGGAAAGAGTAACGGGATTCAATCATCGTCCGACGGCAAACATAGCCAAAGGTTGGTGCGAGCAAAGGCTGGTGGCAGCACCTCTCGAGATCTTGCTACGGCATGATGGCAGCGGAGATCTGGGAGGGACCGTTACGATCGAGAGGGGCCCGATTGGATAGGTATGCGATGCAGAGGAGGACCGTAGCGAGAGAGAGGGACGAGATTGATGAGCCAGGCGCATAGCTATACACTTGCGCGCATGGCTATATGCTTGCGCGCATATATAGCTATATGCATAGTGTTCATATATAGTTAGGTGAACTATGCATATAGCTAACTAAACAAGGTAATTATTACTAATTATGGCGCAATACTTGCCCAGGTTGGCGAGGATGACGCCCTGTTTGGGGTGCATCATCTCCTAGGTAAGGGTAGTTTCCACCCTTATTTATCACCTTATACATACCTAGTGAAAACTACCCTTAATGGGGGCTGAACAGGCATTACTCACCCTACTCAAACGTAAGAAAAATTGCCGGGAGGCCAAGCAGTGCCCATTCACGAGATCGGCATATGGGGCAAGTTGGGTACAGAGGCAAGGTTGAGTACACTTACCTTAGCTGAAAACAGACCACGGGAGCGTATTTGGCCGGTGATTTTGGGCCGGACAACCATTTTTGGACACCGTGTGCAAGGAGATACGGTAAAAATTTTTGTAAGAACAGGTGCTCAAAAAAAAAATTCGTGGCATCAATCCCCACTTTCTATGCTGGTACCGGTCAATTCTCATCCCCGAAGTATATAAGGAAACAAATGAACGCGACTTCGAACGTTCAAATTAGTCTATCCTAGTTCGTTTTACGGTATTTATTGAAAATTTTGCGAATTTGGACTTTTTTGCAGATGCTACGTGGAATAATCAGCTAATGGGGCTCCGTGGTTGAATTGTAGCATTCTACTTAGACCACCGGGATCGTCTTCAATGGGTGAAAGTCAGCAAGATAACATATGAGTAGGTAAGCTACAAGGAGGGGAGCCCGCCCCCTTGTAGTATCCTACGAGTGTTGGGAGGCGAGCTCGCCTCCTTGTAGTATCCTACAATGTATAAGAGTGTGCTCGGATCCTTGTAGTATCTTGGGTGTGTATAAGAAAGTGCCTCGCATTCCGAGAGGCAAAATCGGAATCGACCACCAGTGACCGGCATCCCTTTTGAATTTTAAATGCATAGCCAAGTTTCTACACAGAAATAGTCGAGCTCATCGCTCGGGAGAAGAATTAAGCACAACATGCATCGGTTTCTTGTCCCTTTAACTCGCTTCTCACGGTGCACCTTCCTATGACGCGGATGATCGGTCTGTTTCATCCTGATGCCGCAGTGGCGAGACACGTGCACCCTCCTACAGCGTTTAGGGTTCTAAATCTGAAGAAATTCCCGAATTTCAATCCCCGATTTGGGGGTGTCGGCATTCACCGGGGGGCTGCGAAAAATTCAGGTACCTTCTTTCGTCACTCAAAAGCGATCCCAATCGACAAATCTTGGAACAGAGCCTCCTGGCCTGTTCTAAGAAAATTCCCGAATTTCAACCGCCGATTTGGAGGTGTCGGCTTTCACCGGGGGGGCTGCAGAAAATTCAGGCACCTTCTTCCGTCACAAGAAAGCGATCCTAATCGAGTTATCTTGGAACAGAGCCTCCTGGCCTAATCTTAAAAATATCCCGAATTTCAACCCCCGATTTGGGGGTGTCGGCATTCACCGGGGGGGGGGGCGGCTGCTAAAAATTCAGGCGTCGTCTTCCGTCACAAGAAAGGGATCCCAATACAGAAATTTTGGAACAGATCCTCCTGGCCTAATCTCAAGAAATTCCCGAATTTCAATCCCCGATTTGGGGGTGTCGGCATTCGCCGGGGGGGCTGCGAAAAACTCAGGTACCTCCTTTTGTCACAAGAGAGCGATCTCAATCGAGAATTTCTGGAACAGACTCTCCTGGCCTGTTCTGAGAAGATTCCCGAATTCCAACCCCCGATTTGGGGGTGTCAGCAATCGACGGGGGGGGGGGGGCTTCAAAGAATTCAGGCACCTTCTCTCGTCACAATAGAGCGATCCCGATCGAGAAATCTTGGAACAGAGCCTCCGGGCCTCTTCTAAATAAATCCCCGAATTCCAACCCCCGATTTGGGGGTGTCAGCATTCATTGGGGGGCCTGCAAAGAATTCAGGCACCCTCTCTCGTTACAAGGAAGCGATCCCGAATGAGAAGTTTTGTGACAGAGCGTCCTGGTCTGTTGTAGAAAATTCCCGAATTCCAACCCCCGATTTGGGGGTGTCGTCATTCATCGGGGGGCGTGCAAAAAATTCAGGCACCTTCTCCCGTCACAAGGAAGCGATTCTGAACGTGAAATTTTGGAACAGAGCAGCCTGGCCTGTTCTTAAAAAATTCCCGAATTTCAACACCCGATCTAGGGGTGTCGGCATTCACCGGGGGGGCTGCAAAACATTCAGGCACCTTCTCTCGTCACGAAGAAGCGATTTCAATCGAGGAATTTTGAAATGCAGCCGCCTGGCCTGTTCTCAAAAAATTCCCGAATTTCAACCCTCGATTCGGGGGTGTCGGCATACACCGGGGGGCGTGCAAAAAATTCAGGCGACGTCTCCCGTCACAAGAAAGGGATCCCAATACAGAAATTTTGGAACAAAGCCTCCTGGCCTAATCTTAAGATATTCCCGAATTTCAATCCCCGATTTGGGGGTGTCGGCATTAACCGGGGGGGGGGGGCTGCGAAGAATTCAGGTACCTTCTTTCGTCACTCAAAAGCGATCTCAATCGACAAATTTTGGAACAGGGCCTCCTGGCCGGATCTAATGAAATTCCCAATTTCAACCCTCACTTTGGGGGTGTCGGCATTCACCGGGGGGGGGGGCGGCTGCTGAAAATTCAGGCGTCCTCTTCCGTCACAAGGAAGGGATCCCAATACAGAAATTTTGGAACAGAGCCTCCTGGCCTAATCTAAAGAAATTCCCGAATTTCAATCCCCGATTTGGGGGTGTCGGCATTCACCGGGGGGGGGGGGGCTGCAAAAAATTCAGGTACCTTCTTCGGTCACTCAAAAGCGATCCCAATCGACAAATCTCGGAACAGAGCCTCCTGCCCTGTTCTAAGAAAATTCCCGAATTTCAACCCCCGATTTGGGGGTGTCGGCATTCACCGGGGGGCTGCAAAAAATTCAGGCACCTCCTCTCGTCAGGAGACAGCGATCCCAATCGAGGGATTCTGGAACAGAGCCTCCGGGCCTCTTCTAAATAAATTCCCGAATTTCAACCGCCGATTTGGGGGTGTCAGCATTCATTGGGGGGCCTGCAAAAAATTCAGGCACCCTCTCTCGTTACAAGAAAGCGATCTCGAATGAGAAATTTTGTAACAGAGCGTCCTGGTCTGTTGTAAAAAATTCCCGAATTTCAACCCCCGATTTGGGGGTGTCGGCATTCACCGGGGGGCGTGCAAAAAATTCAGGTACCTTCTTCCGTCACAAGGAAGGGATCCCAATACAGAAATTTTGGAACAGAGCAGCCTGGCCTGTTCTTAAAAAATTCCCGAATTTCAACAGCCGATCTGGGGGTGTCGGCATTCACCGGGGGGGCTGCAAAACATTCAGGCACCTTCTCTCGTCACGAAGAAGCGATCTCAATCGAGGAATTTTGAAACGCAGCCGCCTGGCCTGTTCTTAAAGAATTCCCGAATTTCAGCCCTCGATTCGGGGGTGTCGGCATTCACCGTGGGGGCGGCTGCTAAAAATACAGGCGACGTCTTCCGTCACAAGAAAGGGATCCCAATACAGGAATTTTGGAACAGAGCCTCCTGGCCTAATCTAAAGATATTCCCGAATTTGAATCCCCGATTTGGGGGTGTCGGCATTCACCGGGGGGCTGCGAAAAATACAGGTACCTTCTTTTGTCACTCAGAAGTGATCTCAATCGACAAATTTTGGAACAGAGCCTCCTGGCCTGTTCTAAAAAAATTCCCGAATTTCAATCCCCGATTTGGGGGTGTCGGCATTTACCGGGGGGCCTGCAAAGAATTCAGGCACCTTCTTCCGTAACAAGCAAGCGATCCCGAACGAGAAATTTTGGAAAAGAGCCACCTGGCCTGTTCTCAAAAAATTCCCGAATTCCAACCCTTGATTTGGGAGTGTCGGCAGACACCGGGGGGGCTGCGAAAAATTCAGGCACCTTCTTCCGTCACAGGAAAGCGATCTCAATCGAGGAATTTTGAAACGCAGCCGCCTGGCCTGTTCTTAAAAAATTCCCGAATTTCAACCCCCGATTTGGGGGTGTCGGCATTCACCGGGGGGGCTGCAAAAATTTCAGGGACCTTCTATCGTCACAAGACAGCGATCCCAATCGAGAAATTTTGGAACAGAGCCTCCTGGCCTGTTCTAAAAAAATTCACGAATTTCAACCCCCGATTTGGGGGGGGGGGGGGGGTTGTCAGCATTCATTGGGGGGCCTGCAAAGAATTCAGGCACTCTCTCTCGTTACAAGAAAGCGATCCCGAATGAGAAATTTTGTAACAGAGCGTCCTGGTCTGTTGTAAAAAATTCCGGAATTTCAACCCCCGATTTGGGGGTGTCGGCATTCACCGGGGTGGGGGGGGGGCTGCAAAAAATTTAGGCACCTTCTTCCGTCACCAGAGAGCGATCTCAATCGAGAAATTTTGGAACAGACTCTCCTGGCCCGTTCTAAAAAGATTCCCGAAATTCAACCCCCGATTTGGGGGTGTCGGCATTCACCGGGGGGCGGCTGCTAAAAATTCAGGCGACGTCTTCCGTCACAAAAAAGGGATCCCAATACAGAAATTTTGGAACAGAGCCCCCCGGCCTGTTCTACAAAAATTCCCGACTTTCAATCCCCGATTTGGGGGTGTCGGCATTTACCGGGGGGCCTGCAAAGAATTCAGGCACCTTCTTCTGTTACAAGAAAGCGATCCCAATCGAGAAATTTCAGAACAGAGCCTCCTGGCCTGTTCTAAGAAAATTCCCGAATTTCAACCCCCGATTTGGGGGTGTCGGCATTCACCGGGGTGGGGGGGGGGGGGGGGGTGCAAAAAATTTAGGCACCTTCTTCCGTCACAAGAGAGCGATCTCAATCGAGAAATTTTGGAACAGACTCTCCTGGCCCGTTCTGAAAAGATTCCCGAAATTCAACCCCCGATTTGGGGGTGTAAGCATTCACCGGGGGTCTGCGAAGAATTCAGGCATCTTCTTTTGTTACAAGAAAGTGATCCCAATCGAGAAATTTTAGAACAGAGCCTCCTGGCCTGTTCTAAGAAAATTCCCGAATTTCAACCCCCGATTTGGGGGTGTCGGCATCCACCGGGTGGGGGGGGGCTGCAAAAATTGAGGCACCTTCTCTTGTCATCATAGAACGATCCCAATCGAGAAATTTTGGAACAGAGCCGCCTCGCCCGTTCTGAAAAAAATCCCGACTTTCAATCCCCGATTTGGGGGTGTCGGCATTTACCGGGGGGCCTGCAAAGAATTCAGGCACCTTCTTCTGTTACAAGAAAGCGATCCCGAACGAGAAATTTTGGAACAGAGCCACCTGGCCTGTTCTGAAAAAATTCCCGAATTTCACCCCAGATTTGGGGTGTCGGCATCCACCGTGGGGGCTGCAAAAAACTCAGGTACCTCCTTTTGTCACAAGAGAGCGATCTCAATCAAGAAATTTTGGAACAGACTCTCCTGGCCTGTTCTAAAAAGATTCCCGAATTTCAACCCCCGATTTGGGGGTGTAAGCATTCACCGGGGGGCTGCGAAGAATTCAGGCACTTTCTTCAGTCACAAAAAAGCGATCCCAATCGGGAGATTTTGAAACAGAGCCTCCTGGCCTCCTCTAAATAAATTCCCGAATTTCAACCCCGATTCGAGGGTGTCAGCATTCACTTGGCAGGGGGGGCGGCAAAAAATTCAGTTACCTTCTCTCGTCACAAGGAAGCGATCCCAATCGAGAAATTTTGGAACAGAGCCTCCTGGCCTGTTCTAAGGAAATTCCCGACTTTCGACCTCCGATTTGGGGGTGTCAGCATTCACCGGGGGGAGGGGGGGCTGCAAAGAATTCGAGCACCTTCTCTCGTCACAAGAAAGCGATCCCAATCGGGGAATCTTCGAACAGAGCCTCCTGGCCTGTTCTAAAAGGATTCCCGAATTTCAACCCCCCATTTGGGGATGTCGGCATTCACCGGGGGGACTGCAAATAATTCATGCACCTCCTCTCGTCACAAAAAAGCGAACCCAATCGATAAATTTCGGAACAGAGCCTCCGGGCCTCTTCTTGATAAATTTCCGAATTTCAACCCCCGATTGGGGGGTGTCAGCATTCACCGGGGGGGAAGGGGGGGCTGCAAAGAATTCAGGCGCCTTCTCTCGTCACTAGAAAGCGATCCCAAACAAGAAACTTTGGAGCAGAGCCTCCTGGCCTGTTCCAAAAAAATTCCCGAATTTCAACCCCCGATTTGGGGGTGTCGGCATTCACCGGGGGGGGCTGCAAAAAATTTAGGCACCTTCTTCCGTCACAAGAGAGCGATCTCAATCGAGAAATTTTGGAACAGACTCTCCTGGCCCGTTCTAAAAAGATTCCCGAAATTCAACCCCCGATTTGGGGGTGTAAGCATTCACCGGGGGTCTGCGAAGAATTCAGGCATCTTCTTTTGTTACAAGAAAGTGATCCCAAACGAGAAATTTTAGAACAGAGCCTCCTGGCCTGTTCTAAGAAAATTCCCGAATTTCAACCCCCGATTTGGGGGTGTCGGCATTCACCGGGTGGGAGGAGGGGGCTGCAAAAATTGAGGCACCTTCTCTTGTCATCATAGAACGATCCCAATCGAGAAATTTTGGAACAGAGCCGCCTCGCCTGTTCTGAAAAAAATCCCGACTTTCAATCCCCGATTTGGGGGTGTCGGCATTTACCGGGGGGCCTGCAAAGAATTCAGGCACCTTCTTCTGTTACAAGAAAGCGATCCCAATCGAGAAATTTTGGAACAGAGCCACCTGGCCTGTTCTGAAAAAATTCCCGAATTTCACCCCAGATTTGGGGTGTCGGCATCCACCGTGGGGGCTGCAAAAAACTCAGGTACCTCCTTTTGTCACAAGAGAGCGATCTCAATCGAGAAATTCTGGAACAGACTCTCCTGGCCTGTTCTAAAGAGATTCCCGAATTTCAACCCCCGATTTGGGGGTGTAAGCATTCACCGGGGGGCTGCGAAGAATTCAGGCACTTTCTTCAGTCACAAAAAAGCGATCCCAATTGGGAGATTTTGAAACAGAGCCTCCTGGCCTCCTCTAAATAAATTCCCGAATTTCAACCCCGATTCGAGGGTGTCAGCATTCACTTGGCAGGGGGGGGGGCGGCAAAAAATTCAGTTACCTTCTCTCGTCACAAGGAAGCGATCCCAATCGAGAAATTTTGGAACAGAGCCTCCTGGCCTGTTCTAAGGAAATTCCCGACTTTCGACCCCCGATTTGGGGGTGTCAGCATTCACCGGGGGGAGGGGGGGCTGCAAAGAATTCAGGCACCTTCTCTCGTCACAAGAAAGCGATCCCAATCGGGGAATCTTCGAACAGAGCCTACTGGCCTGTTCTAAAAGGATTCCCGAATTTCAACCCCCCATTTGGGGATGTCGGCATTCACCGGGGGGACTGCAAATAATTCATGCACCTCCTCTCGTCACAACAAAGCGATCCCAATCGATAAATTCCGGAACAGAGCCTCCGGGTCTCTTCTTAATAAATTTCCGAATTTCAACCCCCGATTGGGGGGTGTCAGCATTCACCGGGGGGGAAGGGGGGGCTGCAAAGAATTCAGGCGCCTTCTCTCGTCACTAGAAAGCGATCCCAAACAAGAAACTTTGGAGCAGAGCCTCCTGGCCTGTTCCAAAAAAATTCCCGAATTTCAACCCCCGATTTGGGGTCGTCGGCATTCACCGGGGGGGCTGTAAAAAATTCAGTCACCCTCTCTCGTTACGAGAGAGCGATCCCGAATGGGAGTTTTTGGAACAGAGCTCCCTGGCCTGTTGTACAAAATTCCCGAAATTCAACCCCCGAATTGGGGGCTCAGCATCCACCGGGGGCTGCAAAAAATTCAGGCACCTTCTTCCGTCACAAGAAAGCGATCCCAATCGAGAAATCTCGGAACAGAGCCTCCTGGCCTGTTCTAAGAAAATTCCCGAATTTCAATCCCCGATTTGGGGGTTTCGGCATTCACCGGGTGGGGGGGGGGGGCTGCAAAAATTGAGGCAGCTTCTTTCGTCACAAGAGAACGATCCCAATCGAGAAATTTTGTAACAGAGCCTCCGGGCCTCTTCTAAATAAATCCTCGAATTCCAACCCCCGATTTTGGGGTGTCGGCATCCGACGGGGGGGCTGCAAAAAACTCAGGTACCTTCTTTTGTCACAAGAGAGCGATCTCAATCGAGAAATTTTGGAACAGACTCTCCTGGCCTGTTCTAAAAAGATTCCCGAATTTCAACCCCCGATTTGGGGGTGTAGGCATTCACCGGGGGGCTGCGAAGAATTCAGGCACCTTCTTCTGTTACAAGAAAGCGATCCCAATCGACAAAATTTTAGAACAGAGCCTCCTGGCCTGTTCTAAGAAAATTCCCGAATTTCAACCCCCGATTTGGGGGTGTCGGCATTCACCGGGGTGGGGGGGGGCTGCAAAAAATCCAGGCGACGTCTTCCGTCACAAGAAAGGGATCCCAATACAGGAATTTTGGAACAGAGCCCCCTGGCCTGTTCTAAAAAAATTCCCGACTTTCAATCCCCGATTTGGGGGTGTCGGCATTCACCGGGGTGGGGGGGGGGGGCTGCAAAAAATTCAGGCAACTTCTTCCGTCACAAGGAAGCGATCCCAAACGAGAAATTTTGGAACAGAGCCACCTGGCCTGTTCTGGAAAAATTCCCGAATTTCACCCCCGATTTGGGGTGTCGGCATCCACCGTGGGGGCTGCAAAAAACTCAGGTACCTCCTCTTGTCACAAGAGAGCGATCCCAATCGAGAAATTCTTGAACAGACTCTCCTGGCCTGTTCTAAGAAGATTCCCGAATTTCAACCCCCGATTTGGGGGTGTAAGCATCCACCGGGGGGCGTGCAAAAAATTCAGGCACCTCCTTCCGTCACAAGAAAGCGATCCTAATCGAGTTATCTCGGAACAGAGGCTCCTGGCCTGTTCTTAAAAATATCCCGAATTTCAACCCCCGATTTGTGGGTGTCGACATTCACCGGGGGGCTGCAAAAAATTCAGGTACCTCCTCTCGTCAGAAGACAGCGATCCCAATCGAGAAATTCTGGAACAGAGCCTCCGGGCCTCTTCTAAATAAATTCCCGAATTTCAACCGCCGATTTGGGGGTGTCAGCATTCATTGGGGGGCCTGCAAAAAATTCAGGCACCCTCTCTCGTCACAAGGAAGCGATTCTGAACGTGAAATTTTGAAACAGAGCAGCCTGGCCTGTTCTTAAAAAATCCCCGAATTTCATCACCCGATCTGGGGGTGTCGGCATTCACCGGGGGGGGGGGGGCCTGCAAAAAATTCAGGCAACCTCTCTCGTCACAAGGAAGCGATTCTGAACGTGAAATTTTGAAACAGAGCAGCCTGGCCTGTTCTCAAAGAATTCCCGAATTCCAACCCTCGATTCGGGGGTGTCGGCATTCACCGTGGGGGCGGCTGCTAAGAATACAGGCGACGTCTTCCGTCACAAGAAAGGGATCCCAATACAGGAATTTTGGAGCAGAGCCTCCTGGCCTAATCTAAAGATATTCCCGAATTTGAATCCCCGATTTGGGGGTGTCGGCATTCACCGGGGGGCTGCGAAAAATTCAGGTACCTTCTTCCGTCACTCAAAAGCGATCAAAATCGACAAATCTTGGAACAGAGCCTCCTGGCCTGTTCTAGGAAAATTCCCGAATCTCAACCCCCGATTTGGGGGTGTCGGCATTCACCGGGGGGGCTGCGAAGAATTCAGGCACCTCCTCTCGTCACAATAGAGCGATCTCAATCGAGGAATTTTGGAACAGAGCCTCCTGGCATGTTCTAAAAAAATTCACGAATTTCAACCCCCGATTTGGGGGTGTCAGCATTCATTGGGGGGCCTGCAAAAAATTCAGGCACCCTCCCTGGTTACAAGGAAGCGATCCCGGATGAGGAATTTTGTAACAGAGCGTCCTGGCCTGTTCTTGAAAAACCCCCGAATTTCAACACCCGATCTGGGGGTGTCGGCATTCACCGGGGGGCGGGGGCTGCAAACAATTCAGTCACCTTCTTCCGTCACAAGAAAGCGATCCTAATCGAGTTATCTTGGGACAGAGCCTCCGGGCCTCTTCAAAATGAATTCCCGAATTCCAACCCCCGATTTGGGGGTGTGAGCATTCACCGGGGGGGGGGGGGCTCCGAAGAATTCAGGCACCTCCTCTCGTCACAATAGAGCGATCTTAATCGAGGTATTTTGGAACAGAGCCTCCTGGCATGTTCTAAAAAAATTCACGAATTTCAACCGCCGATTTGGGGATGTCAGCATTCATTGGGGGGCCTGCAAAAAATTCAGGCACCCTCCCTGGTTACAAGGAAGCGATCCCGGATGAGGAATTTTGTAACAGAGCGTCCTGGCCTATTCTTGAGAAATCCCTGAATTTCAACACCCGATCTGGGGGTGTCGGCATTCACCGGGGGGGCTGCAGAAAATTCAGGCACCTTCTTCCGTCACAAGAAAGCGATCCTAATCGAGTTATCTTGGAACAGAGCCTCCTGGCCTAATCTTGAAAATATCCCGAATTTCAACCCCCGATTTGGGGGTGTCAACATTCACCGGGGGGCTGCAAAACATTCAGGCACCTTCTCTCGTCACGAAGAAGCGATCTCAATCGAGGAATTTCGAAACGCAGCCGCCTGGCCTGTTCTCAAAAAATTCCCGAATTTCAACCCTCGATTCGGGGGTGTCGGCATTCACCGGGGGGGCGGCTGCTAAAAATTCAGGCGACGTCTCCCGTCACAAGAAAGGGATCCCAAAACAGAAATTTTGGAACAGAGCCTCCTGGCCTAATCTAAAGATATTCCCAAATTTCAATCCCCGATTTGGGGGTGTCGGCATTCACCGGGGGGCTGCGAAAAATTCAGGTACCTTCTTTCGTCACTCAAAAGCGATCTCAACCGACAAATTTTGGAACAGAGCCTCCTGGCCTGATCTAATAAAATTCCCAATTTCAACCCTCACTTTGGGGGTGTCGGCTTTCACCGGGGGGGGGGGGGGGGGGGGTGGCTGCTAAAAATTCAGGCGTCGTCTTCCGTCACAAGAAAGGGATCCCAATACAGAAATTTTGGAACAGAGCCTCCTGGATTAATCTAAAGAAATTCCCGAATTTCAATCCCCGATTTGGGGGTGTCAGCATTGACCGGGGGGGCTGCGAAAAATTCAGGTACCTTCTTTCGTCACTCAAAAGCGATCAAAATCGACAAATGTGGAACAGAGCCTCCTGGCCTGTTCTAGGGAAATTCCCGAATTCCAACCCCCGATTTGGGGGTGTCGGCATTCACCGGGGGGTCTGCGAAGAATTCAGGCACCTCCTCTCGTCACAATAGAGCGATCTCAATCGAGGAATTTTGGAACAGAGCCTCCTGGCATGTTCTAAAAAAATTCACGAATTTCAACCCCCCATTTGGGGGTGTCAGCATTCATTCGGGGGCCTGCAAAAAATTCAGGCGCCCTCCCTGGTTACAAGGAAGCGATCCCGGATGAGGAATTTTGTAACAGAGCCTCCTGGCCTAATCTTGAAAATATCCCGAATTTCAACCCCCGATTTGGGGGTGTCGACATTCACCGGGGGGCTGCAAAACATTCAGGCACCCTCCCTGGTTACAAGGAAGCGATCCCGAACGAGAAATTTTGGAACAGAGCCACCTGGCCTGTTTTGAAAGAATTCCCGAATTTCACCCCCGATTTGGTGTGTCGGCATCCACCGTGGGGGCTGCAAAAAACTCAGGTACCTCCTTTTGTCACAAGAGAGCGATCTCAATCGAGAAATTTTGGAACAGACTCTCCTGGCCTGTTCTAAAAAGATTCCCGAATTTCAACCCCCGATTTGGGGGTGTAAGCATTCACCGGGGGGCTGCGAAGAATTCAGGCACCTTCTTCAGTCACAAAAAAGCGATCCCAATCGGGAGATTTTGAAACAGAGCCTCCTGGCCTCCTCTAAATAAATTCCCGAATTTCAACCCCGATTTGAGGGTGTCAGCATTCACTTGGCAGGGGGGGGGGCGGCAAAAAATTCAGTTACCTTCTCTCGTCACAAGGAAGCGATCCCAATCGAGAAATTTTGGAACAGAGCCTCCTGGCCTGTTCTAAGGAAATTCCCGACTTTCGACCCCCGATTTGGGGGTGTCAGCATTCACCGGGGGGGGGGGGGGGGCTGCAAAGAATTCAGGCACCTCCTCTCGTCACAAGAAAGCGATCCCAATCGGGGAATCTTCGAACAGAGCCTCCTGGCCTGTTCTGAAAGGATTCCCGAATTTCAACCCCCCATTTGGGGATGTCGGCATTCACCGGGGGGACTGCAGAAAATTCATGCACCTCCTCTCGTCACAAAAAAGCGATCCCAATCGATAAATTTTGGAACAGAGCCTCCGGGCCTCTTCTTAATAAATTTCCGAATTCCAACCCCCGATTGGGGGGTGTCAGCATTCACCGGGGGGGAAGGGGAGGCCGCAAAGAATTCAGGCGCCTTCTCTCGTCACTAGGAAGCGATCTCAAACGAGAAATTTTGGAGCAGAGCCTCCTGGCCTGTTCCAAAGAAATTCCCGAATTTCAACCCCCGATTTGGGGTCGTCGGCATTCACCGGGGGGGGGGCTGTAAAAAATTCAGGCACCCTCTCTCGTTACGAGAGAGCGATCCCGAATGGGATTTTCTGGAACAGAGCTCCCTGGCCTGTTGTACAAAAGTCCCGAAATTCAACCCCCGATTTGGGGGCTCAGCATCCACCGGGGGCTGCAAAAAATTAGGGCACCTTCTTCCGTCACAAGAAAGCGATCCCAAACGAGAAATTTCAGAACAGAGCCTCCTGGCCTGTTCTAAGAAAATTCCCGAATTTCAACCCCCGATTTGGGGTTGTCGGCATCCGGCGGGGGGGCTGCAAAGAATTCAGGCACCTCCTCTCGTCACAATAGAGCGATCTCAATCGAGGAATTTTGGAACAGAGCCTCCTGGCATGTTCTAAAAAAATTCAAGAATTTCAACCCCCGTTTTGGGGGTGTCGGCATTTACCGGGGGGCCTGCAAAGAATTCAGGCACCTTCTTCTGTTACAAGAAAGCGATCCCAATCGACAAAATTTTAGAACAGAGCCTCCTGGCCTGTTCTAAGAAAATTCCCGAATTTCAACCCCCGATTTGGGGGTGTCGGCATTCACCGGGGTGGGGGGGGGGCTGCAAAAAATTCAGGCACCTTCTTCCGTCACAAGGAAGCGATCCCGAACGAGAAATTTTGGAACAGAGCCACCTGGCCTGTTCTGGAAAAATTCCCGAATTTCACCCCCGATTCGGGGTGTCGGCATCCACCGTGGGGGCTGCAAAAAACTCAGGTACCTCCTTTTGTCACAAGAGAGCGATCCCAATCGAGGAATTCTTGAACAGACTCTCCTGGCCTGTTCTAAGAAGATTCCCGAATTTCAACCCCCGATTTGGGGGTGTCGGCATTCACCGTGGGGGTGGCTGCTAAAAATACAGGCGACGTCTTCCGTCACAAGAAAGGGATCCCAATACAGGAATTTTGGAGCAGAGCCTCCTGGCCTAATCTAAAGATATTCCCGAATTTGAATCCCCGATTTGGGGGTGTCGGCATTCACCGGGGGGCTGCGAAAAATTCAGGTACCTTCTTCCGTCACTCAAAAGCGATCAAAATCGACAAATCTTGGAACAGAGCCTCCTGGCCTGTTCTAGGAAAATTCCCGAATCTCAACCCCCGATTTGGGGGTGTCGGCATTCACCGGGGGGGCTGCGAAGAATTCAGGCACCTCCTCTCGTCACAATAGAGCGATCTCAATCGAGGAATTTTGGAACAGAGCCTCCTGGCATGTTCTAAAAAAATTCACGAATTTCAACCCCCGATTTGGGGGTGTCAGCATTCATTGGGGGGCCTGCAAAAAATTCAGGCACCCTCCCTGGTTACAAGGAAGCGATCCCGGATGAGGAATTCTGTAACAGAGCGTCCTGGCCTGTTCTTGAAAAACCCCCGAATTTCAACACCCGATCTGGGGGTGTCGGCATTCACCGGGGGGCGGGGGCTGCAAACAATTCAGTCACCTTCTTCCGTCACAAGAAAGCGATCCTAATCGAGTTATCTTGGGACAGAGCCTCCGGGCCTCTTCAAAATGAATTCCCGAATTCCAACCCCCGATTTGGGGGTGTGAGCATTCACCGGGGGGGGGGGGGGCTCCAAAGAATTCAGGCACCTCCTCTCGTCACAATAGAGCGATCTTAATCGAGGTATTTTGGAACAGAGCCTCCTGGCATGTTCTAAAAAGATTCACGAATTTCAACCGCCGATTTGGGGATGTCAGCATTCATTGGGGGGCCTGCAAAAAATTCAGGCACCCTCCCTGGTTACAAGGAAGCGATCCCGGATGAGGAATTTTGTAACAGAGCGTCCTGGCCTATTCTTGAGAAATCCCTGAATTTCAACACCCGATCTGGGGGTGTCGGCATTCACCGGGGGGGCTGCAGAAAATTCAGGCACCTTCTTCCGTCACAAGAAAGCGATCCTAATCGAGTTATCTTGGAACAGAGCCTCCTGGCCTAATCTTGAAAATATCCCGAATTTCAACCCCCGATTTGGGGGTGTCAACATTCACCGGGGGGCTGCAAAACATTCAGGCACCTTCTCTCGTCACGAAGAAGCGATCTCAATCGAGGAATTTCGAAACGCAGCCGCCTGGCCTGTTCTCAAAAAATTCCCGAATTTCAACCCTCGATTCGGGGGTGTCGGCATTCACCGGGGGGGCGGCTGCTAAAAATTCAGGCGACGTCTCCCGTCACAAGAAAGGGATCCCAAAACAGAAATTTTGGAACAGAGCCTCCTGGCCTAATCTAAAGATATTCCCAAATTTCAATCCCCGATTTGGGGGTGTCGGCATTCACCGGGGGGCTGCGAAAAATTCAGGTACCTTCTTTCGTCACTCAAAAGCGATCTCAACCGACAAATTTTGGAACAGAGCCTCCTGGCCTGATCTAATAAAATTCCCAATTTCAACCCTCACTTTGGGGGTGTCGGCTTTCACCGGGGGGGGGGGTGGCTGCTAAAAATTCAGGCGTCGTCTTCCGTCACAAGAAAGGGATCCCAATACAGAAATTTTGGAACAGAGCCTCCTGGATTAATCTAAAGAAATTCCCGAATTTCAATCCCCGATTTGGGGGTGTCAGCATTGACCGGGGGGGGGCTGCGAAAAATTCAGGTACCTTCTTTCGTCACTCAAAAGCGATCAAAATCGACAAATGTGGAACAGAGCCTCCTGGCCTGTTCTAGGGAAATTCCCGAATTCCAACCCCCGATTTGGGGGTGTCGGCATTCACCGGGGGGTCTGCGAAGAATTCAGGCACCTCCTCTCGTCACAATAGAGCGATCTCAATCGAGGAATTTTGGAACAGAGCCTCCTGGCATGTTCTAAAAAAATTCACGAATTTCAACCCCCCATTTGGGGGTGTCAGCATTCATTCGGGGGCCTGCAAAAAATTCAGGCGCCCTCCCTGGTTACAAGGAAGCGATCCCGGATGAGGAATTTTGTAACAGAGCCTCCTGGCCTAATCTTGAAAATATCCCGAATTTCAACCCCCGATTTGGGGGTGTCGACATTCACCGGGGGGCTGCAAAACATTCAGGCACCCTCCCTGGTTACAAGGAAGCGATCCCGAACGAGAAATTTTGGAACAGAGCCACCTGGCCTGTTTTGAAAGAATTCCCGAATTTCACCCCCGATTTGGTGTGTCGGCATCCACCGTGGGGGCTGCAAAAAACTCAGGTATCTTCTTTTGTCACAAGAGAGCGATCTCAATCGAGAAATTTTGGAACAGACTCTCCTGGCCTGTTCTAAAAAGATTCCCGAATTTCAACCCCCGATTTGGGGGTGTAAGCATTCACCGGGGGGCTGCGAAGAATTCAGGCACCTTCTTCAGTCACAAAAAAGCGATCCCAATCGGGAGATTTTGAAACAGAGCCTCCTGGCCTCCTCTAAATAAATTCCCGAATTTCAACCCCGATTTGAGGGTGTCAGCATTCACTTGGCAGGGGGGGGGCGGCAAAAGATTCAGTTACCTTCTCTCGTCACAAGGAAGCGATCCCAATCGAGAAATTTTGGAACAGAGCCTCCTGGATTAATCTAAAGAAATTCCCGAATTTCAATCCCCGATTTGGGGGTGTCAGCATTGACCGGGGGGGCTGCGAAAAATTCAGGTACCTTCTTTCGTCACTCAAAAGCGATCAAAATCGACAAATGTGGAACAGAGCCTCCTGGCCTGTTCTAGGGAAATTCCCGAATTCCAACCCCCGATTTGGGGTCGTCGGCATTCACCGGGGGGTCTGCGAAGAATTCAGGCACCTCCTCTCGTCACAATAGAGCGATCTCAATCGAGGAATTTTGGAACAGAGCCTCCTGGCATGTTCTAAAAAAATTCACGAATTTCAACCCCCCATTTGGGGGTGTCAGCATTCATTGGGGGGCCTGCAAAAAATTCAGGCACCCTCCCCGATTACGAGGAAGCGATCCCGGATGAGGAATTTTGTAATAGAGCGTCCTGGCCTCTTCTTGAAAAATCCCCGAATTTCAACACCCGATCTGGGGGTGTCGGCATTCACCGGGGGGGCTGGAAAAAATTCAGGCACCTTCTTCCGTCACAAGAAAGCGATCCTAATCGAGTTATCTTGGAACAGAGCCTCCGGGCCTCTTCAAAATGAATTCCCGAATTCCAACCCCCGATTTGGGGGTGTCGACATTCACCGGGGGGCTGCAAAACATTCAGGCACCTTCTCTCGTCACGGAGAAGCGATCTCAATCGAGGAATTTTGAAACGCAGCCGCCTGGGCTGTTCTTAAAAAATTCCCGAATTTCAACCCTCGATTCGGGGGTGTCGGCATTCACCGGGGGGGGGGGGCGGCTGCTAAAAATTCAGGCGACGTCTTCCGTCACAAGGAAGGGATCCCAAAACAGAAATTTTGGAACAGAGCCTCCTGGCCTAATCTAAAGATATTCCCAAATTTCAATCCCCGATTTGGGGTGGGGGTCGGCATTCACCGGGGGGGCTGCGAAAGATTCAGGTACCTTCTTTCGTCACTCAAAAGCGATCTCAACCGACAAATTTTGGAACAGAGCCTCCTGGCCTGATCTAATAAAATTCCCAATTTCAACCCTCACTTTCGGGGTGTCGGCATTCACCGGGGGGGGGGGGGCGGCTGCTAAAAATTAAGGCGTCGTCTTCCGTCACAAGAAAGGGATCCCAATACAGAAATTTTGGAACAGATCCTCCTGGCCTAATCTCAAGAAATTCCCGAATTTCAATCCCCGATTTGGGGGTGTCGGCATTCACCGGGGGGCTGCAAAAAATTCAGGCACCTTCTTCCGTCTCAGGAAAGCGATTCCAATCGAGGAATTATGGAACAGAGCCTCCTGGACTGTTCTAAAAAAATTCCCGAATTTCAATCCCCGATTTGGGGGTGTCGGCATTCACCGGGGGGCGGCTCCTAAAAATTCAGGCGACGTCTTCCGTCACAAAAAAGGGATCCCAATACAGAAATTTTGGAACAGAGCCCCCTGGCCTGTTCTAAAAAAATTCCCGACTTTCAATCCCCGATTTGGGGGTGTCGGCATTTACCGGGGGGCCTGCAAAGAATTCAGGCACCTTCTTCTGTTACAAGAAAGCGATCCCAATCGAGAAGTTTTAGAACAGAGCCTCCTGGCCTGTTCTAAGAAAATTCCCGAATTTCAACCCCCGATTTGGGGGTGTCGGCATTCACCGGGGTGGGGGGGGGGGGCTGCAAAAAATTTAGGCACCTTCTCCCGTCACAAGAGAGCGATCTCAATCGAGAAATTTTTGAACAGACTCTCCTGGCCCGTTCTAAAAAGATTCCCGAAATTCAACCCCCGATTTGGGGGTGTCGGCATTCACCGGGGGGCGGCTGCTAAAAATTCAGGCGACGTCTTTCGTCACAAAAAAGGGATCCCAATACAGAAATTTTGGAACAGAGCCCCCTGGCCTGTTCTAAAAAAATTCCCGACTTTCAATCCCCGATTTGGGGGTGTCGGCATTTACCGGGGGGCCTGCAAAGAATTCAGGCACCTTCTTCTGTTACAAGAAAGCGATCCCAATCAAGAAATTTTAGAACAGAGCCTCCTGGCCTGTTCTTAGAAAATTCCCGAATTTCAACCCCCGATTTGGGGGTGTCGGCATTCACCGGGGTGGGGGGGGGGCTGCAAAAAATTTAGGCACCTTCTTCCGTCACAAGAGAGCGATCTCAATCGAGAAATTTTGGAACAGACTCTCCTGGCCCGTTCTAAAAAGATTCCCGAAATTCAACCCCCGATTTGGGGGTGTAAGCATTCACCGGGGGTCTGCGAAGAATCCAGGCATCTTCTTTTGTTACAAGAAAGTGATCCCAATCGAGAAATTTTAGAACAGAGCCTCCTGGCCTGTTCTAAGAAAATTCCCGAATTTCAACCCCCGATTTGGGGGTGTCGGCATTCACCGGGTGGGGGGGGGGGCTGCAAAAATTGAGGCACCTTCTCTTGTCATCATAGAACGATCCCAATCGAGAAATTTTGGAACAGAGCCGCCTCGCCTGTTCTGAAAAAAATCCCGACTTTCAATCCCCGATTTGGGGGTGTCGGCATTTACCGGGGGGCCTGCAAAGAATTCAGGCACCTTCTTCTGTTACAAGAAAGCGATCCCAATCAAGAAATTTTAGAACAGAGCCTCCTGGCCTGTTCTAAGAATATTCCCGAATTTCAACCCCCGATTTGGGGGTGTCGGCATTCACCGGGGTGGGGGGGGGGGGGGCTGCAAAAAATTGAGGCACCTCATTCCGTCACAAGGAAGCGATCCCGAACGAGAAATTTTGGAACAGAGCCACCTGGCCTGTTCTGAAAAAATTCCCGAATTTCACCCCAGATTTGGGGTGTCGGCATCCACCGTGGGGGCTGCAAAAAACTCAGGTACCTCCTTTTGTCACAAGAGAGCGATCTCAATCAAGAAATTTTGGAACAGACTCTCCTGGCCTGTTCTAAAAAGATTCCCGAATTTCAACCCCCGATTTGGGGGTGTAAGCATTCACCGGGAGGCTGCGAAGAATTCAGGCCCCTTCTTCAGTCACAAAAAGCGATCCCAATCGGGAGATTTTGAAACAGAGCCTCCTGGCCTCCTCTAAATAAATTCCCGAATTTCAACCCCGATTCGAGGGTGTCAGCATTCACTTGGCAGGGGGGGCGGCAAAAAATTGAGTTACCTTCTCTCGTCACAAGGAAGCGATCCCAATCGAGAAATTTTGGAACAGAGCCTCCTGGCCTGTTCTAAGGAAATTCCCGACTTTCGACCCCCGATTTGGGGGTGTCAGCATTCACCGGGGGGAGGGGGGGCTGCAAAGAATTCAGGCACCTTCTCTCGTCACAAGAAAGCGATCCCAATCGGGGAATCTTCGAACAGAGCCTCCTGGCCTGTTCTAAAAGGATTCCCGAATTTCAACCTCCATTTGGGGATGTCGGCATTCACCGGGGGGACTGCAAATAATTCATGCACCTCCTCTCGTCACAAAAAAGCGATCCCAATCGATAAATTTTGGAACAGAGCCTCCGGGCCTCTTCTTAATAAATTTCCGAATTTCAACCCCCGATTGGGGGGTGTCAGCATTCACCGGGGCGGAAGGGGGGGCTGCAAAGAATTCAGGCGCCTTCTCTCGTCACTAGAAAGCGATCCCAAACAAGAAACTTTGGAGCAGAGCCTCCTGGCCTGTTCCAAAAAAATTCCCGAATTTCAACCCCCGATTCGGGGTCGTCGGCATTCACCGGGGGGGCTGTGAAAATTTCAGGCACCCTCTCTCGTTACGAGAGAGCGATCCCGAATGGGAGTTTTCGGAACAGAGCTCCCTGGCCTGTTGTACAAAATTCCCGAAATTCAACCCCCGATTTGGGGGCTCAGCATCCACCGGGGGCTGCAAAAAATTCAGGCATCTTCTTCCGTCACAAGAAAGCGATCCCAATCGAGAAATTCCAGAACAGAGCCTCCTGGCCTGTTCTAAGAAAATTCCCGAATTTCAATCCCCGATTTGGGGGTTTCGGCATTCACCGGGTGGGGGGGGGCTGCAAAAATTGAGGCAGCTTCTTTCGTCACAAGAGAACGATCCCAATCGAGAAATTTTGGAACAGAGCCTCCGGGCCTCTTCTAAATAAATCCTCGAATTCCAACCCCCGATTTTGGGGTGTCGGCATCCGACGGGGGGGCTGCAAAAAACTCAGGTACCTTCTTTTGTCACAAGAGAGCGATCTCAATCGAGAAATTTTGGAACAGACTCTCCTGGCCTGTTCTAAAAAGATTCCCGAATTTCAACCCCCGATTTGGGGGTGTAGGCATTCACCGGGGGGCTGCGAAGAATTCAGGCACCTTCTTTTGTTACAAGAAAGTGATCCCAATCGAGGGATTTTAGAACAGAGCCTCCTGGCCTGTTCTAAGGAAATTCCCGAATTTCAACCCCCGATTTGGGGGTTTCGGCATTCACCGGGTGGGGGGGGGGCGCAAAAATTGAGGCAGCTTCTTTCGTCACAAGAGAACGATCCCAATCGAGAAATTTTGGAACAGAGCCTCCGGGCCTCTTCTAAATAAATCCCCGAATTCCAACCCCCGATTTTGGGGTGTCAGCATTCACCGGGGGGGGCTGCAGAAATTTCAGGCACCTTCTTTGTTACAAGAAAGCGATCCCAATCGAGAAATTTTAGAACAGAGCCTCCTGGCCTGTTCCAAGAGAATTCCTGAATTTCAACCCCCGATTTGGGGGTGTCAGCATCCACCGGGAGGGCTGCAGAAATTTCAGGCACCTTCTCTCGTCACAAGAAAGCGATCCCCATCGAGAAATTCCGGAACAGAGCCTCCGGGCCTCTTCTAAATAAATTCCCGAATTTCAAACCCGATTTGAGGTCGTCGGCATTCACCGTGGGGGCTGTAAAAAATTCAGGCACCCTCTCTCGTTACAAGAAAGCGATCCCGAATGGGAGATTTTGGAACAGAGCCTCCTGGCCTGTTGTAAGAAATTCCCGAATTTCAACCCCCGATTTGGTGGTGTCGGCATTCACCGGGGGGCGTGCAAAAAATTCAGGCACCTTCTTCCGTCACAAAGAAGCGATTCTGAACGTGAAATTTTGAAACAGAGCAGCCTGGCCTGTTCTTAAAAAATCCCCGAATTTCATCACCCGATCTGGGGGTGTCGGCATTCACCGGGGGGGCTGCAAAACATTCAGGCACCTTCTCTCATCACGAAGAAGCGATCTCAATCGAGGAATTTTGAAACGCAGCCGCCTGGCCTGTTCTCAAAGAATTCCCGAATTCCAACCCTCGATTCGGGGGTGTCGGCATTCACCGTGGGGGCGGCTGCTAAGAATACAGGCGACGTCTTCCGTCACAAGAAAGGGATCCCAATACAGAAATTTTGGAGCAGAGCCCCCTGGCCTAATCTAAAGATATTCCCGAATTTGAATCCCCGATTTGGGGATGTCGGCATTCACCGGGGGGCTGCGAAAAATTCAGGTACCTCCTTTCGTCACTCAAAAGCGATCAAAATCGACAAATCTTGGAACAGAGCCTCCTGGCCTGTTCTAGGAAAATTCCCGAATTTCAACCCCCGATTTGGGGGTGTCGGCATTCACCGGGGGGGCTGCGAAGAATTCAGGCACCTCCTCTCGTCACAATAGAGCGATCTCAATCGAGGAATTTTGGAACAGAGCCTCCTGGCATGTTCTAAAAAAATCCACGAATCTCAACCCCCGATTTGGGGGTGTCAGCATTCATTGGGGGGGCCTGCAAAAAATTCAGGCACTCTCCCTGGTTACAAGGAAGCGATCCCGGATGAGGAATTTTGTAACAGAGCGTCCTGGCCTGTTCTTGAAAAACCCCCGAATTTCAACACCTGATCTGGGGGTGTCGGCATTCCCCGGGGGGGCTGCGAAAAATTCAGGCACCTTCTCCCGTCACAAGAAAGCGATCTCAATCGAGGAATTTTGAAACGCAGCCACCTGGCCTGTTCTCAAAAAATTCCCGAATTTCAACCCTCGATCCGGGGGTGTCGGCATTCACCGGGGGGGGGGGGGGCGGCTGCTAAAAATTCAGGCGACGTCTTCCGTCACAAGAAAGGGATCCCAATACAGAAATTTTGGGAACAGAGCCTCCTGGGCTAATCTAAAGAAATTCCCGAATTTGAATCCCCGATTAGGGGGTGTCGGCATTCACCGGGGTTTGCGAAAAATTCAGGTACATTCTTCCGTCACTCAAAAGCGATCCCAATCGACAAATTTTGGAACAGAGCCTCCGGGCCTCTTCTAAATAAATCCCCGAATTCCAACCCCCGATTTTGGGGTGTCAGCATTCACCGGGGGGGCTGCAGAAATTTCAGGCACCTTCTTTGTTACAAGAAAGCGATCCCAATCGAGAAATTTTAGAACAGAGCCTCCTGGCCTGTTCTGAGAGAATTCCTGAATTTCAACCCCCGATTTGGGGGTGTCAGCATCCACCGGGAGGGCTGCAGAAATTTCAGGCACCTTCTCTCGTCACAAGAAAGCGATCCCCATCGAGAAATTCCGGAACAGAGCATCCGGGCCTCTTCTAAATAAATTCCCGAATTTCAAACCCGATTTGAGGTCGTCGGCATCCACCGTGGGGGCTGTAAAAGATTCAGGCACCCTCTCTCGTTACAAGAAAGCGATCCCGAATGGGAGATTTTGGAACAGAGCCTCCTGGCCTGTTGTAAGAAATTCCCGAATTTCAACCCCCGATTTGGTGGTGTCGGCATTCACTGGGGGGCGTGCAAAAAATTCAGGCACCTTCTTCCGTCACATGGAAGCGATTCTGAACGTGAAATTTTGAAACAGAGCAGCCTGGCCTGTTCTTAAAAAATCCCCGAATTTCATCACCCGATCTGGGGGTGTCGGCATTCACCGGGGGGGCTGCAAAACATTCAGGCACCTTCTCTCATCACGAAGAAGCGATCTCAATCGAGGAATTTCGAAACGCAGCCGCCTGGCCTGTTCTCAAAGAATTCCCGAATTCCAACCCTCGATTCGGGGGTGTCGGCATTCACCGTGGGGGCGGCTGCTAAGAATACAGGCGACGTCTTCCGTCACGAGAAAGGGATCCCAATACAGAAATTTTGGAGCAGAGCCCCCTGGCCTAATCTAAAGATATTCCCGAATTTGAATCCCCGATTTGGGGATGTCGGCATTCACCGGGGGGCTGCGAAAAATTCAGGTACCTTCTTTCGTCACTCAAAAGCGATCAAAATCGACAAATCTTGGAACAGAGCCTCCTGGCCTGTTCTAGGAACATTCCCGAATTTCAACCCCCGATTTGGGGGTGTCGGCATTCACCGTGGGGGGGGGGCTGCGAAGAATTCAGGCACCTCCTCTCGTCACAATAGAGCGATCTCAATCGAGGAATTTTGGGACAGAGCCTCCTGGCATGTTCTAAAAAAATCCACGAATCTCAACCCCCGATTTGGGGGTGTCAGCATTCATTGGGGGGCCTGCAAAAAATTCAGGCACTCTCCCTGGTTACAAGGAAGCGATCCCGGATGAGGAATTTTGTAACAGAGCGTCCTGGCCTGTTCTTGAAAAACCCCCGAATTTCAACACCTGATCTGGGGGTGTCGGCATTCACCGGGGGGCTGCAAAAAATTCAGGCACCTTCTCCCGTCACAAGAAAGCGATCTCAATCGAGGAATTTTGAAACGCAGCCACCTGGCCTGTTCTCAAAAAATTCCCGAATTTCAACCCTCGATTCGGGGGTGTCGGCATTCACCGGGGGGGAGGGGCGGCTGCTAAAAATTCAGGCGACGTCTTCCGTCACAAGAAAGGGATCCCAATACAGAATTTTCGGGAACAGAGCCTCCTGGGCTAATCTGAAGAAATTCCCGAATTTCAATCCCCGATTAGGGGGTGTCGGCATTCACCGGGGGGTTGCGAAAAATTCAGGTACATTCTTCCGTCACTCAAAAGCGATCCCAATCGACAAATTTTGGAACAGAGCCTCCGGGCCTCTTCTAAATAAATCCCCGAATTCCAACCCCCGATTTTGGGGTGTCAGCATTCACCGGGGGGGCTGCAGAAATTTCAGGCACCTTCTTTGTTACAAGAAAGCGATCCCAATCGAGAAATTTTAGAACAGAGCCTCCTGGCCTGTTCTGAGAGAATTCCTGAATTTCAACCCCCGATTTGGGGGTGTCAGCATCCACCGGGAGGGCTGCAGAAATTTCAGGCACCTTCTCTCGTCACAAGAAAGCGATCCCCATCGAGAAATTCCGGAACAGAGCCTCCGGGCCTCTTCTAAATAAATTCCCGAATTTCAAACCCGATTTGAGGTCGTCGGCATTCACCGTGGGGGCTGTAAAAGATTCAGGCACCCTCTCTCGTTACAAGAAAGCGATCCCGAATGGGAGATTTTGGAACAGAGCCTCCTGGCCTGTTGTAAGAAATTCCCGAATTTCAACCCCCGATTTGGTGGTGTCGGCATTCACTGGGGGGCGTGCAAAAAATTCAGGCACCTTCTTCCGTCACATGGAAGCGATTCTGAACGTGAAATTTTGAAACAGAGCAGCCTGGCCTGTTCTTAAAAAATCCCCGAATTTCATCACCCGATCTGGGGGTGTCGGCATTCACCGGGGGTGCAGCAAAACATTCAGGCACCTTCTCTCATCACGAAGGAGCGATCTCAATCGAGGAATTTCGAAACGCAGCCGCCTGGCCTGTTCTCAAAGAATTCCCGAATTCCAACCCTCGATTCGGGGGTGTCGGCATTCACCGTGGGGGCGGCTGCTAAGAATACAGGCGACGTCTTCCGTCACAAGAAAGGGATCCCAATACAGAAATTTTGGAGCAGAGCCCCCTGGCCTAATCTAAAGATATTCCCGAATTTGAATCCCCGATTTGGGGATGTCGGCATTCACCGGGGGGCTGCGAAAAATTCAGGTACCTTCTTTCGTCACTCAAAAGCGATCAAAATCGACAAATCTTGGAAGAGAGCCTCCTGGCCTGTTCTAGGAAAATTCCCGAATTCCAACCCCCGATTTGGGGGTGTCGGCATTCACCGGGGGGGGGGGCTGCGAGGAATTCAGGCACCTCCTCTCGTCACAATAGAGCGATCTCAATCGAGGAATTTTGGAACAGAGCCTCCTGGCATGTTCTAAAAAAATCCACGAATCTCAACCCCCGATTTGGGGGTGTCAGCATTCATTGGGGGGCCTGCAAAAAATTCAGGCACTCTCCCTGGTTACAAGGAAGCGATCCCGGATGAGGAATTTTGTAACAGAGCGTCCTGGCCTGTTCTTGAAAAACCCCCGAATTTCAACACCTGATCTGGGGGTGTCGGCATTCCCCGGGGGGGCTGCGAAAAATTCAGGCACCTTCTCCCGTCACAAGAAAGCGATCTCAATCGAGGAATTTTGAAACGCAGCCACCTGGCCTGTTCTCAAAAAATTCCCGAATTTCAACCCTCGATCCGGGGGTGTCGGCATTCACCGGGGGGGGGGGGGGGGGGCGGCTGCTAAAAATTCAGGTGACGTCTTCCGTCACAAGAAAGGGATCCCAATACAGAAATTTTGGGAACAGAGCCTCCTGGGCTAATCTAAAGAAATTCCCGAATTTGAATCCCCGATTAGGGGGTGTCGGCATTCACCGGGGTTTGCGAAAAATTCAGGTACATTCTTCCGTCACTCAAAAGCGATCCCAATCGACAAATTTTGGAACAGAGCCTCCGGGCCTCTTCTAAATAAATCCCCGAATTCCAACCCCCGATTTTGGGGTGTCAGCATTCACCGGGGGGGCTGCAGAAATTTCAGGCACCTTCTTTGTTACAAGAAAGCGATCCCAATCGAGAAATTTTAGAACAGAGCCTCCTGGCCTGTTCTGAGAGAATTCCTGAATTTCAACCCCCGATTTGGGGGTGTCAGCATCCACCGGGAGGGCTGCAGAAATTTCAGGCACCTTCTCTCGTCACAAGAAAGCGATCCCCATCGAGAAATTCCGGAACAGAGCATCCGGGCCTCTTCTAAATAAATTCCCGAATTTCAAACCCGATTTGAGGTCGTCGGCATTCACCGTGGGGGCTGTAAAAGATTCAGGCACCCTCTCTCGTTACAAGAAAGCGATCCCGAATGGGAGATTTTGGAACAGAGCCTCCTGGCCTGTTGTAAGAAATTCCCGAATTTCAACCCCCGATTTGGTGGTGTCGGCATCCACTGGGGGGCGTGCAAAAAATTCAGGCACCTTCTTCCGTCACATGGAAGCGATTCTGAACGTGAAATTTTGAAACAGAGCAGCCTGGCCTGTTCTTAAAAAATCCCCGAATTTCATCACCCGATCTGGGGGTGTCGGCATTCACCGGGGGGGCTGCAAAACATTCAGGCACCTTCTCTCATCACGAAGAAGCGATCTCAATCGAGGAATTTCGAAACGCAGCCGCCTGGCCTGTTCTCAAAGAATTCCCGAATTCCAACCCTCGATTCGGGGGTGTCGGCATTCACCGTGGGGGCGGCTGCTAAGAATACAGGCGACGTCTTCCGTCACAAGAAAGGGATCCCAATACAGAAATTTTGGAGCAGAGCCCCCTGGCCTAATCTAAAGATATTCCCGAATTTGAATCCCCGATTTGGGGATGTCGGCATTCACCGGGGGGCTGCGAAAAATTCAGGTACCTTCTTTCGTCACTCAAAAGCGATCAAAATCGACAAATCTTGGAACAGAGCCTCCTGGCCTGTTCTAGGAACATTCCCGAATTTCAACCCCCGATTTGGGGGTGTCGGCATTCACCGTGGGGGGGGGGGGCTGCGAAGAATTCAGGCACCTCCTCTCGTCACAATAGAGCGATCTCAATCGAGGAATTTTGGGACAGAGCCTCCTGGCATGTTCTAAAAAAATCCACGAATCTCAACCCCCGATTTGGGGGTGTCAGCATTCATTGGGGGGCCTGCAAAAAATTCAGGCACTCTCCCTGGTTACAAGGAAGCGATCCCGGATGAGGAATTTTGTAACAGAGCGTCCTGGCCTGTTCTTGAAAAACCCCCGAATTTCAACACCTGATCTGGGGGTGTCGGCATTCACCGGGGGGCTGCAAAAAATTCAGGCACCTTCTCCCGTCACAAGAAAGCGATCTCAATCGAGGAATTTTGAAACGCAGCCACCTGGCCTGTTCTCAAAAAATTCCCGAATTTCAACCCTCGATTCGGGGGTGTCGGCATTCACCGGGGGGGAGGGGCGGCTGCTAAAAATTCAGGCGACGTCTTCCGTCACAAGAAAGGGATCCCAATACAGAATTTTCGGGAACAGAGCCTCCTGGGCTAATCTAAAGAAATTCCCGAATTTCAATCCCCGATTAGGGGGTGTCGGCATTCACCGGGGGGTTGCGAAAAATTCAGGTACATTCTTCCGTCACTCAAAAGCGATCCCAATCGACAAATTTTGGAACAGAGCCTCCGGGCCTCTTCTAAATAAATCCCCGAATTCCAACCCCCGATTTTGGGGTGTCAGCATTCACCGGGGGGGCTGCAGAAATTTCAGGCACCTTCTTTGTTACAAGAAAGCGATCCCAATCGAGAAATTTTAGAACAGAGCCTCCTGGCCTGTTCTGAGAGAATTCCTGAATTTCAACCCCCGATTTGGGGGTGTCAGCATCCACCGGGAGGGCTGCAGAAATTTCAGGCACCTTCTCTCGTCACAAGAAAGCGATCCCCATCGAGAAATTCCGGAACAGAGCCTCCGGGCCTCTTCTAAAAAAATTCCCGAATTTCAAACCCGATTTGAGGTCGTCGGCATTCACCGTGGGGGCTGTAAAAGATTCAGGCACCCTCTCTCGTTACAAGAAAGCGATCCCGAATGGGAGATTTTGGAACAGAGCCTCCTGGCCTGTTGTGAGAAATTCCCGAATTTCAACCCCCGATTTGGTGGTGTCGGCATTCACTGGGGGGCGTGCAAAAAATTCAGGCACCTTCTTCCGTCACAAGGAAGCGATTCTGAACGTGAAATTTTGAAACAGAGCAGCCTGGCCTGTTCTTAAGAAATCCCCGAATTTCATCACCCGATCTGGGGGTGTCGGCATTCACCGGGGGGGCTGCAAAACATTCAGGCACCTTCTCTCATCACGAAAAGGCGATCTCAATCGAGGAATTTCGAAACGCAGCCGCCTGGCCTGTTCTCAAAGAATTCCCGAATTTCAACCCTCGATTCGGGGGTGTCGGCATTCACCGTGGGGGCGGCTGCTAAGAATACAGGCGACGTCTTCCGTCACAAGAAAGGGATCCCAATACAGAAATTTTGGAGCAGAGCCCCCTGGCCTAATCTAAAGATATTCCCGAATTTGAATCCCCGATTTGGGGATGTCGGCATTCACCGGGGGGCTGCGAAAAATTCAGGTACCTTCTTTCGTCACTCAAAAGCGATCAAAATCGACAAATCTTGGAACAGAGCCTCCTGGCCTGTTCTAGGAAAATTCCCGAATTTCAACCCCCGATTTGGGGGTGTCGGCATTCACCGGGGGGGGGGGCTGCGAGGAATTCAGGCACCTCCTCTCGTCACAATAGAGCGATCTCAATCGAGGAATTTTGGAACAGAGCCTCCTGGCATGTTCTAAAAAAATCCACGAATCTCAACCCCCGATTTGGGGGTGTCAGCATTCATTGGGGGGCCTGCAAAAAATTCAGGCACTCTCCCTGGTTACAAGGAAGCGATCCCGGATGAGGAATTTTGAAACAGAGCGTCCTGGCCTGTTCTTGAAAAACCCCCGAATTTCAACACCTGATCTGGGGGTGTCGGCATTCACCGGGGGGGCTGCAAAAAATTCAGGCACCTTCTCCCGTCACAAGAAAGCGATCTCAATCGAGGAATTTTGAAACGCAGCCACCTGGCCTGTTCTCAAAAAATTCCCGAATTTCAACCCTCGATCCGGGGGTGTCGGCATTCACCGGGGGGGGGGGGGCGGCTGCTAAAAATTCAGGCGACGTCTTCCGTCACAAGAAAGGGATCCCAATACAGAAATTTTGGGAACAGAGCCTCCTGGGCTAATCTAAAGAAATTCCCGAATTTCAATCCCCGATTAGAGGGTGTCGGCATTCACCGGGGGAATGCGAAAAATTCAGGTACATTCTTCCGTCACTCAAAAGCGATCCCAATCGACAAATTTTGGAACAGAGCCTCCGGGCCTCTTCTAAATAAATCCCCGAATTCCAACCCCCGATTTTGGGGTGTCAGCATTCACCGGGGGGGGCTGCAGAAATTTCAGGCACCTTCTTTGTTACAAGAAAGCGATCCCAATCGAGAAATTTTAGAACAGAGCCTCCTGGCCTGTTCTGAGAGAATTCCTGAATTTCAACCCCCGATTTGGGGGTGTCAGCATCCACCGGGAGGGCTGCAGAAATTTCAGGCACCTTCTCTCGTCACAAGAAAGCGATCCCCATCGAGAAATTCCGGAACAGAGCCTCCGGGCCTCTTCTAAATAAATTCCCGAATTTCAAACCCGATTTGAGGTCGTCGGCATTCACCGTGGGGGCTGTAAAAGATTCAGGCACCCTCTCTCGTTACAAGAAAGCGATCCCGAATGGGAGATTTTGGAACAGAGCCTCCTGGCCTGTTGTAAGGAATTCCCGAATTTCAACCCCCGATTTGGTGGTGTCGGCATTCACTGGGGGGCGTGCAAAAAATTCAGGCACCTTCTTCCGTCACATGGAAGCGATTCTGAACGTGAAATTTTGAAACAGAGCAGCCTGGCCTGTTCTTAAAAAATCCCCGAATTTCATCACCCGATCTGGGGGTGTCGGCATTCACCGGGGGGGCTGCAAAACATTCAGGCACCTTCTCTCATCACGAAGAAGCGATCTCAATCGAGGAATTTCGAAACGCAGCCGCCTGGCCTGTTCTCAAAGAATTCCCGAATTCCAACCCTCGATTCGGGGGTGTCGGCATTCACCGTGGGGGCGGCTGCTAAGAATACAGGCGACGTCTTCCGTCACAAGAAAGGGATCCCAATACAGAAATTTTGGAGCAGAGCCCCCTGGCCTAATCTAAAGATATTCCCGAATTTGAATCCCCGATTTGGGGATGTCGGCATTCACCGGGGGGCTGCGAAAAATTCAGGTACCTTCTTTCGTCACTCAAAAGCGATCAAAATCGACAAATCTTGGAACAGAGCCTCCTGGCCTGTTCTAGGAACATTCCCGAATTTCAACCCCCGATTTGGGGGTGTCGGCATTCACCGGGGGGGGGGGGGCTGCCAAGAATTCAGGCACCTCCTCTCGTCACAATAGAGCGATCTCAATCGAGGAATTTTGGGACAGAGCCTCCTGGCATGTTCTAAAAAAATCCACGAATCTCAACCCCCGATTTGGGGGTGTCAGCATTCATTGGGGGGCCTGCAAAAAATTCAGGCACTCTCCCTGGTTACAAGGAAGCGATCCCGGATGAGGAATTTTGTAACAGAGCGTCCTGGCCTGTTCTTGAAAAACCCCCGAATTTCAACACCTGATCTGGGGGTGTCGGCATTCACCGGGGGGCTGCAAAAAATTCAGGCACCTTCTCCCGTCACAAGAAAGCGATCTCAATCGAGGAATTTTGAAACGCAGCCACCTGGCCTGTTCTCAAAAAATTCCCGAATTTCAACCCTCGATTCGGGGGTGTCGGCATTCACCGGGGGGGGGGGCGGCTGCTAAAAATTCAGGCGACGTCTTCCGTCACAAGAAAGGGATCCCAATACAGAAATTTTGGGAACAGAGCCTCCTGGGCTAATCTAAAGAAATTCCCGAATTTCAATCCCCGATTAGGGGGTGTCGGCATTCACCGGGGGGTTGCGAAAAATTCAGGTACATTCTCCCGTCACTCAAAAGCGATCCCAATCGACAAATTTTGGAACAGAGCCTCCGGGCCTCTTCTAAATAAATCCCCGAATTCCAACCCCCGATTTTGGGGTGTCAGCATTCACCGGGGGGGCTGCAGAAATTTCAGGCACCTTCTTTGTTACAAGAAAGCGATCCCAATCGAGAAATTTTAGAACAGAGCCTCCTGGCCTGTTCTGAGAGAATTCCTGAATTTCAACCCCCGATTTGGGGGTGTCAGCATCCACCGGAAGGGCTGCAGAAATTTCAGGCACCTTCTCTCGTCACAAGAAAGCGATCCCCATCGAGAAATTCCGGAACAGAGCCTCCGGGCCTCTTCTAAATAAATTCCCGAATTTCAAACCCGATTTGAGGTCGTCGGCATTCACCGTGGGGGCTGTAAAAGATTCAGGCACCCTCTCTCGTTACAAGAAAGCGATCCCGAATGGGAGATTTTGGAACAGAGCCTCCTGGCCTGTTGTAAGAAATTCCCGAATTTCAACCCCCGATTTGGTGGTGTCGGTATTCACTGGGGGGCGTGCAAAAAATTCAGGCACCTTCTTCCGTCACATGGAAGCGATTCTGAACGTGAAATTTTGAAACAGAGCAGCCTGGCCTGTTCTTAAAAAATCCCCGAATTTCATCACCCGATCTGGGGGTGTCGGCATTCACCGGGGGGGCTGCAAAACATTCAGGCACCTTCTCTCATCACGAAGAAGCGATCTCAATCGAGGAATTTCGAAACGCAGCCGCCTGGCCTGTTCTCAAAGAATTCCCGAATTCCAACCCTCGATTCGGGGGTGTCGGCATTCACCGTGGGGGCGGCTGCTAAGAATACAGGCGACGTCTTCCGTCACAAGAAAGGGATCCCAATACAGAAATTTTGGAGCAGAGCCCCCTGGCCTAATCTAAAGATATTCCCGAATTTGAATCCCCGATTTGGGGATGTCGGCATTCACCGGGGGGCTGCGAAAAATTCAGGTACCTTCTTTCGTCACTCAAAAGCGATCAAAATCGACAAATCTTGGAACAGAGCCTCCTGGCCTGTTCTAGGAACATTCCCGAATTTCAACCCCCGATTTGGGGGTGTCGGCATTCACCGGGGGGGGGGGGCTGCGAAGAATTCAGGCACCTCCTCTCGTCACAATAGAGCGATCTCAATCGAGGAATTTTGGGACAGAGCCTCCTGGCATGTTCTAAAAAAATCCACGAATCTCAACCCCCGATTTGGGGGTGTCAGCATTCATTGGGGGGCCTGCAAAAAATTCAGGCACTCTCCCTGGTTACAAGGAAGCGATCCCGGATGAGGAATTTTGTAACAGAGCGTCCTGGCCTGTTCTTGAAAAACCCCCGAATTTCAACACCTGATCTGGGGGTGTCGGCATTCACCGGGGGGCTGCAAAAAATTCAGGCACCTTCTCCCGTCACAAGAAAGCGATCTCAATCGAGGAATTTTGAAACGCAGCCACCTGGCCTGTTCTCAAAAAATTCCCGAATTTCAACCCTCGATTCGGGGGTGTCGGCATTCACCGGGGGGGGGGGCGGCTGCTAAAAATTCAGGCGACGTCTTCCGTCACAAGAAAGGAATCCCAATACAGAAATTTTGGGAACAGAGCCTCCTGGGCTAATCTAAAGAAATTCCCGAATTTCAATCCCCGATTAGGGGGTGTCGGCATTCACCGGGGGGTTGCGAAAAATTCAGGTACATTCTCCCGTCACTCAAAAGCGATCCCAATCGACAAATTTTGGAACAGAGCCTCCTGGCTTGATCTAATAAATTTCCCAATTCCAACCCTCACTTTGGGGGTGTCGGCATTCACCGGGGGGGGGGGGGCGGCTGCAAAAATTGAGGCACCTTCTCTTGTCATCATAGAACGATCCCAATCGAGAAATTTTGGAACAGAGCCGCCTCGCCTGTTCTGAAAAAAATCCCGACTTTCAATCCCCGATTTGGGGGTGTCAGCATTCACCGGGGGGAGGGGGGGCTGCAAAGAATTCAGGCACCTTCTCTCGTCACAAGAAAGCGATCCCAATCGGGGAATCTTCGAACAGAGCCTCCTGGCCTGTTCTAAAAGGATTCCCGAATTTCAACCTCCATTTGGGGATGTCGGCATTCACCGGGGGGACTGCAAATAATTCATGCACCTCCTCTCGTCACAAAAAAGCGATCCCAATCGATAAATTTTGGAACAGAGCCTCCGGGCCTCTTCTTAATAAATTTCCGAATTTCAACCCCCGATTGGGGGGTGTCAGCATTCACCGGGGGGGAAGGGGCGGCTGCAAAGAATTCAGGCGCCTTCTCTCGTCACTAGAAAGCGATCCCAAACAAGAAACTTTGGAGCAGAGCCTCCTAGCCTGTTCCAAAAAAATTCCCGAATTTCAACCCCCGATTTGGGGTCGTCGGCATTCACCGGGGGGGCTGTGAAAAATTCAGGCACCCTCTCTCGTTACGAGAGAGCGATCCCGAATGGGAGTTTTTAGAACAGAGCTCCCTGGCCTGTTGTACAAAATTCCCGAAATTCAACCCCCGATTTGGGGGTTTCGGCATTCACCGGGTGGGGGGGGGGGGCTGCAAAAATTGAGGCAGCTTCTTTCGTCACAAGAGAACGATCCCAATCGAGAAATTTTGGAACAGAGCCTCCGGGCCTCTTCTAAATAAATCCTCGAATTCCAACCCCCGATTTTGGGGTGTCGGCATCCGACGGGGGGGCTGCAAAAAACTCAGGTACCTTCTTTTGTCACAAGAGAGCGATCTCAATCGAGAAATTTTGGAACAGACTCTCCTGGCCTGTTCTAAAAAGATTCCCGAATTTCAACCCCCGATTTGGGGGTGTAGGCATTCACCGGGGGGCTGCGAAGAATTCAGGCACCTTCTTTTGTTACAAGAAAGTGATCCCAATTGAGGGATTTTAGAACAGAGCCTCCTGGCCTGTTCTAAGGAAATTCCCGAATTTCAACCCCCGATTTGGGGGTTTCGGCATTCACCGGGTGGGGGGGGGGGCGCAAAAATTGAGGCAGCTTCTTTCGTCACAAGAGAACGATCCCAATCGAGAAATTTTGGAACAGAGCCTCCGGGCCTCTTCTAAATAAATCCCCGAATTCCAACCCCCGATTTTGGGGTGTCAGCATTCACCGGGGGGGCTGCAGAAATTTCAGGCACCTTCTTTGTTACAAGAAAGCGATCCCAATCGAGAAATTTTAGAACAGAGCCTCCTGGCCTGTTCTAAGAGAATTCCTGAATTTCAACCCCCGATTTGGGGGTGTCAGAATCCACCGGGAGGGCTGCAGAAATTTCAGGCACCTTCTCTCGTCACAAGAAAGCGATCCCCATCGAGAAATTCCGGAACAGAGCCTCCGGGCCTCTTCTAAATAAATTCCCGAATTTCAAACCCGATTTGAGGTCGTCGGCATTCACCGTGGGGGCTGTAAAAAATTCAGGCACCCTCTCTCGTTACAAGAAAGCGATCCCGAATGGGAGATTTTGGAACAGAGCCTCCTGGCCTGTTGTAAGAAATTCCCGAATTTCAACTCCCGATTTGCGGGTGTCAGCATTCACCGGGGGGGCTGCAGGAATTTCAGGCACCTTCTTTGTTACAAGGAAGCGATCCCAATCGAGAAATTCCGGAACAGAGCCTCCGGCCCTCTTCTAAATAAATTCCCGAATTTCAAACCCGATTTGAGGTCGTCGGCATTCACCGGGGGGGCTGTAAAAAATCCAGGCACCCTCTCTCGTTACAAGAAAGCGATCCCGAATGGGAGATTTTGGAACAGAGCCTCCTGGCCTGTTGTAAGAAATTCCCGAATTTCAACCCCCGATTTGGTGGTGTCGGCATTCACCGGGGGGGCTGCAAAAAATTCCGGCACCTTCTTCTGTCACAAGAAAGCGATCCCAATCGAGAAATTTTAGAACACAGCCTCCTGGCCTGTTCTAAGAGAATTCCTGAATTTCAACCCCCGATTTGGGGGTGTCAGCATCCACCGGGAGGGCTGCAGAAATTTCAGGCACCTTCTCTCGTCACAAGAAAGCGATCCTAATCGAGAAATTCCGGAACAGAGCCTCCGGCCCTCTTCTAAATAAATTCCCGAATTTCAAACCCGATTTGAGGTCGTCGGCATTCACCGGGGGGGCTGTAAAAAATTCAGGCATCCTCTCTCGTTACAAAAAAGCGATGCCGAATGGGGGATTTTGGAACAGAGCCTCCTGGCCTGTTGTAAGAAATTCCCGAATTTCAACCCCCGATTTGGTGGTGTCAGCATTCACCGGCAGGGGCTGCAAAAAATTCAGGCACCTCTTTCCGTCACAGGAAAGCGATCCCGATCGAGAAATTTTGGAACAGAGCCTCCTTGCCTGTTCTGAAAAGAATCCCGAATTTCATCCCCCGATTAGGGGGTGTCGGCATTCAACGGGGGGGCTGCAAAAAATTCCGGCACCTTCTTCTGTCACAAGAAAATGATCCCAATCGGGGAATCTTGGAACAGAGCCTCCTGGCCTGTTCTAAAAGAATTCCCGAATTCCGACCCCCCATTTGGGAATGTCGGAATTGACCGGGGGTGTGCAAGAAGATCAGGCACCTTCTCTTGTCACAAGAAAGCCATCACAATAGAGAAATTTTGGAATGCAGCCTTGGGCCTGTTCTAAAAAAATTCCCGAATTTCAACTCCCGATTTGCGGGTGTCAGCATTCACCGGGGGGGCTGCAGAAATTTCAGGCACCTTCTTTGTTACAAGAAAGCGATCCCAATCGAGAAATTTTAGAACAGAGCCTCCTGGCCTGTTCTAAGAGAATTCCTGAATTTCAACCCCCGATTTGGGGGTGTCAGCATCCACCGGGAGGGCTGCAGGAATTTCAGGCACCTTCTCTCGTCACAAGAAAGCGATCCTAATCGAGAAATTCCGGAACAGAGCCTCCGGCCCTCTTCTAAATAAATTCCCGAATTTCAAACCCGATTTGAGGTCGTCGGCATTCACCGGGGGGGCTGCAAAAAATTCCGGCACCTTCTTCTGTCACAAGAAAATGATCCCAATCGAAAGATTTTGGGACAGAGCCTCCTGGCCTGTTCTGAAAACACTCCCGGAATTCAATCCCCGATTTGGGGGTGTCAGCATCCACCGGAGGGGGGGGGGGGCTGCGAAGAATTCCGGCACCTTCTCTTGTCACAAGAAAGCGATCCCAATCGGGGAATCTTGGAACAGAGCCTCCTGGCCTGTTCTAAAAGAATTCCCGAATTCCGACCCCCCATTTGGGAATGTTGGAATTCACCGGGGGGACTGCAAGAAGATCAGGCACCTTCTCTTGTCACAAGAAAGCCATCACAATCGAGAAATTTTGGAATGCAGAATTGGGCCTGTTCTGAAAAATTTCCTGAATTCCAACCCCCGATTTGGGGGTGTCCTCATTCATCGGGACGGTGGGGGGGGGGGGGCTGCAAAAAATTCAGGCACCTTCTCTCGTCACTAGGAAGCGATCCCGAACGAGAAATTTTGGAACAGAGCCTCCTGGCCTGTTCCAAAAAAATTCCCGAAATTCAAACCCGATTTGAGGTCGTCGGCATTCACCGGGGGGGCTGTAAAAAATTCAGGCACCCTCCCTCGTTACAAGAAAGCGATCCCGAATGGGAGATTTTGGAACAGAGCCTCCTGGCCTTGTGTAAAAAATCCCCGAATTTCAACCCCCGATTTGAAGGTGTCAGCATTCACCGGGGGGCTGCAAAAAATTCAGGCACCTCTTTCCGTCTTAAGAAAGCGATTTCGATCGAGAAATTTTGGAACAGAGCCTCCTTGCCTGTTCTGAAAGAAATCCCGAATTTCATCCCCCGATTAGGGGGTGTCGGCATTCAACGGGGGGGCTGCAAAAAATTCCGGCACCTTCTTCTGTCACAAGAAAATGATCCCAATCGAAAGATTTTCGGACAGAGCCTCCTGGCCTGTTCTGAAAACACTCCCGGAATTCAATCCCCGATTTGGGGGTGTCAGCATCCACCGGGGGGGGGGGGGGGGGGTGGGGGCTGCGAAGAAATCCGGCACCTTCTCTTGTCACAAGAAAGCGATCCCGATCAAGCAATTTTGGGATAGAGCCACCTGGACTGTTCTGAAAAAATTCCCGAATTTCAACCCCCGATTTGGGGGTGTAAGCATTCACCGGGGGGCTGCAAAAAACTCAGGTACCTCCTTTTGTCACAAGAGAACGATCCCAATCGAGAAATTTTGGAACAGAGCCTCCGGGCCTCTTCTAAATAAATCCCCGAATTTCAACTCCCGATTTGCGGGTGTCAGCATTCACCGGGGGGGCTGCAGAAATTTCAGGCACCTTCTTTGTTACAAGGAAGCGATCCCAATCGAGAAATTTTAGAACACAGTCTCCTGGCCTGTTCTAAGAGAATTCCTGAATTTCAACCCCCGATTTGGGGGTGTCAGCATCCACCGGGAGGGCTGCAGAAATTTCAGGCACCTTCTCTCGTCACAAGAAAGCGATCCTAATCGAGAAATTCCGGAACAGAGCCTCCGGCCCTCTTCTAAATAAATTCCCGAATTCCAAACCCGATTCGAGGTCGTCGGCATTCACCGGGGGGGCTGCAAAAAATTCCGGCACCTTCTTCTGTCACAAGAAAATGATCCCAATCGAAAGATTTTGGGACAGAGCCTCCTGGCCTGTTCTGAAAACACTCCCGGAATTCAATCCCCGATTTGGGGGTGTCAGCATCCACCGGGGGGAGGGGGGGCTGCGAAGAATTCCGGCACCTTCTCTTGTCACAAGAAAGCGATCCCAATAGGGGAATCTTGGAACAGAGCCTCCTGGCCTGTTCTAAAAGAATTCCCGAATTCCGACCCCCCATTTGGGAATGTCGGAATTCACCGGGGGGACTGCAAGAAGATCAGGCACCTTCTCTTGTCACAACAAAGCCATCACAATCGAGAAATTCAGGAATGCAGCCTTGGGCCTGTTCTAAAAAATTCCCCGAATTTCGACCCCCGATTTGGGGGTGTCCTCATTCACCGGGGGGGAGGGGGGGCTGCAACGAATTCAGGCACCTTCTTTCGTCACAAGGAAGCGATCCCAATCGAGAATTCTCGAACAGAGCCTCCGGGCCACTTCTAAATAAATTCCCGAATTTCAACCCCCGATTTGGGGGGGTGTCAGCATTCTTCGGGGGGGGGGGGGCTGGAAAGAATTCAGGAACCTTCTCTCGTCATGAGAAAGCGATCCCAATCGCGGAATCTTGGAACAGAGCTTCCTGGCCTGTATTAAAAGAATTCCCGAATTTCAACGCCATCACAATCGAGAAATTTTGGAATGCAGCCTTGGGCCTGTTCTAAAAAATTTCCCGAATTTCAACCCCCGATTTGGGGTTGTCGGCATTCACCGGGGGGACGGCAAAAAATTCAGGCACCACCTCTCGTCACGAAAAAGCGATCCCAATCAAGGAATCTTGGAACAGAGCCTCCTGGCCTGTTCTAAAAAAATTCCCGAATTCCGACCCCCCATTTGGGAATGTCGGAATTCACCGGGGGGACTGCAAGAAGATCAGGCACCTTCTCTCGTCACAAGAAAGCCATCACAATCGAGAAATTTTGGAATGCAGCCTTGGGCCTGTTCTAAAAAATTTCCCGAATTTCAACCCCCGATTTGGGGGTGTCCCCATTCACCGGGGGGGAGGGGGGGCTGCAAAGAATTCAGGCACCTTCTCTCGTCACAAGGAAGCGATCCCAATCGAGAAATTTTGGAACAGAGCCTCCTGGCCTGTTCTCAAAGAATTCCCGAATTCCGACCCCCCATTTGGGAATGTCGGAATTCACCGGGGGTGTGCAAGAAGATCAGGCACCTTCTCTTGTCACAAGAAAGCCATCACAATAGAGAAATTTTGGAATGCAGCCTTGGGCCTGTTCTAAAAAATTTCCTGAATTCCAACCCCCGATTTGGGGGTGTCCTCATCCATCGGGGCGGAGGGGGGGGGGGGGCTGCAAAAAATTCAGGCACCTTCTCTCGTCACTAGGAAGTGATCCCAAACGAGAAATTTTGGAACAGAGCCTCCTGGCCTGTTCCAAAAAAATTCCCGAAATTCAAACCCGATTTGAGGTCGTCGGCATTCACCGGGGGGGCTGTAAAAAATTCAGGCACCCTCCCTCGTTACAAGAAAGGGATCCCGAATGGGAGATTTTGGAACAGAGCCTCCTGGCCTAGTGTAAAAAATTCCCGAATCTCAACCCCCGATTTGGAGGTGTCACCATTCACCGGGGGGCTGCAAAAAATTCAGGCACCTCTTTCCGTCACAAGAAAGCGATCCCGATCGAGAAATTTTGGAACAGAGCCTCCTTGCCTGTTCTGAAAAAAATCCCGAATTTCATCCCCCGATTAGGGGGTGTCGGCATTCAACGGGGGGGCTGCAAAAAATTCCGGCACCTTCTTCTGTCACAAGAAAATGATCCCAATCGAAAGATTTTGGGACAGAGCCTCCTGGCCTGTTCTGAAAACACTCTCGGAATTCAATCCCCGATTTGGGGTTGTCAGCATCCACCGGGGGGGGGGGGGGGGGTCTGCGAAGAATTCCGGCACCTTCTCTTGTCACAAGAAAGCGATCCCGATCAAGCAATTTTGGGATAGAGCCACCTGGACTGTTCTGGAAAAATTCCCGAATTTCAACCCCCGATTTGGGGGTGTAAGCATTCACCGGGGGGCTGCAAAAAACTCAGGTACCTCCTTTTGTCACAAGAGAACGATCCCAATCGAGAAATTCTGGAACAGAGCCTCCGGGCCTCTTCTAAATAAATCCCCGAATTTCAACTCCCGATTTGCGGGTGTCAGCATTCACCGGGGGGGCTGCAGGAATTTCAGGCACCTTCTTTGTTACAAGGAAGCGATCCCAATCGAGAAATTTTAGAACACAGCCTCCTGGCCTGTTCTAAGAGAATTCCTGAATTTCAACCCCCGATTTGGGGGTGTCAGCATCCACCGGGAGGGCTGCAGAAATTTCAGGCACCTTCTTTCGTCACAAGAAAGCGATCCTAATCGAGAAATTCCGGAACAGAGCCTCCGGCCCTCTTCTAAATGAATTCCCGAATTTCAAACCCGATTTGAGGTCGTCGGCATTCACCGGGGGGGCTGTAAAAGATTCAGGCACCCTCTCTCGTTACAAGAAAGCGATCCCGAATGGGGAATTTTGGAACAGAGCCTCCTGGCCTGTTGTAAGAAATTCCCGAATTTCAACCCCCGATTTGGTGGTGTCAGCATTCACCGGCAGGGGCTGCAAATAATTCAGGCACCTCTTTCCGTCACAAGAAAGCGATCCCGATCGAGAAATTTTGGAACAGAGCCTCCTTGCCTGTTCTGAAGAGAATCCCGAATTTCATCCCCCGATTAGGGGGTGTCGGCATTCAACGGGGGGGGGGGGGGCTGCAAAAAATTCCGGCACCTTCTTCTGTCACAAGAAAATGATCCCAATCGGGGAATTTCGGAACAGAGCCTCCTGGCCTGTTCTAAAAGAATTCCCGAATTCCGACCCCCCATTTGGGAATGTCGGAATCCACCGGGGGTGTGCAAGAAGATCAGGCACCTTCTCTTGTCACAAGAAAGCCATCACAATAGAGAAATTTTGGAATGCAGCCTTGGGCCTGTTCTAGAAAATTTCCTGAATTCCAACCCCCGATTTGGGGGTGTCCTCATTCTTCGGGGCGGAGGGGGGGGGGCTGCAAAAAATTCAGGCACCTTCTCTCGTCACTAGGAAGCGATCCCAAACGAGAAATTTTGGAACAGAGCCTCCTGGCCTGTTCCAAAAAAATTCCCGAAATTCAAACCCGATTTGAGGTCGTCGGCATTCACCGGGGGGGCTGTAAAAAATTCAGGCACCCTCCCTCGTTACAAGAAAGCGATCCCGAATGGGAGATTTTGGAACAGAGCCTCCTGGCCTAGTGTAAAAAATTCCCGAATTTCAACCCCCGATTTGGAGGTGTCAGCATTCACCGGGGGGCTGCAAAAAATTCAGGCACCTCTTTCCGTCACAAGAAAGCGATCCCGATCGAGAAATTTTGGAACAGAGCCTCCTTGCCTGTTCTGAAAAAAATCCCGAATTTCATCCCCCGATTAGGGGGTGTCGGCATTCAACGGGGGGGCTGCAAAAAATTCCGGCACCTTCTTCTGTCACAAGAAAATGATCCCAATCGAAAGATTTTGGGACAGAGCCTCCTGGCCTGTTCTGAAAACACTCCCGGAATTCAATCCCCGATTTGGGGTGTCAGCATCCACCGGGGGGGGGGCTGCGAAGAATTCCGGCACCTTCTCTTGTCACAAGAAAGCGATCCCAATCGGGGAATCTTGGAACAGAGCCTCCTGGCCTGTTCTAAAAGAATTCCCGAATTCCGACCCCCCATTTGGGAATGTCGGAATTCACCGGGGGGACTGCAAGAAGATCAGGCACCTTCTCTTGTCACAAGAAAGCCATCACAATCGAGAAATTTTGGAATGCAGCCTTGGGCCTGTTCTAAAAAATTCCCCGAATTTCGACCCCCGATTTGGGGGTGTCCTCATTCACCGGGGGGGAGGGGGGGCTGCAACGAATTCAGGCACCTCCTTTCGTCACAAGGAAGCGATCCCAATCGAGAATTCTCGAACAGAGCCTCCGGGCCACTTCTAAATAAATTCCCGAATTTCAACCCCCGATTTGGGGGGGTGTCAGCATTCTTCGGGGGGGGGGGGCTGGAAAGAATTCAGGAACCTTCTCTCGTCACGAAAAGCGATCCCAATCGGGGAATCTTGGAACAGAGCCTCCTGGCCTGTTCTAAAAGAATTCCCGAATTTCAACCCCACTCTTGGGGTTGTCGGCATTCACCGGGGGGACTGCAAAAAATTCAGGCACCATCTCTCGTCACAAAAAAGCGATCCCAATCGAGGAATCTTGGAACAGAGCCTCCTGGCCTGTTCTAAAAGAATTCCCGAATTCCGACCCCCCATTTGGGAATGTCGGAATTCACCGGGGGGACTGCAAGAAGATCAGGCACCTTCTCTCGTCACAAGAAAGCCATCACAATCGAGAAATTTTGGAATGCAGCCTTGGGCCTGTTCTAAAGAATTTCCCGAATTTCAACCCCCGATTTGGGGTTGTCGGCATTCACCGGGGGGACGGCAAAAAATTCAGGCACCACCTCTCGTCACAAAAAAGCGATCCCAATCGAGGAATCTTGGAACAGAGCCTCCTGGCCTAATCTAAAAAAATTTCCGAATTCCGACCCCCCATTCGGGAATGTCGGAATTCACCGGGGGGACTGCAAGAAGATCAGGCACCTTCTCTCGTCACAAGAAAGCCATCACAATCGAGAAATTTTGGAATGCAGCCTTGGGCCTGTTCTAAAAATTTTCCCGAATTTCAACCCCCGATTTGGGGGTGTCCTCATTCACCGGGGGGGAGGGGGGGGGGGCTGCAAAGAATTCAGGCACCTTCTCTCGTCACAAGGGAGCGATCCCAATCGAGAAATTTTGGAACAGAGCCTCCTGGCCTGTTCTAAAAAAATACCCGAATTTCAACACCAGATTTGGGGGTGTCGGCATGTACCGGGGGGGCTGCAAAAAATTTAGGCACCTTCTTCTGTCCCAAGGAAGCGATCCCAATCGAGAAATTTTGGAACAGAGCCTCCTGGCCTGTTCTCAAAGAATCCTCGAATTTCAACCCCCGATTCCGGGCTGTTGGCATCCACCAGGGGGGCTGCAAAAAATTCAAACACCTTCTCTCTTCACGAGAAAGCGATCCCGAACGAGAAATTCTGGAACAGAGCCTCTTGACCAGTTCTGAAAAAATTCCCGATATTCAACCCCCGATTGGGGGGTGTCGAGATTCACCGGGGGAGCTGCAAAAAATTCAGACACCTTCTTCCGTCACAAAAGAGCGATCCCGATCGAGAAATTTTGGAACAGAGCCTCTTGACCTGTTCTGAAAAAATTCCCGAATATCAACCCCCGATTAGGGGGTGTCGAGATTCACCGGGGGGGGCTGCAAAAAATTCAGACACTTTCTTCCGTCACAAAAAAGCGATCCCAATCGAGAAATTTTGGAATGCAGCCTTGGGCCTGTTCTAAAAAATTCCCCGAATTTCAACCCCCGATTTGGGGGTGTCCTCATTCACCGGGGGGGAGGGGGGGCTGCAAAGAATTCAGGCACCTTCTTTCGTCACAAGGAAGCGATCCCAATCGAGAATTCTCGAACAGAGCCTGCGGGCCTGTTCTAAATGAATTCCCGAATTCCAACCCCCGATTTGAGGGTGTCAGCATTCACCGGGGGGGCGGGGGGGGCTGCAAAAAATTCCGGCACCTTCTTTCATCACAAGAGAGCGATCCCAATCGAGAGATTTTGGAACAGAGCCTCCTGGCCTGTTCTAAAAAAATTCCCGAAATTCAACCCCCGATTTGGGGGTGTCGGCATTCACCGGGGGGGCTGCAAAAAATTAAGGCACGTCCTTCCGTCCCAAGGAAGCGATCCCAATCGAGAAATTTTGGAACAGAGCCTCCTGGCCTGTTCCCAAAGAATTCCCGAATTTCAACCCCCGATTCCGGGCTGTTTGCATTCACCAGGGGGGCTGCAAAAAATTCAAACACCTTCTCTCTTCACGAGAAAGCGATCCCGAACGAGAAATTCTGGAACAGAGCCTCTTGACCAGTTCTGAAAAAATTCCCGATATTCAACCCCCGATTGGGGGGTGTCGAGATTCACCGGGGGAGCTGCAAAAAATTCAGACACCTTCTTCCGTCACAAAAAAGCGATCCCGATCGAGAAATCTTGGAACAGAGCCTCCTGTCCTGCTCTAAGGAAATTCCCGAATTTCAACCCCGGATTTGGGGGTGTCGGCATCCACCGGGAGGGCTGCAGAAATTCCAGGCACCTCCTCTCGTCACAAGAAAGCGATCCCAATCGAGAAATTTTGGAACAGAGCCTCCGGGCCTCTTCTTAATAAATCCCCGAATTTCAACCCCCGATTTTGGGGTGTCGGCATCCACCGGGTGGGGGGGGGGGGGCCGCAAAAATTGAGGCACCTTCTTTCGTCACAAGAAAACGATCCCAATCCTTAAATTTTGGAACAGAGCCTCCGGGCCTCTTCTAAATGAATCCCCGAATTCCAACCCCCGATTTTGGGGTGTCGGCATTCACCGGTTGGCTGCAAACCATTCAGGCACCTTTTCTCGTCACGAGAAAGCGATATCAATCGAGATCGAGGAATTTTGGAACGCAGCCGCCTGGCCTGTTCTAAAAAAATTCCCGAATTTCAACCCCCGATTTGCGGGTGTGAGCATTCACCGGGGGGGCTGCAAAAAATTCAAGCACCTTCTTTGTTACAAGGAAGCGATCCCAATCGAGAAATTTCAGAACAGAGCCTCCGCGCCTGTTCTAAGAAAATTCCCGAATTTCAACCCCCGATTTGGGGGTGTCAGCATTCAGGGGGAGGGGGGGCTGCAAAAAATTCAGGCACCTTCTTCCGTCACAAGGAAGCGATCCCGAACGAGAAATTTTGGAACAGAGCCGCCTGGCCTGTTCTGAAAAAATTCCCGAATTTCACCCCCGATTTGGGGTGTCGGCATTCACCGGGGGGGCTGCGAAAAACTCAGGTACCTCCTTTTGTCACAAGAGAGCGATCTCAATCGAGAATTTCTGGAACAGACTCTCCTGGCCTGTTCTAAAAAGATTCCCGAATTTCAACCCCCGATTTGGGGGTGTCAGCATTCACCGGGGGGGAGGGGGGGCTGCAAAGAATTCAGGCACCTTCTTTTGTCACAAGGAAGCGATCCCGATCGAGAAATCTTGGAACAGAGCCTCCGGGCCTCTTCTAAATAAATCCCCGAATTCCAACCCCCGATTTGCGGGTGTCAGCATTCACCGGGGGGGCTGCAAAAAATTCAGGCACCTTCTTCCGTCACAAGGAAGCGATCCCGAACGAGAAATTTTGGAACAGACCCGCCTGGCCTGTTCTGAAAAGATTCCCGAATTTCAACCCCCGATTTGGGGGTGTAAGCATTCACCGGGGGGCTGCGAAGAATTCAGGCACCTTCTTTTGTTACAAGAAAATGATCCCAATCGAGAAATTTTAGAACAGAGCCTCCGGGCCTCTTCTAAATAAATCCCCGAATTCCAACCCCCGATTTTGGGGTGTCGGCATCCACCGGGTGGGGGGGGGGGGGCCGCAAAAATTGAGGCACCTTCTTTCGTCACAAGAAAACGATCCCAATCGAGAAATTTTGGAACAGAGCCTCCGGGCCTCTTCTAAATGAATCCCCGAATTCCAACCCCCGATTTTGGGGTGTCGGCATTCACCGGTTGGCTGCAAACCATTGAGGCACCTTCTCTCGTCACGAGAAAGCGATCTCAATCGAGAAATTTTGGAACGCAGCCGCCTGGCCTGTTCTAAAAAAATTCCCGAATTTCAACCCACGATTTGCGGGTGTGAGCATTCACCGGGGGGGCTGCAAAAAATTCAAGCACCTCCTTTGTTACAAGGAAGCGATCCCAATCGAGAAATTTCAGAACAGAGCCTCCGCGCCTGTTCTAGGAAAATTCCCGAATTTCAACCCCCGATTTGGGGGTGTCAGCATTCAGGGGGAGGGGGGGCTGCAAAAAATTCAGGCACCTTCTTTTGTTACAAGAAAGTGATCCCAATCGAGAAATTTCAGAACAGAGCCCCCTGGCCTGTTCTAAGAAGATTCCCGAATTTCAACCCCCGATTTGGGGGTGTCGGCATTCACCGGGTGGGGGGGGGGCTGCAAAAATTGAGGCACCTTCTTTTGTCAATATAGAACGATCCCAATCGAGAAATTTTTCAACAGAGCCTCCGGGCCTCTTCTAAATAAATCCCCGAATTCCAACCCCCGATTTTGGGGTGTCGGCATCCACCGGGTGGGGGGGGGGGCGCAAAAATTGAGGCACCTTCTTCCGTCACAAGAAAACGATCCCAATCGAGAAATTTTGGAACAGAGCCTTCGGGCCTCTTCTAAATGAATCCCCGAATTCCAACCCCCGATTTTGGGGTGTCGGCATTCACCGGTTGGCTGCAAACCATTCAGGCACCTTTTCTCGTCACGAGAAAGCGATCTCAATCGAGAAATTTTGGGACGCAGCCGCCTGGCCTGTTCTAAAAAAATTCCCGAATTTCAACCCCCGATTTGCGGGTGTGAGCATTCACCGGGGGGGCTGCAAAAAATTCAAGCACCTTCTTTGTTACAAGGAAGCGATCCCAATCGAGAGATTTCAGAACAGAGCCTCCGCGCCTGTTCTAGGAAAATTCCCGAATTTCAACCCCCGATTTGGGGGTGTCAGCATTCAGGGGGAGGGGGGGGCTGCAAAAAATTCAGGCACCTTCTTCCGTCACAAGGAAGCGATCCCGAACGAGAAATTTTGGAACAGAGCCGCCTGGCCTGTTCTGAAAAAATTCCCGAATTTCACCCCCGATTTGGGGTGTCGGCATTCACCGGGGGGGCTGCGAAAAACTCAGGTACCTCCTTTTGTCACAAGAGAGCGATCTCAATCGAGAATTTCTGGAACAGACTCTCCTGGCCTGTTCTAAAAAGATTCCCGAATTTCAACCCCCGATTTGGGGGTGTCAGCATTCACCGGGGGGGAGGGGGGGCTGCAAAGAATTCAGGCACCTTCTTTCGTCACAAGGAAGCGATCCCGATCGAGAAATCTTGGAACAGAGCCTCCGGGCCTCTTCTAAATAAATCCCCGAATTCCAACCCCCGATTTGCGGGTGTCAGCATTCACCGGGGGGGCTGCAAAAAATTCAGGCACCTTCTTCCGTCACAAGGAAGCGATCCCGAACGAGAAATTTTGGAACAGACCCGCCTGGCCTGTTCTGAAAAAAATTCCCGAATTTCACCCCCGATTTGGGGTGTCAGCATCCACCGGGGGGGCCGCAAAAAACTCAGGTACCTTCTTTTGTCACAAGGAAGCGATCCCGAACGACAAATTTTGGAACAGAGCCGCCTGGCCTGCTCTAAAGAAATTCCCGACTCTGGCCCCCGATTTGGGGTTGTCGGCATTCACCGGGGGGGCCCCAAAAAATTCAGGCACCTTCTGTCGTCACAAGAGAGCGATCGCAATCCAGGAATTTTTGAACGCAGCCTCCTGGCATATTCTGAAAAAATCCCCGAATTTCAACCCCCGATTTGGTGGTGTCGGCATTCACCGGGGGGGAGGGGGGGCTGCAAAAAATTCAGGCACCGACTGTCGTCACAAGGAAGCGATCCCAATCGAGAAATTTTGGAACAGAGCCCCCTGGCCTGTTCTAGAAAAATTCTCGAATTTCAACCCCCGTTTTGGTGGTGTCAGCATTCACCGGGGGGCTGCGAAAAATTTAGGCACCTTTTTTGGTACAAGAAAGCGATCCCAATCGAGAAATTTTAGAACAGAGCCTCCTGACCTGTTCTAAGAAAATTCCCGAATCTCAACCCCCGATTTGGGGGTGTCAGCATCCACCGGGGGGGCTGCAGAGAATTCAGGCACCTCCTTCCGTCACAAGAAAGCGATCCCAATCGAGAAACCTCGGAACAGAGGTTCGAATTCAAGAAAAAAAAATTGTCGACTTTCGATTAAGATAATTTATTGGAACTTCAGAGTCATTAATATTATTTAACTCCGTTGCAAAAATTTCATCCACAGATGTTAAGAAACAGTTTGTCCACCAAAAAATCCATCCCTGACAACACATTTTACAAAATATGACAGGAATCGACTGAAATCATGACAATTTGAGTTAAGAGAGTTTTTGACTGTGATCGAGGAATAATCAATGTGTCCGATCCTCGAACAAAAGCCCTCTTTGTTAGGCACGTCGTGGGATAAGACATCACATACAAGATCGCAAAATTTCCATTCACAGATGTTATGAAACAGTTCGTCCATCAAAAAATTCATACCTGACAACACATTTTACTAAATAGTACATATTGGAGTGTGTGAATGAAAACTTTGAGCAATGGACTCATTTATTTCCAATCATTGAAGAATAGTGAAAACGAGTGTTCTTTATGAGTGCTTGTGGGCCTTTCAAGATGAGTAATTGATCAATTTTTAAGGTCATGGAATTGTGAAGACGAGTTATGAAAGTTATTTCAAAATCTTTTCACTTCGGGAGACAAGAAGATTTATCTAGACAACTTAATTTTGACCTGTTGATTTGATGTCATAGTTCCATCTATCAGCACTGACACTTGCCAACGGTAGGTATCAAATTTTTCATCAAAGCCTCATGTACATGACTGCATCAGTGTAGACGATTGATTAGAGAGGATAAGTAAAGTTCAACTGTTTGTATTTCTGATACATGGTATGGATTTCCATGTGACATTAGGGTGACAAATGTGGATCGTGATCTCACTTAAATAAGTCTGTAAACATCTGACATGCAATTGGTCCCTGAATTCCTCAATAAATTACGTTTTGAATGGTGTTTCATCTTATGAGGATGTTAACAACGATTGTAGGAAGCCAGGATGTGGTGAGACAAGACACTCAACGATCCGTATGAGAATATTGTTTGAATAACTCTAACACTACTTTCCTATCTTCAATTATACAGCGACTTGATCCAAAGAAACTTGGTAGATCACGAAATTTGGACTATCCACATATACAAACAATTTGATCTGTATCCAAAATCTTTGAGCAGGTTGCTTTGAATAACATTTGAACACATGAGTTCCAGTGACCTGTAATTTGCTTCAGCATTGCAGCACCTTCAAGGCTCAATAAGCAGCAAATCATTGTCATTGTTGATTTAATCTAGACCTACAACAAGGAGGGCACAGCTTCATTACTCAGCTACAAGATTTAGTCATGGATGTTCGAGGTGGTATCATTGAATTGTAGTGTGGTTACTTACAGCGTGAATAAAACAGCAGCCAAGAGTTTGGCATTCCACGAGACAAGAATTGGACAAATCCATCACCTTTGGTCCATCCAGGATATCTGAAGCGACACGAAATAGAGAAAATCATTACTCAGCTATAACATTTCAATTGTAACAATGGAGTTCATCATTATCCGAGTATTTCAAGGTAACTCGCTTACTTACAGCTTGAGGTGGCGAGTGGTGATAGCATATGTTGGCACTGCTCGAGGTGAGTATCAGGAATGTGACAAAATGACCTTACGGTCACACCATGGACCTGACAAGAAGTGCTAGTTGCATACTTCTGTCAATCGCTGTATATTTAGTCATACACAAAATGTGAAGGTCTGATCTATGGCCAAACTTGAGATGGATATTTGGAGACTTGTAAAAGCGTGGGTGAAAATCATCACCACCTACCCGTGATACTTGAGCTCTGGCAATTTCATCCTCACTTGGAGGCATGGGGTGAAATTATTCTGAATTAAGTATATGCAAGACCTGTCATCGCTCAGTCAATTTTCACTTTACATTCGTACACCTCGATTCGCCTTGACAGCTGTTTGATATGTATTATAATACTTATATATAATATTATATATAATACTTATATATAATAAATTCTATATCCAACTGATGCGGAAGAGGTAGAAAAGATAATTGCGGATTTGAAAGATAAATCAGGAGGTGTGGATCATATACATACAACCACAATTAAGAACTTAAAGAATCACATTTCCAAAACTATAGCGGATATTGCGAACAAATGTTTTGAAACAGGAACTTGGCCGGAACATTTCAAAATTGCGGAAATAGTACCAATATATAAAGCTGGGGACCAAAAAAGGCAACAAACTATAGACCAATATCACTTATTTCCAATCTAGCAAAAATTTTTGAGAAATTAGTATATATTAGATTGATAGGTTTCCTCGAAAAGCATAATATTCTTTCTGAGGATCAGTATGGATTTAGGAAGAATAAAAGTACGAAAGATGCAATAGTCAAAGTGACTGATTTTATCATGAAGAATCTAGGCAAAAGTAATCCAGTAGTGGCCACGTTCCTTGATCTAGCAAAAGCTTTCGATACAGTTAATCACTCCATCCTGCTAAGCAAACTTGAGCACTACGGCATAAGAGGGAAAGCTTCAGACCTTATGAGGAACTATCTAACAAAGAGAACCCAGTTTGTAAGGATAAATGATGAGAAAAGTAAAAATCTCAATGTTGAAACAGGTGTCCCGCAAGGCACTATTCTAGGCCCGTTATTGTTTCTCATATATATGAATGATCTTCTAAGTTTATGTCAAAAAAATTTAATATCTTATGCTGATGACACAGTTGTTTTGTGTGCAGGTGAAAACTGGGATAAAGTTGAGGAAAAAATGAATGAGTTTCTACACGAGATATCTGAATGGCTAGAGATGAATAAACTCGCACTGAATATTCAAAAAACTATTTATATCACTTTTGCAAATTATGATGATACAAAACCGCATACTTTCAATATTCACATCAATGGCAGAGAAATCACCAGAGTAAATCAAGCAAAATATCTCGGTATTACGATAGACTCAAATCTCAAATGGAAAATACAAGTTGAAAATGTGGTGAGAAGATGTAGATATCTACTATATATTTTTGCGAACTTGAAAAAGTACCTACCAAAAAAATCTTTGTTGAACATTTACTACGATTTATTTAATAGCGCAGCCACCTATGGTATTATTGCCTGGGGAAACGCCTACAAGAACTCAATGGGCCCTTTAATCGGGCTACAACAAAGACTTTTTAAAATACTAGGAATAATTAATCAGCATCAGATAATGTGTGAAGAAATGGCAAATAGAAAGCCTTTAGACATCAAGAGCATATACATACTAGAAGTACTGATGTACAAATTCAAAGATTTGAGCACTACTTATGAAAAGAATGTCAGTGTTACTAGAAATAAGATATTACCATTGCCTAAAGTAAAATTAGTAGTAGAACAAAAAGCTATAGAATATGTGGCAATAAAATATTTCAACATGCTACCCAAAGAAATAAAGGAACAGAAATGTACAAAACAAACATTGAGAAAAAATATACAGAAATGGTTGAAAATGTATCTAGTTGAATAGCATTTAGAAGACGAAGTGATAATATTTTGGAAGTTATTTATTTTCTTTTTCTTATTTAACTTATCTTTTTTATTTTCATCTATTTATAGCTTTAGTACATAGCCTTAAGCTATTTTTTTGTCTCATTCCAGTTCTGCGCACAGATAATTTATTACCTTCAGCAGATTGTTATTTGTATGACAATTGTATGGGCTGGAGTTTTGAAATAAATTGAAATTGAAATTGGAATTGAAATACCTTCATCCCAATAGGTTAGAACACGGCGATAGGGGAAGTACGGCTTCGGTGGTGGGGAACGGTAAGCGACGTCTCGCGCGCTCGCTTCGTGCCTTTCGCTCCGTCGTCCCGTCGTATGGCGTGCGCATCTTGCGCATCGTGCTCGTCGTGCGCTCGCTCGTGCGTTCGCTTGTTCGTAATCCAGACCCAGCAACCGATGCCCGTCTCTCGTGCGCGCTGAAGCACTCGCGACAATGAAGATTTCGTCAACTCCTCGTACCCGACCTTCACACTCCCGAGATCCGCAGCACAGAGTAACCACGCTACACTGTAAAAAAAATTTATGTAAATTTACCACTCTCAGAGGGAGTAATGCTTGGATACCACTCTGGGACTTGTGATTTTACAAGCGGTTTGTAAATTATTTTACCGTCCGACGGTAAATTTCATACAGCAGCGCCACCGCTTCGTCAGCTGAAATTTACCGTCGCGGTTGTAAATTTCTGGCTGATGATTACATTTTTTTTCCTCATTGAGCACAGCAGAGTAGATAGAAGCTCGGATGAGAGTGTAATGTGAATGTTGTGTACAAATATATCGAATTTATTAGATTATTTGATGACACGCATGATATAAACTTATTTTAGAATAGTTTGAGAGGAACACAGTTTTGTAAAAGATAACCTCAGAACCAAATCCTACTCCGGGCGGAACGACCGCACACAATGAAGTCACGAGACTTGACTTCAATTTTGAAATAATCAGAGCAGACCGGATTGCCCTGGACTGCTCGGGGATGTCGTCGGAGTCACAGACTCCCTCTGCAGCGGCAACCTCGCGATGCCGAAGAGAGGCGAGGGCAGTTTAGATGTTTACAGATTGAGTCTTCTGCTCGCGAGTCTAACTCAGCTTACTCTGCTTACTCGCGTCACGCACGCGCAGTACATACTTCTGTGGGATGAAATTTACCACTCTGAGAGTGGTATCCAAGAATTACCCCGTCTGAGAGTGGTAAATTCACAAGCGCTAGTAAACTCACAAAAATTAGCTGAAATTTACAACTATCAGAGTTGGATATTCACCGACCTGTATTGTAAATTTACATTAATATTTTTTACAGTGTATGCTACCAAATGTCTGAATGCAAAGTTCATTCTATGCGTCGAAATCGAAAGTGGAAGCGATTTTTCTGGGATCTCAGGGTAGGAAAATTACAATACTCACGATTCACTGTAACTGAATACTTTCAATCGTAACAATAGTGTAGAACAAGTGTAAAACAGATTTAGGTCACGGCACGAGGAGGAAATATATATTTGAGAGAGAAAATGGGCAAAGGCGCGAGCGCGGGAGCGCAAAACGCGCCCAAAACTACACAACTGTATTTAGAGAATACACTTGCTCGGTGGTCAGCGGATAACTGATTTGCGATCGATGGCTCTGGGCGAAAGAAGATGTAATGAGAGGAACGCGAGAACTATCTAGAAGGTTCGGGAAATATTCAAATTGTACATGTGTAAGTCTATGAGACGGCGCAACGGCAAAACATCGAGTGTCTCTTTTTTTCATATTTTATACAACGCATGAATAAAACTACTTCGATTCAGAATCGGACATCTTGATTATATTATAGTAATTTTCTTACGGGTATTATTTCGAGAGTGAGAAAATCAAATATCATTCAAGCCCTTATAATGTATAATGGGAGTATACTGTTACATATGCACGGCGGGTCGGAACGGTGGAAAAGTGTCAGGTGCGTGATCATGAAAAATACCAATTGGATATGTTTCGGGCTAGTCTCTAGATCATTTTCCAGAAAGAATTAAAATCATCGGTCGGGGACTTTTAAAATAATCGTCATTTTTGTGTTATTCAAATTCACGCGTTCTGATACTTCAACGATCCGTTTCCAATCACTCGAGCTATGACCTTTCAACTCAGAATAACTCTCAGAACTGATCAGACAACAATATCCCCATGTATATAAATCATTCTGAAGCAAGCTGGACGAAACCGTCACCAGGGGGTCTGGAAAAAATCCGCAAAAAATTTTTTCCATTGGTACTATGTTGAAATAGTACAAAAAATCTTTTTAAAGATTCTTTCGGCCCCCCCCCTGTGGGCCCCAGGGCCCATGAAAGGGCCATTTCAGGCTCTTTTGTAGCCTATTCTAGGAAAATCATAGTTCCAACGGAATTCAATACTTTTCAACGTACTTGGGCGCATTTTTTTCGTCGAGACTAGTACTTTTGAAAAAAAAATTGTCCAAGGCCACTCAGTGAGCCTGACGACTCCTGCAAGCTAATTATTGAGAGCAAATCTTAGCGATTTTTGGGCATGCTTCAAAGCGATCTAGCTCCTACAAGACATGTGATAATCGACTCCTGCAGATGGTCATTTCGAAGGTCTTGAGAAAACCTACAATTTGTCCACCTGCAGAAGTCGACCATCGTACTTTCCATAGGAGCTATAGCCGATACAAGTTGAGCTATTTACAAAAAGGTCGAAAATTGAGGACTCGATTCCAAAAATATATCTTCATTTTTTTCTACCAAACTTGTGCGAAAATGTTCTTTCAGACATCTACTTTCAGTAAAGAAAATTTGGCGGAGGTTATTTTTTTTCGATTTTTTTCGCCGAGCGTTACAAAATGCCGCATTTCGTGGTTTTAGCAAAAACGGCATCTTGGACCACGGTCACATATGTTCCCATCTCGACTGATGTGCACCAATCTGTGTGGAAGTACTTTCCAAAGTACCCTCAAGTACGTGTAAGAAGTTGCGGGGACGAGCCTCCAGCCAGGAGCGAGCTGTAGGATCTATTGACCGTGTCAAAAATAGGCATTATTTTGGCTATTCGAGCGTAAGCGACCGAGAGCATGATTTTACTTGTTCTGGCTCACAAATAAGATTATGGGCTAGAATGAGGATCCAAACATACTTTTCCGAATCAAAATGACCATCTAAACACAATTCCGAGGTCAGTTTTGCTCTCAATAGTCGTCCCTCTGCCCCTTAAGAACTTAGATTCTGTCGACGGGTTCTGACACCGTTGAGGCACTAGACGACACTCTAGAGCTATACTGACCTCGGAATTGTGTTCAGATGGTCATTTTGAGTCGGAAAAATATGTTTGGATTCTCATTCTAGCCCATTATCTCATTTGTAAGCCAGAACGAGTAAAATCATGCTCTGAGTCGCTTACGCTCGAATAGTCAAAATAATGCCTATTTTTGACACGGTAAATAGAACCTACAGCTCGCTCCTGGCTGGAGGCTCGTCCCCGCAACTTCTCACACGTACTTGGGGGTACTTTGGGGAGTACTTTCACACAGATTGGTGCTCATTAGTCCAGATGGGAGCATATGTGACCGTGGTCGAAGATGCCGTTTTTGCTAAAACCACAAAATGCGGCATTTTGTAACGCTCGGCGGAAAAAATCAAAAAAAATAACCTCCGCCAAATTTTCTTTACTGAAAGTAGATGTCTGGAAGAACATTTTCGCATAAGTTTGGTGAGAAAAAATTGAGATATATTTTTTGAATCAAGTCCTGAATTTTCGACTTTTTCGTAAAGAGCTCAACTCGTATCGGCTATAGCTCTACGATAATCGACTCCTGCAGGTTGTCAAATGTAGGTTTCTTCAAGACCTTCGAAATAACCACCTGCAGAAGTCGATTATCACATGTCTAGTAGGAGCTAGATCGCTTTGAAGCAGGCCCAAAAATCGCTAAAATTTGCTCTTAATAATTAGCTTGCAGAAGTCGTCAGGCTCACTAAGTGGCCTCGGACAATTTCTTTTTCAAAGGTACTAGTCTTGACGAGAAAAATGCGCCCAAGTACGTTGAAAAATATTGAATTGCGTTGGAACTATGATTTTCCAAGAATAGGCTAAAAAGGGCCTGAAATGGCCCTTCCATGGGCCCTGGGGCCCACAGGGGGGCCGAAAAAATCTGAAAGAAATTTTCTCGTACTATTTTAACATAGTACTAATGGAAAAAAATTTTTGTGGATTTTTTCCAGACCCCCCTGGTGACGGTTTTGTCCAGCTTGCACCAGAATGACTCATATCCATCCATATCATTCGTTAGCCTGGCCTCAACCCGTCAGGGATGAAGTCGTGGTGATATACCTTGAGATTAGTGTTAGTGAGGAGGAATACCCACGTTATTTTGATCAAAAGTCGTTCAAAACGACCATTCAGTCAGGATACAGTGTCATTCATACAACAATATGATCTATATAAGTTACATCACATTCAACAGTACACGCGTATGTGATATCCATGCATGTTAGAGACTCACTGGTATGCGAAATATGTGAAATACCCATGAAGATTCACGCTAGATATGAAAGAGATTAGGCCTCCCTATTTCATCTTTCTCGTATGACTAGGTTTTATCATATCCACAAATGAACAGAGTTGATCTCGAATCCCTAAGATTGAAAGTGATCTCGAGAATTTATCACCAGCGCCCAATACTTGTGGAAGTTGGGATTTCAATTTCGAAAAAGAACCATGATTTTTCATAGCCAGCAGACTTTTGAGTCTATACATCACAGAGTTCTTCAAATGTCGACGGAGGATAAGACTCATCACGATCATCCCGAATGCCCAAATCTCATACTACGAGTTGTATGTGAGTTCAATGGATTACATTTGGAATTGATTATCTACCACTTGTTGTTTTCCTGATCTTTCTGCCATCAAAGTTCAGGAGATGTTCGTGTACTCTTTTTTTTTTTTATTGAGGAATTCGTTCGTGTACTCTTGATTTGAGATTTCATCTAGAAGAATGTGTGACGATTGAACAGGAAGAGTGATATAATTTTGATTCAAGAAGGTTGTAATCTCAGCCCTACTCGCTCTCTTAACCATTCCGAGTGAGCCCCCCCCCCCCCATTGTGGCAAATTGGAAAGAGTGAGATTCACTCGAGCATGAGTGGAATTTCCACCCCGAAAGAGTTTCGGAGTTGCCACAAAGAAGGGGGGAGGGGGTAACTGGAGAAGGTCAAGAGAGAGCTCACAACAAAAGGAGGTGACGAGTGAAAAGTTCTAATATCCCAATTGGTGATTGGAGGATGTTATTGATGTTCAAACATGACTGTGGGATACGATTAATACCTTAGTGAATCCAAGAATGATGTATGATTTGTTCAAAAAGTATAGATCAGTTGTGGATTCACCTCTTGGGGTCTGTTTCCGATCAAACGAATATTCGCCTATATCTGTTATATGCATCGCTCAATGGGGATTCTGACACCACATACGCGTTGAAATGTACACGATTATTACATGGAATGTGACAAATATGGATCATCTTGGGATGGCTCTGAATCCTGACTAAATGTTCGTATTGAACGACTTTTGACCAGGAAAATGTACTCTCTCTCACGCTAAACCTCAATCTACATCGCCACATCTTCATTTCTGGCGGGCTTGGACCAGACCAACGAATGCTATGGATGGATATACGTGGGAATATTGTTGTCTGGTCAGTTCTTGTGTTATGATCATTGGTGTATGAATGACACTGTATCCTGATTAAATGTTCTTTTTGAACGACTTTTGATCAAAATAACGTGAGTATTCCTCCTCACCAACGCTAATCTCAAGGTATATCACCACGGCTTCATCTCTGGCGGGTTTGGGACCGGCTAACGAATGATATGGATGGATATACATGGGAATATTGTTGTCTGATCAGTTCTGAGAGTTATTCTGAGTTGAAAGATCATAGCTCGAGTGATTGGAAACGGATCGTTGAAGTATCAAAACGCGTGAATTTGAATAATACAAAAATGACGATTATTTCAAAAATCGCCGACCGATGATTTTAATTCTTTCTGGAAAATGATCTAGAGACTAGCCCAAAACATATTCAATTGGTATTTTTCATGATCACGCACCTAACACTTTTTTACCATTCCGACCCGCCGTGTATGGTAGCGTGCCTGAATCTGTATTTTGACAACAATAGAGTGTTGTTATATCGTCAGTGATTAAAATAGTAGCGTGTATATTCAACGGGAATTTCCCTGTTATTATCACCGAGCGGTCGTTACAATAGTATTTTTGACAGGGAAGAATGTTACTAGAAAGTTTAGGTGATTTCTCTCTCTCTGAAAATATTTTGTGGCACTGAATACCCTCATTTCTGTCAGACGATTTGTACGCTTAATATTTTACTTATAGGTATAGTTAGAATGGAACAATTAAAGTCTATCTCGGTCTCTCTCTCTCTCTCTCATTTCATAGAATATATTTCAATATTGGATCAACAGTTCATGGCTGTTGAAGGGAAAATATTGTACGTTCAAGTCTCCTTTCGAAATGTTGTTCTTCCGACGTATTCGCTGCCATATCTTGACAGAGATGTCTCATTAGGTACGGGTTCTGTTTTTTTCTGGCGTAATAACTCCATCATTACCTGGTATTCCAAAAATCTTCTCCATCAAAAACTCTTCTGGTGTGAAAATTTCGTCATCACTTGATAAGCTGGTCTCGTTTGTACTATTTTTTGCGATTCCGACTCTCCGTCCTCGTTCAGTATATTGGCTCCATCTATCATGGGTAATTTTTCCTCCACATTTCCAACCTTATTTCCTGGACCTTGACCATTTTCCTCGAGCTTTGCCAAAATTGTATTCCCGGCACGAGGGCCTGAGTTGTCTTTATTGATTTCCATATCTTTTGTCATCAAGATTTCTCCATCGAGAGTTGCGTTTGTATCCTAAGCCTGTGGTTGACCTATTTGTGGCATATTTATAATAATTGATCCCAGTGGATGGTTTGTCATTGATTGATTTTTACGTCGACATGGTATGTATCCTGAAACAAGTCTTCTCGTGATTAGACAAGGGAACCCCCTAGGCAAAAGACTCTTGCGATGCATAGGACAGTGGTGGAAATCAATAGATAATAAAGCCCTGAATAGATGAGGTGGGGATGTTAGTTGTCATATTTGTATGCATTTTTTTTACTGATCTGCATGGCTACGATGCAACCTGATTCCTCCTGTTATATCCGGTTTTTATTGCATTCCATGCTTGCTTAGTTATATTTCTCGGTGCAAATACGGTTCTCAATTTATGCTGTGAACTATAACTTTTTGAGCAGACTCGGACCACGCGTATAGTTCTTCTTGGATATCGTTTTGTCAGGGTCAAATGAACTTCAAAGAAGGTGCCGGGTTCATCCGACGATCAATTCAAGCCACCACAAGAGATGAATATAATTTGACCGTCCGATTTCCGTGTCACTCAAGTACTTTCAAAGTGCTCCAGAATCCATTTGCCCTCTGCTCCCATCAACTAAATTGAAGATTCTATCTGTACCGTCTCTTTGCTCAATGTTTCAGCTTCGAAATGAGCTATTGTGAGCTTCAATTTGACCTGTAGATTTCGAGTAATCAACGTTCGCACACCTTCGGCTTTTTTGTGCAAGTAACTGCAGTTTTCCACCATTAAACACCCACCATTGTTCCATTTTTCATTCTCCGACTCGTGGAAGTGTTGAAAGAGTTGGACACGTTGGTCATCCACCCTTTGAAACATTCACAGGGCAACTTCCTATAATATTCAGTCTGACAGGATAAAATTATCCATTTTCCACTAGTCGGCTCAACTGACAAAAATCTCAACTTTGCTCTTTTGGTCCTCGCTTCACTGTAAATGATCTCATTCTAAACGGGTATTGCGAATTTTTTGGAGTATCAGAAGGTTGTAGGTAGGTAATTCATTGGAACAATACTCCTAGAGAGTCATGGAAACACGTTTAGACGCGTCCGATATCTATTTTTGCTCGCGATCCCATTGTATCGGAGATGGTCCAGGGTTTTCCTACAATTCGATGGTCATTCTTAAAATGGTCTGCCACGAATGATCATCATCGAGTTTGGTTCCTTAGGTATGATTCAAGCTCAATTGGAATCAATTCGAACCAGTACTTCCCGAGTTACGCGTACTTTCGCTTACCGCAAAAATTATCACTCGGATACTCATATTTCACTGAATTATCTGTGATTAATGTACCTAAGCCATGTCTATGAGCTATAAACTTGGTTCCCCGAGTATTATAGGATCTGAAGCACCCAACCTGATCCTAAGGGATGCTTTCTGAAGAACGGAGAGCGAGTACCGAGCTGACAATCCCTTGAAATGCGGTCGCTCTAGTCGCGAGTCAGCTTCTCTCCACAGTATATATACTCATATAGCCATATATAGTTATAGCCATGTAGTTTGGAGAGAGAAAAACTTTATCGCTCTCAGCTGTGGATCATTTTCCATCAGCCACAAGAAATTCTCTTTCTTTCCCGAGTTGACTTTAACTCTCAATTGTAGTTCATTCACATTATTCTTGGACCAGATACTATGTGGGATTCTGATTAAAAAGGCGTGAAAAAGGGTTCTTTCGATGGGTAAAGTTGTTAACTTCCAACTCTGAAATGTTCCAAAACCCTCTTTTTTCGGAGTTTTTTCTATCAAATGATTGTATAGCTCTCGGAAAAACCTTCAATTTAAGCCTTTACACGTTCAAATCGGATGAAAATTGACCGAGTTATGGTACTCTCCTGTGTGCATTCATTCATGTACGAGGAGTTGTAATTTATATGGTTTTTCACCCTACTGTGGTCATTTGAAAATTTTGGGTAGTCGGTCGGTTCTGAGTCTGATAGCATACATTTTAAGGAATGTTCATTAGGGTGGTCCGGGAAATGGAATTTTTTCCAAATCAAAAGGCTTGGGGTCTCAGTTTTCGCCATTTTGCACGTGGATGGGAGAAAATTTTTCCTTCGATTTTTAAAATAAGGTTTTCTGCTGGAGCAAGAGCCCTGAAGATCTTTAAAATGAAGGTTTCCTACTCGTTTTCTGCGTTATTTTTCAAACTGATCGTATGAGGCGGAGATCGCACCCGGGATGTGAATCATCTTACAAACCATCATTTCTTGTGTATTCTTGCTCGTAGAAACCGAATTCGTGGTCCGCTTGAGCCTCAGAAGTGAAGACTCTCTGTAGAATGCAAGACAGCGATCGTAGCGTAAAAACGGCGATTTTCCGGAAAACAACAAATTACGTTAAAATCGCTATCTGTGACAGAACCCTCTATTTCTGGGTCCAGAACAGCACCAAACTACTTTTTCTTAAGTATTTCGACCTGCTGAAAACGATCCCGGTGGTTTTAGGGAGCTTGGATACGTAAAATGTAGGTATTGAGCAGATGACGACGAGCGATTTTCATCCTATGCTTATACATTGACTGCATATCGTTGTACACGGGCTTTGACACATTGATCATCGGCTCCTCTTCACTTGAATTGCACGCACCAACGCTACCTAAAACCACCGGGATCGCTTTCAGCAGGTCAAATTGCGGAAGAAGAAGTAGTGTGGTGCTATTTTGGACCCAGAAATAGGGAGCTCTTCCACACATACCGATTTTAACGAAATTTGTTGTTTTCCGAAAAAGTGCCGTTTTTACGCTACGATCGTTGTCTTGCATTCTACAGAGAGCCTTCACTTCTGAGGTTCAAGCGGACCACGAATTTGGTTTCTACGTGCAAAAATACATAAGAAATGATGGTTCGTAAGAGGATTTACATCCTGCGTGCGATCCCCGCCTCATTCGATCAGTTTGAAACATAGCGCAAAAATGAGTAAGAAACCTTCATTTTCAAAAATCTTCAGGGCTCTTGCTCCAGCAGAAAACCTCATTTTGAAAATCGCAGAAAATTTTTTCCTTCATCTACGCGCAGAATGGCAAAAACTGGGACCCCAAGCGTTTTGATTCGGAAAAAATTCCATTTTCCGGCCCACCCTAATATATAGCACATCTCGGATCTGACGCGTTAGTTGTGCAGAATATAAGCTGGATGACTGGTGGTTTCTCTTGTCCTGACAGATGCAAATATGGACAGTTGCATTATTCATATCAGTTGTTTATTGCATGAATTATCGTTACGATTATGATCGATACCGATCATCATATAAACTTCCTCATATTTAGCGCAAACATTCAGACAAAAACACCGACCAAAAATTCATCTGTCTCACGGCATGCTCAAAAATCAAGTGAAGATTCATGCCTATTCCTTTGCACAAAAATACTTCATAAAAACTCCAAGCTACATATCATTTCAGTTAATTTCCATAACACAAAACCGTTGACTCATTGCATCGGCAGATTCTCATTGGTATACCCGGCAAACGACCTCTGTAAACATTTATTATCATGGCAAATTCATATAACTGGGTGTTCTAATAATGACGAACACCACTAGAAGTCTCAGGAACGGAATCGAAGCATTTCAAAGGGGAACATGCAGGGCTTTACCTGGAAAACAGCTATATGCGAAAATTTGAATTTCCCATCTCGGAATTGAAATTTGCGTATGTAATCACAAAATATAGGAGGTTTAACATCATACTTTGATGAAAAACTAACAGTAGAGGTCCGCAATTGGATGGAAAATTTTTGAGACTGAAATATGACATGATCAAAATTTCACCTAAAAAGCTACCTTTGGTACAAAAATAAATGTGTATTTTGTCGTAAATCAAACAAATTTCATGATATTGATGTGGAAATCGGTATGAATATTCTCTAAAATGTATTTCACCAGAATCAGAATCGACCGACAGCCAAGAAATTTTCAACCCCTCACAGTGGAGTCAAAATCAATGTAAAATACGCTTATCCATACATAAGCGAGAGGACGCGAAAAAGTACCATAACTTGGTCAGTTTCCATCCAATTTTGATGTTCAACAGCTCAAATTTAAGGTATCTATAAGAGCTATCAGACCATTCTACTTAAAAATTCGAGAAAATCAAAATCTTGGAAATTTCCGTAGTTGAAAGATCACATTTTCACCGTTTCGAAAGAATCATTTGTCATGCATTTTTAACCAAAATCTTTCATAGTATTTTGTCCGGAAATATTATTAATGAGTTAAACCTGAGATTCAAAATCGAATCGAGGAAGGAAAAGTATTTCTTGTGGCTCTCGGAAAACGATCCCACAGCTGCAAGCGATGAAAATACTATCGCAGGAACGAAGGAGAAACAGTGGGAATGACCGATAGAAATAATCGGCTTTCTCTCGGCTCAATTCGAAATCGCCTAGTGCCCCTATTGCGTGTCACAATATTTGAAGGCAAAATATGTGAGACGATTTTTATTCCTATCAGATTGGATCCTTTTGATAAGGTTGAAGTTATTTATACCATTTTCTTACATGATCCGAGACGCGAGTTCGAAAATGCTCTGAGACTTATTTTTGTGCCTGTTTTCGGATTCCTTAATTTTTTATATTCGTTGAGCGTTTATTGAGCTTTTGTGACTTAATGATAGAAAATGGGAGTTCGGATAATCAACCAAAGGAATTTACTTGTTACTGACATTGTTGTGCAAGTGCATCTAATTTTATTGTTTTGTAATTCTTTTATCCAATGTTTCATTGTTTTATTGTATTTTCTTGATGGCCAATGTGTCATCTTTCAACTTTACATCTTTCCCCGTGAAGACGAAGAGTTTCACAACAAGCTTGTTATGTATGATAGTTCTCAGGAATGAATTTCTTCGATTCAAATTTTCTGCGTTCATTCTATCTGACACGCTTGTATGCACTCTAGGTTTCCTTCTCACACGTATGCTGAATGCACTAGTCATGTGCAGTGCTTTTTGAATGTGAGCGCTTGCAAGACCAAAATTTCCCTTATCTCGTTGCAGATTAGAATGCTAGCAGTTCCCTTGTATTGCAATCCTGCTGTGGTGTTTGCAACTTCTAGTATGAGCACAGAGAAAAATGTCAGAAATTGGATGCCAATTATAATTGTAGAATTCTCAAGTGAAGAATCTACTGATGTGTGTTGTTGATTTGAGAATAATGGGCTTAAAGGCCAAGATATGTATCATTCCTAGCTACTGTTTTACAATATCAACAATGATCCCCAGATAAGTATAATTGGAGGATTCAGGATTTGGTCTCAAATCGGGATGGCTGCCAGGAACTGTCTCCAGACTAGCAGTTTAATAACTTTTCCAAATACTCCAGCCAAGCCAAGCTTTCAAGATTAGCCCGTTTCCCTGCAATCATTTTTCGTAATTTTATTTGAGCTGTGAACCGAACTAAAGCATTCTGGAGGAAAATGTGCGTGCAGGGTTAATTCCTCTTTCATATATCATCTAAATCCTTGGAGAGGAAGAAAGTCGCCATGAAAGACGAGATGATCATCGGGAATACTCTTCAAGCAAGTAGGAGTTGGTATGGAAAATTAAAAATTTGAGAAATTTTGGGCCTCACTAATATCTGAGCAACTCAGTCATCTGACCCCATAATCAACGGAAAGAAATACAACTTTTATCAAGCTAACTTCTATGACTCCGTTGTCAACCGCGCATTCTTCGGACGCACACCATCTTCATTTTCATGAGATGCTTCGAAAAAGTGAATCGATCTGAAAAAGGAGGCCGTCGTGTGAGAATTTTTGAGGAAATTACACGAGATTGCTTATACTCTCCTAATCGCGTTTTAGGTTCGCGCGTTTTAGTATCTCACTGAAGGATTGTATATTTTCGAGTAATTTTGGGGTTCATTCAGAATCGCGCGTGTTTGTTACCTTCATAAAAATGATGTATTTCGGCCTTGTTTGAGATTTTTGTTGCCCAACGTGACGCGATGTGGCAACCATTTGACTGTTGTGTTTGAACGTGAGAACGGAATTCGATATGTAAAAAATGTTTCTCGTAATTTCACTGCTTAAATCAGCTACCTGCCTAGCGGAGAGCCACCCTAATTAATTGACTTGATTAGTTTTCTTTTGCTTGATCTGCGCTGCGGTTCATTGTGACCCGTGTTATGTGAACCTTCAACAATCTTCTTGTTGAATTCGCCGATCACGCATTTCTCGGAATTTTGATAGTATTGTTCTTATCTTTATTCTTCATCCTTCTGAACTTGGAAGGCTATTCTCGTTTTTGTTTTATCTCCCATTTGAGCCAGATGAAGTGCCACTCTTCTGCTTCGCCTACATGGCTTTTATCTCTTGTTCCCTAAAACTTCTTCCGTTTTCGTAATTTGTAGCTGTAACCTATAGTATAATTTTTACCCGAAGCTCAGTCTCATTTGAATCTTTAAGTGAACTACCCGATCACAGATCCTTTTGTTCTCGCCATTTCTGTATTCCCGTGTTTTTGTGATTCTTGAGTAATCTGATCCTATCAAGATGCAGCGTGAAAACAATAACTCCAACGTCAACAACAACAACAATAACGGCCATTATCCATTCTTCCTGTTCATGGATCCGCGGGTGAGGCCTGTGATAGTGCCCAACCTTCAACCGATTGTTTCCCCTACGGAGAGTTTCCAGGGAACTTGGCCGGCATTCGGGTCTTTTGCCCCTAATTACTCGACTTGGGGTAATCGTCCGGGCGCAGTGATGGGTCCGCGCTCTTATTTATCTCTACCACCTCCAGGGTTCCATGGCACCCCTGGAGCGATTGCCCAGGCTCTCTCCTTGGCTGTGAAACAGCCTCCGACCGTACCTCAACCTGCTTTGAGAGACGAGGCCTCTGCCGTTGGGGTCCCTTCGTCCCGTCCCACCTCTCGTCGTCGACGGGTGAGTTATTGTGATTATTGTTTCAAGTGATCATCTATTACTTTACCTTTCTCTATCAGGAATGACTATCCTTGTAAAAATACAGAGTTGATTTCAAGCTAGCTGTCTGTGCTAAGAAAAATTAACTATACTCACAGTCTTCACCAGTTTTCACTAACTATAGAATCCATTTGTCAGAGAATTTATATGATTATTCATTCGTCCATGGGTCGATCAAAGAGGTCCAAGATTTTCTTTGCACATTGGCCCGAAAATTGATGTCGAGTAAATGGACCAAAATGAGCTTCAAATCACTCGTTCGTTACTTTCATCACTTTCTTATTCCCGTATCTTTTCAGTCATCGCGTTCAACGACGTGATTTTTCCCGTGATTAGAATATTACACCAGAGAACTTTCTCTTCCCTTCGTTTTCCATTTGCCCTTATTTTGAAAATGTCGTACCACTATGGTTATGATCGTTAGCGTAGAATTTCATCTCAGGATACATCCACCACTTGAGTCACAACAGAACTCTCAAAAAAATTCTGCTTCAGAATTCGAGAAAGAGAGAGAGAAAAAAAAAGTTGAAACTTCGGAACCTTTACTGAAAACATCGGAATCAAATTAGGACCAGTCATCTCTTTTTTATATCAGTTTGACACCCAAAGGTGATACTCAGACAACTGATATTCATCACTTTTCGATATTTTGCTGATCAACAGCAGAAAGTTTCCTGAATAACCAGTCCTGAATAGTTAAAATCGATTGTTTTGAAGATTCACTATTGTTTGATTTCAAACGCGATTGTATTCATTTCTCAGGGTCGGCGTGGAGCTACTCGTACTGCGCAAACTATCGCTCCTTCCCCAGTGGAAGCTGCTATGCCTGGGCCCTCTGGATCCGTGAACCTAGAGTCACCCTCACCCCGCCACCAGTGGCTGTTAGTGCCCCTGTTATGGACGAGCCTTGGAGTTACTGGGACGACGGTTCTGGTGAAGCCGGAACGCTTGGTTCAGTTGTCGAATCTGGCACGGCGCCGTTTATAACTCGAGGCCTACTCGATTCTGCGCCTGCGCGTGATAATCGACGGGCCTATCGTAAGGCGTAGAGCTCGTACACGGTCGCGGTTCGGCTGGCTCCTGGGAATCTGAAATGGCAGCGCGGACAACGCTTGGGTCTGCTAGCGTCAGACATCGTTCATCGTCCGTCGGAGAGGCGCCGGATACGGTCAGGTCGAGCACTCTTGTCGTGCGGCGAGGCGTAGGTACGAACTCGGGTGTGTATTTCGAGACCTTCAGAGGAGGTTGGTATTCTTCAGGGTAGACCTCAGTCACGGAACTAGCCCCTCCTGGTATTTTCGTTGGCCGTTCCGGCGAGGGCTGGGTCTTCTTCATACGCTTACAAACCTTGTACTTATGAATGTTCGGTATCTGCTGCTGTTGCTGGAACTACTGGATGGCTGGATCTCTGGACCGTTGCTATTGTTACTTAGGGGCCGGGTTCGTTCGGTTGTTAAGTGCTGAAGCACAAATGGAAGCAGTGGTGACAATCAATGTGGCTTCATTAACTGACTCTACACAAAACTGGCATTATGGAAGACTCTATACAGAACTGGCGTTATGAAATGCGTTATACAAAATGAGAGTACAGAATGGCAATGCAAAACTCGTTATGTGGTTACTCGAGCGAGGCTGAGGTTAAAGGTCTGGGTCTCAAGCCCCAAGTCTGCTGGCGGGCGTCTGTAGGCTCCTTATGTAGACGAAATGACGTCATTAGCTGAGTGGCGTGGTTACGCCCTCGAAAGCCTCTAACTGGTTACTGGTGCTGCGTGCGCATCCTCTCCTTGATGCGCCATCATGGATCTGGCGGTGCCGGCTAGTGAAAGGGGACGGGCTGTTGCCTAATTCAAGCGCGTCCATAATCGATCGAGCGCGTCGTGGATCCGCGCACTGGAGGGGAGACTCTCTCTCGTCCGTGGAGCGTCTCTGATTGGTTGTCGGTTGCGTCATCTAATAAGGCCTCCCCTCGGTATGCAGCGGAGCCGGGCTTGTTGTTGCTAGGTGGTGGTGTCGGCGTTGCCAAGCGTATGCGACGTTGCCGAGTCTCATGGCCTTATACCGTAATGAGGTAATGGCTGTACAGCGAGTGTTGTTTGTCGACCGCCCCCCTTCGGCTGTTGCGATGCTGCATCTCATGTCCTCTTGGCGTTGCTTGGCTTATGCGTGTAGCTGTTGCTGGCCCTTGCTTTGGCTTGAGGCTTGTCCGATGTCCGTTGCCGACGGCTTCTATGCCGTGTATCCGCAAGGAGTTCTGAAATCAAGAGCCCCAGTTTGAAACTCGTAAATCATGTCAACAACGTGTTCTCAGACCAACGTGAACGTTGGCTCATGGTTAATTCATCATCAAATTCCAATATCCTTATTTAGTCGAGAGCCACCCTTAGCACAAGACACAACCTTGCGTGAATGCGGATCGTCACTTTATATCTTTGACTACGCGTGGGGACTCTCCGGCACGAAGCACAATCTCGTGTGAATGCGGAATGATAGTTTACGTCTTTGACTATACGTAGGAGTCGCTCTTTGGCACAAGGTACGGTCTTGGGTGAATGCGGAATGATAGTTTGCACCTTGGACTACGTGTGAAAAGACCGTTTTCCTCTTCTTGTAGTACGAATCGAGATTCTCCGAGTTGTAGGTCCGCGGTTATCTGGGACCGAGAGTTTCATACCTTAACACCCCTTATATTAATCTAGAAAGCCCAGTAAGGCCGGAGAGAACGTCAATTTCGTGCGTCATCCAGTGATGAAGGTGATTTGGCTGTTGAACGTTTATCCGAAATTCCCCACAATGATGGGCTTTGGCGCTGTCCCTGCAGTTGTGACGTAGAACTAAATCTTTTGCCCCCAGATATTCATCCTGCTGGAATGTCTTGGCCGAGTTCACCCAATTCTTCACGCGTTTCCCCAGTCGTGCGTCCGGAGACTCGATCTTCGAGTCATTCTGGAATATTGAATCATTTTCATGGTCGTGCGATCCGTACCCGACCCTCGACCCCTATTGAGGCTCCACAAGTCGTGTCACCCGCGGCTCAATCGCTAATTAATGCTCAATCTGCGAACAGTTTGATAATTTCTCGCGTCTGCGCCGCGCTTGGTCGGCTTCACGACGAGCTGACCGAAATAACTGGAGTGGAACCCCTTGAGTCGTTCTCCCATGATTTCGTTAGTTTCCCCTTAACTTCGCGCGGCCTATGCTCTGTTTCGGGGACTCCCACTGCTACTTCCCTCGTGACTGATCTAATGCGCGGCCTCCGTATTAATATTAGTTCTGCTTCTCCTATACGACCCAATAATGCACACGGTGTCAATCTTCTAGATTTGAATATTCCGGTGGGAGGTGGCGTTGCAAGTAACGCCCCATTGATCGATTTGGCCACCGGGGCATCTGATGTACCTAATGTAGTAAACGGTCGCCTCCTTTCATCTCCATCTATAAATCTACCTCTTCATCCCAAACACTGGTCTCCTGAACCAGATGGCCGTGTTCGTGTCCCTGTCTCCTTCGCCGCGTTCTCCGTAAATGTTACACGTTCCATATATTCCTGTTGTCTTCGCGACGACTTAATTTATCCCCGTTTCTTTGAATGTACTCACGGCCATGATCTATGTCCAGTTTGCGTCTACAAGGTAGAGGTTTGCCCCCTCTGTCGCGGTGATGTGGTGCGTTATCGGAATATCTCCTTGGAACGAGAGATGGAAGATCTACCATTTCCGTGTCGCTATTACTATCTCGGGTGTAGAGAGTATCCTAAGAGTCCTGATTGTTACGCTCGTGTTAATTCTTGCAGATATAACCCGTCTTGACGCGAGAATGGAAGAGTTCAGCGTGTGAGGTCCCCTTCCCCTTTTTTTGACTGATTGCGTTACCTATTAGTTTATATTCGCTCTTTGTATCTGCGTCGAGGAGCTGTGCGATTCTCCATTTTCTCTCTGTGTATAAGAATATTACGAGATTATGTACGACGAATTTGTACGCTTTATCGCTTTCTTTTCGTGTGCATGAATATTGCTAAATTATGTTATGATGAATCTTCGTGATTCCTCCTGTTTGTTTTATGTGAATGTAGTGTCATATAGACTCTAGTATCTCTCTATATTATATAGTTATAAGAAAGAAGGTCCACCGAGGTCCATAAACGTCCACTGACTTCCACAGAACTCCATTTAAGGAGGTTCGATGGTGTCATGAGGGATCGGTGAGGGGGGAAGACGAAAACTAACCTAACCTGCCGCTCGGCTGCACGAAAATACACGGCGAGTATACCTATATGTTGATGATTTTCGACAACAATTCGATCATATTTCCACAAAATGCATGGTAAGCTGTGATCACCGAAAGGTGTTATTGTTCTTTAGGAAATTCTCTATCGTCTCAACATTTTATGAGAATTTTCTCTACATCTCAAGAGGTGCTAGGCTTGTTTTGGTGGCGCCGTCCATAAGAGCCCATGTTATTTCGAAAAATGTAAGAGCTTAGATCTCGAAAAAACGCCTGGTGAAAAATACTGAGAAAATTCACAGAGTATTTTTTTGTCTCAAAGATAATTATGCAAAAGGTTTCGTCGCGATCTCTACATCTTCGTCAAGACCATCGAACCTCCTTAACTCCACTTCCTCCACTGACCTCCACTGAGTCCCGCAGATATATCTGATGATACATATATATCTGATGTATTTGTGTAGCTGTGTTTCTGATCAAAAGCTAGTCTCTCCTACGGTTTTGTTTTACTCATTCCAGCCTTATCTCCTTCACTTGGGAAATGTTTGAGGAAGAGAGGAACGGAAAAAAAAGAAAAATAATAATACAACTGTTCGACTTTCCAGACATTAAACATATCTATCGATCTGTTGTTTTACTTGTCTTTCAGATTTTTGGTGATAAGAGAATTCAAGAAATTATATTCTTCATTTTCCATGATACTTTGATTCCAGATACTCATGTATCTATTTTAACTGAGCCTTCCGACCATAATAATTCAGCCTATTGATATTTTTGAGGAGAAGAAAACTCTTTTATGATTTTCCTTGAAAATGAGATGACTTTTCATTTGAGTCTCTTCGTGTGCAGATTTGATCGGCCATATTCATCTGAGCCACAGACAATCATGTATCTTTTTGCAGTGATTCTAACTCATAATCCAAGGCATGAAGAAGAAGGGTAATCCACCAATGATATTGCTAGAATAGAGGCAGATTTTGATTGTGTTCTTGAGTGTTATTCTCAAATTTTTACGATCTCATTTGTGGATATGTACCTGATACGCTGAAGGTAAGGTATTTGATTTTTTCTTTGATTGTGTGGGGCCAGGAATAATGTATGTTTCTTTAACGCGTTCAACAAGCTCAAGGCGTCACTTGTGGAAAGATTTGAATATTTCTGCATTCCGAAATAGCTCGTTCAGCCAGTGTTCGGTTAGTCTAGCATCATTATTTTCATGAGATTTATTCCCTCAATTTATTCACAGTGCAGGAAGGATCACGTCAACTGCCCTCCATTTCTCTAAGGATGTAGTTATTTGGAAACGTGAACTGTGAATCAGTTGTTGTTAGTATCTGAAATGCTGTCTATTTATCCGACTCTCAACCAATTCTTCGTAATAACGAAAGTATGGGAATTGCGTTCTTGAGATGAAATCCTCTCCGTTGCTCTACTGACCACTCACGTGCCTCACTATCCAAAAGTACGTCCATGATGTCCCTGGTGGGTGCTTTTTCCTCACTTGTACTCTAGAGCCGGTCTTTTTGGGAACGTTTCCGTGGCACTTTCGTGTCATCACCCCACAAGTAGTCATGACCGTTCCAGCGGATCCCGTGAATGTTTTTGATTTCGACTGTCCAGTACATCGTACCATACGACGTTCTACAACCTTACAGATTTTTATCTCCACTTTTTCTTGACAGTTATATAGGAATAGTGATAGAGTTTTGAGATTCTAAGACGTGCGCCTCTGTTGCATCATATGATCAAATTCTTTCGCAGAATTCTATGGCCAACTTTGATGAGACTATTGCATCCACACTCGACCTCATTCCACGTATGACAAGGTGAGCTTGCTATTTGATCCGTCATGCTTGCGTGAAAATAAATCTGTTCAGCTAACGTCCAACGTCCCATGAGTTTCTTCTTCTTTTGTGAAGTTGAATAACATCCATTTGAGTGGACCGATTCCCTTAATTTCTCCATTCTTCATTATCTTTTTCATTCAGTGATGTTTGTTTGTCATTATATTGTAAGTTCAACTCTATATAGCTCAACAGGCCGATCTTTCTAAAAAGGGGGAGAAATTTCATCTTGATCGTTAGGAATGGAGCATAAACCGGAAATCTCTATCTCATGATTTCGATATCTAATACCCCGAGTCAGATTTTCAGACATGTAATGTCATGAGTGGACATAAAATTTTCACGGCATCCATTAGCCGTACATTTTTGAATAAGGAGAAATACTTGGCTAGTCATAGGAATATTTCCCTGGCCCTGAAGGAGAAGAGGAGGCAGATTGTTCCAAGTACAAGTGATTGAGATGTGTCCGAACTTTGTACATCAATATATCTTTTTCCTCTGCAATTTCATGCATTATGAATGTTATCAGGTCTGATGTGATATGTGAGCCTTCCCGGATATTTTTCGTGCTGCTGGAAGAGCCGATTGTGTAGTTCTCGGAAATCTGTTCATATAATATTGTTATATTCGTGATATGGTGTGCCTTACATTGTTGTAAGTGTAGTGGGGAGTTCTAGACGGATGCTGTTTCAAGTGAAGTTTTTATGTTTCGCTTTGACAGTCATTGACTTCAGTCTTCTTGGTTTGCCCTGAGCATAAGCGTTCCTTTCAAACCCCCAACACTTCGACGTTCAAGATGTCTGACTTATTCCCGAATGAAAATCAAGAAGTACCTATTCCAGCAGCTCGGCTTATTTCGAGTGCGCGCACGTCCAATCGGAATTCCGCACGTCGTGAGAGGAGTCACGATGTATCTTCGTCACGAGTTCGAACTACAAGGGGTGAGGGTTCCAATCCTTCATCATTTCAACGTGATATGGATAGTAACCGGTTACCTCCTCTTGCGCGTCAGAGGTCTGCACCTGCGGTTGATTGTGACTGTGAATCTTGTCATCAATCCGACCATTCTCCTAGCGCCATTCCACGATCTCAACAGGTATGTACTTGTTATTTTCCGGGTATGATTTTGTTTTCGCGTTTATTCGGCCGTTATTGCTTTACAGCCCCGTTGCCGTTCAACGCCTGAGCTAGCCATTGAATCGACTTCTACTCCTTCTCGGGAAATTTTCACTTTCATACCTGGAAGGCATCGTCCCCTCGTTATTCGCACTGATGCCACTTATCTTCCCTTACATAGAACTCTGCAAGTAGAATATAATGTACCCCCGACTCCTGAACCTATCTATTGTCCAACTCGCATGCCTTTGTCCGAGTCTGAATTTGCTTCTGTAATGCCTGATCCCAATTCCTATCAATTCACATGACAGGCAATCCCCTGTAACAAGACCCTTTTGTTCCGGTAGAGACATCCGTTGACCATCAGGCAGCTTCACCTCTTTCGCCTTTTGCCGACGATTATTTGACGGATTTTGATTATGCCCTCAACCTATGAAGGTGTGCATTCTTGCTTCTATAGATATTCTCCTCAATTTCCCCTCTTTCTCATTCCACTAACAAGGGGAGCACTTGACTTCCGGATCACCAATCCTTTCCAAACTTTTTTCACAGTTTGGTAGTACCTAGAATATGAAGAATCCAGAGTAACTCCGTCAAATGGGCCCCCTGTTCAGAGCTACAAGCTAAAACATTAGCATTGCGAGTATATCTATATATTTCACTCTTTAACATGGGCCTATAAGGGCAATGCTAATATCATAGGCTGGACCTTTGAATAGGAGGCCTATTTGACGGAGTTACTCTGGATTCTCCATATTCTGGGTGATACCAAATCGTAAAACAATTTTGGGGAAGATTGGCGACCCGGAAGTTAAGTGCTCCCCTTGTAAGCCAGAATTATAAATCTCCATTTCTTGTATAGGGTCATCATCGACCATCGGTGAACCGAAGCTCTTCCCCGAGGAGGTCTCCCGTGCCACCTACAGCAATTCCTGTGTTCCAAGCTCCTTTTCTACGCTCTGAGGAAGATATGCGGCGCACTATCCTAGCCCTATCAGATATTTACCGATTACGTGAAATCTTCGTGACTGTTTTGCGCATGACGCGAAACGATGTTTTTGAGAATGTTATTCAGAGTCTCCGCATTAATCACATGGGTGGTTTTGGCCGAGGAACTAACAGATCCTCTTTGTGCCCTGCTTCGTCAGGCTTGCGGTTATGCCTTGATTCTATTGACCATCTATTTAAGTGCCCAAACGTGACTGTAAGAGATTTTATTGAAGTAGTTGAGGGTGAATTACCTCGACTTCGTGATAGGTCTCAGCAACATTTGGCACAATCTCATTCGGATAGGGAGTATCTTCCAACTCGGGCTAGAGAGTCCGTGCGTGATCCGCATCTTATCGTGGTTCAACTACCACCAGCGCCTTCCGGAAATTTACTTTGTGAGTCAAACCGGGATTGTCGAGCATCTGGGACTCCTGCAGATATTCGATCGACTGATATCGCATCTGATTCGACCCAGGCAACTCATATCTCTGAAGCTATCCCAGCTGCTTCTGAATCTCTACCCAATTTATCAAGGAATGCTTTATCACCTGTTAATGATGAAAATATTATTAGAAGACCTGCGGCGATGTCTTCGTCATCTTCTTCTTTACTAAGCGATGTGTCAATTCTCTCTCACGACGAGGACGAGGCTGAAGAAAGGCGATCGGGGCCTTTCACCCGTGTCACGGCGCTTAATATCTCATCAAAACCAGGCTCTTAGAAACCATGTTCGATTTCCCGAAGAAATTACCGCCCGTCATGCCGTAAATGAACTATTCGCCTGCCCCCTTGGCGGAGACATTATTCTGCCTGAGTGTATCCAATGCCGTAACGGGCACTCTCTATGTGGGAATTGTCATCAAAAAAATTCCGGCCCGTGTCCTTTTTGTCGCGTCGATACATTTTGGGCAAATATTCTATTACGTGATGTCGGTAACAAGCTATCGTTTGCCTGTCGCAATGATTATTTAGGATGTCCCCGTCGTATTCTTGCCCCCGAATGGCATTCTCATGTTGCCGCTTGTATGTACCGGCCCGAAGAACGCGTATTTCGTAGCCGTGTTCAGGCACCTATTGATCAATTGTCTGATGTTTTGGCACAACCTCTAATTTAATCTGTTATTACCTATTATGCTGAGATGTATCGTCTCCATCAGTGTTTTGATCACATTCTTTGCTGTATTATATAATTGTGACCGTGGGCAAGAGAAACAAGTATAATATTAATCATATTCCAGGGTGAATCTCGCATCTATATGTGTTCTGATATATTGTGAATCCAAGCTGTACCTTATATGAATCTCTCGATAATTTCTTTGTCTGACCATATATATCAAATAGTTTATACTTATTTGAATATACATTTCATGTTTTAAGGCGTGTTTTTTTCCCCCATATCATCCATTCTGTCCTATATGTGTCCGAACTTTCTACTTTGGAATGTTTTCATCTCCTCTTTCCCAATGATTTTTCAACTTATCTATGTGTACTACTCTTGTTTGATCGCCTTTCTGTATTTTCGCGTTATGTTCCTCATAATCAATCTCAAGTATTTCGCATGGGCCTACGTAATGTTTGTTTTCGTTGCCATCTTTTGGCTCTTTAAGTAGATATACAGTCTCGCCTACTCTGAAAAATCGATTCGTAATTTTTTGATCGTAATAAAATTTGGATTTGACTTTATTTTGAAAGGTATTCAGAGCAGCTAGCGTTCTGAATTGAGTATAGGCTTCCGTGATATCTGCTAAATAATTGTCATAAGTTATCAATTGATCCCGAGGAGGAAAACTGGATGGCGTGCGAGCCGTTCTACCAAAAATTATCTCATGAGGTGAGTATCCGGTCGATACGTGAGTAGCTGAGTTATAATAGTGCTGTGCCAAAGGTAAAAGTGAGTCCCATTCTGTGTTATCTTTCAAGTATATTGCTAGGTATTCGTTGAGGGTGTGATGCATGCGTTCAATGCCACCGTCTGAACTTGCCCCATGGGCCGATGTAGTAAACCTATTCATCCTGAAAATACGGGCAAATTCTTTAAAAACTCTTCCCATGAAATGTGACCCTTGGTCCGTCGAAATTGTCGGGGGTAATGCAGAATATGAAACAAATTTATCTATTAATGTTTTCGTGACCGTCGTTGTTGTTGCATCGGGTGTAGCTGTGAGCACAATATATTTACTAAAGCAATCCTGAATGGTAAGAATATAAACGTTACCGAGTTGTGTTGGTTTCTTTGGACCCACAAAATCCATCGAAATTTTCTCGAATGGTACTACCGGTGTATCCGTTATGACTTATTCCATCCAATTGCGATTTCATCTTCTGATTTCTCTAACTCGTATATCCAAGGTCGATATTCTTGTATCCCGTAGCATATAGCAAGCAACTCACGATCATAAGTTCCGTATTTCATTTCTGAGGGTTTTAACGTTCTCGATGCATAGGCACAAACGTGCTCTCCTCCTAATTTACCTCGGCTGAGGATTGCAGATATTGCCCAATCGGCACTATCAGTAATGATCAGGTATGGAAGGTCATGCACAGGTAGATGTAATACGGGGTATTTGCAAAGAGCTTCCTTTAATTCTTCAAATACTTCCTGCTGTTCCGTCCCCCAATAAAATTTCACGTTCTCCCTCAAAAGTAAATTCAGCGGATATGCTATGTTTGCGAAGCCTTTAATAAATCTGCGGTAATACGAAGCGAGTCCTAAAAATAGTCTGACTTTCTTGACGTTTGTGGGTACAGGATAATTGCGAACAGCTTCGATTTTCCTGGGATCGGGGCGAATGTTACCGTTGCCCGCTATGTGACCTAGAAAGCTTGCCTCTTTTTGGAGAAACTGACATTTGTTTGGCTCTATAGTAAAGTTCGCGTCCCTTAATCTTTTCAAGAGTCTTCTAAATTTGACGCCATGTTTTTCAAGACAATCTGCAAACAGGATTATATCGTCAAGATAGCTGTAGAGTTGAGTTCCAATCAATCCGGCGAATGTGAGATCAACTAGTTTTGGAAAGTACTTGGACTATTAGATAACCCCATGGCGAGGCGCGTATAGCAGTATAATCCACCGTAAGGCCCTGTGAATGCAGTGAGATGTGCATCGTCTTCATGCATCCTTATTTGATAATACCCTTGCCTGAGGTCGATTGCAGTAATATATTTGGCATTTGCCACACTCTCTATTATTTCTGTGGGGTGAGGTAAAGGGTAGGTATCGCCTACTGTGATCTCATCTAATTGTCTGAAATCTGTAACCATTCGCCACTTTTTTTCACCGTTGGGATCTGGTTTCTTTGGAACTATCCACATGGGACTTGAATACGGTGATTCCGCGGGTTCAATAATGTCTGCCTCAAGTAATTCGTCAATCTGCTTTTGCATCTCCTTTTTAATCTCGAATAGGTGCCTATAGCGTTTCACTTCTATGGGTGCATCAGTTTCTGTGACTATTTTATGCGTAATCGAGTGTGTAGCCTTCAACTTTTCCCCTGGTAATCCAAAAATGTAAGGATTTTCTTTTATGAGATTTTTTATATGTTGTATCTCTTCTTCATTCAGACCTTCCAATGTTTTAGGATCCATCCTGTCAAAAACTTTCGCGGTGCGATCTATTACTTCTTCCGTCGCAAATTTCAATATATTGACCTTCTGTTTTGTATTTAATTCGTTTTCTGAGTCCTTTCCGTCAAAAAAATCCTTTTTCATTTCTACTGTTTCACATAATTCGAGGGACACTTCCGGGGGTTCTATTTCAATTTCCGTATCATTAATATCTATACAAATCGCGTACGCTTTGCCGTTGTCATTCGTTGCGACAAAATTTCCGAACAGGATCCCTTGTCCTGGATCCTGGAGTCCTACTTTTACATCATTTTTCACTTTCGCGTAAATAACTTGTCTTGTGCACGGGGGTATTTTGAATTTGACCTCTTCCACGAAAGGTATTTGCAACTCCGCAAATCTAAGACACCTCGCTTTGGCGTTGACGCCAAAACATGGGGAAATAATTGATTATTTCCCCATGTTTTTCGAATTCCCTCCATCCAAGGAGTCCATTCGTATTAATCGCGGAATCATCTGGCACAATATGAACATCACAATCTAGTCCATTTGAATTCATCTTTATTTTCCCCGAAGCAAAACATTCCCCGACGGTAACGCCGTTGATTGATACAATATAGTCCCTATCAATCTTTACATCGGCTTTGACGCATTTTGCTTTCAGCAATGTTATATCCGCCCCCGTGTCGGCGTAAGAATGGCACACATTATTCTCAAAATTGTCACTGTGAAACTTGACCACCGGATGTTTTTGTTGGCTCGCATCGAGGAGACGAATCGAGACATGCTTCTGTGGTTTCTTCGGTTCATTTAATTGTTTGTGCTCGACCCCACGGCTTGATGCCGAGCATCTTGGAAGTTCAAAGAATTTTCTTGATTGATTGATTGATTTTCATTCGGAGCTACATTCATCGTATTTCGATCCCATCTCTCGTTTTGTTCAAGATTATTACCACCATTATTATTGTTCTGTCCCTGGTCATTTCTACTACGATTATTATTATTGTTTTGCCAATTTTTCTGATAACGTCGCCCATTGTTGCCTCGATTATAATAAGGATTGTTATAAGAATTGAACCCCTGACCACGATAGTTATTGCGATCATTATTCGCAGCATAATTTCTATCGCGATTGATGCCATTGTTGTAATATCCTCTTCTGTCGTTCCTATCCATGAAAGTTTCGCGATCCCGGTTTCCATATCCGTAGTTATTTTGCGGACGATTTAGATATGTATTATCCCGATTCCTGCCATAAGCGTTTCGGTCGCGGTTCATGTCATTTCTGAAATAATTTGGGTTCCCCGAGTTATATTGCCTCATTGGTCCTCCATTGTTACGCTCGTTACTGCGCTGAGGCGGGCCATATCTCGAATTCACGCGTCTCATTCCGTCACGCCCACTCTCTCCTCGTGTTCCCATCATCAGCGGTGTATTTGGGCGACTATTATCTCGATTTGTATCATTATATCCTGTTGTGCAGTTCACTTGATTTTGGAGAATTGCGTAAAAATCAATCTAATTAGAGTTAATTATCTCGTCCAAATTACGACAATCTTTGAATGTATGCCCTGGTTTGCGACAAACCCTGCAAAGCTTTGAATTTGGAACTTTACGTGGGCATTCTCTCTCAAAATAGCCAGAGACATGGCAGTACCTACATTCATCCGAAACGATACCTCGTCTAATTGCGACATTTTCAATTGGTTGGGGCTCTGATGCACTTTTTTCCTCTAATTTCGCGTCGATCAGAGCATTTATAATCGGTGCCATTCCAACTGAGCTCAGATCGGGAATCTTCGCTGAGAAAAGTGTTCTGGCGCTCGTCTTATTTTCAAAATTTACGGCTTCCGCAATAGCTTCACGGAAGGTTGTAGGATCAGTGGATCTGACCTGATGTTCTAGTGCTCCCGCGAGACCGAATATGAATTGTTGTAATGCTTCGTTGTCTGCATTATTCTTGTATGTGCTTTGCTCCCAATCTTCTAGATTTTGATCAGAATCGTACACGTTCAATAATCGATTGTGGAGAGTTTGAACGCGTGAACCATAATCTCCTGATTTTTGTTGAATTAATTCCAAGTCTGCGAGGACTTTGTCTGCCCCACCGACTCCACAATATTGTGTAGTCATGTCGTCTAGCAATCTCTCGGCTGAAGTGTACTGAGTTAATCTCGCTATATATCCTTCCGCGGCTTGACCTCCAAGTTTTCTTGCCAATGCGGACAAAACCCATGGTCCAGATTCTGGGCCATATTCATTTACTATATATCGAATATTTAGACAGGAAAAGGGCTAGCATGTCGGGGTTTCCATCATATGGCATGATGCTATTCAGTGCTTGGCTCGAAGTTAATCGGAATTTTGAAGTGTGCCTGCGGTCAGTGTTTGATCGTGTAGCCAGATTTCTTGAATTTGCGCGGCGAATGCGTGTACTCGCGTTCGAGTTTTGATCACTGTGTCGTTCAGATTTTCGACTATAGTTGGATTTTCTATTCCCATTCTGCGCATTCATTACAGATCGATCGGATTTCTTGCTATGATTGCTGCTGCTCTCATAATTCAATTCGTCTTGCGTATCTAAATCAGTAGAGGATGATTCGGAATCGGAAATATTTTGAGCGGTTTTGTGTTTTCGTGCCTGTTTTGTATATTTATTTCGGTGAGAACGTTTGGATCTCTGTCGTGTGTGATATAGCTCGTGATCGTACGAGTCTTCTGGATTTCTGTAGTTTTTGTCCCGTGTATTCCTACGAGATCGAACATCGAAATGGTGTTTATTCAAAGTATCGAAATTCTCTGAGAATCGTGGCTTCTCATCATCTTCACGTCGTTCGTTTTGATAAAGCTTTATATCTAAGTCTTCATAGCTGCTGGTGACATCCAAGCCCCTCTTGGACATCTCCTTATATCTAGACTCAGCACCCAGGCTCTGGAGCTCTCGCCTGATCACCTTACTGTCGACTCTCTCAGCATCGAGACCCTGAGGATCTGACCTGGATTTGCGACTTCTAGCCACTCCAGTCTCAAGAGGGTGAAACTCTCGTCTGAACATGGGACGCATTGAATTGGCATCCAGGTTCGCCGACCTGTGCCACTCACGTTGACCATCGAGGTCCTCAGCGCCAGGACTGTGAAGGTCCCGCCTGAATCTATGCATAGCAAGATTTTCGGCGCCGAGATTTGGAGTATCTCGCCCGTAATCTTGCCCAAAACGAACGTGTGATTTATTACTAACGAGAGACCACTCATCGTTTCTCATCATTTGATAATCATGAAATCCATGAGGATTTTCCGAGAAATTTTCCGTCATTCGTGTATGTGTAAGTGGGGTTTGTGTATGCATGTTCTCCAACCTTGTTGATTCCGCGTTAAATCTCAGGGTTTCAATATTTTCATTCAGTTCGGGGTCTAAACTATATCTAGCGAATTTAGGACGTGCTCCTGTTGCAATTTGGGTTTTCTCTAAGTGGTCCCTTGAGCTTTCTAACAGAACTATATCTGTTTCAGGGAAATCTCCTGCATTAGTAGCAAGAACATCGCTTATCTCTCGTATTGCAATCTCCATACAAACGCCTCCCGGTTGCTCTAATCCTTTATCAGCGGCAATAAGTGCAAAGTAGGCATCGCGCGCTTTCGCGTTTCCATTTTGAATCTCCGAATGATAACGAGTTTTCAAGTCATCAGTGCTAATATTTTCATTCATTGGCTGTAAACGAGCCGCATTTTCCGCGTCTTTAAAATCATCCGAATTAGAATCGGTAAGGGTCTTCTCTTCTACTTTCATGCTATTTGGATTGTATGTGAGATTTTTCTTCCCTCTCGCCATTGCTATTCTTGTATATTTATATGAATTCAATTGAGATTTATAGGCTATGTTTGTATTTGATTTGCAGATAGAAATTAGGTCTGTGCCTCGCGCTCTCCCCACGAGGGACAGAAAATGGGGTAATTTTTCACTTCACTTTTATTTCAAACCACTTCAAGACACCATTCACTCATCTTCTTCTGACGGTCGGAAAAGCTTGATAAGCTTCACGATCGGGCGATCCAAAGTAGTTGATGCTGTGCAAACCTGCACAACTCGAACCTTGCCATCCTGACCTGGAAAAGTCTTGATTATGCGAGCCAGAGGCCATCTCGCTGGAGGTGTGATCTCGTTCCTGACTAGAACCATGTCACCTACGGCAAAGTTGGGTTGAGCAACGGTCCATTTGTTGCGCTTATGGAGCGTCTGTAAGTACTGGTGGGACCAACTTTCCCACAACTGTTGGACCATTTGTGTAGTGAGCTTCCAGCGTCGAAGAGGGGATATTTTGTCATCTGTGATCCTGTTCTCAAGCAGCACAAGAGATGGTTCTCCAATAAGAAAATGCGAAGAAGTGAGCGCTGATAGATCTGTAGAATCGTCACTTAAGGGCATAAGCCGTCTTGAATTGAGGCAACCTTCGACTTGGTCAAGAACTGTCGAAAATTCTTCGAAAGTGAGCAAGGTTTCTCCCACTACCCTCTTCAGGTGATGTTTCACTGCCTTAACCCCAGCTCCCCAAATTCCTCCGAAATGTGGGGCGGCGGGTGGATTGAAACGCCACTTTGTACCCAATTCACTAACGGACTGGGAGATGAAATTGTGGAGTATGGTGAATTTTTCGTGAACATTTCCCTAAGCTCAGCATCGGCTCCAGCTAAATTTGAGCCTTGATCACTCAAAAGCAACTAACAGGGACCTCTTCTCGAGATGAATCGTTTGAAAGCAGCTAGGGAGGCTTCAGTAGTGTAGTCTCAGACTGCTTCTAAATGAATCGCTTTTGTTGCTAGGCAAATGAAAATAATGAAATACCCTTTGAAAGATCTCTGTCCCCGGAATCGAGAAGCTAACAGCTGGAACGGGCCTGCATAATCTACGCCGCATTTTGCAAAAGCACGTGATGGAGTGACACGTTCCCTAGGCAAATCACCCATGAACTGATATGGGTTCGAAGCTTGATATGTGAGACAACGGTTACAACTATTAATTACAGTTTTTACAGCAGATTTTTGCCAAAGTATCCAAAACATCTGTCTGCAGGTAGTGAGCGTAAGCTGCACGCCCCCATGCAGTGTGATGTGGTGAAAATGCCTGATCAACAAGAGCGTCAATTGAGATTTACTCGGTAATATCACCGGGTATTTCTCGTCCTCGGGAATATCCGAATTTTTTAACCTACCTCCGACTCTCAAGAGACCGTCTTTCAAAATAGGATTCAAGGATCGGAGAGGGTTAGCTTTTGGCAGAAGTTCACCTTTTTGTACTATTTTATACTCATCTGAGAAATAAGCTAATTGGGTTAAGTAGCCCCATAGTAGCTGAGCGTGACGAGTTTCATTTCTCTGAATGAGCAACTCAGAATTGATAGGAAATCTACTGATTACGATCGAGACTTTGTCTCTTATACAAGTCTTACGTACTATTTTGGAAATAAATCTCATTATATATACAGTGATTCTAATCAGTTTTGAGAAAGAAGAAAATCTCTTCACTAGATCCCAAATTTCAATTTTTGAAGAATCTGTGGTGATAGTATTTACACACAGCTCAACTTCTTCATCAAGTGATTTTTCAACTATTTTGGGTAAATTCAAATCAATATGACCAATCTTACTCCACTCACGATTATTTTCACGGAAGTCTGGGGGGCCCTCCCACCACAAACTATCGGACGCAAGCTCGGTTCCAAGACATCCACGAGAAGCTACATCAGCAGGATTTTTAGCTGAAATAGTAGTGATGGTAGTTTTTCGTCCTTGAAAAATAACAGTGAGGGTATTCTTCGTCGATCTTTAAGGACTGGATGTTGGAATACTGCCAAAAGAACCAGAATTCCATGAAAGAGGATCATTTATTCTCAACGTTCCGTCTACCAGGGTTTGTAGACCTCTTCAGGAGTAAATATCTATACAAACAAATTGTCACAAGTAGGTTACAATCGAAGCACTCACACGTTACAATTAAGAAATTGTGAAAGTTTAAGGCTAAAAATCACTCACATTTTTCTTTTTTAAAACATTTACATTCAAATAAATAGATCGAGAACAGACGAACTCATCGTGAGATACGTCTGTCTCTTGTCAAATATAAGCGTTGGACTGGCTCACTGATGTCAGAACAGCTGGTATATTGATGCTTATTACTTATATATAACACAACAAATCGAGCGATCACATGTTAACAGAGTATTGTAATAAGCATCTATACATATGTATGTGTAGTGTTAGAGTGAATTTAACAATGGAATATATATTCTGCTAAGCTTATGTACGTCTTCTTTTTTATTGATACCAGTTTTTTGACGATTGATGTGAATCATTTCTAAAATAAGACGCTTCCTATAGTTAGGTTCAAAATCACAAATTTGAGTATTGCCCCAATCCAAGTCATGTTTATACTTCTGTTTGTGAAGTGAAACGACGGATTTTTTGTCTTTGTTCTTTATGTGGTCATTCAACCGAACTGATAAAGCTCTCTTAGTTTCGCCAACGTAAGTGGCGGGGCAATCTCTACATTCGAATTTATATACTACACCCGTATTTTCGTTTTTTTCTAAGCGATCTTTACCTAGTCTGATGAAATTATTCAGAGATTTTGAAACTTTGGGCAAAACTTGAATAGAATGTTTTTTGAACAAAGCAGTACATCTTTCAAAATAATCTACGTGATAAAGGATACATACTATAGGTTTGCGATTGGAAATTTTTTCGGAACAGTTATTATCTCGTTTGTGATGGTACATACGCTGTTTTATGCACTTTTCCACGAACTCACGAGGATATCCGTTATCAAAGAGAGTTTGTTTGACTATCTTGACATTTTTATTATGGAATTTTCTATGTGAAAGTAATAGTGCACGATCAATTAAGTTGAAAATTATGTTTTTCTTCGAATTTAGAGTGTGATTCGACTGGAAACTAAGGATCCTACCTGATGCAGTCGGTTTCTGGAACCAATCAGTTACTATTTTATTTCCCTCTCTGATAATAGAGGTATCTAAAAAGTTTATAGCACCGTCTTTCTCTAACTCGTAAATAAACTTTAAATGTGGGTCAAAACTATTGAATGTATCTATTACTAGATTTACATGATTTCTATGAGCACAGAGCAAAGTATTGTCCACATATCTGAAATAAAACAGAGGACATCAATGTGTTCCTCTGTTTTATTTCACTTTTGTTTATTTATTAAATGTGTTCTTCTGGGTGTGCGAGAAGTTTCAAAGTGTGCGCGAATATTAACTTCTCGCACTCGTTTGGCAACTTGTGCGGAAATTGACCTTCTCGCACTTGTTGCGTAATATACTATTTCGACTGACCAGTCGAATAAAATCATACCTAGGCCCATATTTTGCGTCTGAGACGTACCGGGCTTCTGACCGTCCCCCGAATCTTCCCCTTTATTCTGCGGTGGCCGATCCAAATGCGGAAGAGTATTGTGGTGACCCTCGCACTCCTTGCACTTCATTCCAGCTATGTAGCATCTATCAACATAATGACCTGGCCGCAAGCATTGTAAAGAACATCAATTCGATTTGCTAAATTCTCGACGTTCCACTACTGACAGCTGAGCAAATTCCTCGCTCTCCAACACTGCATGAGAACCTTCACACATCAAACATACTGGATCTGCCTTACTGTCCGCCTCCGTGTTAGTCACGTGAGCTGTGACTGATTTAGCTTCCTGAGATGAGTTGTTATTTTCACCCGGAATTTTTCGTAGCAGAATCAGAGCCAATACTACTAGTAGTCACTTGCGACAGCACGTGAGCAGAATCCCACGCCTGCACTCGCTTTTCCAAGAATGACTTCAAAACGGCATATGCAGAGAAACCCATCTCAGACTCTTGATTCTGCTCCCAATTTTCACGCGTCGAGAAGTCCAACTTACGTAAAATACAGTGCACAAACCAACAATCCCAATCATCTTCTCTACATTCCAAATCCCGAAGACTTTGAATGTGTTCCTCAGCCGAGTTCAACAAATCCGTCATATCTCGAGGACTTTTAGCCTTGATTGAATTCAGATTGATGAGACCCTCTAGGTGGAGAAAAAGCCGGAGACGTGGATTATCATCATATTGACTACAAAGCCGCTCCTATGCAATATTAAAATTAGTACCAACCAACGGTAGGCTACTAATCATGCGAGCTGTCACGCCGTTCATGACCTGCTTAAGATAAGTTAATTTTCGTACTGATTGGATAGCTCTCTTATCAATGACAAGGAATTGGAACTGTTGTTTCCAAGATACCCAGTCACACTATTTACCAGAAAATTCCAGAATATCAGTGTGCGGAATCTCATGCATTTCGGCAGTCAACCAGAAAATTTTATTCATATCAAGGCCTTGATGAGGCCCCGAAGCATTGAGATTTGGCTCGACTGGATCTTGAGAAATCATATCCATCAGAGTCCCTCTGGTGAATATATAATTATCTTCTACCGCCGAGTAAAAATCACTAGTAAAGTAGTCCTCATTCGGTGAATACGACTGAAACTGTATGATTTCCCGATGCCTATCCCGGAACTCTTTCCAATAACCTGACAAAAGTTCCAGACGCGATCGCAAAACCGTTGGTGTGAGGTTCTCGACGCCTTGCGTTTTAGTATTTGTCATGAAGTTATTGATATTCTTCGCGGTTTCCATCTGCACCGTTATCAACCACCGGCCTTGGCTGCGCCTTTCCTTAGCTTTTGCCTCAGCGGCAGCAACAGCCACTTCCTCGGGAGTGGGATCCGGCATTTTAGGAACGACAAAACAGCTAAAAATCAACTATGAGAAATTCCAAATTCACATGACACAACTCAAACAATCGCGGGTAGTGATGGTATAGTGGCAATTGCCCAACTACAGCTATAGATATTGCCGAAATTCAAAACTCTCTAGTGCACGTAAAATTGTGCAGAATCGCGCGAATCTGTCCCAACCCAACGACAGAGTGGTCATGTGAATAACATAGGCCCACGAAAAGAAAAAAGTACCCGTACCCAGCGACCGGACCTATGTATTCCTACGTGAAATCGTGCGCTGGATTCGAAAATGGCATCAGTTTTCACCGAACACCCCCAAAATTTCGAGAAAATCGTGAAAAATTTTTTTTAAAGCCAGATATCAGATTTTTGACCTCGGATTCTGAAAGGGGAGGAAATTTTACGTCCAAATATGTATTTTTGAGATTTTTCATTTTTGGTGGTATTCCTGATCCAGTATCCAGAGTGGTACTCGCGATTGGGGACTCGTCACTAGCCTGCAACCTGAAAGCAAGCATCAAAGCCATGCAGTGCGAATACTAATACACACGCCTGCCGAGCTCCTCAATAGTAAGCGCATACAAGAGCGTCCTGCTCTATCACACAAGATGCCTGGCAACTCGCGGAAACAATCAGCTGACGAAAATCGAACAGCTGAACGCCACTTTTCCATGAGGAGTCGGCTATGCGTGCAGTCGAGGGCTATAGCAAAACCACGAAATAGCGTGGAAAGCGAGAGAGAGCAGAAGATGGAATAGGTGGTGATATCCGACCGCAGCCGCGCGATTGCTCGCTATGAAGCGGCTTACCCTCTCTTTTCCGCAGCACCTGCTATTGGACTATCTTGGCGGGGGACCAGGGGGCAACGAGCAGCCGAGATGATGATGGCTGCTTCGCTGACGAGCCCGCCAAAAGCGACGACGAAAATATCGCACGGACCGCTGCTTACCAGTGGCGCACACCTGTGCGCTCCCCTCGACGATGACCCAGTTGTCACTGGGCCTCCTGGCACCGATGATGATAATGCGACGATGGTCAAGACAAGTCCGGCACCTTGCACTGATGCTTGCACTCGAGTATGTTAACGGACTCGAGCGACCGGTGTCCACTTTACTCGCGACACAATTCTTTTCACCATTCACGAGAGCACAAATTTTCCATCCCAACTCCCAAGACCAAGTGGTACAACCACGCTCAGCTACCAAAATGTTGATGCGTGAGCTCAAAAATTGGTTGGCGCAGTGGAAGCTAATTCTACAGGGTTCGGGAAGTTGAACACAAAACACTTATTCAATGAATGAATCTTCAATACTTAAAATGTGTGCTATGCTGGTGAGAAGAGAGAAAAGTCGCGTAAAACTTTTAGAGTGAAGAAAAGAATGAGGGGCACCGGCGCGGCCGTGATCACGCGCGTAAATCTCTGAGCGCGGACGATATAATTGTCCGCACGACGATCTTGCAGCTACTAACGATGCGAGCCCGCAAGGATAGCGCAAGTGGGCTGGCAGGCAGAGAGAGCCGTTGCGCATCGCACGATCTTGATATTCAAATCTATCGGTACAAGTTTACGCCCGGGACTATATACTCTCTTCGTCTCTCCCTTAGCTGACCAGCTCGCTCGTACTCGAACTGCGAGCTAAAATCCGTTGAAATTTGAACAAAGATTCTTGACAAGTTGCTGGTGGAATATTGTAGAAGCAGTCTCAGATATTTCTGAAATCCTGAATTAGGCCAAAATTTTCGAAGAAGCTGTCAGAAATCCCTCGAAAATCTTTGAGAAAGCATTCAGTAACTCCGCGAAGATCTTAGGATGCGAGATGGATGTGCAACTTTTGAGCAGTAGTCCATGAATATTCTCAAGTCATATACATGGAATATTGCACAGGAATATTACGGAAACCTTTCGAAAATCGTCCAGACAGGAATATCTCAAACATTCGGAGGAATATTCCACAGAATGTTTCCAGGAGCTTTCCGGGAACTCTTTATGGAATATTGCAATGAAGAATCACAAAAACATTCCTTGGAATATTTCCGCGAGGGTTGTAGCAGATGTCATTGGAATGTTGCAATGAAACATCACAAAAACAGATAATATGACTTGTTCTTGCGAGGTTTATTGACGACTCCTTCGGAACATTCCATTGACATGTTTCTCTGAAATATTCCCATGCTGTGTGGAATACTGGCGTTCTGAGGCCAGCCGGGGCCCAGATATCTGTTTGAGTAACGCAGTGCACGATGAGCTTGAACCAAATTTGAATCCGACTGGAAGAAACTCCCGAAATTCCAACGGGATCTTCAAGTGTGGGTCAGAACAAGTTTTCAGAATATTTTTCACCGTAAGCCGTTGGTCGGATTCCGAATCAGACGACTCTCAAGCTCTAAGATCGAAGGATGTCGTATACGGGCTCATAATCATCACACAACTCATCACACAATCCAATAATGTTCAATAGCTTACAGAATACCGTTGTTTCATATCAATCCTTCCACAAGAATATACAGAAAACACTGGTGTGAATGTTTAGCTGCCCGGGAGCGGTACTTATGGATTATACGGTATGAGTCGCAAGAATTTCTAAGAAATTTTTCAAAACAGATGACTCATCAAAGTCAACAATGAGATATTGGCTCACACAATCACTCATACGGTATCATGGACGATAGAAATCAGCGATCACGAGAGGAACCGGATTGATATGACCCGTCTCGTTCGTGAGTACCTTGAAAAACTTGATTCCGTGAAGCGATTACGTTTGTTCCTGGAGGCATAACTCGTCCTCCAATCGAAGATAGTTCAATGTACATAGACTTGGGTCATTCAGATTCCTCCATTTTCTGATGAAGAATCAGGTGCTACTCACAGAAATATGATTGGTCAGACAGCGCAGTCGTGAGATGAGAAATATCATCGATATTTCCCTCTGAGAAGTGATCGCAGATCATCATCACGGGATATTCTCACGCCTGTCAGCAGCACATGTATGGGTGTAGAGTGGGTTGTAGTCTCGAGTTGAAGGGCCATTTTGCAAGAACACGTCTTTAAGGGCATGTGAAAGCTGACTTTTACCGACTGAGCGGACCGTGCTATGAGCAAGGAAGGTTGGGTGAGATATCCTTATATATATCATAAGGACGGGGGCGGAGGGGTATCGTGACTTAGGAGAGAATGTAACTCGACGATTAGTCAACATATCAGTCGCAATACGACCTGATTTATACATAATAGCTGTATCTCTATGCTCGAGTCCATGCTTCTTGATGCATACATAGACTCATGACTGAATACCTTGCTATCTGCAAGTTATACTGATGATGATGGAGATTACTGATGCGGAGAATAAAGGTTCCCGTTCACATTTTTTATATACTTTCAAGTATATTTTTTATGTGACATCTAGTGATGATTCTGGTGGGGCTCACATTTTGTATATACTTGCATTCAAGTATATTTTTTATGCGACATCTAATGATAATTCTGGTGGGGCTCACATTTTCTATATACTTGCATTCAAGTATATTTTTTATGTGACATCTAGTGATGATTCTGGTGGGGCTCACATTTTCTATATACTTGCATTCAAGTATATTTTTTATGCGACATCTAATGATAATTCTGCTGGGGCTCACATTTTCTATATACTTGCATTCAAGTATATTTTTTATGTGTCATTTTTGCTGAACTATCACTTTCACTCTTAAAAACACATTTTTGTACTATGTGTATTCATTTTAAGTGAAGTGATTTTTGCAGAAATATTTTCCTTGGTAACTTTTTCTCCAAGCAATCACTCGTATGCACATCTCTACACATCCTTGAGTTACTTTGTCAGTTCCAAGAAAAGAAAACCTGTTCAAATCTGTTTTGATTCTGACACCTAACTGCCTCTCGTTGGCCAAAGTCATGTATTAATGTTACCGCTGGACCTGAAAGAATTCTTGATGTTAGTATCACTACTCATGTTTTAGGTATTCTTCAGATTGTATTGAATGTATTATTCAGATTGTAGACTCAAATTCGACTCTATTTGAGACTCAAAACAATTCCAGAATTTCATGCGGAGCAACTCGACAAAGATAATTTGTTCCAAAAATTTTGGGATACAAAGTTCAAGATTAATAATAAACAACTAGAAATCAGTAAATACAGATAGAAGCTATGAAGATATTATTGGAGTACATACATTCATGACATTCCTTGAAATGAAGATGAAATCACACCGCTGGAATACAAACATAATTGGGAGCTCGTAGCATACCCAAGATCAGCTTTTGCTTTCGAAGTCACTCAAGCAAGCTATTCTGAACAAATACTTCAAGGTATTCTGGTTGAAACCTTGAGAAGAATGATGAGATTGATCAGAGATAATATAAGGGCACACAAATAACAATGAGTTTCTGAATTCCACCAATAAATCCATGGTATTATGGAATTTACCATCTAAGTTCCCAATTTCAAGTCACAAAAGCTCCACAACTGAGCCAATTCTCAATAGATTCAAAAAAGTGAATATGAAATCACCCCTCTAAAATACAGGGATCTCAGCAGACAAAAGTTGGATCTCATAGCAATGACCACTCATTTACTTTTGCTCTAAGAGTCACCCGGGTGCGCCATTTGATCTTGGTAATTTTAAGATATTCTAGTTGAAACCTTTAGTAACATGGTGAGATCAATCAAATATGTTCCAGTGATCAACTCATGACAATAAGATTCTCAATTTTATCATTTCATTCTTTGTAGAGTGAAATCCACCTTGTGACTTTCCAACTCCGGGTCACAAAATTTCCAAGACTAAGCTCTAATGCTCAATAGATCTAAATGAATGAATGTGGATTCACCCCTCTATAGTACAGGGATTTTAGTAAACACAAATTGAAGCTTGTTGCAAACTCCAAATATTTACTTCTGCTCTAAGACTTACCTGTGCTCGCTATTTTCACCAAGTATTTTGACATATTGTTGTTGAAACATCAAACAGAATCATTAGTTTGTTATGATATCATCTGGAGGCCTTCACATTACAGGAACATTCTGAGCTGCATCAATACATTCATAGCACAAATAGCTAAAGTTTGGTGAGACCGAAAGGTTGTAAACCTATCTGATAAGCTATCTCATGAATCTGTGTAGAGATAGCATTTTTTGCAAGTTTGGTGGAAGCATGCCTTTCTACTCAGTTTATCGATCAAATGGTTTCTTCTCTGATCTGTTTTAGTGTATAACTTTATCAATATCTTGAGTAATGCTAACTCCACATTCTGTATATAAATATCTGATGTCCACGAAAGACAATTCCATACCTCGAAAGGCTCAGATTTGGATGTCAATATCAATAAGGCCTTGCCTCACATTACTGTTTCTGTTAATTACTAAGTCACTTCAAGGCTCAGAATGATTATCACTGTCACTCTTATATATTCACTGCTTTTCAAATCAAGGAGCAAGTAATTGCCTCAAGAAACAGGATTGTCACTCAGATTGTCAATACTTGGATTGGTTCTCCTCAGATATGAACAAAGTTATTACTATTTTTCATAAAGTTTTGCCAACGAATGAATTTTCTGTTCCTGATTTTTATTATGTGCAAGTCAAATATAAGTACCGCGCGACAACTCACGACAGTCCATCATCGTTCATTCAAAACAATAACAACAGCTGGTGTGGGCGGTAGATGACCTAACCCAACCTTGCCTCGACTCAGCCAAAATCACAGCTCATGGGCCTTCCGCAATGTCATACTTCTGATCATTTTCTGAACTCTTTGAGGACGATTTCGGAAAAAGTACTCCCAAGTATGGAAGCTTTCGGATGTGATCTATCATTTGAAAAAAGAATCGATATAATTGATTGGATATTGCCTTCAAACTTTGGTTTCGAAGTCAGGCGTGTGAGTATTTTCTCATGCAATGGTCAACTTCGAAACCAAAGTTTGAAGGCAATATTCAACCGATCAACTCGATTCTTTTTTTGAATGATAGATCTGATTCTAAAGCTTCCATACTTGGAATCACTTTTTTGAGATTCACCGTAGAACTCGGGAGAAAAATCGATTTGTCAGTGGTTAGGGTCGTCGGTAAAAGTTGGCTTTCACATGCCCTTAACTCAAACTGTATTCAAATGCCAACCCCGCAAAGTTTTGTGAATTTTCGAACTTGATGACTCCGCAGTTTTCACTATTTCATCTTCAGTTCTACAGCTCGTTATAACTTAATCATAGGATTGTGAATGGAGAGTCAGATTTACTACGGAGTCCGTACGTGACGATTGGCACGAGTAATTGAAGTACTAAGCGCAGATCACACGAATCACCACCGTATATTCGCTCATGAGTATGATTTGTTGAAAATTCATTAGTTTTGAGTTATTACATGTGTGAGGAGATCAAGAAGTGAATGAGTTGATAATCTTCCACGTATATCTTACTGATCCCCCTGCTGAAAATAATTTCGTAGGATCCTATGGGATCCCATGGGATCCCTTGGGACCAGGTCCCACCGGATCCCATGAGACTTCGTGGGACTTGGTCCTGGTAAAATATCTAATTTCTATATTTTGCAAAATTTGGCACCGCAGACGTGCAGCATACAAGTTTCGAACATTATTCCCACGGCCCATGAAGGGGTTGATAAAACCAGACCATGAAAGATAGTTTGAGTATATTTTTCTTCCAATCCCATCATGAGAACTTGTTCAATTCGCGTGAAAAAATGTTCAAGAACCTAATATTATGTATAAAACATCATTGCTACGAGTCTTTATCATTAGATAACTCAGTGTCTACACGTTCTTGAAACGAAACACACGTCATGTGTCGCTCTGAGCATTGTTCTTCCCTTGATCTGTTGACACGTGACGACATCATAGGCATCTTCTCTCGGCTGAAGGCACATTTTGAGAGAAGTGAAGGGATTGATTCTCGATGCTTGATTTTCTTACACACTTGGAGTATCAATCGATTTCAAATATTCATACCCGTATAATCATTCAGAGATCGAGATCAGAATCCACATAGCATCTATTCTTTACTTCCCATGTATCAACCACTTCGTGTGCCGGAGAAATAATGTTCGAAACTTGTATGCTGCACGTCTTCGGTGCCAAATTTTGCAAAATATAGAAATTAGATATTTTACCAGGGCCAGGTCCCACGAAGTCCCATGGGGTCCCACGAAATTATTTTCAGCAGGGCCTCAGAACATTCCTTTCATGACGATTCATATCTAAATACCTCCTTCTTGGGCATCTCAAGACTCAACCACGTATTTGTTCTGTATCTTTTCGTGGGAAAATTGATGGAACGAGAGTGTTATGTGAGCAATTGAGCACTATTAGATCGTGTGATGAGTTGCGGGATGATCGTGAGCCCGTATACCACATTTTTCGGTCTCAGAGACTTGGAAGTCATCTCATTCGGAATTCGCCCATCGGCTCATGGTGGAAATTTTTTTGGTAACTTGTTTTGACCCACTTCTGAAGATCCCGTTGGAGTTTTGGGAGTTTCTTTCAGTCGGATTAAGACTTGATTCAAGCTTACCGTGATTGGTTATGTCTCCAGACTACTCTTTCCCAGTTCCAACCCCACCACGGACATATTGCAAAATCGAGATACGTTTCTCCAGAGGAATATTGATAGGTCGTCACTTTTAAGAAATGAAATGTAAGATTCGTACAAACTCAGTCAATTTTCTCTTCTTCAACATAAAGTACGTTTATTTCACAAATTTCCACGGTATTCAAGACGTAATCATTCAATATTCAATATTAATTGTCACTTTCCAATGAGCTGTGCCGAAGAATAATTTAATATTTTGCATTGAATATTCAATAATCCCAGTGCAAAAGTTCACAATACGATCGTACTGGAAAACGGAGAGGAATTTCTTCCAGGGTAGTTTTTGAACAACTAAAAGACATCTTTATCTATATTTATGAGAATTATGAGACACTGACCATAAATCATCCCTAGAGGTTATCCCAAGAGAATCGTGAAGGCTTGCATTGATTGTGATTTAATGTAAAGATCGGACATTGGAAAGATGAAAATTAAATCGGAAATTATCGAGTTCGTCGCTCAGTTTTTGAGAACAAAAAGAGATCTTTCTCCACATTCATATGAGAATGATTAGATACTCTGCTCAAGATATTCACAGAGGTCATCCCAAAAAAGCGATGCAAAATTGTATTGATTTGGATTGGTTTATGTGAAGATCAGACATTGGGGAGATGAAAATTCAATCGAAAATATCAAGTTCGTCATTTAGTTTTTGAAAAACTAGAAGACATCTTCATCTACATTAATATGAATAGTGAAAGCCTCTCCTTCGAACATCCCATAAGGTTATCAAAATAATAGAAATCACAAAAATTCATTGATTGCATTGGTTTATGTGAAGATCTCACATTGGAAGCATGAAAATTGAATCGGAAAATATCGAGTACGTCACTTCGTTTTTGCACTACTAAAGACATCTTCATCTTTATCAGTGTAGATAAAGATCTCTCCCATAATTATTGAAATTCATTACAATGTCTATCGTGATGTCTCGTGTGATGAACATCACGAAATGGACATTATAATGTCCATCACAAGATTATTTTCAATAGGACGCGAGAACCAGCTCCCCAAAAACAATTGAAATGGGGAATCCCCCTATCAATCAATTTACTGGGAGTCAATTTCACACAAAAAATATTCACGTGCATACTTTGACACCCATAAGACGTGTATCTGACGCGATTTCTAGCCAAAATATTTGGACGGGAGTTCTGTTCAATCACAACAGCTTCTATCCTCTTTGAAAGATATTTCCAAACCGAGTGCCAAACATTTTTCGGAATCGATTTGAGATATAGGAAACTTTTGACAACAATCTCAGTCACAATTGATGAAGTTTCTTCAGGATTTGGAGAATTTCTCATCGGCAAAATCCAAGATATAGACAAGAGAGCCATTCTCTGGATTCTCCTGAGGGAATACACATTTTCCAGACCTAGACAAGCAGGATCGCTATTGATTCCAGGATGAATTGGAGTATATAGAAGTCATTCGCACATATGTAACTTTTTGCGAAGGAACCGCAGAACTATTTCTCTTCTATAATCATTGGCATGAAGTGTGTCGTTTGTTAACAACCTGAGTGAGAGTGTCGGTAAATCCCACCCCAACGAAGAGAAACTGGCTCTAACACGAGGTTCTGTCACACTCGTTTATTGAACTGTGACTTTAAAGCTCCAGAATTATGTTATAATACGCGTAACATCTTTGATAAATTCGAGACGGTTATTGTGTTGTCAGCTCTAAATTTCTCGCAAGTAAGAGATTACACACTTTGAGATGTTAATATATTTCCTTCGTCATGCCCAGAATTTCGAGGAATGTTTTCGTAATGTTTCATTGCAATATATGATAACTATCCTTCGGAGAGCTCCTCGAAACATTTCACGGAACATTACTCAAAATCTTCCAGAAATGTGTGTCTGAAAGATTTTTGAGAAGTTTCCGAAATATTCCAGTGCAATGTGCCATGAATACAACTTTGAAATATTTCTGGAATCTTGCACAGCAATTGCAAAGCAATCTCGATCGTATTGAGAGACTCCATAGGACTCACTGAAAACTTTCCGAATGATTTCCAAAAGGTGTCTCACAGCTCTCCCGGATTTTTTGAACTAATTCAATATTGCAGGAATATACTTTCCGATTATTCTTGCAATATCCCACCGGCGATCTATTAAGAATCTTGATTCGGCGCAATTTTTGTGAGGTGTGTGGAAGGTTGCTAGTACTCTCTCTGCATGAGCGAGTGAAAATTGATCCCAATCAGAGAGTTTTGCCGATTCTTAGTGGAGTTTCACTGTGAATTAGAGAAAATGCTATGAATGCGATCAATATTTGCTGATTCGCACGGAGAAAGTAGATTTCAGAGCAATGATCCAAAAACATGACTTCTAAATATCCCATTATTATCCCTCCGACAATGCATCTTCGCCTCAAAGAGCTTCTGAAATACTCCTGAGAGGTTTCTGGGACGTGTCTGAAATGTTCCTGAAACATTGCTGGAAGGTTTTCGAAAATTTTCCGGAATGTTTTCGGAACGTTCCCGGGACGCTTTTGGAACGTTTCTGGAATAATTCTGGAAGATTTTGGTGCGAGATTCCGAAAATCTGGCTTCGAGACAGTTATGCAATACTGCACAATAAGTTTCCAGCTTTCCGAGAGATCTTTGGCGGGTTTCTGAAAGCTTTTTCGAAGATTCTGAGTGCTACTCTCCAAGAACTTCAATGCCAATTATTCGTGTAATACTCCACTTATAACAATTTTCAGCAATATCGCTTCGGTTAACAATGAAAAATTCCCTAAATACTTTCTAGAAGAGTCCTCGCAGCTTTTTGAAGAGTTTCTAGAACGTTTTTCAAACATTCCTGAAATGTTCCTGAAACTCCTATGAGTTGGTTTCGATACATTCATGGGATGTTCCTCACAAATTTCGATGCAAGATGACAGAAATATGACCTTGAAATTTTTTGCAATTTTCCACTCTCAAATCTCCAGCAATCTTGCATTGAAAAATTTCTGAAAGTTCCCTGAGAGGCTTTTGCGAGTTTCTGGAAGCTTTACGAGAAGTTCTCTAAAGGTTTTCGTACCGTTTCTGAACCATTCCTCAAATATTGCTGAAATTTCCCTGTAGCGTTTCTTGGGAGATTACCGTGTAAATCGAATCCCACAAAAAATTTCCCTGGAATATTCCAATGCCAATATCTTAGCAGTACTCTACCTAAAATAAATGACTCATTTGAAATAACTCAGGAATTTGGGATATTTGAAATGACTCATTTGAAGAAAGATAGAAATGAATCATCTGAAATGACTCATTTAATGTGACTCATTTGAGATGATTCATTTGGGAAACTTGAAAAAAAATTCCAACAATCAATGTTTGATTCAGTATTTCTTTCTACGTTTCAGGCGTAGAATACTTAGTTATAAACAGATTTTTCAAATGACTCATTTCAAATCAGTCATTTGAAATATCCCAAATCCCTGAGTCATTTCAAATGAGTCATTTATTTTAGGCAGGGTAATCATTTAGCGAACCGTCACAAACGAATGAAATCCAATCATCAACTCGTCTCCACATATTGAAAATAATTTCGTGGGATCCCATGCGACTTTGTGGGACCTGGCCCTGGTCAAATATCTAATTTCTATATTTTGCAAAATTTGACACCGAAGACGTGCAGCATACAAGTTTCGAACATTATTTCTCCGGGCCACGAAGTGGTTGATACATGGGAAGTGAAGAATAGATGCTATGTGGATTCTGATCTCGATCTCTGGATGATTACGGGTATGAATATTTGAAATCGACTGATACTCCAAGAGCGTAAAGAATCAAGCATCGAGAATCAATCCCTTCACTTCTCTCAAAATGTGCCTTTAGCCGAGAGAAGATGCCTATGATGTCGTCACGTGTCAACAGATCAAGTGAAGAACAATGCTCAGAGCGACACATGACGTGGGTTTCATTTCGAGAACGTGTAGATACTGAGTCATCTAATGATGAGGACTCGTAGCAATGATGTTTTATACATCATCTTAGGTTCTTGGGAATTTTTTCACGCGAATTGAACACGTTCTCATGATGGGATTGGAAGAAGAATTCAAACTATCTTTCATGGTCTGGTTTATTCACAAACATATGTATATTCTCCTATATTCACTTCCGTCTGATTATCATAATCGATAGAGAGTATTGATCAAGTAGCTGTACTAATTGCTAACAACAAAGACAATATCAAATGCGAATCCCATGTACCTTGGTTTTCGAAGCAAATTCATTGTATGAGGGGTGATAAACATGTTATATAGAGAACTTCGCGGAATGAATTATCCTACCCGATCATTTATGAAGATCATGGAAGCCTCATTCACAAATACTTTTGGGGATAGGTGGTCATTTATCACCAGTACGTGAGTACCGAGTTCTCCTCATCCACCTAGAATAATGTATCACCTTGGCACTTGAGTGTTGAGAGTTGAACATTTCGTTGGATTTTGGATATTAAGCTTCAATTGCAAAGAGGGACCACTCGATGTATAAAGCAGGAGACATTATGAATTTCGAATCCAACACAAGTGTATGTGACTCCTTGAATAAAGAGAACTCCAATGCTGTTCCAACACAATTGTGTGTGACTTCTTTCAAGTTCAACGAAGAGGAGCCTCTTTGAAAGAACAAGATTGAAGCCACAAGTTCATTCCTGGATTTTTTAAATATACTCAATACTTATCATCACTCCACTTTGCATGTACTTGATATCAGAGCTCAGCTTATTGATGTGGCTTCAATTTTCTTCACTCCAAAGATTCTCCTCTGCTCGTATATAATGTCAATAATGGCCAAGCCCAATCTCAAATTGCAGTTGAGCACCCTCTCAATTTGTACCGGGGTACTATTTCAATGTGTACCTATGTACGATTTGAATGAGTAGCCAAGCACAATTCCAATGTGTAGCTATTCACAATTTCAAATTGTAGGTCAGGAACTACTATTCGAAATATTAGCATACTACTATTTCGATATAGGGCGAGTTTTCGCATTTTGAAATAGTAGTATATAACACTTTCACTTGTAGAAAACTACTATTTCAGATTTAGAGTGTACTACATCTTGAGGAATCCCTCGAAAAGAAGTTCATGTACGTCACATCGTTCCTACGAGTCCTTATCATTAGATGACTCAGTATATACACGTTCTCGAAATGAAATCCATGACATGTGTCGCTCTGAGCATTGTTCTTCACTTGATCTGTTGACACTTGATGACATCATAAGCATCTTCTCTCGGCTGAAGGCACATTTTGAGAGAAGTGAAGGGATTGATTCTCGATGCTTGATTTTTCTACACTCTTGGAGTATCAGTCGATTCCGAATATTCATACCCGTAATTATTCAGAGATCGAGATCAGAATCCACGAAGCATCTATATTCTTCACTCCCCATGTATCAACCACTTCGTGGGCCGGGGGAATAATGTTCGAAACTTGTATGCTGCACGTCTGCGGTGCCAAATTCTGCAAAATTTGGAAATTAGATATTTTACCAGGGCCAGGTCCCACGAAGTCCCGTGGGACCTGGTCCTAAGGGATCCCATGGGATCCCACGAAATTATTTTCAGCAGGAATCACAAAACCTTGCGTCTGGCTGAATAGACGTTCTGAGCCAAAACGTGTACAGACATCAGTGGACAACGTCGCAGTCTAGTTATCCGGAAGTCGCAAGTTCGAACATGAGTGTCGACACTCATATGAAGATGTCATTACATATTATCGAAAACTCCACTAACATCAATTTTTCAAGATATCATACAGTCAAAAAACGAGCCCGAATGCGAATACCCGCGATTCCAATATGAGATGATCTTTCTTGCTCAATCGTCGCAATATTCATTATCTCGAATCACCGCAAATATTTTATTGTGATGTCTCCGAAACGTTTCTGGAAAAAATATTCCCATGAAATCTTTCAGAAACATTCCCAGACGTGGACATAACTATGTTTCAGTGTGTTCCATTGAAATATTTCTGAGATGTTCTCTGAAACGTTTCTGAAATGTTTCCATGCTGTGTGGGCTTTCCCGCCGAGATCTGAATGATCCTGCCATGACCCTGCTGTAAATCTCCCCACAACTCTACGAGTGTGCGAATGCGCAGCATCTCGATGGATCAATGCGAAGAGCTACCACGCATACGCTAGCTCATGGCTTGTCCCTCAACCATTGATCTATGTTTTTTTGAACTCGCTACTCGTATTCTAGGAAAATCCTTGGCATTCGCCGATGGGGTATTTGCTCGAATATACTAGATCTGACTCAATCCCATCGAACATAAAGTCACGAATATTATTGTATCCACGTCTACCGATTCCCAAATTATCAAATTCCTGATCGAAGTGAAAATAGTTATGTTTAAGATTCCAGAACATAACATGATCGATGTTGACTATGTAAGATCTTGTGATTCGAGCGCATCACCATCCCTAGATCATGGAACACGTGGGATTCCTCGTGAATTTTCCAATATCAAATCATGAGAATCGAGCCTCAGCTTCGAATTATGAGCTCTCTTCAGTAAATGAATAACAGACCAAGAACACAATCGCATCCTTTTGGGGCACGTCTTGTCGACGAGTGCTGACTGGACGATTTGCGGTAAACCGAAACATTATGACAAATCTTATCTCATTAAGATTAATTCAAAGCATCGTCCGCAAATTCCATGATGTATCTAGGCATGACGGAGGTTGTATTGACATCTCAAGGTGTGCAACCTCTTATTTGTGGAAAATTTAGAGGTCACAACAAAATAACCGTCTCGAATCCATTAGAGACAATACGCGTATTATACCATGGTTCTGGAGCTTCCAAGTCACAGTTCGATAAATGAGTGTGACAGAACCTCGTGTTAGAGCCAGTTCCTCTTCATTAAGGTGAACCTGTAGTTACTTAGGTGGGATTTACCGACACTCTCACTCAGGTGGTTAACAAACGTCACACTTCATGGCAATGATTATAGACGAGAAATAGTTCTGCGGTTTCCTCGCAAAAAGTTACATATGTGCAAATGACTTCTATATACTCCAATTCATCCTGGAATCAATAGCGATCCTGCTTGTCTAGGTCTGAAAAATGTGTATTCCCTCAGGAGAATCCAGAGAACGGCATTTTTGTCTATATCTTGGATTTTGCCGATGAGAAATTCTCCAAATTCTGAAGAGACTTTATCAATTGTGACTGACAAGGGGAGTCCGGAGTCTCCGGGTCCTGAAATCTCACCAAAATTTTTTTACAGTTTCGTACCACCTAGAATATGAAGAACCCAAAGCAACTCTGTCAAATAGGCTTCTCGTTCAGAGCTACAGCCTACGACATTAGCATTGCCCATATAGGCCCGTGTTAAAAAGTGATATATATAGATATACTAGCAATGTTGACGTTTCTGGCTGTAGCTCAGAACAGAAGGCCCATTTGACAGAGTTGCTTTAGATTCTTCATATTCTAGGTGGTACGAAACTATGAAAAAATTTTGGTGAGATTTCAGGACCCGGAGACTCCGGACTCCCCTTGTGAGATTGTTGTGGAAAGTTTCCTATATCTTAAATCGATTCTGGAAAATGTTTGGCCCTTGGTTTGGGAGTATATCTTTCAAAAAGGATAGAAGCTGTTGTGATTGAACAGAACTCCCGTACAAATATTTTGGCTACAAATCGCTTCAGATACTCGTCTTATGGGTGTCAAAGTATGCACGTGAATCTTTCTTGTGTGGAATCAACTCCAACGTCGATCCTAAAGCCGGAAAAAGATAGACGAAAATGACGAAAAAAATTGAGCACGCTATCATTTCCCTCGCAATTTTTCACTGAAGGATTCATTTTCGCCAGAATCGGATCTGCTTTCGCCTCAAAATGCGGCAAGGGATGGTGTTTCCGCATTTGAATCAATGTAATTTCAGCCTCAATCCAGCCTTTAAGGCTCATCTCTTACGGCAATGCCTCCAACTCCGGCCCACTCACTCATCCTTCAACGAATCTTAACTCATTTTGTAGATATGGACAAGAGCTTGAAAATAAGCCGAGGTACGTTGAATTTCGAACCACCAGAGCTGATGTATGGCATTTTCGAGGACTATGAATTTCATTCTTCGGAAGCCTTTTTCTATGACAAATCGAGGCTTCTCCAGTCTCTAACTCCGGCACATCATAGTATTTCCCAGGGTGCCCGAACTCAGCACAAACATTTCCGCACAAACACGAATGAAGCATTTGATATTTTATTGCTTTTTTATCGCTAATTTATTGCTGTACTGCGAAATTTATTGCTCTTCATTCTCTCGAATTCTGAGTGTTTGTGCTGAGTTCCGTATGGAGTCAGCACAAACATTGGGTTTTCGCCGACCTATCAAAACCTGACTTAGCTTATATTTCATTTCGAATTTATTGCTCTCAGAATCCGTTTTGATCATCCCCTCAGAGCAACTTCCGGCGGAGATATGAGTTTTTGTGCTGAGTTCGTTGTGGACCAAGCACAAACATTGAGTTTTTGTTGACCCATCGAAACCTGACTTACCTTGAATTTTATTGCTAATTTATTGCTCTCAGAATCCGTTTCGATCATCCTGTTAGAGCAACTTCCGGCGGAGATCTGAGTGTTTGTGCTGAGTTCAACGTGGACCCAGCACAAACATTGAGTTTTTGTTGACCCATCAAAACCTGACTTAGCTTATATTCTATTGCTAATTTATTGCTCTCAGAATCCGTTCCGATCATCCCCTCAGAGCAACTTCCGGCGGAGATATGAGTGTTTGTGCTGAGTTCAATGTGGACCAAGCACAAACATTGAGTTTTTGTTGACCCATCGAAACCTGACTTAGCTTAAATTTTATTGCTAATTTATTGCTCTCAGAATCCGTTTCGATCATCCCGTTAGAGCAACTTCCGACGGAGATATGAGTGTTTGTGCTGAGTTCAATGTGGACCCAGCACAAACATTGAGTTTTTGTCGACCCATAGAAACCTGACTCGGCTTATATTTTATTGCTAATTTATTGCTCCCAGAATCCATTTCGATCATCCCCTCAGAGCAATTTCCGGCGTAGATATGAGTGTTTGTGCTGAGTTCAATGTGGAGCCAGCACCAACATCGGGTTTTTGCCGACCTCCCAGCCTTGATCAACCTATACTTTATTGCTATTTCATTGCTCTGAGAACCTTCGTCGACTATCATCTCAAAGGTGCGACAATAGACATTCGCGTTTGGACATGGAGGGCCCGACAGCGTTCGGTGGCGAGGTTGCAGTGGCGCAGGAGCCGGGAAGTCGTGGATATAGGGACCACTCTTCTTGGCATGTTCTGCATACTTTTGGGGCCACTGTGGAGAGTATTTTATACAGTTTCGCGCTGGCTGGCGGAAGCTCAACGGAATAGTCCAATCTATCATTTTTGGAGACAGATGCAGCAATGGCATTTTGGAGCAAGTTCATAGTATTTGTGACGCAAATCACCTACAAAATCCCTGGGTAGTTGACGAGATTAATGAGGTTCCCAAGAGCATTTTCGCGAGGGTTTAATGAACAGAAAAAAATTAACTGTAAATTGAGTTTTGGCCAGCTTTAACATGGCATTCCCAGGGGTATTTGAGTCTTCCACGGTGGGGACCCTGCGTAGTTATTTCTGGAGACAATTTGGTTTTGTTGCACTGTTTGATAGAGAAAATGAAAGACGGATAGAAACAAAGCATAGCGAATAGTACCGTCAGTAGGGGGTCTAGCATTGCACTAACGTTATTCGTTTGAACCACACACAAAAGTAATGGAAAATCAATCTTTGCGACTTTCCCGGGCTTTCCTTGGGCCCTCAGTGCCTGGAGGAAGACATTTGTTCAACCATTTTTTGCTCATTTTGGAAAAATCTTATCTTTTGCATCTCTCAACTTTCAAGGCCGTTCAGAACGCCAACGCCCAGGCCAATTTCAATACATATACACGATGTATTCGAATGTTTGCTATAACCTAACTGTGTACGACAAGTGCAAGCAATCGAGTTACCTCTATTGGCAATTTCGCACCTCCATCCGTAATTTTGAAGAATCCAAGCACCTGGGATCATGTTTCAGCTAGAATGATAATCGCCGTTCGAGCGGTTATGGAAGAGAATCCAGGAATTGTATTTTCCGCCTCCATTCGACCCCCTCGCTCCACAGCTTAAACAGTACGTGAAAATTACCCGTTCTTGCTCGAGTACCCGCTCTTAACGAACCCTGCGATAAAGTTTACAGTTTTAACAAAACATGCTTACGTTGCAGAGTCGGAGATTGACCGATCTGGAAGATTTACCCCCGATCAATTTCTAGGTACCTTGACGGTCATTTTCCTGGGAGAATTGGAATCATGCGTCGCTGGAATCTGGAACTAAGTCAACTCTTCGCTTTCACCAGCATAAATGGGATGTAAGAGCTCCTCTTCTTCGCGATTTTTTTTGCCCTCCTACTGTGGTGTGCTTTCTGTTCTAAGACGAAAAGATGGAATCAGTTTCACTGAAAATGTGTAGGATACTTCTTTTGTGAATATTTCGAAAATCTACTCCGAACCGAGGTATACAACTGCTGCGAGTTTCACAGATGGAAGAAACTCGACGATTCGTTGCGTTTCACCCTCACCGTAGGTGAATCCAGTCCTTTGATGTGTGTGAGCACACCATTCAGCTGTTAATCCTTCAATATAATACCTCGATTTCACTAATGGTAGACGTGATCCTCTATGAATTACGTGTACGCTACAGTCGATTGGATTTAAGATATAATCTCTAAAAATGCCAAAGTTGAAGCTGGTCAATACTCAATTTACAGTTAATTTTTTCTTTCATCAAACCCTCGTGAATGCTCTTGGGAACCTCATTAATCTCGTGGATCACCCAAGGATTGCGTCACAAATACTATGAGCTTGCTCTAAAACGCCATTGCTGCATGTCTCTCCAAAAATGATAAATTGGACTATTCCGTTGAGCTTCCGTCAGCCAGCGCAAAACTGTGTAAAATACTCTCCACAGTAGCCCCGAAAGTATGCAGAACATGCCAAGAAAAGTGGTCCCTATATTCACGACTTCCCGGCTCCTGCGCCAATGCAACCTCGCCACCGAAGGCTGTCGAGCCCTCCATGTCCAAACGCGAATGTCTATTGTCGCACCTTTGAGATAATAGTCGACGGAGGTTCTTAGAGCAATGAAATAGCAATAAAATATAGGTTAACCTTTAATTACCACTGTGGTAGTATTTTGGCACCACCAAAATTTGTTCTACGGCTAGAACGCTGAAATTTCTTCCCAGCCTCTCGGGAACTATATGTAAACTCGTTTCGTGATGTTCTCTCTCCAAATTAACTGTTCAAAAATGTTTTGATAGTTTCTTTTTCAAAATATTGATAAATTAAGTACCCAAAATCTGCCAATCGCAACATTCAAAAAGTTCATTTTTGACAATCCCCTCCCTTTTTGGGGTCCAATAGCTAGTTTGGATAGCTAGCTTGAGACCCACTTGAGGTGAGAAGATCATTTCAGAAGTGAATTTTGCAACTCTTGATATGGTTTTTTGGATTATTATAGTCTCTGTCATCGGCCTAACCTAAAAAAGTGACTTTTCAAGGAATTTCTCGTGGGAACCAGGAAACTTTTCTACGGTCCAATTATGTTTATACAGATTCTGAAGTTCTTGAAGTTCATGAAGATATTTTTTTCATAACACTCTCTCAAAAGATTTTTGAAAGGGAGACAATGTGCCGAAAGCTTACCACAGTAGTTGGAGTGTCACAAAATTCGACAGTGGTAATTAAGGGTTAATCAAGGCGTAAGAGGTCGGCAATAACCCGATGTTGGTGCTGGGTCCACATTGGAATCAGCACAAACACTCATATCTCCATCAGAAATTGCTCTGAGGGTATGATCAAAATGAATTCTGGGAGCAATAAATTAGAAATGAAATATAAGCTAAATCAGGTTTCGATGGGTCGACAAAAATTCAATGTTTGTGCTGGGTCCACATTGAACTCGGCACAAACACTCATAACTCCGCCGGAAGTTGCTCTAAGGGGATGATCGGAACGGATTCTGAGAGCAATAAATAAGCAATAAAATATAAGCTAAGTCAGGTTTTGATGGGTCAACAAAAACTCAATGTTTGTGCTTGGTCCACATTGAACTCAGCACAAACACTCATATCTCCGCCGGAAATTGCTCTAAGGGTATAATCAAAACGTATTCTGAGAGCAATAAATTAGCAATAAAATATACGCTAAGTTAGGTTTCGATAGGTCGGCGAAAACCCAATGTTTGTGCTGACTCCACACGGAACTCAGCACAAACACTCATAATTCGAGAAAATGAAGAGCAATAAATTCCGCAATACAGCAATAAATTAGCAATAAAAAAAGCAATAAAATATCAAATGGTTCATTTGTGTTTGTGCGGAAATGTTTGTGCTGAGTTCAGGCTCCCTAGTTTCCAACGTACCTCAGCTCATTTGAATACTAATTACAAAATCTTAACAATGAGTTGTGGTGCGTTGAGTTCGAATGAGTTAGGAGAAAAATTTTCCATGTGAATGGAGCATGAATGTCGTTTTCCAGAGACAGGTTCAAGCCTTCTCGAGTTTGCAACTCCGGTGTAGGTTTTCGAGCCTAATTTCTCATTCATCTTGTCTCGTTTCCTAGTTGTTCGTGATTCAGTTGAAGGTGATTCAAACCGAACGAAAAAATATGGATACAAATGCATTAGAATCCCGAGCTCGAGAATGTTTGATTCTGTCTCTGGAAAACGACGACTATGCTTCATTCTCATAAAAAATTTTTCTCTCAACTCACGCATTTCAATGCACCACAATTTATTGTGAAGATTTTGTAATCAGTTTCGAAATGAGCTGAGGTTCGTTGGGAAATTCTAAGATGCACCGCAGTTAGAGGCTCAAGGAGCCTCGATTCGTCATCGGAAAAGGATTGCGTGCTTTCGGAAAATGGAATTCATACTCCTCGACAATGGCATATGAGGATATCGCTGAAATTTTCGACTTTAGGCCTCGAAAAGTGTTACAGCGGTGGAAATCGAGATATACGTCTAGAGCCTGTTATTGGGCAAGCACGGTGGTTCAAGTATGAGGATTCCATGCAATTAGGTGTTAGAATGAAGTAACGAGAGTCAGAATTGGAATATACTGAACGCTCATATTTTTTAGATGCATTTGTCACGAAATTGGGTCTGCACAGCCTTCGTTCAAACGGATGGTACTCGTGGAGCGTCCAAAGTCTCGGCGGGTGGAAATTGGTATGGTATTTTGGGGATATTTGTAACATCGTTCACAGTGTTTAGAGGTCTGTGCCCGCCTTACCGCGCGCGTGCCTTCCAAAAAGCTGTGTGGTTAGGCATGTTGTACGCACGTTCTCATTTTCGTTTTATCCGGTTCCCTAGCTTCTCCGTCGAGGCACATAGGCACACGATAGCTCAATTTCCTCGTTTTTTTATGGAGAATACGACGAGAGTCTTCCGGAGTGCCTCTGAATTACGCTCCACAAGCTGTAGCGTCTGAAGTGACTTAACAATTTTTTCCCAAAAATCTGTGACACTCACATGTCTATGTGTCACGGCTGAGCATAGTGAGGCACACCTCCCTCCACTAGAAAAATCATAACTTTGGATCATGAGAAATTGGTCTGAGAAGTTACAGAACTTGATGAAAAAACGCTCCACTCACGAGAGCCTGCCAAATTTCAAGAGTCTGGCGCTGTGACGCGTAAATTCCTCTATTTTCGGATGTTTTCTCGCACATGATTGACTCTAGTATCTGCTCACATCCATCAATCAAACTCTAACTCGTTGACCACTCTCAGGACATCCAAGCGAAGATAGTTTGATAGGTTAGACCTGAGGAAACGCCTTGAAACCAGTTTGGCTGAGATGTGACAGCAAAAATTAAAAGTTTCAGAGATATCCTCATATATTAGCTCTGGTGATCCGAAACCCAACGTACCTCGGCTTACTTTCGAGCTCTTGCCCATATCTACAAAATGAGTTAAGATACATTGAAGAATGAGTTAGAGGCTTTGCCGTAAAAGATGACCCTCGAAGGCTGGTTTTAGGCTGAAATTATATCGGTTTAAATGCGAAAATACAATCTATTGCCGCATCATAAGGCGGAAGCAGATCCGATTTTAATGGAAATGAATTATTCTGTGAAGAATTGCAAGGAAAATGATAGCCTGCTCAGTTTCTTTCGTCATTTTTGTCCATCTTTCTCCGGCTTCAGGATCACCGTGTCCCAGTGAATTGATTGATAGGGGAATTTCCCATTTTGATTGCTCGTAGGAAGCTGGTTCTCGCACCTCATTGAGAATAATCTTGTGATGGACATTATAATGTCTATTCGTGATGTCCCTCACACGAGACATCACGATGGACATTGTAATGAATTCCAATAACATTGTAATGTTCTCTTCATGATTATCAGGTTATGGCGAAGAACTTGTAAGGTCAATCCATTACTACCTTACGGTAAGAAAACTGAGAAAAATGTAATCCACTTGACTCGTAAAATTTTCCGAGGGTGGATTTGATGGATTCGAAACCGCGACCTTTCGTCTACGAGACTACAGCACATGCCTCGAGGCCAGTGAGGCATGTTGTGTAGGTACGTCTAATAAGCTTACTTGAAGTTTGACTGACCGAAACAATCAACTCATTCACTCAAAATCTGATCATGCATTTACTCAGTTTGCCATACAAACTCAGAGTGGATCAGCTGGATGCTTGGAAATGGTCCGATTCCAATGAAAATCCATTTGACTATTCTGGGGATCTTATCGGTACAACGTGAAGAATGATTGAAAAGGCAGAGAAACGACTCTTTTTACGTTCCTAAATGTATTATAAGGTAAATGCACCTAATATACCCTCATTCCTAGTACGCCCCCACTCAAGTTCTCGGAAGGACCAGCTCGCAGACCTTGCGACGCATTTTTTCATGTTTGTTATGGTAGAATGTGAGGTGATCGATGGTTTGGATCGATTCAAAATGCCCCGCGCCTTTCTTAGAACATTAGGAAAGCGGTATTAGGTACTTCCAACTTCGTTTTTGTCAGTCACTGAAATCTATATCAAATGAAATTGATTCTACCAATCTTAACGTAGCTCTCCTCATCTTCTTTATCTTTGTCCGAACTTTGAAATGTTCCCCACAAAATTGAAAAATTCGGTTCCAGCCGATTCTACGTTCATACTACTAAAAAAAGTGCGGTGTTCCTAATTGAGAGCACGGCAGGGCTTTTGAAGCAGGAGACACACACAATTTATATAAACTGATGACTCGTTTATTTAGGACTCGTTGATTCGTAGACTCGTAGATTCAATAGGCACAATAATCAATATATACAATAAGCACGATATACACAGCGGAAAATTCGTTGAGGTTAACTGGCGGCGTGACTGCACTTGAACAGGGCTCACAACGAAGTGATGACAGTCGTGGGGCGGCGTAGCAACCAAACCGTTCCGTTGTTCAACAAAAGACGCGCGCTCATTTGAATATATTCGTATGGTTCTATTTAGTTGTATAAGTATATTTCCAACACTCCCTCCCTTATACAAATCTTTGAATCCATATGAATGTAAAGGCCTTTGAATCTAAAGAAAAATCATTAAAAAATCTTATAATTGAATCGTTGTAAACACAATGCTGTTTAACTGATAAGAAAAATATTTGAACAACAAGTGGTCAAGTGAAATAAAGGATCGTTTACATAGCCTTGAATTCTAATAAGCATATCAGTTCTCATTATGATAATTGTCAGAAGAACAAACTTAAATTTCTAAACACTTGAAAATATCTTCTTATTGTTGTTCGTCACCTGTGAACATATAAGAAAACAAACAACACATATTAAGATTCAATTATTTTGATTCATGATTCATAAAGATTCCAGACTCATTTCTATCGATTCTTTGGATTCTTTGTAATCTTACGAGTAAGATATTCATGTGATTCATAAGGCAATGGTTTAGTCATAATATCAGCAACATTTTCTTTTGTTGCAATCCATTTGACTATAATCTTTCCTTGTTCAACACATTGTTTTATGAAATCACCATGTGTTTCAGCCATATGGACTCTATTCCCAGATTTTTCTCTTTGATTCAATTTCTTAGTAATTTCATCAATTGATTCGTCGAAAGTTTTTAGCTTATGACTACCATCCATTTGAGTGCAATTACCGGCAGATTGATTATCACACCAAATTGTGACTGGATATAAAGTCTTTCCTAATGTATATCGAATCGATTTATCTATTGAGATGAGTTCTCGACAAGCTTCACTCATAGCTAGATATTCTGCTTCACAAGTTGAAAGAGTTACATATTTTTGTTTGTAACTTTTCCAAGCGATTACATCCCCGAACAATTTAATAACATAACCTCCAGTTGAAGTCGAATCATCACAATCTCGAAAACTAGCATCAGTTAATGCTTCTAAATTTTCACCTAAAGATGTAAAAACGATTCCTAGATTCTTTGTTCCTTTGAGATACCTAAAGACTCTCTTAACATTTTTCCAATCAGTTTCAGTTGGATTACTCTGTTTTCTAGCTAGAAAATTTACAGCAAAAGCAATGTCAGGTCGAGTAGCTACTGATAAGTACATCAAACATCCAATAGCTTCTCTGTATGGTACTCTTTTTGATTCTTGATTCGTAATCGTAATTTGAGATTCGTTTGATTCAATTTTACTTTTCTTATTTTTGTTACTCACTTGTCTCGTTATCATAGGCGTATTTTGAGGATTGGAATCTTGCATATTAAATTTTTCTAGAATCGTTTGAGTGTACTGAGCTTGGTGTAATAGAATCGTTCCTTTTTCAATATTTCTTTCAATATTCATACCTAGGAATAGTTTGGGTTCACCAAGATCTTTCATTTCAAAAACTTTGCTCAGATGTGATTTCACATACAATAATTTGTTTGAATCGTTACTTGCAACTATCATATCATCGACATATAAGAGAACAAGTATCATTATTCCATTTTTCCTCCATGTAAAAAGACAAGGTTCGTGTAAATCATTTTCTAAACCTAGTGCTTTCATTTCCTTTTTGAATCGTTTGTTCCATTTTTTAGGACTAACTCTCAAACCATACAATGATCTTTCGAGTTTACATACTTGAGTCGATAGAATATTTTTATCAACCTCAAGACCTTTTGGGATTTCCATGTATACTTCTTCATCCAAATCTCCATTCAAGAAAGCTGTCTTAACATCGAGTTGACAAGCTTGAAGTTGATATTTATTTATGATAGCAAGAGTTGCTCTAACTAGAGATAACCTTGCTACTGGAGCGTAAGTTTCCTTTAGATCATAAATATTTTTATCTTTGAATCCTCTAATAACTAATCTAGCTTTATATCTGAAGTTATCATTTGATTCTATCTTTCTTTTGAAAACCCATTTTGAATCTATAATATTTGCTCGTGTACCATCATTCTGAGTTTTAGGTCGATCAACTAAAGACCACACTCGATTCTTACGCATAGACTCTAATTCTTCGTTAATTGCTTTGATCCAAAATTTTCTTTCAGGAGAAGCCATTGCTTCCTCATAAGACGTTGGGTCTTTGTACACTGAAGCAATGAGAATATGGGCTAAAATATCATCCTCACATCGTTTATCAGAATCATTATAAACCTCACTATAGTTAGCAAAACTAGAATCTTGTATTGGTTTCTCAGTTGAAGTACTTTTAGTATTCTCAGGATGATCAATCTTTCTTTTGGCTTTACTGCGAGTCAAAGGACCTTGAGATGTTTGAATCGTCTTATCGCCTTGATGGGTCGTAGGAATTCTTTCATTTTTTCGAGGTCTGCCTCTTTTTCTATTTTTAGATGAAACATTTACAAGTTGTTTTTCTGGAATACTACTTTCATCATTGACACCATCAAAGTGAATCGAATCGTTGATAGAATCAACAACTTGTTTTGATGATTCAATCGTATCTTCATTTGTAAGTGATTTCTTTTTGTAAATATCACCATAAACTAATTTTTCATTGAATCTAACATTTCTTGATTCTAAAAATTTCCGTGAAGAGGGATGCCAAAATATGTAACTTGTTTCTTTGTATCCTACCAAATAGACTTTGATAGCTTTTGCTTCGAACTTAGATTTTGATTTGTTGACTTTGACATAACTCACACATCCGAATCGTCTAATTTGTTCCAAATGACAACTTGCATTTGGTGCGAATTTGTTGATTGGAATATCATATCCAATAGCTTTGTGAGGAGTCTTGTTATAACAACAAACAGCAACTTCTGCAGCTAATTCCCACATTGAGATAGGTAAACCAGAATCAATTAATAGAGCTAAGATTTTTCTTTGAATCGTTTTGTTGAATCGTTCAGCTGTGCCATTATGTTCAGGAGTATATGGAGGAGATAATTTTGATTCTATATTCTCCTTTTCTAATACTTCTGCAAAATGTCCTCCCATATATTCAAGAGCTTGATCTGATTTAATATAGCAAACTTTCACATTTTCACCTATCAAATTTCGAGCTGATATCAAGAATGATTCTAACGCTTGGCCAGCTTGGTCTTTACTCTTCAAACAATAGACCATTGAGAATCTAGAATAATCGTCTACAAACACTATAATGAATACATTTCGTCCGGGATACGACACAGGACTAATTTTTCCCATAATATCCGTATGAATGACTTCAAGAGGTCTTTGAGCTCTTGCTCGTACTTCTTTGAATGGTAATTTCTCCATTTTTGACATTATGCATACTTCACAGTCTAGAATAGAATCGTCAAATTTTACATTTTCTAGCAAATTCGTTTTCTTCTGAAGTGTTCGAAGATAACCCAAAGATGCGTGTCCCAACCTAGTATGCCATAGTTGTCCTAGATTCAAACTTTTAGAATTTTCACTCGTTTGTTTATCTAGATTCTTATCAATTGAATCATTCGAATCTATCAACGATATCAATTCATCAGAGCTTATTATAAAATTCTTGAGTGAGCTATTACTGGAAAAATTCGTGGTAGACTCTACTGGATTCTGCTGATTGTTGAGAGTTTTCTCTACTAGAACTACATCTTTCTCCCTCCCAATCGAAGAATCAGTATTTATAGATTCGTTAGTAGCTCCCTCCGAAGCTAACGACTCTTCATCGTTATGAATCGTGTTCGACTCTTCTGGTGATTCAAGATGTGATACTATTCGAGCATTACATGAATAATTCTTCAAAGTGGATTCTTTAGAATCATAAGACTCGTTATTTTTAACTTCAAATCGAATAATCCAATTTGGTTTCTTATAAGTACCTTGAAAAAGAATTTTATCTGTAAATTTATTGTAAACTTTGAAGATTTTATCATCTAAATAAATTGAAAACCCTGAGTCAGCTAATTTTCTCAAAGAAAGCAAGTTTTCAGATAAATCTTTAGTAGCAATAACATCAGTCAATCGAATCAATTTTTGATCAGATGTCTCATTTGCTAAACTGAGTTCACCTTTCCCATCTATAACTAAATTTGCAAATTCGTTCTTATTCGCACTCTTAATGATTCCATTTTCTAGTCTTTTAAAATTAGAAAGAAGCATAGATTGATTCACTATATGATCAGTTGCACCAGAATCTGCGATAAAATTTATAAAATTTCGTGCTCGATATGATTTTGAGAATAATTTCTTACCTTCACTCTCACTTTCGCTTTCTTCATCTTCATTTTCGCTTGAATCTACAACCATTCGAGCAGCTCGTTTAAAATTCTTCTTACTCTTTTTCGAATTTTCTTTCTTACTAATTTTGCCTCGATTTTTCTTTCCAGAATTTCTTTTTCGTAGATTCTTACTTTGATTGTTAGAATCTGAGTCTTTATCATTTATCCTAGATATAGAAGGACTCTTACCTCGTCTAGGAGTTGGACAAAGTCCACCCTTTTTGTGAACTGTCTGGCAGCGATAATGTAGCCACTTGTCAGTGTTGTGGAGAGGACAATCAACACCAGCTCTGTGACCTCTCTGACCACATCTATGACAAGGATTAGAATCGTTCTCATTGTAGCTGACTCTATTGACTCTTGAATCATTGCGTTGGTTGCGATCAGATTCGGACTGAAACATGAATGATTTCATTTGATCTATATTCATTCCGATCTTGTTATCGTTTTTCTTTATAAGATTCGTTTGTCTTAAATCTTCATTTACTCCAGAGACTGCATGATAGAATAATGAACTCAATTCTTCATCATCCAAGGGTTTTGACTCGTTAGATAAATTGTACTCTCTCACTAGAGAGTCGAATCGTTCGCAAAAGTCGAATACTTTCTCGTTTCGTTTCATTCGAATTTCATATAACTTCCCTTTGATAGTTACAGGATCTAAATTCAACTCTTTCCTTCTGAGTTCTTGAAGTTTGCTCAGATATTCTTTTGGATCTTGAATGTTAGTGATTCTACTATGATACTTTTCATCAATTCTATTCATGATTATGTCTCTGACTTGATTCTTTCTTCGAATTCTTTGAGTCTCAGTAAATTCTCTAGGATTAGGAGAATTATCGTCAATGATATCTATCAAATCATAACTTCGTAATTCAGACTTGAAATAGTCCAACCATAAATCGAAATTCATTTTTTCAGACAGTTTGTATTTTCTGTCAATATGAATTTTTGATGTAAGTGAATCGTTTGTTAATTTTCTTACGAGAATTGATTTCAGAGTCTCTTCTAGATTCAAAGAATCATGAGTCGTGGTCAAATTTTGTAGGTTATTTACCTGTTCAGTTGGAGTCGTTTGATTCATTTGAATCGTTGAAGAATCGTTGGTTGCACTCGTACTTGGTTGAGTGCGAATCGTTGTAGAATCTTGAGTTGCACTTGTGCTCGGTCTTTGATCAGTGCGAATCGAAGAATCTTGAGTTGCTCTCGTACTTGGTTGACTCGTTAAGGAATCTTGAGACGGGCGATTTATTTGAGAACTTTGTTGACCCATGTTGAGTCTTTTCAATTCTTCAGTCTCCTTTTCAATTTCGGCTCGTCTCAAACGCATCCTTTCAATATCAGCACTCAACTTCAGACTCTCATTCAATTTGTCGACAACTTCACTGGATTTTTCGACCAATTTCTTATGAGTAGTAAGAGCAGAACTAAAATCCCTCGCTGCATCTCTGAATGTAAGTACGAAATCCGTCGAAATGTTGATTGTACCGGGAACATACGTGTTCTGTCTATCTCTTGACGTAGAACCAGTATTCATACTTGTATTTGGCGCTGACATACTCATTGGTCTCGAGTTTAATTCAGTTGGAGTCGTAGAATATTCTTTTTGAATCTTAGGGTCCTTATTATTTGCTGTAAAAAATATTCGTGAATCATTATCTGGATTTTTGATTTGTGTCAGGCCTGACTATTTTGATTCTTAGATTCTTCTTCATAAGTTTATTCATAATCATTTCAAGAAACTTAGAAATTCTTTAACTTTTCACAGCTTACAGAATTTATCAGATGGCTTGATCTAAGAACTCATTTTCATGAACACATCAACACTTAGATGAATAAGAGAAAGTTCTAAATGTGAATCTTACTTTTCTCTTGATCATTTCGAGATTCTTCTACTTCCATCGTTTCAATCTGACGAGCTTCATTTGGATCCACAATAACATCTAAAATGTTAGAGGATTGTTCCGATCCACTCAAGATCTCATCATTTTGTTGAATTTCTTTATCAGCCATCTTAACCGGGATATGAAACAGAATTGAAATGATTCGTAAATATTCGTCCGAGATTCGTATGTTTTCTAGATTCTTTCAGTTTGATTCTTATACCAGATATAACTTTCAATAATGTTTCATACTTCCAAGTTAATAGAAAATGCACTGCGATTTTCAGAAAAACTAAGAAGCAGAAGTTTTGGACTCATTTGCCGCATATGCACTCATATGTGCACCTCTCTAGGATATTAACAAGCACTGCTGTGATAAAATCCAGATTTGGGTTGCGCACACACATATGAGCACTGTAAGCAACTTCGTCACAAACTTCTAAATCAACTACAAAAATTCACCGAACATCAAGTTTCAATTTGTAATTGATCCCCGGAATCCAAATTTTAATTGAACCTAGGAAATTTTATTTCAAATTTCGACCTTAATAAAATCTACCAAAATTCAATAAAATATTTGGATATTTGTCAAATTCTGTCAATTCATAGATTCTTGAATCGTAGACTCTTGACTCATTGAACCGGTGATATGATAACACGAACATCAATGCATCATATATATATTAACATAAACATGAATGCAGAACATTTGCCTAGATATTTCACAAGAAATCGCAGCGATCGCCAATGTAAGCAGCAACATCCCCACGCAACGAGAATACACATTCGAGTGCCCTGGTTAGAAAACCGCGAACATCTACATGTCTTGAGATCAAGCAAAACATGCATCCTACGCGCGTACGTGAGCATCAAGAAACAAGGTTATTGCAGCAAGCCGCATGCTCGATAAATCGTATTCAATGTCAACCGACGAATCACAAAGAATCCCCTTTGAGTCTGTTTACCGAATCGAATCGAGTCGCGATATAAACCTAACCCTAACACACGTAAACGAGAGAGAGAGAGGACGCGCGCGCGCGAGAGCGAGATATCACGAAAACACGTCGTCACCGGTTGGCTTATAGCGCGAGAATATACACGTGCGCGCCACGAACACGCTGTATGATTCGCGATGCAACATGAACTGCAACCTTGATGATGATGCTCCTCCGGGATGTCGATAACCTACTACAATGACAATCACACACGAAACTTGGAAATCTATCAAATTCTACACTCATACGACTCACCGCACTGTCGTATTTATTTATGCTATGCCGGCGGACCATTCATTGGATCTTAGAATCGTACTTGAACTCGGGCTAAATAAGCTCACCATTGAGACAACGCAATTTTGACTCTATTCGCGATCACACACTTTCACTTACCTCGAATCTTTATAGTGTGTGAAATTATGCTGCTCCGAAGCTCTGCTCGGCGATGAGGCTCTGGATCTGTTGAAGATTTGCACTGTTTACGCACTGGAAGCGTGCTCTGGGCCCATAACCTGAGAGCACGGCAGGGCTTTTGAAGCAGGAGACACACACAATTTATATAAACTGATGACTCGTTTATTTAGGACTCGTTGATTCGTAGACTCGTAGATTCAATAGGCATAATAATCAATATATACAATAAGCACGATATACACAGCGGAAAATTCGTTGAGGTTAACTGGCGGCGTGACTGCACTTGAACAGGGCTCACAACGAAGTGATGACAGTCGTGGGGCGGCGTAGCAACCAAACCGTTCCGTTGTTCAACAAAAGACGCGCGCTCATTTGAATATATTCGTATGGTTCTATTTAGTTGTATAAGTATATTTCCAACACTAATTCGCCCCGCCTCTTTTTCCGTTTGTAAGGGCTTTGTCTAATGTATTTCGGATTTCTGGCACTACTAAGATTATCGTTACCACGTCAAGATGCCTACAAAATCTCTATGGAGGAAAAAAGAGAAACTTGAAATGGAGTACGCTCACGCCAATTCACCAATGAATCTGCAGACGTTTTCAGAAGATTCCCATAACCTTTCCCCTTGTTTCGGGACGTTAATACATGATGTATCCGACGATCTTAGGTTCAAAGTAGATTTTTTGCTCGATATAGCCCTACGTTCATATTTTTCGCCGAAAAATCTTACATCGAGACCTCACCAACGCACTTTGCACGTAGCTTCGGACTGTCTTAACTGACTCAGATTCTCCAATAATAACTTGAGAGGTGTCGTATATAGCTACCGGTTGATCGCCTGTAAAACCTCTTTCGAACTTTCCAGGCCCTGTTAGGACATGTAGGAGGCAAAAATCGGAAATTTGTTCATGACTCATTTGATGTCTATTGGGGTGACACTTATTCCCCAATTTTCCTGGATCGGACGCTCCACACTCTGGATGTCTATTCCATGATGAAAGAAGATAGGAGGAATCTTAGACACAGTCTCTATAGTGCCCATTTTCACATACTTTATCGAATTCGTACGCGATTCTTCGCTTCTCTCGATAAATCGACTGTTGACCTCATCTACCTGAAAGGCAATTGAATCTCATAAATCGTCACAGCGCTTTGACTTTCTAGAAAGTAATTCTCTCATCATGCCTCGAGCAGCATCCTCAAAACCAAGTATTCTCCAAGGATACTTCTTTTCTTTGTCGAGGTGCTGCTGCCCGAGGCGACGACGACAACGGCCAAGCGCGGCAACCGAGCGCCGCGGATGCAGTTATGCCTGCAGACGAGCAACCACGCCCGCACCAAGGTTCACCGCAGTCGTCAGCCTCATAGGAGGCTGATAGACCACAACAATTGCTGCAGACGACAGATGATGCCCAGGGCATGGTTACCCTGGGGATACGTGACGAGTTCATCCGCAAAACGCACACCTGATGCCCGTGACCCTTCGCGATCCCACATACGAGGCTCAAGCTCACTCCCAGCCGTATCATCTAGCCGACAGCCGGATGATCGCCGTAGAGACAGGCCGAGGCCTCGCTCGCCCGGGTGAGTGAGTGCCGTTGTACACTCACCGGACAAAATATCTGTATAAGCCATTTAGTGATTTTCACTTTTTGGGTTCGTATCGCCATGCATTCGTTCCATTTTCCGCGTTCCCTTAGCACGGAATGAAATAGGCCGTCCAATCCAAAAAGTAGAAATCACTAAATGGCTTATACAGATTGTGAGTGACCAATAAGCTCTGGATCTCGGGAGAGAGCCAGTGGTCAAAATTTATCATAAGGGATGGGTACCTCGATAGAGGTGTACGTAATATTCTTGGATCGATATTAGGATCAGAATGTGCGGATCGATGGGGTGGCTTTATTCGGCCATATTTCACGTATACGAGAGGACTTCAGCTCTCGAAACGCGAAAGTACGGATTGAATATGGGATCAAATTTTATCCCTGCATACCAAGTGGACTTCAGCACTTTAGCATGTCGAAATAAAATTCGATAGGGAATATAAATTTCTTAAATATAGTTTTCCACACGTGGCTTACGCATAGATGGGACAAAAATGATTGAAATCGGTCTACGTAGTTTATGGACGGCCCCTTTGTGTAATTTGAGATCTTCTTGCATCGGTGTTTCATATGTCTTAGCATCCTGAATTCTGCATCCTCTACCAATAGATTCATTGTGACTTTCCTGATCTCAAGTCATCTCTCCTGATCCTATGCCATACTCAATATTGATTCCCAAATAACTTTTGACTTGACCGAAATCTTTCATCTTTAACTTTTCTCTCAACAAGTTCTTGACTCTATTGATTTCACGCTTGTTCTTACAGCAAAAGAGCAGATCATCTACAAAGATTATTATATAAATTGTCACATCTTCTGAAATCAAATAATACAAACATGAATCATATTTACTCCTCACGAAGCCTAGTTCTTGTAAAAACTCATCGAAACAATCATACCATTCCCTAGGACTTTCTTTCAATCCATGAAGTGCTTCTATAAGCTCACAAACTCTGTTTGTACCATCTTGGTAACCCTTCGGTTGCTTAACATACACCTCTGAAGTAACTCCACCATTCAGAAAAGCTGTCTCTACATCCATTCGTTCAACATCAAATCCATTTTGACAACAATAAAATAATGAGATTCTCAAAGTCATCATTTTTGTTACCGGTGAGTAAATATCTTTAATCATCTCATTTTGTTCGTACCCTTAAACAACTAACCTTGCTTTGTAAACATTCCCTGGTTTCTTCTTGAATATCCATTGAACATCTAGAGCTTTTGCCTTCTCTGGCAATGAGAGGTGCTACCTGCAAGCTCATGCCAGGTGGCGCAGGGGTCTAGTGCAAGGGTGGCACCACTCACACAACCGTACATAGTAGTGTAAATCAATCCGTGTGAGAATGCATGAGTCGCGGATCCCACAAGTGCGGCGCGCGAGTTTACGCGACCTCGCAAGACTCGAACTTGCGTGTAGGTAAGGTTAGGTTCTTTGTTGCATACAGTGCAAGGTGCTCCGATCGAGAGACACGAGGGAATCTTCTTCAGTGCAGTGCCGCAAAGAGTATATCTGTATATACTGGCCATAAAAGCGCGATTGGGTCGTTATGGACGAAAAGCTGGCCGCTGAATATGGGAAGTACAATGTGCACCAGCTGCAAATACTACTAGCTGCGAGGAATTTGAAAAAGTCGGGGAAGGAGGTAGAACTAATCACAAGGTTGGGAGTGTTAATTTGACTGCAGCTATGCATGTTTCAAAACGCTCTGAAGAATCATCTTATCACACAATTATATCGTATATCGATATGACTGTTTGAATGTGTTACATGTATGTGATATGTATCTATATGCTTCTTGGTAGATTGATTTTTTATGAAAAAAATCACAATGCTGAAGATGAATCTGATGACAACCAACATAAAGAGCGAATCGGAACCCATCCAAAGACATCGTACAAAGATCTTCATGCAGGTTGTCCTCGTCCCAAGTTTACCAAAGATGATCTGCGACGTTTTCTGCAGACGTTTGTGGAGATTATTTCACATATAGCCAGATGTTGCAAGTACTATAGCTGGTCGAAATCTTCTACAAAACGTGTAAATGTAATGTCGTGGTATGTTACTGTATATATATATCAGTATCTTGTGCCATCTATGATTCTACTTTACACATTTTCGAGAACTGTCATTCATTGAGGTTCGCGTTCTTTGTAAATCAATGATCATTTCCCATGATGACATTCTTTCAATATTGCTGTATGAAAATGGGGGAATTTCTCACCAGGTACAAAAAAAAAGAAGAGAGTCCGACAAAATGTATCAAGAAGGGTATCTAGTGTCTATTCGCTTCCCCGAAATAGGTATAAAACATACACATATGAGAGTTTCCACGGAACTTTTGTCTTTTGTGTTACTGCAATGTTTCTGGAGTATTCTGAATTATGGGGAGTGCGCAGGAGTGGCATTGTATAGTATTTGGCATCATCCAATATGGCCTACATTCATTCTTGTTGAAACACATCCTGATACGTCAACATAAGACCGCAAAAGATGATTTTTGGGTAGTTTACAAACGTACCAACGCGATTTTTTGAATCGATTGGGCTGTAACTGGAATACCTATGCCGCAACTACTTTGCTGGAATGATATATCCATCTACTAATCTCATATTTTGAAAAAATGTTTGATTCAGAGGTGTGCGCTAATTCGGCTATGATATTAGCTCTCACTTATCGATGTAACCGAGTTTTGTGGAAAATTTTTCTTCGGCTATTGTTTACGAAAACGATGAAATACCTTGTGCGAAACGGGAAATTTAGCGATGAGTTTCCAAAGTTAAAAAGAGGACGAATCAAATCCCGTTTGGTTTGTGAGTGTGCCTTGATCCGGACAAATTTTATGGAGCTTTAAAGCTCATGAAACGATCGCGCCACTGGCTCTGAAAATGGTCATTTTTTGATGGCATACTCAGGAGACGTAGAGCACAGGATTGGGGAGTTGTGCTCTTTTTTTCCATCACAAAAAGGTTATAATCGCACTGTTTTGAGTTGCAGTTGTCGATCGGTATTCCTGTGAGAAGCTAAGGAGGAATACTCTAACCCTGATGGTAAGCTAAATAAGCTTTTAAATGTCATAATATCGCGGATTTCTTGATTTCCACATAATATACGGCTGGGATATGAACAAAATAACACCACAGTATACTCTAGAAATTGAAATGAGACTCATAAGTCGTGACTCGATTTTGGAAATTCACATGGAATTTTGGAAGAATCAATGATAAAATTCATCTTCAAGTCAAGTTAGGCGAAATGTAATACCTATCAATCGTCTAGACAATGTTTTGAATCGAATCTACTCGATTGAAGTTGATTCACAGATATTTCAAGAGTGGGATTCCATACTTGTCGTTCTGAACCAGATACCTTGACTTGGAAGAGAGTGACACCACTTTTTCACACGTTTTCGAGTTCTTAGAATCACATCAAACCCATTTCAAACGTGTGCGATAGAAATTTTTTTTTCTATCTCGAAGGGTCAATAGTTAAAAGTTCCATGGAAATCCTCATATGTACAATGAAAATCAGGAAATTCATGCTCTCGTGTATTGCATTTTCACTATAACGTTTGCTTTCAGGTAATGTATATTATTTGCCAGGTCGGTGCGATGCGTCTATGAAAAAATCAGTGCAATGTGAAGTAGATGCACGCTTGTCCATGCAAGGCGACATCGAAGGAACAAGCTGTGAGTGTGCCGCAGGATGGTCCATCGAAGCTCATTGCAAACATGTTATAATATTACTATTGGGATTACTAGACATGTGCGAAAACGAGACGATTACCCTAGGAGAAACGTGCACATCACAGTTGCAGACATTCCATCGACCTTCAAAAAAGTATAACAAATCACTCCAACAAGCCAAGCTCTTGATGAGGAGAAAAATGGTCCCCATTAGGCTTACGTACGATGACGACAAGCCTGCGACTCCGCCAAATCCAGATCCCAAATTCCTTGCTGATCACGAAGTCTTTGCAATGACTGAAGAGTATAAACAAAAATTCATTGAACGCTTTCGCAATCTCGTGATTAACAGTGGCCGCAATATGTCGATGTCGATAAGTCGATAAGAATGATTATACCGCCAGCAAATATCCATGGAGTAGTTTGGGACCACATGTACTCAGAATTGAACCTTGCAAGAGAATTACTGTAAAGACTCCAATTGATTGAAATAACTAATGATGACGTTTTGGCTATCGAGGAAGATACTCGAGGTCAAGCTCACAATCATCTGTGGCACTGGCACCGGAAGCATCGAATGTCTTGCAGCTTATTCATTAGAGTTTGCCATGTAACTTCCGCAGGTGCCGCAAATTTAGTAAGAGACATTATGGACCCTCAGCCTATTTATAACGCTGCAATTGAACATCGGAGGAAATATGAAGGCACCGCTGTTAAAGCCTGGAATGACTGTCATTGCGGTCATTCAAATCTCGTTGAATGCTGCCTTTTCATTCATCCAGAACATTCAGAAATTTGTGGTACTCCTGACCGACTGAATGCAGGTCTGTCTGTGCTTGAGATAAAATATCTATATAAAGCACGGTACGATTACATTGATGACACTACTGTGCCTTCGCTCATACCATATTTGCAAAAGGATATACACGGTAATTGGGCTCTCAAAAAGAATTCTCCGTACTATTATCAAGTACAGGGCCAACTACTAGTCACGGGAAGACTATTTTGTGATTTTGTGGTGTGGACTTTCAAAGATATGGTCCGCGTAAGTATTGAGGGAGACGAGAAATTTATCGACTATATGTTAAAGAAATTGAAAGAGTTTAGAAAATTGTGCCTGCAGTCAGCTATTTTATGCAAGTACCTGTTTAAAAATAGTTTAAAGTTTGTTCCCAATAAAAGATTTTGAGGGCATATCGAGGGACTCAGGGGAAAATCCGAAAATATATGTTTCATCGCCGATTGGGTATAATACCAATACATAGGTTGATAATTACGAAGCTCACGAAGACAGTTCGATATAAAGTACATCAATATTGTTAAATTGAATGTATAAAATCATCTTCTTCCACTTCGTATCAAAATGGAATAACGATTATTATTCCAAAGATTCAAAACCAAGTGATTCCAAATATATAAATGTTCACAATTGATTGATACAAAATATGTTGCAATATCATTCCTGAAATATATACAATTTGACAATATGTGTTCGTCATCATCAACTCTCTCAACTACTCACGTGTGAAGAAAGGTAGATAGTTCTCTTATATACAAATTATTCGTGCGATGTTTTGAATAAAATATTTACAAGGTAGCGTCCATCAGGGCAATATTCAGCCCAATTCTGCCAACGTTGCCAAACTACACCATTCTACATGCATCATATTCGTGAATTACAGCATGCCTCCTTCTTTTTTGGTTCCATGATATTATCCTTGAAATTACACAACATAGCACAAACTTCCAATATTTCTGATGCGATTGGCACGTAGCTGCAGTTGAATTTAGACGCAAGTATAGTGAAAGTTTTTATAAGACCGATCACTCGTTCGCTGTGGATTCTATGACTTGCTAATCGACGATCCCTTATGACTCTCTTATGAGACAAGCGCCCTTTCTTGACAAACGTAGGAATCATGCAAGTTACATTGAATGGGGCAAAATAGTCTTGCACATCAAAGCCCTTATCTGCCATGACCATGTCTCCAGGGTTACATTTGGTCATGAGATCCGATCGCTCAACTATTTGCCTATCAGTAGTAGATCCTCCATGAGCTGGGGAGCAGTAGCTTATCAATCCTGCTCCTGTGCAGCCAAGTACAGCTATATAGGTGTTCCGGTGCTTGTACACGCTAGAAGTTGATTGTTGGTCTCGTGAATTGCTGGGTTCCTCAATTTCAAACTCAGTACCGTCAATGATAACCCTCAAAGCTGGATAACTATTCTTGAAACTTTCAGGCAGGAGAAAATCGACAAGATCTCTATTTGTCCATATATCTATCAAAGACCAGTGTTGAGACATGAGAAGAATCCATGATATGAAGATATTCCCCACTGCACGTCTGTGAATTCCAAAATGAGTAGCCAAAGTTAGATCACATTCATTGTGTCGCAATCTCCACAGTACGAAGGAAAACTGATTGGGAACACTGATCTCTCCAATATTTTTCCTCACATATTTGAGATGGTAGGCTCCTGGGCCTAGAGACAGCAGTACGAGTTCAAATTTTTCATAACTTTCCAATCCTGTGAAATGCAAAAGTAAATGTGGGGCATCTCTAAATCGTTCAATGCTATACTTCCATTTGAATATTCATAAGCTGTAGGGCCACTGCTAGGTAAGATTGATCCTTTGGCATACTCATCATCACTCATTTGAGTATTGCCTTCTTCACCGTCAGTAGAAGACTGACCTGAGATGACTTCTTCATGACAGTCGAATAAGACTGGATCATTTTTGTTCACCAATTCTTCATTTGAGTCAGAATCTATGATTATAGGAGCTGCATCTGGCTGGGAATGCATTCCAGTTGAAACAGTCATTGTGTAACATTGGTCGACTCCAATTGAAACTGGTACACGATTGGGTCCAACATTCTGCTGTGGTTGACGCAAACAATGATCAAGATGATCATTTTTTGCCACATGAAATACCACATTGTAACATAGATTTTCATTTGCCACATGCTCTTTACAATTTGTCACTGAGTCTGCATTTATCCATCTAACCTCATTTGATGTCATGGGATTATCAGAGTTAGTTGTCCAATCAGTCGATTGCTGAGCATTGTTGATCCCATACTCTCTGTCCATCACTACTTCCTCATACCAATCAACTAAGGTGTTGGTGACATACTCAGCATCCTTATTCCAAGGAAAAATTGATGGTATTGACTCAATGCGTAACATCACTCGTCTGCTTGGTTTACCTGTATGATACAAGCCAAGCATCTGAATGTTAGTCGAATGATCTTTCACTATGTTCGTATAACACTATTGAGACACTAGAGGAATATCAACCCACCTGACACGTTGGAGGTTATTATGTCATTATGATGAAAGTGATCTATACATAATCCATAAGCACCATATCTTGGATTGAAATCTTCTCTTCGAATAGCTCTCAGCCATTTTGCTCTCAATTCTTTATTCTTGGGGAAATAGAATTTTTCCTCATTATTACATCCAGGAACACTGCACTTGACTTGTTTGTCTACTTTCCTTTTTATTTTTTTAGTTTTTTTTATTTTTCCATTACAGCCCACCATCTTCCAAGTATTCCAATCAAAAATAGGTGGTAGTGCAATAAATGAGTTCAAATATCAGAGTGATTGCACATAATATGAATATTCTTGGTACAAGTGCACTTACATTAAACTGTAAATCTATCGAGTATAAGCAGCCTGTTTGCCGCCTGCTCACGAATTCTTCCTGCTGCACGTTATGACTGCAGATTCCGGCGCGTCCGATCACGCATCCTCACACGGATTGATTTACACTACTATGTACGGTTGTGTGAGTGGTGCCACCCTTGCGCTAGACCCCTGCTCCACCTGGCGTGAGCTTGCAGGTAGCAGCTCTCATTCAACATATGAATGAGTTCCATTCTTTTTTGAACAAGACATTCCTTTATCTGTTGCCTCTTCCCATGATTCAGCTTCAGGACAGCTCATCGCATCTTCAAAATTTACTGGCACATCAGCGCGACAAGAATTCACATGGATTACATTATAATATATATACTATTCTCTATCTTAATTTGGCTTTCCTCACCTGGTCGATCTCCTCAACCCTTGAACATCATTATCTGATCTGTTTTCGTTGTTGTTTTCATTTTCACCTGAACAATTTCGATCATAATTTTCAGAATCTGAGTGAGGCTTATCTTCTGATTCATTTAAACCAATGCAAAAAGTATCTCTTTCAATAATATCAGTATGGGCAGCGATTCTCATTTGGTTATCAATCAAAACTTCGTATCCAACATTAGTGTATCCAATTAGAATTCCTAATTCAGCCTTCTTGTCTCATTTGGAAACTCTTCTTCCTTCTGGTATTCTGACAAAAACCTCACTTCGATACATTCTTAAGTGTTTCACATTTGGCTTAACACCAAGCATAATCTCAAAAGGTGTTTTCTCTTCAAAAGTGTTTGCCAACGTTCTATTTTTAAGGTATGCTGCTGTCAGAATTACTTCAGGCCAATATTTTCTCCCAAGTTTTGCTTCTACTAATAAACATCTCGCTCTTTCCATGATTGATCGGTTATATCTCTCAGCAGTTCCATTCAATTCACGAACATGAGGTGGGCATTTGTCTATTACTATACTTTTACTTCTTGTAAAATCATAGATTCTCCTTTTTAACTACTCTAACCCATTGTCACACCTCGAAGTTTTTATCTTTTCACCTGTTAAAGGACCCCGCCATTAATGATAGGATTTCGGGTTTCAGCTAATTTTGCTGAATCGGGGACCAAATGATAGAGCTCGACAAGCTGATCAAAAGTCTCTATTATCATTAAGCCTAAAAGATTCTCATTTGTGAGTTATTCGATATAAAAGTTGTCGATTTTACCAAGTAAAAAAGGGTTACGGCATCGATCGAACAATCACATACGTTCGAATTGAATCGGCAGCCGAGTTTCCCCCGCAAGGTGAGTCTAATTGGGTGAGGCTATGTGTTCGACGCGCAATCCACCGATTATCTCAAGAGATCTTCGGCCAGTGCAACTTTCGCCGAACATTTCTCCAAACACAAAAGTGCGAAACGCACAAAAAAATCTCATCAGCTCGGCCGGCCTATGGCATATATAAATCAGGCAGGTAATCCTGCTGATTATGCAAATGCGGATAACGCGTTTCGTGAGAAACCGTCGATATTGTGAAGTTTGAAATGCGACCTTGCCACGTGAAAAGGCGGAGGCATATCGTCCGTGTACCGAGAGCAAAAGAATCGTATTAGCCGCGACTTTTCTTCAGCGCAGTTTACACGGTTTCTTGTGATTCTCTTTGAATTCTCAGTAAGCTTCTCATACTCGTTCTCATACAGACATTTGAGGAAATGTCTGTTTGAGAAGTTAATGTCATTTTAGATATATATTTCCTATATTCCAATTGTGCACTCAATTTTTCGTCATGTCCCCTTCAGCTCATGCTGCAAAAAAGGCTTGGCTTCGAATGGAGCCAAACCATTCATCACTGAAGATCAGATTTTTCTCCTCCCAAAATTGCAGGGAGCTTCCACGGAAGTGCGAAAATATGTCTATTGATTCTCAAACGGAGTTAGTACAGTAAAACTTCGATGAGTCGAAGCTCCATAATCCACGACAAAAACTTCGAGTTAGCGAATATTCGAGTTAGTGGAAATTCGAGTTATTGACGAGGCTCTGGAATGAATTCGAGTTGAAGAAGTTTGATACGAGAAATATTTTTCCATTCACAAATCTGTATCTATTCAATGCGTATCATAGCTACAATCAACTCTAGAATTCTTTAACATGGAATGAAATAGATAATGGACGAATTTAAGTTGATTTTAAAACAATCATGGTTCTGTTATAAACGAGCCCTGAAGTTACTGGGACGATGATTCTGGCGAAGACGGAACGCTTGGGTTAGTTGTCGAATCTGGCACGGCATCGTTTATAACTCGAGGCCTACTCGATTCTGCGCCGGCGCGGGCTAGACGACGGGCTTGTTGCAAGGCGTACAACTCGTAGACGGTCGCTGTTCGACTGGCTCCTGGGAACTTGAAATGGCAGCGCGGGCAACGCCTGGGTCCACTGGGGTCAGACATCTTTCGTCGTCCGTCGGAGAAGTGCCATAGACGGTCAGATCGAGCACTCTTGTCGTGCGACGGAGCGTAAGTACGGCCTCAGGTGTATAATTAGAGACCTTCAGAGGAGGTTGGTATTCCTCAGGATAGACCTCGGTAACGGAACTAGCCCCTCCTGGTATTTTCGTCGGCCGTTCCGTCGAGGACTGGGTCTTTCTCATACGCTTACAAACCTTGTACTTATGATTATTCGGTAGCGGCTGCTGCTGTTGCTGGAACTGTTGGATGGCTGGATCTCTGGATCGTTGTTATCGTTACGATGGAAGGACCGGGTTCGTTGGATTGTTAAGTGCTGAAGCACAATGGAAGCAGTGGCGACAATTAAAGTGGCTTTATTAACTGACTCTACACAGAACTGGCGTTATGGAATACGATATACAGAATAGAAATACAGAGTGACAATGCAAGGCTCGTTAGGTGGTTACTCAAGCGAGGCTGAGGTTATAGGTCTGGGTCTCAAGCCCCAAGTCTGCTGGCGGGCGTCTGTAGGCTCCTTATATAGACGAAATGACGTCATTAGCTGAGTGGCGTGGTTACGCCCACGGAAGCCTCTGACTGGTTGCTGGTGGTGCGTGCGCATCCTCTCCTTGATGCGCCATCATGGATCTGGGCGGTGCCGACTACTGAAAGGGGGCGGGCTGTTGCCTAATTCGTGCGCGGCCATTATCGATCGAGCGCGTCGTGAATCTGCGCGCTGGAGGGGAGACTCTCTATCGTCTGGGCAGCGTCTCTGATTGGTTGTCGGTTGCGTCATCTAATAAGGCCTCCCCTCGGTATGCAGCGGCGCCGGGCTTGTTGTTGCTAGGTGGTGGCGTCGGCGTTGCCAAGCGTATGCGACGTTGCCGAGTCTCATGGCCGTATGCGGTAATGAGGTCATGGCTGTACGGCGAGTGTTGTTTGTCGACCGCCCCCTTTGGCTGTTGCGATGCTGCATCTCATGTCCTCTTAGCGTTGCTTGGCTTATGCACGTAGCTGTAGCTGGTCTTTGCTTTGGCTTGAGGCTTGTCCGATGTCCGTTGCCGACGGCTTCCATGCCGTGTATCCGCAGGGAGTTCTGGAATCATGAGTCCCGGTTGGGACTCGAAAATCATGTCAACAACGTGTTCTCAGACCAACGTGACCGTTGCCCAGCAAACAAGGGTTAGTTGCCGGAACGTCGTGGCACAGTGTCACCACAACCGCGCAACCTTTGAGATTTTTACGTGTCAGAAACGTTGCTGCCGCCGTTGAGGCAACGCAAAAATGGCTTTTTTGAAACGTGCCAGTGGTGGTTGCCACAACGTTGCGGCCTAGTTGCGCTCGATTCCCGCCAGCAGCGCCATTGGTTCCCACGAGGTTGCGGTGAAACGTATGGGGTCACTTGAGACACTCATAGAGTCATAGTGGACCTCCGCCATAACAGAACCGGCGGATCGAAGCGTTGCTGAATGTCTACCTTACCGACGTAAGGTATGAGATTGCATCAGAGCCGTTCGATTCGAGGTATCCCCTGACTTTGACGCCGCCACCGGGTATTTCACAAACTGGAAATACTCGGTGGTGGCGCCAAAGTCAGGCTCGCCACCTCCAATCGAAAATCGAAAGTAGACGGCTTTCCTTGTCCTTGTGAGGATGGGACATATCATGGAACAGGATTTACGGATAGTCGGTCGGATTCGAGATATTTATGGTTTGAAACGAATATTTACGGACCGGGCCCAGATCCGAAAAAATTCGTGTCAAAACATATTTATCTCGAATTCGAACCTGTCAGGCATGTAAATTCCAAAGAGAGAACTCAGGATCTAGTTCTCTATTTTGCACTTTACATACCTGACAAGCTCGGTGCTAAGTTTTATAGTCACTGTGGCTATAAAACATCATAGGTGCACTCTTTCCGTAATTGCTGTTTTCCACGATTCGGGATGAAAACGCAATTTTACTTCTATCTCTAACGGCTGGTGAGTAGCGATGGTGAGCGATTGACTCTCCCTCCTCATCTCTGCTCACACTTGGGCTAGTGGAAGCAGGAGCAACGTGAAGTTGGACCGCCACTTTGAGATGAATATACCGAAAAATCAGGAAAAAAATCCTCTATCCAATGGTACAACTCTTTTAATTTGAGTACCCGTGAAAAAATGTTTGGTGCATGATCATGCATGACGGCATACCGCTACTGGTGCACAATCATGCATGACCGCGTACAGAAAATGGTGGTATGTAGTCATGCATGTTTCATGCATGAATCATGCATGACCATGCACCATATAATGTTGCAAATTATACTTGGGATAGGTGCTGTTTTTGGTGTATAGAGAAAGCTGTCGAATTGGAAATTTGGAATGTGACAGAGAAAATTCTACCATCTTACGTTTCCATGGCTATTCGGTTCCTAATATACTACGAATCACTCAAAAATTCTGATGATTAAAAAGGTTCCGCCATTTGAAGGCTCAAACGATGTCGAAAAATTGACCGGTATTCCAAGAGGATATTTCATCTCCCTCGCGGCGGTCTTGAACTACGTTCACATTTGGCCGACATACAGAACCGATAATTTCTGTGCAATGTGTTTCTGTGCACTCAGATGATCATTTCTTGACTGGGCCGTTCTCGCAAGAATTAAAAGAAGAGCGGTTTCTGGTGTTTTCCTGTCGTAATTCCCCTATAACTCGAGAGGAACACATTTTATGGAAAAATACATAGGACATGAATTTGTAGATTTTTAAAAAATCTACAAAAATTGTTTCCATAGTTTTTCTCGTACAACGTTACCTGTTGGAGATATCTGAGGATGATCCTCGAGAGTTTGTTTCTTAAATTGTTTTAGTTCCATATCTCCAATCAAACATGTTTTAGAAAAAATATGCACGGCAATTTTTGTAGGTCTCCAAGAAAGTAACAAAAAAGATTCAGTGATTTTTCCTCGTAAAACGCATCCTGTTTGCGTAATGTGAGGAGATTTGGTTGACATTCATATTTACATCTCTATTGGTGGAGGGAGTATCAATCTAGACGAAAAATCTTCAAATATTACAAACAGGATGCGTTTTACGAGGAAAAGTCACTGAACTTCTTCTATTTTCTTCAAAGACCTACAAAAAAATTGCTTCACACATTTTCGATAGAACCTCTCTGAAAAAATTCGAGTGAAAACTGTGTCGCAACCCGGCTCATAGTGATAATCGTGTCACTCGAAGCTGAGTTGCGATGCTGTGACTCGTCTCGAGCGAAATTCTCGCTCTTTTCGAGTGAAATTGAGTAAATTTTCACTCAAATGCGATTAGAGAGACATGTTCTATCAAAATTAGGAGCTGTTATGCATCCAGAAATAATGTGGGTATACGGTTGTCAAGATACACTTTTGTCAGAATGTGTTGAGGAACTTTTCTAGATCTTGGAAAGATGAACAAAAAAGCTCTTCACACATTTTCTCATATGAGGCTTTCTGTTTCCGCAACCAAGACATTTCCGTCCAAGATCCATATTTTCCACGGTTTCGATCCCATAACTCATGAGGTATACATTTTGTCGAAAAATGTGTAGAGCAACTTCTGGTGGATTTTTAAAAGATGAACAAAAAAAGTCTGTACACATTTCCTCGCGTACGGCCTCCTGTTTCCGTAATTGGCGTATTTCCGCCCCAGACCATGATTTTCACGGTCTCGACCCCACAACTCATGAGAAATACGTTTTATCCGAGAATGTGCGGAGCAGTTTTTCATGGATCTTTGAAGGATGAACAAAATAGGTCTCCTCACATTCTCTCATATGAGGCTTCCTGTTTCCGCAATCAAGACATTTCCGTCCAAGGTCCACATTTTTCACGGTTTTGATCCCATAACTCATGAGAACTCCATTTTCTCGAGAAATGTGTAGAGCAACTTTTGGTGGATTTTCAATAGATAAACAGAAAAGATCTCCGCACATTTTCTCATGTAAGGCTTCGTAGGATTTTCGTCCAAGACCCATGTTTCTCATCGTTTTGACCCCACAACTCACAAGGGATACATTTTATTGCAAAATCTGTAGAGCAACTTTCCATAGATCTTTGAGAGACGAACAAATAAACGCGTTTTAAAAATGTCTGGACACATTTTCTTACCGGATTCTTCCTGTTTCCGCGATTCAAGTATATTCGTCTGAAAAGTATATTTTGTCTTTATTTTCGTCGGTTTCGACCGGGTTAGAAGATGGGTTCCCGTTCATTGCCGAAACTGGAGGTCTTATATGAGAAAATGTGGGAAGACCTTATTCTTTTATCTTCTGAAGATCCACAAGAAGTTGCTCTACACATTTTTGATCAAGATTTACGAGCAGATTTATATTCTCATCTCTATTGGTGAAGAGAATTTGGACCTGGACGAAAAATCTTCAAATAGCGCGAACAGGATCCGTTTTACGAGAATATGAATTTTCGAGGATCATCCCCAAATATCCTTAACAGGATACGTTGTACGAGAAAAACTATGAGAATACTTTTTTTTAGATTTTTTGAAAATCTACAAATAATTTCTCTATATATTTTTCGATAAAATGTGCTCCTTTCGAGTTGAGGAAGAATTCCGACAGGAAATTGCCAAAAAACCACCTCTTTTTCAATCTTTTCAAAAACGGACCAGAGTACAATTTTGATTCTTGTCAGGAAATGATCTCCTGTGCGAGTGCACAGAAACACATTGCACAGGAATTTTAGGTTCTGTATGTCGACCAAATATGAACGGAGTTCAAGACCACCGTGAGGAAGATGAAGTATCCTCCTGGAATACCGGTCAATTTTTTGAATTACAATCAAGATATAGCCCGGGAAGAGGTGAGCCCGGAAAGCCAGGTATTCCTGCTGTAAGAGCCTCTTTACGCGTCCATGACGAAAACAGTGGAACATCGATGCAATATATCAATATTTCACTTTTTTGGACGCAAGGAGATCCTTACTGTACAAGAACCTGCTTCCCGAGCTCATTTCTACCCGGGCTATCGCTTGATAGAAATTTTCTTGACATCGTTTGAGCCAGTCATGAGAACGTAAGATGGGAGATTTTTCTCTGTCACATTCCAAATTTCTAAATCGTGAGCTTTCTCCATACACCGAAAATATAACCTAATTCCAAGTATAATTTGCAAATATGGTGCATGGTCGTGCATGATTCATGCATGAAACATGCATCACGGTGCCCTTGAATGCAATTTAAATGAAATATTCCGTTACCAACGGGATTATTTTGGTTTCCGTTTCCGGATATCTTGAAGAATACATTCCTAAAAGAATTAAAATCTTTCGCCGAGCCGTTTTGAAGGAATGTCATTTGGAACATTTTTTGGAACTCTTATTTCCTCAATGATAATAAATGTTCTCCAAACCTAAGATTCCTTGGTCAAATGATGATCTAGATGAAAAATGATGATTTAGGAGGATGATTCGAGTAATTATGACAATGAGAATAGTTACGAGAGATTAAATCTCCAAAACTGCTGATTGTGGGGAGTCCTTTTGGGGGAAAAATTATGAAGCAGAGTCCAGATCTCAAATTGGGATTCCCATCCACATTTTATTCAAAACTACTCAAGTTGGGGCCAATATAGATGCACATTGTACAAGATAAATGAGGAGACATGATAAGAAGTCACTGTGAGCCTGTAATACAGAATGATTCCATCTTTTTCCAAAGACTTATGAATTCTTCAAATGTGGGAGGCATTGTATGAGCACACTGCACGTAGAAGTTTCTCGGGATATTTCTCGTTCGAATCGTTAACTTTATACTTCTCCCAGAGGGAATTGAAGTCGGAGTGAACAGACTCAACTGCTTGCTCACTGTAGAAGCCCAATCCTCTTTTTTTCGATTCGCAGAACTGTTCGACGTGAAAAAATACTGCGTGTACCTTTGGAGTCACACTGATTCCTAAGTTCATATAGCTTTGACGAAACTTGGCGATGAAAAGCTTGTAATCGGGATCCAGAACCTCTCCAAAACACGAGTTTACAACATCCCGGAAGTCAGAGAAGGATGTTTGATATTTTTCCAGTCTTGAATTTGGTTGAACACATAGTAAATCGGAATTCTCCAAAAGTTTTTTACACGAGTTCCCTTTGAAAGCTGGGCTACCATGTGTCATCTCTCGTTCAACGTTGCATTTTTTCATCCAAGCTGTAGATTCACTCTCAAACTCTCGGTACATATGGAAGAATATGGTATTTACCACTCCTAGCATGAAGTGCAGTTGAGGTGGTGGTATTAGTTGCAGGAATGTCTCGTCCGGATCGCTCTTGAATAGTGGTCTGTTCACGCAATTCATGAAATTTTTCGCATCATTCTTCACTGATCCAGCTGCAACCCACTTCTCGTAGTAAGTCAGATTCTTTTGGACCGTTCTGAGTTCATCGCAGGTGTTGAGATCATCTTTATTCACAAAACACCAGATGCATGGGTGGGTGCAGCTCTGCGGCATAATACCGGATATGATGCTAGCTAATTTCAGATCGGTAGCTATAGTTCCTTCAAGCTCTTCGAGATCCAGGGCATTCATTAATGTAGAAACATTGTTATAATTTTCCTGAATCTTAGGAGCTACTGCCAACAGGAATATCTTTTTGACTGCAGAATCTTTGAACTGTTTGAATGCAATACCGTCAGAAAATTTCCGACGTTCTGAGCCGGTAATTTCTGCTGTCGATGTTTCCGACTGAATTGAGAGGCAAATTTTGAAAAATCCTCCTCCACCGTCCAAGCCCTTCTTGATAAGATACTCTCCAGTGCGCCTTTTCTCTTTTATGAACGCTATGAAATCACTTATACCAATACAATGGACCACAACTCTATGCACTTCGGAGATCTCTTTTCCATTAATCTTCAAGAACTCAAACTCTCCGTGGCTGAAAAAATCGTCGAGTAGGTGAGATTTCTCCATAAGCTTAATCGTCGAGCCTGATTCGATAAATTTTCTATCTTGTGTGGCTGTCCGTAAAAATGAGGCGATCCCATGCGTCTGGCGAGAGCTTAGATTCATGCTTATCTGCAGTTTTGAAAGATCCTCTGCAGATACTGAGCGTTTACACGCGGTCTTTTTACTTATGGACCCTTTGCAGGATTTTCTGATGAAATGGAGTGGCTTGCCTCGTGATTGTCGGATGACGAGTGTCTCCTGTGACTCTGGACATTCTTCTACTGCAGTCCTATTTTTTATGAATTTGGACACTACTTGATCTTGTACTCTTTGGGGACAACTTTCCAAATAAGTTGAAAGATTATCAACTTGAGACTGCACATTGCAGATATGAGATACTCCTTTGGATACCGGAGTGAGACATTTGCGGCAGGGGTTTTTCAATGTGCTTGGAGCTGGATTTCCTGTAATATAATTCACGACATGAATGAATTCCACTCGGGAACTTTGTCAAATTCAATGAAACTTGAAGATTTCATACAAAACCGCGTCACATTCCGAATTTATGCAATTTTTTTGGAAATGATGTTAAGCACGTGGAATTTCCGATAAAAACTTCTCACAAGGCCCCTACGCTCGACGAAAAACGTCACGTAATGGATCAGGATTCCCCAGTGCGAGAGTGAAAAGAGAAGCTTTTTTGGTACGAGATACATAAATATTTTACGTTGTTCTACGGAAATTCGAGTACACTATGGTTTAATTTCAATGATGAATGGAAAAATAGTTGATGGTTATTGTAATAATGGGAATTTGAGCCCACTGAAGAGTTATGACATTTTGATATCAGTTTTCTGCAACATTTATGAATCGAGAGAAGATCATTGAGTTTCATGCGTGACTCCGCGCAAAGCAAAATAGCCTAGTACAATTTGTCGTCCAAATATTGAAGAAGCGCGAGCGCAATCTGTGCGTATTTCCACTTTGATAGGTAACCCGATAATCAAGAGATATATTGATGTAGGGTAGCGAGGGTAGAGTTGCGAGACGTCAAAATCATCGTGATGGAAAGGCTGATTACTAGTGCGTGACTCGGGCTGTACGTAAAAAAATTTTCGGAAGCCACAAGTTCACGATGTTGGGACGTCGATATGAGAAACCTATTCGTAAAATCCATGGAATTTTGGAACAATGCCATTTGACAGGGTTTCAAGTACTCACCTGCTGATTTAGATGTAGTTTGTTGCTGTGAATTGAGAGTTTTTCGTGCAACATCACAGATTTCACAATCACACCTCGAATTCTCGGTTGACTCGGAAACTATCATATCCACGACTCTGGGTGAATTCAAAATATTCATCGTCTCTTTGCCAGATTTAACTCGACTCACGTGCACCTTACACGTACCACACAAAGCACTTGGTGAACTTTTGCTTTCTCGATAATGATTGAAAATTGTCTCCAGATCTATTTTCAGTTGATTTTTGATGGGAACCATCATTTTCTTCTTTCGAAAACATAACAGACAGACTTTGGATCTATTCTCCTCGTGAGAAAATGCATGGTCCTTCGTCATCACGATTGTGAAATCCGCATACAGTCAACGTAGCAATGAATACGCATTGATTGGGATAACAATTGAAACTTTTCACCACAAGGTTCAGAGACACATGCGAAGCGCTCACAAGCTGGCGAGATACTAGTTGAGTGACCCATTAGCTAAAGTTCCAGAATTCACTCTTGTTATGAATTTCGCTGGCATACATGTATACTGAGAGTATTGTCTGGAGCGAGTATGTAGACCATATCAACAAATGTCGCCGATTGAGCACGCGAGGAATTTGCCGCAGACGGGGTACGGTGTCGTAAGACGACCGCAAAACAGTATTCCAACTTACCGATCTGTGTCGATTGATGACGTTGAAACGATGATTAGCAATGCTATATTGATTTATGTTGATTGATATTGATCGTAACTTGAGTAGTTTTGATCAAGATGTGGATGGGAATCCCAATTTGAGATCCGGACTCTGCTTCATAATTTTTCCCCCAAAAGGACTCTCCACAATCAGCAGTTTTGGAGATTTAATCTCTCGTAACTATTCTCATTGTCATAATTACTCGAATCATCCTCCTGAATCATCATTTTTCATTTAGATCATCATTTGACCAAGGAATCTTAGGTTTGGAGAACATTTATTATCATTGAGGAAATAAGAGTTCCAAAAAATGTTCCAAATGACATTCCTTCAAAACGGCTCGGCGAAAGATTTTAATTCTTTTAGGAATGTATTCTTTAAGATATCCGGAAACGGAAACCAAAATAATCCCGTTGGTAACGGAATATTTCATTTAAATTGCATTCAAGGGCACCGTGGACCCGAATCGGATTAATCTTCAAATCAGCCGTATGGTTATTGCACGAGAAACAGTTTTCATATCAGAGGGCCACGATGACATATTGAAAGACTCTCGATAATGAGCCTGCCCTCCCAAAACACGCGTGTTAGCGCTATTTTCACCCTTCCTGCTTTCAAAGCTCTATCTATGGTGGCTAATCCCACCCGAGTCCCAATTTGTTCTGAACGGTTCCCGACGTGAAATTTGACGAGGAACCCGATGAAAACCTCGAATTTAAGATAAAATTAGTCTAAAGTGTCAAAAAATCATTATTCTTCAAAAAACTACTTTTTCGAGGTTATTTCAACGTTTTGCGGATCTGAAAGTGTTTTTTCGTAAAATTCAGCAGTTCTCACCGCGAAATATGTATTTGTCATATTTTTTCTATTCGGCCCTAAATGCGTGAAAAATCAATCAAAAAGGTTAAGATTGATTCTTTCGCGAATTTTCAGGACGAAAATTGCGCGCCAAACCCGCACAAATATCTTTTAGGACCTAAAAACTGTGCTTTTCATCTTTTCCCATCATACACAACATATACCTGAAGTTACAAGAAAATCCCTGACCCCCGACCAAAAACCTGGTGATAATGAAAAAATGACTCGTTTATATAAGCGGGCTAAGTCGCAAAGAGTGTGTAACCCTAAGCAACGTTTTAGCGTATGAAATATGCTATGTGTAATATGCGGATGTATTGCGCGTGTACCCGGCGGTGTAAAGATGAGGTACGTTTCCTTATGGGGAATGTACTATGATTAACGTTCCTTTAGGTTACGTGTTTTTGTGAGTGGTAACTGTAAACGGCGATTCTAGAAGTGAAACTGGCGTAAGTAACGTCCCTCTGGGTTATACGCAGGAAATGCGTGTAACTGCAAGCCGCGTTTCAGATCTATGGAAAAGTGTGGGGTAACGCGCGGATGCTTTACGAAAAGCGGGTGATCGTTTGTCCATGTCATAAAAGTAACGGGTCATCACGATACTTTCATGTGTATGGTGTGGATGAATTGTAACGGGGTGAGGGGTACTATGTGGAGTACTATAAGGTGTATCGCGTGACAAATTAGGGTAACGAGGTGCCACTTTACTAAGCCAGTAACGGGGTGCCTCGTTACGTGTTTCGATGTGCGTCGTGTAACTGTGTAATGCGTAACCGCGATGTATGGCACGTGTGTGATGTGTGTGTGTGTGTGTGACATCGCGTATGACGCGGTGATTTTTACTATTTTTGAGTCTCGCGGGACTCCGCGAATAACTCGGGTAAGTAACGCAGAAGAATGCTGATTCGGAAATTGTTAGTAATCTATGGCGCGAATTTTGATTGTTTTAGGAAACATTTCTAGAATAACGCAACGATTCGTCCCATTACGTTATTCTAAGAAAATTGTTCTCAACGTTCCTCGCCCGTTAATTTCTAGCCTCAGGCAAAGTGTGGCATAGCTATTGCGTGCGTAGGGTACGTCGTAATTTCTTTTATAGCTCATTTAGAATTCCATATTTTGGTTAGTTGAAAACTTTGAAAAAAAACTGACCTTGTTCAGTTAAATGGTATCTCCGTCCCTTTCTGGTGCTGTTCCTGTTGTTGCTGCTGCTGATGCTGCTTGGCGATTTCCAAGATTTCTCGATCACGATTTTTTCGAACCGGTTGTATCGCGAGAATGGTGGAAATTGAATGACTTTTGGATTTTTTCTATTTGAAGAGAAAAATTGAAGTGAAATAGTAATAGACTTTATTGAAAATTTGAACTTACTACAAGATTGATATAACTTCTTGTCTACGTCCGAGACCGAAGCGTGTAGAATTTGGAGGTATGGCCCCATATATAACCTCTCGTAGGGAGGGGGCAATAATCATCCGCTCCGCCAGAGTCGCCTGAGTTTTTCACTATCTTCCTTCGGGCGTCTCTGCTGGAACGTATGCATTTCCCAAGAGGGGGAAAAGCATTTTCATTCTTACGTCTACTAGATGGAGGCAAGGGTTCCATTTTTAAGCTATTACATATATTTTCTTACTGCTAAGTGATTGTAGAATTATTGTAATATTTTTCCGTATGTCAGTCTCCTATTGTGAGGTAGAGGTGATGCATTTGTTCCCTTTTGTAATTTGATTTGAAAAAATGAAATTTTGGCTGGATATTCCTTTCATTCTTACATAAATATAACTCAAACTAATTTGGCTGATTTACAATCCCTGCCGAAAAAATTCAGCTGAGAAATCAGCTGAGATCACAGGTGAATTCACAGCTGAGATCTCAGCTGAGATCACAGCTGATTTCTCATGCCAAATTCACAGCTGAATTCTCAGCTGTGATCTCAGCTGATATTTTAAAATTTATTTATTAAAAATAAATTCCTCTCCAAGATTTCTAAGCTAATTTTTCATGTTTGAGGTGGTTAAGTGTCGCAACTAGATTAAGAAAAAACGTATTTAAATCATTAAAAATTTGCACTTACGGGGATTTGAACCTGGGCCCTTCACCTCACAGCAACTCACTAGCCACGACACTTAGCCGACTGCGCCATCGAGGGTGTGTCAGTGTGGGATACAGAACAGGTATATCAGGATTTCGGTCTGTCCTGGATAAGGTTCAGAGTGTAATAAAATAACTGTTATAATATTTGCTAACTCGCTTGACTTGAAGTACTGCTATTTTCGTACTTTATATTCAATTCTATGAATGATCCAGAGAGAAAAATACTCCAAAATTAATGGAACAGGTAGAAGGGGGAAATCATTCATATAGCTTCCGGTTTTCTTTTGTTGGGAGGAGAAAACCAACCTTCGGCCGATTGAGCCTTCTCCTTTCTCTCTTGTTGCTTTTACGGCCACGTATATATAAGGTAAGTGTACCTAACATCCCCCCTAAGCCGTTTTGCGCATAGTTTTTGTCCACTCGAATATTTTTCAACGTCCCTTAGCTTACTTTGAAGCTTGTTCCAAGGCCTTCAAAACGAGCTAAGGTAGGTTCAATCTCGACCGACTCGAGCTGAGCCATCACAATTTTGCCAAGAAATGTTTTTTTGCGAGTTTGCAAAAGGGTGTACCCAACGTGCCCCCATTAGCAATTTCCTCAACAGCTCTGGTCTACCTCAACATTTTTTAATGTACTTTGGCTCATTATGAAGCTTATTTTAAGACCTTAAAATTGAGCTAGAGTACGTCTGGTTTCAATCAATTAGAGACGAGCTGTCTTAATTTTGTCCCCAAAAACGATGTAAGTCGTCGATAAAGTGCATGAAATTGTTCTCATCGGCGTGCGACTACATTTGGGGCTTTACTTGTGCTTGACCAAAAATATATTTTCTTCCTATTTTGACGTGACAAATACGTTCTGCGTGATAAAAAGAGTCTTACAGCGTGCCCTCTTGTGATCACCATACGAGGGCATGTTGGATACCTCCGATTTCGGCTTTCTTGTTCTACAAATCATTTCGGTATTTTCCTCATGAATCCTCCCCAAATCCGAGTTTTGCATTTTCGAGAGGAGAATTATTGAAGGTTTCCGAAAGAGGAATCTGATGCGCTGAGGTACGTTGAGACTGATGGCACTGAACGCAATTTCCTTTAGAAATACGAAAAATGGAAAAATCACTTTAACTTTTCTGGGAAACACAGAAATGATTCGGGGTCGATCTAGACTACTTATTTCGTCATATTTCGACATAACGAATGTGAAAAGAATTTGAACTAAGGTTAACTTGTGCCCATTCTTGAGATCGACATATGGGGGCAAGTTGGGTACACTTACAGCCCCCCTAAAAGATAATGAAGAGTAGGGTGTGCGTTACATCCCAACTCTCGATTTTCCACGATACCATCGTGGATTTACTATCTTTGATATAAAAAAAAGGCAAACACTTTTGCCGCTCCCTGTATACGACGTATCCTGTTTTGCCACTCGAACATTATTTCAATCAACATTGAGAAGCCTATTCTGAGAAGTTTGCCCTCCCAACCCTTCGTGTCTCTGAGATCGCTGTGATTTTTTATAGCTTCTTTTAAAGCCGAAAAATTATTAAAATACGTGATTTCCACGTGAAATTCCACGAGAAACACGATGAAATTGTCAGTTTTGACTTCCAAAGTGACCCCGGTGAGACATCAGTGATTTTTTGGAAGAACCGCTAATATCAAGCCGGGGTCACTCTGAAACTCCTAACTGACAGTTCCATCGTGTTTCTCGTAGAATTTCACGTGAAAATGATGTATCATGATGATTTTTCAGCTCTGAAAGGAGCCACGAAGAATCACAGCGATCTCAGAGACAAGTGGGTTAGGAGGGCAAAGTTATCAGCATAGGCTTTTCAATGTTAAGAAGGATATCCGAGCAGCAAAACAGGATACGTGGTACAGGGCAGGATGGTACTCTATCGATTTTTCATGACACGTGCGTAGTGCTCTTGATATAAATTGAAGAATCGTCGATAAACGTACTTTTTCAGTGTAACTGGCGCGTCTTTCGGAACTGTTCGGCCTCTGGAGGGAATAACACTGTCCCAAAAAATTTGAAAAAATTCCAGCTGACTCTTCAAACCTGATATAATCATAAGGCATTTGTCCTAATAGCGACTCAGGTCCGTGGTCAACACAGGGCTTCCATGAAAAGTGTAACTCACTTTTTGGAAAATACTCACTTCCTCCACTGTTTCGTAAATCAAAAAAAATAACATTCGAGCTAGGATGAATCAGGTGATGGGAAATTGAAGAGTAAGAATAGACGATCAAAATGCTTCTTCATTTGGCAGCGACACATTATTCTGGTCGAAGATCTGTGACGTTGAACTTGCGAAATTGGTCGCGCCCATCACTTCAAAGAAAGACATAAATCTCTGTTACTCAAACAATGAGCAGATGTCGCTCCCAAATCCTATTGCCCATACTTTGACGTATGATGAATTACTATGCACTGCAGGTGAGGTGGCTATAACGGTTGTTATTCGAGGGAGGAGCTCGGGAAACTTGTTCAGCCCCTGAAAGCTGATTTTTTTGGTCGGTAATGATTCACGTAACAGTCCACACAGCATGGAAATATTTCAAAGAACGATTCAGGGAAATATTCCATTGCAATCTCCCGGGAAGCTTGCGGGGATATTGCAGGAGATATTTCAAAATGTTCCGTGGCAATATTTCAGAGAAAGCTTCCCGGAAGCTCCCGTAAATATTTCAAAGAATCTTACACTCAATCTTTCAGTAACCTTGCACTGAAATATTTCTGAAAGATTCACGAAAGCTTTTTGAAAGATTCCTTGAAACAATCCACTGAAATATTTCTGAAAGATTATCGAAAGCTTTCTGAAAGATGTAAGTGTAATATTTTGGGGAGAAGTTTTGGAAGAGTTACGAAAGCCTCTTGTGAAGTTTCACTGCTATGGGGAGAATCTCCTGGAAATGTTTCACCGATATTGAGTATAATATTATATCATGACGAGGCCCCAAAATTTTCTGGAGGGTTTGCTAGCTTCTACGGAGGGCTACATTTTCAGACCAGTTTCAAATAACATCGTGCTTGCAGTTCTTTTAGGCTGGGAAATCTTCAAAAATTCTATGATGGATTTTCAAAACTCACCGCGTTCTGATACTCTAGATGGAGCACTTTGTGGCTGTGACTTATCCTTCTAACTCACGTCTAACTCACGATATGCAACGTAGCACTTTGGATTGAGCTGGGAAAATCAATTTGATTCTGGTTTTCATTAAATCAATAGATTTCGGGAACATTTCAAGGAATTCCTCTATAAGTAACCTCTCTGCCACTCAATTGCACCTAATGAAATTGAAAGATTTCTGAATACCTTCTAAAAGGTTCCGAAAATATTTCTAGCAATTATTTCACCGGTAATCTTTCAGAAACGTTGCACTGAAATATTGTTGAAATCTTTACGAAAGCTTTCTGGAAGATTTCAATGCAATATTCTTAGGAAGAGTTTCCGCGAAATTTTTGTACGATATTGAGATCAATGAAATATTTCTTTGCAATCTCCCAGGAATCTTGCAGGGATATTGCAGGTGATATTTCAAAATGTTCCGTGGCATTTTTTCAGAGGAAGCTTTCCGGAAGCTCCCGTAAATATTTCAAAGAATCTTACACGCAATCTTTCGGAAACCTTGCACTGAAATTTTTCTAAAAGATTCACGGAAGCTCTCTGGAAGATTTCTTGGAACAATTCACTGAAATATTTCTGGAAGATTTACAAGCCTTCGCTGTGATATAGGCTCATTGATTTCCTAACTTGTTCGAATCTCTTTTGAATTTAGGCTAATCACGAGTCGTCGCATATAAATAAAGCCATCATAATAATAGGTTTGTGGAAGCTCTCTGACTGATTCCGTACATATTTCTTGGGAACATTCCACAGGTACTCTCCCAGGAATCTTGCACTGAGATATTGTTGATAGATCCTCGCAAGCTCCCTAAAATCTTTCAGGGTAAAACTATGTGACGGGGTACTGCATATTAATACCGAAAACCGTTACAACCGAGGTAAGAACATATTATACTGTTAAAGTATTGCGAGGAGTGATTCTTAACGACTTGAATCTGTGGGATATGACACATAAATATTGCGGTGGAACATTCTGGGAATCTTTCAGTAACATTGCAGTGAAAGATTGTAGGAATCTTCCAGAAACATTGCAGTGAAAGATTGTAGGAATATTTCATTGGAAGATTCTATTCCCGATAGATGTCGCGTAACACACTTTAGTTCTCAAATTTCGTTCTCAGGAATTATATGGTTTTTGGGAAACTATCTATCAGGAAATTTGGTGGTAGTATCAAATGATCTGTCATGTGTGATTATATACCCAGGACCAGCTATGCATAATGGTCTGTAAATGATACGTGAAGATTATTTGAAGATGCGTAAAGGCTTTCTCGCAAGCGTTCACAATAGACGCTGGTTAGTACATATAAGACAGGAGGGTCTGAATTATAGCTGTCGACTTTTTATGTAATTCTCACATCATTTTCACACTTCAAGCTTATCATAATTCAAGTGGGAAAGCTTTGAGAAAGCAAAAATTGCATACGCCTCCGACAACTCTGTGGACGCAAGAAAAGTGAATCTTGATGAGTATAACGGAAAGAGGATCAATTCTGGGAATGGAATTCGATTAAACGGATGCAACAACATCTTTATCAACCATCATACTGCACTATTCACGATCCATCCATGTGAAAAAACGTCTAATAGTGACGAAAGCGTAATAGACCAATTCCACCTCACTGTTTTCAGGGGATTAGCATCTCTCAAGAATGGTGGGCACAACTTTTTTTCACATTTTAAAGGTACCAAAACACTATGGAATTGGTTTCAAAAGCGACAAGGAGGGAAAATTTTTTTTTCTCGGGTGGTCCAAAAGTTAAAGGTTAGGTAGATTTCTTCATATACTTCAAACATTTTTACTCATTTTTTAACTTATCTCACACGGTGCCCTTGAATGCAATTTAAATGAAATATTCCGTTACCAACGGGATTATTTTGGTTTCCGTTTCCGGATATCTTGAAGAATACATTCCTAAAAGAATTAAAATCTTTCGCCGAGCCGTTTTGAAGGAATGTCATTTGGAACATTTTTTGGAACTCTTATTTCCTCAATGATAATAAATGTTCTCCAAACCTAAGATTCCTTGGTCAAATGATGATCTAGATGAAAAATGATGATTTAGGAGGATGATTCGAGTAATTATGACAATGAGAATAGTTACGAGAGATTAAATCTCCAAAACTGCTGATTGTGGGGAGTCCTTTTGGGGGAAAAATTATGAAGCAGAGTCCAGATCTCAAATTGGGATTCCCATCCACATTTTATTCAAAACTACTCAAGTTGGGGCCAATATAGATGCACATTGTACAAGATAAATGAGGAGACATGATAAGAAGTCACTGTGAGCCTGTAATACAGAATGATTCCATCTTTTTCCAAAGACTTATGAATTCTTCAAATGTGGGAGGCATTGTATGAGCACACTGCACGTAGAAGTTTCTCGGGATATTTCTCGTTCGAATCGTTAACTTTATACTTCTCCCAGAGGGAATTGAAGTCGGAGTGAACAGACTCAACTGCTTGCTCACTGTAGAAGCCCAATCCTCTTTTTTTCGATTCGCAGAACTGTTCGACATGAAAAAATACTGCGTGTACCTTTGGAGTCACACTGATTCCTAAGTTCATATAGCTTTGACGAAACTTGGCGATGAAAAGCTTGTAATCGGGATCCAGAACCTCTCCAAAACACGAGTTTACAACATCCCGGAAGTCAGAGAAGGATGTTTGATATTTTTCCAGTCTTGAATTTGGTTGAACACATAGTAAATCGGAATTCTCCAAAAGTTTTTTACACGAGTTCCCTTTGAAAGCTGGGCTACCATGTGTCATCTCTCGTTCAACGTTGCATTTTTTCATCCAAGCTGTAGATTCACTCTCAAACTCTCGGTACATATGGAAGAATATGGTATTTACCACTCCTAGCATGAAGTGCAGTTGAGGTGGTGGTATTAGTTGCAGGAATGTCTCGTCCGGATCGCTCTTGAATAGTGGTCTGTTCACGCAATTCATAAAATTTTTCGCATCATTCTTCACTGATCCAGCTGCAACCCACTTCTCGTAGTAAGTCAGATTCTTTTGGACCGTTCTGAGTTCACCGCAGGTGTTGAGATCATCTTTATTCACAAAACACCAGATGCATGGGTGGGTGCAGCTCTGCGGCATAATACCGGATATGATGCTAGCTAATTTCAGATCGGTAGCTATAGTTCCTTCAAGCTCTTCGAGATCCAGGGCATCCATTAATGTAGAAACATTGTTATAATTTTCCTGAATCTTAGGAGCTACTGCCAACAGGAATATCTTTTTGACTGCAGAATCTTTGAACTGTTTGAATGCAATACCGTCAGAAAATTTCCGACGTTCTGAGCCGGTAATTTCTGCTGTCGATGTTTCCGACTGAATTGAGAGGCAAATTTTGAAAAATCCTCCTCCACCGTCCAAGCCCTTCTTGATAAGATACTCTCCAGTGCGCCTTTTCTCTTTTATGAACGCTATGAAATCACTTATACCAATACAATGGACCACAACTCTATGCACTTCGGAGATCTCTTTTCCATTAATCTTCAAGACTCAAACTCTCCGTGGCTGAAAAAATCGTCGAGTAGGTGAGATTTCTCCATAAGCTTAATCGTCGAGCCTGATTCGATAAATTTTCTATCTTGTGTGGCTGTCCGTAAAAATGAGGCGATCCCATGCGTCTGGCGAGAGCTTAGATTCATGCTTATCTGCAGTTTTGAAAGATCCTCTGCAGATACTGAGCGTTTACACGCGGTCTTTTTACTTATGGACCCTTTGCAGGATTTTCTGATGAAATGGAGTGGCTTGCCTCGTGATTGTCGGATGACGAGTGTCTCCTGTGACTCTGGACATTCTTCTACTGCAGTCCTATTTTTTATGAATTTGGACACTACTTGATCTTGTACTCTTTGGGGACAACTTTCCAAATAAGTTGAAAGATTATCAACTTGAGACTGCACATTGCAGATATGAGATACTCCTTTGGATACCGGAGTGAGACATTTGCGGCAGGGGTTTTTCAATGTGCTTGGAGCTGGATTTCCTGTAATATAATTCACGACATGAATGAATTCCACTCGGGAACTTTGTCAAATTCAATGAAACTTGAAGATTTCATACAAAACCGCGTCACATTCCGAATTTATGCAATTTTTTTGGAAATGATGTTAAGCACGTGGAATTTCCGATAAAAACTTCTCACAAGGCCCCTACGCTCGACGAAAAACGTCACGTAATGGATCAGGATTCCCCAGTGCGAGAGTGAAAAGAGAAGCTTTTTTGGTACGAGATACATAAATATTTTACGTTGTTCTACGGAAATTCGAGTACACTATGGTTTAATTTCAATGATGAATGGAAAAATAGTTGATGGTTATTGTAATAATGGGAATTTGAGCCCACTGAAGAGTTATGACATTTTGATATCAGTTTTCTGCAACATTTATGAATCGAGAGAAGATCATTGAGTTTCATGCGTGACTCCGCGCAAAGCAAAATAGCCTAGTACAATTTGTCGTCCAAATATTGAAGAAGCGCGAGCGCAATCTGTGCGTATTTCCACTTTGATAGGTAACCCGATAATCAAGAGATATATTGATGTAGGGTAGCGAGGGTAGAGTTGCGAGACGTCAAAATCATCGTGATGGAAAGGCTGATTACTAGTGCGTGACTCGGGCTGTACGTAAAAAAATTTTCGGAAGCCACAAGTTCACGATGTTGGGACGTCGATATGAGAAACCTATTCGTAAAATCCATGGAATTTTGGAACAATGCCATTTGACAGGGTTTCAAGTACTCACCTGCTGATTTAGATGTAGTTTGTTGCTGTGAATTGAGAGTTTTTCGTGCAACATCACAGATTTCACAATCACACCTCGAATTCTCGGTTGACTCGGAAACTATCATATCCACGACTCTGGGTGAATTCAAAATATTCATCGTCTCTTTGCCAGATTTAACTCGACTCACGTGCACCTTACACGTACCACACAAAGCACTTGGTGAACTTTTGCTTTCTCGATAATGATTGAAAATTGTCTCCAGATCTATTTTCAGTTGATTTTTGATGGGAACCATCATTTTCTTCTTTCGAAAACATAACAGACAGACTTTGGATCTATTCTCCTCGTGAGAAAATGCATGGTCCTTCGTCATCACGATTGTGAAATCCGCATACAGTCAACGTAGCAATGAATACGCATTGATTGGGATAACAATTGAAACTTTTCACCACAAGGTTCAGAGACACATGCGAAGCGCTCACAAGCTGGCGAGATACTAGTTGAGTGACCCATTAGCTAAAGTTCCAGAATTCACTCTTGTTATGAATTTCGCTGGCATACATGTATACTGAGAGTATTGTCTGGAGCGAGTATGTAGACCATATCAACAAATGTCGCCGATTGAGCACGCGAGGAATTTGCCGCAGACGGGGTACGGTGTCGTAAGACGACCGCAAAACAGTATTCCAACTTACCGATCTGTGTCGATTGATGACGTTGAAACGATGATTAGCAATGCTATATTGATTTATGTTGATTGATATTGATCGTAACTTGAGTAGTTTTGATCAAGATGTGGATGGGAATCCCAATTTGAGATCCGGACTCTGCTTCATAATTTTTCCCCCAAAAGGACTCTCCACAATCAGCAGTTTTGGAGATTTAATCTCTCGTAACTATTCTCATTGTCATAATTACTCGAATCATCCTCCTGAATCATCATTTTTCATTTAGATCATCATTTGACCAAGGAATCTTAGGTTTGGAGAACATTTATTATCATTGAGGAAATAAGAGTTCCAAAAAATGTTCCAAATGACATTCCTTCAAAACGGCTCGGCGAAAGATTTTAATTCTTTTAGGAATGTATTCTTTAAGATATCCGGAAACGGAAACCAAAATAATCCCGTTGGTAACGGAATATTTCATTTAAATTGCATTCAAGGGCACCGTGAACTGTATGATTCTCTGCTGCTTAATCTTTCGGCTCGTCCATAATATCAGGAATCGAATTATTCTTGAAATTTTAAAGATTCACCGTGTAAGTAACCCCCAAAAATAAATCGCGATTATCTTGCAGACTCGAATTCTGAATTGAATCTTCTACCAGTTCCTGAACAATAATTATGGAAATTCCCGGAACTGAATAAGTCGCACTATATCTGCTCTATGTGTCGAAAGCAATTGCAAATCTACGAACCACCAAAGAAGGATAACGACATCCAAGAATCGGAACCTGTGTCAGAGACACCCGACAGTCAGGGGTCAACAGCAGAGTTCTGCAAAGATGACATGAATATGGACGTTTTTCTAGGAGTATCGGCGGGGAAAAAAAAGGTACAGCTACATTAATAGGAAATATGTCCAACCTTATGGAATTCGGTTGAATGATACCATAATTTTCAGAACTTCACACGAAACTAATATGGGATCCAACCTACAAGAAATGCAGGAGGCTGTACGGGAGAAGTTCAAGTCTCAATTCCACGTTTGGCCACGGACTGAAACCGATGAAATTGTCCACGATCGTGATGGAATAATTCAAAACATAAAAACAGAAGTTCAAAGTTCGAAAGAGAGGTGCATTATTCTGTCTACTATCATTCAATACTCTCAGTTCGAGAATTCCGTGTAGATGACACGATTACTCATATTTTTGTTGAAGTAGTTATGATTTTCCCATTTGAATGATGAGGATCTCATCATGAGTATATTACAGGTCCCGGATCATCGAAATACTTTCACTCCTACTCCAGTCATGGTCACGTGAAAATATTGTTGAAGAGTTTGGGGTCTCCGGTCATTGTGCCGAGAATGCCAAATCGCTTCGAGGAAACAGAAAAGCTGGTAAGATTGAAGAGTAAAATGTTCCCGGCAGATCCAGTCTAGACTCTTCTATCAATAACAGGGTGATCGAGTTTTACTTGAATGATGAGAACTCGAGGCGAATGCCGGGAAAGAATGACTGTAAATCGGTGGTTCAATTAAGATGACGGTCGAAGGAAATTGATTCAAAGAAAGTTGATCCTCTGTAATCTCGAAGATCTTTCTGAAACTCACAAAATCGAGTATCCAGAAATTGAAATCAGTTCATGGAAATTCTGCGAATTGTGTCCAAAACAGTGTATACTGGCGGGAAGTAGCGGAACTCACACGGTATGCGTGTGTGTCATTCACGAGAATGTGAACCTAATGCTCGAAGGTATAGGATTGATGTTCTGAAATATTACATGCATCAATGACATTCTGTCTTCTTCATTCTCACTTCCACTTTAGGTTGTAGCTTCAAGAAACTGTTCAAGGACAGTAGCTTTCTTAATAGAGAAGATGTTACAGTCAATGATATTCCGCGAAAAATGATTTGTTCCAATCCAAAAATGGCATGTTACGAACAAAAATGCAACGAATGTCCACCAATGACTGAGATACATCAACACTTCACTCAAATTTTTGAAATGAATGGAATTCATGGAGTCAATTTTTGGATGAGGGCTACCACCGATTGTTACACGATTTCCAACGTGAGCCAAGATACCGATGAATTCTTAGAATTTCTCATGGGCGGTTTGGAAGAATTGTTGTTGCACGATTTTGTTCCTAGAAATCAAGAATTCTTCTCTCGCGTAAAAGATACACTCCAACCAGGCTGGTTCAATGTAGTTTTTGACTTTGCTGAGAACATTTCGTTCCTTGCTCAAAGAGCCATACCGGCTTTTTATTGGGATAATGAAAAAGCCACTCTTTTTCCGATCACTATTCACTCCAGAGTGACCGGAGAACTCCATCACTATTCATATTGTACAATTTCTGACTGCCTAAAACATGATTCAGTTGCTGTTTACATGTACCAGAAGGAGTCAACAGAACTTATGAGAACCAGATTTGGGATTTTGTTGAAGATGATCTATGTTTCCGATGGAGCTCCGCAACAATGCAAGAATAAAACAGCTTCTGGTAACCTCACTTACCACTACTCAGGTTTCCAAGTAGTAGCTGAGTGGCATTTCTTCGCTACATCTCATGGAAAAGGCCCCTGCGATGGGTTAGCTGGCTGCATCAAACGTACTGCAGCTCGAGCTAGCTTATAGAATCTTCTCATTTTTGATGCAAAATAACTCTTTGAATGGGCTAAAACTGCTATGAAAAATGTGGAATTCTTCTATTCATCTCAGGATGATCACGAAGAAACAAAACAGTTCCTCGAGGCAGAACGCATCCCCTTCTGCAAGACGTTAAAAGGTACTCAAAGTTATCAAGCGTTCGTCCCACTTCGAGATCCGCGTGGTCATGTTTTGGTGAAGACTATCTCTCAATCTCTTGAAAGCAGAACTGCTGAGGTGATTGCAGACTCCAATTGAATCTCCCATTTCATTCAGAGGGATTCTATTCCTATACTAATTGAAGTGATCCGATGGTTGTTCAAGATGTTATTCGAGATGAATATATTCTATTGATGTGTCACAGGAATTGGAAACCCTATTAGCCATTGTGTTTCATACGTCTTCATTTATGAATGAATCAGAGCTGTATTTATATGTATGAGAAAACTAATTTCTTCCTCTTCAAGTATATCTTATGTGTTTTTGCAGTACAGTACAGCAAGAAATGATGGATAATTTAATAGACTCTCGATAATGAGCCTGCCCTCCCAAAACACGCGTGTTAGCGCTATTTTCACCCTTCCTGCTTCCAAAGCCTCATATATGGTGGCTCATCCCACCCGAGTCCCAATTAGTTCTAAACGGTTTCCGACGTAAAATTTGACGAGAAATCCGATGAAAATCCCAAATTTGAGATAAAATTAATCTTAAGTGTCAGAAAATCATTATTCTTCAAAAAACTACTTTTTCAAGGTTATTCCGACGTTTTGCGGATCTGAAAGTGTTTTGTATGGGAAAACTAATTTCTTCCTCTTCGAGTATATTTTATCTGTCTTTGCAGTACAGTACAGCAGGGAATGATGAATGATTTAATAGACTCTCGATAATGAGCCTGCCCTCCCAAAACATGCGTGTTAGCGCTATTTTCACCCTTCCTGCTTCCAAAGCCTCATCTATGGTGGCTCATCCTACCCGAGTCCCAATTAGTTTCAAACGGTTTCCGACGTAAAATCTGACGAAAAATCCGATGAAAATCCCAGATTTGAGATAAAATCAGTTTGAAGTGTCGAAAAATCATTTTTCTACAAAAAAACTACTTTTTCGAGTTTATGTCGACATTCTGCGGATCTAAAAGACATTTTCTCGTAAAATTCAGCGTTTTTGAAGTCAAATCATGTATTCGTAATATCCTTTTTATTCAGTCCTAAACGTGTGAAAAATCAATCGAAAAGGTGAAAAATCGATTTTTTGCCAATTTTCAAAACGAAAATAGCGTGCCAAACCTGCACAAATGACTTCTAGGACCTCAAAACTGTGCTTCTCATCTTCTTTCATCATAAACAACATACACCTAAAGTTACAAAAAAATCCCTGACCCCCGACCAAAAACCTGGTGATAATATAAAGAATGACTCAAATCGAGCTGTCCAAGCTGAAAACACAGTGGGCTTTCGAACCACCGTCGTGACGCATACTCCACGGCACCTGGTCCAGCCGTGGCCACGCTGCCCCATACTTTGACGTATCCTGGTGCCGTCAGAAACGTCATCACCGCGATCTAGTGGCCTCCCCGTAACTGTGTTACGCACTCTGGTTTCTGTGTCATATTTGTGTGAACATACTATATGACATTTTACTCAATCTCAACCTCATCAACCACATCCTTGACCTCAACTCTCTCAACGTCCATGTTGTACCAAAAGTTACCAGTGACGAGGAGTCCAAGGGAATGTTACCAACGACCCCTTGCCCGATCCCGCTTTGTCACAAGGACCATTGTCTACACCCAGTCTAGATATGTACGACTCTAGAGCCGATATTACCGACTCAGAGGTTTCATCTTCCAGCAATCCAACTCCAATTTATTCCAAGTGATAGTATATAACAATGATATGAGGCTTTCTATCCAAATGAAATAAGTCTACCCCTATCCATTCCAGCACGAATTTGGTATCTTAATTGGAATCAAGCTTCCTTTGGTGTCCTGCCTTCGAAATTTGGCGCACTTATCGCATTCGGCGATCACAATCTCCATGTACCGCGTGATACCTGGCCAGATTGCGATCTTCCGGGCTCTTATTCTTGTCTCTTCTGTGCCCATATGATCGTGGTGCAATTTTCCAAGAACCTCTTCCCTTAAACTGTTTAGTTCAAATGTTCTGTCGTCTCCATATGAGAGGCCTCCATATTTGAAAACATAAGTCTGATATGAGTAGGTATTCCATGAGCGTTCTAGCTCACCTGATCCAGGACTCTCTGAGAGTTCTGAAAGGGAGCTAAAACGCTCAGAGAGTTCTAACCCACGTGAGATAAAACGCACATATACTTCCTGATACAAATTGCATCAGAACGCTCGAAGAGTATCAATGCATCGGAACTCTCATCATAGCCTTTGTTGCATTTCAAGTCTCAAAGAAATCTTATTCTGGTGAGTAAACAGTTTCAATGTAACAGACTTCAAATAGTTTTGTGCTATTCAAAGTTTCATGAAGCCGTGTGAGAGATTCGAATTGTAGTGGAAAATCCGGCAATCCCCCTCGTCGTCGATCGCTGCTCGGAGAGAGGGAAGCGAAGCAGGGGAGAGCGAGAGTTGCGAACAGCTGCACAGTCGCTATACAGCAGCAGACGGATTGACAAAGCTTTACATGCGTGGAGCTCTCCTCGAAAGCGTCTCCGAGGAGGTTAGCTTGTCCTCGAGGAAGCACTCGAGGACGATGCTTTCGCTGCCGTATGCTGTAGTATTAAAAAATCTGCGAGAAAGATCCGTATCGGTGTGCAAGAGCCTTCGAGGAAGATGTGCATCGCAAGTGGCTTGAATAGACGTTTGAGTCAAGTTTTGTGCAGGAGTAGTAAATTTTCCAGTGTTGAATGGTGCAGCAGTCAATTTCTTTCAGTGTAGAGAGTTGCGCGATCTGTCAAGCGACGTAACGTTGACGATAAGTCGCCACCATTCCGCACGAACGTTTCCAAAGCGACGGCACAGTGAATTCGTACTTTTAACTCGTCGCAGTTTGATTTGCCGCAGGAACGCGACTCGCCGTTTTTTGGATACCAATCGCAGTTTTTGAAGGTCAATGAACCCGCTTTTGCCGTTCAAGAATGTCCGCGAGGTGGATATTGAGTGCTTGATCGTCGCCGTCGTTGTCGAACGTTCTGGAAGAGAATCTTCACGCACTGTGAATACTGCTTTTCCGTCGTTGCCGAACGTTCGCGAATAGAATTTTAGCGCTGTTATTACTGAATCGTCGTCGTCGCGAACGTTCTCGAAGCTGCTTCAAGTAGCGAAGATTGTTCTTGGTGTGAGCAGTTGATAGATCTTGGAAGACGGTGAAGGTTCTAGTCAGTACAGGTGTCTACTGTGAGGTTATGAAAGGCTATCGTCTGTAGCAAAGGGCAATCATTCCTAATCGAGCTCCGCGACAGGCTTCATCATCTACGCAGTTCAATTATAAAAGGACCTCGTTGCTTGCAGAGGATCGTCAGTCACCATCTTGCTTTTGGATAGCCCATGCCCCTAGGTGCTCACTCCCTTGGTGAAGGTGCACGACGACTCCTTCATTAGAGGTGAGCTGTGATGGTGAATTTCTAGTAGTTGTTTGAGCAATTTGGGATTTTTGTCATCTCTAGAGTTTGTGAGAGTTCTTTCTCGAAATTTTGAGGAAATATACAATTTCATCAATTTCATTTGGAACATCATGAATTACTCTTTATGAATTAGACTGCATCATGAATTAGACTGCAGATATGAAGGAGAACTCCAGATTCAACTCTTGCTTATCACTCTGGTTCTCAGACATACATCATTTCACACTTGAACACTTCTCGCTTAATTTTCTCATGCCATCTAGTGAATTTTGGAAGCTCTAGCTGACTGAAATTCCATATTGGAATACATTCAGGTTTGATTGAGAGTTCAAAGAATACTCATTGATGTGCTGTTCCAGAAGAATATCTTGGTCTCAGTATTGATGTCAATTATAGTTTGACACTTGAATACTTTTTGCTTTAATTCTTCATATCAATAGGTGAACCATTGAAAGTTGAAGCTGACTCATCTCAATACATTTGAGCTTGAGGTTATAGAATGAAGGAAACTTGTTAAAAACTGTCCCAAATAGAAAATGACATCTCAGTATTGGTATACTGGTTCCAGTGACAGTTCTCGATGTTTGGTTATAGCCTTCTAAATGTAACTTCTTACTCTTGAATATCTATCGCCTCCATCTCTCATATAATTAAGGGAATTTTGAAAGCTTCAGCTGACATGAACTTCATATGTGAATATATTTGAGCTTGAGATTAAAGAATACTTGTTGATAAGGTGTCTCAGTTGCGTACTTGGATCTCAGTATTGGGATACTGGCTTCAATAACAGTTCTCGCCAATTGGTTTTAGCCCTCTAAATATATCTTTTCACTCTTGAACAATTATCATCTCCATCTCTCATGTAATTGATTGAATTTTGAAAGTTTTAGCTAACTTGAACTTCATATATGTATATATCTGAGCTCGAGATTAGAGAATACTTATTGATAAGCTGTCTCAGATCAATATTTAGGTCTCAATATTGGTACACTGGCTTAGATTAGAGTTCTCGCTATTTAATCTCAGCCCTCTGGATGCATTTCTCCATACCATTCATACCTATCGCCTCAATTTCTCATCTCATCAGGTGAATTTGAGAGCTGATACTGATTTGAAACCTCATATTCTGAACATTTCCAAGCTTGAGGTGATGAATACCTAAAATGTTTGTCAATTCTCCCTCAGATGACTACTCTTTATTCAACTGAATAATTGATGGCGAATTGGAGTGATTGTCTCTGGTTTTTTTTTTCGTTTTGTTTTAGTCTCATCCACTGCAGCTTTGTAATTTTATGAATACCATGTCAATTTTTTTTATTTCAAGTAAATTTGAAAACTCTTTGCAAATTTTTAAATTCTTTTTGACACGATTTTCTACTTGAGATTACAAATCCATTTCATTTTGATTCATTTTCTCGCTCTCTCCAGGTTGACATGCCCAGACCAGTCTACGCAAGCATGACAAGATTAAATCGTGAGGAACTGAGAAGGATAAGCAGGCCAACGAATATTGACGCATTTCTTTTAATCCTTGAACGGAGTTTTGAAGGAGAAGAGATAGAGGCTCAGCAAGAGTCACCAGAATCCCCCACTGACAGTCACCGCGGACCATCACCACCACCTAGGCAACAGTCACCACCGCCTAGGCAACAAACTCCGCCACCTGCGCAACAGTCGGTACCAGAGATCATTGACCTCACGTCTCCGACATCGTCATCACTCGTAGCTGTGAGCCCATCATCACCACGAAGAAGTCCAGCATCTAGTTCACAATTCACTCCATTGTCTGGTGAGTTTGAAATCAATTTCAATGAAATATTCTGTTTGTAATGCAATTTCGTGAGTTGTCAATTTTCATTAGATCTCAGTTTAGAAGTACTTTCATACAATCTTGTCTAGAATGAATATATTTTCTACTTTTTTTCTCTCTCTTTCTTGTTCCTCAGTTAATTAATCACAACTTAATAAGAACTTTCGATTTTTTTTACAGATTGTAGTATCGATCTTTCACCAGCGAGGAGAAGCATCACGCCAGTTCGCTGCAACTGCAATCAGTGCTCTCCGCATTACGGGGGCGTTGCGCGACGGTTATTCTGAGCAAAACGAATATAGTGAGTATACTTGATGTATATTTTTTTCCATAATTTTCAGTACTCCCGAGTAATACTTATTCATCTCATTACAGAAAATGGATAATCCAACTGTAAATAGCTGTACCAATTCAAGCTCAGATACTTCTGGTTATAAAAAGTTAATTGGGATTGTTGAACTCTCAGCTCAGGTAAACTCTAGTCTTAAAATTTGATATTTCTGAATCATAGAATTTTACAATATCACATATCTCTTCCAGGAATCGTCGCAAGGAAGTTTAACGGAGCTCACTGTTGGGAACGTGATTGCTATCATAGATCCGTCATCATTAGCGTCAATCTTTCCTGCTGTTCCGACTTTTCAGTCACAGCCTACTTTATCCAACGCCATCCCATCTTTGGGTGAAAAAGACATACCATCTTTGGATAAGAACTCTATGGATCCGTCATCATTAGCATCGATCTTTCCTGCTGCTCCGACTTTGCCGTCACAGCCGATTCTCTCCAACGCTCTGCCATCTTTGGGAGGAAAAGACATGCCATCTTTGGATCAGAACTCTATGGATCCGTCATCATTAGCATCGATCTTTCCTGCTGCTCCGACTCGGGAAATTCTGTCAAGCCATGGCAAAAGATGCTGCAAGATAAGGAGGAGGAAGAGCGAAGAGAGAAGGGAAGACAAGAAGAGGAAGAAAGACTCAAATTGAAAAGAAAACACGAGGCTCAGCTCAGAAGAGAGGATAATAAAAAATGAAAGGAAAAACAACTACAAAAACTCGTAGAACAAGAGAAGAAACGATTAGGAAAGGAGCTGAAGGGTCAGGAAGAAAGTCAAAACGAGAAGAAACAGAAAATTGGAATACAAGGAAGAGGAGAACAGAAGAGGAAGAGGGTAGTAGAATCGCAGAAAGACGTGAAGCCGCGGAAAAGTACCAATGAGAAGAGAGGACAGGCCAAAAAGGATGAAGAGTTGGTTGATACGGCACCTATGGAGAAAAATGAGACGGTGGGGAACGAAAATCATCAGCAGACATCAGAGCCACTGTAGCAGCAGCAGCCGATTCTCCCACTGCAACAACCACCACTACAAGTGTAGCAACTCCCTCTGCTACCTCAGCAACAGCAGCCTCGTAGAAATATTTTTAGTTTGAAGATTCCGAAATTTCGAAAAGTAGCTAATATGGGTAGTTATTCATCACCTACTATGGATTGTAGTATCGGAGAGGATTCTGGAATTTCTTTGAATTCAAGCCATGGTGAGTTTGAAAATTCACAAGCTTAGTTACAGTTCATAGTGGATGATGCTAACTCATGTCTCGAGAATCATTCTCGATTTTCATGTAACGGCTCTTTGAATCAACGCATGACTGATAATTGATGAATCCCATGCCAAAGCGACCTACGGAAAGGGGTCATCTCTCAGATTCTTTTTTAACCTTCTTCATTCGATTCTATGGCTCAAAATAGGAACTTCGGACCACCTATGGGGCCCAAAAAAAATTTCTCCTCTCCATTGCACGCACATCCGTCAACAGACCGAAAATTTATCGTGTAAAAATCGATGCTCTTTTATTCACAAAAATGAGAATATTTCGAGTTTTTGAATAGCTGTCGATTTGCGGGTTGCGGCATCTGAAAGGGCATCAAAAAACCTATCGAAAACGTTGTCAGGAATTCCTTCTCTGTGATTTGGGGGCCTCCTGGAGGCAAAAGAGTGTTTTTCACTAAAATGTTGATTTCTCAAAAAGCCATTTCTTTTATTTCTTTAAAATCATATATTTGACGTAAAATTCTGCGTTCTCTCGAGAAAAATGGGTTTCAGAGGAGTTTGGGATGATCCAAGTGACTCATGAGCCATTTTTTGAAAATTCGATTTTTTTGGTTTCAGAAAAAGGCGATTTTCTGCGCATGTGCACAAACGTAGACTTCCGGGACCACTTTCAATGGAAAGCTGACAAAATTCCCTATAAAATGACTACCCGCAAAGTTGAAATTCATGCACTGAAACGCGACCCGCAAGGATTAATCATGTCGAATCGAAATCACATGAGAATACAGCCCATCAACGCCTTCGTGGCGCCTGCTGAGATGACACATTCACGAGATCTTCTCGGGACTCAGTTTTGAGTACGAAATTGACCTGAAAAAAATTCGGACCACATGGTTTCAACGTAAAATTGAATGAACTTTCAAAATATGCGATGAAAAACCCCGTTTGAGGCGAACCCGAGGTGATACATTCAATTTCTCGCAATTTTGAATGTGGAATATAGTATTTTCTGAAAAAATTGAATGTAGCACCTCGGGTCCGCCTCAAACGGGGGTTTTCATCGCCTATATTGAAAGTTCATACAATTTTACGTTGAAACCATGTGGTCCGAATTTTTTTCAGGTCAATTTCGTATTCAAAATTTAGTCCCGAGGAGATCTCGTGAATGTGTCATCTCAGCAGGCGCCACGAAGGCGTTAATGGGCTAAATTTTCATGTGATTTTGATTTGACATGATTAATCCTTGCAGATCGCGTTTCAGTGCATGAATTTCAACTTTGCGGGTAGTCATTTCATAAGAAATTCTGTCAGCTTTCCATTGAAAGTGGTCTCGAAAGTCTACGTTTGTGCGCATGCGCAGAAAATCGCCTTTTTCTGAAACCAAAAAGATCGAATTCTCAAAAAATGGCTCATAAGTCACTTGGATCATTCCAAACTCCTCTGAAACCCATTTTTTCCGAAAGAACGCAAAATTTCACGTCAAATATATGATTTTAAAGGAATAAAGAAAATGGCTTTTTTAGAGAAATCAACATTTTGGTGAAAAACACTCTTTTGCCTCCAGGAGGCCCCCAAATCACAGAGAAGAAATTTCCGACAACGTTTTCGATAGGTTTTTTGATGCCCTTCCAGATGCCGCAACCCGCAAATCGACAGCTATTCAAAAACTCGAGATATTTCCATTTTCGTGAATAAAAGAGCATCGATTTTCACACGATAAATTTTCGGTCTGTTGACGGATGTGTGCGCAATGGAGAGGAGAAATTTTCTTTGGGCCCCATAGGTGGTCCGAAGTTCCTATTTCGAGCCATAGAATCGAATGGAAAAGGTTGAAAAAGAATCTGAGAGATGCCCCTTTTTTGTAGGTCGCTTTGGCGTGGAATTCATCAATTATGATTCCAATGCGAATTTCCCTGATCCGCAGGAGGAAGCTCAAGCCGCTCTTGACAGGTTCATACGAGAAACCTTAGGATCGAATTCAGTTTCTAATGATAGTATACGCTATCCACCTCAAAATAATTTCGATGGTCTTTTTAAAAATATCTAGAATAGAGACAGTAGATCATGAGACAACTATGTGCTCGATCGCTAATTCAGTTTTCTTCTCATCTTGTTATGTTTATTACACACACACACACACACACACACACACACAAACACACACACACACATACATACATACATACACACACATATCGTGCATGAATAGCAGTCTACATGTATATATTCTTGCGATACGAGGAATCTTTTTTATGAGATTTTGTGTTTTACTTTGTGTGTTTTAAACATAGATTTTGAATGATACCTTTACTTTTTGACTTGTTTTACAATTTGTATTCGGATTTACTAATGTACTTACGTCGATTATCTAGAGCATAATAAGTATCGCTCTTTACAGATAACGCCCTAGTTTTTATACACGTTTTTATGTATTCCGTCTCTCTTTAGTAAGTGAGTGCCTTTTCACCTGTATATTGCGATTACCAATCCATTCACACGAATAAATTGTGGATAACTTAATTTATCATACTATTATTCGACTATCCTTCCTTCCAATCTTATTCGATCAAAATTTTGGATTCAGTCACATTTATTCATTCTACAGTGGTTCTGAATTCCATAATTTGAAACATCAATTTCAGCAGAACGATAGTGCCTTCCAAGTTATGAATTTTTGTCTGGAATCCTGAATCAGAAGAAGGAAAAATGGTTCATGAAAGAGTGAGAACGGATCTGTTCACGATCTTCCAACTTTCCTCTCTTGCTTTATATCAGTATCAAGAGTAAATTGACTGCAATTGATAATATACTGGGACTTTCAATTGGCAGAGCTGAAAAGAGTTACCAAATGATGATTTTTTCTTCATGAAGCTCAATTCAAAGTTGGTTCAAGTGTTACTGATTCAAATTCGATTATTCAGAAGAGAGAGCGAGGCTCCACAGTCCATCGCCTTCGCCAGTGGAGATCAACCACAAGTGATTTAAATTTCATTGAATCTCCCCCATGACTCTCTTCTGGATAATATCACTTGAATCTTTTATCTGAATTCCAGATTAATTATACATTGGTAGTAAAGCATAGTCCACTGAAGCGGGTTGCTGCGTGATGGTAGAGCGGCCTCGGCCGACTCCAGCGGCAAGATCAACTTGATCTTCCCCCTCGAAAGTTTGCTCTTCTTGTATGCGTTTACACAGCCAGTTTTAAAGGGATTGAGCATTTTTTACTGCACACATTCCGTGTCGTCGAAGAGGATGATGACCGCAGTACAGCCGTTTATTTTTCTCCAATCTTTCCAAGGCTGAACAACGCAAATCATCCATATCAATGACAAATCTGTAAATTTTATCTCAATGAGCATTCATCATGTCAATTGAATCGGTTGAAATACTTACTTCCCGGGTAGAAGTTGCTCGAGCCACCGTTTCTTCTCCAATCCCTTCACATGAATTCGACTAGCGTTGTCTAAAGAAGTTTGCAATACTTGTACATGACAATCTAAAGGAACTGATCCAGAATTCCATGGAATTTCATGGAAATTCTGTTCTAGCCAACGATTCGTTTCCTTTTCTTCGGGTAAGAGTTTAGACCACTTGCATGGCTCTTTGAAAAGACAGATCGTTGGCAATCGCTCTTTTTTAAGAGGTATGATCGCCAATTCCTTCAACTGGAATAAATTCGACGATCGTCTGAATCCTTGAATATCGACGACGTACTCCATTGAGTCTCGGATATCAGTCCGAACCTGGTGGAGCTCCGTCTGGTTGGGTGAGTGAAACTAGATTGATCGTCCTGCTCCGCTGAAGCTCTAATAATAACATTTCCCAGACTTGGTCTTGTGATTGCTGTCCGACTCGATATATCTTTGAGCAATTCCTTCAAGAAAAAGGAAATAATTCGACTCGGCGAGATTTTCATTGAGTATTTTTTGAAAATTTTGGACACTTCGAGATGGGAAGTCTAGTTTCGAAGAGTATGTATGAATAGAGGACGAGCGGTTGAGTGCGACAGTCGACTGGTAGAAGTTGCTCTAGACGGAGCTGCCCCAGGTCATCTCTGAAAATATCCTGAACGACTGAGGAATGATCTCACGAGTTGAACTGTAGTGCTTTGGAGGAGTGAAAATCTTCCTTTGGGAGTTAAGGCTCAGCAAGTGACGTAACAGGTCTGAGGAAGGTGCCCCAGGTGTTTCTTTACTTGACAGATTATTTCGAGGTAAATTTTTGGGATTTTTTCTAGCTTACTTCCCCGCGTGAATGAATCTGAGTAATTTTATTCTTCATAATTCCAAAGATGGCTTCTCTTGCGGACATCGAATCGAATTTCAAGTTGCTGACATAGGCTTCAGAAGAAATTGAATCGGACATTGATCTCCAATAGTGTCTAGACAAATCTGTAGAGTTGATCGCAAGTGTTGAAACATTCGTGACTTCGCCAGAATTGAGTAGATATCAGAAGCAAAAATGTCAAACCTATTCATCAAAGCTGATCAATATTAAAAATCGACTCGAAAATCTTCTACATAGAGTTGGTGGTAACCTTGATTCATCTTCACACTGTAACTCTCAAGAATCACTTCGTTGGGATGGTCTACCGTCAATCTTTGAACGCAGAATCAGTTCAGGTTTAATAACGAATCTGTCACACAAAGAAGTCAGCTCATTCCTAGGGGATGCTAGACACTTGTTCGAGGCGAAAATTTCTACTGCTCTGGAAACGTTCACTGCTCTCAAAGTTAATGTGGAACTATCTGCTGAATATGTTGTTCTGAAGAATGATGTGGAGACTGTGGATGTTAAATACTTTAACACTGCAAATCAGCCTATTTTTAGTACTACAAATTTGAAAGAGTGGTATGATGAATATGTCATCGAGACCGTATTATATCAGATCGAAGAATTTGAAGGCAAAGGTTCGGGCTTCACTCTGAAGCAGATCCTCAGTATGATTATTAATATGAAACAATATCAGCCGATGCAAGGTAGCTCGTACATCCCTCTCCCAGTTTCAATTCAGAAGAAGAAGGCATGTGTGAACGTGAAGAATCGAGACGATCAATGCTTCAAATGGGCGGTATTGTCTGCTCTACATCCAGCACCCAATAATGTCGATCGCATTGGCTGGTATTCACTTCATGCAGATGAACTCGATTTTACTGACATGAGTTTCCCAGTTTCACGAAAACAAGTCAAAAAGTTCGAGAAACGAAATACAGTATCTGTCAATATTTTGTTGCTCAAGAAAGTAGGTAAAACAATAACCTCAAGCTCCAATGTATTAAGATAAGTCAGCCTCAACTTGCAATGGTTCACCTATTGATATGAAAAATTCGAGCAAAAAGTATTCAAGTGTCAAACTATAATTGACATCAATACTGAGACCAAGATATTCTCCTGGAACAGCACATCAATGAGTATTCTTTGAACTCTCAATCGAACCTGAATGTATTCCAATATGGAGTTTCAGTCAGCTAGAGCTTTCAAAATTCACTAGATGGCATGAGAAAATTAAGCGAGAAGTATTCAAGTGTGAAATGATGTATGTCTGAGAACCAGAGTGATGAGCAAGAGTTGAATCTGGAGTTCTCCTTCATATCTGCAGTCTCAAAAGTATTTCATGATGTTTCAAATGAAATTGATGAAATAGTATATTTCCTCAAAATTTCAAGAAAGAATTTTCACAAACTCTAGAGATGACAAAAATCCCAGATTGCTCAAACAACTACTAGAAATTCACCATCACAGCTCACCTCTAATGAAGAAGTCGTCGTGCACCTTCACCAAGGAAGTGAGCACCTAGGGGCATGGGCTATCCAAAAGCAAGATGGGAACTGACGATCCTCTGCAAGCAACGAGGTCCTTTTATAATTGAACTGCGTGGATGATGAAGCCTGGTGCGGAGCTCGATTAGGGATGATTGCCCTTTGCTACAGACGATGGCCTTTTATAACCTCACAGTAGACACCTGCACTGACTAGAACCTTCGTCGTCTTCCAAAATCTATCAACTGCTCACACCAAGAACAATCTTCGCTACTTGAAGCCGCTTCAAGAACGTTCGCGACGACGACGATTCAGTATTAACAGCGCTAAGATTCTATTCGCGAACGTTCGGCAACGACGGAAAAGCAGTATTCACAGTGCGTGAAGATTCTCTTCGAGAACGTTCGACAACGACGGCGACGATCGAGCACTCAATATCCACCACGCGAACATTCTCGAACGGCAAAAGCGGGTTCATTGACCTTTAAAAACTGCGATTGGTATCCAGAAAACGGCGAGTCGCGTTTTTGCGGCAAATCAAACTGTGACAAGTTAAAAGTACGAATTCACTGTGCCGTCGCTTCGAGAACGTTCGTGCGGAATGGTGGCGACTTATCGTCAACGTTACGTCCCTTGACAGATCGCGCAACTCTCCACACTGAAAGAAATTGACTGTTACACCATTCAACACTGAAAGATTTACTGCTGCTGCACAAAACTTGACTCAAACGTCTATTCAAGCCACTTGCGATGCACATCTTTCTCGAAGGCTCTTGCACACCGATACGGATCTTTCTCGCAAAATTTTTAATACTACAGCATACGGCAGCGAAAGCATCGTCCTCGAGTGTTCCTCGAGGACGAGCTAACCTCCTTCGGAGACGCACTCGAGGAGAGCTCCACGCAAGTAAATTTTTGTCAATCCGTCTGCTGCTGTATAGCAACTGTGCAGCTGTTAGCGCTAGCAGCTGTCCGCAGCGCTCGTTCTTTCCCTGCTTTGCTTCCCTCTCTTCGAGCAGCGATCGACGACGAGGGGGATTGTCGCATTTTCCACTACAATTCAAATCTCTCACACGGCTTCATGAAACTTTGAATAGCACAAAACTATTTGATGTATGTCACATTGAAACTCTGTTTACTCACCAGAATATGAACTCTTTGAGACTTCAAATGCAACGAAGGCTATGATGAGAGTTCCGATGCATTGGTATTCTTTGAGCGTTCTGATGCAACTTGTATCAGGAAGTATATGTGCGTTTCAACTCACGTGGGTTAGAACTCTCTGAGCGTTATAGCATTCTTTCAGAACTCTCAGATAGTTCTAGCTCACCTGCATTAGAACTTGTTGAGAGTTCTAAATCAGGTGAGTTAGAACTCTCTGAGAGTTCTCGATCGGGTGAGCTAGAACGCTCATAGAATACCTACTGATATGTGAAATACTTCGCATATGTCCGGCACATCTTTGGCTCCAACTGGGCATTTGTTCCGGGTTAATTCACGAAATTTTTGCATTTGTTCATCTGTTTCCGTTTCTTCTATGTATCTCTGTTTCGTTTTATCATTCATGTGTCCTGCTTATACCACATTCGAAATCTGAATATTTGAACCGTTACTCTCTCCTGCTCGCTCTCAGTGTGCTGTTGATGAAGTATCTACTATGAAAAGTTCTTCACACGGTTATATTGCACTTTCAGATCATATCTTCGAAGTCGCATGCGCATTTTTTGCAATCGAATTGATATGTCACTCAAGTTACCACCAAATATTGGAATCAATGGCTTGTGATCGCTTTCCACTGTCGATTTTGCTCCCACTATGTACTGACTAAATCCTTCACACGCGAAAACAATTGCGTACATTTCTTTTCCAATCTGTGCCCAGTCTCCCTGACATTGAGTGAATGATGCCGACGCAAATGCTACTGGTGCGTTATTTTGCAACAGGACCGCGCCTCCTCCTGTGCTGCTCGCATCTGCGCTCAATTTACACTCCAGATTACCATCATCATATTGCAACACAGGCGCTACTGATAGGAACTCTTTGATTTCCGTAAAAATTCCATCATGAACCTCTGTCTATTCGAACTTTGTGTCTTTCTCCACTAGCTCTCTGAGCGGAACTGTCAGTACCGACTGACAGTTCCTTAGATCCCAAGGTCACCCTCATTTTTCACTACGCCCTGGAGCCACTCCGAAAAACGCTAAAAATCGAGGTTCCTGCGATCAATTCATGTTCTGACGCATCTCAATGAATCATGTCGGAATTTTCTTGACATGTTTTTGAAACATTGGCAAATAGAGAAGCCGTATCTGCGTGTCAAGACTTTCTCATTAAGGCCCCTATGAAGATTTTTTCAAGTTAAAAATCAATTTTTCTCATAGAAATTGACCGGGAAGAGTGGAAATTCTTGTTTCCACATGTTTGTTAGGAAATTCTACATCAAAATTCAGTATTTTGAGCCGTTCCCAAGCAATAAAAAGTGGTCAAAAAGTCCTAAAAATATTCCCAAAGCAAATTCCTATTCAGTAATCAGCATCTCCTGCGCATGCGCAACGATCTACGTTCTGGAGAATATTCACAATCGATAGCTTGTATAATTCACTCCAAGATGACCTCTTGCTACAGTCAGTTGAATGCACTAGAACCCGAATCACAGCTATTTTTAGGAGGGGAAAAATCTAAGGTGCCAAATCTGTGAGCCGCCGCACAGTGCGGGAAAACGGGTGGTTGAAGGTCATAGAAAACCTTCACTTGAGAACGAGATTGGACAGGGACTTGCAATAGCGCATATTGATGGTCGGGACATGGAGAATTGGGATCCTCTTCCCTTGGGGAGCTTGCGAGACACGCGAGGACACGGGAGAGCCTGTAGTGCGCCAAATCATCCGGGGGGCTGCAAAAAACGCCACATAACTTAACTGGGATACAAAATTCACTACTGTCATGGATAGGCAAACTTCACGCATTTTCAACGAGGAATCCGATGGTGACCTTCAATTTGACTCCGAAGTCAGATTTCAAGGTCATACCGAGGTGGTTTCGACTTGTACAAGGTTATATCATCATTTCGACATCGGCATTGGGAAGAGCGCAAAATTTTACATCGAAATATGTATTCTGACAATTTGTCAAAATCATGTCCAGAGGTCGCCACTAGGTTCAATGACGCTCGGACCAGCTTCAGCCCAAAAACGCTTAATAACTCGATTGGGATGCAAAATTCACTATTGTCATGGATAGGCAAACTTGACGCATTTTCAACGTGAAATCTCATGGTGACCTTGGATCCAACCTTAAGATTGAATCTTCTTGTTGTATCGTTACAACCCCAAAATTCGAACTCGGGGTCATTCCAGCTTTCTCAGGATTTCATCACCATCCCAACATCGGCATTGGAAAGAGCGTAAAATTTTACGTCGAATATATAATTATGAAATTTCCTCGAAATCACTCATCAGGGCTGCGTCACGTTCGAACGGTTGTTCCATCCCAGATAGCATCAACTTTGCTCTCAAACGATACGACTAACTTATCATGAACCGAACATAGGGTTGTCGGGATATCACGACAATCTCCGTGAGCGAAGTATCTACACTAATTCTATCTCCACCGATTATTATTCATGAGTGGAACGGTTGATATTTTCGCTCAGAATGAATTATGAATCACAGCAAACTTTTAGAATTATACACGTGTCATGTCACTTGTGAGCCTCCAGTTAGTCACAATAGGTAACCCACCCCCTTTTCAAGGAAAACTGCGAAATTTGAAGAGAACGAACGATATATGTACCTCACTCAATAGGAACAAATATTCCCTCGATACATTTCAACAGGCGGAATATGGGAATACTGTTGGATCCGTGTTTGCACAATCGAGATATCGTCATCAGTAAAAACTCTGCCAACAATTCTTCGTCCGTCTGATGTTAGGTTCCATTCACAAATTCAATTTGCCTTTCTCAGATCTTCAAGAACCTCCATCTACAGTCTCGAACCCCGGGTCCGGGTCGATTTATCAAATACAGATACCAGTTGTAAGACGTTGAGGGTGTACCCAACTAGCCCGTATTCTTCGTACTTGACGTTTTCCTCTATTCGTCACAAATTCATGAGAAACTCGAGGATTATATGGAAAATTTGTCAGGAACTGGTAACACGAACTCTGGAACAGTCCATCTGGGTATCTAGAAGCGGAGATATCGCGATTCCACAAAACTCTCACAGAACACGTTAAATCCTCCATCCCGGAAGTTGCAAGACTCTTGCTCACAATTAAGGTATGTTGAGTACATATTCTTGCGAATATACTAACAATTTCTCTCCTTGACAAACTCAGATAGCTTAGCTCTGGTTGTTCAGAGTTGTCTCCTTTTCATCTTATTTGGTAGGTCTGGAAACAAGCTTTGCGATGGACTGAAGTACGTTCAAAAATATTACAATAGGCCAGAGTTCACGGGAAAAAGTCGTGATGGGCGGAGGGTGGCATGTTAGGTATATTCTCGTTCTTCGGAAGAGATAATGAGAATAAAGGGGGACGGGAGGGAAAGAGAAAGAGAGGGGGAGAGAGAGAGAGAGAGAGAGAGAGAGAGAGAGAGAGGAAGAGGAGGCCACAAAGAGGAAGAGAGCCTGTTTGAGCTAGCGGAATTCCATGTAAGAATTCCTCTCACGGTAGTATCACCAGGATAGATCTCGAGACAGAGAAAAATCCATCAACGCATGACGAATGATATGCTGCGTATATTATAGCATCCTATATCCTCATGCAATAGGTGTGGTGGGAGTGACATCAGAATCGAGAATTCGTTGAAGTAGCGTTCGTTTACATTCCCACGCACAGTCGTACTCGCGGATTTGAATATGGAGGTCACCATCGGATTCCTCGTTGAAAATACGTGAAGTTTGCCTATCCATGACAATAGTGAATTTTGTATCCCAGTTAAGTTATGGGGCGTTTTTTGCAGCTCCCCGGGTGATTTAGCGCACTACAGGCTCTTCCGTGTCCCCGCGTGTCTCGCAAGCTGTCCAAGGGAAGAGGATCCCGATTCTCCATGTCCCAACCATCAATATGCGCTATTGCAAGTCCCTGTCCAATCTCGTTCTCGAGTGAAGGTTTTCTATGCCCTTAACCACCCGTTTTCCCGCACTGTGCGGTGGCTCACGGATTTGGCACCTTAGATTTTCCCCTCCTAAAAATAGCTGTAATTCGGGTTCTAGTGCATTCAACTGACTGTAGCAAGAGGTCATCTTGGAGTGAATTATACAAGCTATCGATTGTAAATATTTTCCAGAACGTAGATCGTAGCGCATGCGCAAGAGATGCTGATTACTGAATCGGAACTTGCTTTGGAAATATTTTTAGGCAATTTTGACCACTTTTCATTGTTTGGTGGAACGGCTCAAAATACTGAATTCTGATGTAAAGTTTTCTAAAAAACATGTGGAAACAAGATTTTCACTCTTCCCGGTCAATTTCTATGAGAAGAATTGATTTTAACTTAGAAAAATCTTTTTAGGGGCCTTAATGAGAAAGTCTTGGCACGGCGATACCATTCCTCTATTTGCCAATGTTTCAAAAACATGTCAAGAAAATTCCGACATGATTCATTGAGATGCGTCAGAACACGAATTGATCGCAGGAACCTCGATTTTTAGCGTTTTTCAGAGTGGTTCCAGGGCGTAGTGAAAAATGAGGGTGACCTTGGGATCTAAGGAACTGTCAGTCGGTACTGACAGTTCCGCTCAGAGAGCTAGTGGAGAAAGACACAAAGTTCGAATAGACAGAGGTTCATGATGGAATTTTTACGGAAATCAAAGAGTTTCTATCAGTAGCGCCTGTGTTGCAATATAATGATGCAAATCTGGAGTGTAAATTGAGCGCAGATGCGAGCAGCACAGGAGGAGGCGCGGTCCTGTTTTGCAAAATAACCCACCAGTAGCATTTGCGTCGGCATCATTCACTCAATGTCAGGGAGACTGGGCACAGATTGGAAAAGAAATGTACGCAATCGTTTTCGCGTGTGAAGGATTCAGTCAGTACATAGTGGGAGGTGAATCGACAGTAGAAAGCGATCACAAGCCATTGATTCCAATATTTAGTGGAAACTTGAGTGACATATCAATCCGATTGCAAAAAATGCACATGCGATTTCGAAGATATGATCTGGAAGTGCAATATAACCGGGTGAAGAACTTTTCATAGTAGATACTTCATCAACAGCACACTGAGAGCGAGCAGGAAAGAGTAACGGTTCAAATGTTCAGATTTCAAATGTGGTATAAGCAGGAAACATGAATGATAAAACGAAACAGAGGTACATAGAAGAAACGGGAACAGATGAACAAATGCATAATTTCAAGAATCAACCCGGAACAAATGCCCAGTTGGAGCCAAAGATGTGCCGGACATATGCGAAGTATTCCACACATATTAGACTCATGTTTTTGAATATGGAGGCCTCTCATATGAAGACGACAGAGTAATTGAACTAAACAGTTGAAGGGAAGAGGTTCTTGGGAAATTGCACCACGATCATATCGACGCCTTTTACGAAGATAAACACATCCGCTAACGCCCACGAAGAAAAACACGGTAGCCGAAGATTAGCATTTGCTTTGTTATGGCCACGAGGATTAACACTTACTGTTTACGCCACGAAGATCAACACTTACGCCTCAGCGCCACGAAGATCATCTCTTACTACTTAAGGCCACGAAGAGTAACACTTACTCCTCAAACTGCATGAAGATTAACACATTCACGTATTTTTTTCTTGAAGGGACGAAGACTATAAGTATTCCGTCTTAAGGCCACGAAAAGTAACACATTCTCCTTAGCGGCACGAAAATTAGCACATTCGTAGACTCCATTCTTGAAGGGACGGAGATTATAAGTACTTCGTCTTAAGCCCACGAAAAGTAACACATTCTTCTTAGCGGAACGAAGGCTAACACAATCACTTACCGTTCATCGTCACGTCAAAGAGAATGTGTTGTTTTTCATTCTATCGAGAAGAATGTGTTAGTCTTCGTGGCGTATAGGAAAATGTGTTACTTTTCGTGGGCTTAAGACGAAATACTTATTGTCTCCGTCCCTCCATGAATGAAGTCTACCGATGCATTAATTTTTGTGCCGCTAAAGAGAATGTGTTTTTTTTCGTGGCCTTAAGACGAAATACATGGTCTCCGTCCCTTTGAACAAGAACGTGTGCAAGTGTGTTATAGTCTCCATACCGTTCAAGAGGAAGTGCTAGTTTCATGGGCCGTTGAGCAGTAAGTGTTAGTCTTCGTGGCCCTAAGGAGTAAGTGTTAGTCTTCGTGCCCCTAAGGAGTAAGTGTTAGTCTTCGTGGACTTAACGAGAATGCGTTGATCTTCGTGTCCCTAAGGAGTAAGTGTTAGTTTTCGCGGACCTAAGGAGAATCCGTTAATCTTCGTGTTCACAACGAATGAACGTTAATCTTCGTCAGTCACAAGAAAAGAGGTGTTTATCTTCATAAGAGGCGTCGATATGGGCATAGGAGAGACAAGAATGAAAGCCCGAAAGATCGCATTCTGGCCAGGTATCACGCGGAACATGGAGAATAAGATCGCCGAATGCGATAAGTGCGCCAAATTTCAAAGGCAGGACACCAAAGAAAGCTTGATTCCAATTGAGATACGGAATTCGTGCTGGAAAAGATAGGGGTAGACTCATTTCATTTGGATAGAAAGCCTCATATCATTGTTATATACTATCACTTGGAATAAATTGGAGTTGGATTGCTGAATGATGAAACCTCTGAGTCGGTAATATTGGCTCTAGAGTCGTACATATCTAGACTGGGTGTACCCAATGTAGTACAATCAGACAATGCTCCTTGTGACAAAGCGGGATCGGGCAAGGGATCGTTGGTAACATTCCCTTGGACTCCTTGTCACTGGTCACTTTTGGCACAACATGGACGTTGAGGGAGTTGAGGTCAAGGATGTGGTTGATGAGGTTGAGATTGAGTAAAATGTCATATAGTATGTTCACACGAATATGACAAAAAAACCAGAGTGCGTAACACAGTTACGGGGAGGTCACTAGGTCGCGGTGATGACGTTCCTGACGGCACCAGGATACGTCAAAGTATGGGGCAGCGCACTATACTTGTGGGGACTCAAGAGTGCCGGATAATCCGCTCCACTCGAATTCATGAGCTATCGAGATGAAACAAAATGGATTTTCTTTGTAATTTCCTAAGCTACAAGATGTGCCTATCTGTTTTTCACTCAAATGCGATAGGGTGGAGGGGGGAGGAGTTGAATTGAAGGAAAGAAAATTAACACGGATCTTACCGAAAAATGAACATGGGGTATCCGGGGCATGAGTCCTACTGCCACCTGGGAACACTTGATAGACATTCTTTGCTGGCATACCTGGAGTCTCAGCCCAACCCCGGGTCCGGGAACAAGTGCTGGGATCTCTGAGGCTAAATTTTGGTCATAATTGAGCACCAAAATGTAGGAATTTCACCAAAAACACGGTTTTGAGGTAGTTTGCGGTTCTGCTGCCATGTTGAGAATACTTGTGGTGTATCACGCCCTTGACTGACAAGATTTTAAGCTCAATCTCACGTCTAGGAATTGGTGCTGACAGCTTAGAGATCTATTATTAGCTCGAACTGTCCCTTGGGCACTGCCAACATCGCTATATGAGAATTTCTAGGTAGGATATTGATATGCTGCCAAGTCGGAAACGGTTTAGTCATATTCTGGATATGGTTAACAGGAGTTTAAGCCTAACCCCGATGCAAGGAATTGGTGCCAGAAATTTCTAGATCGATTTTATGGAAAAATTGACCCTATTTCGGTACGAATCTGATTGAAGATGATTCATTTTTGACGAGATTTTGACTTGCTGCCGAATTTGCGAAGATTCTATCACATTTTGATCTGGATGAACAAATTTTCTATCTCAATCCCGAGTCTTGGAATACGTGCTGGGATCCTGGACACCAACTTTCGTTCATAATCGAATGCCAAACTGTGAGAATTTCACCAAAATCACGGTTCCGAGGTAGTTTGCGGTTCTGCTGCCATGTTGAGAATATATGCGGTGTATTACGTCCTCGACAACAAGGTTTTAAGCTCAATCCCACGTCTAGAAATTGCTGCTGACAGCTTTGAGATCTACTATTAGCTCGAACTGTCCTTTGAGCACTGCTAACATTGCTATATGGCAGTTTCCAGGTAGGATTTTGATATGCTGCCAAGTCAGAAACATTCAAGTCATATTCTGAAAATGGTAAGTAGAAGTTCGAGCACAACCTCGATGCAAGGAATTGGCGCCAGAAATTTCTAGATCAATTTTATAAAAAAATTGACCCTATTTCGGTACGAATCTGATTGAAGATGATTCATTTTTGACTTGATTTTGACTTGCTGCCGAATTTGCGAAGATTCTATCACATTTTGATCTGGATGAACAAATTTTCTATCTCAATCCCGAGTCTTGGAATACGTGCTGGGATCCTGGACACCAACTTTCGTTCATAATCGAATGCCAAACTGTGAGAATTTCACCAATATCACGGTTTTGAGGTAGTTTGCGATTCTGCTGCCATGTTGAGAATACTTTTAGTGTATTACGTCCTCGACAACAAGATTTTAAGCTCAATACCATGTCTAGGAATTGGTGCTGACAGCTTAGAGATCTATTATTAGCTCGAACTGTCCCTTGGGCACTGCCAACATCGCTATATGAGAATTTCTAGGTAGGATATTGATATGCTGCCAAGTCGGAAACGGTTTAGTCATATTCTGGATATGATTAAAAGAAGTTCAAGCCCAACCTCGATGCAAGGAATTGGTGCCAGACATTTCTAGATCGATTTTATGCAAAAATTGACCCTAATTCAGTCCAAATCTGATTCAAGATGGTTCATTTTTGACGAGATTTTGACTTGCTGCCAAAGTTGCGAAGATTCTATCACATTTTGATTTGGATGAACAAATTCCTAACCCAATCCCGAGTCGTGGAATACGTGCTGGGATCCTGGACACCAACTTTTGTTCATAATCGAATGCCAAACTGTGAGAATTTCACCAAAATCACGGTTTCGAGGTAGTTTGCGATTCTGCTGCCATGTTGAGAATATTTGTGGTGTGTTACGTCCTCGACAACAAGATTTTAAGCTCAATCCCACGTCTAGGAATTGGTGCTGACAGCTTTGAGATCTACTATTAGCTCGAACTGTCCTTTGAGCACTGCTTACATTGCTATATGGCAGTTTCCAGGTAGGATTTTGATATGCTGCCAAGTCAGAAACATTCAAGTCATATTCTGGAAATGGTAAGCAGAAGTTCGAGCCCAACCCCGATGCAAGGAATTGGCGCCAGAAATTTCTAGATCAATTTTATGCAAAAATTGACCCTTTTTCATTCCTTTTGCATTCATCCTTGAAAAGACCTACAACCTCCTTATTCTTCCGTTCGTTTCAATGTAGAGTAGCTTGCATCTTGGCCCAAGACATTATTTCATTTTTGAGTAATGAAGATCATATATAGGAACCTTTGATATAGCCAAAATGCTTTACACCCCTTCACTTCCATGCAATTATGAAGAGTTTTGTTCGATTTTATGATTCAACAGTTGTCTCGATGAATTTTGAATCAATCCATTTCGAGCGATTGAAGAAGTTACTTCGGGTCTCAAATGGATTTCTTCGTTGATATTCGAGGCTTCTGGAGATCCAGTAATCTATTTCAGCTCCAGGAACTGGCCATTGTTCCACTCCAGAACACATTCTTACCAACGATATGCCTATTCAAAGCCCCGTGTGGATAGGCTATGTTACTCCTTCAAGAACAGGAATACAATAAATGTTTGGAAGAATTCTGAGGTATTCCTTGGAATTTAGGCTCCATCGCTTTTAGTTGCTACATACGGATTTCACATGATAATTTGAGGAGTGCCTCAGAGATATACGTGAAAAGGAGTGGAGAAAAAGAAGGATCGAAGAAATACTTCCTCGGAAGTGAGCTCTTCTTTTCTTGGTCTCTATACAAAATTTGATTGGCAATCACATAATATCTGATTCTAGACTGATTATCAATATGGGAGAAATACGTTGTCCTCCGTTATGAGAATTGAGTAAAAATTATCGGATATCATGCCATCACTATACACTCCCAGACAATGGAATGTGCGCTATAAAATATGTTTACTCTCTCCGACATTGGTTCCTGAAAAGGAAGAATTTCCAAGAAACTCACACGAGCGGGGATGAGGTGGGTTACAGCATCAGAATCGATGAAGCGGTTCCGTTCTCGACTGATCAGTGGCATGCTCAAATAGACGACGCGATCTTGACTATGTAAACTCCCCAACAATGTGAACTGCACTAAGGTGACGGTCAGCGGTAGTCCGAGATCTTTCGTCTCTCTTGCATCTAACGGGTCATCCCGCAAGTGCGAGTTAGACGGTAGATCTCGAACGGGTCACAGTCAGTGCAGTTCACCTTGTTGAGGAGTGTACAGTTGATTCCCAACTCAACCCTTTCAACACCTCAAAATTTCCGATTTTAATTTTCATATGACCCAATTGTTCTATATACCATAAACTTAGTGTCTTGATACAAAAAAATTGAACAACATGATAAATATCAACAAAACCGCGATGCCTGAGGGAAAACGAAGTATTAGGAGAGTATGAGATTGCCGGAGGTAACGCCTGCAGCAAGATACCGATCGGGATTGATGTTGATCCCCCGTTCAATATCTGAAAATGTTTGATCTCAATTTTGCACGATCCTGATCATTCTATATAGTATTAAATATGTGTTCCATCGCGAAATTTTGAATAACAATATAAATAACAATGAGAACGTGATGCGAAGGGGCATACTGAGTATTAGGAGAGCATGAGATCGCAGGAGGTAACGTCTGCAGTGTGCTGTGGGAAGAGAGCTCTCTCTCTCTCTCTCTCTCTCTCTCTCTCTTTCTTCACCTCGCTGAACCTACTATCCGATCGTGGACTCCTGATACTCAGTGGCAGCCGACGAGATTGTTATTCGAGCTGTAAATTTGCAATAACTGAAAAAATTCATTTTATTTGTTGACTCAAGGATTATATTCAAACACATATACTGAATGTTCACATGAATAGGAAATATTATGAATAATTGATATTTCGAATACATGTACATACGTACTGATACTGGGAACTTGGAACATGAGAGTTGTATTTCTTCTCTTGATTGATTTCAATTTCCTCATTCTATAATTTTCTCTGAATCAACAATTTGACATGGTGGACTGGATCTCTTTATAGAGATTCTTCTTCAAGAGTAAGGGAAATCTCAATTTCATAAGTCTTCATTATTCTATTCATGATTCAATAATAACGAATGATATAATTCATTCGTTCAGAAAATTAACTTCTGGAATATTCATTTGTATTTCTTTGAAAGAAGATTATCCAAGAGAAAGTGGATTTGAATTTGATTAATCCCTCTTCGTAACGATTATTGTTAAAGACAAACTTGAATTCCAATGCTTATGAGTTTTGGTCATTCCATAGGCTCCAATATTAATCATGAATGGTGTATTTTATATGTTAAAAACAATTATTCCCTTAAATTCCATTTTAGAATCATCAAGTTTCTATTGTTACACATTCCATACAACCCGCTCATTCCAGAACTTTTATCATCGCTAAATTTCAAATATGTATATAAATATATAAATATATATGTGTATATATACACACACACACCCACATATCTATCTATGTTAGTGAAATTCATATTGCATAACAAAAACTGGAAGGATATCACATATATCTAAGACTCACATATCTTATAAAAAAACCATAAATTGATATTTCGACTACACGAATACGTGTGCTTATTGAATATTGGATGATTTTTCACATTCTTGATATAAAATTATCCATACGCGCGATAAAAATTCGCTCAGCTTCCCTTCGACTAGCGATATGTTCTCTTTTCCATGATACAATATCTTCTGGAACCTGTCGAGGGCAGTCTTGTTCTTTCTTGTCTGTTTTTTTTCGCAAAGCATTTTTCCATGCTTTGCCTTTGATTGGGGCGGGATTCAAACTTTTGATGATTATATTGTAAATTTCTTGATTCTTCTCAGATGTCCAACGGTGCCCTATTGGAGGCCATAGTTTATCGATCTCTGATTGAGCAATCAGAGGATCTATGTCCTCATGAATATGCAGCTCTGGTTCGCAGACAATTTGCTCCGTAATACTTGATTTTATTTTCACTTGACCCATCTTCATCGAAACTTCTGAGATGAGATCGTTCATCCCCCCCCCCCCCAACGACTGGAACAAAAATGATGTTCAAGTATTAATAATCAGATAATTTCTCATACGATGATTAACTATAAAGATATCACATAGTTCTGAAACCCACCATCATACTAGTGGTATTGGGGTGGACTTTCAAAGATCTCCCGATTGCAGACCCGTATGCACACTTGTATCTAGTAGTACGTAACCGGCCTTTATTCGAATAGCCGCTTGTGGCAGGCTCTCAGCCGTTTCGTCGGTGTAGATGGGGTCTCTCCAATATCTATGATATTATCCGGACTGAACGGAGTATCCACCCCCGGAATGGAGTCAGGTTCGTCGTTCGTGAGGTCTATCAACACTGGACTCACTGGTGGATTATAGTGTCACTGCTCTTGAGCGATATCTTTTAATATTGGGCTCGGTTGCGGGTTAAAATGGGCTAAGCGTCCCAATTATTGGAGTTCAGGTGACGTCCAGCTATTCTCTATAAAATATCGGGAGGCGTCCCCGGTATCTCTACGACCTCTGCTGCTGGTAGAGGTGGTGGAGGTGGTGAGCTTGGCGAATTTGGTGGCTGGGCTGATTGATGAAGTGTATCAAACTCCTTCTTCTCCTCGTCGATAACCGAGCATGCTCGGCGCCGGGGTGATATCCTCAGAGCCTCTTTCTCGATGGTGGTTAATCTTCTTGCAAATGCCATCAACCTATAATCATATTGATAGGGTTAATCATAAAAATCTGATATTGTGAAAAATCATAGAGAATGAAACATTCAGCGGCATAGAATACCAGGAGCTCAGAAGCAAGTAGAAGGCTCATCCACAACGTGAGCAACCTTTCTCTCTTCTTTCACCTCTACTTCTCGCTGTCCAGTAGAAGGAACTCTCCGAGTCCCAACTACTGTACAGCGAGCAAGAATGAGAGAAAGTGAAGAATCTGATTATGCTGTAGACGAGCCTTCTTAGACTCATAGCATTCCTATTAACCCGCACCAAGTGAATTTATAAAATTCGCGAGCTCACTAATTAGTACAAAAATGCTCAACACACTACTCACTTTGATCATCAATTTGTGACTGGTCCAGCTGCCGACTGGTGAAAGGCCTTGCTGAAGAAGCTGGAGTCCTTGAAGGTGCTGGATGCAACGTCCTGGAGATGTTGCTCGGATCTGCAAAGTCCACAGAGATGTGCACACGGGAGACACTTGCAGATTAGTCAAGCAGACTGATTTCGAGAGTAACTAGCGGCCGAATTATATGGACGTTGTTGCTCACGCCCGATTCGGGCGGCTCCACTTCTTTAGATTTTGAGGGCCAATCCAAATCGAAAACATTGCAACCGTCATCCTAACTCCTCGTCGAGGAGGGTGTTCGAATATCAATGGGGAGGCTTTTCCAGGGAAAAACGGTCATCCGCAGACCCCTCTAAGATACTCCATTTTCCGAGGGACTCTATAGATTGATATGTGAGAAAAAAACTACCTCTCAAGAGGGTTCCGTACAGCTAAATTGGTTGGCTCCCGGTAGAAAATAGTCTTGACCTATCAATAAAAGCTCTTTGAAAGTCGATCCCTGCATTGTATTTTTGAGTTGCAACAGAGCTCAGTATGTTAAAATATATGTGGACCACTCATGAACTTGAGGGGATGGAGCGGTAACCCTTGTTCTCCCGGAATAAATTGCCTCGCAGCTGCTGAAAAATATTACTGTGCACACAACACAGCGAACCTTCACATTTCTCGAAAATAGTGAGGCCCACGATGGGGATAGGGTCTTTGATCTTTAAAACTTTTGCCTTCAACGCTCAGCTCGAAGCAGGAATTTCCCGTTACTTTCATCAAAATGATGCGGGTCAACCCTCGGGAAATGGCCTACATGCAGCGCTCGAGCGACCATTTCGGCTTTGTGATGCTCGTATAGAATATATTCAAAATGGGGATATCGAGAGGATATCGGGAATCATCTCCCATTTGATGAGATTTCGTGAGTCCAATCGATCATGAGTGATCTTGGCTTTGTGATGCTCGTACGACATGGATTCGCGATCAGGGAATCGAGGAAACATCGAGGACCATCCCTTATACGATGATATCCCATGAAATCAATCAATCATTACCGATTCATCGACTCATGTATAGTATCATTTATATGTACGTGTTTTATATACATATATGTCTATCTAAATATTTATATCATACATATAGCATTATATATATATATATATATATACATCCATATAGCTATAAATACTGGGACGCCGATATGGATTCATAAAATCTGGGACGAAAAAGAGTATATTTTCCCAAATACTGGGATTTTTCCAAAAACGTGTAAAAATGGAAATTTTGGGTTGGAAGTATTTTTTTATTCAAACACTAAACCATCCCTCGTGGGAGATAACCGCCGAGGAGATAACAGACGTGTGCTTAGACTTCGTTTTGCGTTCAAAACACTAACCATCCCTCGTGGGAGATAACCGCCGAGGAGATAACAGACGTGTGCTTAGACTTCGTTTTGCGTTCAAAACACTAACCATCCCTCGTGGGAGATAACCGCCGAGGAGATAACAGAACTTTGCTTAGAGAGTGGTTTTTTTCAAAATATCACGAAATTTTCACGCGTCCCAGAAAATAGCAAAATATATTATTCGCCGCGTCCCAGAATATATGAATCTAGAAGGAGGCCTTCCGGGACGTCCTAGAATTTAGAACGCGTCCCGGAATTTGGCAAAATATCGCTGAAATGACGTCATCGCGTCCCGGAATCTCTAGTTAAAGAAGTGTATACATATATATATATATATATATTTTTAGTTATAGACATTTATGACGACCAATTTTACAAATATACCCACTTATGACGACATTTTCGGTTATGACGACCGGTCGTCATAACATTTACAAATATACCTACTTATGACGACCAAAATTTTCTTTACGTATACATGACTTATGACGACCGGAAACGGCTGTCTCAGAAAACTTCTGTTATCTCCTCGGCGGTCATCTCCCACGAGGGATGGTTAGTGTTTTGAACGCAAAACGGAGTCTCAGCACACGTCTGTCATCTCCTCGGCGGTCATCTCCCACGAGGGATGGTTTAGTGTTTGAACGCAAAACGGAGTCTGAGCACACGTCTGTCATCTCCTCGGCGGTCATCTCCCACGAGGGATGGTTTAGTGTTTGAACGCGAAACCACTGTCTAAGCAGAACAACTGTTATCTCCTCGGCGGTTATCTCCCACGAGGGATGGTTTAGTTTTTGAACGTAAAATCACTGTTTTAACCCCCGGTCGTCATAACATATTGATAAGTGTAACAACGGTATCTATACTGTCGGTCGTCATAAGTACTGTATAGATGAGTTTATATATATATATATATATATATATATATATATGATATATACTGCATATGGCATATGTGCATATCTATATATAATATATAGTATACATAGCATGATATATACATATAATATTATATATCGCATATATATATATGTTGTATATAGACCGATTTATATAATATTATATACATATACACACACACACACACACATATATATACACACACATACACACACACGCACGCAAAATATATTAAAATATGTAATTAGATATATCATATGTTATCGTAATATATATAATACACAGTATATATATATATACATCCATATAGCTATAAATACTGGGACGCCGATATGGATTCATAAAATCTGGGACGAAAAAGAGTATATTTTCCCAAATACTGGGATTTTTCCAAAAACGTGTAAAAATGGAAATTTTGGGTTGAAAGTATTTTTTTATTCAAACACTAAACCATCCCTCGTGGGAGATAACCGCCGAGGAGATAACAGACGTGTGCTTAGACTTCGTTTTGCGTTCAAAACACTAACCATCCCTCGTGGGAGATAACCGCCGAGGAGATAACAGAATTTTGCTTAGAAAGTGGTTTTTTTCAAAATATCACGAAATTTTCACGCGTCCCAGAAAATGGCAAAATATATTATTCGCCGCGTCCCAGAATTTATGAATCTAGAAGGACGCCTTCTGGGACGTCCCAGAATTTAGAACGCGTCCCAGAATTTGACAAAATATCGCTGAAATGACGTCATCGCGTCCCGGAATCTCTAGTTAAAGAAGTGTATATATACACACTATATATTCACTATGTAACATATATATATTATATATACTATACTATATAACAATTATTATGACATATATAGTATGTATATCATGTATGTATAATATATACATGTTACATAGTGAATATATAGTGTACACACACGCACACACACACATACACTTCTTTAACTAGAGATTCCGGGACGCGATGACGTCATTTCAGCGATATTTTGCCAAATTCCGGGACGCGTTCTAAATTCTAGGACGTCCCGGAAGGCCTCCTTCTAGATTCATATATTCTGGGACGCGGCGAATAATATATTTTGCTATTTTCTGGGACGCGTGAAAATTTCGTGATATTTTGAAAAAAACCACTTTCTAAGCAAAGTTCTGTTATCTCCTCGGCGGTTATCTCCCACGAGGGATGGTTAGTGTTTTGAACGCAAAACGAAGTCTAAGCACACGTCTGTTATCTCCTCGGCGGTTATCTCCCACGAGGGATGGTTAGTGTTTTGAACGCAAAACGAAGTCTAAGCACACGTCTGTTATCTCCTCGGCGGTTATCTCCCACGAGGGATGGTTTAGTGTTTGAATAAAAAAATACTTTCAACCCAAAATTTCCATTTTTACACGTTTTTGGAAAAATCCCAGTATTTGGGAAAATATACTCTTTTTCGTCCCAGATTTCATGAATCCATATCGGCGTCCCAGTATTTATAGCTATATGGATGTATATATATATATGTATATATATATGATATATACAAAATATATAGGTCATAATAATTGTTATATAGTATAGTTTATATATATATATATACACTTCTTTAACTAGAGATTCCGGGACGCGATGACGTCATTTCAGCGATATTTTGCCAAATTCCGGGACGCGTTCTAAATTCTAGGACGTCCCGGAAGGCCTCCTTCTAGATTCATATATTCTGGGACGCGGCGAATAATATATTTTGCTATTTTCTGGGACGCGTGAAAATTTCGTGATATTTTGAAAAAAACCACTCTCTAAGCAAAGTTCTGTTATCTCCTCGGCGGTTATCTCCCACGAGGGATGGTTAGTGTTTTGAACGCAAAACGAAGTCTAAGCACACGTCTGTTATCTCCTCGGCGGTTATCTCCCACGAGGGATGGTTAGTGTTTTGAACGCAAAACGAAGTCTAAGCACACGTCTGTTATCTCCTCGGCGGTTATCTCCCACGAGGGATGGTTTAGTGTTTGAATAAAAAAATACTTTCAACCCAAAATTTCCATTTTTACACGTTTTTGGAAAAATCCCAGTATTTGGGAAAATATACTCTTTTTCGTCCCAGATTTTATGAATCCATATCGGCGTCCCAGTATTTATAGCTATATGGATGTATATATATATAATATAATAAGGGGGATAACCGCCGAGGAGATAACAGAACTTTGCTTAGAAAGTGGTTTTTTTCAAAATATCACGAAATTTTCACGCGTCCCAGAAAATAGCAAAATATATTATTCGCCGCGTCCCAGAATATATGAATCTAGAAGGAGGCCTTCCGGGACGTCCTAGAATTTAGAACGCGTCCCGGAATTTGGCAAAATATCGCTGAAATGACGTCATCGCGTCCCGGAATCTCTAGTTAAAGAAGTGTATATATATATGTATGTTACATAGTGAACATATAGTGTGTGTGTATATATATACCGATCGTGACTATTGAACACCCATTTTCCATCCTACCGTGACTATTGAACACTTTTGCGTACTATTGAACACGTGTTCAATAAGTCTGTCCGTGCACCGTTACTATTGAACACGTGTTCAATAAAACAAGTATATACAGCGTACTTTTTGAACACTCTCCATTGATTGACAACAGAGACGTTATCTAATCCATATTTCTCGTTGGGGTATCCTTGATCTCAATTGTTTTAATCAACTTAGTACATTAATCTCCAAACCCGTGCAACGAAGCACATGCAAAATCGTAACCGGTAATGTTCATTTTCTTCACGATTCTTTTTGATCCACTCCCAGATACTGTGAGACAATGTTCAATTGAGTGTCGAAATTGGACTATGAAGACTGAATTGAGCTGTTTACGTCGGCGATGAAGGAACCTCTTCATCGCAATTGATTCTCTCGACTAATTTACAGAACGAATGTCTGGAATACTGTATGACGATGTGTCGAGCTGTGATTGAAATTTCTCGCCACTGAAGTAGACGGGAAACCTTGACATGAAGCGAAGAGCAGTGTTTGAGTCCATCGTCTCCAGTAGTGCATGGTGGCAACGATCCGAGATGGATTATTTTGGTCACCTTGCGGTGATGGTGAATTGAAGGGACCACGCAAACCTGAGATGGAATCATGCATGTTCTTTGAACAACGAGTCTGACTCATTGTGTTTTTTGCATTCGCCGGGCACGGTGGAACTCTATATGAGAGTCGATTCAATAACAGGAACGGTACATCAAGAAGGCTGTGAATGAGGTTTGTTCTCAACTTTCTTGGACGAAAACAAATCGAGGGTCTTCACTAAGCTGCATAGGGACGCTCCACGGAATATCTCCGGATATTCCAGACCCTCGAACGAGAATTTCAGCTCATCAAGAATGGCAGAAATCAGATCCTTTACAGAGTGTGACAAGAATGTCTCCTTCTTAGAAACGGTCATTATCCTTCCGCGATATTATTTACATATGACGATCATCGCGGAGATTAATACGATTTAGATCAAAGTATCCAGGAGCTGAAGATTGATACCCCACTCATCTTTGCCTATTTTATTCATTTGTCCCTGCATAGAGAGTATAATCTGTCATCAATCATGCGAAGAAATTTTTCAGTACACCCCTTGCGCTCTTTCGTGATTCGCAAGTCAGAATCATTTTGAGTCGCGAATACAGTATTCCGGAGACAATATTGAGTTACGAAGATTGGCGTAAAGCCAGCTCATTCTCGAGGCTAAACTGTCTGAAGCAACTGATTATTGATTGACTGCGTGAACTCGAGGCGATCTATGACTAATTCGTTATGAGGTCTCATTCGCCAGTCAGGGCCTTTAAAGATACGGCGGAATACTTATGATGAGTGTTGAAGTCATTTTGAGACGTCCAAATACTGTATTGAGCTGCGGGGACGGACATGGAGAAAGCTCATCCTGGAGGCTCCATTCTCTGGAGCCGCTTGAGGTAACAACTGTTACTTTCCAAGAAGGATTCCGACGGAGTTGTTTTGGACAGAACGAAACTATGAAGACATAAGTGCACCTCCTGTGCTCATCCTTGAGCCTAAGTCGATTTCGTTGCCTGGTTGGGGCCAAAGATACCATCGAATACTGTTCAATGGAAGTTTGAATGATATTTGAGAAGAGCGAATTCATCATGGCGTTACGGGGATCTGCGTAAAGCAAGCTCACTCTCGAAGCTATATTGTGTAGAACGGCTGATGGTCGATCTACTGCGTGTTCTCGAGGCAATCTATTACTGATTCGCGACAAAGTCTCATTTGTTGATCGGGACCTCGTAAGATACGGCGGAATACTGTATGGAGTGAATTTGAGTCATATTTGAGAACTCCAGATACTGTATTGACCTACGTGGATGGACATGCAGAAAGCTCATCCTCGAGGCTCTATTTTCTGGAGCCGATTATGGTAACCATTGCTATTTTCCAAGGAGAATTCCGACGAGGTTGTTTTGGACAGAACGAAAATATGAAGACTTTGAGTGAGCCTCCTGTACTCATCCGGGAGCGTAAGTCGATTTCTTTGACTGGTTGAGGTTCGAGATACCCTGAAAAACTATATAATGGAAGTTTGGATGATATTTGAGAACTCAGAATACAGTAATGAATGACGAAAATCGACGTAGAGCCAGCTCACTCTTGATGATATATTGTCAGAAGCGGCTGATGGTCGATCCACTGCGTGTTCTCGAGGCGAACTACACTGTAAAAACAATCTCGTGAGAATCGCAACTACAAAGTAGAATCACCACATTCATTGTGGGTCCTGAATTGTTACAACATTGATTGTAGTGAGTTTACCCTATGGTAGAGGAATCATCCACTCTGAGAGTGTGATTTTACATGTCCGCGAGTGTTCTGCTACAAGCAAACGGCATATTTGAGGTTAGGTTTCAAATTATCTTTTCGCGTCGATTAGTGTACAATTTCTAAACTAAAATATTGTTGAAATCGATAAGAACTGTTACAGGGATCGAGTTTATTAATTCCGATTGAGCTGTCTGAGCAACAATGCAGGAGCGTGCAGGATCAGTCGTATTTTTGGTGAACGCCGAACCGCAGCACCGCGCGCATACCCGCTTATAACTTTACATTCGGCACGGTAAAATCGCATCATTCAATGTTGTAACAATTCAGGACCCACATTGATTGTTGCGTTTTCACTCAACCATAGTGAATTCACCTCAATCAATGTTGTAATTCATAGTGTATTATCACTGTGTCACAGTAAGATTCACTAAATATTTTTTACAGTGTACCATTGGATCGTTGTGAGGTCTCATTCGCCGATCAGGGTCTCTAAAAACACGGCAGAATACTGTATGATGAGCGCATGAATCATTTTGAGACCTCCGAATACTGTATTGAGCTACGGGGATGGACATAGAGCAAGCTCATCCTCGAAGCTCTATCCTCATGAGCGGCTAATGGTATGAACTGCTATCTTCCAAGGAGGATACCGACGAGGTTGTTTTGGACAAAACAAAACTATGGAGACCCTGAGTGCGCCTCTTGTGCTCAACCGTCATTTGTGAGTCGATTTCGTGGCCTGATTGGGGCCAAAGATACCGTCGAATACGGTATAATGGAAGTTTGGATGGTATTTGAAAAGACCGAATACATCATGGCGTTACGGGAATCGGCGTAGAGGAAGCTCAATCTCGAAGCTATATTATGTTGAATGGCTGATGGTCGATCTACTGCGTGTTCTCGAGGCAATCTATCACTGATTCGCGATGAAGTCTCATTTGTTGATCTGAACCTCGTAGGATACGGCGGAATACTGTATGGAGTGAATTTGAGTCATATTTGAGAACTCCGAATACTGTATTGACCTACGTGTATGGACATCCAGGAAGCTTATACTCGAGGCTCTATTCTTTGGAGCTATTGATGGAATGAACTGCTATCTCCCGAGCAGGATTCCGACGAAGTTGTTTCGAATGGAAATAAACTATGAAAACCTCGAGTTCACCTGCAGTGCTCATTCGTGACTCGTGAGTCTGTTTCGATGTCTGTTTGGGGCTCAAGATACCGCCGAATACTGTATAACGCAAGTTTGGATGATGTTTGAGAACTCTGAATACTGTATTGAGTTACGGAAGTTGGCGTAGAGCCAGCTCACTCTCAACGCTCCATCGTCTGTACCGGATGATGGTCGATTGACCGCGTGTTCTCGAGGCAATCTATGACTGATTCGTTGTGAAGTCTGATTCGCCGGTCAGGGTTCTTAAGATACGGCTGAATACTGTATGATGAGCATTTGAGTCTTTCTGATACCTTCGAATACTGTATTGAACTACGGAGATGGACATGGGGCAAGCTTAGCCTCGAGAATCTATTGTCTGAAGTGGCTTGTGGTACATCAACTGCTATTTTCCATGAAGGACTCTGACGGGGTTGTTTTGAACGAAAAAAAAACTATCATGCCCTCGAGTGCACCTCGTATGTACATCCATGATACGTGGAGCAATTTCGTTTCCTGATTGGGGCCTAAGATACCGTCGAATACTGTATAACGAAAGTTTGAAAGATCGTTGACAACTCCGGATACTGTATAGAATTACGGAAAATGACGTTAGCTGGCTCACTCTCAGGGCTATATTGTGTGGAACGGCTGGTGGTCAATCACCGCCTATCCTCGAATCAATCTATCACTGAATCACGATGGAGTCTGACTTGCTTGTCGGGACGTCGTAACAAACGACGGAATTCTGTATGGTGAGGTTTAGTCATATTTGAGAACACCGAATACTGTATTGAGCTACGGGGATGAACATGAAGGGAACTCATCCTCGAGGCTCTTTCCCCCGAATCGGCCGATGGTATCGACTGCTATTTTCTAAGGAGGATTCCAGCGAGGTTGTTTTGATTATAACAAAACTATGAAGCCCTCGATTGCAGCTCTTTTACTCATCCGTGGGCGTGAGTCGACTTCGTTGCCTGGTTGGGGTCCGAGATACCGTCAAATACTGTATAATGGAAGTTTGGACGATAAGTGAGAACTCCGAATACAGTGATGAATTACGTGAATCGATGTGAAGCAAGCTCACTTTCGAGGCTCGATTGTCTGGAGCGGCTTGCGGTGCATCAACTGCTATTTCACGTGGAGGATTCTGACGAGGCTGTTTTGAACAGAACAAAACTATGATGGTCTCGAGTGCACCTCGTACGTCCGTCCTTGATTCGTTGATCAATTTCGTTTTCTGAATGGGGCCTAAGATACCGTCGAACACTGTATAACGAGGGTTTGAATGATCGTTCACAACTCCAAATACTGTATAGGATTACGGAAAATAACGTTAACTGGCTCACTCTCAGGGCTATATTGTGTAAAACGGCTGGCGGTCGATCACTGCGTATCCTCGAATCAATCTATCACTGGATCGCGATGGAGTCTGATTGGCTTGTCGGGACTTCGTAAGAGACGGCGGAATACTGTATGGTGAGGTTTAGTCATATTTGAGAACACCGAATACTGTATTGAGTTACGGGGATGAAGATGGAGGAAACTAATCCTCGACGCTCCACTCTCTGGAGCGGCCGATGGTATCAACTGCTTTTTTCCATAGAGGACTCTGACGAGGTTGGTTTGATGAGAACTCAACTATGAAGACCTTGAGTGCACCTCCTGCGCTCATCCGTGACTCGTGATTCAATTTCAATGTCTGTTTGGGGCTCAAGATACCGCCGAATACTGTATAGCGCAAGTTTGGATGATATTTGAGAACTCTGGATACTGTATTGAGTGACGGAAGTTGGCGTAGAGCCAGCTCACTCTCGACGCTCTATCGTCTGTAGCGGCTGATGGTCGATTGACTGCGTGTTCTCGAGGCAATCTATGACAGATTCATTGTGAAGTCTGAATAGCCGGTCAGGGCTCTTAAGATACGGCTGAATACTGTATGATGAGCATTTGAGTCTTTCTGATACCTTCAAATACTGTATCGAACTACGGCGATGGACATGGGGCAAGCTTAGCCTCGAGACTCTATGGTCTGAATTGGCTTGTGGTACGTCAACTGATTTTTCTCATGAAGGATTCTGACGAGGTTGTTTTGAACGGAAAAAAACTATCATGCCCTCGAGTGCACCTCGTATGTACATCCATGATTCGTGGATCGATTCCGTTTCCTGATTCGGGCCTAAGACACCGTCGAATACTGTATAACGAAAGTTTGAAAGATCATTGACAACTCCGAATACTGTATGGAATTACGGAAAATGACGTTAGCTGGCTCACTCTCAGGGCTATATTGTGTGAAACGGCTGGTGATCGATCACTGCGTATCCTCAAATCAATCTATCACTGAATCGCGATGGAGTCTGATTGGCTTGTTGGGACTTCGTAAGATACGGCGGAATACTGTATGGTGAGGTTTAGTCATATTTGAGAACACCGAATACTGTATTGAGCTACGGGGATGAACATGAAGGGAACTCATCCTCGACACTCTTTCCTCCGAATCGGCCGATGGTATCGACTGCTATTTTCTAAGGAGGATTCCGGCAAGGTTGTTTTGATTATAACAAAACTATGGAGCCCTTGATTGCGGCTCTTTTGCTCATCCGTGGGTGTGAGTCGACTTCGTTGCCTGGTTGGGGTCCGAGATACCGTCGAATACTGTATAATGGGAGTTTGGACGATAAGTGAGAACTCCAAATACAGTGATGAATCACGTGAATCGATGTGAAGCAAGCTCACTTTCGAGGCTCGATTGTCTGGAGCGGCTTGCGGTTCATCAACTGCTATTTCACGTGGAGGATTCTGACGAGGCAGTTTTGAACAGAACAAAACTATGATGGTCTCGAGTGCACCTCGTACGTCCGTCCTTGATTCGTGGATCAATTTCGTTTTCTGAATGGGGCCTAAGATACCGTCGAACACTGTATAACGAGGGTTTGAATGATCGTTTACAACTCCAAATACTGTATAGAATTACGGGAAATAATATTAACTGGCTCACTCTCAGGGCTATATCGTGTAAAACGACTGGCGGTCGATCTCTGCGTATTCTCAGATCAATCTATCACCGAATCACGATCAAGTCTCACTTGCTTGTCGGGACTTCGTAAGAAACGGCGGAATACTGTATGGTGAGGTTTAGTCATATTCGAGAACACCGAATACTGTATTGAGTTACGGGGATGAACATGAAGGAAACTCATCCTCGACGCTCTACTCTCTGCAGCGGCCGATGGTATCAACTGCTTTCTACCATAGAGGACTCTGACGAGGTGGGTTTGATGAGAACTCAACTATGAAGACCTTAAGTGCACCTCCTGCGCTCACCGTGACTCGTGAGTCTATTCCAATGTCTGTTTGACGCTCAAGATACCGCCGAATACTGTATAGCGCAAGTTTGGATGATATTTGAGAACTCTGAATACTGTATTGAGTGACGGAAGTTGGCGTAGAGCCAGCTCACTCTCGACGCTCTATCGTCTGTAGCGGCTGATGGTCGATTGACTGCGTGTTCTCGAGGCAATCTATGACAGATTCGTTGTGAAGTCTGAATAGCCGGTCAGGGCTGTTAAGATACGGCTGAATACTGTATGATGAGCATTTGAGTCTTTCTGATACCTTCAAATACTGTATCGAACTACGGCGATGGACATGGGGCAAGCTTAGCCTCGAGACTCTATGGTCTGAATTGGCTTGTGGTACGTCAACTGATTCTTCTCATGAAGGATTCTGACGAGGTTGTTTTGAACGGAAAAAAACTATCATGCCCTCGAGTGCACCTCGTACGTACATCCATGATTCGTGGATCGATTCCGTTCCCTGATTCGGGCCTAAGACACCGTCGAATACTGTATAACGAAAGTTTGAAAGATCATTGACAACTCCGAATACTGTATGGAATTACGGGAAATGACGTTAGCTGGCTCACTCTCAGGGCTATATTGTGTAAAACGGCTGGTGATCGATCACTGCGTATCCTCGAATCAATCTATCACTGGATCGCGATGGAAACTGATTGGCTTGTCGGGACTTCGTAAGATACGGCGGAATACTGTATGGTGAGGTTTAGTCATATTTGAGAACACTGAATACTGTATTGAGCTACGGGGATGAACATGAAGGGAACTCATCCTCGACGCTCTTTCCCCCGAATCGGCCGATGGTATCGACTGCTATTTTCTAAGGAGGATTCCGGCGAGGTTGTTTTGATTCTAACAAAACTATGAAGCCCTTGATTGCAGCTCTTTTGCTCATCCGTGGGCGTGAGTCGACTTCGTTGCCTGGTTGGGGTCCGAGATACCGTCGAATACTGTATAATGGAAGTTTGGACGATAAGTGAGAACTCCGAATACAGTGATGAATTACGTGAATCGATGTGAAGCAAGCTCACTTCCGAGGCTCGATTGTCTGGAGCGGCTTGCGGTGCATCAACTGCTATTTCACGTGGAGGATTCTGACGAGGCTGTTTTGAACAGAACAAAACTATGATGGTCTCGAGTGCACCTCGTACGTCCGTCCTTGATTCGTTGATCAATTTCGTTTTCTGAATGGGGCCTAAGATACCGTCGAACACTGTATAACGAGGGTTTGAATGATCGTTCACAACTCCAAATACTGTATAGAATTACGGAAAATAATGTTAACTGGCTCACTCTCAGGGCTATATTGTGTAAAACGGCTGGCGGTCGATCTCTGCGTATTCTCAGATCAATCTATCACCGAATCACGATCAAGTCTCACTTGCTTGTCGGGACTTCGTAAGAAACGGCGGAATACTGTATGGTGAGGTTTAGTCATATTTGAGAACACCGAATACTGTATTGAGTTACGGGGATGAACATGAAGGAAACTCATCCTCGACGCTCTACTCTCTGAAGCGGCCGATGGTATCAACTGCTTTCTACCATAGAGGACTCTGACGAGGTGGGTTTGATGAGAACTCAACTATGAGGACCTTGAGTGCACCTCCTGCGCTCATCCGTGACTCGTGAGTCTATTCCAATGTCTGTTTGACGCTCAAGATACCGCCGAATACTGTATAGCGCAAGTTTGGATGATATTTGAGAACTCTGAATACTGTATTGAGTGACGGAAGTTGGTGTAGAGCCAGCTCACTCTCGACGCTCTATCGTCTGTAGCGGCTGATGGTCGATTGACTTCATGTTCTCGAGGCAATCTATGACAGATTCGTTGTGAAGTCTGAATAGCCGGTCAGGGCTCTTAAGATACGGCTGAATACTGTATAGTGAGGATTTGAGTCTTTCTGATACCTTCAAATACTGTATCGAACTACGGCGATGGACATGGGGCAAGCTTAGCCTCGAGACTCTATGGTCTGAATTGGCTTGTGGTACGTCAACTGATTCTTCTCATGAAGGATTCTGACGAGGTTGTTTTGAACGGAAAAAAACTATCATGCCCTCGAGGGCACCTCGTAGGTACATCCATGATTCGTGGATCGATTCCGTTCCCTGATTCGGGCCTAAGACACCGTCGAATACTGTATAACGAAAGTTTGAAAGATCATTGACAACTCCGAATACTGTATGGAATTACGGGAAATGACGTTAGCTGGCTCACTCTCAGGGCAATATTGTGTAAAACGGCTGGCGATCGATCACTGCGTATCCTCGAATCCTTCTATCACTGGATCGGGATGGAAACTGATTGGCTTGTCGGGACTTCGTAAGATACGGCGGAACACTGTATGGTGAGGTTTACTGATATTTGAGAACACCGAATACTGTATTGAGTTACGGGGATGAACATGAAGGAAACTCATCCTCGACGCTCTACTCTCTGAAGCGGCCGATGGTATCAACTGCTTTCTACCATAGAGGACTCTGACGAGATGGGTTTGATGAGAACTCAACTATGAGGACCTTGAGTGCACCTCCTGCGCTCATCCGTGACTCGTGAGTCTATTCCAATGTCTGTTTGACGCTCAAGATACCGCCGAATACTGTATAGCGCAAGTTTGGATGATATTTGAGAACTCTGAATACTGTATTGAGTGACGGAAGTTGGCGTAGAGCCAGCTCACTCTCGACGCTCTATCGTCTGTAGCGGCTGATGGTCGATTGACTGCGTGTTCTCGAGGCAATCTATGACAGATTCATTGTGAAGTCTGAATAGCCGGTCGGGGCTCTTAAGATACGGCTGAATACTGTATGATGAGCATTCGAGTCTTTCTGATACCTTCAAATACTGTATCGAACTACGGCGATGGACATGGGGCAAGCTTAGCCTCGAGACTCTATGGTCTGAATTGGCTCGTGGTACGTCAACTAATTTTTCTCATGAAGGATTCTGACGAGGTTGTTTTGAACGGAAAAAAACTATCATGCCCTCGAGTGCACCTCGTATGTACATCCATGATTCGTGGATCGATTCCGTTTCCTGATTCGGGCCTAAGACACCGTCGAATACTGTATAACGAAAGTTTGAAAGATCATTGACAACTCCGAATACTGTATGGAATTACGGAAAATGACGTTAGCTGGCTCACTCTCAGGGCTATATTGTGTGAAACGGCTGGTGATCGATCACTGCGTATCCTCAAATCAATCTATCACTGAATCGCGATGGAGTCTGATTGGCTTGTTGGGACTTCGTAAGATACGGCGGAATACTGTATGGTGAGGTTTAGTCATATTTGAGAACACCGAATACTGTATTGAGCTACGGGGATGAACATGAAGGGAACTCTTCCTCGACGCTCTTTCCTCCGAATCGGCCGATGGTATCGACTGCTATTTTCTAAGGAAGATTCCGGCGAGGTTGTTTTGATTATAACAATACTATGAAGCCCTTGATTGCAGCTCTTTTGCTCATCCGTGGGCGTGAGTCGACTTCGTTGCCTGGTTGGGGTCCGAGATACCGTCGAATACTGTATATTGGAGGTTTGAACGATAACTGAGAACTCCGAATACAGTGGCGAATTACGTGAATCGATGTGAAGCAAGCTCACTTTCGAGGCTCGATTGTCTGGAGCGGCTTGCGGTACATCAACTGCTATTTCACGTGGAGGATTCTGACGAGGCTGTTTTGAACAGAAGAAAACTATGATGGTCTCGAGTGCACCTCGTACGTCCGTCCTTGATTCGTGGATCAATTTCCTTTCCTGAATGGGGCCTAAGATACCGTCGAACACTGTATAACGAAGGTTTGAATGATCGTTGACAACTCCAAATACTATATAGAATTACGGAAAATGACGTTAACTGGCTCACACTCAGGCTTATATTGTGTAAAACGGCTGGTGATCGATCACTGCGTATCCTCGAATCAATCTATCACTGGATCGCGATGGAAACTGATTGGCTTGTCGGGACTTCGTAAGATACGGCGGAATACTGTATGGTGAGGTTTAGTCATATTTGAGGACACCGAATACTGTATTGAGTTACGGGGATGAACATGGAGGAAACTCATCCTCGACGCTCTACTCTCTGAAGCGGCCGATGGTATCAACTGCTTTTTACCATAGAGGACTCTGACGAGGTTGGTTTGATGAGAACTCAACTATGAAGACCTTGAGTGCACCTCCTGCGCTCTTCCGTGACTCGTGAGTCAATTTCAATGTCTGTTTGGGGCTCAAGATACCGCCGAATACTGTATAGCGCAAGGTTGGATGATATTTGAGAACTCTGAATACTGTATTGAGTGACGGAAGTTGGCGTAGAGCCAGCTCACTCTCGACGCTCTATCGTCTGTAGCGGCTGATGGTCGATTGACTGCGTGTTCTCGAGGGAATTTATGACAGTTTCATTGTGAAGTCTGAATAGCCGGTCAGGGCTCTTAAGATACAGCTGAATACTGTATGATGAGCATTTGAGTCTTTCTGATACCTTCAAATACTGTATCGAACTACGGCGATGGACATGGGGCAAGCTTAGCCTCGAGACTCTATGGTCTGAATTGGCTTGTGGTACGTCAACTGATTTTTCTCATATTTAAGAACACCGAATACTGTATTGAGCTACGGGGATGAACATGAAGGAAACTCATCCTCGACGCTCTACTCTCTGGAGCGGCCGATGGTATCAACTGCTTTTTTCCATAGAGGATTCTGACGAGGTTGGTTTGATGAGAAAAAAACTATGAAGACCTTGAGTGCACTTCCTGCGCTCATCTGTGAGCATGAGTCGACTTTGTTGCATGGTTGGGGTCCGAGATAACGTCGAATCCAGTATAATGAGAGTTTGATCGATGAATGAGAGCTCCGAATACAGTAATGAGTTATGTGAATCGATTTGAAGCACGCTCACTCTCGAGGCTATATTGTCTGACGCGGGGTGATGGTTGATCAAGAGCGTTTTTCCATGACGATCTATCGCTGATTCGTTGTGAGGTCCCATTTGCCGGTCGAAGCCTCTCAAGATACGTCTGAATACTGTATGTTGAGCATTCGAATCTTTTTGAGAACTCCAAATATGTATTGAACTACGAAGATGGATATGAGGCAAGCTCAGCCTCGAGACTGTATTGTCTGGAGCGGCTTGTGGTAAATCAACTGCTATTCTCCATGGAGGATTCTGACGAGGTTGTTTTGGACAGAACGAAACCGTGATGCCCTTGAGAGCACCTCGTAGGTTCATCCGTTATTGGTCAGTCTATTTCGTTCCGTGGTTCTGGGTTAAGATACCGTCGAATACTGTATAATGAAAGTTTGAATGTTCGACGACAACTCCGAATACTGTATAGAATTATGAAAAATGACGTTTGCTGGCTCACTCTCCGGGCTATTTTGTGTGGAACGGCTGGTGGTCGATGTCTGCGTATCCTCGAATCAATCTATCACTGAATCACGATGAAGTCTGATTCGCTTGTCGGGACCTCGTAAGATACGGCGGAATACTCTGAAGTGAGGTTTAGTCACATTTGAGAACCCCGAATGCTGTATTGAGCTACCGGGATGGACATGGAGCAAACTCATCTTCGACGCTCTCATCTCCGAAGCGGCTGATGGGATCAATTGCTATCTTCCAAGGAGGTTTCCGGCGAGACTGTATTGATTAGAACGAAACTATGAAGACCTTGAGTGCATCTCTTGTGCTCATCCGTGCGCGTGAGTCGACTTTGTTGCCTGGTTGAGGTCCATGATACCGTCGAATACTGTATGATGACAGTTTGAACGATAAGTGAGAACTCTGAATACAGTCATGAGTTACGTGAATCGATGTGGAGCAAGCTCAGTCTCGAGTCTATATCGTCTGATGCGGCGTGATGGTTGATCAACTGCGTGGTTCCATGACGATCTATCGCTGATTCGTTATGGGGTCCCATTCGCCCGTCAGAGCCCCTCGAGATATGTCAGAATACTGTATGTTGAGCATTCGAATCTTTTGAGAACTCCAAATACAGTATTGGACTACAGAGATGGACATGGAGCAAGCTTATCCTCGAGGCTCTATTGCCTGAAGCGGCTTGTGGTATGTCAACTGCTATTTTCCATGGAGGATTCTGACGAGGTTGTTTTGAACTAATAGAAACTATGATGCCCTCGAGTGCGACTCGTAAGTTGATCCGTGATTGGTAAGTCAATCCCGTTCCCTGGTTCTGAGCTAAGTACCGTCGAATACTCTATAACGAAAGTGTGAACTTTCAATGACAACTCCGGATACTGTATAGAATTACCGAAAAAAACGTTAGCTGGCTCACTCTGATGGTTATATTGTGTGAAACGGCTGGTGGTCGATCCCTGCGTATTCTCGGATTAATCTTCCACTGAATCACGATGGAGTCTCATTCGCTTGTCGGGACCTCGTAAGATACGGCGGACTACCCTTAGGTGGGGTTTAGTCACATCTCAGAACCACGGATACTGTATTGAGCTACAGGGATGGACATGGAGTAAACTTATCCTTGACGCTCTTATCTCCGAATCGAATGATGGTTTCGACTGCTATATTCCAAGGAGGTTCCCGGCGAGGTTGTTTCGATAAGAACAAAACTATGAAGACCTTCGGTGCACCTCTTGTGCTCATCCGTGAGCGTGATTTGACTTTGTTGATCGGTTGGGGTCCGAAATACTGTCGAATATTGTATGAAGGGAGTTTGAACGATAAATGAGAACTCCGAATACAGCAATGAGTTACGTGAATCGATGTGAAGCAAGCTCACTCTCGGGGCTATATTGTCTGACGGGGCGTGATGGTTGATCAACTGCGTGTATTCATGATGATCTATCGCTGAATTGTTGTGAGGTCCCATTTGCCGGTCAGAGCCTCTTAAGATACGTCTGGAAACTGTATGTTGAGCATTCGAATCTTATTTAGAACTCCAAATACTGTATTGAACTACGTTGATGGACATGGGGTGAGCTCAGCCTCGAGGCTCCATTGTCTTGAGCGGCATGTGGTACATCAACTGCTATCTCCCATGGAGGATTTTGACGAGGTGGTTTTGAACGGATAAAAACTACGATTCCCTCGAGTGCACCTCGAAAGTTCATTCGTGATTGGTTAGTCTAGTTCGTTCCCTGATTGGGGCCTATGATACCGTCTGAAACTCTATAACGAAAGTTTGCATGTTCGATGACAACTCCGAATACTGTATAGAATCATGGAAAATGACGTTAGCTGGCTCACTCTCCGGGCTATTTTGTGTGGAACGGCTGGTGGTCGATCTCTGCGTATTCTCGGATTAATCTATCACTGAATAACGATGGAGTCTGATTCGCTTGTCGGGACCTTGTAAGATACAGCGGGAAACTCTGAGGTGAGATTTAGTCACTCTCGAGAACCCCGAATACTGTATTGAGCTACGGGGATGGACATGGAGCAAGGTCATCCTTGACGCTCCAATATCTTAAGCGGCTGATGGTGTCGACTGCTATTTCACCAGGACTTTTCCGGCGAGGTTGTTCTGATTAAAACAAATTTATAAAGACCTTGAGTGCATCTCTTGTGCTCATCCGTGCGCGTGAGTCGACTTCGTTGCCTGGTTGGGGTCCGAGATACCGTCGAATACTGTATAATGACAGTTTGAACGATCTCTGAGAGCTCCGAATACATGAATGAGTTACGTGGATCGATGTGGGGCCAGCTCACTCTCGAGGCTATATTGTTTGACCCGGCGTGATGGTTGATCAACTGCGTGTTATCATGACGATCTATCGCTGATTTGTTCGAAGGTCTCATTTGCCGGTCAAAGCCTCTCAAGATACGTCCAAATACTGTATGTTGAGCATTCGAATCTTCTTGAGAACTCCACATACTGTATTGAACTACGGGAATGGACATGGCGCGAGCTCAGCCTCGAGGCTCTATTTTCTGGAGTGGCTTGTGGTACATCAAACGCTAGTCCCCATGGAGGATTCTGACGAGGTTGTTGTGAACAGAACAAAACTATGATGCCCTTGAGTGCACCTCGTGGGTTTATCCGTTATTGGTCAGACTATTTCGTTCCGTGGTTCTGGGTTAAGATACCGTCGAATACTGTATAACGATAGTTTGAATGATCGTTAACAACTTCGAATACTGTATAGAATTACGGGAAATGACGTTAGCTCGCTCACCCTCAGGGCTATATTGTGTGAAACGGCTGGTGGTCGATCACGGTGTATCCTCAAATCCATCTATCGTTGAATCACGATGAAGTCTGATTCGCTTGTCGGGACGACGTAAGATACGGCGGGATACTGTATGGTGAGGTTTAGTCACATTTGAGAACCACCAATACTGTATTGAGCTACGGGGATGGTCATTGAGCAACATCATTCTCGAGGCACTTTTGTCGGGAGCGGCTGGTGGTACATCAACTGCTATCTCCCATGGAGGATTCTGACGAGGTGGTTCTGAACAGAACAAAACTATGATGCCCTTGAGTGCACCTCGTGGGTTCATCCGTTATTGGTCAGTCTATTCCGTTCCGTGGTTCTGGGTTAAGATACCGTTGAATACTGTATAGCGAGAGTTTGAATGTTCGATGACAACTCCGGATACTGTATAGAATTATGAAAAATGACGTTAGCTGGCTCACTCTCCGGGCTATTCTGTGTGAAACGGCTGGTGGTCGATCACGGTGTATCCTCAAATCCATCTATCGTTGAATCACGATGAAGTCTGATTTGCTCGTCGGGACGACGTAAGATACGGCGGGATACGGTATGGTGAGGTTTAGTCACATTTGAGAACCACGAATACTATATTGAGCTACGGAGATGGACATGGAGTAAACTCATCCTTGACGCTCTAATCTCCGAAGCGAATGATGGTTTCGACTGCTCTATTCCAAGGAGGTTCCCGGCGAGGTTGTTTCGATAAGAACAAAACTATGAAGACCTTCAGTGCACCTCTTGTGTTCATCCGTGAGCGTGATTTGACTTTGTTGGTCGGTTGGGGTCCGAAATACTGTCGAATATTGTATAGTGGGAGTTTGAACGATAAATAAGAACTCCGAATACAGCAATGAGTTACGTGAATCGATGTTGAGCAAGCTCACTCTCGGGGCTATATTGTCTGACGCGGCGTGAGGGTTGATCAACTGCGTGTTTTCATGACGATCTATCGCTGAATTGTTGTGAGGTCCCATTTGCCGGTCAGAGCCTCTTAAGATACGTCTCGATACTGTATGTTGAGCATTCGAATCTTATTCAGAACTTCAAATACAGTATTGAACTACGGTGATGGACATGGGGCAAGCTCAGCCTCGAGGCTCCATTGTTTCGAGCGGCATGTGGTACATCAACTGCTATCTCCCATGGAGGATTTCGACGAGGTCGTTTTGATCGGATAAAAACTACGATTCCCTCAAGTGCACTTTGGAAGTTCATCCGCGATTGGTTTTTCTATTTCGTTCCCTGATTGGTGCCTAAGATACCGTCTAGTACTCTATAACGAAAGTTTGAATGTTCGATGACAACTCCGAATACTGTATAGAATTATGGAAAATGACGTTAGCTGGCTCACTTTCAGGGCTATTCCGTGTGGAACGGCTGGTGGTCGATGTCTGCGTATTCTCGGATCAATCTATCACTGAATCACGATGAAGTCTGATTCGCTTATCGGGACCTCGTAAGATACGGCGGAATACTCTTAAGTGAGGTTTAGTCACATTTGGGAACCCCGAATAATGTATTGAGCTACGGGGATGGACATGGAGCAAACTCATCCTCGACGCTCTCATCTCCGGAGCGGCTGATGGTATCGATTGCTATTTTCCAAGGAGGTTTTCGGCAAGACTGTATTGATTAGAACAAAACTATGAAGACATTGAGTGCATCTCTTGTGCTCATCCGTGAGCGTGATTGACTTTGTTGCTCGGTTGGGGTCCGAAATACTGTCGAATATTTTATAATGGGAGTTTGAACGATAAATGAGAACTCCGGATACAGCAATGAGTTACGTGAATCGATGTGAAGCAAACTCACTCTCGGGGCTATATTGTCTGACGCGGGGTGATGGTTGATCAACTGCTTGTTTTCATGACGATCTATCGCTGAATTGTTAGGAGGTCCCATTTGCCGGTCAGAGCCTCTTGAAATACGTCCGGATACTGTATATTGAGCATTCGAATCTTCTCGAGATCTCCAAATACTGTATTGAACTACAGAGATGGTCATTGAGCAACATCATTCTCGAGGCACTTTTGTCGGGAGCGGCTTGTGGTACATCAACTGCTATTCCCCATGGAGAATTCTGACGAGGTTGTTTTGAACAAAACAAAACTATGACGCTCTCGATTTCACCTCGTACGTCCATCCTTTATTCGTGGATCGATTTCGTTCCCTGGTTGGGGCCTAAAATACCGTCGAATACTGTATAACGAGGGTTTGAATGATCGTTGAAAGTTCGAATACCGTATAGAATTACGGAAAATGACGTTATCCGGCTCACTCTCAGGGCTATATTGTGTGGAACGGCTGTCGGTCGATCTCTGCGTATTCTTAGATCAATCTATCACTGAATCACGTTGAAGTCTGATTTCCCTGTCAGGACGTCGTAAGATACGGCGGAATACTGTATGGTGAGGTTTAGTTATATTTGAGAACACCGATCACTGTATTGAGCTACCTGGATAAACATGAAGCAAATTCAGCCTCGACGCTCTTTCCTCTGACGCGGCCGATGGTATCGACTGCTATTTTCCAAGGAGGAGCCCGGCGAGGTCGTTTTGATCAGAACAAAACTATGAAGACCTTGAGTGCAGCTCTTGTGCTCATCCGTGGGCGTGAGACGACTTCGTTGCCTGTTTAGAGTCCGAGATACCATCGAATACTGTATAATGAAAGTTTCACCGATATTTAAGAACTCCGAATACAGCAATGAGTTACGCGAATCGATGTGAAGCAAGCTCACTGTCGAGGCTATTCTGTCTGACGCGGCGTGATGGTTGATCAACTGCGTGTTCTTATGACGATCTATTGCGGATTCGTCGAGAGGTCCCTTCCGCCGGTCAGAGCCTCTTAAGATACGTCTGAATACTGAATGTTGAGCATTTGAATCTTCTTGAGAACTCCAAATACTGTATATAACTACGGAGTTGGATATCGAGCAAGCTCTTCCTCTATCTCCCTAAACCTGAATTTTGTGCTCACCCATGATCCGTGATTCGATTCTCTCCCCTCCAAGGCACCAGGAGATACGGCGGAATATTGTATGATGTGAGTTCTAGTCGAATTCGTGGACTCCGAATACTATATTGAGCTACGAAGATGCGCATGGAGCAAGCTCGTCCTCGAGGCTCTTCCTTCCGGAATCGATCATGGTATTTGAACTGCTATTTCCGGAGAGGATCCCGGAAACGTCGGCCTCAACGGAACGTATTCACCGACTCCTTGAATTCATCTCCTCTGTTTGTCTGTGTTTCGCGATTCGTTCCATAGTGGGGGCGTGGTATACCGCTGAATATTGTATGACGAAACTCCAAAACATGCACGAAAATCCGAATACTGTATCGAATATTGGACATTAACGAGGAACTAGCTCAGGCGCGTTACAGGCTCATCCGCTGCTGGGAAGCACTGGGAGATACGGTGGAATACTGTGTAACAGGATTCTGGATGATGAATGATAACTCCGAAAATAGCATGGTGTTACGGGAAACGACGACGTTCTTTGTCAGTGTTACCGCTCTCACCACAATCGAACTGTACCTGGAACATTTTCAAATCCAACCCAGTAGTGGCTTTTCAATGACTCAGAAACTCTTCATCTCATCTAAAAATTTGTCAAATTTGTCTTGTAGAGTTCTTGCCTTGTCAACTTTGGTGGAGAAAAAAGATTGAAAAGTAATGACAAACATATGTAGGTATACTGTCATTAATATTTTGTAGTTGAAACATTATTTGAACTTATTTGTAACTGATACAATTCAGAGAGTTTTCTTGCTCCTGGGATGTTTCCTAGCCTAAGAACTAAAGGAGGAGATATTGAAACTCATAAATTTATCACTCTAGTTACTCATGAATCGAAGGACACTCAGATTTTGTTAGTTGTACAAGTATTCGTCACGCGATTTCCATAACTGATTGGTAACTACAATTCTTATTCCCTTCATCGGAGTTGTGATTGGATTCCTGCTTGCGAATCTCTCGTATTACAAAATATATCTCGACAAATATGACTCTATTCAGAATGTATCATCACAACAATTTAGTTTTTACTCGTTATTGCAATTCCAGTACATCAAGAGGAATTCTTGGTGTAGAAATTCCTGTTAGGAAGAGTGCTTTTCTCGTCATTTATATGTAAATAATTCTTTCACGCTCTTCTCCCAGCCTATGACATCTGTTGTAGCTTTATCACCACAACTTGTTATCCATCAAATGTGTGAAGATGACACCTCAGTTATTAGTTATTTGAATGTTTTTATCCAGTTGAATAAATTCAGTGTATCAAGCGATTGCGCTCACAATCCTGATTAGCAAGATTATCAATGAATTGCGCTGCCAAATTGCGCTTTTGTTAATTATTCTCTTCTCTCTTGCTCGCTCTCGCGTTAACTCTACACCGGAAGGACATACGCAGTATTTTTCTCGAACGGGCGTGGTGCACGTTTACACTGTTGTGCATATATATGGCTATCCGACCTCGTCGTGCATAACTGGCAGACTGTGGTGCAGAGCTGGCGGACTGTTGTGCAGATTTGCACCGCAGCGTCGAGCGCCGCTTCACCACGCACCATGGTGCGGATTCATGTTCGATTTGTGATGCGCCAGCGCAAAACAAGTTTTCCTCCTCCAAACCACTTTCGCTTGCGGGACAGGCAGCCATATTGTCTGGGGAAGCTGACGAGGTCCCGGTAACAGGGATGAAGCGAGGCTCGCACAAGAGAGTCCAGAACAATCTCTGGGTCGTTGAGTGGAAATTTTGGATTGGGAGGTTGGCTACCGGGTCGGGACCAAATCATCATCAATCAATTTGGTAAGCTAACATAGCTACAATCAATCATCTCGCATGGTTGGCTACAACAATGCTCATTATTATCAACAGTTCCGCCGGGTGCTTGCAACTCAATTATGACGCCTTATGCGTGATTCAGCGTCCCCTCGTTTTCAACAGGGTCTCGTGGGTATGTAATTTCATGAGCGAAACTTCAAGTATGCATCGTGGAAAACAAAAGTTACCAAGCAACCCAAAAGCCATTTCCTGAGCTCCGATGATTGTGATCGACGGTTACAAAACTTGGCGTGAGATTTACTCATCATTGTTTCGATCAAAATTGGCATGCTCAACCTTTTTCCAGCTTCCTGATGAACTTCATCGATGGAAAGTTGGGTAACTTGAAACCTAGCACTCCCTTCAATCATCATTTCCATCGGAATGGAGGCCATGGATATCAACAGTTCTAGAGTGTTCAATAGTCACGATCGAATTTTCCAAAAAAATTTTGAAATCGCATCTATATATGAAAAAACGCCATATACTGCAACAATATTTGATCTGATGGGTAATCAGACCCTCTTAAGCCAATATATGACTTTCCCGATCAATATAGTACTTCTATATGTATCCTATATAATAACGATAAGTCTTCATTTATATATATTATACATTATATATGAATAGTTGACAATATATATTCTATACTATAGAGAATATAGAGAATATGCTGTAGTGCGCGAGTTCACGCTTATACATTTCAGGGTCCTATGCGGAGGCGAACTCGCGTAAGATACGAGCAAGTTTGTCTCCCAACACGTCGAGAGTTAAAAGGGCAGGAATCCACTCCATCATGCTGCCAGCTGCGGGTCATCAACTCGCCCGGGGTCCCTTCTTACTATTTCGGAGTATAAGACTGACTAGACATATGTACCCTGAATACCGCGGCATAAGAGAGTTAGGCTGGAATTTATAGTCGTTGCCCTTATCCAAAATCCTTACGGCTCCCCTTACGCTACACCTTACGGACGGTTTTCAATAACATGTCGCGACTATCTATGCATTTTTCCGTTCAATTCATTAATGGAATTTCATATTATAGATGAGCGGGTCATATTTGATAACTTTTTGGCCCATAACTGCATTTAGTCTGTTCTGCCGGTCCCAAATAATTTAATACTGCACATAATGTCACGACAAGTTGTTAGAAACCAGCCATAAGGTGTCGGATAAGGAAAGTCGTAAGGATTTCGGATAAGGAGAACGACCATAAATTCCAGCCTTAAAGGAACTCCGAGTGCCGACTTTTCCCGGTATGCGGTTGACCCTCATATGCACACATAAGATACGGTAGGGGAGCGAGTTCACGCTTATACATATAGAGAAAGATGCATGAATCTACTATGCCTTTTCAAATTCTTTGAAAAGCCGCTGGTCTCGATCCGGCGGACCCTCAACGTTGGGGGGGGGGAGGGGGCAGGTGCGCGCTGTATAGCATCAGGATAGAAGAGAAGGTTGACAGACTACTCGCGTCACAGGAAAGGGCGGCTTGCAGTGGAAGTTAAAGGGACTAGAAACCGATGAATCATGGCTTCTAACTCTCGCCGACCGATGCGCTTTTACTATTTTGGGTATGCACTTGAGATGCTTAACAGAAAGCCGGGCGCCATTTGGTCGATTCCCACAACGATTCTCGGTATTTGGGTGCCCTCTTCTATACAAGATACTGTAGGGGAGCGAGTTCACCTGTTTATGAGATCCTGCAATATTATAAGCGTGAACTCGCTCCTCAACACACGTAAGATACTATAAGGGAGCAAGCTTGCCTCCCAACACGGAGAAGATGGCTATAGGGGAGCAAGCTTGCTCCCTCATAGTATCTTACGCGTGTTGGGGAGCGAGTTCGCCTCCCAATACGTAAAGGGTGGCTATAGGGGGGCACTCGTGCCCCCCTATAGCTTACCTACTGATATCGAAGAGGTTAGTCATATCAACAAATATGTGGTTAGCAAAAACCGCTTTGCTGTCGTAGCCCAATTATTTTTCAGCGTGCCAACATCGCTATATGACAGTTTCTAGGTAGGATTTTGATATGCTGCCAAGTCAGAAACAGTTTAGTCGCATTATGGAAATTGTTAGCAGAAGTTTGAGCCCAACCCCGAAGCAAAGAATTGGTGCCAGAAATTTCTAGATCAAGTTTATGCGAGAATTGACACGAGTTCGGTCGAAATTCCATTGAAAATGCCTGATTCTACACAAAAATTCCATATGCTGCCAATTGCAAACTATTCCATGACCTCCTAGAATTAGTGAGCTCCATTTTAGCCTGAATCTCGATTCTGGGGATCGGTGCCAAGAAATCTAAGATTCATTCTAAGCGGAAATCCACACGAGTTCGGTTGAAATTCCATTGGATATGCCTGATTCCAGATGAGAATTCGATATGCTGCCAACTTAAAAACTATTACATGACATCCTGGGATTAATAAACTACATTTTGAGCTAAATTCCGATCCTGGATATGGGTGCCAGGGGATCGCTTATGCACTACATGCAAAATGTGACGTGACTTTGATTGGAAAGAATTGAAAATGCTGGATTCTAAATGAGATTCCGATATGCTGCCAACTGAGGATTCATTTCATAACATTCTGGGATGAGTGAGCAACATTTCGAAGTGAATCCCGATTCCGGAATCGGGTGCCAAGAAATCTGAGACGCGATTCATGCAAAATTCGACGCGACTTCGACTAAAAAATCATTGGAAACGCTGGATACTAGATGAGATCCCGATATGCTGCCAACTTAGAAACTACTTCATAACATCCTGGGATGAGTGAGCTATATTTTGAACTGTATCTCCATCCCGGAATCTGGTGCCAAGAAATTTAAGACGCGAATCATGCAAAATTTGACATGATTTCGATTCAAATATGATCAAGAATGGTGGATTCTAGATGAGATTTCGATATCCTGCCAACTTAGAAACTATTCCATAACATTCTGGGATGAGTGAGCTATATTTTGGACTAGATCTCTATCACGGAATCTGGTGCCAAGAAATTTTAGACGCGATTCATGTCAAAATTTGACACGATTTCGATTCAAATATGATTGAGAATGGTGGATTCTAGATGAGATCCCGATATGCTGCCGACTCAGGAACAATTTCATAACATCCTGGGATGAGTGAGCAACATTTTGAACTGAATCTCTATCACGGAATCTGGTGCCAAAAAATTTAAGACGTGATTTATGCCAAAATTCACACGTTTTCGATTCAAATATGATCGAAAATGGTGGATTCTAGATGAGAATTCGATATGCTGCCAATTGCAAACTATTCCATGACCTCCTAGAATTAGTGAGCTCCATTTTAGCCTGAATCTCGATTCTGGGGATCGGTGCCAAGAAATCTAAGATTCATTCTAAGCGGAAATCCACACGAGTTCGGTTGAAATTCCATTGGAAATGCCTGATTCCAGATGAGAATTCGATATGCTGCCAACTTAAAAACTATTACATGACATCCTGGGATTAATAAACTACATTTTGAGCTAAATTCCGATCCTGGATATGGGTGCCAGGGGATCGCTTATGCACTACATGCAAAATGTGACGTGACTTTGATTGGAAAGAATTGAAAATGCTGGATTCTAAATGAGATTCCGATATGCTGCCAACTGAGGATTCATTTCATAACATTCTGGGATGAGTGAGCAACATTTCGAAGTGAATCCCGATTCCGGAATCGGGTGCCAAGAAATCTGAGACGCGATTCATGCAAAATTCGACGCGACTTCGACTAAAAAATCATTGGAAACGCTGGATACTAGATGAGATCCCGATATGCTGCCAACTTAGAAACTACTTCATAACATCCTGGGATGAGTGAGCTATATTTTGAACTGTATCTCCATCCCGGAATCTGGTGCCAAGAAATTTAAGACGCAAATCATGCAAAATTTGACATGATTTCGATTCAAATATGATCAAGAATGGTGGATTCTAGATGAGATTCCGATATCCTGCCAACTTAGGAACTATTCCATAACATTCTGGGATGAGTGAGCTATATTTTGGACTAGATCTCTATCACGGAATCTGGTGCCAAGAAATTTTAGACGCGATTCATGTCAAAATTTGACACGATTTCGATGCAAATATGATTGAGAATGGTGGATTCTAGATGAGATCCCGATATGCTGCCGACTCAGGAACAATTTCATAACATCCTGGGATGAGTGAGCAACATTTTGAACTGAATCTCTATCACGGAATCTGGTGCCAAAAAATTTAAGACGTGATTTATGCCAAAATTCACACGTTTTCGATTCAAATATGATCGAAAATGGTGGATTCTAGATGAGAATTCGATATGCTGCCAACTTAGGAACTATTCCATAACATTCTGGTATGAGTGTGCTACATTTTGAACTGAATCCCGATTCCGGAATCGGGTGCCAAGAAATCTGCGACGCGATTCTCGCAAAATTTGACACGACTTCGATTAAAAAATTATTGAAGATGCTGGATTCTAGATGAGATTTCGGTATGCTGCCAACTCAGAAACTATTTCATTTCATGCTGTGATGAGTGAGCGATATTTTGAACCGGGTCTCCATCCCGGAATCTGGTGCCAAGAAATCTGAGACGCGATTCATGCAAAATTTGACACGATTTCGATTCGAATATGATCAAGAATGGTGGATTCTAGATGAGATTTCGATATGCTGCCAACTTAGAAATTATTCTATAACATTCTGGTATGAGTGAGCTGTATTTCCAACTGAATCTTCATCGCGGAGTCTGGTGCCAAGCAATTTGAGACGCGATTCATGCAAAATTTGACACGACTTCGATTAAAAAATTATTGGAAATGCTAGATTTTGGATGAGATTTCTATAAGCTGCCAACTTAGGAACCATTACATTACTTTCTGTGATGAGTGAGCGATATTTTGAACTGGGTCTCCATCCCGGAATGTGGTGCCAAGAAATCTGAGACGCGATTCATGCAAAATTTGACACGATTTCGATTCAAATATGATCAAGAATGGTGGATTCTAGATGAGATTCCGATATCCTGCCAACTCAGAAACTATTCCATAACATTCTGGGATGAGTGAGCTACATTTTGAACTAAATCTCCATCACGAAATCTGGTGCCAAGAAATTCAAGACCCGATTCATGCAAAATTTGACATGATTTCGATTCAAGTATGATTGAAAATGGTGTTGCTAATTCTGGAACAAACTGACCCGACTGTGGATAGCGTGGAAGGTAGCGATGACTGTGTCACAGATGTAATTCGACTACCTGATCACGATTGCAACGAACAGAGACATGACGATGCAACTGAGTGCGATGATAGTGATGATGGAAGCATCTGCGGTGATGATGTCGATAGCGATGATAGCACTGATGACGAAGAAGAAGAAGAAGGAGAAGAAGAAGAAGAAAATGACCACGGCTGGATAGATTTTGACTAATATCAGATCATATTGTTTCCCCTAGTGTATTGGCAATTCATACAGAGTCACCGATGCTTACTGGATTGTCTAGTCCATGAATGCTTATGACCTTGTGATTAACTGTTGCGTTTTTCTCATTCGATTCATGTCCGGGGGGAGTGTCAGCCAATCGATGATGATTTTTCCTTTGTCTCGCCATGATCGAGAATATTGTGATCCCGATTTTCTGGAGCAATAATGGAGATTTGCAAGTCAAGAAAGTCATTCGGGACATCAGAGAAGCGTGAGCTCCATTGCACGAATTGAAAATAATTTATAGGTGTTTTATATTGATGGAGGGTGGTCGATGGCCGAGAAACGATCGACTGGATGGCTGAACGAATGGATGAGTGGAAGTCTGGTTGAACGGGCGTATGACTATCCTTGTCATTTATCACATTATGTTACAAATGGATGACTATCGTCCGATTTTCTATCCTTCGATTCCTAATAGTACTTCATTCTTGGCGCATCTCATTTTGTACATAACTGTTCACGGACTGGGATTTATTGAAGTGAAACTGGGAATAAGGAGGAACCCGAGTTGTGAAATATGCATGTTCCCTAATGATTTTGATCTCTTTTATTCATCAGAGAGACTGAGCGGACTATTTTTAAGATTGCAGCATATAGAACACAAATCTAACAGTAATAGTTTCGATCAGATTTGAACGGATCTCATGTGATTTTTCGCTAAAAATTGGTCTTGAAATTTTTTGCACGGAGTCCGAAGATCGAGATTGGGCTCCGAGTTGGGCTAACTTGTCCCAGGTTGTCGTGAGATGGTTTCCAAGTTGTCAGCATATCTGATTCCCATCTAGAGCGGAACAATCTCGATCATATCTTAACTGATATCATGTCATTCATCAAGAAGGATGAATCCGGGATTATTTGGCACCAATTTCCATATGGATTTCAGCTGAAAATGTAGCTCACTCCACACAGAATGTCATATGATAGTTTGGGCAGCATATCGATCTTGGATCAAGCGTTTTCAACCGGATTTGGACTGAGCTGACCTAAATTTTCTCATAATATACATGCAATAATTTTCAGCCCTATCCCCATAATCGACATTCAGTTCCAAATATTGCTCACTCATCACAGGAAAAAATGGAGTAGTTCCTAAGTTGGCAGCATATCGAAATCTCATCCAAAATCTAGCATTTTCAATAATTTTTTAATCAAAGTCGTGTCAAATTTCGCATGAATCGCGTCTTGGATTTCTTGACACAAGACTCCGCGATAGAGATTCAGTTGGAAGTATAGCTCACTCATACCAGAATGTTATAGAATAATTTCTAAGTTGGCAGCATATCAAAATCTCATCTAGAGTCCACCATTCTTGATCATATTTGAATCGAAATCGTGTCAAATTTTGCATGAATCGCGTCTCAGATTTCTTGGCACCAGATTCCGGGATGGAGACCCAGTTCAAAATATCGCTCACTCATCACAGCATGAAATGAAATAGTTTCTAAGTTGGCAGCATATCGAAATCTCATCTAGAAGCCAGCATCTTCAATAATTTTTTAATCGAAGTCGCGTCGAATTTTGCATGAATCGCGTCGCAGATTTCTTGGCACCCGATTCCGGAATCGGGATTCAGCTGAAAATGTTGCTCACTCATCCCAGGATGTTATGAAATTGTTCCTGAGTCGGCAGCATATCGGGATCTCATCTAGAATCTACCATTCTCAATCATATTTGAATCAAAATCGTGTCAAATTTTGACATGAATCGCGTCTAAAATTTCTTGGCGCCAGATTCCGTGATAGAGATCTACTTCAAAATGTAGCTCACTCATCCCAGAATGTTATGGAATAGTTTCCGAGTTGGCAGCATATCGAAATCTAATCTAGAATCCACCATTCTTTATCATATTTGAATCGTAATCATGTCAAATTGTGCAAGATTCGCGTCTTAAATTTCTTGGCACCAGATTCCGGGATGGAGATACAGTTCAAAATATAGATCACTCATCCCAGAATGTTATGGAATAGTTTCTAAGTTGGCAGCATATCGAAATCTCATCTAGAAGCCAGCATCTTCAATAATTTTTTAATCGAAGTCGCGTCGAATTTTGCATGAATCGCGTCGCAGATTTCTTGGCACCCGATTCCGGAATCGGGATTCAGCTGAAAATGTTGCTCACTCATCCCAGGATGTTATGAAATTGTTCCCGAGTCGGCAGCATATCGAATTCTCATCTAGAATCCACCATTTTCGATCATATTTGAATCGAAAACGTGTGAATTTTGGCATAAATCACGTCTTAAATTTTTTGGCACCAGATTCCGTGATAGAGATTCAGTTCAAAATGTTGCTCACTCATCCCAGGATGTTATGAAATTGTTCCTGAGTCGGCAGCATATCGGGATCTCATCTAGAATCCACCATTCTCAATCATATTTGCATCGAAATCGTGTCAAATTTTGACATGAATCGCGTCTAAAATTTCTTGGCACCAGATTCCGTGATAGAGATCTAGTCCAAAATATAGCTCACTCATCCCAGAATGTTATGGAATAGTTTCTAAGTTGGCAGGATATCGAAATCTCATCTAGAATCCACCATTCTTGATCATATTTGAATCGAAATCATGTCAAATTTTGCATGATTTGCGTCTTAAATTTCTTGGCACCAGATTCCGGGATGGAGATACAGTTCAAAATATAGCTCACTCATCCCAGGATGTTATGAAATAGTTCCTAAGTTGGCAGCATATCGGAATCTCATTTAGAATCCAGCATTTTCAACCATTTTTCAATCAAAGTCGCGTCAATTTTTGCATGGAGTGCATGCGCGATCCCCTGGCAACGATATCTAGATTCGGAATTTAGCTCAAAATGTAGTTTACTGATCCCAGGATGTCATGTAGTAGTTTTTAAGCTGGCAGCATATCGAATTCTTATCTGGAATCAGGCATTTTCAATGGAATTTTGACCGAACTCGTGTAAATGTTCGCTCAGAATGAATCTTAGATTTCTTGGCACCGATTCCCAGAATCGAGATTCAGGTTGAAATGGAGCTCACTCATTCTAGCAAGTCATGAAATAGTTTGCAAGTTGGCAGTATATGGAATTCTTGTCTAGAGTTAGGCATTTTCAATGGAATTTCGACCGAACTCGTGTCAATTCTCGCATAAACTTGATCTAGAAATTTCTGGCACCAATTTTTTGCATCGGGGTTGTGCTCAAACTTCTGCTAACAATTTCCAGAATATGACTAAACTGTTTCTGACTTGGCAGCATATCAAAACCCTACCTGGAAACTGTGATATAGCAATGTTAGCAGTGCTCAAAGGACAGTTCGAGCTAATAGTAGATCTCAAAGCTGTCAGCACCAATTCCTAGACGTGGGATTGAGCTTAAGATCTTGTTAGTCAAGGACGTAATACACCACAAGTACTCTCAACATGGCAGTAGAACCGCAAACTACCTCGAAACCGTGATTTCGGTGAAATTCTCACAGTTTCGCATTCGATTATGAACAAAAGTCGGTGTCCAGGATCCCAGCACGTATTCCAAGACTCGGGATTGAGATAGAAATAGTTTGTTCATCCAAATCAAAATGTGATAGAATCTTCGCAAATTTGGCAGCAAGTCAAAATCTCGTCAAAAATGAATCATGTTCAATCAGATTCGGACTGAAAAAGGGTCAATTTTTGCATAAAACCGATCCAGAAATTTCTGGCACCAATTCCTTGCATCGGGCTTGGTCTTGAACTTCTGTTAACCTTATCCAGAATATGACTAATTTGTTCCCGACTTAGCAGCATATAAAAATGCTACCTAGAAACTGTCATATAGCGATGTTGGCAGTGCCCAAGGGACAGTTCGAGCTAATCATAGATCTCAAAGCTGTCAGCACCAATTCCTAGACGTGGGATTGAGCTCAAAATCTTGTCAGTCAAGGGCGTAATACACCACAAGTATTCTCAACATGGCAGCAGAACCGCAAACTACCTCAAAACCGTGATTTTGGTGAAATTCCTACATTCTGGCACTCCATTATGACCAAACTTCAGCCTCAGAGATCCCAGCATTTGTTCCCGGACCCGGGGTTGGGCTGAAACTTCAGGTATGCGCGCAAAGAATGTCTATCAATTGTTTCTCAGGTGGCAGTAGGACTCCTGCCCCGGATACCCCATGTTCATTTTTCGGTAAGATCCGTGTTAATTTTCTTTCCTTCCATTCAACTCCTCCCCCCTCCACCCTATCGCATTTAAGTAAAAAACAGGTAGGCACATCTTGTAGCTTAGGGAATTACGAAGAAAGTCCATTTCGTTTCATCTCGATAGTTCATGAATTCGAGTGAAGCGGATTATCCGGCACTCTTGAGTCCCCACAAGTATAGTGCAGCGTGGCCACGGCTGGACCAAGTGCCGTGCAGTATGCGTCACGACGGCGGTTCGAAAATCCACTGTGTTTTCAGCTTGGACAGCTCGATTTGAGTCATTCTTTTTATTATCACCGGGTTTTCGGTCGGGGGTCAGGGATTTTTTTGTAACTTTAGGTGTATGTTCTTTATGATGAAAGAAGATGAAAAGCACAGTTTTTAGGTCCTAGAAGTCATTTGTGCGGGTTTGGCGCGCTATTTTCGTTTAAAAATTGGCAAAAAATCAATTTTCCACCTTTTCGATTGATTTTTCACAGGTTTAGGACTGAATAAAAGGAATATTACGAATACATATTTTGACTTCATAAACGCTGAATTTTACGGGAAAAAGTCTTTTAGATCCGCAGAATGTCGACATAAACTCGAAAAAGTAGTTTTTTTGTAGAAAAATGATTTTTCGACACTTCAAACTGATTTTATCTCAAATTTGGGATTTTCATCGGATTTTTCGTCAAATTTTACGTCGAAAGCCGTTTAAAACTAATTGGGACTCGGGTGGGATGAGCCACCATAGATGAGGCTTTGGAAGCAGGAAGGGTGAAAATAGCGCTAACACGCATGTTTTGGGAGGGCAGGCTTATTATAGAGAGTCTATTAAATCATTTATCATTCCCTGCTGTACTGTACTGCAAAGACACATAAAATATACTCGAAGAGGAAGAAATTAGTTTTCCCATACAAAACACTTTCAGATCCGCAAAACGTCGAAATAACCTTGAAAAAGTAGTTTTTTGAAGAGTAATGATTTTTCGACACTTTAGACTAATTTTATCCCAAATTTGGGATTTTCATCGGATTTCTCGTCACATTTTACGTCGGCAACCATTTAGAACTAATTGGGACTCGGGTGGGATGAGCCACCATAGATGAGGCTTTGGAAGCAGGAAGGGTGAAAATAGCGCTAACACGCGTGTTTTGGGAGGGCAGGCTCATTATCGAGAGTCTATTAAATTATCCATCATTCCCTGCTGTACTGTACTGCAAAAACACATAAAATATACTTGAAGAGGAAGGAATTAGTTTTCTCATACATATGAATACAGCTCTGATTCATTCATAAATGAAGACGTATGAAACACAATGGCTAATAGGATTTCCAATTCCTGTGAAACATCAATAGAATATATTCCTCTTCAATAACATCTTGAACAACCATCGGATAACTTCAATTAGTATAGAAATAGAATCCCTCTGAATAAAATGGGAGATTCAATTGGAGTCTGCAATCACCTTAGCAGTTCTGCTTTCAAGAGATTGAGAGATAGTCTTCACCAAAACATGACCACGCGGATCTCGAAGTGGAACGAACGCTTGATAACTTTGAGTACCTTCTAACGTCTTGCAGAAGGGGATGCGTTCAGCCTCGAGGAACTGTTTTCTTCCTTCGTGATCATCCTGAGATGAATAGAAGAATTCCACATTCTTCATAGCAGTTTGAGCCCATTCAAAGAGTTGTTTTGCATCCAAAATGAGATGATTCTATAAGCTAGCTCGAGCTGCAGTACGTTTGATGCAGCCAGCTAGCCCATCGCAGGGGCCTTTTCCATGAGATGAAGCGAAGAAATGGCACTCAGCTACTTTTTGGAAACCTGGGTAGTGGTAAGTGAGGTTACCAGAAGCTGTTATTCTTGCATTGTTGCGGGGCTCCATCGAAAAAATAGATCATCTTCAACAAAATCCCAAATCTGGTACTCATAAGTTCTGTTGACTCCTTCTGGTACATGTAAACAGCAACTGAATCATGTTTTAGGCAGTCAGAATTTGTACAATATGAATAGTGATGGAGCTCTCCGGTCACTCTGGAGTGAATAGTGATCGGAAAAAGAGTGGCTTTTCCATTATCCCAATGAAAAGCCGGTATGGCTCTTTGAGCAAGGAACGAAATGTTCTCAGCAAAGTCAAAAACTACATTGAACCAGCCTGGTTGGAGTGTATCTTTTACGCGAGAGAAGAATTCTTGATTTCTAGAAACAAAATCGTGCAACAACAATTCTTCCAAACCGCCCATGAGAAATTCTAAGAATTCATCGGTATCTTGGCTCACGTTGGAAATCGTGTAACAATCGGTGGTAGCCCTCATCCGAAAATTGACTCCATGAATTCCATTCATTTCAAAAATTTGAGTGAAGTGTTGATGTATCTCTGATGGCTAATAGGATTTCCAATTCCTGTGAAACATCAATAGAATATATTCATCTTGAATAACATCTTGAACAACCATCAGATCACTTCAATTCCCAGCGGGCAAGTTTGTTATTTTGGAACCCCCGGAGAGATTCATTGAAACATCCTCTGTGTTTTCAGAGAGCTCCCGGAAAATCGTCAAATTCCTAGCTTCTGTAGTTACCATGGGAATTCTAGAGAAGCTTTCGCGATATTCTAGAAAACTCTTGTAGTATTCCCGGGGAGCTTTCGTCAAGTTCCCGGATAGCTTTCTGTATTCACCCCTAGATGGCTCCCTCGACTTTCCTGTGCAACTCTCGCAGATTTCCCGATAAGCAACCGTAGACTTTCCCTTCATCCAAAAGAATGTAGTAAAAGCTAGAAATATAGAGCTGTTCAGTTCTTCATTTTTCTGAATTTGAAAAGTAATTCAACAATCAATCTTTCTATTCTCTTCTCGCTTTTTGAGGTATTTCTATAATTTAATCATGGAATTCATATTCAATACGATGTTGGGACATGATTTTGAAAAAGAAAAAGCAGCTCATATTTCATTTAATTAAGTGATTCGCCACACGTCATCAACTATGGTGGTTAGCAAATATATCTGGTAAAGTATAATTGAATGGGATTTTCCTTTGAGGTAACTTACTCAATTTTCAAGAATATATAAAGTAGCAACTGTGAATTTTTGATGAAACTCAATTTGGGTTCTCAATCAAATTGAATTCTATTGAGTGATTATCCAATGAATATGTTATAGAAATTGACCTCACTAACTTGCTCATCAAGCACCCAGAGTATGTGGAGCATCAGATGTATACGGTTGGAAAAAAATCATTCAAATCCATCAAAACACTCGTACATGATGTCATTTATGCGCAGTTTTATCACTTCTATAGACCCCCAAAGGGAGTAGATTATAAGGACTGCTCTTTCGGAGATCTTCTAGTATGAGTCTACCCTCGCTGATCAAAACATGTAAACTCATTTGACATCTGATTTTTCATGAAATCGAGTACTTCGAAAATGTATTATAAATCATGTTGAGCTACGAAAGTAGGTTCATAGTGAAGCTAACTTTTCATGGAATTAGGCGATTCCTCGACAAAGCATGACGAAGATTATCGTTTCAAATGGCTGTTTAGTTGGCTTGAATTCTGAAATTATGAAATCAGTTTCAAGTGATTAATTAATTAATTTATTTATTGGAATGGTTCTCTGATTATCTCAGATACATATGAAATGAACAGCAGATATGAAGTTGAATCAGCAGATATGATATTGAGGCTCATTTCGACCCATGGGTGGTGCCATCAGGTGCCATACAGACGTCTCGCACTTCGCTGCCGCAAAACAGCGCATCGCGCACGTCGGTACCTGATCTGCTATCAAACAGATTCAACTAAATGCATGTACGTAAGATAAGTCATAGGATTGATCAAATCCGAATTCTTTTCAATACTACTTAAGTAGGAGGAAAAATTCTGTGTGTTATCTTTGTTATGGAAATCACAGCAAACACATCAAAAACACAATCATCATCACACGAAGATGATGATTTAAGTCAGCTAATGAGGAAATACAATAAGAAGAGTTTCGATAAGAAAAAAATGAGTGATCATAGCTCAAGTTCTAATATCTAGTGAAATGTCACAATCTTTCTCACATCTACATATCAGACAAACCTAAATCGAAATCAAATCATTTTCGTTTATCCACTAAACACGCCACGAATACAAGAATTATATCAGCCTAGATGTGATGATGAACTAGACAACAATTTTAACAATTCATCACAAGCTGATTTCAGCAAACATAGAATCCAGTTCACCCTTTGAATCCTCGCCAAGAGCTCTGACCGGATGACTCAGGAAATTGATCCCATGAGTCTGGCATGAATCGTGCGAATTTGCTTGGCTTGATTAAATAATGTCATTCCAGTCTTCGGCAGGAGCTCTGGCCCGAAAACTGATAGGGTTGACAATTAGCCCAGCAGTGTTGCGATTTTGCCAAGGCCCAGTTGTTCATTTTTTGCTCGTTTGTTGTCATCTTTAGCATGCCGGAGCTTGATCATGATCTTTTTATTTTACTTCGGATTCAGTCCCAATGCAACTGCTTACCACAACTGCGGAGCAAAAGCAATAAAATCATTAATTTTCTGTGAAATTTTTATCGATAAGCGAGCAACATTTTTTCAAATAGTCGTACAGATTTTCGGATAACATAACTACGTTCCGAGGTTTATTACTGATATTCAAACAACCAAGAATAGTTAACAAAGGTGCCAAACTAATTGAACTCACCAACTATAGATCTACAAATTCTTAAATCTTTGAATGGACATTTTTTAGTTCGCCTGCCTGCAGCGCTCAGCTTTTGGGGGTGATTTTAAAATAGTAAATTTATCGCGGCTCTAGAGGTATAATTTAAAGTTGTGATTTAGAATTTAGTTTGACTTTCTTAGATTATGTTATAATTTTCCATTTTCTTTACCTGAAAGAAAATAAGTAAGATTAATTTGAGCTAACAGGGTTCCAAATTCAATATAGAATATACTAAAAGACCTTACCGGTAAATTGATGACCAAACCATACCAAAATATGATGATATTGATCCATCGATGAAATCCATCCATCGATGAAACTCAAACAACTATTGGATGCAAAAGCAGGAGGCTGGACATCTTATCAGGTAATCAGGTTGCTCAATCTGGACATCTGGCACCAGGTAATATCAGGAACATGAAACAAATACAAGAATTAGTAGCTGAATGTATATTTTATTTTATTAGTAAGAAGAGAAAAGTTAATAATAGAAAAGAGTCATGCGAAAGCCATTCATTCAGTTTCATTCATTCAGATCTTATTCACAATGGTCTGTCAGTACATAATTTTGCACAAATAATCTCACAGCCATCAGCTGATGATAGTTTACACTAACTCAACATTGATGGTTGAATCAGTCAATATAAAATCAGTCCAAAAGGAATTTACATCTGAAGTTCAGAGATAGTCAAGATTCCATACCTAAATTTTCCTTGATAATCCCAGAATCCCATTTATCCTGAGGAAATGATGTTTATTCTGCACCTTGGCTCCCATCTGATGATGGTGATGGTCTAACGCAGCTCAACTGATGCCTCTGGCCCATAACGTGGGCCATCCTTCCCATTTGACGCACCAAGTTTTCCTATAAAAACACATAAAGAATTAGTTGTCTGACATCAGCAATGCATTAACTGTTAGTATTCAACCCATATAACATCAGCATCATGCAAAAACAATAATTTATTCATTAGTTATAAAAATCACTCATCAACATCTACCACCAAAACAGTAACATTTTCATTACATCATACCATGAGTACTAACACCCATGATATGCTTATACATGCTTTTAGAAATATGTTTCAGGTGTACTTACCCATTGCTGCTATTTATTTGTCATTATTTTGCAATACTTACAATACCCAGCTGATTGTTGAAAGTAAACAAACACCTGTCATAACCACAATCCATATAACTGATGCACTGGATATCTTGATGTCGTCTGCTGTCTATTGCTATCTCTTGATTGGGCAAAGTGATTGATGATACTGCGCATGCTCAAGGGCGCCAGGTTCAAATCTATGGGATTTTCTTATGGAGATTTCCTTTAGGAATATTATTGGAATATTGTGGATACGACTCAGATATGTTGCAGCCTAGAAGAAGAATTCATAATATTAATGTCATCAACATTTGACTATGGAAATCCTAACTATTAGTAAAAGTATCAAATTATCAATTCAAATCAACCGCCAAACTCACACCTTGTATATCGGTAGTTTGATATATCGCCGATAGATGGCTACCCAGAATACATTAATGTAAATTAGACATCTATATCAATGATCACCGGCCTTTTGGGTAGCAATCGTCACTCAACTCAGTCTCCAGGGTGAGCCCAGTTACCAACGCAATTAACATTGCAGGTACACTGTCATTTTGGCATCGGAACACTGCTATAATGCAGCTGCCACGCCAAAGGCCCACTTGTACACCGGAACACTGCTATAATGCAGCTACCATGTACTACCTGGTTTTCTAGTTGTTTCTAAAATCTTTTTCTTTTTAATTTCAGAGTGATCAAGTAATTACAGCTCAACTTAGAGTTTCTTTTATTAAAGTCATTTAGTGTTTTCATCGCTGCGCGACAAAAAGTAAGTCATAGTTAAGACTATGAATATTTAAATTGTGTTTAGATGTGTGTGTAAAAAGAAATTGCTGGGGTATGAATTTATTTTATTTTATTTTGAATAAATGCTATTATTTTTAATCTAACCTATGTGTTCTAACTCTTTGCTACCCTGTCGTATACCCAAGACTTAAGAAGTACATTTTATAAACAAAATGATACCTTAATTTTCATCTTTTTCTAAAAAGAAATATAATTCAACTTTGTTGAATCTTCTCATTGGCATCCCTTGTGGGGAACGACAGAGAGCGAAGAGTTTCCTTTCTCGCATACCACAGTAGTTTTTTTTTACGAGTAGTTGTTGTGTCCTCGCGAAATGTCGAGCCATTCGGAAGACGAAGGTCATCCGGGCGGCTCTAGACAACAGAACCCTCCGAACAGGGGCGGCCGACGTGGACGAGGAGCCAGGGGACAAGGAGTCCCACGCACGATGGAAACACGTGCCAATTCTCGTCGGGTAATACCTGTTGATCCAAATGTTTCTTTAGATTTGAGAGAGCAAGTGCGAAATTCACTTGAAAGAAGTGCTGCGGACCCTCGTATAGGTGCATCTGGTATCGATCGTGATTTTGCCGATACGCGTTCGGAAGCAGGCGAGCAAGTTCAGGAAGAAATTCCATTCGAAGACGAAGTTCGAACTAGTTTTCGTGAATTAAGGGCTCGGGAACAATTTTCTAAACGTCGAACGGATGACCACGAGGAACGTATTCAAGCATTGGACGAGATGTGCAAGCAGCTAGAACGATTAAATACGCAATTTTCAAACACGGCGTCACGTCATGCACAAAAGCTTCATACTCATGATGAGGATATTGAATTTTTGTCTGAAGGTTTAGAATCATGTCAAAATGAGATAAAATTGAACAGTCGGTTGATGAAATCGTTTGAGAAAACGACGGAATTACAAACTAGAGCAGTTACAGAGTTAAGTTCACGCCAAGAAAATTTAGAAGCACGCGTCGACAATCAAAGATCCGAAATTCAACAATTAATGCGTAATGGTGGTGCTAACGGTGTTACAAATAATGGCTTACCAAAAGTCAAATTTGATTTGCCTACGTTTAGCGCGGCTCCTTATGATCGCCCATGCCGTTATTTGGAGAACATTATACGTTATTGCAAGCTCATGCATTTCAGCGAAGAAGTACTTCGTCTTACAATCGGTCAATCTTTGAAAGCCGCGGCGCGGGATTGGTGGGAATATGTATCGCCTAGTGTGTCAAATCTTGATCAATTTGCAGCGAAATTCAAAGCACAATATTGGAATTCCTCAATACAAGAGAAAATTAGACGCAAGCTTGAATTTGGCTATTATGAAGCCAAAGGCAATTACAGCCGTAGTGAATACGTTATGCGTATATATAATGAAGTAAAGCAGCTTTCTGATGCACCGAGTGATCTATCAATTATTGAACGATTTTCTAAGCATTTTGATGAAAATATCCAGCAGTCAATTTTGATGAGAAACCTTGAGTCAATAGACGATTTAATTAAATTATTGGATACAATCGATAACGCTGGTGTATTAAATTCGTCATCGGGAACTACGCGTTATGTCAATTTCCATGATACTGATCGACGGTTCAGTTCAAGATCAAAGCAAGATAACGAGCAGGAATCACCACGTGCTAAGTCAAATTTTAGGGATGATTTTCGAACATCTACACCCCAAAATAACAAAGGCATTATTCAGAAAAATCCTGCCAATCCTGCGTCTCGGCCATATAATAATCGCGACGATGAAAGCCCTAAGAAATTATTACAACGACCGAAACCAGATGCACGAAATAACCGCGAGGTAAATAATATTTCTGATGCATATATAGTAGAAGAGGAGGATGAAGATGAATTATCAGCCGATAGCCCCAACGATTCGGAAAACTCCGACTCGTTGCATTGAGCAAAGAACGCCCATGTGAAATCCGTAATAATAAATCCAATTCCAGTGCAACGAAAAAAGTTGAAAGGCGTTTTAAAAAAAATCAGTTCAAAAAGGAACTAAAAAGAATTATTGTTGATCAAAAAGTCGAAGGATGTGAGACCGTCCCGGCTGATCTGTCAAATCATTTTACTGTAGAACAAATTGTTCCGGTATATCCAAATAAAAGCGACGTTTCGGAGACTTCTGAGTTCAAGGTTGAGGAGCTGACTAGGCAATGCTCGGAAAGTGGAGTTTTAAGCACATTAGTTTCTAAAGACGAAAGGGATGAGACTGTGACGATTAAGTGTTGTTCTGAAGGGGTGCTGAGTCGAGTCGTAGGGCGACAAACTGCTCCGACTAGATTGACTGCAGACACGACCAGGGGACAAACGTCCGAAAGTACAGTATTATTGCCGATTAGGTTTGGTTACGAGGGTGTAGATAGCTTTATGAATACGAATTTTGCCGAAAAGAAATTAACAGTTGGACAGATTTCTCCGGCGTTCGGCCAAGTATGTGTTATTTTTTCAAATCCAAGAGAAGAGTTGCTTAATGAAGAAGAATATGTTAGTTCTTATGTAAGAAAAGAACCAACTGAATGCCCTGAAATTGTGATTAGTATTAATGGGATTTCAATCTCGGCCTTGATTGACACTGGTAGTAAATTAACTTGTCTTTCCGCTGAAGTATATGAGAATAATTACGAATTGTGGAAGAAATTTCCTACTTTACCTTTAACAAACATGCAAGCTACTGGTTTTACTGGAGCATCTTGAATTATTTTTCCAAACAGTTCTTGAAGAGGGTATCACATTGAACTTTGACAAAATGGAGTTATGCAAAGAAGAAATTAAATTTCTAGGACACATACTGTCTAAAGAGGGATTGAGACCCGATCCAGAGAAATTAGAAGCCATAAAGAAGTTCCCAGTTCCTAGAAACATCCATCATCTCAAAGGGTTCCTCGGGTTGGTAAATTTTTGTGCAAAGTTTACGGATAGACTGGCGCATGAAACTGAGCCTTTGCTAGAACTTACACGAGCCGGGATCAAATGGAGATGGACTGATATACAGCAGCATGCATTTGATAGAGTAAAGGAGTTATTTGATCATAAAATGTTTTTGGCTCATCCTCAAAAAGATAGACCATTTTCTTTGTATAGTGACGCATCTAAAACCGGGTTGGGGGCAATCTTGTGTCAAAATGATGACCAAGGAATTCAACAAGTAGTATCAATGGCTAGTCGTACTATTAAAGGCGCAGAAAAACATTATACCACAACAGAACACGAATTATTGGCCATTTTATGGGCTTTGCTCAAATTCAAAACTTTTATCCTTGGAGCAAAAATCTTTGTTATGTGTGATCATCAGGCCTTGAGTTATTTAATGACTTGTAGATTTTTGAATTCACGGTTGATGAGATGGGTTCTAGCAATTCAAGATTTTCAAATTATAATTCAACATATTGAAGGTAAGAAAAATATTGGTGCTGATACTCTGAGTAGAATTCAGATAAATGAGGATAAAATGGAACCATCTCAAGATCTTTCAATTTGCGAGATTTTAGCACGTAAACCATCCAATGATTTGAGACAGAAATTAAAAAATCTGAGTTTTGAACAAGCAAAAGATGTTCGCCTTAAGCCAATAATTGTTAAACTACAAGAGTCTCATGAATTCAAGGATTATACACTAGTAGATCAAGTTTTACAAAAGAATAGTAAAATCGTTTTACCACAGAGTTTAGCCAAATTATTTGTGAAAGAAATACATGAAGTCTATGGACACATAGGTGGTAGAAAATGTGAAAAAATGATAGAGCAAGATTTTACAAGCTACAAATTACGAAAAATTATTGCTGAATTAGTTAGGGTATGTGATTCATGCCAACGCAACAAAATTTATAATCAGCATGTGAGCGTAGAATCTCGGCCTGTTATTCCTGATGGACCGCATGATTTGATATCTGTAGATTTTTTTGGGCCATTACCAACATCACGAGGTGGAGTTAAACACATTTTTGCGGTAATGGATGTCTTCACAAAGTATTTAGTTTTATACCCAGTAAAAAATGCAACCACAAAGACAGTATTGAGAAAAATTTGTGATGATTATATTCCCAAATATGGGTGCCCAAAGAGAATTCAAGCAGATCATGGTGCGCAATTCACGTCAAAAGCTTGGATAAAAAGATTGCAACAAGAAGGTATTATTGTAGTTTATTCTAGCATACGTCACCCTGCTTCCAATAATATTGAAAGATATATGAAAGAATTGGGAAATTTCTTTAGAGTACTTACGTCCGGAAACCATAAAAATTGGGCTCGATGGACAGACTTTATCCAAACAATTATCAATGAATCATTTCATTCCACTACTGAATTTACGCCGATTGAATTGCAAATGGGCATAAAACCATCTCGATTTTGGGAAAAGTGGGTAAAAATAGAAAAACCTATAGATTTACCATATGATCAAAAGTTGGCACTCGTTGCAAATTTTATATCTCAGAAAGGTCAAAAAAGGGCTTCGAAAATTAATCTGAAGTTTACCAAATTTAATATAGGTGATGAGGTATTAGTTAAGGCATGCAATATGTCTGTGGCTGAGCAAGGCATAATGGCAAAGTTTTGTCAATTATATGAAGGACCTTATATAATTGAGAAATCATTTAACGATATTACTTTCCTGTTAATTGATTCTGAAACGAAAATCCAACGGGGAAAATTTCACGGTTCATTATTAAGGCCATACTATCGACGCAAATTGTGAATAGAAAATGCTTTAATATTTCTTTTAGATGGCCAACACTTCAAACAAGCGTATGCGCCAAAGACGAAATAGAAAATTAAAACGGGTCCTCGTCGAGCTTCAAAGACTCACAAAACTGGTTGAGGAACTGACTCCTCGCCGAGAATTGCCAGGAACATCGAGGTCAGATCGGGAAAATGATCAATCAGAAAGAGAAGGCTTTTGGGAAAATCTATCAACAGAAGTGCTAAGAACCGAATTTGGAAAAATAACTATATAGTTGTAATGTCTGTGCTGTCCTCTAGGCTAATAAAAATATTTTTTTTCTTGGTTAACAATCAAAAATTTCTTTCTTTTTCCACCTCAGGACATGGGTTTTAGGAAAATCAAGAAAGCTGTTGCTAAAATCAAAGAACCTAAAGCCAAGAAACTGTTGGAAAGGTATAAAGAATGTATGAAGGAAATTATTACGTTACAAATTCAAAGTAGAGCAAGAGCCAGAGCTCGGTTTAATGAGTTAGTTCAATTATATCACGGCAAGAAATCAGTTGAAGGTGAAATCGCAAAGATCCGTGAAGAATTTGATAATCCAGAATGTAGAAAAAAGTATTATGTTAGCAAAGGATATATTGTTAAAAGGAAAAGTTGATTTGTGAAAACATTAAATTTGAATAACAGGATTTGTTTTATCTTTCATGTCCTGGGGTAAACCAAAAGTTTTCATGGGATAAGGTTGTCGAAAATTTTGTTTTTTTTTAGGTATCAAAATGAGTCAAAGAGATCTTGAACAAGAACTGCAAAGAGCAATCCAATACTGGGTCAGAGAACATAATCACCATCGGATTCTAATTGCAAATTTGCAGCGCGATTTGAAATTCTATAAAATGGTATATGGACATGAAAAGAATGTGTATAAATTAGCTGAACTATTTTATGATAAAGAAGTATCTGAAAAACCTTTGCCTCAAATCATCGAGTTATTAGTAGAGGACCATTTAGAAGAAATGGAAGTTGTTGAAGAATCTGGTCGATTTGATAAATATAAGTTGGAAAAAAAACATTTTGATTTAAATAATAATGATGTAGACGACACAGAGGAGGTCCTAAGTAATCTTGATAGGTTTTTGAATCCAAGTTTAAGGCAAAAGGTCAAGTTATTGATCGAATATGATAAGAAAATGAATCAGTATTTAAAATTGAGGGAATTCCATGATCTGAGGGAGATGGAAAGAAATGTAAAATTGCATCATTTGTACCATGGAAAAAAAATTGCCAAGGAAGCAATATTGAAGATTAGAAAGTATTTGGCTTACATCAGAATTCAAGAATATGTGAAAAAAGGTTTTGTTGTCAAAACAAATAGAAAATGAGTTGAATTAGTGTATGTATTATTTTTTTTAAAATCCCCCTTGAATGAAGTTGATTTAAATTTTCTGATCCTCAAAATTTACCCCAACTGCAAGGGGACTATGCAGCGCTCAGCTTTTGGGGGTGATTTTAAAATAGTAAATTTATCGCGGCTCTAGAGGTATAATTTAAAGTTGTGATTTAGAATTTAGTTTGACTTTCTTAGATTATGTTATAATTTTCCATTTTCTTTACCTGAAAGAAAATAAGTAAGATTAATTTGAGCTAACAGGGTTCCAAATTCAATATAGAATATACTAAAAGACCTTACCGGTAAATTGATGACCAAACCATACCAAAATATGATGATATTGATCCATCGATGAAATCCATCCATCGATGAAACTCAAACAACTATTGGATGCAAAAGCAGGAGGCTGGACATCTTATCAGGTAATCAGGTTGCTCAATCTGGACATCTGGCACCAGGTAATATCAGGAACATGAAACAAATACAAGAATTAGTAGCTGAATGTATATTTTATTTTATTAGTAAGAAAAGAAAAGTTAATAATAGAAAAGAGTCATGCGAAAGCCATTCATTCAGTTTCATTCATTCAGATCTTATTCACAATGGTCTGTCAGTACATAATTTTGCACAAATAATCTCACAGCCATCAGCTGATAATAGTTTACACTAACTCAACATTGATGGTTGAATCAGTCAATATAAAATCAGTCCAAAAGGAATTTACATCTGAAGTTCAGAGATAGTCAAGATTCCATACCTAAATTTTCCTTGATAATCCCAGAATCCCATTTATCCTGAGGAAATGATGTTTATTCTGCACCTTGGCTCCCATCTGATGATGGTGATGGTCTAACGCAGCTCAACTGATGCCTCTGGCCCATAACGTGGGCCATCCTTCCCATTTGACGCACCAAGTTTTCCTATAAAAACACATAAAGAATTAGTTGTCTGACATCAGCAATGCATTAACTGTTAGTATTCAACCCATATAACATCAGCATCATGCAAAAACAATAATTTATTCATTAGTTATAAAAATCACTCATCAACATCTACCACCAAAACAGTAACATTTTCATTACATCATACCATGAGTACTAACACCCATGATATGCTTATACATGCTTTTAGAAATATGTTTCAGGTGTACTTACCCATTGCTGCTATTTATTTGTCATTATTTTGCAATACTTACAATACCCAGCTGATTGTTGAAAGTAAACAAACACCTGTCATAACCACAATCCATATAACTGATGCACTGGATATCTTGATGTCGTCTGCTGTCTATTGCTATCTCTTGATTGGGCAAAGTGATTGATGATACTGCGCATGCTCAAGGGCGCCAGGTTCAAATCTATGGGATTTTCTTATGGAGATTTCCTTTAGGAATATTATTGGAATATTGTGGATACGACTCAGATATGTTGCAGCCTAGAAGAAGAATTCATAATATTAATGTCATCAACATTTGACTATGGAAATCCTAACTATTAGTAAAAGTATCAAATTATCAATTCAAATCAACCGCCAAACTCACACCTTGTATATCGGTAGTTTGATATATCGCCGATAGATGGCTACCCAGAATACATTAATGTAAATTAGACATCTATATCAATGATCACCGGCCTTTTGGGTAGCAATCGTCACTCAACTCAGTCTCCAGGGTGAGCCCAGTTACCAACGCAATTAACATTGCAGGTACACTGTCATTTTGGCATCGGAACACTGCTATAATGCAGCTGCCACGCCAAAGGCCCACTTGTACACCGGAACACTGCTATAATGCAGCTACCATGTACTACCTGGTTTTCTAGTTGTTTCTAAAATCTTTTTCTTTTTAATTTCAGAGTGATCAAGTAATTACAGCTCAACTTAGAGTTTCTTTTATTAAAGTCATTTAGTGTTTTCATCGCTGCGCGACAAAAAGTAAGTCATAGTTAAGACTATGAATATTTAAATTGTGTTTAGATGTGTGTGTAAAAAGAAATTGCTGGGGTATGAATTTATTTTATTTTATTTTGAATAAATGCTATTATTTTTAATCTAACCTATGTGTTCTAACTCTTTGCTACCCTGTCGTATACCCAAGACTTAAGAAGTACATTTTATAAACAAAATGATACCTTAATTTTCATCTTTTTCTAAAAAGAAATATAATTCAACTTTGTTGAATCTTCTCATGCCGGTCCAGCTGAATTTTTCTTGTAATTTTGGAGCGAGAATTTTCCGGAAGATGTTCCTGACAAAATTTGTTGAACTGTAGCCGCCAATACTTTCCAACTTTTTTTCCTAAAATGTAGTAAATGGGAGTGTCAGTGTCTAATGACACGTTCAAGTAATGCAAAGACTAAAGCACAATACTCACGAAAATTTCTCGGAATTTCTCCTTTGCTAGTTTCCTCTCTAATGCTACGACACCCTTAGCACCTTTTAGAGGAAATTTCGGCAACAGCTTAGCCTGCTTACTGAGCCTCTTGTTGGGTTTCTCTAAGAAATCTCCGACTTTGGCGTTCACGTTTTGTATTTCTTCGTGGAGAGTCTTGAAGCCATTTTTTATGAATCTTATGTTTTCGCCTTCAACAAGAATGGAATCTGAAATATAAATGATCATTATTATATCGATGGCTTTATAGCTAGGTCGCTTCGATATCATCAAAAGATCTTACTTATTCAATGTTACTTTTTCGAACCAGACCCTGATACCGTACACAAATGAAGTGTTTAATAGCTCCGCTTATTTCCGATGACCGCTACATGATGAATTCCACGCCAAAGCGACCTACGGAAAGGGGTCATCTCTCAGATTCTTTCTTGACCTTTTTCATTCTATTCTGTGGCCCAGAATAGGAACTTGAACCACCTATGGAGTCTAAAAGAAATTTCTCCTCTCCATTGCACGCACATCCGTAAACAGACCGAAAATTCATCGTGTAATCGATGTACTTTTATTCACGAAAATGGGAATATTTCGAGTTTTTGAATATCTATCAATCTGCGGGTTGCGGCATCTAAAAGGGCATCAAAAAACCTATCGAAAACGTCCTCGGAAATCCCTTCTCTATGATTTGGAGGCCTCCTGAAGGCAAAAAAGTGTTTTTCACTAAAACGTTGATTTCTCAAAAAGCCATCTCTTTTATTCCTTGAAACTCAGGTGATTGACGTGAAATTTTGCGTTCTTCCGAAAAAATGAGTCTCAGAGAAGTTTGGGGCAATCCCAGTGACTTATGAGCCATTTTTTGAAAATTGGATTTTTTCGGTTTCAGAAAAAGGCGATTTTCTGCGCATGCGCACAAACGTACACTTTCGGCGCCATTTCCATGAAAAGCTGACAAAATTTCCTATAGAATGACAACCGGCAAAGTTGAAATTCATGCACTGAAACGGGATCTGCAACGAATAATTATATCGAATCAAAATCACATGAAAATTCAGCCCTTTAACGCCTTCGGGGCGCCTGCTGAGATGACACATTTACGAGATCTTTTCGGGACTCATTTTTGAGTACGAAATCGCCCGGACCACATGATTCCAACGTGAAATTGTCTGAACTTTCAAAATATGCGATAAAAATTACGTTTGAGGTGAACCCAAGGTGCTACATTCAATTTTTTGCAATTTTGAATGTGAAAAATCGTATTTTCTGGCAAAAAATTGAATGTAGCACCTTGGGTTCGCCTCAAACAAAATTTTTCATTGCATATTTTGAAAGTTCAGTCAATTTTACGTTGAAACCATTTGGCCCGAACTGTTTTGAAGGCAATTTCGTACTCTAAATTGAGTCCCGAGAAGATCTCGTAAATGTGTCATCTCAGCAGGTGCTCATGGGCTGAGTTTTCGTGTGATTTTGATTCGATATAATTAATCGTTGCAGATCCTGTTTCAGTGCATGAATTTTAACTTTGCGGGTAGTCATTTTATAAGGAATTTGGTCAGCTCTCTATTGAAGATGGCGCCGGAAGTCTACGTTTGTGCGCATGCGTAGAAAATCGCCTTTTTCTGAAACCGGAACAATCAAATTTTGAAAAAATGGCTCATAAGTCACTTGGACCGCCCCAAACTTCTCTGAAACCCATTCTTTTCAAAAGATCGCAAGATTTTACGTCAAATGTCTGATTTTCAAAAAATAAAAAATGCCTTTTTGAGGAATTAACGTTTTAGTGAAAAACAATTTTTTTGCCTTCAGGAGGCCCCCAAATCACAGAGAAGGGATTTCCGACGACGTTTTCGATAGGTTTTTTCATGCTCCTCCAGATGCGGGAACCCGCGAATCGATAGATATTCAAAAACTCGAAATATTCCCATTTTCGTGAATAAAAGAACATCGATTTTCACACGATGCATTTCCGGTCTGTTTACGGATATGCGAGCAATGGAGAGGAGGAATTTTTTTGGTCCGAAGTTCCTATTTTGGGCCATAGAATCGAATGAAAAAGGTCAAAAAAGAATCTGAGAAATGACCCCTTTCTGTAGGTCGCTTTGGCGTGGAATCCATCATATTCCAATCAATTCCATAGGATGAGTCCCAGCCGCACAAGAAAGAAAAAGGCTCGAAAATCAGGAATATTCAAGTCTTTGAATGGTGGGGAATTTCCAAATTGACTCGACTCTACATGAAAGTTTGTAACCTGTTACGATGCCAATTACTCATCCACGAATCGATGCTGTATCGCGAAAGCTGGTTCAACCTATTTCCTAATCACTGCATTTTGTTGAAACAGGTATACATCTCTATGGAGGTCCAAAAAAAATACCAACCATCTACGTACCGTTTTTTCTGGGCCAGGGTAGAAGTCGTGGTGGCATTCACTGTTTTAGATTGATTTCAATCGCGGGTCTTGAGAACTTGATTGATGGCATTCTGCTGGTTGTCGAATCCATCATTTGATTTTTCTTTTTGGTTGCTTCTTCTCTTATCTTCATCCTCGTCATCAATCTGGTCATCCTCTTCCTCTCCCTCTTCTTCATTCTCTCCATCCTCTCCATTCTCGTCATTTTCGTCATCCTCACAATTATCATCATTTCCATCGGCGTCATCCGAATCGTCTGAGCTGTCCGAATCATCAGGCGGTGGGTTATCGTTCTCAGAGGAAGAAGAGCTCTCAGATGAACCGGGATCAAAAAGACGGCTCCGAAACTTCTTACCTGGAAATAAGATACAGAAATCAGCATGATGGATTGATTATCAACTTTTGGTTATACATTATCATCAGTCTTCTTCGAATTCTTAATTACTTTGCTTGTTTCTTCGCTGTGACGCAGTTTATCGATGAAAGAGTGCGAGGAGAATTTCTTCCAATCATCCATCTTAGTGGAGTTTCAGTAATTTTCTGGATTTTTTTCAATTTATCAACTCATACGAGTTTTTTCAAGATCTTCGCAGGAAGTAGATACACACAAACAAAGTTTGCCTATTTAAAAGAATTTGTGATGCGTTCGCTTTTTTTCATCAAGTTTCCGAGTTCATGGAGCAGGTTGAAGTAAGATTCGAATAGATCAAGCCAAACCATCGTATGAGAGAACGTGATTCACAGAAGTTACTCACCTTTTAGAGGAGGGGAGAATCTGATCGGCACTTTTCTTTTGCGGCTCTTTTTGACGCCCGAATCATCTTCTGTGTCTCCCTCTTCTTGTTCTGAAACACCCGACTTGCCTGACATTTCCTTGGATTCCTCCCAGGCTGCAAAGTAGTCTGTTTAAAATTATAATGTTACTCAAAATGGTGTCATAGAGGAGACAGAATGAGAAGTGTAGATACATTTTGAGAAACTCCTCGATAAAAACCAATTCTCAAATGCATGGGTGGTTTACGGATTGGATCAAAATGTACATTGACTATATACGATTTGACTCCAAATTTTTGGTTACCTCGCTTCGTCAAAATGACATTCCGAACTTATTCGTTGAGATAATTTTATACGCATGAAGCGAGTTCTCGTACTTAGCATTCGTGTCGGGAAATCAAATTTGTGGTGGCTATTGCAAAAATGATAGACGGTCGAAATTTGGCTAATTGATTTATAGCTGTCTGAACTCTATGCTGCCTCAATTTCGTTACTTCCTGTGAATTTGATTGATTGTAAGGCTCAAAATAGTGCTTTGTTGCGTCTCTTTTTCCAGAAAGGCAATGTTGGAAGTGATAGGAAGAACTGATTCATTGATGATTTCAGCTCCACAACAGAATGGGTTATTCTCTCAATTTGTACCACTGGTATTTTCCAATACTTGAACTCATCTCTCACCAAAATTGATAAGAATTGTGACCTATGAATCTCAGTTTCTAACGACGTGGACAATGTGAAAAATTTGCATTAATTTCATCCTGCGTGGTATTATGTATGTACTTCTAAATTGCGTGACGTATAAAAAGCTCACGTACTCCGTGTGGAAAATACATTTCCTGCATTCGAGTTTTCAATGTATAGGTTTATTCGATTACGCAGCCAGGCTTGGCCTGGCCATCGGATCTTTCTTTCTAAGCTCACGAGAAAGAAAGAGAGGTCCGATGGTCACACCCGACCTTGCTGGTGTAATCGAATGAACCTTATATCTCGTAATCATGGTGCTACAGAAATTGGATGAATGAGGACTGGAGTCACGATGTACGGAGTTATGTTCGGAGTACATAGAGGAAAAAACAGGTGGAAGAAATGGGTGATTAGCTTGATGATTACCGAGAGGGCCAATTAGTTGCTTGCACTCATGTAAAGTCCATTTTTTCACCTTGTCCGCACTTGGAGGATTCTCAAAGAGTTTCTTATTCCTCAGTAATTTTGTCGGAGGTAAATGAGCCTTGTCATTTTCCAAATCGAGCCAGTCAATGTGAGCAAGTGACAAGAGCACTCCCGGTTCCTCATCTTTCACTTTGAATTCGTGTTCAACAACATAGAAGTTTTCCTGAAAGCAAATGTTTGAATCACAATCTTGTTCTATATCTTCGCTTTTCCAAGTTACTGAGCTGAATAAAAAACGTGCCATACGCACAAATGATCTCGAAATCCAAGAAAACTTGATACCAAAAGGTGTCCGTGCATTAGTTACAGAGAGTCTCACCATCACTACGATAAAAATCAGAAAAAAATCGGTTATATTTGTGAAATGTTGTCATCAATACAGCTGTTCTCGCATGCCCTACAACTAACATGCACTAAAGTTCATTTAGAATCTGTAAGCGAGAAGAAATTCCGACCTAATTTCACCAAGCTTCCTGGGAAGGAGTTGCATTGCAAAATTGTCAGAACTGCATTTGCTTGCATGAGAATTCCTCCGTTTCCGCCTGTACAGACGTATGAATATTGGAGACAGCCTTTGGATGAAAGTAACGTGACATCACTATTCAATGAAGCGTTACATAAAGACTGCTGGAGTCATATTTTTATCGGGTGTCAGGTATCACCTGCGAAAATGAATACTCCGTTCTCGAAATCGAAGTGTATCAGAATGATTGCATGCTCAAAACCGAGGAGCTTGATATCTATCCATGATAAGTACTTTCCACCATTGAAAAATTTTTCTTCGCGCGAATGGATCAGATACAGTCCCAAGTTTTCTAGCCAAGTAGAGGAAATACTGCGAGATAAACACAGAAAGTAAGATCAAATACATCCTACTTCAGGAATATTGAGATGATATGATCCACAATTGTTGATGTAGAGTAAAACAGCCGTGAAGAAATCAAAATTCTTAAGAAATTTAATACGAATTCTCCAAATAACTTTGAAGGTTGACGCTAAGTCCAGAACGTAGGGTAAATGTGAGGTCAGCGGAAACTTCCATGGCTATATCGAGGAAGAAAGGTTAGTGAAACCGTAGCTTCAGATGAGAAGACGTTCTACCAGACTACAAAAATTATGCACGGTAGCTTTACTTGGCTAACATGCTGGCCGCTAACAGACAGGAGTGTTTCAATCATACCAGAAATGTGATGAAAATTCCAGATTCACATGCATTGTCGTTGATTCTTCTTGAGTCATGGAGAGCAGAAAGAGTTAGAGAGCTCGGTTATATGTAAAATGAAGATGTCTTGATAGGACTACTACAAATATACCTCTTTGTTCCCTCCATCTCGCAAGTCAAGCACGGCGATTTGCACAAAGTTCAAGACTGGTGAGATGAGAGTTGAATTATTGAATCCACGCAATACTGGCTACGCATATGATATACATGCCTACTTGTGACAAAATCATCATACGTGAGTGCAAAACTGATGATAGTGACATGCAACAAACACCTTGTTATTACATGTTTTAGTAGGAATAAAATGAGAAGAAGGACACAAGTTCGATTGATTCATTACCAGTTATCCGCTTTATCACTTGAACGGTTTCACTAGTGTGTCACGTGCACAGATCATCAAGTTTTCACCTAGAATCATGAATCACCGTGAGACTCGCGAGAATTATAACCGAAGAAATTTCGCAACCAGGCTCGGGACATTCAAGTAACAATTACTGGTATAGAGATCTAACCTTTTGTCACGGGTTTCCAGGAACATGATTTGCATTTTCGATATAATGAAATTCAATCCAATGTCGGAAAATTTCTCTGTTTTCAAGGAACCGTAGTTGGCAGCACATTGAGAGCAACGTATTCCAATTCAAATTGAAGCCCTGAATCCGCGAAAATTGTTCTCTATACCAGTAATACTAGAATGACTAACTGAGGGGTGAATAGCGGCGTCAAACTTCCGCGTGCACTCTTCCCACTTGTCGAGGATAATTGTGACATGATTTCGCACGTATATACACTCGTTATGGTTGTGGAAATGAATGGGTAGTTGAACTAGAAACCTTTACAGGAAAGTTGCTTCCTCTCTCTACAGTGCAATTAGATTCAATTGAAAATTCGTCACGCTTCACTCTGTTCGAACGAGATGATCAGTGCATTTATGAAATGCTGAATGTTAATGCTATCACTCAGAATGAGAAAAGGACCTATCTCCTCATGATCGAGACAATTGAAGACAAGAACTGAGAAAAATAAGCCTTCAGAAAATTTTGACGACATTGCCAGTCTTCGATCCTCAATTTATTCTAAAATTCTTGATTGGATATCGTGATAGAAACTTGCTTGATTCGTTCCAGAAAGAAAGTTTTAGACATTCAAATAGTTTGGTTATTCATATGAGTATCATAATTATCAGATTTCTCGCGAAACTCATCAATTAACATATGAGTAATTCCACGTGAAAACGACATACAAAGATGGGTTGGGTATCAGATTCCTTTTTGAATTTACTTTTTCGATTCTATAGGTCAACATATGAACATCTGCCATCATAAAAAAACGCTGCTAAAAGAGATTAGCAGAATGCTTTCTCATGGCAAAATTTGACCATATGGTGAAGTAAAATACATACATATGCAATTACTAACGAATATCAATTTTCACGAGACTTGAGTCAGAATTTCCATTATGAGTGATAGACGACAAGCCAAAGATGAGCTGAGAGGATTTACAGCTGATTCTTTGAGACAGTTTTCGACTTATGCGTCTTTAGAAATAAAAATATAAAAATTGAATTCAGTTTTTGGGAAATATCTTCTAAAATGAGTTCCTAAAAAATATAGAGTGAACTAATAAAATGTTGCTGTTGGCATGATAGATCGATTGGTTAATACAGAATTTGGTAAAAACGTATGAGGAAAAAATAAAAAGTGGTTTTGTTTCACATGGTGAAGAATTTGAGATTTGAATCATGTAAATGAATAAGAATAGGAAATACACATTAACCAAGTGAGAGAGATTGGGACAAAAAATGGGTGTTCAAGTGACGGAAAGTTTGATATGAAAGTTGTGGGAAGAATTATTTGTAAATGATATAATAGAATTTTCGAAATTTTTCCCATTTTTGTTGCTTAAGACGCATAAGTGGTGAACTGTTTGATATAATGAGGTGTAAATCCGCGAAACACATCTTGAAGTCGTCTTTTTTGACTCATAAAAATTTCAGAAGGGTCGATTGAAGTATTGAAGAGATGGAGTAATGCTCACACAAACACAAACATACAAAGACACAGACAATGACGGATAAAGATAAATGTTTTGCGTATGTGGTTGATCGTGGAGGGGAAAGGGTGACCGACAATCCAAATATCTGGGCGAGGAGAACGGAATGATTAAGGCTGAATCCCGTTCAGTGAAGATTTTTAGAATGGAAAATGGATTTGAGTGAAAATTGCAAAAATTCTGACGTGCACTTCATTACTTTTCGTTCACGGTTTCTCCTCGACCGTTCGATCGATCCCTCTGAAATTTCTATGAGTGATAGACGACAGGCCAAAGATGAGCTGAAAGGATTAACACCCGATTCTATGTAACAGTTTTCGATTTATTCGTCTTTAAAAATAAAAATATAAAAACTGAGTTGAGTTTTTGAAAAATATCTTCTGAAATGAGTTCCTAAAACAATTCAGAGTGAGCAAATAAAATGTTGATGTTGGCATGATAGATCGATTGGTTGATACAGAATTTTGGAAAAATGTATGAGGTGAGGATAAAAAGTGGTTTCGTTTCACATGTTGAAGAATTTATGATTTGAATCATGTAAACGAATGAAAATAGGAAATACACTTTAACCAAGTGAGAGACAATGGACGAAGAATTAGTGTTTAAGTGACAGAAAGTTTGATATGAAAGTTGCAGGAACAAATATTCGTGGATGAAATAATAGAATTTTCGGAATTTCTCTTATTTTTGTTGTTTAAGACGCATAAATCGTGATTCGTTCGATATAATGAGGTGTAAATCCGTGCAACACATCTTGAGGTGGTCCTCTATGGCTCCTGAAAATTTCAGAAGGATCGATTAAAGTGTTGAGGAGATAGGGTGAAGCTCATACGGACACACACACACACACAGACACAGACAATGACGGACAAAGATAAATGTTTTGCATGGAGGGAATGATCGTGGAGGGGAAAGGGTGACCTACAATCGAAAGATTTCGGCAAAGAGAAGAGGATGGTTGAGGCTGAATCCCATTGAGTGAAGATTTTTAGAATGAAAAATGGATTTTAGTGAAAATTGAAGTAATCATGAGTCGCATTTTATTGTTTTTCGTTCACGGTTTCTCCTATAAACTTCGATCGATCCTTCTGAAATTCTTATGAGTCATAGAGGACTAGCCAAAGATGTGCCGAAAGGATTTGCAATTGATTCTATCAAACAGTTTTCGACTTACGAGTGTTTAAAGATACAAATGTAAACATTGAGTACAGTTTCTGGAAAATATCTTCTAAAATGACTTAATGAAAGAATTTAGAGCGAGCTAACAAAATGTTCCTGTTGGCATGATAGATCGATTGGTTAATACAGAAATTTGGAAAAATGTATGAGGCAAGAATAAAAAGTAGTTTCGTTTCACATGGTGAAGAATTTAAGATTCGAATCATGTGAATGAATAAAAAAAAGAAATACGTGTTAACCGAGTGAGAGAGAATGAACAAAAGATGAGTGTATAAGTGACAGAAAGTTCGATATGAAAGTTGTGGGAAGGAATATTTGTAAATGAAATGATAGGATTTTCGAAATTTTTCTCATCTTTGTTGTTCAAGACGCATAAGTCGTGAATTGTTTGTCACAATGAGTGAGGTGTAAATTTGTGCAACTCATCCTGAGATGGTTCTCTATGACTCATAAAAATTTCAGAAGGATCGATCGAAGTGTTGAAGAGATAGAGTAATGCTCATACGGACACACACACACACACACACAGACACATGCAGCGAGGGACAAAGATGAATGTTTTGCGTGGAGTGGATGATCGTGGAGGGAAAAGGGTGACCTACCATCGAAAGATTTCGGCGGGGAGAAGAGAATGGTTGAGGCCGAATCCCATTAAGTGAAGATTTTTAGAATAAAAAATGGATTTGAGTGGAAAAATTGAAGAAAAATCTCTTGTCACGAATACAACCCTTTGTCTTCGAGAAAGCAAAAGCAACAAATAACAAAAATCGGAAAATTTTTTTGCGAACCCTGGCGCACAAACCAAGATTCTGTTTTGAATTTTGTTCTGCAGAATTTTCGTAACTTCTTCTTTGAAAAATCGTTATAACTCAAAAGCGATTCTAGATAGAGGGACGAGGCTTGACACATCTGAAAGATGAGTGGAAAACCTATCCAAAACCACTTTAAAATTTTGGTTTTCATCTCACCTCGATTATGTATGGGTGATTCCGTGGAAATCATCTTTGATTTGTTTTTTCAAAAAGTTATTTTCTTGAAATATTCAAAAGTACATTTTTTGATGTAAAAAGTTGTGTTCTTTCCGGAAAATATATTTTCATTCTGCATTTTTAGGTTCTAAGCTGTTTCTCAGGCGTTTTTTGAATTTTAACAATAAAAATCCTCAGTTTTCTGCGCATGCGCGAAATTTTGGGATTCCGAAACAAATTTTTTTGAAAAGCTAAGGAAATTTCCTCCAAATTGACCACTTCTCTAATTCAATTTCGTTGATTTTAACTGAAGTTACAGTCACTTTTCACAGCAAGTACAAATAGCAGCTTGGTGCGAGGTCCCGTATTCGATTCAGCGATTGCTTGGATGCCTTGATGTCCTCGCTTAATGCAACCTTCATCTTTCGGACGCTGTAACTCGGGTTCTAGTTGATAAAATTGAACTCGGCAAGTGGTCAATTTCGAGGAAATTTCCTCAGCTTTTCAAGAAACTTGGTTTCGGAATCCCGAAATTTCGCACATACGCAGAAAATTGAGGTTTTTTATTAATGAAATTCAAAAACCGCCTAAAAAACAGCTTAGAACCCAAAAATGCAGGATGAAAATATTTTTTCCGGGAAGAACACAACTTTTCACATGAAAATATGTACTTTTAAATATTTCAAAAAAATAACTTTTTGAGAAAACAAATCAAAGATGATATTCACGGAATCACCCATATATAATCGAGGTGAGATGAAAACCAAAATTTCAAAGTGGTTTTGGATAGGTTTTCCACTCATCTTTCAGATGCATCAAACATCGTCCCTCTATCTAGGATCGTTTTTGAGTTATAACGATTTTTTAAAAAAAAAGTTACGAAAATTTTGCAGAAGAAAATTCAAAACAGAATCTTGGTTTGTGCGCCAGGGTTCGAAGAAAAAATTTCCGATTCTTTTGATGGTGGCAGATGTTCATGTTTTGACCTATAGAATCGAAAAAGTTAATCGAAAAAGGAATCTGAGACCCAACTCATTTTTGTATGTCGTTTTCTCGTGGAATTACTCATATTGATTGAAACTTACTTGAAAGACCCATCGATCAATTTTCATCAAAGATATGCTGAATTGCAATTTCAAGGGTAACAAACAAAATGTCACAAGTCGAATGAGAGTGCTCATTGCGGTGAAAGTTTTTCGCTTTTCAAAGACAAGCATTTATGGGCAGCAGTCCTAAGAATTACTAATGTAGTATTTCAATTGAAGTTTCTTATATATTAAGGAATCCAAAACAGAGGCTTTATAACTCATCTTTACTGTCAATCTAGTGTAAATAGTTGGTAGAAGTTGTTAGTTGTGATAAACATTGTATCGATAGCTATATAAGTCGCATAACTGAGAAGAATCAAGTTTGGAAGATTCTTATGCACATTAAGTCTTTCTTTTTAGTATCACCAAGATTTTGGTTTGGTTAGGAATTTTACTGTGACTTTGGATGTAGGTCAAAAGGTGCGGTAGCGCCTTGCTGGCGAGTAAATATAGAGGAAAAACTCGCAGCGCTGCGCTGCCGTAGCCTTATAAACGCCAAGTTGAAGTTTTTTAACCTCTCGTTCTACCTCGAACATAGAATATTATGTATTCATAGAATATTATGGATTCTTGCGCTTATCGGCGACGATGTGCCCCAGTAATCGCGAGCTTGATCATTTCTTCATCGAAATACTATTTTGTTTCGTCGATGTATGAACTAATGGATTCGTTCCACGACCGACAAATTTGAGACCCTTCCTGACGAAATTCATCGCGGATTTTCGTCTCCAGCCACTTTCGAGATTCGACTCATCTCGAAGTCGTCACCGTGGTCGTCACTGCGTCGGTGTGACACAATCGGCCTTGTGTGCGTGAATGAGCGACTAAAGCAAGCTAGCAGACCATATTCACCATTCAGGTTCTGTTCCAGATGATGAGTCTTTACTCTCTGCACGTGAATCGAATACAGTGAAGATTTAATACAAATTGATGCCAATCTCATTGTTGGTCTACCAGTGAAAAAGAAGCCATCTGATGTATGCTCTCTTATTTGCAGTGATTTAAAAATGATGGTCTGATGGCCAAAATGTGTGCCATTCTTGCGGTTGTGCAGTGCAGGGTGAAGTGTCAAGAATAATCTTCAAGTATATTTGGAGTGTTTATGATGCATGGGTGCCATTTAAGCATTAATGTACATTTTATCAGTGAATTGATTTTTACTTCCTCCGATACTTGAGATAGACCTAACTCTGAAGCTAATAATTGAGTATCTCAAGTTCATAATCTACTCTATAGTGAGAGAATTACATTGCAACCAATGTATAATCCATTCAAGCTATTTCTCATGCATATCTCACCAAAAACTTCTTTGGGTCCAACACAAGAGGGATCGTCTCTCACATTTAGATGTTGAGGGACTGATCAGTCCTATAAGTGACTTGGAACAAGTGTTGTGATATGTGTATTAGTGATCTTTGATGCTGCTCCAATCAATTTTATATACTTTCATTGCATATCACTGTACATCTTAGTCTTGGCTACACTTTCATTCTTGATTTATGGGTCTGAGATGTTTTGACGTGCCACTTACATTCATGCTAAAGACTTCATCAAGAGCTAGTGGACATATGTCAATTCCTAAATAGGTCTAATTGAGAGTTGTTCAGGGTTCATCTGATTCATTAAAATTATTATTGAGAAAGAGTAGCACATTTACGCTCTCAGAAAAAAAAGGTAAGTTAAACTTGGAAAAATGTAGGGCGAAGAAGTCAATTAACAAGGAAACTGGATCCATACATTCATCTGGATGTATTTTGAGGATCATTTTGTCTGGCATCAAAGCACTTCTCACATGACGCTATTGAATCTTCATTCTCAAAATGAGTTCCCACGCAGCACTTGAACTTCTTAATGTGTCACAGATAATCAATGTGCTAGTTGAAATTTGTTCAAGTTTTTGGTTTTCAAATAGTGTTGAAAAACAGGTGTATTGTCATAATTCCATGTTTCATTTGTTAGTCACCCATTAGTTGGTCATTTTGGTGGTTGGGATCCTCTCTTCTTGGAGAGCGGAATGAACCATCTTGTGTAAAGAATTTTCACAATCCAGAAGTTTCTCATCAATTGAAAACCTTATACTATTAAAAGTAGAGTTGAGAGTCTTTGCATCAACTCAAGTTGAATTTCATGAACTAATTCCAAGTTTTGCTATCAAAAACAAAAAGTTGTACTGCTCTAGACTCTGTTGCTTGGGATTCAAAAATATTCATTTTGAAACATAGCACACTGCTGTTCATTGGGGGGATGATTTTTGAGAATAAGATATGGATAAGTGTTTCTGGTTTTTCTACATGTTACTGTTCACAGCTTATATTTGTCAATCTGGGAATTTTCAATCATTGCCATAGCCAAGTCCTGAAATCTTCCCCCCTCCTACTTTACTTTTTCCAAAAGTCTAACTTGGCGAGTATCGCCATCCCCCCCCCCCCCCCCCCATAACTTCATCTGAGATCAAAGTATTAATTCCAATTCTTGAGGGTCATGAGATCAGGGGAAACATGTCGAGTGACTTTTTACCAAAATCTAAACGTCAAACAAATGAAGAGAGATTGCAAAATATTGATTCCAATTCTTGAGAGTCATGAGATCAGGAAAAGTATGTCGAGTAATTTTTTTGCAAAATCTGAAGGTGAAATGCATGAAAAATGATTGATTACATTACAATCTGATTACATCTCTGTAAGTTTGACTCAACTTGAGTTACACACCATCTTTACTGACTTCCAAACTGGAACGATCCATGCTAGATTCAATTTTCTCACTTCTGTTTTCTTTTTTTATTGGTCTATTATTTGCAATATATTCTAAAGAGAGATTCACATTCAGATTTTGCCAAAAAATTACTCGACATACTTTTCCTGATCTCATGACTCTCAAGAATTGAAATCAATATTTTGCAATCTCTCTTCATTTGTTTCACGTTTAGATTTTGGTAAAAAGTTACTGGACATGTTTCCCCTGATCTCATGACCCTCAAGAATTGAAATTCATACTCTGATCTCAGATGAAGTTATGGGGGGAAAGGATGGTGATACTCGCCAAGTTAGACTTTTGGAAAGAGTAAAGTGGGAGGGGGGAAGATTGCATATAATGAAAAAAGATTACAAAAGGCCCTGTAATTAGGCCCCGAAAGTAATCCTTTGTAAGTTTGGCAACTTAATTTCCAAATTCTTATTCCTAAAAGATCCTCGACCTCACTCCCTTGATTGGTTTTGCATCAGTACGGGCCCGATGAGAAAATTATCCAGAACACATATGTATCTTGACGTGAGAAAAAGTTGGATAATGGAGAACGGATTCTCAAAATTAATTTTCCGTGCCTGAGGGCAGAAGTACCCCACACTGAACCCATTAATTTTGGCGCCGAGTGAATCTTGACGAGATTTTTGGTAGTAAACAATCATCGCGACGTCAATGAGGTGCTAGAAAATTCTCTGTAACGTTTTTGAGATATTCTGAGTTAGATTGTAGAATTGTTGAGGGCACGGGTGCTTGTAGTTGGTTGTTTTTTCGAACTTCCACATACAGCATGAATAATCATTCCGAGCTTGGTTTCGAACAAGAACTTGGCGAAACTGAAGAATGGATTTAACGCAAAACAAAAATGAGGTATCTTTTCCATTCTTGATAAAAACCCAAATAAAATAAATAAAAAAAAATTTTTTAAGGCAAACGCTTTTATGAAAGCCCATCTTTTGAAGTTTTTCATTGTAGTTCACTTGTACCCATGTTTTGTGTACATGACTCAACTCACTAAAAGTGAAAGATAAGTAAAAGTATAACAAATAATTGTATCATTACTTCATGAAAGAAAAGTATAGAGAAATTTGAAATGATTCTGCCAGTCCCTGAATCAGTATTTTTCAGATTCTCGCTTCGAATCTTCAAAAAATTTTCGAAAATGCTGAAAACATTACCACCTTGAAATTCAAAAACATGGGTACAAGTGAACGACAATGAACAACGAAAGTATGGCTTTCATAAAAGCGTTTGCCTTGAAGATTTTTTTTATTTATTTTATTTTGCACTTTTTAGTTAAAATCAGACGAATAGCACCCATGGACTTCATCATTAGTTTTGTCTATCCACTTATTTCACATCTTGAATAACAAGTAACTCTCGAGAATACCAACTGATTAGCAGACTCGATAAAGTCCCTCTCGTATGAGCACATGAATTTAATTTTTGACATCTTGATTGCCAGTAACTTTTGAAATTAGTAACAGGGCATGCACATTTAGTCAGGTCCCTCTCCTATGATCTATGAATATCACCGTGGTGATCTGACAGAACTTGTTCACACGGGATCCTATAACTTTCTCTGCACACCAATTTTTTGTAGGTCGACCCATGCTCTTTTACAATGATTTACTATGAGCTGCTCTAAGTTCATGATTCTAGGAGAGCATTTATTAATAGTTTTCAATCTGTGACATCATCTTTATGCGGATGACCCTTCGCTCCATTTTTCGGAGCCTCAAAAACTGCTAATAATTGAAAATCTCACTTTACGTTTCCTCACCATGAGTGCGTACCCATCATGAATCTACGAGTGGAACCTGGTGGAGTTATAAGACTGTTGAATGGAGTTTTCTAAGGGTTAAAGATGGCTCAGAGTTCATCAACAAACACCAAGAGACCTACAGCAAAGTCAGAGACTAAGTTCGAGGTTGATGGTACTTGGGGATTCTGAATAACCAGATTCAGCAACTCAACTTATAATAACTTCTACTCAACTATTCCACTCCATTCCACTTTCCAACAGTAAATCAGATTTTATAAATCATTGTGAATGTAATAAGCACACCATTCTGTCTGATTTTGAATATTTTGTGACACAACTATGAGCTGACTCAAAAAAATACATGTCCTGGAAAAGGGGAGACCACGCTGAAATGTGACATCTCTCACGCCACGACAACACAACAAACACATCCTCTCTTGGTTTTGATAACTTCTAGAAAGCCTCGCGCTACTCCGATACGACATTTTTCATGAGTCAAAACCATATTTTAGTTATTCGGAGATGAATGACAAAATCGTGTCATAGGAAGAGGTCACGCGGCGCCATATCGAAACACGTACAGTTTGCACATCGCACGGGTGTGCCACAAAAAATACTCACGATTTCACTCGACCCGAACATATTCATTTTAACCAAGAAGCCACGATTCTCTCGCAAAACGCCGGCTACGAGACATTTTGAGACATTTATTGACTGGCGGCATCGTGATGCGAGCATCAGCCAGGATTGAAAAAGCCTGTGCTGTCTGCTGCTGTCGCTGTGTGCAGCTGCGGTGCATGCTTATACTCATTGGCCGAGAGCCGAGAACAGTTCGGATCCAAGAGAAAACTATTCACGCACACAAAATCCAACCGACACGCGTATGAGGAACCGCCCGATATAGGTATAGACAATACCTTGCCGAGAGCGAAGCGACAAGATGACCTTGATGCTGAAGTGTATAAGAGCGATTTAATTTAAGAAGTAGAATGAGAAGAGCGTAGCCCAAAGTTATTGTTATCGATTTGATTTTCTCATAAATATATTGCCAAAGACTTGCATTTTATGCAAGAAGCAGTAACTGCTAGAATATAATCTGGAACTGATGACGATGAGAAAAAAAAATGACAAAGTACTGTGTTAGCCTCAGTTTGCTTTCACCACACAGCATGCTCACAATACTTCGTATATCTCATTCATCGCCGAGATTCATATAGCATTTGATAGTTCAACTTCAAGATTCAATCATACTTGAATTTTGATGTGAAAACTCATGCAAATGCAAGCCCCTCACATTATAACTATCAGGACCGCAAAACGATCTGACTCAACTCTCTTGGTTGATTCTGTTTGTCGCTCATTCGCAAAAATCTGAGAAATTCCCCATCTTTGTCTTAGATGAGGTACACGAAACATCTCGAATTCATTTTTCAGTTTGCCAAGTTTTATTCAAAACCACGCTCGGCACGATCATTGATGCTTTATTCGCAAATCCAGAAGAACAACCAACAACAAGTATCCGTAACCTCGAAAACTTGAATATTTACCCACCTACCTAAAAATATCGCAAAAGCGACAATCCCTTAGCACCCCATTGAAGTCACGATCAGCGTGTTTTGATCGGTTACTCTCCGAAATCGCGTCAAGATTCATTCGAAGCCAAAATCGAATTGTTTAGGGAAAAGTAATTGAACTTCTCTAGTTCAGGTTCACCATAACATGCTTACGTATTCTGCTGAAGTAGTTTTGATGTCAAAATGAAGAAACGTGTTCAGAAAAGTAGTTGATAGAAAGAGTTTACGATTTAATAGTACATTTCGATACAAGGGCGTAAAACGTTTTATTCGCGTCCGGGTGATGGGTTTCGGGCCCGAGCCGCAGGCGAGGGTCGGAATCATCACGAGGATGCGAATAATAGGTTTTACGGCCGTGTATCTAACTATACTTCTCGATAAACTGTGAGTAAAAGTCGACAAACTGTGCGCAAAGTGCACTTTTACGCACAGTGTATCGAAAAAGAAGATTTTTTCACAAATCACATGGGACAACTCATCGGAAAAGAAACAAACTCACCAGTTTAAGAGGATTGGTCTCTGTTACACTTGGAGACCGTGATGTAGAGGTTGATGCTTTAGATGTTGCTTCGAGTAGCAGTGAACCAGGATCTACTCGATAACGTGTAGGTGTGTAACTCTTTCTCCTACCAAAGTCCGTGTCTCGGAGGTTCGAAGAGAGGTCCATTGGGTTGCGATCGCTGATGAGGTTATGATGGTCACTCGTTCGAGGTTGCTCCAGCATCATATCTGGGCCCTATGGATTCACACCAAATTGGGTTTAGTGTTTTATATGCTATCATAGCGTTTAAGACTCCGAAAACTATTTCCAATTCAATATTAATATTTTTGCACGCGCGCACATACACCCCCCCCCCCTACACACACACATAAATATGAAAAATTGGCAGTGATGACTTGTAATGAGAGTAAATATTGTCACATACCTCTCGCATAGTGCAGGACAACTTGGTCAGCCGTTGATAAACTCTTGAGATGTGATGCTATATGGAAAATCAAACACTCAAAATTTCTCGGGGTCACTCCGCACGACTAACGACCAACGAATATAACGACGAGGCTCGCGAACGCTGGAGCCGCGATTCTGAGTCAAACAGCAGCGGAATTGAAAATTACTCTTGCAAATTATGAAGTGAATTTTCTCCTTATTCTCCAAGTGAAGATTGCAATGGCGGTCGCAGCCTTGTAGCCATAGTTACCCAATACTTTCTGGACACTTCTGGATCGATGGATGTGATAACCGTGCCTACAGACGATGCATGGTCGCATTCATTTGTTTATTCTTCGCTTCTAATATTCTATCGAATCGCGGCCGCGCGCTGACTGTGAAGACTGTGATGCATTGCGATCGCGGTTCGCGATATACATACACTGACATGCATATTATATACGCACGACGCACGTATATAAACGTAAACGACGCGAGCACCATCAGTATATTATACGGACAATAAATATATAGGTCAGGCGTAAGGCCTCCATAGCTCTCTAGTACATCAGCCAGTATGCAGCTGACACGCTAACCAACGCTAGTGAACCTAAAGTAACCAACGCTAACTCGCGTCCATTCGCGTCCTTGTTTGCATCCGCACTAAGCAAAATTTGCATTAATCTTCACATGTGCAGCATTATTTATGTGACCTGGAGGGAACACTCCATTACATTCTACTCGATTTGATTAACTGTTGGGCTACAGTTAGAGTGGGTAGTCTGACACTTGACGATATTGTGTATCCTAACCATCAATTGATGTCTGTCTGCCGAGAGATGTGAAATTCGCCGTCGTCAAATCGTGAAGTTCATAACCTCGCAGATATGGTCATTCTACGAGCGGGTGAGAAACGTTCAGGCCCCAGACTTCATGCGAAGCATATAGACGTAGACGTAATGTAGAAAAGATTCAGAGGTATCGCCCTAACCTTGAGACCAATTTTCGGAGCTATGAGTTTGCGGGCTCTAAATTCTTCACTCTTTGCGAATGAAAGCCGAAATTGAGTACCTTACATGATGAGGGTCTCGCGCTATGGTAACTATTCTTGAAGGAAACGTCCAAATCGTCCGTCACACGATATCGGCAAGAGATAGAGAGAGGAATACTTGATCAGAAATAATTTCGGCTTCACAAATTTCATTTCTTCAGCAAGTGGGGTCTCTGAGCAAAATGGCACTACGCATCTAGGTATGTTTCAGCCAAAGTCAATTCAAAATATATCAATCACAAAGACAAGAAGGTTCTTTCATATTCATTGGATCATTCTATCTAGCCTCGTTTTTAGCTGTGTGTTATGGCCTGCTTCTCAACATGGTGATCTATCTGAAGATTACAACTTCTTGCAATATAACTGTTTGTGGTCTTCTTGGTGTTCACCAATGAGGGCACCTTGTGAGTATTCATGCACTGTCTTGTACATATACATACTATGATTATTTCATTACTTTTTATGGATTTCAATAACGTCTCGTTCCCCATCAGGACATGAGGAGCTTCAAGCCCTGCACATTTATATATAGTCATCGCTCAATCACAGAGCCACTCTAAGCTGCAAGCAGATTACTCGAACCATTATTCTATGTGTACCATGAATCAGAAAGTTGCGATGGAAGTGAAGGGCTTCTCTGTAGAAGGTAATTGTAACCAGAGTCACCATCACATATCATTATAATAAATCAGCTCCAATTTTTTGACTTTCCAATCAATAGTTTGTTACCGGGATGGCTTGCGCCACGAGGCAACTGAGTGGACGTTAGAAAGTTGGTGGCCCTGGAAAGGGCCGATTGGGGTTTGTGGGGTAGCCCTGAAAAGAGCTGATGTCGCAGTTTGGTGGTTCCGGAGGTCCGTCGATCTTGGCGATGTTCCAGGAAGCTGATCAGGAACGGGCCAACCAGCGTGGAAGTTGCTCCTGCAACCCTCATCGAAGCCCAAGTGTGGGAAGCGCGCCATTGGGGCCAGCATCGCCTGCTCCAGCGAGCGCGTCGTGGAGAGTGAGTGACTGGCGGATCCCGTCTTCTTGGGTTGTGACTCCGATCCCTGGGGGCCGGCTAGTAGATGGCGTCGTCCGTGGTCGTGCTGGGTCCGTAGAACTCGCCACGAGCTTCCGGTTCCGTGTGGTCCTGGGTCGAGGGTGGTCTCCGACGTGAAGAAGTCCGCCCGAGCGACGTAAGAGCTCCCGGGCGCGTTAGTGCCGAAGAAGCTTCAAACATCAGCCCGAGGGACTGATATGGACTGCCACTAGGTCGGAACACTCCCGAGCGCGTCAGCGCTGTAGAAGTGGACCTGGGTGTGGGTATCCGTCCGGTGGTCTCCCGAGCACGACAGTGCTGTAGAAGTCCAGCCGGAGGGGCCGTCGAGAAAGTTGGTAGAGGCACCGGTTTTGAAAACACGGTGCTCTGTTTCTGTTGCGGGCAAGGATGAAGGCCATCTAGCGGTGGCGTGACGAACTGCTCGGGCTTTTGAGCCACCCGAGGCTATGGTGTGGGAGAGGAGATGAGGAAGGGAGATTGTGCGCAAGGCGTGGGATTTGGCAGCTGGTAACAAGTTCAATTGCATGACCCATTTAACTCATCCAACTTTGAACTGCTTATTATGAAATCAGTATTACTAGAGTAGATGAGTCAATGACTTATAGTCTCTGTTGGGTCTAATGGAATGTTGTTTTCGTCATCATGATTCAAAGAAAATGAATTGTTACGTTCACATTTCATACAAAAATCTTGGAATTCAATACATTTTTTTTCAGGAAATGATCATTACTTGTTGATCCCCAATGATCTCAATGTACTACCAAAGGCCAATCAGCAGTGTAAAGAATTGAATCAATCAATTCATACACTCCCCGGAAGTATGATCAAAACCATTGTGAAGGCATCAATCTATCCGCAAAAACTAACATCTCCTGTTGGCCATCCGACAACTCGAGCATTGAACTGACGAGATGTACATCATCGACTTATTGGTCTCTTCAATGTCTTTAAACGAAAATGTGATGCTCAGTTTTCAAGAATAAGCCTTGATCAGCTTTGGCAATGTGAGTCTGGCATTCATTTGGAATTTTAAAATTCTTATTGGGATCTTTAGGAAGACGTATTTTTTACGAAATCGAGGTTGCATCAGGAATTGATGGCCTCTTCGTTGGTGAACTATTGAAAATCTATTTACTGAAAAAGCAAAGAGGAAAACTACAATTATGAAGGCAGACTGGTCTGAGTAGATTATTTCATGATTGAAAATTGGATTTTTGGCTCGAAATTATCTGAAATATTGAATGTGGGTGGTTATTCATGATGGTCATTTATATTGATGGTAATTTGATTCATGCCTGGAATTGATAATGCAATTGAGTTATGATATGATAAATCTGTCTCGAATAACCCTGTGCTTTTATTTGGTGGTAGATGTCACTTCGCTAAATATGAGTCTAAGCTTCAGATCCTTCGGATTTATCTCTGCAAGATCCAAAATTATATTCTGATTCACGATCCTCATGACCACTGCAAGAATTTGTAGTAAAAAGGCCGAAATTTCCTATAATTTTGTGACCGCCTAGCTGATTTGATCATGTGGCACTACCAGGATATCAATTCAAAAATTCCACTAGAAATTCCAAGTTCTTGTTTAGAGTCTAAATTGAAGTAAAACAGACGTGTTTCCTGGTAGTAGATTTCTATAAAATGAAAGGTTCGTTCGGTTTATGTATGACGAAAGAGCCAAGATGATTCAATTAGGGGCTATCTCATTCACCTATTTATAAGACTCACCAATGATGTATATAAAACTGCAATTGTGTTGCTTACGAATCTTGCCTTAGATTCGTGAGCAACACAAAAGCACTCTTATATGAGGCTGACATTGTGTACGTTCTTCAATCCTAGCAACCATCTTAGAAATCGACATGATACTCACCATTTCCCCAAGTTTCTCTAAATCTTTTTTGTCGAATACACAGTCAACAGGGGTGCGTCTTGTAGACTGATGAATAAGGGAATCTATTTGCCTTTGAATGGACAATGTCATGAAGGTGGGATTTTTCAAGGGTCCATCTATCAGCTTCAAAGCAACGCAGGGTAGTCAGGATTTTTGAGTAGACCTACTTAGAGCGACCTACGGAAGCGAGCAGTCCTCTTCCTAGAATGCGCCATTACAGAGATTTTTGAAAAAGTCATCGGGATACATACCAGACGCCTGAATTTTTCACCTTGAGTATCTTAAATCATAATATAGAGTATCTTATTCTATAGGTCGATTCATAAGGCATCATGAGTGTAGATGGAAGTTAGAGAAATTTTCTCGCCATAGCGCGCGAATCAAAATTTTGAACTGGAATTTTTTCCGCAAAATTTTTGAGACCATTCTTCACATGAATCGTTTTTTTCTAGGAACAACTTAATGATGGATACTAAACTTATCGCGACGCACTTCAACGCCCTCGAGAGATGAGCAAAATACGTATTAAAACCTTTTTTTTATCTCGCCAGATTTATCCATGGACCATTCTGTGATTACTTTTCAATTTTTCTTTAACAGACTATTCTCTATTCTTTTCTAAAATGCATTGATGCAGTTTTCCGATGTTTGGATGCTCAAAAAATTGCATAAAATAGCATTCGTGCCTCGATCATGAGGTTTCCCGCTTTCGATCGATTATTCCGACCCTCGCCTGCGGCTCGGAACGAAAACCAATCGCTCAGAAGCGAGCTACAACCTCATAATCTCGGCGCAAAATCTACTATTTCCATGGGAAAAATTGTGTCCTTTGGATTTTTTTTTCATTTCAAAATCGAAAATTCCCTGCGCGTGCAAGGTTTGGAGTCTGAGAAACAATCTCTCTTTCAAATGCTTAGAAGATTCCTTATAATAAAATAAAAAGCCGGATTCCTCCACGGCAACTGAAACCATCATTATAGTATTGTTCTTAGCGAATCAAGGAGCTAGGAAAATTAGGGAATCCTCAGGGGAATTATTCAGACCATAAAAGTCAGGGAACTGTCAGATTCTGACCATTGATCATGAAATTTTACAAAATAATTCTATCCCGAGCATGTTAGTGTCAATATAGTATATTACGCAACAAGTGCGAGAAGGTCAATTTCCGCACAAGATGCCAAACTAGTGCGAGAAGTTGATATTCACGCACACTTGGGAACTTCTCGCACAGGCAGGAGACACATTCACGCACGCTCGCTTCGCGAATATGTACTTCTGGGTGTGCGAGAAGTTTCGAAGTGTGCGTGAATGTTACTTTTCGCGCGAGTTGGCAACGTGTGAGGAAACTTCTCGCACGTGTTGCGTATACTATTTTTTGCAACTGTGCGCAAAGTTGTAATTAAATGCCAAGATCATCTTGAAAACGAAGTTTCGAAGAGAGGCCGAATTCAGAGGGATCATGTGACATCATATTTTGGAACTGTGCGTGAATGAAAATTCATTAGAGCGAGGAGTTACATTGACGCACTCTCCACCAGTGCGTGAATGTAAAACTATGCGAGTAGTCATTTCCGCATTACTTCTCGCACTGTAAATAATGAAGAAAAGTCTCATTTTTTTACAACCTCGCGCACACGATGAACATTAATTGAAACCTTTTGCATGGTGCATCGCTTGCACTATACTTGTAGTCTTGGTACAGTGCTCGAGGGGTGACTTCGCATTCAAGATCTCCGCAAAATCCGACGAGCTGATACATGTTGACTGGAAATCTAAATGTATCATATCTAGCATTGGGCATAGTCAAAAAGTTCCAAAAAAAATTCGTCAGCTACATTGAATTGTTTATGAAGCCTGATAGCGGTTTCCTCGAAAATCGGATATCCTTAACGAGGTGACATTAGATTACTCGCAGAGACGTCGAACTGTCCGGGACACCTAGATGTATCTGATCGAATGGACTAAAATATAGTAGGAAAAAATAAATTCATTAAAAAACGAGCTCATCGGGAAACCCCTTGTACTGCAATCATTCTTCCCTACGATTTTCGATGAGAAAACTGCAAGTACTAAAAAACGTTTGTCTAGCTTTTTCGTGAGATGAATATTATCAGTCTAAGGTCGGGATCGTGACCGCAGCAGAATTACGATTAATCATTTTCCGAAATTCATTCGTTACTTTGATTGGCTGGTTTGTTCATGCTGTTGATATTTGAAATGCCTTGACGCGAGTATTATAGTAGGCTCAATTATGTTACTATAGCCTTGTGTTAACAACACCTCGCTTTTCGGAATAACACAAGTCTTGGACTTTTCTATAGTTCGTGTAGTAATGCTCATCTTTCATGATTGCAGATGTGCAAGATGGTCAACAAGAAACCCTGGTTACAGCTTGGGACGAGACAGAAAAGGAATCGGTGTGATCAATGGCTCTGTGGTGTCATCAAACAATCAAAGATAGATACTTTGGGGCAATGGGAGGCACAGCCAGTTGGAGAACCGGTCGCAGCTGTTATACACCTATCGCCTGATGAGTGTCAGATTGCAAATGACTCGGCCAATATAACAAGACAAGTTGCTGAGCACGATTCAAGGGCAAGAGTTGAAGATGAAGTTGTTTCTGCGCCTATATCTGATCCACAAAACACAAATGAAGAGTGTACCCCAGAAGTCAAGACAAATCCCATCGCTAACAAGGACAGAGATGCCAGATCCAATTGTTCATCAGATAAAGATGATGAATCTGATTGGACATCGGATGGAGAAGATGATGGATCGGAAAACTTTTTGAATGAGCTGAACGAGAGAAGAAAATTTGAAAACAAGCTAGCAGAAGTTTTAGATCACTCTGTTCCTCGAGAAAAATGTGAAGCACTCCTGAAACTTCTGAGAGAACAAGGTGGTAAATTTGAGTCTTTGCCGGTACGGATATCAACACTCCGCAAATCTAGTCGGATAAAAGTTCCAATTAGGGAATGTGTACCTGGAAAGTACGTTCATTACGGGTTGCGCAAGTGCTTAGAAGAAGAGATTGTGAGGCATGGTTTGGAGCATGGAGAATTATTGGAAATGGATCTTAACATCGATGGATTGAAGTTGATAAGAACCAGTATCGAGGAGTTATGGCCAATACTAGGGAGACTGGTTATAAGAGGGCGCAAGACAAAGCCGTTTATCATTGGTGTCTATTATGGTCGCGGCAAGCCAAAAAGTGTCAAATCCTATTTGAAGGACTTTGCAGAAGAATACAAGGTCATCAGTAGAAATGGCATCTCGGTCAATGACTGTCACTACTCTTTTAAGTTGCGTAACATTATTGCTGACAATCCTGCGAGAAGTTTTATAAAGTGCTGTGGGCAACATAACCACACTTATGGATGCGACGAATGCTTTGTTAAAAGGATTCATGTGAGACGGAGAATGACTTTTCAGAATTTGAATGCAAAATTGAGGTCGAATAAAAGTTTCCGCAAGCGCCAACAAATGGGTCACCACAAGTCGAAGAAGAAAGGTCTATTTGAGAAATTCAAGATGGACATGATAGCACAGTTTCCTCTGGATCCCATGCACCAAGTGTATCTGGGAGTCGTCAAAACTATATCGGAATTAATGAAGGAGTTGCACGAAAACCCTGACATTGATTTTCGTATTGACTATGAGAGTTTCAATTCTTCTCTAGAAAAGTTGAGCGGATGGATTCCCACTAAATTCTCTAAAAGAAAGGTGCAAAGCTTGGCCAATGTGAAGAAATGGAAAGCGACCCACAGCCGTTTCTTTCTTCTGTATGTGTCGGTGGTGCTCGTGCCTCGTTTCGTTCCAGAACAGTATGCAGCTCATTTTTTAAAGCTCACCTGTGCCATGAGAATTTTGTGTGATCCTCGTCGCTACCGAACGCACAATGACACTGCAGCAGATCTACTGCGTTCATTTCTCGAAGAGTTCAAACGATTGTACGGAGCAGATCGTCTAGTGTACAACCTGCACAATTTGATTCATCTGGCTTTGGGAGTGCTAGAACATGATCCTGCTGGAGAGTTCAGCGCGTTCCCGTTTGAGAACCATATGAGGGTGCTCCAAGGTTTCATAAGAAAAGAGCAACAGCCACTTGAGCAACTATATTTGAATCTAACGCACCAAGCTCAGTACATCAAGTCAGAAACTGTTTCCATGTACCCTAAGTTTGAGAAATGCAAAAATCAACCTCGCTGCTTACCTCTAGGATGCCGTAGCAGATTTGGCAGACTAATTTACCCTGATTATGAATTGACCACTGAACTTCCCAACAATGTATGCGTGCTCAAGGATGGTACTGTTGTCCTAATCGACTATTTCGGTTTTAAGAGAGAACTTTCTGTTCTGATTGGGAGGAGATTTGAGAAGAAAGAAGATACGCTCTTGTATCCAAAGCCATCAGCGGAGGAATTTGATATCTGCATCGTCACGCAGTTGAGCAAAAAACGACAATACTGGCCAATATCATCAATATCTTGCAAAGCTGTGATGATGGTCGACCAAGGAATCAATTACGTAATACATATCCTCCATACCGAGGAAGACTAGATGGATCAATTTAACATACAATTGAGGATTCAAACTTCTTGCACTAATCAAAACACCCGCTATGCATCAAAAGTTGTGGTTCTACAGTGGAAATTTTATTGATTACAGCTCTCATAATATTGACTATAATCAGGCTCAGTCATCATGATTTCATAGAAAATTCTGACTTCCAATAGCGTCATGCATGCACTTGTCGGAATGAAATTTTGGAACGACCTACAGTGCTGAATTTTTGTCTCAAACACTTTCGTACCAACAAAAACAGTTTTCTTCCGAAAATCGTGTCAAACTAATTCAAAATGAGCGTACTATTACAAAAGTTCCAATACTTTCTCGTTAAACGAAATCCAATGCCTACTGGCATGTTCTAGTGTGACTGACTAGGCATACTGACATGATCCAGCGTGGACCATATCATCAGATTTGTTATTGTAGCTACATGGATCATGTTGAATGATTTCCGTCACGAGGCGTTTTTGTTTCGACGATCATAAAGTGCCCAGCATTCACTTTTAGTAGGTTTTTCTAAGAGTTTCTAATATCATCATATTGGAAGTGGACATTGGTGTGCCTTGGTAGTTTATGGTCAATTCTATTTGTTACTTGGATGAATAAAGAGACACAGTGAATTGATTGAATGAAAACCTTTCCATTTCTTCGGAAGCCCAATTCTGCTTGAGAGATACCAAAGGTCATCCAAGTATCAGACCGAAAATTGAAATCAATGGCTGACGTAATAAAATATGTACCCATGTAAATATGTAAATATCATCAATTGACTTCTGAACAATGTTTAGCAACACTCCTTGATCTTTATCGAAGAATTCTCACGAACGTATAGAGTCTTTTTTTTCTTATATAAGCGATGTATAGAGTCTTGTTTACTTTAACATGGAATTTTCTAATATTAACACTCTTCGTGAATGATTTTACTGATTTTCACTGATGAATAAAGTCTCTCAAATTTTCAATCTAACGAAACTTTCCTGAGCACCCAACAATTTTTTCTGAAGTATGTTCAAAATGTCTCGGTCACCATTGAATTTTTATCGCCTACGTGCGTAAAATCTTCAAAAAGATAATAAAGAGCTCCAAATCTCATACACTTGAATGTATACTACGCTTCATATCTGCTCTCATTGATGTCGATAAGGACATATACGTGCTTCGCCATACCTGTTATTGCACCTATCCTATAGTACCTACGTTGAATATATATTTTCCGCGCGGATCACGCGCTTTTCGCACGAGGTGCATCCAAATTTTCATGGCTCGAAAATAGCATGCTTATCCGTTTGATATGACAGTCAAGTGGAAACATTCCTCATCTGCGTCAATACCTCTGGCTTATCACAAGAACGCCCCAACATGAAGTTCGTGGAAACGCGCTTCAATGTAGAAATTTCAAAATTAAAGTAATCTGAATTTAGGGTACTTTGAAAAGTTCTGAACAGCTTATTCGCTATTGCTGAGTTAGAGCACTATTAGCTTTGGAAATTCCCAATGCTATCAGGAATCAAAGTCTTATAGAGCTCTAAGATCTCTTCAGAAAATTTTCTATTTAGTCTTAGTCGGAGAAGTACATTTATCTGATGAAAATTCCCTTGAAATCAATACTCAATTCGTCGAGCAGATTTTTCTCTGGGATTAGCTTGAATTTACATATCAATCACTCATTCTCGGGAACTTCAAAATAATTTTGGGAATTGGTCAGTAATTTCCACAAAGAAATCCAGTCTTTTCCCAAGGAGTTGTGGAGGGCTCTTAGAAATTTAATAAAAATTCTCTGGTTGATTTCCCGGAAGTTCCCCAGATACTGTGTCACCCTTGAACGGTGATCTGATCAATTTCTGTCCCTGTTTCTTTTTAGATGTTTTGATTAAATTCGTACATATTCGGATTGAAAATTTGAAGCGAGTTTCCAACATACATTGCCAATTGATTATTCATTGACCGGTTACGGATTTAGGACTGGATCTCCACGGTTAGCATAATTATACGTGCCAAGACTATTAACTCAAAGAATAATCACGGGTATTTGAGCATTTGGGGCGCTATTGCGTTTGTCGATAGCCAGCGCCACATCGGAGCTTTCGGGAAGCTATCGGGGAGCTAGTAGAGAATTCCCGGGAGTATCTCAAAGAGTTTAATGAGAATAACTTGAGAGCACCCACAGTATTAACAGTTACTTTTACTAAATCAAACTGAGCTGGAAATTTGACGCTTTCCTGGGAACTCTCGGAGGATTAAACTCAAAGCTTTATAAGAGTTTCCTTGGTTATTTTTCAACAGTTCTCAGGGGATTGTGTTGCCACCTGGGATTAGTATAGAAATAGAATCCGTATGGATAAAATGGGAGATTCAATTGGAGTCTGCAATCACCTTAGCAGTTCTGCTTTCAAGAGATTGAGAGATAGTCTTCACCAAAACATGACCACGCGGATCTCGAAGTGGGACGAACGCTTGATAACTTTGAGTACCTTCTAACGTCTCGCAGAAGGGGATGCGTTCTGCCTCGAGGAACTGTTTTGTTTCTTCGTGATCATCCTGAGATAAATAGAAGAATTCCATATTTTTCATAAGGTATTTTTTGTTTCAGGAGTGACGATGGAGGAATTGAGATAGGTCCCAAATTTGGTCAACGTAGAATATTAGGAAAGAAGAATACACATTCTCAGGAAAATTTCATGTATTGATAACCGAACTGATTAATAATTACGATATCATTTAAAGAGATATCACTCAATTCCTCAGAAAATGCCTTTGTTTGTTAATGTAGGTGTCCAGGTTTGGTAGATTCTATGGGAAAATCTTCCTACTCTATCATAGTATTCATCAAGAACTCAATTCTTCAGTAATCCTTGGATTCTCGAATTTGTGCCTTTTAATGAGTGCGGAATATTGAGTTGAATAATGTTCTGAACTCAATCTCAATTGATGGATGAGTTGGTATTCTGACGAGACTTATCGTTTCAAGAAGCAATATTTCCACAATGCTCAAGTGCATCTCAGATGAATCGTTTACTTTCCTATTCCACGGAGTTTTTGGGTAATAACACATATCCTTGCAGCGAAATTCTTGTCTCATCTCATCCTATCTGTACATCAAGTGCGACGACTTAAAAATGAGCCTTTGGTATACAGGATTCGTTGACTTCACAGCTTACATTGTCTTCAAATCAATGTCCACAGTAATTACTGAAGAATTGAGTTGTAGATGAATACCATGCCAGGGTAGGAAGATTTTTCCATAGAATCTTCCAAACCCAGACACCTAGTATTATCAGACAACGCACATTTACACATCCATCATTCCCAGATGGGGTCCACGACCATCTGGCATCTCAATAACGTCTTGAATTATCAATTAACTAGATAATTCGGTGTCTGCACCACGATCTTATATTGAGGTTACGATTCGGCTGTTGCGTGCGCGAGTTTGCACGTATCAGCACGTATATATGCGCTATATATACTAAAATAAGTGTACCTAACTTACCTCTGTACCCAATTTGCCCCAATATGCCGATCTCAGGCATGGGCACTCATAGACCTTCCCAAAAGATTTCATTACATTTGTTATGTCAAAACATGAGGAAATGAGTGGTTTGGATCCAGTCCGAATCATTTCTACGTTCCTCAGAAAATTCAAAGTGATTTTTCCCCTTTTTCGTGTTTGCGCAGCTATCTAAGAAATCACCTACGAAATTGCGTTCAGTAAAACCGATGCCAAATTTCCCGAGTTCGCCCAATCTTAACGTACTTCAACGCATTTCATTGCTTTTTTAAGACCTTGAAGATCAGTTGCTTAGAGTTGCAAAATTCCGATTTGGAGCTATTTTATGAGCAAACCCCGGACGTGCTTTGTGAAGCTAGAAGGCCAACATCGGAGTATACCCAACATGCCACCATATGGTTATCTGGAAAGGGTGTTTAGTTACGACTTTTTCACCACTCAGAACGTGTTTATCGCATCAAAATAGGTCAGGAACAGTGTCTTAGGTCAACTTAAAGTTACAAATGTCGCTGCACGGTGATAAAAACGGATTGAAGCGATTCTATGCACTTCATCGCCGATTAACATTGTTTTAAATGGGGGCACGTTGGGTACAGACTTTTGTGAACTCTCAGAAATCTTTTTTTGGAAGAATTGAAAAATTTCGGCTCTAGTTCATCCAAATTAGACGTGCTTCAACTCATTTTGAAGGTCTTGAGACAAGCTTCACAATGAGTTGAAGAACGATGAAAAACATTGAGATTAGCCAAAATTATTGAGAGAATGGCTTGATGGGGGCAAGTTGCGTACACTTACCTTAGTATAATTATAGCAAACTTGCCATAGTTTGCAAACTTATGTGTAGATCGCGCCAGTCGGGATTGCCTTGCAGCCACGGCTCATATCCTCGGACGTTGTATGTATAGCTATATCGGTTGCGATATATACAGGTATACATACAACGAACGTTCGTAACATGCACGGTGCGCGCCGTTCGTATCCAAATGGATTAACTCGCCAGCTGAGAGGTGTCGGTGAAGGAGGTTTCACCTTCAACAGGTACTCCCGGATTTTTCGCGACATAGGATTCGATATTTCACTGCTTGCTTCTAACAAGACAGTTTAAATGTACTCTTGCTACAATCGGTATCGGATCGTTCATATACGACGTCGGGAACGTATTTACTGGCTCGAGTTTCATATTGTGTACAAGTTCAGAATAATTCCTCTCACGAATAACATCTCTCACATCTGCTCCACTATCCAATTCAACGTTCAGATCTTTGCTTGTCTTTACTATAGATTAAAGAACCTCCAGGTAGTGATCTGCGAAAGCATTTTAGAGGTTCTTGGAACTCGGTTCTGCAAAATACACGGAGCGCACGCTATATGTATATGGGAACGAGGAATATACGTTTCACGATCGCGTTCCTTATACGTGCCCCTCCCGGCCGTTCGCAGATCACTACCTGGAGGGTCTCTACTATAGATCTTTTCATTCCAATTATCAGTAATACTTGAGATCTGTAGTAACTCATCGTCTCTAATTACTCCTACATGGCCAAGCCCCGTGGATTCACTCGATCCTCCATTCTCATTCACTACCACATTGACATGCTCCAAGCCACACACTCTTCGAGAATGGCCAATTTCATAACACAAATTACACTCTGCCTTGTACGCTGGACACTGTCCGTATTGGTAGTGCCATCCGCATCCGCGGCATGGTCTGCGCTGTTGGTGCTGAGACAGAGCTGCGTATGCTCCTCTGCCCGTTGTGCGCGTAACGGTTCCGCTGTATCATCACCACCCTGTCTCTGGTGATGCTGCTGCTCCTGATGTGGCACGTGCGCGTTTTGTCCTCTTTTGATGCCTCTAATTACTTGCGCGCCATGACCTCTATTTCCTCTGATGATATTGACTTGTTGGATCGTGTCCTTTTTGGATGAATCTCCTTGCTGCTGCACCATTACTGCTATACGACACTCATTGATACATGACTTGGGATCAAGCTCCTCAATCGAGAGGAGTTTTGGTCTCAACTCGTCATCTGTGTTCTCGATTATGATTCTATCTCTCATCAATCCATCCTTCAGTTCACCTAACTCACAATTGAGACTCAGCTCTCTTGAATCTGTTAAGAATTCATTGAAGAGTTCATCTACACCTTGCGATATCGTGCAATAGTATACTACGCAACTAGGGAGTAGAGTGGGCCTTCTACTCCCGGGTGTGTATTATGAATGAACACACGAGATTTTCAGGCTGACATTTATTCCCGAGTAGTGTATGCTATTTTTTAGCCTAATGGGACTACACTATCACTATACTACTATAAGTACGTCCCCCCATCCACTTGCTCCTGGCGTTGAGCCACCTCAACGGCCGCGTTATAACTCGGGATGTTTATCGACTTGGGGAAGAAGGACGGGGTCAAGAATTCTGAAAATGGTCTAAAAAAGTTTTCGTTTTTGAAGTTCATAATGATTTTGCTTAGTTTTGAACTAAAATTGATTCTCTATCACGTCCCTATCCAATCTCATACAATCAAATTCTCGAATAATATTCACAAAGGTCCTCCATTAATCGAAGAAATACTCGCGATAGCAGACAACAACATTCTACCGCATGCAGCTGCTGATGCGAGTGCCGATATGCGCATGCTCATATCGCGGGCCACGCGTTTCATCCCCACTCTCCAATCCTCTCTCTCCTTTACTTGTAAGTTACTATGTGTGAGTTATGTAGACGTATACGTCTGCCTCAACCATCTCCTTCCGTAGCGCAGTCGACAGCGTACTCCCCTCCCGAAAAAAATCGGGTGATTAAGCATGCCAAAATGTCAACCAAAAAATCAGCTGATTAATCGGCTGATTAATCAGCCAACTTATCAGGGGATCGTTCACCCAGAATTGTAAATTACCGAATATTCATTTTACTTCCTGGAACGCACCTGGAGGAGTCTGGAGGAGAAGGAAGAGATGAGAATGGCCCAAAAATGAGAAAAAATTATCACCGGCCTTTCCACTGTTGACACTTGTGGCCAATGGTGGGGTTCGAATCCACGACCTTCCGGTTAGGAGTTGGACACCTTATCCTCGTGGCCAGCGAGTCAGGTTACTGGGTGACCCATAAAAGCCATACTTGAAAGGGTTATTCTGATCCGACGACGATTTCGAAAAGAATGATTTTTCCCTCTCGGTCTCAATGAACAATAAGGAACCTTGAAAAATATATCCCAAAGCATCCGCATGAGAGCCGCTCAATCCAATGAAAAATTATTTTTGGCCTTGGTGAACAATGGAAAAATGCGGAAAATTATATCTCTGGGGTTTTGAGGGTCGCTGAACTTGGATCCGATGGAATTATTCCTCTACAATTTGTTCAAACAAAGTTGTGTAAACAATTTAAGCGGAAGATTGTAATCGGCCTTGGTGAAGAATGGAAAAATCTGGATAAATCCATATATTCAATGGGTTTTGAGGATCGCGGAACTCGAATCCGATAGAATTATTTCTCTACAATTTGTTTAAACAAAGTTGTTCAAATAATCTGAGCGGAAAAACTATTTTCGGCCTTGGTGAACAATGGTGGAATCCGGAAAAATATAACTCGGGGGTTTTGAGGGTCGCTGAACACGAATCGAATTAAGTTATTACTCCATGGTTTGTTCGAACGAATTTGTTTGAACAAACTTGTTTCAACAAATGAAGTTGGAAGTTGAAGGATGAGCTCCTGAGATATGAAAACACGGGTTTTGGAGGATGCCCAATCCAAGGCTTGAAAAACTGATGCTCTACAATTTCTTCAGAGGAATTTTTCTAAACAATTAAAGTTGGACATCGCATGATAAGCTCATCAAGTACGTGCTCGAGGTTTCGACGATGCTGGATCCGAATCTTGAAGAATCATAGCTCTATGATTCGTTGGAACAATTGATTTGAGCAAATAATATGAATTCCGGGAACGTCTCATTTCATTGGTAAATAATTAATCGAGTGGTTTTTGACGCCAGTGAAATCACTTCGGAGATGATTACAAATGTGAGAAACCAGTTCGGCCGCAAATAACCTGACAACTGCTTCACTCCTTGGGAAAAAGAATGACGAAAGGAGAAGATTTTTTGGGGGGGGGCGGGAATATCTGTTTCAGTCACTCACTATTTTTATTTAAGATAGAGATCTTCCTCTATACTTATGAGAATGATGAGAGACTCTTCTTCGAACATTTGGGAAGGTTAGCCTAGAAAAAAATAGAGAATCGCATGAATTTTGATCGGTTCATGTAGGGATTGGACATTGAGAGGATGAGAATTTAATCGCAAATTATCGAGTTCGTCGCTTAATTTTCAAGAAAATAGTAGAAACCTTTATCTATATTTTGAAGAATAATGAGACACCATTTCCCAAACATTATATCACGTTATGCCAGAAGAACCATAAAAACCGTATTGATTCTGATTGGCTTTGTGAGGATTGGATTTTGGAAGGATTAAAATTCAATCGAGGAATATATTCAAATCCATCACATTTTTTAGTGCGATTTCGTTGATTATTCGGCCGAATTCGTATTGCATCCTTGATTTAATATGGAATGTTTTAAATGTTTCAGAAAAACTTGTGAAACTTTTCAGAGACATTGCATTGAATTATTAGTGGAGACTCGATATAATAAATATTGCGACGATTGAGGCGAAAAAAGTCATTCGAGACTCAAACTGAACGAATTCTTACTTAGATTTGTTATTGGAGTATTAAGTTTTTCGAAAAACTCATCTTGTATAATCATCGATACGATATAAATACTTCAATATGAGTATCGCCAGTGGGGTCTGAACCTGCGTCCTCCGGGTTACGGAGCCGCAACGCTGTCCACTGTTAAGACATCAAAGTTACACGCCATATCTTGAAACGTCTATTTGGCTAAACGCAAATGTTTGCGATGTGAGAATAAGTTTATCATTGTATGTATCTGTTTTAGACGATCTGACACATACAATGAGGATTGTAATCCAAGTTTTTGATATAGAAGCAGTATTTTGTACTCTCGAGGATCTTGAGGAGGAGAAGATTGTACATTGAAATATACAGTTAGGATCTCAGGAGAGAAGAGGGTGTAAATGAAATGAAATAGAATTTTGAGATAGGGATTACACAAATCTTTTCGTTTAACCAAAATTGATCACGCAGAACAATGATAATTTTCTTTTCTAAAATTTTGATATACAAGAATTTCGCACTATCAATGGTAATATTGTGGGAATTTGAGTATAGATTTGCAGGAAAAAAATCCAAACGTGCGATGTATTAGCAACCTCCCACAGAAACCTCACGAAATTTTCTCCGGATCAAGAATGCTGACATATTGTCAGAGGAATATTGCAGGAATAGTTGATTTCGATATTCAAATTAACGGAGAATTTATACTAGTAAACTTTTACAAATCTATCAGGAACGTTCCAGAAAAATCTCAGAAACGTTTTGGAAACAGTTTAGGAATATTTCAAAAACGTTCCGAAAAGAGTTCAAAAAACGTTTCAGGAACATTTATCTCCCTGATTTCAGAAACATTTCAGGAACATTCCAGGAACATTCCAGGAACATTTTAGAAATTTTCGGGAGCAAGATTGCTGAAGAAATGTATCTGTGAACTATTGCAGAAATACTCGAAAATGGTTCTTTCATGTGTCGCACTGCAATATTTCTGGAAAATTTGAGGAATCTTTCTGAATTGTTCAGCGCGAGGTTGCTAAACTTGTCAGTCAAATATTTATGGGATACTTGAATGCCATCCTTATGTCATATTGCTTTCAAATCCTTTAGCAACGTTTCAGAAACCCCACGATATTTTTTCTGATTCAAGATTGATGATATATTGCCAGTGAAATATTGCAGGAATAGTTGAGAATGATATTGAATCGAAGATGCTATACGATAGAGCTCCTAGGAATCTCCCAGAAACCTGCCAAAAACGTTTCAGAAACATTTCAGGAATATTTCTGGAACTTTTCAGAAACATTCCAGAAATATTCTTTAAAAACTTCAGAAACAAATCAGGAACATTCCAGAAACGTGCCAGAAACCTTTGAAAAATCTTGAAATTTCAAAAATCTTTCAGTAATCTTCCAAGGAGCTTTTTCACATAGGAACTTTCCAAAAAGCTTTCAGGGGACTTCCAAAAATTTTCGAAGTAAGCTGGCTAAAGGTTTATATATGGGTATCATCGCGATAACTTACCCGTTTTGTACCCAAGAACTCAGAAGTTGAAAATTGATGCCCCGCATGTCTATCCCAACTTGTCACATTCTTTCACGTTCATTGAGTGATAATATATAAATTGTTACTTTTCAATCAGCTGTGCTGAAAAATGATTCAATATTGCGCATTGGATATTCAATATGTCCAATAAGAAAATTCACGTATTGTGAATTTCTTCACAAAACCGTATTATGTTGTGTCATATTGATCGTTCTAAGAAACAGGAAGGAGTTTTTCCAGAGTAGTTTGTAAACAACTAAAAGACATCTTCATTCACATTTGTGAGAATTATGAAATACTGACCATGAAGCATTCCCAGAGGTTATCCCAATAGAACCGTAAAAGTTTGCATCGATTTTGATTTTTTATGTAAAGATCGGACATTGGAAGGGGGAAAATTCAATCGAAAAATATCGAGTTCGTCGCTTAGTTTTTGAGAAACAAAAAGAGATCTTCATCTATACCTATAGAAATGATGAGATCTTCATCTATATTCATATGAGAATGATGAGATACTATCCTCAAAATATTCACAGAGGTTAGACCAACCGAGCCATGACAAACTGTATTGATTTGAATTGGCTTATGTGAAGATCAGACATTGGAAGGATGAAAATTCAATCAAAAATATCGAGTACGCCGTTTAGTTTTTGAACAACTAAAATACATCTTCATTGATATTCATAGGAATGATGGGAGCCTCTTTCTCGAACATTCCCGAAATTCATCCCAGAAAGAACCTAAAAATCCATTGATTTGGATTGGGTTATGTGGAGATGGGACATTGGAAGCATAAAAATTGAATCGGAAAATATCGAGTACGTCGCTTGGTTTTTGAATAACTCAAAGACATCTTGACCTATATTAACGCAGATGAAGATCTCTTTCACTGTTTTGAGAACTAAACGACCAAATCGATAATTGGCGATTTAATTTTGATCCTTGCAATGTCCAATCTTTACATAAACTAATCAAAATCAATGCAATTCTCTGTGGTTTTTTTGTGCCAGCCTTTCCAAATGTTCGAAAGAGAGTGTCTCATCATTCTCATGAACATGAATGAAAATCTTTATCTTACATACAAATAGTAAGCAACCGGAACACATAATGCCCCTCAAAGACTGGTATTTATAGTCACGATTCAAATCAAATGAGCTCAGGTATTTTCATTCCATTCGAGTTCCGTGACTCTCGAAACAACCGAATTATATTTTTCCAGATTTTACCATCGTTCACGAAGGCCAAAAAGAATTTTTCCGCTTAAATTATTTGATTAACTTCTTTTAAACACATTGTAGAGTAATAATTCCATCGGATCCTAGTTCCGTGACCCTCAAAACCCTTTAAAATATTTATCCAGATTTTTCCATTTTTTATCAAGGCCGATTACATTTTTTCCGCTCAAATTGTTTACACAACTTTGTTTAAACAAATGGTAGAGGAATAATCCCATCGGATTCGAGTTCAGCGACCCTCAAAACCCTTTAAATATATTTATTCAGATTTTTCCATTCTCCACCAAGGCCGAAAACATTCTTTCCGCTTGAATCGTTTACACAACTTTGTTTTAACAAATTGTAGAGGAATAATTCCATCGGATTCAACTTCAGCGACCCTCAAAACCCCCGAGGTATTATTTTCCGCATTTTTCCATTGTTCACCAAGGCCAAAAATAATATTTCATTAGATTGAGCGGCTCTCATGCAGATGCTTTGGGATATATTTTCTAAGGTTCCTTATTGTTCACCGAGACCGGGAAGCAATATCGAAAAATCGTCCCATTCAAAATCTTCGTCGGATCGGAATGACCCTTTCAAGTATGGCTTTTATGGATCACCCGGTAACCTGACTCGCTGGCCACGAGGTTAAGGTGTCCGACTCCTCACCGGAAGGTCGTGGGTTCGAATCCCACCATCGGCCACGAGTGTCAACAGTGGAAAGGCTGGTGATAATTTTTTTCCATTCTTGGGCCATTCTCATCTCTTTTTTTCTCCTTCAGACTCTTCCAGGTGCTATCCCGGAAGTAAAATGAATATTTGGTAATTTGCAATTCTGGGTGAACGATCCCCTGATAAGTTAACTGATTAATCAGCCGATTAATCAGCTGATTTTTTGGGTGATATTTTGGCATACTTGATCAGCTGATTAATCTCCCGATTAATCAGGCGATTTATCAGCTGAATAATCAGCTGATTAATCACCCGATTCTTTTTCGGCAGGGCCGCCTGTAACGCGGAAGGCTGGGGATTGAATCTCACCGATGGCAAATTTTTACTTCGACTTTTTTCCGCAATAATTCCATTGCCAGGACTGAAGTGAAAGGAGCCGGGAGGAGAAGTCTCTGTTAAGTCCTCATAAGGTAGTGGTTAAAGTACGTACTTCAGTCCTACTAGGCTGAAAAATTGATGTCTGCACATGGTCCCATTTTCTCTTGGAGCCCAGAACTCCGTGAATTTATTTAATTCCTCCTCATTTTCATCACATAATTCGAACGTTTTGTACTTTTCTCGGGCCCCTTCTTCGAGCAGATTCAACAAGATTCTTATTCCTACATCATCGACTTCTTTGATGCTCTTTGAGAAGATCATGAGCGTATCAGAGCTATTTTTCCATTTGCTCCATTTCTCTGACACGTTGCCACTCAATGATAAAGGCTCTGGCGATTTTAAATTCAATATTTGCAATGCCATTTCAGCTTCTTGATGCTCTATCGTTTCGTGAAATACCTCGTCTTCCCCGTCGGTCGACGAGTCAGCAATCTCGTTCTCGTCCGTGCTGCTTTATGTGCCTTACCTGCCCTACCTGGCACACGTGCTTTCATAACGTTCCGCTCACAGCCGCACATCCTCTTATTCTCACTGTACATTGCACGTCGCCTCGGAACATTCTGATTTTCACTTGTTGACTACGCTATGTTATGTTTGGGCGATATACGGATGATTCAAGTCACTCATCACTACTGAAAGGGCTTATAATAACACGAGAAACAGTTACTCGTTCACATATTTACTTGGGAGCTTGCGCCCACTGGTGTGATTCGCGAAGGTCTGCTCGCTCAGCGGTCAACTTCATTCATTCAAACATGATGGCAGCACCTACTGGTGTGCATCCATTACAGAACCGTGAAAAATGACGGGTCGAATGAGAATTCTGGGAGAAATTCCCAATCACGTATACAGGACGACCCATATGAAATGATATTGAAGACATATTTTCGTCATCTCCCAGGAATGACCGAAAAATGCATGAATTCTTCCGATTGACGGCTGCCTCGGTGAAGATAAGGGGTTCTGGCGGATGAAATATGTAATTGACCTGGAGAATCCATAGGGAATCGCTAGCCAGTTTCATTATATTAGAAGGCTAATCAGACTATTCCAGATGCTTTTCAAGAATCTACGAGAATCCATTTTTTCTGAGAAAATGCATCGACTTGGAGTGATCGAGTCAGAACCACTGGAGGATATGATTCGCGGGAGCAAACCTCAATTCAGGTGAACAGGACATCTTAGACGGGGGACGGGTGGGAATTTCCTCCTTCTTTCAAAATCTGCGAGGAACTGCATTATGAATTTTGCACAATGATATGGCCGAGTTGTCGGGGGTAGAGGACTGGAGAGTATCAAAAATTACTCACTCTGGACTTTTTCCATTACCGGTCGATGAATCACGACCAGAATTCTCCTATGGGCTCTTTTTGATATGTTTTTCATGACCCGATTGGAATTTCCTACCTATTCTTTTTTCACACTGGAAGTTTGTTTAGGCATACCGTGACGTATACGGGAGCACGCAAACTGCGAAGAATGGAATTCCCTATCCGACAGGAGAGTTGCTGAGACTAATTCCACGAAGGTGTGCGGGCTGATAAACTCGGCAAAAATTGTTATTGAAGGGAGATTTTTCTTTTCCAGTACATGGCAGGATGCTTCAAATCAGTCTGTTGCTGGCAGATCTTGCGAACTGATATGAGAATTGATGTTCCAATGAGTGCATTCTTTGTTCCGATCATTGTCATATTAGTTGAGTGGATTTCATGCTCGCAGTCTCAACAATATGCACGGAACTCTTATTTTACAATCGGAGCTATGCTTTCTCGAGAGCGACATCAAGCGTTTTTCAACGAAACCATAGACGTGAGTTTCATATCAATATTTATTCCTCCCCGGGGTCTATGATTACGCAAACAGCTCAACACCGATCACACAAGCCCACGAGCGAGAGAGAATCTTGTTCCAAGATGCTGCCCTACATATTTTCAGGTGGAATTGTCCACTGACAAGAGTCCAAATCTGACCTCGGATTGATGTTAAGAAGATGAGGCTATCACATAGACGAGTGAGCTAGGGTTGACTCTGAACGAATGATCTAGTGTGCTTTCCACCTCTAGGTGGCGCTACCAGGGATCTGGACATCACCTGATATGGGAATCAATACAATGAGCCTGTGAATATTGAGATTCATATTCCGGGTTTCTGACTATTGACCCTATTACGGCTGTATTGCGATGAGCCATGAGGATGAATGAATAACTCGTCAATATATTCCGCAAAACATTGCCTGGTTTTTATGGGAAAATTATAAAAGTACAATATACAAGCTAGCGCTACCTTCCACTTGTCTCTAACGACAAGAAGAGGGCACGGGTCTCTAGAAGTAGGTCTAAATCCATGGTGCAGACCACCCAAAGGATTGTTGTGCGATATCATTTCTGGCCCCTGTAGGATCATTTTCCAGCTAGTATAGAAATCGCCACTTGGGCCGTTTTTCAATATAGCCCAAAAAACGTGTTTTTTCATGACCTTTCGACCTCTTACGCTCTATAGCTCGAACGGGACGCGTTTTTTTGAGAAATGTGTGGAGACCTTTTTTGCAGATCCGAAGAAATTGACGAAGAATATGTCCTTATCCAATCCCGCGAGACTCACCTGTTGGAGAAATTAGAGCTTTTTTCACGAAAAATTACATTCTTCCCGCTCTCTCGGGCCACAGCTCGAATGGGATGCATTTTTTCGAAGAATGTATAGAGACCTTTTTCGTAGATCTTGAAAAATTGAGGGAGAATATGTCCTTGTCTCATCCCGTAAGACTCATTTGTTGGACATATGAGAGGTTTTTCCACCAGAGATCGTATTCCCCTCGTGATTTTCCTCTGTTTCATAGACATGACTATAAAATAATGAGTTCCATCGGAAGTTCATAGCTCATAGAAAGTTATCCTACAGAAATATCGATGGAACACATAATTTTATGATTATGTCTATAAAACAGAAGAAAATTACGGGGGAAATAAGATCTCTGGTGGAAAAACCTCTCATATGTCCAACAAATGAGTCTTACGGGATGAGACAAGGACATATTCTCCCTCAATTTTTCAAGATCTACAAGAAAAATCTCTATACATTCTTCGAAAAAATGCATCCCATTCGAGCTGTGGCCCGAGAGAGCGGTAGGAATATAATTTTTCGAGAAAAAAGCTCTTATTTCCCCAACCGGTGAGTCTCACGGGATTGGATAAGGACATATTCTTCGTTACTTCCTTCGGATCTACAAAAAAGGTCTCTACACATTTTTCAAAAAAATGCGTCCCGTTCGAGCTATGAAGCGTGAGAGGTCGGAAGGTCGCGAAAGAACACGTTTTTTGGACTTTATCAAAAAACGGTTCAAGTGGCGATTTCTATACTAGCTGGATATTGATCCCACAGGGGACAGAAATGATATCGCACATTAATCTCTTGGGTGGTCTGCACCATGGATTTAGACCTAAATCTAGAGACCCGTGAGGGAGGAGCTACCAGCTATATTCAGCGAATACAGGTCTCCCTGGAGAGCCACTCCCCCCCCCCCCCCCCCCGCCAATTTTGGAAATGGCTCCGGATATCGAAAAAATATGAGATACAGACATCTCAAAATTGAGGGAAAGCTCAATAATGATCTCAGATCAATAAATGGGACTGATTTTTCAACTGTCATCTCACTGGATAGGTGGTACATGGGTTTTGAATGGGTGGTGAAATGGATATAACAGGAAATGAGACGATGAGAGAATGAGAAGATTCATTCACTCGTATGTGATTATATATGTGAATGGAGACTCCTATTTCCTCACACTTGTTCTGAGATACATGTTGTTCTCTCACCTCCTTCATGAGGTGCAAATGCGATTTAGATCTCTGCAGAGTATATGTCATGATCTCCAAATGAGAGAAACATTCGCACAGTATCAAGCGACGGAGAGTAACACGCACGTTTTAGTCACCAGCAATAAGGAGTAACATCTTACCTATTGAGCGCCAAAGGGCAGCACTTTTTTTGAGCCCCCTTGAATAATGATGTTTGGTCTTGATCGCTGACGGAGAGTAACACATAGACAGCACCCGACCAGAACGTTATAAGTCAATTTTGGTGGAAATTGAGTTTTTGACGGGAAACGATAGGGGATAGATGCGAGAATATGTATGTGCAACTCCGGGAGTAGAAATGCGTTCTGATGCATCACAAGCTACGTGAGCGTTTTTGGTCGGAAAGAAGTTTCGACTTATTTTGGGGATCAGAATGGTATGAGTCCATTCTCGAGCTCGAAAACATCACTATCGCACCTCGTATACTTTATTATAGTACTCCTGTGGGCTACGTGGAGTAGTAGCAGCCTCCAAGAAATGGAAATTGGAGGCCCGATGCTGTGGAGGTGATTGCATCGAGTCATTGAGGTATTAGCAAATCGAATTTCATCGCTCTCTCCTTCACGCTCTTACGTACCGAAGAGCCTCAATCAGGATTTTGTGGGTTTCCGCAAGCATATTGTGATCTTGTTGGGGGACTGGCTCTACATTGAACTTTTGGCATCTTGCATCGCCAGTAACGATCAAAAATTGATTCGATAGAGCAATCGATTTTGAACTAGCTATGGTTCTTGTTTTTCATCATTTCTTCAGAGATAGGACTTTTTCGAAGGACCAAGTAACTGCATTCAAGATAAAAACGAGCTCAATATCCTATATGAGTAGTTCCACGCGAAACAGACCTACGAAATAGGGTCATGTCTTAAATTTTTATTTTGACTTTCTTATTCGATTCTATAGTACAAAATATGAACTTTTCACTACCTATGGGGCCCCAAAAAATTTTTCCAAGTATCTCCAACGTACATGACTTTGTTCTAGGGCATTTTTTTCAATAGAATGAATTTTTCTCGAATTTGTTCACAGATACAGAGATGCGGTTTGCGGCATTCGAAAGGTCTTTGAAAAATCCTATCTAAATTGGCCTTGTGAGATTGATTTTAATGTCTTGGGTGATTTTATCGGGTAAAAGAGTGAAAAACATAGAAGATTAAATTTCTCGAAAACCCAATTCTCCAGAATTTTGAAAATTTGAAATTTCATGTAAAATTTTGTGTTCATAAAATAAACCCGATTTCTTTTTTTGCGTTCTAACACCTATTTTTGCCAATTATTACAAATCCATCTTCCAGGCTTCTGGGAATCGTCTGTTTTCTGCGAATGCGCGGAAATTTGGATCCTTGAAACCAATTCCATTGGGAAGCCAGGAGAATTTCCTTCAAAATGACCACGTGCCGAAGTCAATTTCATGCATTTGAGCCAGAGTTGCAACGTTCAGAAAAACACTGAATCCTGATAGTTCCTCAGAGATGGGTCGGAGGTACTGAAGACAGCAGTGAGGGAAATCCACGCCTGCCCCCGTTCGATGGCGTCCATTGACGTGTCGCACTCGAGCTGGAGGCTCATCTTTCATACGTTGTAAATTCGGTTCAAATGCATGAAATTGACTTCGGCAGGTGGTCATTTTGAAGGAAATTCTCTTGGCTTTCCAATGGAATTGGCTTCAAGGATCCAAATTTCTGCGCATGCGCAGAAATCAGACGATTTCCAGAAGCCTGGAAAATGGATTTGTGATAATTGGCAAAAATAGGTGTTAGAACGCAAAAAAGGGATTCGGGACTATTTTTTTCCAGAAGAACACAGAATTTTCCATGAAATATCAAATTTTCAAAATTTTAAGAAATTGGGTTTCCAAGAAATTTAATCTACTATGTTTTTCACTCTTTTGCCCGATAAAATCACCCAAGACATCAAAATCAATTCTACAAGATTGATTTCGATAGGTTTTTCAAAGACCTTTCGGATCCTATAAACCGCATCTCTGTATCTGTGAACAAATTCGAGGAAAATTCATTCTAGTGAAAAAATACCCTAACTTTTTTGTTGAAAATAATTCAGAAGAACAAAGTGATGTACGTTGGAGATACCTGGAGAATTTTCTTGGGGCCTCATGGGTAGTGAAAAGTTCATATTTTGTACCATAGAATCGAATTAAAAAGTAAAGAAAAAAATTTAAGACATGCCCCTCTTTCGTGGGTCTGTTTTGCACGGAACTACTCATATACATAGTTTCTTCTCTAGAAGGAATGTGAATGATGGAGATCACCTATACTCATCGCCGAGTGAACATGTCTTATTCATTTTAGTTATCATCAACTTTGCACTGTCAATATCCGTGACTACCCGACTGCCAGCTCCATTTTTCTGCTAGTTACAGAAAAATCTCATTGTGGTAGATAGTAAGTGTAAAAATACTGTACTTCTCGAATCAAGCTACCTTCAACTAACTCGAATTATTATATAATTCTCAACAATATCAGTGCTCTCAGATTGCTTAGTTAAGAAAATTCTGACCATTCATTCGAGTTCTACGGTGGAATTGAAGTATTCCAATCATGGGTGTTCGAATCTGCGACCCGATCCACGCTCTCCAAATTTGGATTCACTAGCAGAAATTCCAAGAGAAATTCCTCACTTTACTATTTCCCGAACACTATTCGCTCCGAGCCGCGCGCTTTCGAGATTCGAAACGGGCGATCGTGCGCTATAGGTAGCCACCACATGCACTACTCTGTGAGCAGTGTTGGGGGACGCGTTATACAGTGCAGCATCCAGCGTGGATCTTCTCAAAGTTTTAACTCAGAAACCATAGCTCAGAAGTAGCAACAGTGAGCAAGGAAGTTCTTGGAGTAGTAATGGTACCCAATGTCCAGACAGGGGGGTGGGATAAGTCACGTGGTATTGTGGGCGGGGGGGGGGCTACGGGGGTGTTAACCCGTAACCCGTGATTGATCGATCTTCTGAGGATCAAGAAGAGTGATTAAAGGGTGTGATCAATCACTTTTGACGCACCCTAGTTTTACTCTAGAATATAAATGAATGAGTGGGTGTGATCAAGCGCATCGGATATACATATCATTCCGGTAGTGTATACACACACTCTCTCTCTCTCCCCCATTCTCCTCTCCTTCTCTGGCGGTGAGTATATCAACACGCATCTAACATCGCTCTGTGTTTGAATGTATTTTAAACCATCGAAACGTCGTCCCGAGTGGCACTTTCTTGCAGATTGGGTTTCCTCCTGCAGGCTCAAACCTCTGGAGCATCACTGCATGGCTCCTGCACGAGCCTGGGAGGAATAATTCCAATTCTGCATCTGCAATTCCAACATCGGATCAGTAGTGCTTGGCGCTCAAAGTGAGTCTTGTGCGCACGCTCGGAGGTCGTCTGCTTTGCTTACCTGCTGTCTGCTACGCCGCCCCGCACGATGAGCGATAATACCTGCTGCGTCTGGTCAAAATTTGGACGAGATATGTGGTGGATGTGGCAAACGACTGCATGTTATCGTGGAACGAAACGGTAAATCTGTGATGGAGCGATTTCTCGACCTTCTTCCGCGCACACAGAATGGCGAGACAGGTTGTAACGGCGAAACCATAGCCGAAAAAACGAAATTCAACAAGATAATTTCGATCAGACATAACTCAAGAGCTTTCGGCTCACAATTCGTTCTCCAAGCATTACCGAAACGCCTCGTAAAAGGCGTGACTGATACTCCCAAAGTCATCATAAACGGCCGTAAAATTCTCATGATCGAGTGGGGCAAGCCGCGATTCATCAATAGCCTCAGTTACACGCCTATGGAACTGGCTGCACTGCCCAAAGCGTTTGGTTTGACGGAAACGAGAGGGTTCCATCCGCACAAACTGAAGTCCACCGACGAGCGCGGAAACGATGGCCGTTGCCCCGATCCCGAAACTGACGATCCTGGTAGGGTGAGCCCCGTGAAGCGCGATGAGTTCTACACGTGGTACGCTAGCCTGAGCCACTTGCCTCTCTGCCCAAAAACCGAGTTAGGAGAATACTGCAAACGCGATGGGACCGTCTTGCGGCAAGCCTGTATTAAGTTTCAGGAAATATCCATGGACGCCACGGGCGTATGTCTTTTTTCGAAACCGATAACGATCGCCGGTGCATGTTTTGACGCGTATCGAACCTCATCCATGAGCGACCAAGTGATAGGCGTTCTTCCGCGCAGAGGCTACGTGCATGCCGATGAGAGGAGCAAGAAAGCTCTGCAGTGGCTTTTGTGGAGGGAGAAGGAGGATGGGCTGCAGGGACCGATGTTGCACGCTGGGAGGGGGTGAGAGCGTCGAATCATCAAAAATCTGCGCGTCGTTGGGTATTATGATCGCGAAATCGATAGAGGGAATGGTTTAGACGTGAAAGACATCGTGTATCTATTCCACGGGTGTTATTGACTTGGGTGCACAAATTGCTTCGCGAATTGTCAGATGACGTTGCACGATCAACGGACGATGGATGCCAGGCGTGAGAGAACAAAGAATATTTCGAGCGCGATGGAAAATTCGGGGAAATACGAATGAGTAGAAGTCTGGGAGTGTGACGTCGACAGGACGATCGCAGAAGATCCGCGCTTCCGACAGTTCATGAAACTACCTCACCCTCGTCTCTCAAAAGTAACGATAAATCCGCGCGACCCGTTCTACGGAGGACGTACGAGCAATCTTGTAACGATACGAGAAACGGACGACGACGACAGTATTCACTATTACGATGTATGTTCGCTGTACCCGTGGGTTTGTAAATACGGCAAATTTCCGATAAGCCATCCGCACGTGTACATGGGCACAGACTGCTTCGGAATCACAGTTGACCAATTCGAGCATTTTAACGAAAAAGTTGAGGGACTGGTCAACTGTCTCGTTCTACCCCTACGAACCTGCTTCATCCCGTGCTACCTTACAGAGCTCAGAATAGGCTCATGTTCCCTCTGTGCAGATCCTGCTGTGAGGAGTTGAGACGGGGCGAGTGCGACCATACCAGAGATTCCAAGCGCACGCTATATGGTACATGGGTTTCCGATGAGCTCAAAAAAGCCGTGAGCTTAGGCTATAAGACCCTTTGCATAGACGTCATCTGGCAGTATGAGGGGACACAATACAACCCACATGCAGCGGTGCGAGATGACAAGACGCGCGGTCTCTTTGTGGAGTATGTCAACACATTTTTGAAAATGAAGCACGAGGCTGAGGGGTGGCCCGACCATTGCGTAGACGACGCGAGTGAGGACGCATATATCGAAGAATACTTCATTCACGAGGAAATCCGTCTCGATGGAAACAAGATTGAAAAGAATCCACGGCTGCGTTCTACGGCCAAGCTCCTTTTGAATAATCTGCGGGGCCGATTCGGTATGCGCGGCAATATGACAAAGACGGAGATCACTATTCTCATTTCCAAATTGGGAATTCATCATCGTAGTTAGCGTTTTCAGCCAATCCTATACATGAATCTCTCGTCAAAATCCGGAAAGTTCGTTGACTCCAGTGTCCTTTGTGGTTTTGCCATTCCGGATTCAAAATTTATTCAAAATCCTACAAAAAGTATTTTACAGTTTTTTTTGATACAACACGTCTTTCATGTCATTCCGAAAAACCATGGATGAATCGTAAATCCATCAAGAAGACGCAGTTTCACGTGATTTTCGAATGGAGGAATCGAATACATGATTACCGTCAAATTGGGTAAATTCGGTACGATTTCGTTACTTTTTATTTTCTTCGGCTCGGCATCTCAACATACATTGACAAAACCCACTCCTATTAGTGGTCAATCTCAAGCTTACAGTTTCAGCTTTCGATTGACGGGTTACAAAGTTTAATTTGATGAGTTTAAGCCGGAGCTATTAGCAGTTGAAGAAGTGTACCAAAGTTCGCTGCTAAATCAGCCATTTCGGAAAGAACTCCAATAAACGAGTACAATCGTTCACGCGGTATCTACGGTGGCTCAACACATTGTTTATGCGTGTGCAAAGAGAGGAGAATAGGTTTCAGAGCGATAGAATCGTTTCTCTTGCCGAACGCAGCTCTGAAAGTCATTTTTTAGGGGTGTACCAAAGTTGCGACCACTGTACCAAAGTTACCCAATTTGACGGTAATTCTAAATTCATCAATGAAAGAATTGGATTATTCTTCTATTCCATAAACAGTAACCACAAACACTTAAATGAAATTTTCCAACCTACTGTGAGATTCTGGAATTTGGTATCAATAGAATTTGGATTTCGCATCATGAATTCCTACAATATAAATTCTTCTCCGTGATCAAAGATCTAAAGAATTACTAAGTTGAAACCTCCAACCAATTAACAATTTTGAGTGGGAGATGCTGCTTTGCATTTCAGATTTCTGACGTGATTTTCATGTTTAATAATCTCAGACTACTTGAATACAATTTTCTTCCATCTTTTGCTCATAAAATTAGAATAACAAACATCTTTTAAATGATAGTAATCTGTTTCAAGGTAGTTATACACTAAAATACGAATTATACCAGAATGTCACCGAAGTTGGTGAGAATTTGATTCAAGTGTGAGTGAACACCTATACAAGATTTCAAAATGATTCATCGTCATTTACATGAAAATTCACACTCTTGAGTTGAGTCTCACAGTCGATCCCATATAAGCGTCTTGATCAAATTGACGAATTCTAATAGCTACCACTCCGAAACAAAACGGTCAATCATTTTGAAATTCTGCACAAGTGTTCATCGACACTTGAACTAAATTCTCACCAACTTCGATGATTTTCTCGTATATTTTGTATTTTAGTGTACCTTAAGACGGATAGAATTCAATATCTCCTCCAAGTAGAATGCCAACTGAGGAGACCACACAGATACATACACGTGCGCTCAAACACTCATACATGCACTCCCATGCTTACACTCTTACATGTGCGTTCACCACCAACCCCCTCCCACCTACCGCCCGCCACCCTCCATACTTAGTCCGCAATATTGAAGTGTGGAGCGCGAGATTAGAGGGGAGGAATCTTGCTGCTCTCCCAACCACTTGTGACAACACATATACACACATTCATACACACACATACACCTGCGCGCAAGCTCAAACGCACGCATGGTGGAAGAGACATATGGTGTGCTCACTTGGTGAACGCGTTTTCGTCCCGGTCTGCGCAGGGCCCACCGGCAGCCATCTTGGCGTACGAATTTCAAATTGCGACGAATTCCTTGTTAGTTGTCACAATTCAAAAAGTCTAAAATCGCGATTCACGGCCACTAGCAAATGTAAGTCTTCCTGGTTGAGGCTCGGTCATCAACAGAGTCACTCGCCTTCATGCAAACATCTAAGACATCTTATTATTATACAATGATCAAAAATCTTGGAACTTGGCGTGCGGACGATTGAATTGGCAATCAATAATAACAGTGCTACCAAATACTTCTAGATTGTGTGTGGAGTGGGATGGCGTAACATTCTTCATCATAGTGGGAAAAATCACAAGTCACAACAACTCCCATAACCCGAGCCTCCCTTGGGGGGCCGATGAATCAGTACAGCTATTGAACTGAAATATTGGTGGTACAGCATAGCTCCGTGGATAACCTTTTGCCTCACGATAAAGAGGTCGTGGGTTCAAACCCCACGTTGGCCCGAATTTTTTTTTTTTTCTACTATACTGTTTGATGCATCACTTCCAACTTTTTCAAACAAATCACTGTATATTTCCTCAATTTTTCAGCATTTGTCTCGTATCTATATCTCAGCATGAATTATAATTTGTCTATGAATATCTCTTCTCTCAAAATATTTTGAGTCTTCCGAAATAGTTCTATAAATATAATCATGAAACAATATTCCTAATGTTTGTAAAATTCTGTAATGCTCGTTCCGCTTTAAAGTTTTGAGCTCGGATAGCAAGCATATTTGAGAAATTTCTATGCACTCTTAATGGGAATTTGAGGCAAGATGGATAATTCCTTATTAAGAAATCCCAATATTAATAGAAATATTCCAAGAATGGCTGAAATACATTCGAGAAAAATTCTCAAAGATATAAAAATGTTTACAAAGTAATTTAAAAAAATGTTAAAGAGTGAAGTATTGAAGTAATCCTTGCTAGAAAAAATTCCTAATAAAGGGAGGTTTTTGTATTTTTTGAAGAAATTTGCGACCTCTTAAGTTTAACGCTGGAGGGTCTGTGGATAGGTATAACTCATGAAACAAATTGAACTCGGTTCAAACCATGTGAGCTATTAAACGCGGTCGAATTTCCCGCTATGTTGTGATTGGCCGGAAGGTCAAGATGGCGTACGATTGGGCCGGGAATCCCATTGGCTGAGGTGCTCGCGCGCAGCGCGAGCACACCATATGTCTCTTCCACCATCAACGCACGCATGCACACGCATGCATACACATCTACCCCCTCCCACCTACCAGCCGCCACTCTCCACATTCTTTCCGCACTCTCTGAAACAGGGGTGACAAGCGTGGTGCTTACCCTCCCCTCAAACCCCATCCAGCCATGCGCAGAGCGCGCCGTGACAAAGGTAAAGTCCCACCACTGGGTGGAGTCTCTCCGACTATTATCTGCAGGTCTGTTAACAAGAGGGGCTTGAGGGGATGGTAAGCACTACGCTCGTCACCCCTGCAGAAGAAACTGAAGAGTGGGGGGAGAGCGGTGTTCAAGGGTATATGAAGAACCGTGAAGAGCTGGCACGGCCAGAATTCATATGCATCCTTTGGTTTTTTTGTACGCTACCAACGTTAGACCATGAGGCTGCAGACTATTCTTAATCTTTCCTGAGAATTTTCCTTGATTCTTGCCCGAGACCGAAATCATTATTATATCGTCCGTTTTTGGACTTTTACCTTCCTCCTTTTGAAAGTACTCTCGGAAATTCAGCCCGTCTGATTGAAGAACCTAGGGGGTTTGATTGAAAAACAGGTATTGTTGAAGATTGAATCACGCAATGGTATCCGGTCGACTGTTACGTATGATATGGCTAGGAATTTTGCGGATCGGAATCCACTGCGGATCTTCGAAGGGAAAGGCAGATTCGAGACACTTGATGTGATTTGAGAATAAATTTCTTAGATTTAGATCGATAAGATTGTTCACGGATGATAATAAGTGTGTCGAATCCGTCTCACACCGCAACTGTTCTGGGGATCCCAATCCGCAGAAGTCGCATAGTCATACTGCCACAAACACCCGCGTGCGCAATCTGCTTGTAAACTGGTCGATGGAACTCGGAAACCCTTGTTCAAATGTTTCCAAGTAACGTATGTTTTCGATAGATAAATACAAATCACATGCTTTCAATTGGATAATATATACTATCTCCCATCCACGTATATTCGCTTTGGATTCTCCAATTCTCCAATATTTTTGCTCAGCAACGTCTATTGCGCTGTTTCTCTCTTATGGAGAGACTATTTATAACACTGCTCCACAGGTAATATAGGCATCGGTCATCAAGTATTTTGGTGAACTCTCGAATTCTCACAAATTACAGATACTCGCAGCGATATATTAGTCAGTCCAGAGAAGCTCGCAGATCGCGAATACCGTATCGCTGCAGGTCTATCCATACCTATAACAGCACAGCGAATACCCTATTGCCCTCCCAATGTCACTCACATACGCACATTCAAGCTAATACATTTGACTATATGTTTATCCGATATCTTTCAACATTTCAGTAAAATTCGAGTGTTTAGCTGAGCCTGATCTGCTTCAAATCGCATTCGTTCGTAAAGTTGTTGAAAAAGTAGTCACGGTGAAGACAGTCACGGTAAAGACATTTTGTTCGAAAATTGATCTCACGAGCGCTGTATGTCGCGGATCGCTTCGTCCGAATACATGGTATCTCTTTCCGATGGGATGTAGTTGTAAAAAAATTTGTGGGCCTCAATATTGTATAGGGCGCGAGAGACATGTGGCCACGGTAAAGACATTCCTCGTCTTGCAACGGAGAAAACGAGAATTATCGGTGTACTGTGAGCCGATTATAAACTATTGTGACGGACAAGCCGTCACAGCCGAAATTATTAAAATCTTTCGTCGCCATCTCGAGCCAGCAAACCAGAAGTATAGGTATTAACCCCCAGATACTTCTTTTTTTGTTGAGGTGCTGGCTCGAGAGGACGACGACGGCGAGCGACGAGAGAGCTGGACCAGCGGAGGCAGTGCGGGCATGCCTACACGCAGGCAGCCCCTTCTACACCCCGGACAGCCGCGGTAGCCGCACAAGAGGCTGCCCCGGGTGAGCAGTCGACGGGACGCGGTTTCTACAGTTGGGTGGCCCGGAGGGCTCCCCCAGGGCCCCGAAGCCCTGTCTGGCCCTAACACCGGCCCTCCCACACCCCACGGACATGCTGCTCCTCGACACCATGCCCCGGGGCAAGTGTGTACACACCGGCGTGCGGACGACGGCGATGATGTCCAGGTATCCGTCCGTTGTATTTTCGTGGCCACGACCGCCCGGGTGTGGCCCGGATTTACATGCCCGCAGTGCCGCCGCATCTCGTCCACCGCCAGTCAGCTGTCTGCTCTTGCCGCGTGTACCGGCCTGTCCGTCATCGCCGTCTTGCGCTGGGTCACCCGGGCCTACCCGCGTCCGTGTGATGGTCACTCGTGTCGTGGGTGACCGCTCCAGGGCCGCATCGATGGTGCGCGGGTGTGCGGTTCACCAAGTGTACGTTGTACACATGCAACAAGTGGTGCATGTGCCACTCAACCTCGTCGCTGCCAGCCTGCGCGCCTACCCGGGCTGCAGCAGATGGGGCACACGCCCGTATGGCCAGCAGCCCGGGCAGGGCGTCCACAACATCACCACGTCCAACTGTGTCCTGCGGCTGCCCACCCGTCGTCGCCCCGTCCGTGCATACATTCTCATCGCGGTGTCAAAACACACCCAATTCGTACCCTCGCTCACCCGGGAGCGAGGGCCTCGTCCGTTGCCATCGTCGCCGTCGTCCGCACGCCGGTGTGTACACACTTGCCCCGGGGCATGGTGTCGAGGAGCAGCATGTCCGTGGGGTGTGGGAGGGCCGGTGTTAGGGCCAGACAGGGCTTCGGGGCCCTGGGGGAGCCCTCCGAGCCACCCAACTGTAGAAACCGCGTCCCGTCGACTGCTCACCCGGGGCAGCCTCTTGTGCGGCTACCGCGGCTGTCCAGGGTGTAGAAGGGGCTGCCTGCGTGTAGGCATGCCCGCACTGCCTCCGCTGGTCCAGCTCTCTCGTCGCTCGCCGTCGTCGTCCTCTCGAGCCAGCACCTCAACAAAAAAAGAAGTATCTGGGGGTTAATACCTATACTTCTGGTTTGCTGGCTCGAGACGGCGACGAGAGATTTTAATAATTTCGGCTGTGACGGCTTGTCCGTCACATTACCCCCCACTAAGGGGGGGGCGGGGGTCCTCCGGAAGGGAGTGGTCTTGCCGAAAATTAGGTGGCGCATTCTCGCCTCAAGATTCTCTCGTCGCTGCCTCGTCCAAGCAGAATCAAAATCAAAATCGTATGATATATTCATCAATATGGGAATCATCACCCGCTCGCTCTCTCGCACAACCACACTGAAGGGAAATTACTCTACTGGCTGTCCTACAACTCTAGGAAAATCGGGAAAACTGTCCCGATTTTCGGGGAACGAGGTCCCCCGGGAGTCCAGTTTGTCCGCGGGCACGACGATTGCCCTCCGCGACGCGCGAGGCTCTTCGCACACCCGACGAGAGAATCTAAGGAAAATAGCAAGACCACTCACCGTTTGATGCCATTGTCCGTTGCTTGATTATTTTTCCTTGCTCCGTCCAAATGTGACGTCCCACAATTACACGAGTCCAATCACAGCAGCTACTACTCGTCCTGGGCAACCGGAACTCCTGGGGGACTCGCGGCTGGGCACGTACTCCGAATTAAAAGCGCGAGCGCGACTAGTACGTGTGTACTGCACCGGGTCAGATATACAAGTGTCACAACGGCCGTTTCATCTTCACCAAAAGCTCGCCTTCGTCTTCCCCAAAGAGAAGCTTTCTGATTGGTCCGTCCAATTTTACCGGAACACTGGCAGCGCTAACTGGTGGTTGAGCGCGCCAAATATTCAAGTCCAGTCCACTATACTCGTTCCATGCCGTAGCTCAGATTCTACGAAATTCGCTTCAAGTCCGTCAATTGCAGTATATACGGTCCCGATGCCTCCACCCAGAGAATATTCTGTCCCACTCACGCGCATGCACCGGAAAAATACATGCGGAGGCATCGCGGACTTGCGCTTGCCGTAACTCCACGCTTTCACCTCGTATAGCCCTTATACATGTCCGTGAATATCTATATCTAGTCCGTATTGCAGCAGTATATCTATATATACTCGAGGCTGCCCATAGCAAAATGATATCAAGTCCGCATGGCCGCAGTATATCTATATATATGCTGCGCATAGTCCCATTGCAACATACTCATGTGTGCATAGCCCTAAGTACATGTAAATATCGTCCGCAAGTCCACATTTGCCCAGTGGCCGTTGTCCAGGTATCCGTCCGTTGTATTTTCGTGGCCACGACCGCCCGGGTGTGGCCCGGATTTACATGCCCGCAGTGCCGCCGCATCTCGTCCACCGCCAGTCAGCTGTCTGCTCTTGCCGCGTGTACCGGCCTGTCCGTCATCGCCGTCTTGCGCTGGGTCACCCGGGCCTACCCGCGTCCGTGTGATGGTCACTCGTGTCGTGGGTGACCGCTCCAGGGCCGCATCGATGGTGCGCGGGTGTGCGGTTCACCAAGTGTACGTTGTACACATGCAACAAGTGGTGCATGTGCCACTCAACCTCGTCGCTGCCAGCCTGCGCGCCTACCCGGGCTGCAGCAGATGGGGCACACGCCCGTATGGCCAGCAGCCCGGGCAGGGCGTCCACAACATCACCACGTCCAACTGTGTCCTGCGGCTGCCCACCCGTCGTCGCCCCGTCCGTGCATACATTCTCATCGCGGTGTCAAAACACACCCAATTCGTACCCTCGCTCACCCGGGAGCGAGGGCCTCGTCCGTTGCCATCGTCGCCGTCGTCCGCACGCCGGTGTGTACACACTTGCCCCGGGGCATGGTGTCGAGGAGCAGTATGTCCGTGGGGTGTGGGAGGGCCGGTGTTAGGGCCAGACAGGGCTTCGGGGCCCTGGGGGAGCCCTCCGAGCCACCCAACTGTAGAAACCGCGTCCCGTCGACTGCTCACCCGGGGCAGCCTCTTGTGCGGCTACCGCGGCTGTCCAGGGTGTAGAAGGGGCTGCCTGCGTGTAGGCATGCCCGCACTGCCTCCGCTGGTCCAGCTCTCTCGTCGCTCGCCGTCGTCGTCCTCTCGAGCCAGCACCTCAACAAAAAAAGAAGTATCTGGGGGTTAATACCTATACTTCTGGTTTGCTGGCTCGAGACGGCGACGAGAGATTTTAATAATTTCGGCTGTGACGGCTTGTCCGTCACATTACCCCCCACTAAGGGGGGGCGGGGGTCCTCCGGAAGGGAGTGGTCTTGCCGAAAATTAGGTGGCGCATTCTCGCCTCAAGATTCTCTCGTCGCTGCCTCGTCCAAGCAGAATCAAAATCAAAATCGTATGATATATTCATCAATATGGGAATCATCACCCGCTCGCTCTCTCGCACAACCACACTGAAGGGAAATTACTCTACTGGCTGTCCTACAACTCTAGGAAAATCGGGAAAACTGTCCCGATTTTCGGGGAACGAGGTCCCCCGGGAGTCCAGTTTGTCCGCGGGCACGACGATTGCCCTCCGCGACGCGCGAGGCTCTTCGCACACCCGACGAGAGAATCTAAGGAAAATAGCAAGACCACTCACCGTTTGATGCCATTGTCCGTTGCTTGATTATTTTTCCTTGCTCCGTCCAAATGTGACGTCCCACAATTACACGAGTCCAATCACAGCAGCTACTACTCGTCCTGGGCAACCGGAACTCCTGGGGGACTCGCGGCTGGGCACGTACTCCGAATTAAAAGCGCGAGCGCGACTAGTACGTGTGTACTGCACCGGGTCAGATATACAAGTGTCACAACGGCCGTTTCATCTTCACCAAAAGCTCGCCTTCGTCTTCCCCAAAGAGAAGCTTTCTGATTGGTCCGTCCAATTTTACCGGAACACTGGCAGCGCTAACTGGTGGTTGAGCGCGCCAAATATTCAAGTCCAGTCCACTATACTCGTTCCATGCCGTAGCTCAGATTCTACGAAATTCGCTTCAAGTCCGTCAATTGCAGTATATACGGTCCCGATGCCTCCACCCAGAGAATATTCTGTCCCACTCACACGCATGCACCGCAGAAATACATGCGGAGGCATCGCGGACTTGCGCTTGCCGTAACTCCACGCTTTCACCTCGTATAGCCCTTATACATGTCCGTGAATATCTATATCTAGTCCGTATTGCAGCAGTATATCTATATATACTCGAGGCTGCCCATAGCAAAATGATATCAAGTCCGCATGGCCGCAGTATATCTATATATATGCTGCGCATAGTCCCATTGCAACATACTCATGTGTGCATAGCCCTAAGTACATGTAAATATCGTCCGCAAGTCCACATTTGCCCAGTGGCCGTTGTCCAGGTATCCGTCCGTTGTATTTTCGTGGCCACGACCGCCCGGGTGTGGCCCGGATTTACATGCCCGCAGTGCCGCCGCATCTCGTCCACCGCCAGTCAGCTGTCTGCTCTTGCCGCGTGTACCGGCCTGTCCGTCATCGCCGTCTTGCGCTGGGTCACCCGGGCCTACCCGCGTCCGTGTGATGGTCACTCGTGTCGTGGGTGACCGCTCCAGGGCCGCATCGATGGTGCGCGGGTGTGCCGTTCACCAAGTGTACGTTGTACACATGCAACAAGTGGTGCATGTGCCACTCAACCTCGTCGCTGCCAGCCTGCGCGCCTACCCGGGCTGCAGCAGATGGGGCACACGCCCGTATGGCCAGCAGCCCGGGCAGGGCGTCCACAACATCACCACGTCCAACTGTGTCCTGCGGCTGCCCACCCGTCGTCGCCCCGTCCGTGCATACATTCTCATCGCGGTGTCAAAACACACCCAATTCGTACCCTCGCTCACCCGGGAGCGAGGGCCTCGTCCGTTGCCATCGTCGCCGTCGTCCGCACGCCGGTGTGTACACACTTGCCCCGGGGCATGGTGTCGAGGAGCAGCATGTCCGTGGGGTGTGGGAGGGCCGGTGTTAGGGCCAGACAGGGCTTCGGGGCCCTGGGGGAGCCCTCCGAGCCACCCAACTGTAGAAACCGCGTCCCGTCGACTGCTCACCCGGGGCAGCCTCTTGTGCGGCTACCGCGGCTGTCCAGGGTGTAGAAGGGGCTGCCTGCGTGTAGGCATGCCCGCACTGCCTCCGCTGGTCCAGCTCTCTCGTCGCTCGCCGTCGTCGTCCTCTCGAGCCAGCACCTCAACAAAAAAAGAAGTATCTGGGGGTTAATACCTATACTTCTGGTTTGCTGGCTCGAGACGGCGACGAGAGATTTTAATAATTTCGGCTGTGACGGCTTGTCCGTCACATTACCCCCCACTAAGGGGGGGCGGGGGTCCTCCGGAAGGGAGTGGTCTTGCCGAAAATTAGGTGGCGCATTCTCGCCTCAAGATTCTCTCGTCGCTGCCTCGTCCAAGCAGAATCAAAATCAAAATCGTATGATATATTCATCAATATGGGAATCATCACCCGCTCGCTCTCTCGCACAACCACACTGAAGGGAAATTACTCTACTGGCTGTCCTACAACTCTAGGAAAATCGGGAAAACTGTCCCGATTTTCGGGGAACGAGGTCCCCCGGGAGTCCAGTTTGTCCGCGGGCACGACGATTGCCCTCCGCGACGCGCGAGGCTCTTCGCACACCCGACGAGAGAATCTAAGGAAAATAGCAAGACCACTCACCGTTTGATGCCATTGTCCGTTGCTTGATTATTTTTCCTTGCTCCGTCCAAATGTGACGTCCCACAATTACACGAGTCCAATCACAGCAGCTACTACTCGTCCTGGGCAACCGGAACTCCTGGGGGACTCGCGGCTGGGCACGTACTCCGAATTAAAAGCGCGAGCGCGACTAGTACGTGTGTACTGCACCGGGTCAGATATACAAGTGTCACAACGGCCGTTTCATCTCCACCAAAAGCTCGCCTTCGTCTTCCCCAAAGAGAAGCTTTCTGATTGGTCCGTCCAATTTTACCGGAACACTGGCAGCGCTAACTGGTGGTTGAGCGCGCCAAATATTCAAGTCCAGTCCACTATACTCGTTCCATGCCGTAGCTCAGATTCTACGAAATTCGCTTCAAGTCCGTCAATTGCAGTATATACGGTCCCGATGCCTCCACCCAGAGAATATTCTGTCCCACTCACGCGCATGCACCGGAGAAATACATGCGGAGGCATCGCGGACTTGCGCTTGCCGTAACTCCACGCTTTCACCTCGTATAGCCCTTATACATGTCCGTGAATATCTATATCTAGTCCGTATTGCAGCAGTATATCTATATATACTCGAGGCTGCCCATAGCAAAATGATATCAAGTCCGCATGGCCGCAGTATATCTATATATATGCTGCGCATAGTCCCATTGCAACATACTCATGTGTGCATAGCCCTAAGTACATGTAAATATCGTCCGCAAGTCCACATTTGCCCAGTGGCCGTTGTCCAGGTATCCGTCCGTTGTATTTTCGTGGCCACGACCGCCCGGGTGTGGCCCGGATTTACATGCCCGCAGTGCCGCCGCATCTCGTCCACCGCCAGTCACCTGTCTGCTCTTGCCGCGTGTACCGGCCTGTCCGTCATCGCCGTCTTGCGCTGGGTCACCCGGGCCTACCCGTGTCCGTGTGATGGTCACTCGTGTCGTGGGTGACCGCTCCAGGGCCGCATCGATGGTGCGCGGGTGTGCGGTTCACCAAGTGTACGTTGTACACATGCAACAAGTGGTGCATGTGCCACTCAACCTCGTCGCTGCCAGCCTGCGCGCCTACCCGGGCTGCAGCAGATGGGGCACACGCCCGTATGGCCAGCAGCCCGGGCAGGGCGTCCACAACATCACCACGTCCAACTGTGTCCTGCGGCTGCCCACCCGTCGTCGCCCCGTCCGTGCATACATTCTCATCGCGGTGTCAAAACACACCCAATTCGTACCCTCGCTCACCCGGGAGCGAGGGCCTCGTCCGTTGCCATCGTCGCCGTCGTCCGCACACCGGTGTGTACACACTTGCCCCGGGGCATGGTGTCGAGGAGCAGCATGTCCGTGGGGTGTGGGAGGGCCGGTGTTAGGGCCAGACAGGGCTTCGGGGCCCTGGGGGAGCCCTCCGGGCCACCCAACTGTAGAAACCGCGTCCCGTCGACTGCTCACCCGGGGCAGCCTCTTGTGCGGCTACCGCGGCTGTCCAGGGTGTAGAAGGGGCTGCCTGCGTGTAGGCATGAACGCACTGCCTCCGCTGGTCCAGCTCTCTCGTCGCTCGCCGTCGTCGTCCTCTCGAGCCAGCACCTCAACAAAAAAAGAAGTATCTGGGGGTTAATACCTATACTTCTGGTTTGCTGGCTCGAGACGGCGACGAGAGATTTTAATAATTTCGGCTGTGACGGCTTGTCCGTCACATTACCCCCCACTAAGGGGGGGGGGGGGTCCTCCGGAAGGGAGTGGTCTTGCCGAAAATTAGGTGGCGCATTCTCGCCTCAAGATTCTCTCGTCGCTGCCTCGTCCAAGCAGAATCAAAATCAAAATCGTATGATATATTCATCAATATGGGAATCATCACCCGCTCGCTCTCTCGCACAACCACACTGAAGGGAAATTACTCTACTGGCTGTCCTACAACTCTAGGAAAATCGGGAAAACTGTCCCGATTTTCGGGGAACGAGGTCCCCCGGGAGTCCAGTTTGTCCGCGGGCACGACGATTGCCCTCCGCGACGCGCGAGGCTCTTCGCACACCCGACGAGAGAATCTAAGGAAAATAGCAAGACCACTCACCGTTTGATGCCATTGTCCGTTGCTTTATTATTTTTCCTTGCTCCGTCCAAATGTGACGTCCCACAATTACACGAGTCCAATCACAGCAGCTACTACTCGCCCTGGGCAACCGGAACTCCTGGGGGACTCGCGGCTGGGCACGTGCTCCGAATTAAAAGCGCGAGCGCGACTAGTACGTGTGTACTGCACCGGGTCAGATATACAAGTGTCACAACGGCCGTTTCATCTTCACCAAAAGCTCGCCTTCGTCTTCCCCAAAGAGAAGCTTTCTGATTGGTCCGTCCAATTCTACCGGAACACTGGCAGCGCTAACTGGTGGTTGAGCACGCCAAATATTCAAGTCCAGTCCACTATACTCGTTCCATGCCATAGCTCAGATTCTACGAAATTCGCTTCAAGTCCGTCAATTGCAGTATATACGGTCCCGATGCCTCCACCCAGAGAATATTCTGTCCCACTCACGCGCATGCACCGCAGAAATACATGCGGAGGCATCGCGGACTTGCGCTTGCCGTAACTCCACGCTTTCACCTCGTATAGCCCTTATACATGTCCGTGAATATCTATATCTAGTCCGTATTGCAGCAGTATATCTATATATACTCGAGGCTGCCCATAGCAAAATGATATCAAGTCCGCATGGCCGCAGTATATCTATATATATGCTGCGCATAGTCCCATTGCAACATACTCATGTGTGCATAGCCCTAAGTACATGTAAATATCGTCCGCAAGTCCACATTTGCCCAGTGGCCGTTGTCCAGGTATCCGTCCGTTGTATTTTCGTGGCCACGACCGCCCGGGTGTGGCCCGGATTTACATGCCCGCAGTGCCGCCGCATCTCGTCCACCGCCAGTCAGCTGTCTGCTCTTGCCGCGTGTACCGGCCTGTCCGTCATCGCCGTCTTGCGCTGGGTCACCCGGGCCTACCCGCGTCCGTGTGATGGTCACTCGTGTCGTGGGTGACCGCTCCAGGGCCGCATCGATGGTGCGCGGGTGTGCGGTTCACCAAGTGTACGTTGTACACATGCAACAAGTGGTGCATGTGCCATTCAACCTCGTCGCTGCCAGCCTGCGCGCCTACCCGGGCTGCAGCAGATGGGGCACACGCCCGTATGGCCAGCAGCCCGGGCAGGGCGTCCACAACATCACCACGTCCAACTGTGTCCTGCGGCTGCCCACCCGTCGTCGCCCCGTCCGTGCATACATTCTCATCGCGGTGTCAAAACACACCCAATTCGTACCCTCGCTCACCCGGGAGCGAGGGCCTCGTCCGTTGCCATCGTCGCCGTCGTCCGCACACCGGTGTGTACACACTTGCCCCGGGGCATGGTGTCGAGGAGCAGCATTTCCGTGGGGTGTGGGAGGGCCGGTGTTAGGGCCAGACAGGGCTTCGGGGCCCTGGGGGAGCCCTCCGGGCCACCCAACTGTAGAAACCGCGTCCCGTCGACTGCTCACCCGGGGCAGCCTCTTGTGCGGCTACCGCGGCTGTCCGGGGTGTAGAAGGGGCTGCCTGCGTGTAGGCATGCCCGCACTGCCTCCGCTGGTCCAGCTCTCTCGTCGCTCGCCGTCGTCGTCCTCTCGAGCCAGCACCTCAACAAAAAAAGAAGTATCTGAGGGTTAATACCTATACTTCTGGTTTGCTGGCTCGAGACGGCGACGAGAGATTTTAATAATTTCGGCTGTGACGGCTTGTCCGTCACATTACCCCCCACTAAGGGGGGGGGGTCCTCCGGAAGGGAGTGGTCTTGCCGAAAATTAGGTGGCGCATTCTCGCCTCAAGATTCTCTCGTCGCTGCCTCGTCCAAGCAGAATCAAAATCAAAATCGTATGATATATTCATCAATATGGGAATCATCACCCGCTCGCTCTCTCGCACAACCACACTGAAGGGAAATTACTCTACTGGCTGTCCTACAACTCTAGGAAAATCGGGAAAACTGTCCCGATTTTCGGGGAACGAGGTCCCCCGGGAGTCCAGTTTGTCCGCGGGCACGACGATTGCCCTCCGCGACGCGCGAGGCTCTTCGCACACCCGACGAGAGAATCTAAGGAAAATAGCAAGACCACTCACCGTTTGATGCCATTGTCCGTTGCTTGATTATTTTTCCTTGCTCCGTCCAAATGTGACGTCCCACAATTACACGAGTCCAATCACAGCAGCTACTACTCGTCCTGGGCAACCGGAACTCCTGGGGGACTCGCGGCTGGGCACGTGCTCCGAATTAAAAGCGCGAGCGCGACTAGTACGTGTGTACTGCACCGGGTCAGATATACAAGTGTCACAACGGCCGTTTCATCTTCACCAAAAGCTCGCCTTCGTCTTCCCCAAAGAGAAGCTTTCTGATTGGTCCGTCCAATTTTACCGGAACACTGGCAGCGCTAACTGGTGGTTGAGCGCGCCAAATATTCAAGTCCAGTCCACTATACTCGTTCCATGCCGTAGCTCAGATTCTACGAAATTCGCTTCAAGTCCGTCAATTGCAGTATATACGGTCCCGATGCCTCCACCCAGAGAATATTCTGTCCCACTCACGCGCATGCACCGCAGAAATACATGCGGAGGCATCGCGGACTTGCGCTTGCCGTAACTCCACGCTTTCACCTCGTATAGCCCTTATACATGTCCGTGAATATCTATATCTAGTCCGTATTGCAGCAGTATATCTATATATACTCGAGGCTGCCCATAGCAAAATGATATCAAGTCCGCATGGCCGCAGTATATCTATATATATGCTGCGCATAGTCCCATTGCAACATACTCATGTGTGCATAGCCCTAAGTACATGTAAATATCGTCCGCAAGTCCACATTTGCCCAGTGGCCGTTGTCCAGGTATCCGTCCGTTGTATTTTCGTGGCCACGACCGCCCGGGTGTGGCCCGGATTTACATGCCCGCAGTGCCGCCGCATCTCGTCCACCGCCAGTCAGCTGTCTGCTCTTGCCGCGTGTACCGGCCTGTCCGTCATCGCCGTCTTGCGCTGGGTCACCCGGGCCTACCCGCGTCCGTGTGATGGTCACTCGTGTCGTGGGTGACCGCTCCAGGGCCGCATCGATGGTGCGCGGGTGTGCGGTTCACCAAGTGTACGTTGTACACATGCAACAAGTGGTGCATGTGCCATTCAACCTCGTCGCTGCCAGCCTGCGCGCCTACCCGGGCTGCAGCAGATGGGGCACACGCCCGTATGGCCAGCAGCCCGGGCAGGGCGTCCACAACATCACCACGTCCAACTGTGTCCTGCGGCTGCCCACCCGTCGTCGCCCCGTCCGTGCATACATTCTCATCGCGGTGTCAAAACACACCCAATTCGTACCCTCGCTCACCCGGGAGCGAGGGCCTCGTCCGTTGCCATCGTCGCCGTCGTCCGCACGCCGGTGTGTACACAGTTGCCCCGGGGCATGGTGTCGAGGAGCAGCATTTCCGTGGGGTGTGGGAGGGCCGGTGTTAGGGCCAGACAGGGCTTCGGGGCCCTGGGGGAGCCCTCCGGGCCACCCAACTGTAGAAACCGCGTCCCGTCGACTGCTCACCCGGGGCAGCCTCTTGTGCGGCTACCGCGGCTGTCCGGGGTGTAGAAGGGGCTGCCTGCGTGTAGGCATGCCCGCACTGCCTCCGCTGGTCCAGCTCTCTCGTCGCTCGCCGTCGTCGTCCTCTCGAGCCAGCACCTCAACAAAAAAAGAAGTATCTGGGGGTTAATACCTATACTTCTGGTTTGCTGGCTCGAGACGGCGACGAGAGATTTTAATAATTTCGGCTGTGACGGCTTGTCCGTCACATTACCCCCCACTAAGGGGGGGGGGGTCCTCCGGAAGGGAGTGGTCTTGCCGAAAATTAGGTGGCGCATTCTCGCCTCAAGATTCTCTCGTCGCTGCCTCGTCCAAGCAGAATCAAAATCAAAATCGTATGATATATTCATCAATATGGGAATCATCACCCGCTCGCTCTCTCGCACAACCACACTGAAGGGAAATTACTCTACTGGCTGTCCTACAACTCTAGGAAAATCGGGAAAACTGTCCCGATTTTCGGGGAACGAGGTCCCCCGGGAGTCCAGTTTGTCCGCGGGCACGACGATTGCCCTCCGCGACGCGCGAGGCTCTTCGCACACCCGACGAGAGAATCTAAGGAAAATAGCAAGACCACTCACCGTTTGATGCCATTGTCCGTTGCTTGATTATTTTTCCTTGCTCCGTCCAAATGTGACGTCCCACAATTACACGAGTCCAATCACAGCAGCTACTACTCGTCCTGGGCAACCGGAACTCCTGGGGGACTCGCGGCTGGGCACGTGCTCCGAATTAAAAGCGCGAGCGCGACTAGTACGTGTGTACTGCACCGGGTCAGATATACAAGTGTCACAACGGCCGTTTCATCTTCACCAAAAGCTCGCCTTCGTCTTCCCCAAAGAGAAGCTTTCTGATTGGTCCGTCCAATTTTACCGGAACACTGGCAGCGCTAACTGGTGGTTGAGCGCGCCAAATATTCAAGTCCAGTCCACTATACTCGTTCCATGCCGTAGCTCAGATTCTACGAAATTCGCTTCAAGTCCGTCAATTGCAGTATATACGGTCCCGATGCCTCCACCCAGAGAATATTCTGTCCCACTCACGCGCATGCACCGCAGAAATACATGCGGAGGCATCGCGGACTTGCGCTTGCCGTAACTCCACGCTTTCACCTCGTATAGCCCTTATACATGTCCGTGAATATCTATATCTAGTCCGTATTGCAGCAGTATATCTACAACATGTTTCAGAATTCGCGTACACCCCGAAAAAATTAGGTAGCGGTGATTTTGTTATTTCGATTGGTGAGATCGAGAGATTTTGTTACGGTTTCCTGAGTTTGTAACTGTCGTATGAAAAAACGTATTTTTTAGCGTTATTTCGGTAACGCTTGGCGTGTAATGCTTAACGGCTAGCATTACACGAAAGCGTTACATTGTGTATTCTGCTTGGTTATGGCTCGCAGGGTTGTGTTTGTCGGCTGCTCTTGTGTTGATTGTGAACCGTGATTTTTCTGTGCGAGCTGTTGGCGTCGGGAAATTAAAAATCAATTCGGTGTGTTGTGCGTGTTTGAGCGTTCGCGTTTTTGTGAGAGCTGTGTCTTCGGCGGGTGCGGTGCAGCGGCATTGCATGATTACAAGAGCGCTTCTGCAGGGGCAACGACGCAGTGCTTTTCATGTTCGAGTTTACGTACGAGTATTGTGGGAGTCGCGGAGAGTGTTGTGAAATAATAAGATGTGTGGAATCGTGTTACGAGGCATGCGTCGTGACTGCCGACAAGCAGATAACCGTGACCTTGGCCGCCGCAGCAGAAGGTCTGCATGACGTATCGTAGCAGACATCTCGTCGCAGATCAGATTATGCGACGTGTCTGCTGCGAGCCATGTTTTCGGTGCACCAATTGCATGGCCCGCGACCGGCTTATGCGAGATGATGCCTTGTGTTTGTGTTGTCTTTAATTTTTTTCGTCGGTCGAGGAGCATTCCTGTCAAATTGCCTCGGTGGGGGTGTTTGTTTTCTGCTGTGACGCGTGGCTTGAGTTGTTGTCTGCGGAGGCACAGTGCAGACAAGGTAGCGGAGTCAATGCGGATCGCGCTATTTTAAGTTCTCCGAGTGACCCTTTTGCTCGCGAAAGGTCATGCCTCATTTCTTCACTTAGGCTGGGGGATTAGCCGATTCAATCGACCTGATTTGGAGTTTCGGCAGTGATCCTCTACTTAAGTGCAAGAGATTGGTGCTTTCGAGGTGAGTCAAAGGAGTTGGGTTTCGCGTATGCGATAAATCGTACGATACGTGCCATCATTTTTCGCGCGCGCTCAATTACTGAATCATCGCGTTTGCAAGAAATTGTCCTGATCCCGTTTTTTCTTCTTTCATTTTCAACATGAGCCTCGCATACGCTATGGCCCAACTCGCTCATGCACGACAGCAATCTCAGCGTCAACCATAACATTTTAGTTTATACTCGCGTATGATAATTTCGACAATTTATCGGGTGTTCGTTTTCCCTTTGCGCAGTCCAGATGTGCGCAATGATACGGATAATTTTCGTGTGCGCGGGCGACTTTCCTCTTCGCGCATGCGAGAGCTGCCATTCTCTAACTTGTCTGTCGAGGTAATTTCGAATTTCGCGCGCGCTATGTGAGTAATTCTCGCGTACGCGAAAGATATCAATCCAAGCTCGACTGCCACGAGTTTTGAACTTTTGCGTGCTGGAGTGGAAAATCTTTTCATAACGGGTTCAAATTATTTTTCCTAGGTAATTGAGTCAATTTGGAAAAGAAGAGGTCCCTTGATATTTATTCCTATGTTTCATCATTTTTCTCGCTCACGCGAAATTTTTGGCACGTTGCCTTGCAATGTTTTCGCGTATGCGAAATTCCTCGCGCACGCGTCATAATGTTTTGTGTACCCAATAATTGAGTATTTTACTCTTTGTGTCAGCGTTAAAGAATACGGTTCACGCAGACTCGCTAGCTGTTCGCGCATGCGAAGGGTACCCTCGTCCTTTTGATTGGAGATAGAGCAAATTCCACGTTATTGTTGCGTACGCGAAGACGAAAAGTCTTCGCGTAAGCCAAAGTGTGCTCTCCTCGCTCTCGCGAAATTTTCGGCACGGTGCCTTGCAATTTTTTCGCGTACGCGAAATTTTTGCGCACGCGTAATAGTGTTCCACGTACCCAAAAATTGAGTATTTTGCTCTCCGTGTCAGCGTTAGCGAATACGGTTCACGCAGACTCGCTAGCTGTTCGTGCACGCGAAGTGTACCCTCGTACTTCGGATTGAAGGAAGAGCAAATTCCACGTCATTGTCGCGTACTTGGGAACAGAAAGTCTTCGCGTAAGCGATAGTGTACTCTCCCCGCTCACGCGAAATTTTCGGCACGATGACTTGCAATTTCTTCGCGTACGCGGAATTTCTCGCGCACGCGTAATAGTGTTTCGTGTACCCACCGTTCGGAAATTTTGCTTCCCGAGTTAGCGTGAGCAAATGCGGTCACGCAGACCCGCTAGCTGTTCGCGCACGCCAAAGGTTCCCTCGTACTTGAAAATGTATTATGGATCCCTGAGCCTTTGCGGCAATGCACGGATCTCTCCGTGGGCTAAAATAATGAGTTATTGATATGGTTATTGATTGCAATGATTCGTATCATCGCAGAACTCGCGGAACCCCGATCCAAACTCTGAATTTCAGTCAATTGTGACCTCATCGGATGCAGAATCTCGCAAATGAAAACATGATATTTTTCCCCTTATTCCTGATGCCAATGCACCAATCTCTTCGACAGTTTAAATGATGAGAAAGAGCAATCATGCAACTCATCACTGTTACGGGTGCAAGCTACACAGGCGCCCTTACTTCAAGTGTATCACATATAAGGACCGCCGCACACTATTAAAAAAAAATGGCCACGGGACAATACTAATTGCCTCGTGAAAACAGGCGATTTTCGGACTTTTCAACAGGGCATTTTGTAGCTTTTTACGTCTAGTTTCTGAATCCTTTTCCCTCGAGATGCCCCAGAGTGGTCTGTGAGGGTGGCATCCTCCAGAACGAAAAAAAGTGAAAAAAGCCGACCAAAAAAGTGGTTTTACTCGAAGGGGATGCATTTTGAGCTAAAAGTGAAGATAACCCAAATTGTAGATTTTTGTCCGACAAATCAAAAACCATTGCCAGTTTTTCAGAAAATTCACATTTTGGGGGGGTTTTCGGTCGTTTTTGGGGTTTTTGGGGGGTTTTGGGGGATTTTGGGGGGTATTTTGGACACTCACGAAAAATCTGACCACGTCAATCGAAAGAACGGGAAATTTTACGTCGAAATATGTGTTTTTAAAAATTTTCAGATTTTTGTGAAATTATTCCCAGCGGGACATACAGATTCAGACCCCATTTTACCTATTTAGTCAAGACTGAGCCAATAATCATGATTTGAATCTAGGTTCCGCGAGTTCTGCAATGATGAGAGTCATTTGAGTGTATTGTGGTGTCAATTACCCACAATTTGCGCCCAAGCAGAGCTCTGTACATTGCCGCCAAGGATTGGGAGACTCGATTTTAGCCGGGCCACTACGATTTTTCACCTATTTTCATCACAAGATCGAGATTTGAACCTAGGTTCCGCGAGTTCTGCAATAATGAAAGTCATTTGAGTGTATTGTGGTGTCAATTACCTACAATTTGCACCCAAGCAGAGCTCTGTACATTGCCGCCAAGGCCCAGGAGGACCGATATGTGATCAACGAATTCCATCGCGAGATTCATCACGATTCTTTCACTATATTGATCACGAGTAGGCCGAAAATCTCTATCTGAATCCGAGTTTTGCGAGTTCTGCAATGATGAAAGTCATCTAAGTGTATTGTGGTGTCAATTACCCACAATTTGCGCCCAAGCAGAGCTCTGTACATTGCCGCCAAGGCCCAGGAGGGCCGACATTGTGATCAACGAATTCCATCACGAGATTCATCACAAGATCGAGATTTGAATCTTGGTTCCGCGAGTTCTGCAATTACAAAAGTCATTCGAGTGTATTGTGGTGTCAATTACCTACAATTTGCGCCCAAGCAGAGCTCTGTACATTGCCGCCAAGGCCCAGGAGGACCGATATTGTGATCAACGAATTCCATCGCGAGATTCATCACGATTCTTTCAGTATATTGATCACGAGTAGGCCGAAAATCTCTATCTAAATCCGAGTTTCGCGAGTTCTGCAATAATGGAAGTCATTTGAGTGTATTGTGGTGTCAATTACCCACAATTTGAGCCCAAGCAGAGCTCTGTACATTGCCGTCAAGGATTCGGAGACTCGATTTTAGCCGGGCCACTACGATTTTTCACCTATTTTCATCACAAGATCGAGATTTGAATCTAGGTTCCGCGAGTTCTGCAATAGTGAAATTTATTTGAGTGTATTGTGGTGTCAATTACCCACAATTTGCGCCCAAGGAGAGCTCTGTACATTGCCGCCAAGGACTGGGAGACTCGATTTTTCATCTATGTTCATCACTGAATCTAGGTTCCGCGAGTTCTGCAATAATAAAAGTCATTTGAGTGTATTGTGGTGTCAATTACCTACAATTTGCGCCCAAGCAGAGCTTTGTACATTGCCGCCGAGAACTAGGAGATCCGATACCACGAGATTCATCACGATTCTCCACCTAAGGTTGAGAATCGTGATGAATCTCGTGGTATCGGATCTCCTAGTTCTCGGCGGCAATGTACAAAGCTCTGCTTGGGCGCAAATTGTAGGTAATTGACACCACAATACACTCAAATGACTTTTATTATTGCAGAACTCGCGGAACCTAGATTCAAATCTCGATCTTGTGATGAAAATAGGTGAAAAATCGAGTCTCCCAGTCCTTGGCGGCAATGTACAGAGCTCTCCTTGGGCGCAAATTGTGAGTAATTGACACCACAATACACTCAAATGAATTTCATTATTGCAGAACTCGCGGAACTCGGATTTAGATAGAGATTTTCGGCCTACTCGTGATCAATATAGTGAAAAAATCGTGATGAATCTCGCGATGGAATTCGTTGATCACAATATCGGTCCTCCTGGGCCTTGGCGGCAATGTACAGAGCTCTGCTTGGGCGCAAATTGTAGGTAATTGACACCACAATACACTCAAATGACTTTCATTATTGCAGAACTCGCGGAACCTAGATTCAGATCTCGATCTTGTGATGAAAATAGGTGAAAAATCGTAGTGGCCCGGCTAAAATCGAGTCTCCCAATCCTTGGCGGCAATGTACAGAGCTCTGCTTGGGCGCAAATTGTGGGTAATTGACACCACAATACACTCAAATGACTCTCATTATTGCAGAACTCGCGGAACCTAGATTCAAATCATGATCTTTGGCTCAGTCTTGACTAAATAGGTAAAATGGGGTCTGAATCTGTATGTCCCGCTGGGAATAATTTCACAAAAATCTGAAAATTTTTAAAAACACATATTTCGACGTAAAATTTCCCGTTCTTTCGATTGACGCGGTCAGATTTTTCGTGAGTGTCCAAATTCCCCCCCCCCCCAAAATCCCCCATAACCCCCCAAAAAACCCCAAAAGGACCAAAAACCCCCCCAAAATGTGAATTTTCTGAAAAACTGGCAATGGTTTTCGATTTGTCGGACAAAAATCTACAATTTAGGTTATCTTCACTTTTAGCTCAAAATGCATCCCCTTCGAGTAAAACCACTTTTTTGGTCGGCTTTTTTAACTTTTTTTCGTTCTGGAGGATGCCACCCTCACAGACCACTCTGGGGCATCTCGAGGGAAAAGGATTCAGAAACTAGACGTAAAAAGCTACAAAATGCCCTGTTGAAAAGTCCAAAAATCGCCTGTTTTCACGGGGCAATTAGTATTGTCCCGTGGCCATTTTTTTTTAATAGTGTGCGCCGCTTGGTGCGGCCGGACTAGCTCAGTCAACAGCGTGTCAGTCTCTTGATCAAGAGGTCGCCGGATCGTTTCCCGGCGGCCGCACTTTTTATTCGGTGCATGAAGGAGAATAATATCATAACATCACTAAGTACCGTTGTTTTGCAGCTATCTCAGCAACAAGACTACGATACTAGTCCAAGAATACTTGTCATCGTTATAGGTGCATAGTTTTGCAAATAAAAATGTAATATGGATACTGGGGCCTTGGCGGCAATGCACAGATCACTCCGGGGGCTTAAATGATAAGTAATCCACATGACGACACACTGCTATGATCCGCATTATTGCAGAACTCGCGGAACCCCGATTCAAACACTGAATTTCAGATCGGTTGTGACCATATTGAATGCAGAATCGCGTGATTGAAAACATGATATGTTTCCTCGAACCCGATGCCAATGCACGAATCTCTTTGACAGTTCGAATGATGGGAGAGAGCCTCATCCTAACTATCACTGAGAATCGCTGTTTTGCAGTGATTCCAGAAACAAGACTCCAATACTAGTTCAAGAATACCCGTCATCGTTACATGTGCATAGTCTTGCAAATAGAAATGTAATATGGATCGCTGGGCCCTGGCGGCAATGCACAGATCTCTCTGTGGGCTCAAATAATAAGTATTTGATATGGTTATGGATTGCTATGATTCGTATAATCGCAGAACTCACGGAACCCCGATTCAAACTCCGAATTTTGGTCAGTTTTGACCGTTCGGATGCAGAATCTCGCAATTGGAAACATGATTTTCTCCCCTTGTTCCTGATGCGAATGCACGAATCTCTCTGACAGTTCGAATGATGGGAAAGAGAAACTATCCAAATTATCACTGAGAATCGTTGTTTTGCAGTGGTTACATGAACTAGACTACTAGTCAAGTAAGTAAGCCCCGAAAAGACCCTTCCTTCTAGGAGTAACCGGCTAAACTTTTCCAAATCCTCCAAATTTGGTCGCAAATGATAGGTTGTATATCCGAAGATCAATGTTGATAAGATTTATTGTTCAAAAATTTGGGTGAAGGCATAAATAAACGATAAAAACATGCATTTTTCCGTCTTTTTTCGGTTTTTATATTGTGTGTCGGAAAATATTAGTTTTTTGGGAAAATTTGTTGCAAGGTTATTTGTAGATCTCTGGACAATCTACAGAATTGGTCTCTCAACTTTCCCTCGTCAAATGCATCCTTTTGGATTAATTCCTGATCAAATTTATAACCGACAATAAATTTGCTAAAATTTTTCATAACGGGTTCGAATTATTTTTCCTAGGTAATTGAGTCAATTCGGAAAAGAAGAGGTCCCTTGATATTTATTCCTAAGTTTGATCATTTTTTATGCTCACGCGAAATATTTGGCACGTTGCCTTGCAATGTTTTCGCGTATGCGAAATTTCTCGCGCACGCGTCATAGTGTTTTGTGTACCCAATAATTGAGTATTTTGCTCTTTGTGTCAGCGTTAGCGAATACGGTTCACGCAGACTCGCTAGCTGTTCGTGCACGCGAAGTGTACCCTCGTACTTCGGATTGAAGGAAGCGCAAATTCCACGTCATTGTCGCATACTTGGGAAAAGAAAGTCTTCGCGTACGTGGGAGTGTGCTCTCCTCGCTCACGCGAAATTTTTGGAACGTTGTCTTGCAATATTATCGCGTACGCGAAATTTTTCGCGCACGCGTAATAGTGATCCATGCCTTGCAATTTTTTCGCGTACGCGAAATTTTCGCGCACGCGTCATAGTGTTTTGTGTACCCAACAATGGAGTATTTTGCTCTCCGTGTCAGCGTTAGCGAATACGGTTCACGCAGACTCGCTAGCTGTTCGTGCACGCGAAGTGTACCCTCGTACTTCGGATTGAAGGAAGCGCAAATTCCACGTCATTGTCGCGTACTTGGGAACAGGAAGTCTTCGCGTACGCGACAATGACGTGGAATTTGCGCTTCCTTCAATCCGAAGTACGAGGGTACACTTCGCGTGCACGAAAAGCTAGCGAGTCTGCGTGAACTGTATTCGCTAACGCTGACACGGAGAGCAAAATACTCAATTGTTGGGTACGTGGGACACTATTACGCGTGCGCGAAAATTTCGCGTACGCGCAAAAATTGTAAGGCACCGTGCCGAAAATTTCGCGTAAGCGAGGAGAGCACACTTTGGCTTACGCGAAGACTTTTCGTCTTCGCGTACGCAACAATAACGTGGAATTTGCTCTATCTCCAATCAAAAGGACGAGGGTACCCTTCGCGTGCGCGAACAGCTAGCGAGTCTGCGTGAACCGTATTCTTTAACGCTGACACAAAGAGCAAAATACTCAATCATTGGGTACACAAAACACTATGACGCGTGCGCGGGAAATTCCGCGTACGCGAAAACATTGCAAGGCAACGTGCCAAAAATTTCGCGTGAGCGAGGAGAGCACACTATCGCTTACGCGAAGACTATCCGTTTTCGCGTACGCGACATTAACGTGGAATTCGCTCTATCTTCAATCCGAAGTACGAGGGTACCCGACGCGTGCGCGAACAGCTAACGAGTCTGCGTGAACCGTATTCGCTAACGCTGACACGAGGAGCGGAATACTCAATAAGAACTATTACGCGTGCGTGAGAAATTTCGCGTACGCGATAACATTGCAAGACAACGTGCCAAAAATTTCACGTGAGCAAGGAGAGCACACTTCCGCGTACGCAAAGACTTCCCGTTCTCGCGTACGCGACATTAACGAAGAATTTGCACTATCTTCAATCGAAAGTACGAGGGTACCCTTCGCGCGCGCGAATAGCTAACGTCTGCGTAAGCCGTATTTGCTAACGCTGACACAAAGAATAAAATACTCAATTATTGAGTACACAAAACACTATTACGCGTGCGCACAAATTCCGCGTACGCGAAAAAATTGCACGGCACCGTGCCGAAAATTCCGCGTGAGCGGGGAGAGTACACTATCGCTCACGCGAAGACTTTCCGTTTTCGCGTACGCGACAATGACGTGGAATTTGCACTTCCTTCAATCCGAAGTACGAGGGTACACTTCGCATGCGCGAACAGCTAGCGAGTCTGCGTGAACCGTATTCTTTAACGCTGCCACAAAGAGCAAAATTTTCAATTGTTGGGTACATGGAACACTATTACGAGTGCGCGAAAAATTTCGCGTACGCGATAATATTACAAGACAACGTTCCAAATTTTTCGCTCACCCACAATTTGCGCCCAAGCAGAGCTCTGTACATTGCCGCCAAGGATTGGGAGACTCGATTTTAGCCGGGCCACTACGATTTTTCACCTATTTTCATCACAAGATCGAGATCTGAATCTAGGTTCCGCGAGTTCTGCAATAATGAAAGTCATTTGAGTGTATTGTGGTGTCAATTACCTACAATTTGCGCCCAAGCAGAGCTCTGTACATTGCCGCCAAGGCCCAGGAGGACCGATATTGTGATCAACGAATTCCATCGCGAGATTCATCACGATTCTTTCACTATATTGATCACGAGTAGGCCGAAAATCTCTATCTAAATCCGAGTTCCGCGAGTTCTGCAATAATGAAATTCATTTGAGTGTATTGTGGTGTCAATTACCCACAATTTGCGCCCAAGGAGAGCTCTGTACATTGCCGCCAAGGACTGGGAGACTCGATTTTTCACCTATTTTCATCACAAGATCGAGATTTGAATCTAGGTTCCGCGAGTTCTGCAATAATAAAAGTCATTTGAGTGTATTGTGGTGTCAATTACCTACAATTTGCGCCCAAGCAGAGCTTTGTACATTGCCGCCGAGAACTAGGAGATCCGATACCACGAGATTCATCACGATTCTCAACCTACAGTACCGTTCATAAGTTCTCGATGGTCGATCCCTCGATTACCCTGACTTGGAACAGCAATAAGTCAAATTCTATGCGTTGTACGAGAATTTTCAAGAGAGCATCTTACAGAGCAGAAAAAATACTAAGTATTACTGGGTTTTGATGATTTTTATCGAATATTTTTTAAGGTCCTACACGCTGATGAAAAAATAGAAAATCTAAAAATTTTATACTTTCATTGAGACACCTGCAGTTTCAATGCGAATGAAGATACGGCAATTCTGAAAAAAGCATCTTGTAGAGCGGAAAAAATGCTATGTGTAGCGATTTTTTGATTATTCTTTACGTACCGCATGTGAGAACGTGCGAGCTGTCCAAATCCCCAAAATCAAGGTTTTTCACCGTTTTCTGTGCCGTTTCCGATGATAAGCAGTCATTTTGGGTATCTAGACAGCTCGTACGTTCTCATGCGCGGTACGTAAAGAATAATCAAAAAATTGCTACACATAGCATTTTTTCCGCTCTACAAGATGCTCTTTCCAGAATTGCCGTATCTCTATTCGCATGAAAACTGCAGGTGTCTCAATAAAAGTAAAAAATTTTTAGATTTTCTATTTTTTCATCAGCGTGTAGGACCTTCAAAAATATTCGATAAAAATCATCAAAACCCAGTAAAAGTTAGTATTTTTTCTGCTCTGTAAGATGCTCTCTTAAAAATTCTCGTACAACGCATAGAATTTGACTTATTGCTGTTCCAAGTCAGGGTAATCGAGGGATCGACCATCGAGAACTTATGAACGGTACTGTAGGTGGAGAATCGTGATGAATCTCGTGGTATCGGATCTCCTAGTTCTCGGCGGCAATGTACAAAGCTCTGCTTGGGCGCAAATTGTAGGTAATTGACACCACAATACACTCAAATGACTTTTATTATTGCAGAACTCGCGGAACCTAGATTCAGTGATGAAAACAGATGAAAAATCGAGTCTCCCAGTCCTTGGCGGCAATGTACAGAGCTCTCCTTGGGCGCAAATTGTGGGTAATTGACACCACAATACACTCAAATAAATTTCACTATTGCAGAACTCGCGGAACCTAGATTCAAATCTCGATCTTGTGATGAAAATAGGTGAAAAATCGTAGTGGCCCGGCTAAAATCGAGTCTCCCAATCCTTGGCGGCAATGTACAGAGCTCTGCTTGGGCGCAAATTGTGGGTGAGCGAAAAATTTGGAACGTTGTCTTGTAATATTATCGCGTACGCGAAATTTTTCGCGCACTCGTAATAGTGTTCCATGTACCCAACAATTGAAAATTTTGCTCTTTGTGGCAGCGTTAAAGAATACGGTTCACGCAGACTCGCTAGCTGTTCGCGCATGCGAAGTGTACCCTCGTACTTCGGATTGAAGGAAGCGCAAATTCCACGTCATTGTCGCGTACGCGAAAACGGAAAGTCTTCGCGTGGGCGATAGTGTACTCTCCCCGCTCACGCGAAATTTTCGGCACGGTGCCGTGCAATTTTTTCGCGTACGCGGAATTTGTGCGCACGAGTAATAGTGTTTTGTGTACTCAATAATTGAGTATTTTATTCTTTGTGTCAGCGTTAGCAAATACGGCTTACGCAGACGTTAGCTATTCGCGCGCGCGAAGGGTACCCTCGTACTTTCGATTGAAGATAGTGCAAATTCTTCGTTAATGTCGCGTACGCGAGAACGGGAAGTCTTTGCGTACGCGGAAGTGTGCTCTCCTTGCTCACGCGAAATTTTTGGCACGTTGTCTTGCAATGTTATCGCGTACGCGAAATTTCTCACGCACGCGTAATAGTTCTTATTGAGTATTCCGCTCCTCGTGTCAGCGTTAGCGAATACGGTTCACGCAGACTCGTTAGCTGTTCGCGCACGCGTCGGGTACCCTCGTACTTCGGATTGAAGATAGAGCGAATTCCACGTTAATGTCGCGTACGCGAAAACGGATAGTCTTCGCGTAAGCGATAGTGTGCTCTCCTCGCTCACGCGAAATTTTTGGCACGTTGCCTTGCAATGTTTTCGCGTACGCGGAATTTCCCGCGCACGCGTCATAGTGTTTTGTGTACCCAATGATTGAGTATTTTGCTCTTTTTGTCAGCGTTAAAGAATACGGTTCACGCAGACTCGCTAGCTGTTCGCGCACGCGAAGGGTACCCTCGTCCTTTTGATTGGAGATAGAGCAGATTCCACGTTATTGTTGCGTACGCGAAGACGAAAAGTCTTCGCGTAAGCCAAAGTGTGCTCTCCTCGCTTACGCGAAATTTTCGGCACGGTGCCTTACAATTTTTGCGCGTACGCGAAATTTTCGCGCACGCGTAATAGTGTCCCACGTACCCAACAATTGAGTATTTTGCTCTCCGTGTCAGCGTTAGCGAATACAGTTCACGCAGACTCGCTAGCTGTTCGTGCACGCGAAGTGTACCCTCGTACTTCGGATTGAAGGAAGCGCAAATTCCACGTCATTGTCGCGTACGCGAAGACTTTCTGTTCCCAAGTACGCGACAATGACGTGGAATTTGCGCTTCCTTCAATCCGAAGTACGAGGGTACACTTCGCGTGCACGAACAGCTAGCGAGTCTGCGTGAACCGTATTCGCTAACGCTGACACGGAGAGCAAAATACTCCATTGTTGGGTACACAAAACACTATGACGCGTGCGCGAAAATTTCGCGTACGCGAAAAAATTGCAAGGCATGGAACACTATTACGCGTGCGCGAAACATTTCGCGTACGCGATAATATTGCAAGACAACGTTCCAAAAATTTCGCGTGAGCGAGGAGAGCACACTCCCACGTACGCGAAGACTCTCTGTTCCCAAGTATGCGACAATGACGTGGAATTTGCGCTTCCTTCAATCCGAAGTACGAGGGTACACTTCGCGTGCACGAACAGCTAGCGAGTCTGCGTGAACCGTATTCGCTAACGCTGACACAAAGAGCAAAATACTCAATTATTGGGTACACAAAACACTATGACGCGTGCGCGAGAAATTTCGCATACGCGAAAACATTGCAAGGCAACGTGCCAAATATTTCGCGTGAGCATAAAAAATGATCAAACTTAGGAATAAATATCAAGGGACCTCTTCTTTTCCGAATTGACTCAATTACCTAGGAAAAATAATTCGAACCCGTTATGAAAAATTTTAGCAAATTTATTGTCGGTTATAAATTTGATCAGGAATTAATCCAAAAGGATGCATTTGACGAGGGAAAGTTGAGAGACCAATTCTGTAGATTGTCCAGAGATCTACAAATAACCTTGCAACAAATTTTCCCAAAAAACTAATATTTTCCGACACACAATAAAAAAACCGGAAAAAGACGGAAAAATGCATGTTTTTATCGTTTATTTATGCCTTCACCCAAATTTTTGAACAATAAATCTTATCAACATTGATCTTCGGATATACAACCTATCATTTGCGACCAAATTTGGAGGATTTGGAAAAGTTTAGCCGGTTACTCCTAGAAGGAAGGGTCTTTTCGGGGCTTACTTACTTGACTAGTAGTCTAGTTCATGTAACCACTGCAAAACAACGATTCTCAGTGATAATTTGGATAGTTTCTCTTTCCCATCATTCGAACTGTCAGAGAGATTCGTGCATTCGCATCAGGAACAAGGGGAGAAAATCATGTTTCCAATTGCGAGATTCTGCATCCGAACGGTCAAAACTGACCAAAATTCGGAGTTTGAATCGGGGTTCCGTGAGTTCTGCGATTATACGAATCATAGCAATCCATAACCATATCAAATACTTATTATTTGAGCCCACAGAGAGATCTGTGCATTGCCGCCAGGGCCCAGCGATCCATATTACATTTCTATTTGCAAGACTATGCACATGTAACGATGACGGGTATTCTTGAACTAGTATTGGAGTCTTGTTTCTGGAATCACTGCAAAACAGCGATTCTCAGTGATAGTTAGGATGAGGCTCTCTCCCATCATTCGAACTGTCAAAGAGATTCGTGCATTGGCATCGGGTTCGAGGAAACATATCATGTTTTCAATCACGCGATTCTGCATTCAATATGGTCACAACCGATCTGAAATTCAGTGTTTGAATCGGGGTTCCGCGAGTTCTGCAATAATGCGGATCATAGCAGTGTGTCGTCATGTGGATTACTTATCATTTAAGCCCCCGGAGTGATCTGTGCATTGCCGCCAAGGCCCCAGTATCCATATTACATTTTTATTTGCAAAACTATGCACCTATAACGATGACAAGTATTCTTGGACTAGTATCGTAGTCTTGTTGCTGAGATAGCTGCAAAACAACGGTACTTAGTGATGTTATGATATTATTCTCCTTCATGCACCGAATAAAAAGTGCGGCCGCCGGGAAACGATCCGGCGACCTCTTGATCAAGAGACTGACACGCTGTTGACTGAGCTAGTCCGGCCGCACCAAGCGGCGCACACTATTAAAAAAAAATGGCCACGGGACAATACTAATTGCCCCGTGAAAACAGGCGATTTTTGGACTTTTCAACAGGGCATTTTGTAGCTTTTTACGTCTAGTTTCTGAATCCTTTTCCCTCGAGATGCCCCAGAGTGGTCTGTGAGGGTGGCATCCTCCAGAACGAAAAAAAGTTAAAAAAGCCGACCAAAAAAGTGGTTTTACTCGAAGGGGATGCATTTTGAGCTAAAAGTGAAGATAACCTAAATTGTAGATTTTTGTCCGACAAATCGAAAACCATTGCCAGTTTTTCAGAAAATTCACATTTTGGGGGGGTTTTTGGTCCTTTTGGGGTTTTTTGGGGGGTTATGGGGGATTTTGGGGGGGGGGGGGGGGGAATTTGGACACTCACGAAAAATCTGACCGCGTCAATCGAAAGAACGGGAAATTTTACGTCGAAATATGTGTTTTTAAAAATTTTCAGATTTTTGTGAAATTATTCCCAGCGGGACATACAGATTCAGACCCCATTTTACCTATTTAGTCAAGACTGAGCCAAAGATCATGATTTGAATCTAGGTTCCGCGAGTTCTGCAATAATGAGAGTCATTTGAGTGTATTGTGGTGTCAATTACCCACAATTTGCGCCCAAGCAGAGCTCTGTACATTGCCGCCAAGGATTGGGAGACTCGATTTTAGCCGGGCCACTACGATTTTTCACCTATTTTCATCACAAGATCGAGATCTGAATCTAGGTTCCGCGAGTTCTGCAATAATGAAAGTCATTTGAGTGTATTGTGGTGTCAATTACCTACAATTTGCGCCCAAGCAGAGCTCTGTACATTGCCGCCAAGGCCCAGGAGGACCGATATTGTGATCAACGAATTCCATCGCGAGATTCATCACGATTCTTTCACTATATTGATCACGAGTAGGCCGAAAATCTCTATCTAAATCCGAGTTCCGCGAGTTCTGCAATAATGAAATTCATTTGAGTGTATTGTGGTGTCAATTACCCACAATTTGCGCCCAAGGAGAGCTCTGTACATTGCCGCCAAGGACTGGGAGACTCGATTTTTCACCTATTTTCATCACAAGATCGAGATTTGAATCTAGGTTCCGCGAGTTCTGCAATAATAAAAGTCATTTGAGTGTATTGTGGTGTCAATTACCTACAATTTGCACCCAAGCAGAGCTTTGTACATTGCCGCCGAGAACTAGGAGATCCGATACCACGAGATTCATCACGATTCTCAACCTACAGTACCGTTCATAAGTTCTCGATGGTCGATCCCTCGATTACCCTGACTTGGAACAGCAATAAGTCAAATTCTATGCGTTGTACGAGAATTTTCAAGAGAGCATCTTACAGAGCAGAAAAAATACTAAGTATTACTGGGTTTTGATGATTTTTATCGAATATTTTTTAAGGTCCTACACGCTGATGAAAAAATAGAAAATCTAAAAATTTTATACTTTCATTGAGACACCTGCAGTTTCAATGCGAATGAAGATACGGCAATTCTGAAAAAAGCATCTTGTAGAGCGGAAAAAATGCTATGTGTAGCGATTTTTTGATTATTCTTTACGTACCGCATGTGAGAACGTGCGAGCTGTCCAAATCCCCAAAATCAAGGTTTTTCACCGTTTTCTGTGCCGTTTCCGATGATAAGCAGTCATTTTGGGTATCTAGACAGCTCGTACGTTCTCATGCGCGGTACGTAAAGAATAATCAAAAAATTGCTACACATAGCATTTTTTCCGCTCTACAAGATGCTCTTTCCAGAATTGCCGTATCTCTATTCGCATGAAAACTGCAGGTGTCTCAATAAAAGTAAAAAATTTTTAGATTTTCTATTTTTTCATCAGCGTGTAGGACCTTCAAAAATATTCGATAAAAATCATCAAAACCCAGTAAAAGTTAGTATTTTTCCTGCTCTGTAAGATGCTCTCTTAAAAATTCTCGTACAACGCATAGAATTTGACTTATTGCTGTTCCAAGTCAGGGTAATCGAGGGATCGACCATCGAGAACTTATGAACGGTACTGTAGGTGGAGAATCGTGATGAATCTCGTGGTATCGGATCTCCTAGTTCTCGGCGGCAATGTACAAAGCTCTGCTTGGGCGCAAATTGTAGGTAATTGACACCACAATACACTCAAATGACTTTTATTATTGCAGAACTCGCGGAACCTAGATTCAGTGATGAAAACAGATGAAAAATCGAGTCTCCCAGTCCTTGGCGGCAATGTACAGAGCTCTCCTTGGGCGCAAATTGTGGGTAATTGACACCACAATACACTCAAATAAATTTCACTATTGCAGAACTCGCGGAACCTAGATTCAGTGATGAAAATAGATGAAAAATCGAGTCTCCCAGTCGCGGCAATGTACAGAGCTCTCCTTGGGCGCAAATTGTGGGTAATTGACACCACAATACACTCAAATGAATTTCACTATTGCAGAACTCGCGGAACCTAGATTCAAATCTCGATCTTGTGATGAAAATAGGTGAAAAATCGTAGTGGCCCGGCTAAAATCGAGTCTCCGAATCCTTGGCGGCAATGTACAGAGCTCTGCTTGGGCTCAAATTGTGGGTAATTGACACCACAATACACTCAAATGACTTCCATTATTGCAGAACTCGCGAAACTCGGATTTAGATAGAGATTTTCGGCCTACTCGTGATCAATATACTGAAAGAATCGTGATGAATCTCGCGATGGAATTCGTTGATCACAATATCGGTCCTCCTGGGCCTTGGCGGCAATGTACAGAGCTCTGCTTGGGCGCAAATTGTAGGTAATTGACACCACAATACACTCGAATGACTTTTGTAATTGCAGAACTCCCGGAACCAAGATTCAAATCTCGATCTTGTGATGAATCTCGTGATGGAATTCGTTGATCACAATGTCGGCCCTCCTGGGCCTTGGCGGCAATGTACAGAGCTCTGCTTGGGCGCAAATTGTGGGTAATTGACATCACAATACACTTAGATGACTTTCATCATTGCAGAACTCGCAAAACTCGGATTCAGATAGAGATTTTCGGCCTACTCGTGATCAATATAGTGAAAGAATCGTGATGAATCTCGCGATGGAATTCGTTGATCACATATCGGTCCTCCTGGGCCTTGGCGGCAATGTACAGAGCTCTGCTTGGGTGCAAATTGTAGGTAATTGACACCACAATACACTCAAATGACTTTCATTATTGCAGAACTCGCGGAACCTAGGTTCAAATCTCGATCTTGTGATGAAAATAGGTGAAAAATCGTAGTGGCCCGGCTAAAATCGAGTCTCCCAATCCTTGGCGGCAATGTACAGAGCTCTGCTTGGGCGCAAATTGTGGGTAATTGACACCACAATACACTCAAATGACTCTCATTATTGCAGAACTCGCGGAACCTAGATTCAAATCATGATTATTGGCTCAGTCTTGACTAAATAGGTAAAATGGGGTCTGAATCTGTATGTCCCGCTGGGAATAATTTCACAAAAATCTGAAAATTTTTAAAAACACATATTTCGACGTAAAATTTCCCGTTCTTTCGATTGACGTGGTCAGATTTTTCGTGAGTGTCCAAAATACCCCCCAAAATCCCCCAAAACCCCCCAAAAACCCCAAAAACGACCGAAAACCCCCCCAAAATGTGAATTTTCTGAAAAACTGGCAATGGTTTTTGATTTGTCGGACAAAAATCTACAATTTGGGTTATCTTCACTTTTAGCTCAAAATGCATCCCCTTCGAGTAAAACCACTTTTTTGGTCGGCTTTTTTCACTTTTTTTCGTTCTGGAGGATGCCACCCTCACAGACCACTCTGGGGCATCTCGAGGGAAAAGGATTCAGAAACTAGACGTAAAAAGCTACAAAATGCCCTGTTGAAAAGTCCGAAAATCGCCTGTTTTCACGGGGCAATTAGTATTGTCCCGTGGCCATTTTTTTTTAATAGTGTGCGGCGGTCCTTATATGTGATACACTTGAAGTAAGGGCGCCTGTGTAGCTTGCACCCGTAACAGTGATGAGTTGCATGATTGCTCTTTCTCATCATTCAAACTGTCGAAGATATTGGTGCATTGGCATCAGGAATAAGGGGAAAAATATCATGTTTTCATTTGCGAGATTCTGCATCCGATGAGGTCACAATTGACTGAAATTCAGAGTTTGGATCGGGGTTCCGCGAGTTCTGCGATGATACGAATCATTGCAATCAATAACCATATCAATAACTCATTATTTTAGCCCACGGAGAGATCCGTGCATTGCCGCAAAGGCTCAGGGATCCATAATACATTTTCAAGTACGAGGGAACCTTTGGCGTGCGCGAACAGGTAGCGGGTCTGCGTGACCGCATTTGCTCACGCTAACTCGGGAAGCAAAATTTCCGAACGGTGGGTACACGAAACACTATTACGCGTGCGCGAGAAATTCCGCGTACGCGAAGAAATTGCAAGTCATCGTGCCGAAAATTTCGCGTGAGCGGGGAGAGTACACTATCGCTTACGCGAAGACTTTCTGTTCCCAAGTACGCGACAATGACGTGGAATTTGCTCTTCCTTCAATCCGAAGTACGAGGGTACACTTCGCGTGCACGAACAGCTAGCGAGTCTGCGTGAACCGTATTCGCTAACGCTGACACGGAGAGCAAAATACTCAATTTTTGGGTACGTGGAACACTATTACGCGTGCGCAAAAATTTCGCGTACGCGAAAAAATTGCAAGGCACCGTGCCGAAAATTTCGCGAGAGCGAGGAGAGCACACTTTGGCTTACGCGAAGACTTTTCGTCTTCGCGTACGCAACAATAACGTGGAATTTGCTCTATCTCCAATCAAAAGGACGAGGGTACCCTTCGCATGCGCGAACAGCTAGCGAGTCTGCGTGAACCGTATTCTTTAACGCTGACACAAAGAGTAAAATACTCAATTATTGGGTACACAAAACATTATGACGCGTGCGCGAGGAATTTCGCATACGCGAAAACATTGCAAGGCAACGTGCCAAAAATTTCGCGTGAGCGAGAAAAATGATGAAACATAGGAATAAATATCAAGGGACCTCTTCTTTTCCAAATTGACTCAATTACCTAGGAAAAATAATTTGAACCCGTTATGAAAAGATTTTCCACTCCAGCACGCAAAAGTTCAAAACTCGTGGCAGTCGAGCTTGGATTGATATCTTTCGCGTACGCGAGAATTACTCACATAGCGCGCGCGAAATTCGAAATTACCTCGACAGACAAGTTAGAGAATGGCAGCTCTCGCATGCGCGAAGAGGAAAGTCGCCCGCGCACACGGAAATTATCCGTATCATTGCGCACATCTGGACTGCGCAAAGGGAAAACGAACACCCGATAAATTGTCGAAATTATCATACGCGAGTATAAACTAAAATGTTATGGTTGACGCTGAGATTGCTGTCGTGCATGAGCGAGTTGGGCCATAGCGTATGCGAGGCTCATGTTGAAAATGAAAGAAGAAAAAACGGGATCAGGACAATTTCTTGCAAACGCGATGATTCAGTAATTGAGCGCGCGCGAAAAATGATGGCACGTATCGTACGATTTATCGCATACGCGAAACCCAACTCCTTTGACTCACCTCGAAAGCACCAATCTCTTGCACTTAAGTAGAGGATCACTGCCGAAACTCCAAATCAGGTCGATTGAATCGGCTAATCCCCCAGCCTAAGTGAAGAAATGAGGCATGACCTTTCGCGAGCAAAAGGGTCACTCGGAGAACTTAAAATAGCGCGATCCGCATTGACTCCGCTACCTTGTCTGCACTGTGCCTCCGCAGACAACAACTCAAGCCACGCGTCACAGCAGAAAACAAACACCCCCACCGAGGCAATTTGACAGGAATGCTCCTCGACCGACGAAAAAAATTAAAGACAACACAAACACAAGGCATCATCTCGCATAAGCCGGTCGCGGGCCATGCAATTGGTGCACCGAAAACATGGCTCGCAGCAGACACGTCGCATAATCTGATCTGCGACGAGATGTCTGCTACGATACGTCATGCAGACCTTCTGCTGCGGCGGCCAAGGTCACGGTTATCTGCTTGTCGGCAGTCACGACGCATGCCTCGTAACACGATTCCACACATCTTATTATTTCACAACACTCTCCGCGACTCCCACAATACTCGTACGTAAACTCGAACATGAAAAGCACTGCGTCGTTGCCCCTGCAGAAGCGCTCTTGTAATCATGCAATGCCGCTGCACCGCACCCGCCGAAGACACAGCTCTCACAAAAACGCGAACGCTCAAACACGCACAACACACCGAATTGATTTTTGATTTCCCGACGCCAACAGCTCGCACAGAAAAATCACGGTTCACAATCAACACAAGAGCAGCCGACAAACACAACCCTGCGAGCCATAACCAAGCAGAATACACAATGTAACGCTTTCGTGTAATGCTAGCCGTTAAGCATTACACGCCAAGCGTTACCGAAATAACGCTAAAAAATACGTTTTTTCATACGACAGTTACAAACTCAGGAAACCGTAACAAAATCTCTCGATCTCACCAATCGAAATAACAAAATCACCGCTACCTAATTTTTTCGGGGTGTACGCGAATTCTGAAACATGTTGTATATATACTCGAGGCTGCCCATAGCAAAATGATATCAAGTCCGCATGGCCGCAGTATATCTATATATATGCTGCGCATAGTCCCATTGCAACATACTCATGTGTGCATAGCCCTAAGTACATGTAAATATCGTCCGCAAGTCCACATTTGCCCAGTGGCCGTTGTCCAGGTATCCGTCCGTTGTATTTTCGTGGCCACGACCGCCCGGGTGTGGCCCGGATTTACATGCCCGCAGTGCCGCCGCATCTCGTCCACCGCCAGTCAGCTGTCTGCTCTTGGCGCGTGTACCGGCCTGTCCGTCATCGCCGTCTTGCGCTGGGTCACCCGGGCCTACCCGCGTCCGTGTGATGGTCACTCGTGTCGTGGGTGACCGCTCCAGGGCCGCATCGATGGTGCGCGGGTGTGCGGTTCACCAAGTGTACGTTGTACACATGCAACAAGTGGTGCATGTGCCACTTAACCTCGTCGCTGCCAGCCTGCGCGCCTACCCGGGCTGCAGCAGATGGGGCACACGCCCGTATGGCCAGCAGCCCGGACAGGGCGTTCACAACATCACCACGTCCAACTGTGTCCTGCGGCTGCCCACCCGTCGTCGCCCCGTCCGTGCATACATTCTCATCGCGGTGTCAAAACACAACCAATTCGTACCCTCGCTCACCCGGGAGCGAGGGCCTCGTCGCCTATTTTCTCTTTTCAGGTTGGATGAATGAATAAGTCCATGACCGTAGGGCCCAGGGTGGCTTAGTTCCCTCCCGTAGGACAGTTTTCCCAATTTTCCTAGAGTTGTAGGACAGCCAGTAGAGTAATTTCCCTTCAGTGTGGTTGTGCGAGAGAGCGAGCGGGTGATGATTCCTATATTGATGAATATATCATACGATTTTGATTTTGATTCTGCTTGGACGAGGCAGCGACGAGAGAATCTTGAGGCGAGAATGCGCCACCTAATTTTGGCAAGACCACTCCCTTCCGGAGGACCCCCCCCCCCTTAGTGGGGGGTAATGTGACGGACAAGCCGTCACAGCCGAAATTATTAAAATCTCTCGTCGCCGTCTCGAGCCAGCAAACCAGAAGTATAGGTATTAACCCCCAGATACTTCTTTTTTTGTTGAGGTGCTGGCTCGAGAGGACGACGACGGCGAGCGACGAGAGAGCTGGACCAGCGGAGGCAGTGCGGGCATGCCTACACGCAGGCAGCCCCTTCTACACCCCAGACAGCCGCGGTAGCCGCACAAGAGGCTGCCCCGGGTGAGCAGTCGACGGGACGCGGTTTCTACAGTTGGGTGGCCCGGAGGGCTCCCCCAGGGCCCCGAAGCCCTGTCTGGCCCTAACACCGGCCCTCCCACACCCCACGGACATGCTGCTCCTCGACACCATGCCCCGGGGCAAGTGTGTACACACCGGCGTGCGGACGACGGCGACGATGGCAACGGACGAGGCCCTCGCTCCCGGGTGAGCGAGGGTACGAATTGGGTGTGTTTTGACACCGCGATGAGAATGTATGCACGGACGGGGCGACGACGGGTGGGCAGCCGCAGGACACAGTTGGACGTGGTGATGTTGTGGACGCCCTGCCCGGGCTGCTGGCCATACGGGCGTGTGCCCCATCTGCTGCAGCCCGGGTAGGCGCGCAGGCTGGCAGCGACGAGGTTAAGTGGCACATGCACCACTTGTTGCATGTGTACAACGTACACTTGGTGAACCGGTGAACCGCACACCCGCGCACCATCGATGCGGCCCTGGAGCGGTCACCCACCACACGAGTGACCATCACACGGACGCGGGTAGGCCCGGGTGACCCAGCGCAAGACGGCGATGACGGACAGGCCGGTACACGCGGCAAGAGCAGACAGCTGACTGGCGGTGGACGAGATGCGGCGGCACTACGGGCATGTAAATCCGGGCCACACCCGGGCGGTCGTGGCCACGAAAATACAACGGACGGATACCTGGACAACGGCCACTGGGCAAATGTGGACTTGCGGACGATATTTACATGTACTTAGGGCTATGCACACATGAGTATGTTGCAATGGGACTATGCGCAGCATGTATATAGATATACTGCGGCCATGCGGACTTGTATCATTTTGCTATGGGCAGTCTTGAGTATATATAGATATACTGCTGCAATACGGACTAGATATAGATATTCACGGTTATGTATAAGGGCTATACGAGGTGAAAGCGTGGAGTTACGGCAAGCGCAAGTCCGCGATGCCTCCGCATGTATTTCTGCGGTGCATGCGCGTGAGTGGGACAGAATATTCTCTGGGTGGAGGCATCAGGACCGCATATACTGCAATTGAAGGACTTGAAGCGAATTTCGTAGAATCTGAGCTACGGCATGGAACGAGTATAGTGGACTGGACTTGAATATTTGGCGCGCTCAACCACCAGTTAGCGCTGCCAGTGTTGCGGTAAAATTGGACGGACCAATCAGAAAGCTTCTCTTCGAGGAAGACGAAGGCGAGCTTTTGGTGAAGATGAAACGGCCATTGTGACACTTGTATATCTGACCCGGTGCAGTACACACGTACTAGTCGCGCTCGCGCTTTTAATTCGGAGCACGTGCCCAGCCGCGAGTCCCCCAGGAGTTCCGGTTGCCCAGGACGAGTAGTAGCTGCTGTGATTGGACTCGTGTAATTGTGGGACGTCACATTTGGACGGAGCAAGGAAAAATAATCAAGCAACGGACAATGGCATCAAACGGTGAGTGGTCTTGCTATTTTTCTTAGATTCTCTCGTCGGGGTGTGCGAAGAGCCTCGCGCGTCGCGGAGGGCAATCGTCGTTCCCGCGGACAAACTGGACTCCCGGGGGACCTTGTGAGCTGGTGCATCGCGTTCTCGTGGACAAGACGTCTCCAAGTGACGTACGCGCGTTGTGAAATTGCATCAGCGGACCCGGAGCAGCAACCGCGTCGCGTGGAGAAATTCGGAGCAGCGATTTAGTGGAGTTTGGTGTGTGCTCGTGGACAAGACGTCTTGGAAAGACGTGCGCGCGATAGGAAATTCGTGTCGGGGACAGACCTCCTGGAGGAGGCGCGCGTGGACGAGGACATAATCGATCTTCGACGAGTCACACATGGACTAGGAGCCAGGTGCGTGATCGTGCACCTGTTGCTCGAGCGCGTGGGCCAAGCGAGCATCGGAGCACAAGTCATTTTGGGTGCTTGCCGTTGCGTGCGCGTTGCGAGGGCTGCTGAGCGGCCATTTTGGACGAGGAAATTTCGGAGCAGATTAATTGTGGGGAAAATATCGGTGCAGGGACCGGACAAGCTGCACTCTACGGAGTGCAGGTAGATTTCGCGAGTGATCGGACAGTGTGATATGGCCTTTTTGTGAAGTGTTTTATATTTTTCAGGAATAGAGACATTTTGACAATTTATGCGATTGATGAATATTTTTCCTGGACAGATAGTCGAGTCATTCGGACAAATGTCGGTTATTAAAGATATGTAGATTTACGTATCACCGCGTAGAAGAAACGTAAAAAATAGATGCCAAATTATTCATTATCAAATCGGACAGATTATTTATGAGCGTGCGCCCCCCCCCCCCCCCCTCTTTATTTTCAGGTGATGGCACGGTAACTGATGTTGTGCTGCGGACGTGACTGCGGAGTAGCTGAATTTTTGGAGTCGTTTCGCCGTTCGCGCGCGTATTGCCTGCGATTTTAGGATAAGAGTCCCGTTGAATATAAATGAGTTGTGATGGTAAAAATACCACGTCACACTATATCAATACGCCGCTGGTAGAGTTTTGTTTTGTGGTGAATTAAGATCAAATCACCACCGGTATGAAGTTGCTTGGGACGATTAGCGAGACTGTGGATGGAATATTCAAAAACATTCGAAAATTTGCAAAACCAGTCGACAAAATCTATGAGGCGGGCGTATCAATGAACAAGGTATTGGGCGCTGGGGCGATACGGAAAATGATCCTTTCATACCTCATCTTTGATATTGAATCCGTCTGAGATACATATTGAGTGGTTTTTCCGATAAAATATACACCTCAAATGGGCGAGTTACGTTTACGACAAGTCACAGTAAAGACATTTTGGGGTCATATCACGTGCTGAAATCGACTAGATGTCTATAATGCAACTAAAAACTATTCAAACACGTCTGTCCCAACAATATACACCTGATTTGAGAGCTAAGCCGAGCCTATTCACTCATTTTACTTGATCGCTAATCGATGACACGATGTGCATTACTTATCGCGAAACCACTCATATATCGTCTCCTATATTTTGATCAATTACTTATACGATTCTATCTGAAAACATTGTAAGAATTTGTGAATGCTATGGAAATGAATAAAAATTATTTTGGTTGGGGCAGTCACCCCAGCCTTCCCCCTGTGTCCATTCACTACCTTGAGCATAAGGAAAGCGTACAAACGAATATAATAGACAATATTGTGTCAGAGTTTGTTAATTTCCTAATTGAATCCAGACCCTGATGAATTTGATCAATATACTGATTTCTCATTTTCAGATTCCTTCATAATCAGCGTTACAGAAACGTTTTTCACATCAACTGTAAAGAATGAAATATCTCATACGTGAGATATTGCTTATCATGATTATCCTTCTATTGGTACACTACTTATTGTTACAATATTCTCAAAAATTGGAAAGTGAGGGAGATGCAGTATGTATCCTTTAGACAAACTGCATTTCAGGATATTTTGATTGGAAAACCATTGGAAATAATTGAAAACAAATACACTTCATTGACAATAGGACTCAACGAGCGTAGAATCATTCACTTTATCATGAAATATCAAATCATTCAAGACAAAGGTTTCGGGGGTTGGGCTGCATCTGGTGCGCGGTTGCATGATGATCTCGCCAAAAGAGGTCGAGAGAAAGTTGAATCTTCTCACCTCATTAGCTGACTCGATAGATCCCTATCCGAATTTTCACCTATCATGACCAATGCAATTCTCAACTTCCCATACACGCCCTCAATGGATCACTGTTTTAGAAAGTTCATTCGGATTGTAAGTTATTCTAGCTCTGAAAATTTGAGGGCTACAGACAAACGTATTTTTGACATTCTCCGGATAATTAGGAGCAATCAGTATATGGATTAAATGACTCAGTGGTTTTTCTCACAAAACATATTTTTAATCATGATCATCGTTTTATGATACATTCCTTGTTGTTACAAATTTTTTCAAAACTGGATGAATGCAGTCTATCCTTCTCGGGAACTGCATTTCGGTATGCATTTCAATGCTTCAAATTGTTGCAAAATGGATATACTCTCACACCAAAACATCCATACTTGACATAGATGATGACATTGCGGTGACTTGCTTAGGCCATGGCTCAAGAGTTACATACTCCCCTGAGAGCGACCCAATACTGATTGCGAAATTCCCAATACCGATTCGTCAACGACTCACACTCGACATAGAAACCATTCTACAGACAATAGGCATACCACAACTACAACATACTCATAATTAATACTGATGATTAAGTGACGGTGACTTGTTCAGGCCATGGCTCAAGTGTGACTCACTCCGCTGAGAGCGACTGACGCAAAAAATCGAATACGGAACCATCAACACATCACACACAACATAGTAGCACTTCGAAATTGTATCCAAAAGTTTACAACACGTAACAAAAAGTCCAGATTGCAACATTTTGAGTTTTAGTCAAATTGAATATAGTTGTTCTAAATAATAATTGAAAATAATCAGAATCAAATTGACTGTTCTGACGATAGGACTGAGCAAATGTAAAATCATTCACTTCACCATGAAACATAAAATCATTCAAATTGAAGGTTTGAAGGATTGGGCTGCATCTTGTGCGCGGCTGCATGATGATCCCGCCAAGAGAGGTCAAGGGAAAGTTCAATCTTCATATCCTCATTAGCTGACTCAACCAGTCCCTATCCAAATTCTCAGCTATCATAACCAATGCAATTCTCAACTTTCTATACACGCCCTCAGTGGCACACTGTTTTAGAAAGTTTGTTTGGATCGTAAGTTATTTTAGCTCTGGAATTTGAGGGCTACAGACAAACGTACAGAAGACCTCTCCCAAGAGTTTTATCAATTGTCAAATATATCAACAACTGCCCTTCTCGTAATTCTCAACTTCATTCCTAATCCAAAAAAACATCGAAAGCATCAAATGCATCCCAAATGAATCATATTATCATACTCGAGACCACTAAGGAAACGTAAAATCATTCAAGTACTTCATACACCATGTATTCCACAGAAAACTTCTGATTGTCTAATAAATTTGTTCGAAGGGTAAAGCAAACCATAAGAATAGCACTTTCGGAATGCTCAGATGAATTATAAATTCATTCTATATGGCCACAAGTCACCATTGCTCTCCTAATAGCAGTCTTATGAGCTCATGAAAACACATTCACTCATCATAACCAAATCAACACACGCAAGACTCTTTTATTTCCACCCCATAGAGCCGGTACCGGATGAAGTTAGACATCTTTGCGACGCAGTAAGGGTATATTGGGCTGCTTCTACGTGGAAATTGACGTGAATACACATCTACACATACACATCCGCCTCCCTTTATACTCAACTCACATAAAATCATCTATAACATGACACATAAAACACACACACATACACACACATATATACACATACACGGTATATTCGATATTTTATGCCGTCAAGTTGGTAGCCCTAATTGAGATTTCATGTTGGCAACACTGACAGGTGGCATCCGGACGGACAGATTTTGGATTGGTGATTGATTATTTTAGAATTAATTCTCGCACTAGATTTCTTTGTTATAGTGGATAAGATATTGTGCAGTGCTTGACTCGCATCAACCTGATGCAAAAACTATTATATCTCGACTTTGTAACCCTGAAGAAGCTCGTGCAGTTTTGACGGGTGAAACGTTCGAGTTTTGGAATGAAAAAATCATTGCTCGACCAATCTACGAAAGACAACCATCATCGAATTATCAACTACCTCGAGCACGAGAAACAATCAGAATAACGATTATTTCTTCTCGTGACATTTGAGTAAAAGTTATCCCTTCTGATCCATCAGCCAGCCATAGGTTCTGTAGCAAAAACGAAGTTGGCACGCAGTATTTCTCGTAATCGATTAATCTCGACTCGCTGATTACAAATATCTCAATTTCGGTCTGAAAATCCGGGTGAATTATTTTTATCAACAAAATACTGCCAAATTCGTGGATTTTACGCACGAATAGAGGAGTTTTGTTCGGAGAGAGAGAATTCTCAAACAAAACATGTTGCATTAGATATTTTCTATATGATTCATGCGATGGACTGTTGAATTTTACACATTCCGTTCCAAAAAGCAAGTTTGTTCATAACAATCCAGCATAAGTTTGGATTGGGGATCAGATTATTATTACAAATGAATATGCCACTCGGGTTATTATCTTATTTGAAATGTGAGAGTATACTAGACATTTCCCTCTAAACCAATCATTCCTTGAGCAATGAGAAACTTGCATGTTTTTCGGTTTTTATTCTAACAGATAGACCAGGTACGATTCATGAAGTAATTATTTTCCCAAAATTCTTATATGCCCGACTGCGAGTAATAAATTATTGTAAATCGTTCAATATTTGCAACGATTCAAACGCTCCGAAAAAGGCCGAGCGACATGACCGAGTGTGCCCGAGCGCCCGCGTGCATGTGTTGTATCTGTGTGTCATGTCTACAATGACATTTGAAACGAATAACATCATCAACGCACCAAATCTTCTGATAGATAACACTCTCCGAGTAAACAAAAATCACAGAAGTCACGGAGTAATAGTTGTTGCCGACTTGCGAGACTTGTCGTCATCATGCGGATCCCGGAATCAAGTCTAATCTCAAACGTCGTGCGGTCAATGAAGCGAACGACGCGCGGCCGAGCCTCCGCAGCAGACAGAGTAAATTAACATGGGATAGAGCCTGAAAAGCTTCGTCGCATCTGGCTGGAAAAGATAGAAAAACTCGTGACTTCTCTAGTTCATAGTACTCATTCAATTAAATACACTCGGAAGATAGCCAAGACGAATTAAATACATTCAAATACAGTAGCGATCCTCTGCAGACTACCAGGTTGTGATCTTGGGCTATCTCAAAACAATGAAATGATAAAATTATAATTAAGAACACGCAATTAAGTGAGTAACTAGAGGTCAGTCTATCCGGTAGAGGGTGTAGAGAAATATGATCATTGAGTACAGGCAAGCTGGTGAGGTATTAATCTCGCGTCGGATCCGTGCAAGCTGGGATATTTTATTTTGATTTTTTGGAAAAATATATTCAATTCGTCTTGGCTATTTTCCGAATGTATTCAATTGAATGAGTACTACGAACTAGAGAAGTTACGAGTTTTTCTATCTTTTCCAGCCAGATGCGACTAAGCGCCTGAAAGATTCCTATTGGTTCAGCACTCTGGCATCGTGACGTCACGATTGTCCGACCAATCAAAATCGTTTGAGCGCGAATCTAATAATTACGATTCTTCAACGATTTTAATCGCAAATTCTTAGATGTAGACGGCAAATTTCCAGCCGAAACTTTGTAGATAGTCTACATTCCCCCTAATGATCAGATTCAGATCAAGAGCAAGCCGAATATTTTTCCATGCAAGTTCATTATTGTTGATGGGAAAGAGAGACCCAGTGCATGGCATGAATCGAGTTGAAGAAAGTTGAGTGTGGGAGCGCATTTCAAGTCAAATTGAGTCCGAGGAGTGGAGTCTGTAGGGAGTCCTCGAGACTCAATGCATGATTGGGAGATAGTTGATGGGATTGTAGGATTGATTTCTGATTATTACGAGATACCAATGTTACTAAGAGTATTCCTGATTAATATATAATGTATTGGTCTGGCCATTCTGTACATTTATGTTAATTGTTTTGAGAGTTTATGTTCATCATGGAGCGGTTTATTCTCGAATGATCAATGATTCTGTCGAGTGCGACCTTCGCCTGGTTGTTATATTTGAACCAGGATTAATTGAACAATCCATAGTCTGGCTCATTTGTCATCGCAGACACTTCTTGCGTTCAGAGTTGTTTCTAGGTCTGTTGATCTTAATTTCGATACAACAAGGTAGGGTCATCGAAAATTAGAGTTCATGGATGAACTCTCCCGAGATTCTGGAACAGCCAATGACTATTTTCATTGCGATGTGAGACGTTGGAAATCTTTTTTTCGTATTAAAATTGATTCTTCTTGCTAGAAAGTAGCTCAGACATCGTCAGGATCTCATTCCACGGCATTTTCAATCACATATTCTGAAAGTTCATCCAATTTTACGTCGATTACATTTGGTGGAGATTCTTCCAAATCATGGGTTCATGCTGAGGAATGAGGTAGGAGAAGAGTAGAGGGAATAGTTTCCCTAGCCTTGTTTGATCGACGAGATATGGATTCCCCAAAAGACCAGATCATACAAATCGTGCACTCAGGGGTTTCATTACTTCTTTTGGCACATGAAATAAGAGAAACTATCGCTGGGTAATGTGCCTCAAAAAAATTCCTTCTCCCCTGAATCTTAAGTTGGCGAAATTACCCATATATGTTGTAAGGGTACAAATATGGGCTCTGGATCTAGGGAGAGAGCCGGAGCATAATGATTGTAGAGGGATACCTCGATAGAGGTGTGCGTATACTCATGCAATAATTATGGGCTTTTAGGATGATCAATTTGTTTTATTTCTCCATCAAATTTTACCCATCCTTGGGTACTTAGGCCCTTGGACGAAATGAAATATGATTAGAGAAATTTTATGACTTTAGAAGGTGAATGGAGTGGGTACTTAGGGCCACTCGCATATCATCCTTAGAAAGTCACCCGACTTGGATATCGCAGATATACACAGATGGGGGTGGTGGGTACTGAGGGCCACCGACCCACCAATCCTAGATATCTGCGTAGAGGTTGGATGAGACGTCTGATTTTTTGTGAGGACGGGTACTTAGAGCCGCTCCTCCACCCAAATCGCGTCTCTGAGCTGCATCGAGATTCTACAAATTTTGAATACACATTGAAACTCCAGATATATGGAGATCAAATAGCATTTATTCAAAATCTCATATACATGAACACAGCAATAGCCAAGCGACCAAGCTCGATACAGCTCTGATTTCCAACTGAGCATAAGCCGGCTTAAATGGCCTGATGAGCCTGTATTCATATCTGGTCTTTTGGCTGTACAATATATCTGTATAGTATAGTAGATGAACGAACAGATTATCGATCATTCGGAGAATTACTATTTTATTGAAAAAATGATACAAATGGAGCAATCTTGCAAAATCTGCATACCCAATTTGATTCTTCATCTCTAAAGGAAATGAAGTTAATGCAAAATTTAGAGAAACTTATTTCTTATTCATTGCCAGAAACAAAAAGATAAATTCTCAAAACTTTCTAGAAACACGTGGCTTTTCATCTATTTTGAAAATTGATAGAAATTAGCCAAAAATTTTAGTTCTTTTGATACTAGGCTATTTTCCCCATCGATACTTTCATGTGAAAACAGGCTATCTCTCTCACAAAATTATTTTACAATAAATATTTATAATATTTACAACCTATCTAAATTTGATTTTATTTTCTTTTAAATAAGGAACTTTGAGTTGGATTTCGTTTCTTAGAGTATTGACGGAATCATGTATCGAAGAAGTGGAACAAAAAAATTCATTCTCGCTTTTTTACAAGAACCTTTAGTTTGCAAAATAAAATAAAAGTGCAAAGTAAATTTGTCCTAAAAAGTGTCTATATACATCTTGTAGCTCAGAAAATGAGCATTATCATAACAAAAGAAAGATTATCATTTTATGAAGTTTTATATGAAAAATTCCTCATAGAAATTCATGGAATATTCCAGAGTTTCTATGTATTAGTATATACATATTTACGTCTTAGTGTGTGTCCATTCACCACGCGTGACACTAAAAGGAAAGCAAACATCTGCCTTATCGGCTCTAATACGCGCGAAGATTTGAATATTATATACAGCCTCATTAGTACGTGTATTTTAGAGATCAATGAATGAAATTTAAAAATTTTGGGGTTATGGCACTCACAATGTATCTATAAAATATACATGTGATATAAACACGGGGTGCCAGTGGCTAAAAAAAGTTTGCTTGAAATGTCACCTAAAACCGGAAACGGGGTTCGATTCCTAGGGCCAAAAAGTGATGAGATTTCATCGACAGAAAATCGAGACTGCTCTTTATTGCGAATAAAGCAAGTACTTATCTGTTCCCGTAATAAATCTTCAATTGTATTGCAAAGATCATTACTCAAGAGATCAAATGAATGTAGAATATGGAACCACAGATATTTGATATACACTACGATATACAACTATGTGCGTCCGTCAATATATGTACTAGCGTCGTCTATGTTCGTGGCTTGGATGAATTGCATGCATGCGAAAGTTGAATGTGTGAGTGTGAGTTTCCGTGATATGCGCCACGGTGCCGCGAAGCTTTCGTTTTATATTTGTATTTTTGGTCTCATGAGAATGAGGGAACTCACTAAACCTATAAGTTACGAAAAGCTCTTGGCTATTATCATGATATCAGTTTGTTCACTCGTAGCCAGTATGCAGACATCATTCTCACGTGGCTATTTGGAAACCACTGAAACCGATCGACCGACTTCTTGATAGAGAAGTCCGAGGGGATGCAGGCCTTTCGATCTTGAAAACTTACCTTTCCGCATTCAAGTCCGTGAATGGAATTGTCGGTTCATGTTTCTCCTTGGAACGGGAAAAATCCATATCTGACATCTATGACTTACAACAAAAGTTACACAAAGAATTTGGCACTTTAAGCTTTTCGGAGACTCTGGACTCACATATTCTTATGAGTCATTTGGTGCAATCGCTTGAGCTTCTAGATGGAAAGGACAGCTTGGGATTGTGGTCCGAACAAATCGGCGAGTCTGCTCATCCAGAATTTCTTCCACGATTCAATTGACTGTCTGAGAAGAACGCAAGTAGCTTCTTAAGCACCTACTCAAGATCTTCAGTCTAATTTGCGAGAATGAGCAGTTTCGGTTTCCTGTTGATGGAACTTCATTATTTTTGGTACTAGGAATCGAACCCCATTCTCAGATTTGGGCGACTTTTCAGTCAAACTAATTTCCACCACTGGTACGCTGTGTAAAATTGTGTGTACGTCGAGTTGGCAGTTCTGATTTTCGATTGCGATTTCATTAATGATTTGAATATATATATATATATAATCTATAATCAATCTTATATATATATATATATATATTACAACGTTGCTTTCCCGGCCAGGATCATCAAGCGTCGCTGTATTTACCACGAAGAGGAGTATGGGTAAGATAGAGCGAGAGAGAAATAGAAAAGAGAGTATATGCACGCTACGAGCTACATATAGCTCACGCGTGATCAATCGCACCCTCTCATTTATTTTTATTCTGAAAAATAGGGTGCGTCAACAGTGATTGATGACACCCATTAATCATCTTCTTGATCCCCCAGAAGATCGATCAATCACGGGTTACGGGTTAACACCCCCGTAGCCCCGCCCACAGTACCACGTGACTTCCCCCATCCCTCTGTCTGGACATTGGGTACCATAACTACTTGTAGGGTTTTTAAAAACGAAGAGTTTACGAGGTCGTGATCCTAAATCCGAGCAGAATTGAGTAAGTTGGAGTGATTTCAAGATTTGGCCTATGCTTTTTGCATGAGCGTCGTGGCCGCCGCTCAAGTTACCGACTCACTCCGATACTTTCGAGTTCTGTAAGTCTTTCAATATTACTCTGATTGATGTCTACAATAGCTTTAAATTTTCGTAATTAGATGCCCAACAACTTTCTAGCTCACTCTCGGTGAGTTTGAGCCACGGTTCTCTCACAAACGGACGAAAACTACGTCCACGGCTTATGCTGCATATGCTATGGTCCCCCTATACTCTTGCGTGCCGACGCTTTTGGGAAGTTAAGAAGACGCCACTAGGCAGCGCTACGCTGAATCTCGGATCAAATAGCGTGTAAATCAGGCTGATCGAATGAATACGTGTCGACTGAATCACTCGAATACGCAGACGTGAGCTGCAATCTCAAAGAATATTCAATCAATTACAGTCGTGGTACTCCGAATGGAACCTTTTTGGTAAGATTCATCGATGTAAACCAATTATGTTTCATGAATACTAGCAAATATCTCCACCAACACCTGAACATAGAAGCTCCCAGTCGACAATTTCAGAAATAAACATGGACCTATACCGTTCTGGCCCCCAGAATTTCTCATCTTTTTCTTTCGCCAAAAACGGTACGAGTCGACCTTTTTTCCACGTTTTTTGGCCCATAACGGTGAGAAATCATACTTTCCCGACATTTTTCGATCCAACACAGCCAAACTCGATTTGCTTCTCTACTTCCTTCGGTCCAGAACGATATAAGTCCACTTCAAGAGGAATGATGGACTTTTACCGTTCTGGTCCGGAAAAAGAGTCGAGGAAATTTGGAGACCAGAACGATATAAGTCAATCTTCTATCGCAAAGTGATGCGTGAGAAGTGTAAACGATTGAAAATGACTACGCTCCTTGGGAAAAATGGCATGGAAACATACTCATTGAACGATTAATGGAGCATGATCACTGCAAATGTCAATCCGAATATCCCATCACGAAAAAACTTCGAAGTTAATTTGCCAGAAATGGGAAAAATTGACTCATACCATTCTGGTCGAGAGCATTCAACACGACGGGAGCTCCGAAGGAGAATGATATCTCCCGTGAGCCCGGACAAGGAAGAACACTCGATGTAATACTCATTGAAAGGAAGGACTCCCGTGAGCTTCGACGATAAAAAAGACCTACGACCGGTAGAAAAGAAGATCTGACAGTTCCTCATGGTATTGAGGGGCACTTCAACCGACATCCGGAGGCAGAAATGTGTCTTCGCGTTACGATTAGCAGAAATCATCATTGCCTCCACACCAAGGCCCTCTCATGAATATTAAGTGATACCTTTTACATGATTCATCTTGCTTACCTTAATCAAAACTATTCTTCGGGAGATCTGTATGATTTCTCTCCTTGGGACTAGTAGGAACGTGTCCGCGATCATGGTGGAGTTTAAGAGAGCTTGCAAGGATGCGATTCTCTTTGCTAAATTTCATCATTCAAGATTCATGAGAATTAATCTGAAAGTTCCTCAGCAGCGTCGTTTTTGACAGGGCCTACCTTGGTGTGGCCTTTAGCGCGTCTCCAAGTTTATTTGATACCAATACCCAGATAGCACTGGAAAGTTTCACTGGAAATTCCACGGAAAACTTCCAATGGAAGCTTCCCAACAGCTTTCTGAAAGATTACACGGCCGCGTTCCCTAACTTTTCATGGAGAAGATACAATGAAACCTTTCAGGAGCTGTTCAGCGCAAGTACCATTAGAACTATCACATCTTTGAAAAGAAAATTTCGACGGAAGCTCTCAGGAAGGTTTCCTGGAATCTTTCACGGAATCTTGGATTGCCGAGGGTCCGGAAACTTTTCGGAAAACGTTCTGGAATCTTTCAGGAGACTTTCTATGAGAGTTCGAAGGATTTTTACGTCCTTGCAGTGAAACTTTTGTAGAATGCTTTTAGAAAGCTTCTAAAAAGGTTCCCTGAAACAACTATGTCTGAAACAATGCTAATGTCATAGGCTGTAACTTCGGGCAGAAGGCCCATTCGACGGAGTTACTCTGGATCCTTCATATTCCAGGTGGTACAAGAGTGTGAAAAAAGTCTGGTGAGCTCTGGTAACCCGTACTTCGTAGGCCCTCCTTGTGAGTCTCGAGATTGCGAAATCTGATATCTTAATCCACATCGATCGATCCCGTGTGACGTGGGTAGAGATGAAGAGCAATAGCTGCGCTCACCTCTCCCCTTCGTGTGACGATGACGTTGCACCGCGGCCGCGCAACTCACTTGCACGGTTCGCCGGCCGTCGCGGATGTACAGTCAGGACTCCGACGGAGCGAGTGTTACCAGCTGCCAAATCCCACGCCTTGCGCACAATCTCCATTCCTCATTCCCTCTCCTACACCATAGCCTCGGGTGGCCCACAAGCCCGAGCAGTTCGTCACGCCACCGCTAGGTGGCGTCCATCCTTGTCCGCAACCGAAACAGAGTCCCGTGTTTTCAAAACCGGTGCCTCAACCAACTTCCACGACAGCCCCTCCGGCTGGACTTCTACAGCACTGTCGTGCTTGGAAGACCACCGGACGGGTACCCACACCCAGGTCCACTTCTACAGCGCTCACGCGCTCGGGAGTGTTCCGACCTAGTGGCAGTCCATATCAGTCCCTCGGGCTGATGTTTGAAGCTTCTTCGGCACTAACGCGCCCGGGAGCTCTTACGTCGCTCGGGCGGACTTCTTCACGTCGGAGACCATCCTCGACCCAGGACCACCCCGGATGTCCGTGACAAGCTTTACGGACCCAACCGGATCGGACCACCACAACGCTGATAGCCGAGCCTCCTACGGATCGGAGCCTCAACCCAGGATGTTGGGAACCGCCAGCCGCACGCGATGTTGGCCCCAATGGCGCGCGTCTCAACCCTGGGGTTTCGATGGAGTTCGCTGGAGCGACTCCCACGGTTCCAGCCAAGCCCGCTCAGACCAGTCTGCACGGGTACCATCCAAGCTTCGTCTCGGAGTAGATTCCGGGAAACCCCTAACTATGACATCAGCTCTTTTCAGGGCTAACCCACAAACCCCAATCGGCCCTTTTCAGGGCCACCAACCTTCTAACGTATGAACCACTCTTCGGCACTCAGTTGCCTCGTGGCGCAAGCCATCCCGGTAACACGAGGCCTAGCCCCACGGCAAGGTCTTTGCTGCAACGCGGACCGTCATCGTTGTCGACGAGCTGCGCAGCAGCCAGACTACTCAGAATAACCTTCAGATTCACATCACTCTCTCTCTCTCTCTCTCTCTCTCTCTCTCTCTCTCTCTCTCTCTCTCTCTCTCTCTCGAGTATATTTCTCCTATATTAAAGTCAGATTCAGATACTCTGTTGTGATTTATAAGAGTAACCCCTTTTCCTACTTAACACCCAATAACAACTATGAGATGTGACGAGTTTACTCCTACCGACCTCGACTGACTCGAACTCTGGATATCAGTATTGGGGAGTCGCAATCGTATGTCTGCCGCAATCGATCCCGATACTGACTTCCGAGATTGAAGATTGAGATATCTCAATCCCTTTCGATCTATTCCGATGCTAACTGTGAGCATTAGGGATCCATTCCTTCCGACCCTAGTCGATATGGATGCTGAATATCAGTATAGGAGTTAGAGAATCCTATCAATCTCAATCGATTCTCATACTGATCTCCGAGATCCGAGATTCCAATATCTCAATCTACATTAATCGATCCCAATACCAACTATGAGCATTGGCGAGTTTACTCCTATCGACCTCGACCAATTTCAACTCTGAATATTAGTATTGGGGATTCGCAATCGTATATCTGCCGCAATCGGTTCCGATACTGACTCCCAAGATTGGGGTTTGAGATGACTGAATCCGCTTCAATACATTCTGATGGTCACTTTGAGCATTGAGAATCCATTCCTATCGACGACAATCGATATGAATGCTGAATATTACTAGAGGAGTTACAAATTTCTATCCCCCTCAATCGATTCCAATCCTGACTTTCGGGAACACGGGACTCTCAGGATTGGGAATTCCAACATCGCAATCCACATCAATTGATCCCCAAACTGACTATGAGCGTTAATGGGTTTACTTCTATCGACCTCAATCGACTCGGATGCTGAATATCAGTATTGGAGATCCAGAATCGTATGTCCGCCTCAATCGAATTCGGAACTGACTCCCGCGATTGGCAATCGTAGAATCTCGATCCGCTTTGATCCATTGCAATGACAATGAGCATCAAGAGTTCATCGTTGTCGACCTCAATCGATACTGATGCTCAATATCAGTATAGGGTGGATCGAATCCTACCTCTTCTTCACGCATTTGGCCTGTGGACTACAGTCCTCTCGCCATAACCGGGTAGTGGATCGAATCCTATCTAACTCAATTGATTCCGATACTAACTTTCGAAATTGAGAATTCGAATATCTGCAACCAGTTCGATCGATGGCAATACTGACGACGAGCATTGCCGGGATCATTTCTGTCAACCTCAGTCGATTCCGATGCTGGCTTTCGGGATTGGGAACTCCATTTCTTGCATCCACTTCAATCGATCCCAATACTGACTAAGAGCATTGATGAGTTTATTTCTGTTGATTTACTTGAGAGGGTCGAAGAGTTGATGAGGGGCACAAGACTGGGACTAGATACTTTCATAACAAATAAATGTGTATATTCAACTCACAATAATACAGTATGTTACATATTGCCGGCTTGGCTCTTCCAGCTTGAGTAGTTGCTCTCTCTTCTCTCTTCAGCTTCGCTGCTGCGCGCACCACACTCATATATACACACATAAGTAGCCTCATATTCTAGCTTGCAGGTGGCACCACGCATCAGCCACTGCTTCTGGCAGGCGACACATATAGTCATACGAAATAAATTTACTCACAATTCAACAACTCCTATCGACCTAAATCGATTCGGATAATGGATATCAGTATTGGAGATTCGAAACCGTATGTTCGCTTCGATCGATTCCGGTACGGACTTCCGGTATTGATAATTCCAATGTCTTAATCCACATCAATCGATCGCAATACTGATTATGAGCATTGATAAGTTTACTCTCATCGACTATAATCGATTTGGATGCCGAATATTGGTATGAGAGATCCCGAATCGTATGTCTGCCTCAATCGCTTCCGAAACTGACTCCCGGAATTGGCAATCCTGATGAGGTAGATGTCCGCTGTATGGCACTTTCCAAGCTCAGGGTATGAGTTATCCTGTTGAAATTCCGCCCTCAGGCTATGAAATTGGCCACTTCTTCTTCCCTTTCCCGTGAGATGCGTCTCAGAGATTCAAATAGATGAAGAATCATGCATGAAAAAGTTAAAAATTCTTCCATTTCCACTAAAAATGTTGGCTAAGCCCATGCCCCAATTATAGCACAAAAATTCTAACCCCTGTACTTGGTGTCCCACGTCCGATGTCCGTATTATGGGACACCAACCCACACAGCATGGAAATATTTCAAAGAACGATTCAGGCAAATATTTCATTGCGATCTCCCGGGAATCTTGCAGGAATATTGCAGGAGATATTTCAAAATGTTCCGTGGCAATATTTCAGAGAAAGCTTCTCGGAAGCTCCCGTAAATATTTCAGAGAATCTTACACTCAATCTTTCAGTAACCTTGCACTGAAATATTTCTGGAAGATTCACGAAAGCTTTTTGAAAGATTCCTTGAAACAATTCACTGAAATATTTCTGAAAGATTATCGAAAGCTTTCTGAAAGATGTAAGTGCAATATTTTGGGGAGAAGTTTTGGAAGAGTTACGAAAGCCTCTTGTGAGGTTTCACTGCTATGGGGAGAATCTCCTGGAGATGTTTCACCGATATTGAGTATAATATTTCATCAGGACGAGGCCCCAAAATTTTCTGGAGAGTTTGCTAGCTTCTACGGAGGGCTACATTTTGAGACCAGTTTTAAATAACATCGTGCTTGCAGTTCTTTTAGGCTGGGAAATCTTCAAAAATTCTATGATGGATTTTCAAAACTCACCGCGTTCTGATACTCTATATGAAGCACTTTGTGGCTGTGAGTTATCCTTCTAACTCACGATATGAAACGTACCACTTTGGATTGAGCTTGGCAAATCGATTTGATTCTGGTTTTCATTGAATCAATGAATTTCGGGAACATTTCAAGGAATTCTTCTATGAGTAACCTCTCTGCCACTGAATTGCACCTAATGAAATCGAAAAATTCCTGAATACCTTCTAAAAAGGTTTATTCGATTATGCGGGTCGGAGCGCTCGGAGCGCTCCGACTGCTCGGATCGGTCCGGTCTCGTCCATCACCGAACGCACGTTCGGACAAGGTTCGCTCGGAGCGCTCCGAACGCTGCGTCTGAGATTTCTAGCCGGGGAGAGGGGAGACAGCCTGTTTCTAATGCTGTGGACGATTCCTCCCCTCTCCTCGGCTGAAAATCTTGGACGGAGCGTTCGAAGCGCTCCGAGCGAACTTTTGTCCGAACGCGCGTTCGGTGATAGACGAGACCGGACCGATCCGAGCGCTCCGACCCGCACAATCGAATAAACCTAAAGATTCCAAAAACATTTCTAGGAATCATTTCACCGGTCATCTTTCAGAAACGTTGCACTGAAATATTGTTGAAAACTTTACGGAAGCTTTCTGGAAGATTTCAATGCAATATTCTTAGGAAAAATTTCCGCGAAATTTTTGCACGATATTGAGATCAATGAAATATTTCATTGCAATCTTCCAGGAACCTTGCAGGGATATTGCAGGTGATTTTTCAAAATGTTCCGTGGCATTATTTCAGAGAAAGCTTTCCGGAACCTTCCGTAAATATTTCAAAGAATCTTACACGCAATCTTTCGGAAACCTTGCACTGAAATACCTTGAAAGATTCACGAAAGCTCTCTGGAAGATTTCTTGGAACAATTCACTGAAGTATTTCTGGAAAATTTACAAGCCTCCGCTGTGATATAGGCTCATTGAATTCCTAACTTGTTTAAATCTCTTTTGAATTTAGGCTAATCACGAGTCGTCGCATATAAATAAAGCCATCATAGTAATAGCATCGTGGAAGCTCTCTGACTGATTCCGTACATATTTCTTGGGAACATTCCACAGGTAATCTCCCAGAAATCTTGCAGTGAGATATTGTTAATAGATTTTCACAAAGCTTCTTAAAATCTTTCAGAGCAAAACCCTGTGACGGGGTACTGCATATTAATACCAAAAACCATTACAATCGAGGGAGTAGATAGGCTAGGCCGGTCTGAGCACTTCACCCTTAGCACAGCAGTGTGTTGATGAGGAAGGAAGATAGCACAGTGACTACACGATGCCGGTTTCAGCACAGTGTGCTCAGACCGGCCACACGGTCTCAACACATTCGCTCGCTGTGCACAGACCGGCCAAGCCTATCCCTGAAAGAGATAGCTCACGAGCCGTACCGCCAGCTGCCATCACCCAGTGACCGATCGCTCAAGCCACACGCCGCGCAGTAGCCAACACTCGTCCGAGGCGATGCTTCGCTGCATCGGCCGTCACACGACAACGACGCTCGCTCGAGACGACGCTGCTGAAAAATGAGAATAGAAACTTAGGCTTATACATAGTACCCACAACCCTATAAACAAGAAATACCATCATAATCTTTGATTTTTTTTGTGATTTTTCATTACTCTTGGTCATTTCCTCCAAAATGAACCATTTCTGAGTAAAAAAATCAACAAATTTTTGGAAAGTGAAAAGTCAACTTTTGTTCAAAAATCTTTTCGAAACCATTCAGGAATGCTCCTGACACATGCTTCAACTAGATTCAAGTGTGTTCTTTGAGATATTACAAGGACACAAGTCAATTCAGTGATTAAAACATGTTTTGAGAAGTTTTGAATTTTTCAGTTACACCTTCTTTGACATAACCATGTTGGAAACCCATATTGTCTTTCACACCTCTAAGATCATCAGAAAGTGTATATCTATGCCCCATCTAGCTTATCTTAATGAAAGAAACCATTTCCAACCCTCCAAGTCCATTTGGGATGCTCAAAAGTGAGTTTTCTGAAAAAACCATTCGACACGCCAATTGTGACATTTTCTCAAGTTGCTTGCAGACCTAAACAAAAAATACCACCATAATCTTTGATTTTTTTGTCATTTTTCATTACTCTTGGTCATTTCCTCTAAAATGAACCATTTCTGTGTAAAAAAATCAACAAAATTTTGGAAAGTGAAAAGTCAACTTTTCTTCAAAAATCTTCTCAAAACCATTCTGGAATGCTTCTGACACATGTTTCAGCTAGATCAAGGTGTGTTCTTTGAGATATTACAAGGACACAAGTCAATTCAGTGGTTAAAACATGTTTTGAGAAGTTTTGAATTTTTCAGTTACTTTTTCTTTGACATAACCATGTTGGAAACCCATATCGTCTATCACACCTCTATGATCATCAGGAAAGGTATATATATGTCCCATCTGGCCATTCTTGATGAAAAGAATGAATATTTGACCTAACTTCATACTATATGCTCTCAATATACTTATATATCCCTGAACTTGGATGATCACCTCCCAGTCTAGAGCCATGTCCAACTGAGTCCATGGTGTATTTTGCCCTGTAATTATATTCATACAGAACAAACTCGCTTTTCTTCTACTTCGAGGGATAGTAGGACATCAAGGTCATTCTGAAAGAATCAGTATTCTTCTTTAGCCTCCCTCCACTACATCTACCGACACATGTGTGTGCTACTAGCCATAAATTACCCCCACCAGTCGCGCGTTGCCATGGGGATGGTTGGCCAACAGTGGTCATGATTGGTGCGGCAGAGTTTTACCCAAGTGCATATAACGGGTAAGTTATGAGCATTATCTCCACTCATCAGCCATGGATCCATCCAAATACATCGCAGCAGAAGTCAGCGAGGATGATCAGCTAGAGGAGGAGATCGCAGAGGACTTGGAGAACTTGGAGCCTGGCGACTTCGACATTGTCGAAGCCAACTCTTCTCGATTCATTGCAGAAGAGCTACGTCAGCTCCAAGTTGAGATGGAGGCGCGCTTTGCAGCTCGAGAGGAGGCTCGTCGAGCAGCAGTAGCAGCAATTCCATCACCGCTTACAACACCACCGAGGCCCAGTCTCAGACAAAATCGCAGACGACTGATATCCAGCAGCGATGAGGAGGAGGATGAAGAAGCTGCACCGAGGAAGCGTCAAAGGCTCATCAGCAGTAGTGAGGGAGAGGATTAAATTTCTTTTTGTTACTAACAATCGGCCCTTTTCAGGGCCAACCAATAATATCACAACGTAGAGAACTATTCATTCTATATTCTGTGTGAATCTCTCTCACACTCATGGTCGTTGCTCCGTGCCAATGAGAATCGAGCTCGACTCTGATTGTTGCGGAGCAACTGCATGTTGTTCATCTGTTTGTAACTTTGAAAAACGAATGGTTTTGTTCACATCCAATACTTTGGTGGCCCTGAAAAGGGCCGATTGTTTTTGCTTCTCAAGTTTTTCTCCAAAGTCTTTCACCATTTATTACTGTTCCTTCTTGCAATAAGCCGCCGCCTCTTTGGTGTGTATCTCAGTCGCCGTCTACACCGTGGTTGATGCTCATTGTCACTGCTATTACCGCTGCTGGTACTTGTCGTTCTTCTCCTTTTGAGTGACCTTGGTGGTAATTCAACGGCTTCTGGAGAAGATGAGACTGATGAGATCGTGATGTAGCCATCATAAGAGTCCTCCATCGGATAGAGACTCTCGCTCGAACTACTTTCGGGCTCTGGTGTTTCACAAATTCTCAATTGAGATAAACTCTCTGTAGAGTTCTCAATTTCTTGAGAAAAAGAATGTTCTTGCTCCATCTCTTCGACAAGAGCGTCGTCTCGTATTTCTAAGCAGTCGTCGCTTTCCATGGTGAAATGATTTTAATGCAATTTTGAGACCACTTTTATAGATTTTCATTGATCTCCGCCGAAGACTGTAGTGGGAGTAACTCTGCGCTAATGTGTGGGGATTGCAGCGCCACCGCTCTCCTGATGTCTATAAAAGAGGCACACGGAACTCGTGGAATTCATTACCAATCGAGCAGCAGCAGAGAGCAGCAATGGTGCGGATAAAGGCTACATCAAAAAAATTCATCGAGGACAGAGCCGACATCAACTCTACTCGACTGAAAGGTGTCACAACCCCACATCGGATCCAACCTGGCACACCTGTACAGAGGCATAACATACTCGAAAAAAAGAATGGCGGCTTTGTGATCAAGAAGCGAACCTTCCAGCGCATTGTTCGAGACATCGCCCGGAGTTTCAAGGAAGGAATAAAATTCCAAAGCGCTGCGGTGATGGCATTACAGGAAGTGAGCGAGCAGTTCCTGGTCGAGGTCTTTGCCGATGCCAACTCATGTGCTCAACATGTACACAGAGTGACAGTCATCGCCCGTGATATGGAGCTTGCTAATTTGATTCGAAGCAAGCGATATTAATTCATCTCTCCAATCGGCCCTTTTCAGGGCCAACAAACAATTCTAAAACGTATGTCAAAGTCATTCGTGTCAGCAGCAGTCTCTCTCTGACGTCCGCACTCTTCAAATCGCCCCCACTACTGGCATCACCTTGGCAACGAGGATCTGAATAAGTCCGTGGCAGCAGCAGCAGCAGCAGTTTATCTCTCTCCGACGTCCGCACTATTCAAATTAGCCCCACTACTGGTGTCGCCTTGACAACGAGATCCTAAACTGAGCTGAAAAGGCTTATATAACGACTGATTCTTGGGTTTATCATCATTCCATCATGGGAAACTCTACAAGCAGCAGCAGAAGGAGGGAGCTCGGGACACCTCTCAGGTGGCAAGAGAAGATGGGATTCTCATTCACTTCTAGTGTCGTGGAAAGTAGCAGCAGCAAACCGAGGCATCCGAAGGAATTCACAGTTTGTAAGAAGGAACCGTGTGGAGAAATAGCAAATGAAATCAAGAGAGCTGTGCGACTTCTGGCTAAAAAACCAAAGAAACGTCGAGGTATGTGTGAGAGATGCAAGAGGACGAGGATCCGACGCCTAATCAGAACACCAAAGCCCATTTATGTTGGTACATCGGCGCTCGGATCTGCGCCCACCGAATGTCTCCGCAATCTTGCGGTCTTTTGAGCAACTCTCGTTGGATTGTGTCTCAACGATTCAATACGATCCGTGGATACGCCGCCCAACTCGACCTCAGCATGTACCAACAGGAGATCCGCCACATGTCAGAGAGGCAAAGCTGAGAAAGAAGAAATTTTTAGAGTTCCCTTGAATCTACAAAACAATCAGCCCTTCTCAGGGCCACCAATCTGATCAAACGAGTGGAAATTATTCTCTTGATGCAAGATTCGCATAGCAATATCGATCTTTCTTCTACTTATGATGGAAGAAATACTCATTCTCTTGATACGAGATGCGGAGTGGGGGTTCAGATCAACGAGTAACTCCCCCTCCCCCACCTATGATGAAAAAATGCTTATAAAAGTCACATCTTTTCTCGAGGAATCATCATTCGAAACTCAGCAGTGAAATGGAGCAGAAGCAAGAATTCGACGAGCTCGATACAGATCTTGCCTTGACTTTGTTTCTGGCGGATGCTGAAGAGTGTTGGGGACAACAACCCAATCCACACGACATGGATGATGCGATTCTGGATGAAATCCTTGAGTGGGTTCTCAAGTGTGAAGATGAAGCAGTCAAAGAGCCGAGCGAGACTTTAGTGCTGACTTTTGGAGAGCACAAGATTGAAATTAAATTCCCAAAGACTGAAAATAAGTCCACTGATGCTGAGATGAAGAAGAATTGAATTTGAGGAGGAAAAATCGGCCCTTTTCAGGGCCACAAATTATTGAAAACGATGGAACTTGCTTTCGTCCTCTATAATAGTATTTGATTTCATTTTGGTTTATTGGAAAAAATGATGTAGTCTTCTGATACTTCGCTTCTAAACTGAAATTCAATATCAGCTCCGAACTATCATTGAAAATTTATCAGAACCATTTTTATTCAAGAGCTGACATTCTTAAAATCTCAACTTTATTTTGAATTAGAGTTTCAATCATTCAATACTCTTGAGGGTAATCTTTATTGAGTCACATTATGTCATCAAACGATAGTCTGTCGTACGTTGTAAATTTTTTTTGGCTCTTAAAAGGGCCGATTTTTTTCATGGGGGTAGGTAATCTTTATTTTTTCAAGTATACATAGAGTTAAGAACTTCATCGCTCATTATTCCAACCTTCTTCTTCTTCTGTGAGAGATTTTCGAGAGCCCAATCTTTCAACAATGAGACATTTATAGCAGCACAAATTGGAGTAGCACATAGGTAATGATGAGTGCAGAAAATTACTACAGTCCCAAGCCTAAGATTCTTGAATGCTGGGCAGTTGAAATCCTCAATATTGATGACATTATCAACATACGTCTCGAGCCATCTCTTCTTCTCGAGACCTTTGACGTATATCCTCCTAGCATCGCCGAGTCGACTGCGCAATAATCGAGGAGGTTCGTCGTAAGCTATGTGTCCGTGACACCAAGGGATGCCGTGATAATTGTATTCCAACCATCGGTTCTCACTCTGGTTCTTAGGCAGCAACTTGTCCCAATTGTAGGGTGGTTTGAATATGTAGACCGATGGGATAGCATCTTGTTCGATGCGTGTCACGGCAACTTCCTTGAAGATGAACTCGTTCAGTGCAGTTTTGAATCCTTGAACGTCCACAATGTATTCCATGGTACAGAATTGGCGATAGATCCTTTGCTGCTCTTTGAAACTTGTGACTTGGTTCATCTCTCGGAGGAGAATGATTTCCCTCGCGACATAACGCTCATTATATAGCCTTCTCCACGTCTCTCCCGATCCTCTCAACCAATCAGAGCCCACCGCTGACTCGAGCCGCCGCAACTCCCCCCCACCCGCGCCCCATCATACCCGAAGGAATAAATACGACTGCTGTTGCCCTGAAATTCCATTATCGAACCTCATCTCTTGTGAGCAAGACCTACTTGGAGTATCGCTGCTATCATGGACGAAGTTTGCAGTGGTGAAACTTTCAAACTTGAGTACTATGCAGATGCTGTTTCGAGGCTCTACAAGGCACTTGGATATATTTCGAGAGGAGAAGCTGATCTAGATGACATATCAAGATGGATCGATCTCACACATTACGCCACAGAAGCACTCACCGGTCTTTCAACATCAAGGACACTGAAACTCCACGAGAAAAAAAGCTGTTGCTCATATTTGGGTCATCTGAAGAGTATTGGTAGAATACTCAATGAATCTTTGAAGAGAGGTGGTAGCCTTGAGCAACCAGCGCCTCAGAAGAGTGTCACCTGGGATATCATTGATACTGCTTTCGAGTCTCGATTGAAGACTGCTGTAATCACAAATCTCAATCACCTCGACATTCAGACTTTCATGCAGGATGCTTCAAAAATTTTTGTACAACAAGCTAGTCAGTTGCTTGAGGCAGATGAATGTTTGAAAATCAATGCAGTTCTCGCCGCTGAATTCATCATCTTCAAAGATGACGAAGAACTAATTGACATAAAATATTTCAACACGAAGAATGTAGAAGTCTTTTACACAGATTCTCTACCAAAGTTATTCAAGGAACATTTCAGTGAGCCTATAGCTGAAGAGATGGAAGAATTTGCAGAGCGAGAATCTGTCTGGTCTCTGCGTTCAATTATCAACTTAACTTTGAACATTAATAAATTTAACCCTATGAGAGGCAGCTCGTTCGTCGAGGTACCAACAACAATCAAGAAACGTCGTGCTTGTGTCAATGTGCAGAATGAAGACAACCAGTGTTTCAAATGGGCTGTGCTCTCCGCTTTGCACCCCACAGAAAAAAATCCAAATCGAGTCAGTAAGTAAATGACGTTTGCGGATGAGCTCAATTTTGAAGGTATTCAGTTTCCCGTGCTGCCGAAACAAATCCCGAAATTCGAGAAACAGAACAATATCTCAGTGAACCTTTTCATTTTGAAGAAATATGGAGACAAATATGAAGTGGGTACCTGTCAAGTAACCAAGCTGAAGCGAGATGTTCATGTAAACTTGCTTCTTGTCCAGAGCCGCTACAATGATGAAAATGGTGAAGATGCCGAGGATGACTATAATGTGCCACCAACAATGCATTATGTATGGATCAAGGATCTGTCGCGGCTGGTGGGATCGGGTTTGACAAAAAGAGCTCACAAACTTTTCATCTGCGATCGGTGTCTACATTTTTTCAGAGACCAAGATAAATTAGACGTGCATGAGATTGATTGTGCAGCAGTAAACAAGTGCAAAATCAAACTCCCACCTAAAGAAAAGAGTGTGGTCTCTTTCACTAATTACAAGTACAGTGAAAAAATGCCGTTTGTCGCTTATTTTGACTTTGAGTGTTTGTTGAAGCCTGTTGAGAATGAGAAAAGGGCATATCAACGCCACGAGCCTTTCAGTGTTGGACTATACATTAAATGCAGTTTCGACGATTCAAAATCTGGCTACAGATCCTATCGCCAAGAAAATGCAGACGCAAAGAGTCCGGTCACATGGTTGATGGAACAGTTATACGATCTCGCTGTGGAACTGAATGAACTCGTCAAGAATGAGAACCAAGTACCTATGAAACCACTCACAGAAAGAGAGGAATGCCTCTTCCAAATTGCAAAGATCTGTCACATCTGTAGAGGAGCGTTCTCACCGGAAGAGCAGCCAGTCAAGGATCATGACCACCTGACGGGGATGTGAGTGAATGACATATCTTTTTCCATGCCCCATCACTCATGAATTCTTTTTTTCCAGATATCGCGGTCCAGCGCATTCAAATTGTAACTTGAACTACAAGGACTCAAGGACCATCGCGATTGGGGCTCATAACAACTCTGGATATGATTCGCACCTATTTATCAAGGAGCTGGCTACATCGTTCCCCGGACGGGTGTCACTGATCCCTCTCAACGAAGAAAAATACATCTCCTTTACAAAGTTCGTCGATGGGACCGAGATCAAGCTCAGATTCATCGATACATTCAGATTCTTACCAGCATCTCTCGACAAATTAGCTTCCAGCATGGATGAGCTGCAAATAGTCGAGAGCACATTCCAAGCTGCTGAATTTTCGAGCAGACAAATCTCCCTCGTCAAGAAGGAAGGAATTTTTCCATACGATTTTGTGAGCTCTTTTGAGTCTTTACTACAGGATCATTTGCCGAGCAAAGGAGATTTTCACAGCATATTATATCAGAGTGAAATCAGCGACGAAGATTACAAGCATGCTCAAGAAGTTTGGAGAGCATTTGACATCTCAGATCTTGGAGAATACTCCGATCTGTACTTGATGATTGATGTCTTATTGCTAGCAGATATCTTTGAAAATTTTTGAACAAACAGCAATGAATCGTTTGGTCTGGATCCTGCACACTATCACACCTTGCCTGGCTACAGTTGGGATGCTATGCTCAAGTATACCCAAGTCAAACTGGAGCTGATAACCGACATCGACCAGCTCATGTTTATCCAACGTGGAATTCGTGGTGGTATCAGTCAGTGTTCGAACCGATACTCGAAGGCTAACAATAAGTACATGGGTGCTGAGTTCGACGAGACTCAGCCCTTGAAGTACATTCATTTCTATGATATAGTGAATCTCTATGGGTTTGCTATGCGAGAAAATTTACCAACTGGTGGATTTGTGTGGGTAGAAGACTGCTCGCAGCCAAACTTCTTTGACGTTCCAGACGACTCACCGATCGGTTACATCCTGGAGGTGGATTTGCAGTATCCAGAAGAAATTCACGACGAACACAAAGATCTTCTACTATGTCCGGAAAGCATGGTGCCTCCAGGTTCGAAACGGAAGAAACTTTTGACTACTCTATATGACAAGGAGAGGTATGTTATTCATTATAGAGCTCTCAAACAAGCTCTACAACATGGGCTTAAGCTGAAAAAAATTCACCGAGCTCTAAAATTCAATCAAAGTGCATGGTTGAGGAGATATATCGATCTAAACAGTGAAAAACGCAAGAATTCCAAATCTGAATTCGAAAAAATGCATCACAAACTTTATAATAACAGTATATTGGAAAGTCGATGCAGGACCAGAGGAAAGAGATCGACGTGGAATTGGTTACCAAGTGGAATGGGAGGTATGGCGCAGAGGCTCTAATCTCCAAACCAAACTTCCATAGCTCTTCAATCTTCGGTGAAAATCTTGCAGCCATACAGCTCTCTCGAACTGAGGTCACTATTTCAAAACCGACATATGTCGGCCTCGCCATTTTGGATATATCAAAGACTAGACTGTACCGCTTCCACTATGACTTCATGGAGCGTCAACTAGGTGACAAGTGTAAGCTTCTTTACACTGACACAGGTCAGTATCAACTTCTTTTTTTCTATCTATCCTAGATCTCTGCACGTCTAGTCATAAATGGAGATATTCATTCATTCACAGATTCGCTCCTATACGAGATAGCAGACGCCAACATGTATGAAATAATGAAGGAAAACTTGCACGAGTTTGATACGTCCGACTATCCCGAGGACAACCAGTTTGGGATGCCTCGAGTGAATAAAAAAGTCGTGGGGCTCATGTCAGACGAAACAAATGGTAACATCATCCAAGAGTTTGCAGGCTTGCGCAGTAAACTCTACAGCCTCCGGATCATGGGACAGAATCCTGTAAAAAAAGCCAAAGAAGTGAAATCGAATGTCGTCAAGGCCACTATTACTTTTCAAGATTATCTGAATTGTCTTTTCGACGGCACTTCCATCAGCCGTGAGCAGCGCACCATTCGATCTCGTTTGCATGTGATCTACAGCGAGCTTCAACACAAGGTCGCGCTCAGTGCGCATGACGACAAACGATGCTTGAAGAGTGGGGAGACCGACACTCTACCTTGGGGGTATCGAGATGCCTGCACCAATGAAGAAGAAGCTGACAACGAGAGTGGGGCAGCGGCGTCGGCGGCTCGAGAGAACATGGTGGGGAATCAGCTAGAAAAGGCTATAAATTGCGGCGAGAAGCGCATTGCATCAGACGACGAGCCAGCAAGCAAACGCATCAGACTTGACTCCGAACTATAAATCTATCATTGAGTGAGTATACCTTCTCGCATTTCCAACATTTTACTTTTGATCCCCATCTAAGACGTAATATTTATTTCAGAAATGGATCTAGCTAGTTTGAATCGCCTTGCTGCCAACGGAGGCTTCCTCCCAACAATCAAGCTCAACGAATTAGTACCGGGTAGAAGGTACAGAATCTCTGACATGAGAAAAATGAATACAAGATACGGATCCAGAGTGATTGCTGATATTGATGAAACCACGCAAGTGTTCCTTCCGAAACGAATCGGTGAACTGATATGTAATGATGACAGTTTGTTCACAAATATGACGCAATCAATCAGTAGAAATGAGTTTTACCCCAAATATCTTGGGGATTCCAACGTAGAATTTACGACTCAATAAACATTTTGAATTTCACTTTCGTGTATTCTCTTTGAAGTACCCCTTCATACATCCATTCTCTGAAGGAGAGGTCGAAACCAACTCAAACTTCACCTTTTTTCCATTGAGAATTCAATGAAAAAACTGATTGAATATGAGTTGGATGGCTGCGCCTCACTGGTGAGAGCAATGGTTGGGGCTCTCATCTTCCAAGGAATTTTTTCAAATCACTCTTGTCAATCCAGCTGTTGTGAGTATCATCAAACCCTAGCCATTTCACGAAGAGTTGATTGCCACGTCTTTTCAATACTTTTTCAACGAGGTAAATGTCTGGATGTAGAGTTTTCGATATTTCTTCTTCATAAAATCCACCGACGATTGGTTTGTCTTGATAGTCTTTCAAATAATACATGACTGGATTCGTTTTACTAATTTTTGTGATAGTATACACTTCTGTTGACCAATTGGGTGGATATCCTTTGTCAAACACCCCTTTGACCCAGCTAACACGAACTTGATCGCCTATCTTGAATTTTGGTTTCTTCCGATCATACTGCACATCGATAGTTGAGAATTTCTTCTGAATCTGCTTCTCATTTTCACGTGTAACATTTACTATCTCAATACCAATGCTACGATGTTTTCTCGAATTATACTTATTCAAGAGCTCTGGGAGAATCTTAAGCCATTTGTAGCTCCCTTGTAAGCTGAACTTTTTCCACATTAGTTCCTTAATACTCCTATTGAATCTCTCACAGATGGCGCAGTGAACAGTTGATTCGGTAGAGTATAGATTGATATTGTACTTCTTCATGAGACCTTGGGAATGAGAGTTGTAGAACTCTTTACCTTTATCTACTTGAAGATTTTTTGGTACACGTCCTTTACGCAGAATTGATTGCATTGCTGCAGTAACATCTCGACCTGTTTTACTCTTAATGGGAACGGCCCATGCGAACTTTGAAAAATTATCAATCACAGTCAACATGTACTTGTGATTTTTATTCTCTTTTGCAAAGGGTATCATCTCGACCAAATCAGCTTGCCAAGTTTCATCTAAGCCACGTATGATGATTTTTCGATGAGGATAATTACGCCTCGCGGGCTTGTGTATTTCATTTACAACATTCTCCATGTTGCTGAATCAATGATGCAAACAGGAATGAGTCATGTGTTGGTGGTGACTCCATATTTATTGACATAATCCTCAGGTAAATCCATGTTGTATCTTATGGAGAAAATCACTCGATGAAACATGTCAAGCTCGTTTTCAATGTCACCTCGATCCATGTCAACTCGGTCACTTAGAATTTTCATATTAGTATGTATTTCATTCATTTTACTCTCTAAACTCGTCGTAATATTCTTCAGATGTTGAAGCAACGTGTCGAAATTGACTGCGTCCAGGGGTCTCTCGGGAGATCTGAGATTACAAATTTGTTTATTTGCAACATCATATTGTCCATCTCCTGTTAAACTGAAACCGATCCCCGGAGGACCACGAGCGCCCTCACTCTTCTCAAGTTTACGTCCGAATACGTCGATGCTCATGATGAGACTGATGGCTGCACTACTCTTTACTCAATATATATACCCTGCTTCTTGCAATTCTTCGATTATAGACTGTATTTCATTGTGATGACTCGTATTTCCTGCTGCTTGCTCTGCTACAAGAAGCCGTAATCGATCCACTAATTCATTCGGGTCATCCCAATAGACGTAATCAAAAGCTCTTCCAATTTCAGCAACCTTATATTGAGGCAAACCTTTTCCAACAGATTTGCTTTTTTTAGGATAAGGGAATAATGGGACTATGATTGTAGTAAATTTAGTAGCCTTTTGCTCTCGTATGGGCTCATCAGGACTATGTTTCTTCCTATGAGCACTCGATATGTCGAGAATTTTCCGATAATTAGTCATATCGTTTATACTGATCAACTGCTGGCTCGGTGCTTTCTTAAAAAGAAGTTCGAGTAAACCAACTGTTCTTGGAAATCGAGTGTTATTGATTATAAAATCATTATCAGTGAATTCTACATCGGAATTGCCGAGCATTATCCTCTGACCAACTTTCCTCACACCATATATCTTATCGAGTGGGCTCCCCTGCGCATTCTTATTCAATAGAGCGAAATATTTATCAGATGTTGGAGCTGGTGAGAAGAACGACTGCTCTTTGGTGTCTACATCACTATCGTCATCAGCAGTTCCAAATGAGATGTTGTTTCGTACAGTATCGTTTAAAAATGTTGATTCATTCATCGTTGATTCATCCAGCCTCGATTGGTCGAGTCCTGGCGTGAAATTGAGTTTACGCGGTCGGATTTTCTCTCGAGGAGTGGGCTTATTTTGAGTTTGAGATATCAGCTGATGAAGGGGATCAACGATCGGCTTGAAAGTCTCCTTGAGATTTTTTTCAATATGCGCTTTACCATGTTTCAATAAATTGTATTTTTTACGGATAGCATCCCTCGATTGAACGAGTTGATGTAAGATGTCTGAATTCTTTTGGAAATCCATTGTGCATACACCTTGATAGTCGAATGTCAACTAATTGGTGTTAATCATTGGGCACCTATATTTATAGCAAAATTGTCGAAGCCCTTTCTGTATCGACCTTTATTCAGCGGTCTATCTTTATCAATCACTAGAAAACCGAATTTATCGTTATTCCAGCAATGTGAGCATAGACTTTTGAATGCTTCGAACGTCATATCTGAATTGACGTGATCATCATACACGTGGCGACTATTCAGGAGATCCATACGATACAAAACAAGTAGATTAACATTGTCTCGTACTAGCTGTTTTGGCACACGCGCGTAGGACTGTGCGAGATAAAAACTATCGACACTCTTGTGTCTCCCCATACAAAAATAATTCCTTATATGGTCTTGATTCTCGGTTGCTACGTCATCAAAGATCATGATACTGTTGGGTAATGCTTCATCAGGCGATACTACGGAATCATGCTCACCAAACGGATGATATTGGATCCCATCAATTGACTCCAACAATTTTTCTAAGAACTGATATTTCGGTTGGTTCAATGATTTTGAATACACGTAAACATTCTCGAATTTCAACCCATTCGGATGTGTGATCAGAGCTAGCAGGGTATTTGTCTTACCGCAGTTTGATGAGCCACAAAAACGGCGCGAATGCTGTCGGGTAACAGCTCTCCATGTCTACCAACTCTATTCTCTTCGCCAACATCAAAATTGACGACTGGCAATTTGAGGTCCTGCTCTGCAAAGTCCATGTTCATCGGAGGAGGGTAAGTTCCTGAATGGCTCGAGGGGTATAAATAGCGCGCTTATATAGCCGCAGATCAGTCATGCTTCATCAGTCGAAGAGTGATGATCACTTACAGACGTCTTCCGCGAAAGCGTGAGATCGGACGTGGGCTAGTGAATGAAGTTCTCAATAAATTGCCTGTTGAGCTCCATATTCCAGGATATCAATTCTGTGGGCCTGGCACCAAACTCAAAAAGCGTATCGCTAGAGGTGATAAGGGGATTAATCCACTAGACGCCGCGTGCCGTGAGCACGATATAGCTTACTCTCAGAATTGAGAGGATATAAAAGAGAGGAATATAGCTGATAACATTCTCGCTGATAAAGCTTGGGCACGAGTTTCTGCCGAGGACGCTGGTGTAGGCGAAAAAGCTGCAGCTTATTTCGTAACTAATGCTATGAAATTGAAGTCCAAGTTGGGTATGGGAATTGCTTTCAACAGAGTCGTCAAAGCTGCTCTGAAATCAATCAAACCTAGTCGAAATTCTCGAGTTGTCATAAGATCAGCAGTCAAGGGTGCTCGCGAGGCTATAAAAGCGGTCGGAGGAAGGAAGTACGTCAAGACACCTCGGATTCTACCGATACCAAAGAAGGTTGGTGGATTTTTACCATTTCTAGTCCCTTTGTTTGCGGGATTGAACGCAACGGGTGCTTTAGCTGGAGGTGCTGCAGGTGTAGTCAAGGCTATCAAAGACGCCAAGTCTGCTAAGAAGCAATTCGAAGAAGATTCGAGGCATAACAGGGCCATCGAACAGATTGCTCTTGGGAAGGGTCTCTATCTCAAACCATACAAGACTGGTTTGGGTCTGTACATTCCATCACGATTCATCACAACAAAAATGAAGACGACCCACCGCATCAAGAAGCGAAAAACTGTGCGAAGGAAAAAGACACGAAAGGGGCAAAAAAACATCTCGCTCCCGAACCGTGCGTTGACAAATCTTGATTTGGTGAAATATGCTCGAATTATGAGAATCCCACATTTCAGAGGCGTTTTTATGAGAGATACTTTGCCACCATCGGGTCCTCTTGAGAATGAGGCCTGCATATGCAATCTAGATTCGTCTCGCAATCCTGGTACTCATTGGGTTTGCTGGCGGAAGCAAGGTGATGATGTTTTCTATTTCGATAGTTTTGGAGATCTACAGCCGCCTGTGGAAGTATTACTCTACCTCGGAGTCGAGGAGGTGAAGTATAATCACACAAGGTTTCAGGATTATGATAGTTTCAACTGTGGGCATTTATGTCTCGACTTCTTAAGTGGGAGACTATATAAGGATGGTAGAGTGTGAGTACTTAATCATTTTCAATTCGACCGTCATGGGAGAATCATGGAAGAAGAAGAAGAATATTTGATTTGTCTTACTGGTACTTCATCAGTCCTTGCATCTTTTTTCTTTCCAACAATTGAGGCGCGTGTATATCGAAAGCCTTTCAAGCTAGGTCTGTTAGCATTTGAAACCTTCAACTCCATACCCAACATCGATACTGGGTGTAATAAGTTATACGTTGGAAAATATACAATAGTCATACCAACTAGTAGCTACGAGATAGAAGATATAGAGAAATATTTAGTGAAACAGCTGGCTCCCTTAGGTATCAAATTCAGTTTGAAGCCAAACAACAATACTCTTTGTAGTGAGATTGAGTGCAGCGAGAGTATAGATTTCACTCGCAAAGATTCTATAGCTACGCTCTTGGGATTCTCAAAACGTGTGCTCATTGCTGGACAAGTACACAACTCAGATTCACCTATACGTATCCTCAAAGTCAACACAATACGGATTGAGTGTAATCTAATCACTACCTCTTATCTGAACGGGCAAAAAGTGCACACGATCCACGGTTTTTTCCCACCAGTTCCACCAGGATATAAAATCACAGAGGTACCGAGGCACTTTATCCCTTTTCGCGTGAGAGCGGACTCTATCAAGTACTTGGAGATGAGAATTGTTGATGAGAACGGGGAGTTGATCAATTTCAGAGGTGAGACAATAACGGTCAGATTTTTACTATCGAGCTGACATTGCGATGGGTATCGTCTACAACACCAAAGTTGGCCGAGGGTATAAAAGTCGAAAGCCATGCGGAGCCATCATCAGTCGGCAAAGAGCTGTGAAGCCGTTAACACGACAGAACATTCAGTTCCTGAAGAGCATCGGTCTGAGACTTGCTGCCCGTGGTGGAAAATAACTTGTATATTTTTCTGTTGCAATGGAAGAGGCTCTAAATATTCAATCACCGGTCGCTTACGACGAATCGGTCGCGCACTACGAGGTTCACGCGCACCAGCCGTACGCCACATCAACGTTCAACAACGGTGATGAGATTAGAATATCAATTCAACATCAAGACTTGAGTCTGCTCCCTTCTCGGAGTAAAATCCACGTAAGCGGTAAGTTAACCAAGACAGATGGAACTCCATTGACTGCTACAAAGTTTGTGAATAATGGCCCATGTTACCTTTTTGAAGATGGCAGTTACAATGTCAATGGGGTGGAGATAGATAGGTGTAAGAATGTGGGTATGACAAGTGTCATGAAAGGTTGGTTATCATTTCAACCAAATCAGAAAGTAACATTAGAGAATGCTGGTTGGATTGATGTAGAGGAAACTCATTCGATATGTGACGCAAATGGCAATTTTGATGTATTGTTTCCTTTGAACATTATGTTCGGCTTTGCTGAAGATTATAGGAAAATTGTTGTCAATGCTAAGCACGAACTAGTGCTTGTCCGATCTCGTTCGGACTTGGACTGTGTCACTCAAACTACTGTGCGGGATGGTGAAAATCGGGTGTATGAAAATTTCAAAATCACATTGAATGAAGTAGAATGGCTCATGCCGTATGTCGTGGTCTCGGATAGAGTGAAGATTCATCTCTTTAAATACATTCAGAGAGACAAGCCAATCAGTATGAGTTTTCGAACGTGGGAGTTGTACGAGTATCCGCTCTTACCAACTGCTTAAAAACATGTATGGACGGTCAAGACTTCGAGTCAACTCGAAAAACCACGCTTCGTTATTCTTGCTTTTCAAACGAATCGGAAGAATGTCAAGGACAAGAGTTTGAGTCAATTCGACCACTGCAGCATTAGTGATATCAAACTATTTCTCAACTCACAATGTTATCCATATGGAAACATGAATTTGCAAATTGATCGCAATCAATTCGCCATTCTGTATGACATGTACTCTAATTTCCAGAGTTCATTTTATGGAAAAGAGAATGAGCCCATGTTAACAAAATCTCAATTCATTGCGTACGAACCATTGATATTTATCGATTGTTCAAAACAAAATGAGACAATGAAGAGCGCACCGGTTGATATTCGCCTCGAGTTTGAATCTAGGAATAATTTTCCCGCGAATACGTCAGCCTATTGTTTGATATTACACGACAGAATTGTTGAGTATAATCCAATCAGCGGCAACGTGAATAAACTTGTTTGAGGAGGGAGAGTGGGGGAAACTCTATAAAAGCAGCCGTCGGATTCTCTTAAAGTTATTCTGCCTCGAGATGGAGTACGTGGTGGACATGCAAGGTTTCAAGCAGCCAGTAGATGATTTCGTCTTGAAAGAGCTGTCCATTGCTCCACTCAATGGTGATTCGAAGCCTCGAGTATTTCTATTCAAACAACCATTCCCGTTCCGGAGATTTGCAGAGAAATACAGACGAGAAAATACTTGGCTTGAAAGAGCTTATCATGGCATCTCTTGGGAGGCTGGTGAAATTCCCTATACTGAGATAGGCAATGCACTCCGAGAAAATCTTAAGGATGCAACAATGATTCACGTAGTGGGTCAAATAAAGAAGAAGTGGTTGGAGCGCTTCAAATTCAAAGTTCGTGACGTCACAGAATCAGGATTTGTAAACTTGGAAATGATATACTCACAGAAGTTGGTGACTGTCTGTCCGCATCACACAGAGTCTTACAAAACGGTGTGTGCTCAGCATAATGTGGAATTGATCAGAAAATTTCTGAAAAATTACAAGAGAAATGAGATGGAGTGGGAGTGACTATAAAAGGCGTTGACCGGCTAAAGTGGCGTCATTCTATCAATACGATGGGTAACAGTCACAGCGACAAGCAAGAGCGTACTCCTCTTTTAGAGGATTACAGAAAAAATCAAGATGCGCCATCTCGTGACGAGTGGAAGAGTTATGGGCGCAATCCCTCTTCTGCCCCACCTAAGGTTCCTCGTCCAGACAAGAAGGATTATGAAAAAGTGAGGCCTTGGAAATGAGTGGGAGGCGGTGGTGGCGGCTCGACTTTGAAAGAGTGGGGGAGCGCCGTCTGGAAGGTATAAAACCGAGTGAAGAACTGTGGAGAAACATTCTTGTTTAGCACTCGTGACGAGCAAGATGGGTTACTTCTTCACTGTCTGCGTGCACTTCCTCGATGAGGCTGGAAAATCTCAGAGGATCGAGGTCTTACACTCTTACAAAGGGGAGCCTGCCATCGAAACTTGGAGTCTTCTACCTGGAGAAGTCAAGGTCAAGGTCAATTTCTACCACGAGGATGATTTATGCAAGACATGCTTGGAGACAGCAAAGTTTGAATTTGATACCATGAATAACAATTTGTGGATTTCCGATCGTTTCTTCTATAATTTTGAGACCAAAAATTATTATGATTACTATCGTGAGCGGATTATTGAAGATGCTGCAATGTACCTCGCAAACGAAAAGTATCAGCGTTCCACACAATATTTAGGCAAGCTCAAGTTATGCGTGGATAAGTTGAACGACTGTGGAATCGGCAAAGGAGATCATTCACGTATGCAGGCATTGGACATTGAAGTTTACGAGCACGACTATCCTACATTCGAGGATGAATGGAGAAAGTACTGATGTGAACAACCAACCCAATCGGCCCTTTTCAGGGCCACCAAAAATTCATACGTATGAACAAACTGTCCAAAAAAAATTTTGCCAGAACCCGGAATCGAACCGGGATCTCATGATCAAAAGTCAGGCGCTCTACCATTGAGCCATTCTGGCTTACAAACGTAGAGTGTTTAACAAAGAATCTAAGCACACCCACACACACACATGCGTGCTCGTGGCTTGAGCGATCGGTCACTGGGCGATGGCAGCCGGCGGTACGGCTCGTGAGCTATCTCTTTCAGGGATAGGCTTGGCCGGTCTGAGCACAGCGAGCGAATGTGTTGAAACCGTGTAGCCGGTCTGGGCACACTGTGCTGAAACCGGCATCGTGTAATCACTGTGCTATCTTCCTTTCTCATCAAGACACTGCTGTGCTAAGGGTGCTGTGCTCAGACCGGCCTAGCCTATCTACTGCTCATAACTTCAATGAATCTCAATATTTTTCAACGTACTCCAACTCATTTTGAAGCTTATTCAAAGACCTTTAAAATGAGCTATTGTGAGCCCCAATTCAACACAGTAGACTTGAGCTATCTCAGAAGTTAAGAGCTCCTAAGTCTCAAATCGTTAGAAGAGGAAATCTCGGGTATCGATTCAAAATGAAGTTCCTCGACTCGAGTTCGTTGAAATCAAACTCACAATAGCTCATTTCGAAGGTCTTTAAATAAGCTTCAAAATGAGTTGAAGTACGTTGGAAAATATTGAGATTCATTGAAGTTATGAGCTTTGGAAACCGCTATTGTCTCGACAAGAGTATTGCTCAAAAAAGCTCCATTTGATTAACACGTAAAAGTACGAATCAAGCTCGCATTTAAAAAAGCGGGATAGCTCCATTTCGGTCGAAACGGGATTTTGTTCCTTGGGCATAGTACTAAATCACCACGTGTTCAGTTTTTGGTGACAATTTTGTTCAACCTACCGTCCTTTCCCGAGCACCGTGCCAACCGGAAACCAGGAAAGAGGCAAATTAGTCAACCTAGCGCAAAAATCCATTGTGAGCCCATGGAACCAGTTTCCACGGATTTCCTGGTTTCCGGTTGAGTTTCCCGGAGAATTTATCTTGGAAAGCTGAACCAAATAGGAGTGGTGAACTATCTTGCCCCAACCAACTGTTGATACAGACCATTTTTGGAAGAAATTTATGGATTTTTCAAGTGACTGAGTGAAACATATACACTTATACAGTATACATTTTCCTCATAGAAAAATTAGGAGATGCTTGGAAATCTGTCTGTGTGAATGATATTCCTCATTCTTAATAGTCTGATTCTTGAAAACATGATTCCATTTCACACTGAAGTCTCAACCCAAATTTGATTATTGACATGTTGCATGATCTGTATATTGATATGTTCCAGATTTTTGCTTGAAGAATCAATCCTTTGAATACCAACTATGAATCACTCTGAGAAACTTGAAATGGGGATTTTGAAAAATGTGATTTGGAAAGAACACTCTTCAGATGTGATTTGTTCTGCTGACCTTGTTCAAATGACCAAAGTCTCTCCAATTGATGGATCATAAAGGGCTCAGCAGAAGTAGCAAGAGCGTAAAGCCAAATTGAGTGTTTCTCGTAGGAACAAGGTTGAATGTTTTGTCTCAACTATCTTGACAACCTGCAATTATCAACTCAAAAAATACTAGAAGGTCATTGTGGTGGAAGTATATTCCTCCTTTTGCACATGAGTGAATTTTAAAGGACAAATCGATTGAAAAACTCAGCAAAGCTCAGGATGCATGAGCAGTACATGTCATCTCAAAGGCTTTGCTCTAGGGCGTTGAGTATACATAGAACTTCATATTTGGAATGAGTCTCTTGCGACAATCACCTCCATTATGAAGTCGAAATACACATGGATAGGAAACATCATTACGGATTGGAAATATTATTCCATTCAAATATCTCATCGGCACAAGTGATGATTTTGAAGTAGAGACTGATGATACTTTTCCATGCTGTTACCTGAGTCCAAGCGCTTTGATTGCTTGACTCAGGAATAAATATATTTTCTGCTTATCAGGAAATATATTTATTGACACCAATTTGGAGTGATGCAGCCGCATCCATAATTGAGGAAAAAGGTGTATACAACACCACCTTTCCATGCAGAACTAGGAGACTTTGAGTTCATGAAGGCAGACATACATAATATTCAGGTTAACTTATTATACTGAGCTATTTGAGTTTACGATGGCTTCATGATTGGTTCAAAGTTCGTTTAAACACTTCTTTGTTTGTCAATATTACCCAAACGTTGCAAAAGCTATCATACAAAGTGTGCCATTTGCTGGGTACAAATGCACCTGGGAAATGAGATAAGTACCGCTCTGGCTGTCCCATAGCTAAGGACATCTGAGTCACCGCGGTACGTGAAATGAAACACTGTTATATTTAAAGGATCTCACTCAAACAGAGCTGAAATCAATCAGAAACAGGAAGAATGACGTCTTATCAACCATTTTGAAACATTTCTGCACGACTAACAGTTGATTCGTTCATTTACTTAGGATAGTTCATCGGACCTTTCCATGCTCGATGACGAATTTGACCCAGCAGTCGATTGCAGAGGGGCGGGCGCGGATCAGCTTCACAGACAAGTTTTAAATTGAATACTTGTTATGGAATTGTGAATCTTTTGGAATAAGTTTGCAAATATCAGAGGTTGATCTCAAAATCATCACCCGGTGTCGAGATATAATAGTTTTTCTGGGAGAATCGACTTTCATCATGTGCCCCATAGATACGTACAATGTGCCATATACCCGGACATCTACCTTAACTCGATCAACTTCGATCCTTTCCCATGACAATAAGAATCAGAAGTTCATCTCCATCGACTTTGATCGATACTGATGCTCAATATCGGTATAGGAGCAATCGGATCCTATCTGAATCAATCGATTTCGATACTTCCTTTCAATATTGGGAATCCCAATATCTGCTTCGAATCCAATCGATCCCAATACTGACGACGAGCACTGCCGTGTCGAGTTCTATCAACCTCGATCGATTCCGATACTGACGTTCGAGATGGGGAATTCCAATATCCCCATCCACATCAATCGATCCCAATACTGACTATGAGTACTAATGACTTCGCTCCCATAGATCTAAATACATTTGGATACTAAATATCAGTTTCGGAGATTCCCAATCGTATGTGTGCCTCAACCGATTCCGGAATCGACTTCCGGAATTGTCAGTTCTGATATCTCAATCCGCTCCAGTCCATTCCGATGATGCTGAGCATCAGGAATTCATTCCTATCGATCTCAACGGATACTGATTCTCAATATCAGTATAGGAGGAATCGAATCCTATCCAACTCAATCGATTCCAAAACGAACCTTCAAAATTTAGAATTAAAATATCTGCATGCACTTGGATCGATCCCAATACTGATTATGAATGTTGATGGTTTACTGCTACTGACCTCAATCGATTTGTTTGCTGGGTATCAGTAATAGAGATCCAAAATCGTATGTCTGCCCTGATCGATTCCAATACTGACTCACGGGATCACGAAACTGATATCTCAATCCGCTCAGATCCATTCCAATGACTATGAACGTCAGGAAATCATCCCTATTGAGCTGAATCGATACTGATAATCAATATCAGTATAGGAGCAATCGAATCGAAATGAGTAAGAAAGCTCAATCGATTCCGACACTAACTATTGAGACTAAGAAGTCGAATATCTGCATCCACTTCAATCGATTTCGATACTGACTCGTGGTTTCGGGAATTCCAATACCTCCATCCACTACGACCAATCCCGATACTGACAGTGAGCATTGATGAATTTGCCTCTAACGACCCGAATCGATCCGGATGCTGATTACCGGTTCCGGAGATCCCAAATCATATGTCTGCCTCAATCGATTCCGACACTGTCTTCCGGGATTGGGAAATCACATATCCCAATCCACATCAATCAATCGTAATACTCACCATGAGTATTCATGAACTTACTCCTATCGACCTCAATCGATTCGGATATCGAGTATCAGTTTCGGGGATGCCGGAACGTATGTCTGCCTCAATCGCATCCGGTACAGACTCCTGGGATTCGGGATTCCAATATCGCAATCTACATCGCTTTCATCCCAATACTGACTAGGGACATTGATGAGCTTACTTCCATCGACCTCGATCGATTTGGATGCTGAATATGAGTATCAAAGATTCGGAATCGTATAACTGCCTCAATCGATTCCAGTCCGGATTTTCGAGATTCAGAACCCAATGTCTCAATCAACATCAATCGATTGCAATACTCACCATTAGCATTGATGGATTGCCTGGCTGGCGTCGGGATGCCGGGTGGAGCGATGATACCTTTCAGCAACATGGTCGTGAGTCTCGGTGTCACGCTTGACAGTAAATTTGAGTGGGAACCGCAGGTCGACCAAGTAGTAAAAAAAGTCAACAGAGCCCTATATGGTCTACGTTTCATCAGGGCTTGCACCACCGAGACTCTTCGCCGAAGGCTAGTCGAAACCTTAGTTCAACCTTACTTTGACTATTGCGCGGTAGTATATCTTGACGCTACTGAAACACAACGATCTCGACTGCAACGGCTGAATATAATTCATATGTGAGATACATATTTGGCATCAAGAGGGACGAACATATCACCCCGTACAGGGACCGTCTGTGTTGGCTACGTTCGGACTCGCGTAGACTGTACTTTGCTGTCATATTCATGTACAAAGCCATTAGAACGAAGGAGCCCGAATATTTAGCAGCAATGTTTAACAAGTACCAGCACAGGCCTACCAGCTGGAGTGATGAGAGAGACCTCAACATCCCCAGAGTCAGGCTCAGGGCTACTGAATAATTCTTTCAGTATCGTGGCGCTAGGCTCTGGAACTCTCTCTCATCTTTCCTACGCAATTCATCCTCATTGTCATTGTTCAAAGACCTTTTGACACTTCATTTACTCAAGCTTGACTCCCAAGACTCCCCAATAACTCCAGAAGCTTTGGAATGAGCACTCCAAGTAAGAAAGTAGGCTATTTGTTATTTTCGTGACATTAGTAACTGTGTTACCTGATATAATGTAAGTGACACATCACTCTGTGATGAAGACAAGACTGTGAATAGCGCTGACCAAATAACAATTGTTGATTCTTCATGCACTTTTAGCAATAGGTATCAGGTAATTTCTCTTTTTCATCATTGAAGAAAGCTTCCATAAGTTGTATATGAGTAGTGTTTTGATCTTGTTTTTGCCTGCAGGCAGAATAAAGCGTTCATCTATCTATCTTTCTATCTATCTATCTATCTACTTCTATCGACCTCAATTGATTTGGATACTGATTTACAGTTTCGGAGACTCCGAGCATTGACAAGCTTACTTCTAATCCGAGGATTGATCTGGTCGCTGAATATTAGAATTGGAGATTCGGAATCGTATGTCTGCCTCAATCGATTCCGGTACGGACTCTCGGTATTCAGGATTACAATGTGTCAATCCACATTGGTCGATCGCAATACTCACTTAGACCGTAAATGAGTTCAGTTCTATCGACTTCAATCGATTTAGATGCTGAATATCAGTTTCGGAGGTCCAAAATCGTATGACTGCCTCAATCGATTCCTGAACCGACTTCCGGGATTTGCTAATCTGATATCTTCATTCGCTTTGATCCATTCCGATGACCATGAACATCGGGGTTTCATCCCTATTGACCTTAAGTAATACTGATGCTCAATATCAGTATTGGAGGGATAGGATTCCATCTAACTCGATCGATTCCGATACTCACCATCGGAACTGAGAACTCTCATATCCGCATCCACTACAATCGATCCCAATACTGACACCGAGCATTGCCGGGATCATTTCTATCCAACTCAATCGATTTCGATACGGACTTTTGAGATTGAGAATCCAGTATCTCGATCCACTGCAATCGATTGCATTACTGACTATGATCATTGGTGGGCTCACTCCCATCGATCTCAATCGATTCGGTCGCTGGATATCGGTTTCGGATATCCGAAATCGTCCCTGGTAAAATTTTTGAATGAGTTTCACATGCGCACCACATGGTATCCCATGCGTATGCAAAACGATACTAATGAGATATCATGAGATACCATGAAATTGTATGAAAGATAAAAAATCGTCTATTTTATGACTGAGAATTCCAAAAAAAACTGAGAAACGACTCTCCTGATCATCAGTTCACTCGGAAAAGCTGAGGAGAGAAATTTTTGAACCCATGAGATACTATACGATATATAGGGGCTTGGTAGCGCTGTAAGTACTGTTGTGTACTAAATGATCATAGCACGCAGTTTCACTATATAACTATTTATTTGTAACTACAACTTTGGAGTACAAGACTATAGGATAAGGGGTCTTCCTTATACGGTGGTATAGTACGTTCTGCTCTCTCAAGGCGCGCTTACATATGGGCATGCGGAATCATGCGGCGGTGGCAGCAGTATACAGGGATGCACACTCACATACACATATGCACAGCTCAAGCAGCTGGTGTGAATACATTACATTCCTCCACCCATAGCTTTGACATCTCTATTTTAATATTTCTATTACACATTGTATAATTGCCTTGGTTTGACTTGTCTAGTGGATCTTCTTAGAGGAACATTAATCTGTTCAATGGATTTATTCTTTGGGAGTGATTCTACGTTACTTTTACTGCTATGATTTTTAGGTGAATTAGAAATGTTGGGATCCACTGGAGGAGTTACATTGACTGTGCTTTGAGTTACATTTGTGTTATTAGAATCAGGCTCTATTACAGAAGTGTGACTTTTTGGATGGCTTGATTTGGTATTCGAAGGCTCTCGATTAGCTTCAATTTCATTCAGTTCTAAGTTACAAGATCTAATTTGATCAGTATGTCTCTTCCACACTCTATCATCATCAGTACAAACAGTGTAGGTCACAGGACTGTGTTTATCGATTATTTTTGCTTGTTTCCAATTTCCAGTGGAATAATCTTTTGCCATAACAACTTCATTTTGGTCAAAGCTTATGTTCCTATTGCCTCTGAGGTATTTTTCTTGGTCACTTTGTTTTCTCTCAACTCTATCTTTAACTTGAGCCTTTAATAAATCAAATCTATCTCTTAACTCCTTACCTACTTGCAAATCTGATGGACTCACTCCAGTAGTACAGTGAGGCGTAGATCTGTAATGAAATAAATATTTGGCCAGTGCTTCTCTACGGTTCTTACATTCTTGTAATAGAAGCTTGAATTTTGACTTGAATGTCTTGACTGCATTGTCAGCAAGACCATTTGACGCTGGGTGATATGGAGCTGTTCTATGATGTGAAATGCCATTATTTGACATGGATTTTTGAAACTCGGCTGAGCAAAAGCTTGGTCCATTATCAGTTATTAATACAAGAGGTAAGCCCCATGATGCAAAGTATTCTCTGAATACCTCTATTGTACTTTCTGTAGTTATGTCCTTCATTTCTCCAATCTCTATCCACTTAGAATAGGCATCTATTATTATGAGGTACATTTTACCATCAATGAGACCACAAAAGTCAGCATGTAATCTGCTGTTAGGTCCCTCGGGCCATTTCCATACATTCAATGAAGATCTTGGTGGATTGTTTGCATGTGTAAGACATGAGTTACATGATTTGCAATGATTTTCTATTTGATCATCCAATTCTGGCCACCAAATGTATGAGCGAGCAAGTGCTTTCATTTTCACAACTCCCATATGAGCAATATGTAGTTCTTTCAAAAGATCACTCTGTAATGTTACTGGAATTACTAATCTGTGACCCCACATTATACAATCATCTTCCAGTGTCAATTCTCTTCCACATCTCTTGGAAGGTAATAATATATCTGGAACTCGTTTAGGCCAACCATTTTTCATGAAATTTTTGACTGAACTTAGAATTGGGTCTTTGTCTGTTCCTTGTTTAACAAGTTCTATTGACAAAGTATTTAAATTTTCTGACACATAATCTAAACATGTGTATTTTTCAAAATTATCAACATTCTCAATAGGAAATTTAGATGAAAAATCTGCACTTGTATTGGTTGATCCTCTGATATAATCAATTTCATAATCATATCCACTTAAAAATACACCCCAACGCTGAACTCTATTAGCAGCCATTGAGGGGAGACCTTTCTTATCTCCAAAGATATAAATTAGAGGCTTGTGGTCTGTTTCTAAAATGAAATGTCTGCCATAAATGAATTGATGGAAAGTTTTCACTCCAAAAACTAAACTCAGGGCTTCTTTATCCAATTGAGAGTATGATCTCTCTGCTACTTTGAGTGTTCTTGAAGCAAAAGCAATAGGTCGGACACTTTTATCTGGCATAATATGTGAAATAACTGCTCCAATCTCAAATGGTGAAGCATCACAAGTAATTTTTACTGGCAATTTTGTGTCATAATGTACTAAAACCTCATGTGAAACTAAAGCCTCTTTAGCATTTTTGAATGCCTTTTCACGTTCATTAGTCCATTTCCATATTGAATCCTTCCTCAACAGTTTGTAAAGTGGACTCATTATGAAGGCAGAGTTTTTTATAAATTTTGAATAATAATTGATCATTCCCAAAAACATTTGTAATTCTTTAACATTCTTTGGAGCCTCTACTTTTGTAATTCCATCAATTTTCTCATTGCATGCATGTAAACCTTCTGAATCTATTGTATAACCTAAAGAATCTACTTTATCCTCTGCAAACTTACACTTCTTTTTCTTCAAAGTTAGCCCACATTCTTGGAATCTTTTTAAGACTTCCTCGAGGGTGATGTCATGTTTCTCAACTGTTTCACCAAAAACGAATATATCATCAAAAAAAATGAGGACACCTTCTATGCCTCTAAAAATTAATTCTATTTCACCCTGGAATTCTCCAGGAGCTGATGCTATTCCATCAAATAAGACTGCTACTTTAAATAATCCTTTGTGAGTGGAAAGTGTTAGGCACTCCTGCGAATCCTCATCTATTGGGAGTTGTTGATAAGCGTGTAGCAAATCTAATTTTGTGAATACTTTTCCCCGTTGGATTGATGCCATCAAGTCTTGGACCCTAGGGATTGCATGTCTATTCATTATCAGCTGGGGGTTGACAGTGATTTTAAAATCCCCACATATTCTGACTTCTCCATCCTCTTTCAAAATTGGCACAATGGGAGTACCCCACTCACTAAATTTTACTGGTATCAAAGACTTTATTCCCACTAGTCTATCTATTTCTCTTTCTATTTTCGGTTTCAGTGCATAAGGCACTGGTCGAGGTTTGAAGAAAACTGGTTTGGCATCACTTTTCAATTTCAATTTTATCTTTCTCCGGGTATATTTTCCTGGCTTGTCACTAAAAACTTCTTCATACTTTTCCATAATCTTTGGATAATTACTACCTTTTTGCTGACTGTTAATTGCATTTATTCTCTCATTGATTGAATCAATTGTCTTTTGAAATTCGTCCAAAATTTCGAAACTCTCTAACCACTCTCTTCCAATAAGAGGTAAACCTTTTCCTGGCATAATGAAAAGTTCTAATTTTCTCATCTTACCAAGACATTTTGCAGTTACGTTTACTTTCCCGACTGGAATCATTTGAGCATCTGTGTAGCTCGCGAACTGTCTTCCCGTTTTTACTATTTCCAAACTACGTAACTCTCTTTTGCTTCAAAAATAGTCGAGAGAAATTGCTGTGATGGGTGATCCAGTGTCGACCTCAAAATCTATCAACGAATCTTGGACTCTGACTTTCAAATAAACCGGTTTAACCGCGTTCAATGAATTGACTTCCTTCACTTCTTCAACAAAATAAAGATTTTCAAATTCTTCGCTCAAATCATCCTCATCTGAATCTACATCATCTACATAATTTTGCCCATCAGAGTGATTTGAACGTTTACGATCACCATTGCCATTTCTACTATTATTGCCTTTTTTCTCATCTCTATCACTTTTTTGCTCACCATTACTTCTGCAGACCCATTGCATATGACCTTGTTTGTTGCACTTTCTACACGCATAATCCTTATAACGACAGTCTCCTGATTTATGATTAGTATAACCGCAACAGTTACACCGATCCTCACCACTCTTCTTGTTGAACATTGAGTTTTTGCTGCGATGATCGTTGATCGCGTTGACTGGCGTCGGCTGTGTTGCTCTTTCTTTTATCGAATCTGCATTTCTGTTGGCAGTCTCTTGAGCAAGTGCAATTTGAACTGCTTCGTCGTATGTTAGTTTATCAGCTTGTGATAAGAATTTCGTTCTTGTAACTTTATCCACAATACCATAGACCAGTTGGTCACGAAGATTTTCTTTGATGTTCTGTCCAAATTTTCAGTGCATTAGTAGGGTTTTGGACGGCCTTGTATTGGGAATATGCAATTCTAAAGAGAAAGCTTTGTTTTCACCCCAACGAAAATTTGATCAAATTTTTCATTAAAACCAACATATTATCCAACAAAATTCCTTTTATCTAAAAAAGCCAAAGACCATTCTCTTCCTCTCGCCAAAATCTATCAAATGTAGGTAACACTTTTCCTCCTAATGCCCTTCCAAACCCGTCAGAGACTCATCTTTGCACCCCTTTTTCCGTGTATGTGTGTGTATGTGTGTGTGTTGTTTTCTATCGGACACGCTTTCTCTTTTTCTGTTCACCACATCAACTTTTGGCTTTCTACAAGTTGTGAAGAATCCAATTTCTGAGAGCCCAGTGATTTGGCAGCTTTCGGCTCCCAGTCAAATTTGATCCATGGGCTTTTTCAAGTTAAAGTGCTCGAATTTCGACTTTTAATACATAAATATCTTTTTCTCACACGGTCTCACCACGAATTGAGTCACCTAAACTATGGTTTTTTCTGCAAGATCTATCGATTGGTTGATACCGAAATTTTATAAAACCTTCACAGATCTCAAATTTTCGAAAAAATCAAAATTTTCACCAAAAATTCCATTTTAACCCTTTTCAAACCCACTGCATCGTAATTCCGTCTCAACCAAACGATGGATATTGTTAAAAAAACCTCAGACTAGAAGGCCCAAATCTCTCTAAAAAGTTTCCTCTAAAGAATAACTGAAAAAATAATGGGAAATTTTTCTCAATATTCATTTTTTCCTCGTACCTTCTTTTATGACTCATTCATCTCAATTCCAATTACCTAAACTATGGTTTTTCCTGCATTATTTATCGATTGGTTAATACCGAAATTTTATAAAATCTTCACAGATTTCAAATTTTCGAGAAAATCAAAATTTCCACCAAAAATTTCATTTTGACCCTTTTTAAACCCACTAAATCGAAATTCCGTCTCAACCAAACGATGGATATTGTTTGAAGAACCTCAGACTAGAAGGCCCAAATCTCTCTAAAAAGCTTCCTCTAAAGAATAACTGAAAAAATAATGGGAAATTTTTCTTAATATTCATTTTTTCCTCGTACCTTCTTTTATGACTCATTTATCTCGATTTCAATGACCTAAACTATGGTTTTTTCTGCATTTCCTATCGATTGGTTAATACCGAAATTCATTTGAGTCTTCACAAATCTCAAATTTCCGAAAAAATCAAAATTTTCACAAAAAATTTCATTTTTACCCTTCTCAAACCCACTGCATCGTAATTCCATCTCAACCAAACGATGGATATTGTTAAAAAAACCTCAGTCTAGATGGCCTGAATCTCTATAAGAAGCTTCCTCAAAAGAATAACTCAAAAAGTAGTAGAAAATTAGAATTAATATTCATTTTTCTCTCGTATCATCCTTTACGACTAATTTATCTCAATTCTAATGACCTAAAGACTTACTTATGCGCCATTCTGAATCGATTGGCTGATACGAAATTTTCATAAAATCCGTAAAACATTGTTCATATGAAAATTTTTCCGGGGGAAGGGAATTTCCACAAAGGACTCCAGTTTAATCATCTTTAAACCGACTATATCAAAATTTTCTCTCAATCAAACAATAGATATTGTTGGAAAAACCTCCTTCCAGATGACCCGAATCTCTCTGGAATGCTTCCTCGAAAGAAAAACTCAAAATATAGGATACTTTCTCTTTCGTTAAAATTATCATCATATAACGCCGTGAGAAAGCATTCTGCTAATCACTTTTAGCAGCGTATCTTGATTTTCAAGGAAATGAAGCTAGATCATGAGTTACACTAAAATTAACAGCAAGCACATGAGTATATGTAGCATTGCTGGTGTCGAGCCCATGAAAAAACTTCATTTCCTCAAGAGAATAAAGAAGAATTTCATAGATTTCTGTGGAAAAAGAGTAACTCCTTATTCAATAAGAAATTTACACAGTGAGTGACAATTCCTAACGTATTCTTGGTACAACCTTTTACGATTAGACTCAGCTTATTTTGCACGTACAGTCATGTCGCTCACAATAATGCAGCACTTCATAACAAATATTAAGTCCTCATACGTTAAAATCACTGTTATAAACTCTTTTCTTAGAAGAAGTTAATAATTAACTTATGAATTCCCACTATTCCGAAACCGCATCGAAAAATAGCACCTGCCTCTTACGTTGAGTACAGTAGGAATGTTTTACAAACGCAACTAACACAAATGTGAGTTTCACGATAAAAATTTCTCACGACATCGTAGAAAGTTGAAACGTGGAACTTTGCATATTTGGGAAACTGCTTTTTTAAGCATAAGACGGAAGCCTCCACCTGACTTATACCCGTGTAAAAATGAAAAGGACGTGGTCCCGCGGACCACGTCCATCAGAAAGACGTGACCACGTACCTCTCAGGGACATGATCCCGCGGGACCACGTCCCTCTCGGGGACACGATCCCGCGGGACCACGTCCCTCATCAGGATGGGGTTTTGCGCAATCGGGGACTGAAAAACTTCAAAAAGAAGGAACACAAGAATAAGATCGCAAAGGAATGAATAAGAGTGAGAAGGGCTAATGGAATTGAAAGAATAAATAATAGTTAGTCGAGCTGTGGAAATCCATTCACGTAATGGACGGAGGCTATGAATCGAAGAGAATTTTTTCGAGTTACTTTCAGAACTTCATTTGTATAGTGCTGTCAGCATGGATGTATGAGGGAATGGTTTTTAATGTTACATGAACATTTCCATTCTATTACAAGTTCACATCATCATTTTATCGAATATATCTAAGGGTTTAGAGGACAAAAACAATCCATCCGCATCTCGCTAAAAGTATTCAAGTGAAATTTTACTCGAAACGAGTCGTTTTCTGACTCAAAGCTCGTGTCACAGCGTCGCCACCCGGTTCTTCAGGATTCTTTGCTCCAAGATCGACTGAAGATTTGACTTGGAGCGAGATGTTTCTTCATTCAATCACCGAGTTGATTCTAATTTCAATGAACATGAGTCAATAAATTATTCGATACTGAACAATATCAGGACTAAACTGCTGAATGCAAAACGACAAGAAGTAGTCCTTGAATAACCTTCCTTTGCTCCGAGACTATCTCGAAATATCTCTGAATTTATTGCTATTTTCCTGAAGATTCTCTGATGCTGTAACGATCTGTCTGTGGGAAAGAACAAGATTTGGTATACTTTCATACAGATACAACTCTCCATGGATATCCGTTGTGTCTCTATGGTTACTTTCCACATAATTCTTGAATTTTTCCATCATGGTTCGGAGAACTAACGATCATATCAGACGGGTTCTAGACGTTGACACTATCACATACATTTATGTATATTTTTGTATGGAATGTATATGTATATGTGTATATTTTTGGAGAATTCTAGCTAGTCATTCCTCGGAGATGACACAGAGAGTCTGGGGAAAATTCCTTGGAAAATGTTCTCATCATTACCCCGTAGATATAATATGAAAAGAGCATACAGTAGAAACGCTCTAAGTCAAATTCCCTACTCGAAAACCCCCTAGCTCGAAGTAAAAGACCAGGCTCTTGGGAAAAACTCTCTACCTTGAGAAGATACATGGTGGAATGAATCCCTACCTCGAAAAATTCAATCAATTTTATGTAAATTATCTAAACCGAAAACTCTCAAGCTCGGATTTTCAAACGATCGGAAATTGGGATGCTGTGTCAAGAGCTTTGTGTGTCCCCGAGAAGGAAAATAAGTCTTATTGTTAAAGAAATTTCATTGTTAAAAAGCCTTCTTAACAGTCTTGCAGAAGTCTTGGGTATGGGCCTCATCAAGACTTCCGCAAGGCTTCAAAGTTTTGGAGAATCTCTTGCGGGCAATCTCGAAGAGGATATAACTGGTGTATGTCTGAAGAACTCAAGGAGACTGTGTCAGAGAGACGCAGAAGGTATGAGTTTAATCCCATGTCCATGAAAAATCTAACTGAGCATATCATCACACCCGGCTCTTGTCTTTCTGCATTATGTTTTGGAATGAACTTACGCCTCGGCATCAGCCTTCGGTGAGTAAATGCAAAGACTCACTAGCTGATGTACAGCCATCCAGGTATTGACTTGTCTCAATTAAACATATCCTGCGTATGAACGCGCTTGGTAAAAACCTGGAACCTTTGTATCGTTACAAACATAACTGGGAATGCGAAAGACAGTGAGATTATCTTTGTGAATTTTTCTGAGCAGTAAGTGGTGAGTCACATCACTAGGGGGTCAGTACTACCGAGAACATCTCACATTCAAAAGTGCTACGCAGTCACTGAAATGAGCTTACTCGAAGATTTTGCCAATCAGAGCCTATCGTAGGCATGACATTCAATTGGAAATCCAACTCTATCAATTTTTTCTGAGAGTAGTCTCATTTTCCAGGAAACTTAGATTACTTACCTGTGGCTAATGCCAAGGCGTGAGTTCTTTTCGAAAAATCATGCAAAAAGTGAAGAGCCGGGTGTAATGATATGCTGAAATAGATTTTCTCGTGAACATGGGATTGAAGTCATGATGTTTCATGTCATTCGTCGACAGTTTCTTGAAAATTCTCCAGACATCCACCAAAATATCCTATCCAAGACTTTCTCCAAGACTTAGAAGTCTTGCGAAAGTCTTCATAAGTCTCATAAACAAGATTTCAAACAAGACTTTCAACGAGACTTATTTTTCCCCTTGAGAATGATCTGACTTTTAAAGAATTTGTTCATTTCGACACGGATATCGCTACACGTGGTCATCTGAGTGATGCCGAAACGGTGGGACTTCTCCGGAGTCGGATAATGAATCGTAAGGCGATGCGGCGCGGCACACGTTGAACTTTGTTCACAAAAATCTCAAAATCTTCCCCAATTTAGGCTAAACGACGAGTTATTCAGGCTTCATGATCATCCAACTTGACCTGGATGGCTCATCCTTCAGTTCAAATTGGAAAAGATTTTGAGATACTTGTGAATGAAAGTGTGCCGATTTATAAGGTCAGAAAGTATTCTACCGGTCAAAAGTTTGTGCACACCTAAAAAAGAAAATTTTTATTTCGCTCACTCGACTGCTCGGATCTCCTTGGTCCAAAATAACTCTACTTAGGCTCATTTTATAAGTTTTTTCAATCACTTTGAGAGCCATTTGGTATTTTTTCTGCGCAGCTCAATAGATTTTCGCAAAATCAATCTGAAGCCTTGTAGAATCTTATGGAAATCGGGTCATTATGCAAGCCTCCGCAAGTCTGGCGAAAATTAATGGATTCAGATGATTCAAAAAGTATCTCAAAGTGAGAGCCAAGAGCTTCAGACCCCGTTTTTAGAAGTTATTCCAGGTTATTCCTGGTCCGAGCTGTGACTGTTTTTGTAAGGGAAGATTTGTCTCGAGAAGAGTCCCAAAAACCACGAAAAGTGAAGAAGTCGGGCTTACTGTGGTATTCCTCTAAGTTTTCCAAGTTATTGCATACTGTTGTTGAGAGGAACCAATGTCAGTGCTTATACCTGTAAAAAATGAGTCTGTTCATAACACCGGCACACAAAAAAAAAGTATCTGTACTTTCGACCAGAGCTTCTTTTCTTTATGTATTTTGGTTCGCTGAATCCGAATCCGAGGTCGGTTAGGCCCGTTCCTATCTTGTTTCCGAGAAAATCGTGAAAAATATGAAAATAGCGCAGAATAGCTCGATTTTCTCGAAAACAATAGGTAGCCGGGCCAAACTGACCTCGGATTCGGATTCAGCGTGCCAAAATACATACAGGACAGTAGGCCTGGTCAGAAGTATCGGTACTTTGGGCCAGACCTACTTTTCTTCATGTAATTTGGTACGCTGAATCAGAATCCGGGGTCGGTTTGGCCCGGATACCTCTTGTTTTCGAGAAAATCGTGATATTCTGTGCTATTTCCATGATCTCCACCGAATTTTCCACGATTTTCTCGAAATCAAGATAGGAACGGGCCTAACCCACCTCGGATTCGGATTCAGCGTGCTAAAATACATAAAGGAAAGTAGGTCTGGTCAAAAGTACAGATACTTTTTTATTATGTGCCGGTGTAATCTCTCAATGACTGTTTTTTTTCGAGAAAAATCTGCCCTTATAAGATCAGTCAAAGCTCGGACCAGAAACAAGCTAGAATAACTTCCAAGGACGGATTTTGAAGTTCTTGACTTCTACTTTTAGATGCTTTTCGAATCATCTAAATCCACCGATTTCCGCCAGACTTTTGGGGGGTCTGCGTGATGACCCGTTTTTTGTGAAATTCTACAAGGCTTCAGATTGATTTTGCAAGAATTTATTGAGCTGGGCAGAAAAAATACCAAATAGCTCTCAAAGTGCTTGAGAAAAGCTGCGAAATGAGCCTAAGTAGAGTTAATTTGGACCAAGGAGATCCGAGCAGTTGAGTGAGTAAAGTCGAAATTTTGTTTTTTAGGTGTGCACAAACTTTTGACCGGTAGTGTACCCAAGGGCAAGTTATTCTCGTTCATTACCCACAGTCTTGTGATTGGTAACAAATGACGAGTTTTCCACCACAATTTGGATGATAATAAGTAGTAAACAACCCGTCTCAAACTTTGTATCATCGAATTTTTGAGTTACATGTAAATAAAATATAATTCCCGGGTTGCACGGCACCCACATGCCCTTCATCAAGAATCTGAAATCGATACAGATGTAACTTCTCATTGTGTACAAATAACTTTGATTGTCCTTCGATCATATTTTGAGGGGAACGAAGGGATCGGGAAAGAGATATTCCCAGCTTTGTCCCGATTAGAGATTGCCGTCGGTCGTATGAGACTTCAGTCCCGACTTCAAGAAAAGATGACTGATTTTTTGTCATACCTGAGATTGAAAATTCTCATAATAATTTTTTTTTTTCAATACATCTAATCAAGTATGTCATCATATTCTGATGTGATTAAAGAAGATTGATTTTAGGATACATTATACCATTTAGGACATTACTCGTCAAATGTAGTTCCGAAGAACTACTCAACTCGAATTTCTCGTCAGGTCTCTTGAGATTTGAGTCAGAGAGTTTCTGATATATTCAATCCTTCCGGAGCCCGAGACATAGGCCTCAGGGCCTACACGAGGCTCAATATAGGTCCTTATAAGAGGAAAGCGATATTTTCAATACCATAAATCTTCCATGAATGGTTCCAATCCATCAAATATCTTCTTCAACAAAATCTCTTTCACCCTCGCGGAACTTGGATAATCTCATTCTTCGTGTTGAATGATATCGATTTCAGGGAATACTTCTTGCCTCAGTACCCTCCCAAATCAATAGGAAACTCATCTCCCTAGAGTTATGTCGTATGTGTTGTATTTCTACAAGACCAACCTCTTCTCTGATCATGCAACATTTCACTTTGAAATTTACAGGACTTATTTACAGACTCTACTCTAGTCATCAGAAGATGAGAGCACTCATTCCCTAACTCACCCTTTCGACTCGTTCTCAGCTTACGAAATGTTCGAGCTAAAATTCCAACAGTTCCCCGAAAATGTATCTCTTCATACACAAATATCTTATTCTACGACTTCCTCATGATATGAATTCAAGTCACCTGTAAAATTTCCTTCTGGATTAACTGAGCGATGGGATTTTGATCGGATCCTTATTTATCTTACTTCTTCAAGAAACTGGGATTTTCAAGAAAAGTTTCACTCTGAATCATATTAGAGCTCCGAATGAGCTTGCAAGCTGAGTGTGGATACATTTTTTCCTAATTCAAGTTCAACTTCATATTCTACATCGCGGTTGAACACCAAAACTCATTACAAATGCCTCAAAATAAACTGCGAGGTACGTGGAAGAATGTGGAGATGCATCCAAATTAGAGGTTCAAGGATAAACCTCAATTTCCAATCGAAAAACAAAAGCCAACCCTAGTAAGAGTAGAATATTTCGTTTAGTAAGATCCAGGATATCTATGGAAGTCCAAACAAGTTTCAAGCTGTGCTACAGCTCTTATGATGAGATTTAAGAATAGCTAAGGCCAGTCAAAAAATGTTGTGATGCGTCAGAGCCTTAGGCTCAAGAGGCCACGATTCTTTATGAAGAAGAATCCTGAGTGTTTGAATGAATCTGCTTGTAAAACTTTTTTGCTCTCCTTTTCTAGAGTTTCTCCACTTCACTTCGAGTTGATTGATTTTCTGTGACTCATTGTGATTGATGAGTGCTTCAATTTTCTTCGGGACGAACACTTATTGAAGTCAATTCAATGGAGTCGTGGCGGGAATGCACGCTCGCAATGATTGCAGAAACACTTTCTGGGCCCGCGCATTTGGTACTTTGAATATTGTCTCAAATCACAACAACTATGTTTTCGGTTGTACTGCATCATTCGACCCCTGCAAGGAATTATCTTGAAGGAAGTGACGATGGCTATTGATCGATAATAATAATTTTGGAGGCGTAGGAAATCACGCACGCTCAGGAAATGCTGAGTACTGATTCAGTATTGACTTGAAATTGTTCTATTGCTGGTTAAATCTTTTTGACGATTAGAGGATGCATAAATGATATGATTCATTGATCAAAAATGATTCGAAAAACACGTTGGTGAGAGCTTCCAAGGTTTTGCCAACGTGTCTTGAAAGAAAAGAGACGTGACTTCTTGTTCATTAAGATTCTTCAGCTCTCAAGAAAACGCCGTACAAAGCTCAATGAGCCCAAGGACTGGCTGAAAATTGTTGCGGAGCGAGATAATTATCTGCCAAATAAATGAGAAATATCTTTGAGAGATCAAAATACTCATAGGTCAAGGAAGTTGTAGGCAAATTTCCTTGGAGTAGCCCGGAGAGCTCGTAGAGGTTCCACGAGTGGATAATTCATGGGTATTTTCAAGACGTTTTTCGAATACTTTCTGAAAAACTAAAACTGATTGGATCAGCTTACAGGTGGCACAGTCTGGAGTTGGTATTTTCTAGGGGAATAGCGACAAAGATGGGTCTGTCTTGGCGAATCAAAATTTTTGAGCTCAAAAACTGAGAGAACAATCATATTCTGACATCTCGAAACAGAAGCGACGTGGACGTTTTCTTTCATGAATAGTCATCATAAGAGGTGCTGAAAAGGCCCACAAGTTAATTACTGGTGAACGTCGATCATTTATCTCTTTCAAGAATTACAGTCGGAATCACGATTGAAATCGATCGATTTCGTGAAAACGCAATCCTACAAGCTCGATTTTAAATAATCGCTCTTCGTTCCCATTCCCCAAAACTGTGAGAAAATGCTCTTTGATACTAGTCCTACGAGTTCAAACAATAAATCTAGAATAATCTAGGCGAGTCACTTTAGATACACCTTTTTCCGACTTTTTGCTAAGAATAAAAACATTGGTCTTGCTCGCATGCACTTCTATCTGAACTGATGCACACCAAAACATTATTGAGTTTCCTCTCAAACTACCCCCCCCCCCCCCCAAATGAGTGTCAACATTTCCAAAGACGAGTCTCGAGTCAGAGGCAAGCTGATAGAAGTCCTATTTGACGATACAAAACAGGAATTTTCATCATTCAACCCGTGATGAGAAGGGTCAAGCGATCGTGAACGTAACCTCTATCTCGCTCAGAAGAGAAATGGCAACTCAAATGGGAGCTTCAATCATAATTGTTCGAATCAAAATGCCCATCTTGAGACTCTTAAGAATCAGCTTGGCTGTATTAGGATATTTTTCAATGTTTCAGCGTCAATAAATCCCGTCATAAGAATGTATGCTCCTCCATAGGAAATTATAGCACTTACATCTAATGAATTCTAATGAGGATAGATTGTTTTCGTCCTCTAAACCCTTAGATGTATTCGATAAAATGATGATGTGAACTTGTAATAGAATGAAAATGTTCATGTAACATTAAAACCATTCCCTCATACATCCATGCTGACAGCACTACAAATGAAGTTCTGAAAGTAACTCGAAAAATTCTCTTCGATTCATTAGCCTCCGTCCATTACGTGAATGGATTTCCACAGCTCGACTAACTATTATTTATTCTTTCAATTCCATTAGCCCTTCTCACTCTTATTCATTCCTTTGCGATCTTATTCTTGTGTTCCTTCTTTTTGAAGTTTTTCAGTCCCCGATTGCGCAAAACCCCATCCTGATGAGGGACGTGGTCCCGCGGGATCGTGTCCCCGAGAGGGAGGTGGTCCCGCGGGATCATGTCCCTGAGAGGTACGTGGTCACGTCTTTCTGATGGACGTGGTCCCGCGGGAGCACGTCCCCCTGAGGGACATGGTCCCGCGGGACCACGTCCTTTTCATTTTTACACGGGTACACATTACGAGCACCAAGAAATATGATTGCACAAGTAATATCACTTCAAAAGTTATCAAAATAATGGCACATTCTTTTGTGAAAACAAGAACTGAACATAAGAACAGTGGAATTCTACTGCTTGAGTCACAAGCGGTGAAGCTACAAGCGAGTTACAAATTTCAAAATAGGTCAGAAAATCGAACAGAAGATTGACGTGAACATCGATACAAATGACATAAATTACATGAAATGAAATTCGATCGTCGTTGCCTTGTCAAGTGTCAGCATCTCTATCTGCTGCTGTATCCTCAAATCAGACTCTAGCTGATGGCCGTTAAACTCAAGCTTTTATTATGGAAAAATTCCCGACGTGGTTGACAGAAATTTTCGTTCTTGGATCTTTCGCATCATGGTACCCGTCCCAAAGATCGATGGCGAGACCTACAAAGAAAAATTGCCACAAACAACTGAACAATTATGCACCTACAGGTCAATTTATTCAAAAAGTGAAACTTTACCTGAGATGACCTCAAACACGTATAACACTGGTTTCCCAACCATGAGTTTGGGTTTCCCATTTTTATCTTTTTTGACGATTTTCCACGTGCATACATTAGCCAGTTCATTAGAGATAGTTTCCAGCAGCATAGTTATTATTGCTGCTACATGATTTAGTCCCCCAAACAGAGCCAAGTAACTCATCTGTAACAATTTTTTTTTTTTCACGTTTTTGGAAATTGAGATTGCAGAAAAAATTATTTCACAAGTACAACAAGACAGAACTTACATATTCATTCTTCAATGGTTCATTAGTTGTCAAGTCCGTAGAAAACTTCAGAAGTTCTTCATGAGTTTTACAAGGTAGAGATGGCAGGCGAGTAAAATCTGTTGCTTTTGGTTTTTCCTTTCGCTGTGGAATTGGTGCTCTTGCTGGATATCTGAGTAACAATTCAGTCAACTTTTCCAATATCTTGATGAGCATAAGTCGGCAAGGAGCTGAAAGTAAGATTATGCCAATTTCAAACTATGGGAAATAATCTTAACATGGTCGGAAAAGTTTACCAGCAAGGCATTCGCAGCCAAAAATCAAGTGAGAAAATGTTACGCTGGGAATTTACAGTGAGATTCATAAGTTATTATAAGTATACTCACAACAACAGTGTTCATGGTGGACAAGATTACTGAGTTCAGAGAGATTGATTTCTACATCACCGAGTACAATATTCCCTTCGATGGCTATCACTTACCCTCTGGTAAAGTGGGATTAGACTTTTCATCCGATTGATCATTATTGGATTCTGCCTCCGCTTGATCCATTTTGAAATCCTCATCCAGCGAGTCAAAGTCATTCCCTTGGTTGGGTTGGTCATCATATGATGAAGCTTTAGCTGGTGAAGTTCTATCAAGATTGGAGAAGTCATCATGGTCTTGATCGATGGGCTCCACATTTTGATCTGGATTATTTTGAGGATCACCGAGTTGATTTTCATAATCATCATTATCATCTTCTGGATCTGAGTCAGAACCAAACAGTTGTGGTGATTTCCTTGTAAATGAGTTATCAAACAAAGCTGGTGTCTCAGCATCTTCATCAAGGTCTTCGTCACTAGAATCCTCCCCAGAATCCAAAGTACGCTTGGACTGAGTGGAAGTTCCAGAATCTTGAGGGAAATCAAAGAAGTCTTTGGGATCAAATTTTCCTGAATTGCATCCTGCAAAGAAACATGGAAATAAAGACTTGTTCTGATTTTGTGAAAACAATAGGTTACGTATTAGTTGAAATGCAGAAGTTCATACTTCGCTGTAGAGCCCTGAGTTGGTCTTGCGCCAGAAAGATCCCAGTACTGCTTGATGATGGTTTTTCTTGGTTAGAAGCAGTAGCTTGCACAGTGACATCTTTTTCTTTTGTCAGAGACTTTTGGGCAATCTCCTTTTTTTGGACAATAACTTGTTTCCCCGTGCACCTTGGTTTTTTGAACTGTGCAAGAACTGCAGTTTTAAAAGTCGAACTAGCTTTAGGAACAGTTTGGACTTCTGGGATTAGAAAACAGGGATAAATCAACCAACAGAATATCAACATGAATCAATATTGGCAAAAATAAAAATAATTCCATAACCAATCAAATTCACTGATATCAAGTGCGAAGCAGTATTGGCCAAGCGCTTGATAATTTTCTCAAACAAGCATAAAAATGACAAGAAATAGATTGAAAAATTGATTCCTTAATGAATGAAGAAGTAGCCACTGTATCAGACAAACATAGATATTGATAAGTAGGCTCTCCAAGTGTTCACCCGCAAACTTTTACACCTCAACTTCACAAACTTACTTGGTGGTTTTGTGTTGAGCTTCCTTCTTTTAGCTTTGGTAGGGAACACATGAGATTCAGGTGGTGTCTCTTGGGTCAAGCCTTCACTGGGCTGACTGAGCACGGTTTGAGAGTTCAAGAGCTTCTGAGCCATTGGCGACAGCTGAGTTGAAGTTGCCAGCGGGCCTCCTCTTTTACCCATGATGACAAGATCTATAATGAGATTAATAGTAATCAATCAAAAGTAGTCTCAAAACAGTGCATGACATGGAATGGAATGAATATCCAAGAATAAGCTTGCTTGTGAGAACATGCAAATGGAAAATCTGATTAGTAGTCATGGAGCATAGCAAGGGTGGTGGGGAGAAAATTTTTTCTGAAAATTCAGAGAAGAGACTCATACAAGCGAAGTGACCGGATTGATGAAATTCAATAGAGAAATTGACGAGCCCACGTTCGAGTGTCATCATTCAGGAAAATGAAACAAGAGGAGATGTATCGCGAGCCGGACTGTTAATTCTAACCTCAAAAGAATACACGTGGGTGGCTGGGGCTGGGGCCAGATTTTCCGTGAGCGCAGACACGATCGAATTGGTTTCTCGACCGCTACCGAGATTCCCCACGCTATGAATTGGTAATCGATAGTAAATTTTCTTACCTTTTTTGAGAATTCCTCGAGGCAATTTTCGCAGATCACCAAACCGACAATTTGGATCAACGATACGGCACGAAGTGACCATCAGTGGCGCGCGGCGGGGAGCGGGGTCTCAGCGGCCATAACCGAGCCCAACCTTACCTTTTCACAGTGGCGGGCGATTTGAACGGGTACATAAGTAAGGCATTCACAAAAAATTCATCGAAAGTCGGAAAAGGTTAGCATCAGAGTTTGGTTCAGTCAAAATAGTCGGTTTTATTCCTTTTATTAGGATTTGATTGAAACATCATGATATGACGAATACTCTGCTAATGAGGCAATCGCGATCACTGAATGCGGATTTTGGATATGATTTTCCCAATTCTGTCTCGTGAATCTATGTAAATACTATGTAAATATGGTAACAATATATCCCAGATAGAAGCAAAAATGAGAGAAATGGGTATATTTCAGATGGATGGAAACCGCAGTGCTCGGAAAAGTTAAAAAATGAAGCATTGGAAAGAAATAGAACGAATTTTCGAACTGGATTTGGAATACTTTTAGTTTTATCAAATTAACTGAACACTCGAACAAATCTTCGTTCAATGTATTGGACTTACAAATTCCAATTTCTCTGGAATCAATGGGGTAATTTTCGATTGTACTACAATCTGTAAATTCTTTAAAGAGAATGACTTGTCGCCCTGTGCTACTCTTTTTACAAATGAATTGAATCGAGATCAAGGACCCATCGTCCAAATAACAACAGTTATTTGGAACAGAAGTAGTCAGAGTGAAATGTAAGAATTCGATCTCTCTCTGGGGATCCTCGTAACCTTCCGGGAGATCAACATTTTTCAACGGTCGGCTGATTTTGAAATCTGGAGGGTGCAAAAAGACTTCCTTGTTCTTGGCTCTAGATCTAGACATGGTCACTACTGCCTGTTCGTTTGATCTGTTGATGATCTGAGCTAGAACCTGATTGCCTTGACGAACATTTTTTCGCAGAAATCTGAAGTGATTTTCGAACTTCCATGCAGCATAGGAATCCAAAGTACCATGTAGTAGAACATCATCGGGAGAATGGAGAAGATTATGGACGTTATAAATCAAGTTGTGTTCTCCATATAAATTTTTCATCCCATCAACATAAACTCCTAGCAATTCTCTTGCATCTGCGTTTTTAGAAGAGCAATATTCTTCACAGCTTAAATACCGAGTAGCCAAATCCAATAGATTGAAATGGAGCATTTTCTCATCATTGATGTACTTCGAAAAAATTACTGGTGCTGTATAAAGTAATAGTAAACGAAACTCGGTGGCTTTAAAATAAGGGAATTCTACAAATTTTCTTGGTTTTCTTCCAAATTCCATGGGAGTCCATTTTTTAAAAGCCTTATAGTCGTCATCTAATTGCTGCATCAACTCATCACTACCTACGCTTTCAAGAAACGATACGAAAAGTTTAATGTGTTTTTTTGCGACGCCTAAATAATAATGGTGCATAGGATCGATGGAAATTTGATTGATTGGATCAACAAAATCTTCAAGAGGTGATGATAAATCTATATATTTTTCAGGCACTCCAGCCCTGGAATTATGGGCTTTCCGCAGAGGTGCATTATTTTCCAGGAAAAAGCGCCTCCTACCGATATTGATTCCATCCTGAATGCACTTTCCACATCTACTATTATGTGGTGGAAAGTTCAGCAAAAAGTTTTTTGCAGGGGTGTCAGCTGAAATTTTCTCTAAAACCACTCTGTATAGAATATCGTTATAAAGGAAACCATTGTTCGTTAAGTCAGTCAGCTCAGCAAGAAAATCTCTCATAAACTCATGAACATCTTGTGGCTTACCGGCACCATGATGGGCGCCAATTATGAAACTCTGTAAAGAGCTCGCAGTTACTGATCACGCCTAAAATCGTAATCAGCTCACTACTTGAACTTTTTGAAATTTTAACTCCATCTACATGAACAGTCAACAAAAGAACCCTTGGAATCAATCTTTGAGGGATGCATGAACATTGGTCCAAAATAGCTTTGCGTAAGCCATAATGAGCGTAAGATCCAGAACCGATGGCTTTGACTAGAGTTGAAGTTGAAGGTGTTTGCAGCAGAGTTCGGGCATCATTAGGCAACTCTCCATGCCCAGCCTCTCGGAGACCTACAAATAATTTTGATGTCGCACAAAGAGTTATGGAATTCGTCAAGCTCCACTCTCTGAGAAATGATTTTGAATCGAACTCATCTTGATCGTCGCTATCCGAGCTCTCAGAAAAATCACCATCCCTTGAAGAACCATCAGGGTCAGTGTTTGCTGAATCAGTTTCAGAATTGTCAGAAACAGACTGTTCATTTTGATCTGAGTCGTTCGATGAGTCACCTAGTCCATCAAAGGGTGGGGGGATAACGCCGTGCTCATTATCAGATTGTACATCAACAGAACCATTTTCGATGGCATCACGATTCAATTCGCGCGATTCAACTCCAGAACTATTTCCATCGTCGACGTCATTCGAGGGTGCGATTGCCTCATTATTTGTGTTATCAGTAGGAATTGAGCTATTATTGAAAGCTATTTGCAATGCAATTTCATTTAAATCTTCACGGACGGCTTGTTGCAAACGTCTGTTTTGTTGCCGTGGTGAAAGGTTAGGGTATGGCTTTCGGTGGCTCATAATGACGATCCTGAATCGACGACAATTTACTAAATGAAAATTTGTGTCTGCGTGATTAGACTATACAATTCAGCACTTACCTGCAAAAATATTTTTGATCTCTCGAGGAATCCCAGCTAGCTGCTCGACTCTGATTTAAAGTATGACACGCGCTCTAACAGCTGATCGATGCGCAAATAATATGAAGCAGTCGACAAAAACCAACCACGACGTGTGTTATATACATTAAATTCATTATATATATCATCTCAAAAGAAGTCGTACAGGGCGAAGACGTCCGAGAAACCAGATTCGGACGTCCCCGCGCAGACCGCATGGCGAAGACGTCAAAAAAACCACATTCGGACGTCCCCGCGCAGACCGCTCGCATATTATTCAAAACGGCTCGTCTATACGGCCGGACTCGCGTACGCGAAAAGAGAGTTCTGGTGGACGACACATGTGACGTCTTCGCCGGAATAATCCCTAGGAAATCCGTCGCGTACGCGAAAGACCGCGGGCCCTTGGCCCAGCCTTCGCGTACGCGAAAGGGCCCATTCTTCGCGTACGCGAAAATTTTCGGAAAGTCGCCTCGCAAAACTCTTCTTTTTCGCGTACGCGAAGATGGGCTCTCTTCGCGTACGCGAAAATTTTCCGGTTCGCGTACGCGAAGATTTTTGCGAGGCGACTTTCCGAAAATTTTCGCGTACGCGAAGAATGGGCCCTTTCGCGTACGCGAAGACTCTTCGCGTACGCGAACACTTTGCAAGCTGTCGGTCCGAATATGGAGAACAAGCACATTTTCGTGTACGCGAAGGAGGAAGAAGCCTTCGCGTACGCGAAGAATTCCTGATTTTGCATAAACGACAATGGCGTGGAATTGATTCTCGCTTCAATACGAACTACGACCATCTTCGCGTACGCGAAGACTTTGCAAGGTGTCGGTCCGAATATGGAGAACAAGCACATTTTTGTGTACGCGAAGGAAGAAGCCTTCGCGTACGCGAAGAATTCCTGATTTTGCCTGAACGACAATGGCGTGGAATTGATTCTCGCTTCAATACGAACTACGAGGGCGAAGGGAGCGCATTCTTTCCCTACGCGAAGACTGTGCGAGGTGCGCGTCCAAAAATTTTTGCGTACGCGAAGGCTTTGCAGAGCGCCGTTTCAAAAATCTTCGCGTACGCGAAGGAGCCATCATCTCGCGTGCGCGAACACTTTGCAAGGTGCCGGTCTCATTATGGAGAACAGGCATTCCGTGCAATATCTCAGAGATATTTGAGAATGGTTTTCAAGTGAAACTATTATCTTCCTGAAGATTCTAGGAAATTCGAAGATTTTTCAGCAAGTGGTTTACTGAAAAATTGTCAGTGCGCTCGATAATCATACTTTTGGGATATTAATGTGGAACCTTCTAGCAATCTTTTACAAACATCACGAAAATTTGCGCCTGATCAAAACTGGTGACAGATTGCCAGCGGAATGCTGCAGAAATAGCTGGGAATGGAGAAATGTCAAGAAAAACTGCTCAGAAGGTGGTCTCCATCTTGGAGCCAAGATTATGTATCTATTTTGACTGAAAAGGCAAGAGTGGATGACATACTAATTTCGCGCACGCGGAATCGTTTCCCCTTCGCGTACGCGAAATATTTGGAAAGGCGCCTCGTAAAGCTTTCGTGCAGAGGCGTATCCAGGGCCATAGTTGGTTGTCTGAGCATACATGTATGTGTACATCACGCGAGCACATACACACACAGAGATAAGGGTCATCGCTGCCCCCCTCGCTCGAAGCCCACACACCTGAGACCTTGCCGTCCAGCGCGGATTATTTAACCAGGCAACTAACTTTGCAAGAAACACCTTGTAATCCTCATGCCAATGACTCGTGACTGCTCCCTTTGCGTACCTGACAATTGAGTAGCTCGCTTTTCGTGTTCGCGTACGCGAATGTGGTACGCTACACAGACCTGCTAGCTGCTCGATTGGAGCGAGCATTAAATCCACGCCATTGTCGCCTATGCGGAATCAGGAATTCTTCGCGTACGCGAAAATATGCCTGTTCTCCATATTGAGACCGGCACCTTGCAAAGTCTTCGCGCACGCGACATGATGGCTCCTTCGCGTACGCGAAGATTTTTGAAACGGCGCTCTGGGTACCTATTGAGGGAAAAATTTCGCAATTCGCACGGCGCAGCCCGCGCGCGAAATTTTTTCTCGCGGGTGTAAAATGATTATTGATTTTATGTAGCGACCACGGAAATCGTCTGCTGAGCATCGTTTTGATCCAGCTGCATAACCCCCCGCCGCGTGCTCTTCTGCTTATTACTAGATATGTTTTTGTGATCACCAGCCTAGTGATAATGATCCACAAAAATCCGTAGACGTACCTTCAATAGCTCCTGTAAAGTCATGCTGGTCCTCAAGTCTTGAAATTAAAAATCAATGTTTCATTAAAACGGCTCTTAGGTGTGATGCATGTGATTTCGTTGAGTTGCAGATTGATGAGTTGATACGCAATACGCATTAATCAATCAGCTTTTGTGCAATATGACTTTACTCATAGGTAGAACCAAAATATGATTCTACTAAAGTATTTTAATCACTCTCAACATCAATTCTCCCTTCCTAGAAATTGGCGTGAATTTAGAGATTGAACTACACATAAGGCAACTAATAATTCATGTCTGATTCTCACACTAATCTCAGGTAGATCTAAAATTTTTCTCCCGAAGCTGCCTGAATCCCTGGAGATATCTGCTGACTCTCTGAATTGATGGTCCATCATCCATCTGAAATTAGTTTGATTGGCTGATATGTAGCTTAATACCCAAGCATCATAGTTTGAACTTGAGCAAATTCTGAGGGAAGAAGGCATGATTTCAGAAGTTGTTAAGATACCCTAATAAAATTATATTTTGGTTTCACCTAGTAGAGTCATATCGCACAAAAGGTGATTGTGACATGCATATTGCATATCACCGCGTCAATATGCACCTCAACAAAATTACATGATACCCAAGAGCCGTTTCAAAGAAACATTAAGTTTTGATTTCAAGACTTGGGGACCAGCATGACTCTACAGGAGCTATTGAAGGTATTTACGTCTACGGATTTTTGTGAATCATTATCACCAGGCTGGTAAACGAGAAAACTTATCTAGTATAATGGGCAGAACACGCGGTGGGGGGGGTTATGCAACTCAATCAAAACAATGCTCAGCAGACAATTTTCGTGGTCGCCACATAATAAAATCGATAATCATTTTACGCCCGCGAGAGAAAATTTCGAGCATACGAATTGCAAATTTTCACTTCAATAGGTATCCTGCAAAGCCTTCGCGTACGCGAAAATTTTTGGACGCGCACCTCGCAAAGTCTTCGCGTAGGCAAAGAATGGGCTCCCTTCGACCTCGTAGTTCGTATTGAAGCGAGAATCAATTTCACGCCATTGTCGTTTATGCAAAATCAGGAATTCTTCGCGTACGCGAAGGCTTCTTCCTTCGCGTACACGAAAATGTGCTTGTTCTCCATATTCGGACCGACACCTTGCAAAGTCTTCGCATACGCGAAGATGGTCGTAGTTCGTATTGAAGCGAGAATCAATTCCACGCCATTGTCGTTTATGCAAAATCAGGAATTCTTCGCGTACGCGAAGGATTCTTCCTTCGCGTACACGAAAATATGCTTGTTCTCCATATTCGGACCGACACCTTGCAAAGTGTTCGCGTACGCGAAAATTTTCGGAAAGTCGCCTCGCAAAAATCTTCGCGTACGCGAACCGGAAAATTCTTCGCGTACGCGAAGAGAGCCCATCTTCGCGTACGCGAAAAATTTTCCGGTTCGCGTACGCGAAGATTTTTGCGAGTCGACTTTCCGAAAATTTTCGCGTACGCGAAGAATGGGCCCTTTCGCGTACGCGAAGGCTGGGCCAAGGGCCCGCGGTCTTTCGCGTACGCGACGGATTTCCTAGGGATTTTTTCGGCGAAGACGTCACATGCGTCGTCCACCATAACTCTCTCAGTCCGGCCGTATAGACAAGCCGTATTCAAAATGCTTCACTCACAGACGTCCAAAAGTCATCTCTTAGACCAATTCTCCAAGACGTCTCGAGTCAGACGGAATTTCGGACGTCTTTTCCTATCTGGACGTTCGGGACTTTCTCGAAAATGTTTGTCGGGGGTATTGTCTTTGATTATGACCAAGCAGAGTTCGTGGACTATACCGATCAGCTGCTCTAACTTGGTTTCGAGGTCCTGAACTTTTTGATTCAAGTTGGATCCGATCAAATAGTTATTATAATTCACTTCGCACTGGCTTCCTGGTATGTTTCCCTGTTCTTTTTAGTTACGCGTTACTTTACTGATGCTACTCTGTATTCCTGAATTAATGTGCTCTAGTTTTCGTAGAGTTTGGTTAAGGTTTTCGATGGAGGGCTGCTTGCCCTCGTCCATTGATTGAAACTTTGGATCTGAGCAAGTAGTTCATCCAATTCGTCTAATAGTTCGAGGTAAACTGTATTGTTAGGGTCGACAAGGTGAAATTTGACTCTCTTCCCTCTTCGTGTTCTCACACGAGGCATAGGCTAAATTGGTAGGAGTGCGTGCGGGTGAGCGCACAGCCGTGGATTTAGGGTGAAGGCTCGTGCAAATTAACGCACAGAGAGGAGATGGGTTCTTAAAGGTCTATAGTGGGTGGCAAGCGGGAGCCCGTGCAAATCAACGCACAGGGCGGGTAAGCACTTATTGGTCTAGAAGAATGAAGGGAGCAAGGCTCTAACAAATCAACGCACTGAGCTGCCTATACCTATTCCTGAGGACGAATATGGATGTGTTCCTCGGGGTGACAGGGTAATAGAATGTCGAGAACGTATTCAACGAGTACTATGTTTAAAAAGGTCAAATAGACGTGATTCAGGAATACAGCGACGAAAATGCAAGCAGTAAAATATGATGTCCATAGGGTTACTCTGTTTCAAGTATGTCTGAGATTCTGTCGATCACGATTCGCATAGCCAATGCAAGGAGAATCGAAGAGTTGACTATTGAAAGTATCATCACCAACACGTGAATTATTGTTATTTCCATATAGGCTGGACTTGACGTTTGAAATTATTTATGCTGATGTGAAGCTTGATACTTTCCGGAGAGAGAGGTAGGCTCGATGGTCCTGGAAGGCTTCCTTACTTCAGGAGGAGCTGAAGTCGACTGCGCTGCGGCTTCGGTTGTGCCCGGCTTATATTCTTCTCCGCGATGGGTGGAAATGGGTTTCCCTTCGCTCACTCCACCCTGGTGATTAATTCAGAGTATTGTGTCTTATGATGTTTTTTTTTGTCGTTGATTGTGTCTAGTCTGCGTTCTGGAATATCAAAAGGTCAGAATCATTCACGTAGTCGTGATCGTCTTCCTTTGGGGCTATTTTGTTCTTGTCAATCAGGAATCGAACTTTCGGTGCGTGGGGTCTTGGGGTGTCATACAAGGGGAGTTTTGGTTGCGTCGGTGTTTTCTCATCGTCTTCTTCTGACGGGCTTTCTCGGGTGGCTTTTACCGTGACTTGGCGCACCGTGTGGTTATTGTACACTGTCTTGTAGTGCACGTGCAAGGCTTCAGGTATTTGGGCCCTGAGTTTGAGAACGGCATGAATTAAATATACATTCATCCCGGCAATGGAGATGATTATAATCCAATAAAACCACTTTGTGTAGTTTGATTTGTTTGGGGGGGGGGGGCTGGCTGCTGGTTTGTTCCATCCATTCGCTCATGTTGTATTTGTGCAATACTAACAGCGTATTTTTGTACCTGGTTGCCGGTAGAGTGATGTTGTCCACCGTGAGGAAACAGATTCCTCGAATTTGTATTATTCCTGCTCGGGATATTCTTGGAAATTGGTCATCCTTCGTGATGCAGCCGGCAAGCGCCGTGTCATTGACCAATCCGGACAGGAGCCATGATTTTGATTTTTCTAGGTATTCTACGTGTGCTTGGGGGGATTGCTGTGCGAGGGTCCTGCAGTTGTGGCTGCCCTGCTCGTGGTCAGTATTCGGGCTTCACAGACCGTGCTTTCGTCTACTCGTAGCAACCCATAACAGATAGACCCTGTTCATAGATATGTGCATCTGCGATAATTCCTTGGGATGGCGACGACAGCTCCTGGCGGGTTGATACCTCTATATATTCGTTATCAATTTGTAGTTGCCTGACGTGGCTATTGTTAACCCGCCAAACTATCGGATGTACTTTGTACATTTGGTACCTTTCCTTTTTGAAAATTGGGATTTCCATCTCTATATTGATAGAGTCCACGTTGGGATAGATGGACGTTTTGAGTGCCTCGGGTTGTAGGGTCCAGTCTAGGTTGGGATATTTCTTTTTGAGGCGTTTCCGTAGATCTCGGGTTTTGTATGGTCCTAATGAGTGAGAGAAACAATATTTTTGTGAGCGTTCTCGATGATATCCAATAGCCAATTGTAGATCATTGCTTTTATCCTTATTACTGGCTCGATTGTGTTGGCCCATGTTTCCACAGCCTATAGGTGCTCGATCCGATGTGGGGCCAAAAGGATGGCGTTGGATTTGTCTTCAGTTGACTCGAAAAGTTCGGTCGCGGGTTGGATCAGGTTATTCATTTCTGCTTCGGTTAGTCCGGAAATACTGTCATCAGGTGGAGTTCCCCGGGTCGGGTGAAAGATTGCGAATGATTGATTATTAGAGACTCTTTGCGCGTGCAGGATCATGGGGTCCGATGATTCGGGTGCTTCGTTGGATATTCCCGTGGCATCCCCTCGCGCGAAATTCCGGATCGTCTTGTAGGTCGCATCTGATTGGTCCATCTGAACGTACAGGTCTTCGAGTTTGTGTAGAAGTTGTTGACATTCTACGCTTCCTGGGCGGCATTTCCCCCCAACCATTCTCATCTGTTCCTCGTATCCAATTGGTAGGATATTGAATTTCTCGGGGTCGATGGTGATTTTGTGCTGATGGTATGATTCGGATAGTTGCGGAGTTCCGTAATACTCGAAAAATAGTCCTGATTCTTCGGGTATCGTTCTCATTTGGTAATCGGGCGTTGCTGTGCTCAAGATAAAAATGCGGTTAGTGCTATTCTGGGATCCATTGTTGAGCTCCGCTTGTTTTGGGTATTTCACTAGTAATGTCACAAAGGGTTTCAGCAGTGTGCAAGGATACCCGTTCCCGTTTGGTGCAGGGTTCGAATGTAAAAGCTTAGAATTTTGCGGTGACCGGAGATGTTGGATTACCCGATAGCAACCATTGGGGGTGATCAGTGTGGCTTCGGTGCCTGTATTTTGCTTTTTGTTCCAGTGCCGACGAGATTATTCTGTTTAGTAGGGCTGATATGTTAACTTCTTTGATGTACGATCGCGAATTTGAGGCGTCCGACATAATTTTTGTTTGATTTTTGTTACCCGAACCACGCTCTGGGTACCAGTTCTTGTTACGCCCGGGGCGGAAAACCCTGGAAAAGGAAACTAGTTGTATGTTTCGTGGGATGGACTCCCCTAAGCAGAGCTGCTACCACTCTGTCTTAATTTTCCGGGGACAGAGACCCATTGCAGTGGAAACTTGGGTGACAGAGGCATGAATCGATTGCGGGTTATTTCCGTACAGGAATGAATGCGGTCTGGTAGAATACGTGGGTAGATTCGTCTGACTATGGGATCTGTTAAAGGTCTGGTTCACGGAAGGACAAATTCATAACACTGGGTCTTGGAATTTTAAGGATCCGAGGCTTTATTAACTTGAATGGCGTGTTCGAAATATATGTGGTTGTGTTGAGGCGGTGAGGATCTATCTCGAAGCCAAAATGCGTGCGAACGGGAGGAGGAGAGAGAAACAGACTCGGCAAAATGGGAATTATCAGCGCCTGCTTTGCTAGGTATATGAAATTTTTACCTGGCGTGGTGGGCCTTTCGTTTGGCTTATGAATAGTCAGTGGCGCTTGAATATGCACGCTGTGAGCTAGGCCGGTACAGGCGGAAGATGGGTCTATTGCTGTTTCTCGTGTCGTTCCCTCTTCTCTGGCTCTGCAATTCGGGCACTTTATTCGAGATTGACGTGAGCTGGAGACTTTGCTGATACTGATAGTTGCACTTGATGAATTAGCCTTGATACTTTTGGCTGAACTTCACGAATCGAATTGCGGAGTTGTTGGAAAGAGGGTTTTTCTGATCGTAAGGAATGTATTGAGAGACTTGGCCCTTGATTGACCGAACTACCGAGCGACTGACTTCTGACTGAACTTGAACTGTACTGAACTGGCTCTTTTGAAGTTAGGGTTCTTGTACAAAGTGACCATGATATTTTGGACAAAACGTACATGTGCATCCCTGCTGAAAATAATTTCGTGGGATCCCACGAAATTATTTTCAGCAGGGAGGTGCAGGGCACGGGAATGACCTCTAAATTTTGTCCAAAATATCGTGGTCACATGATATACTTCATGCGTCTTGCGCTTAGGAAGCTACACACCTTGGGTGGCTGCAAAGATGCACTCTCGATTGTTTGGAGAAAAGTTCTTTCCTCGTAATTGCTTGTAAGAATGTTTCAAGATGGGTATCCGCAAAAATTTTATTGAAGTATGTGTCTGCTTAGTCAGGATGAAAGAAGTCGAAAGTTTAATTATCTCCTTTCTCTCATACCGTCATTCGCGGTTGCCTGCGGCGTCAACCTTTGCTCGTTGTCTATTCGTTTTCACGCATTCTATGAGCGATGCAAAAGGTCTGAATTTGAATAATACGCGCTTCGTTACTTCACAACCCATTAGCAGCAACAGTTCAACAAATTGCCGCCTTCAAACTTTATAGCGAACCCTCTTCTCAATACCATCAAGTGACCATCAACTCGATCGTTGCTCATCATTCTACGAATATTATTCTCCAGCTGCAAAAACATTTTGCTTCGTTACCTCACACATATTGTGAAGTGAACTTGAGTAGAATGTCAAAATCAATATAAAGTCGAAGAAATGTCAAACAAATCGAGAAATCAAGGTGAGTCTGTATTTCTTAGGAACTCTGGGAGTTCTGGACAAAATCAGGGGAAAAAACTAAACATGAGTACTTATTCGACTCTCAAGAAATGTACTTGTGTTGCCTGCATGTTATGAATTTCTGATCCCGGCTATCGTAATCTGTCCACGACTGCGTTCGAGTCAGACATCGTGCATTTCATGGATGACTTGCTTCATTATCTTTGACACACTATCTTCTCTTCAGCGTGGGAAGTTCAATCTCAGAGTTTACATCAGATCGCATTTTTGCACAAGAAATCATATCGGTTCGACATGATTCTAATTTGAAAGAGATAGTTTACAGAATGTTCTCATGGAAATTCTCATAACTTGTATATTTTCTTCCAGTGGAAATGGTACCGGAATGTATGCAGAGGGAAATTGATGAGCCGATTCAGGTTTTGATGAGCATCGAAGATCTACCACCGAAGAGAAATGGCAAATAGCAATTCATTCCAGTATTTTTCATGATTCAAAATATATTCAGAACAATATGGAAGATTCATGTATGGATACTGTGTAGAATTCCTTGAGGTATGCGTGGGTGCGAGCGGGCTGCTTACACTTTCGGAATCCACAAGTGGCACAAGTACTCGACCATATATATCTCGATCTATTTGTATCGAAAAGGAGAATCATTTCATGTTTGCCATCAAGTTTGCTATCGCAAATCTATCAAAATCCAGTTCGTCACCACAGTCAGCTCGTTTTGCTCGTTTGAGTCTCCCCAATCAACTTATCCGGGCTGAGAAAATAGGATCCATGCCGATAAAATAAATTATTACTCTGCAGGCGGAATTACAGATTAACCGATTTCGAGGGTTCACGGAGGGGGCGTTATTAACTTTCCCCTACATGGAGATGCTATGAGAACTACCGGATGGACAGCCACTTGGCGAATTGTCGAAGCGGCGAGATGTCCGTGACCCAATGAGGGAGTCTTTCCGGTGCTGACATCAGTTCAAAAAACTTCTTATACCATAAAAGCTCCATCTAATTTGTTTGTGGATTTACTGTTCTTGTAAAAATTTGTTGTGATACGATCAGAGAACTCCATTATGTTGGAGCGAGAAAGAAAACTGAACATTGAAAAAATTAGTACATTTCTAGAAATTGGTATCAAAAGCAATGTTATCAACAAATACGATGGAATAGGGATGTTGAATGCTTAACGTTTTCAGATGTAGACTATAAATTTATTGTCAATGAAATTGATGAAATATTGCCTAAGCTATGATATACTAATGAACATCCTCTTATATTATATATTATCGATTCATTCCCCACAGTATTCCCATATACAATATGAAAAATTCTAATCGAGGTCATTTTCTGGTACAATATAAAATAAGGTGAGCCCGCAACACATGAGATCGGATACTGATTCGAAACTTCCATACAAAATATACACATCATCTATATTTACATTGCGACTAGTCAAATCTATGGATATAGCTGAATGATTATATAATGCAGCATTATACCTATCCATTAACTCACTATCTGGACTTCTTAATCTAAATGTGACTGAAAAATTATGAGATAATCCCTGTCGAATCACTTTTTCGCAGTTATCTCTAATTCTTCTCATTCGTCGAATTGTTTGAGTCGACCGATCATTCGCAAGATCCCGTCAAACCAGCCAAAACCCCGAAAGAGAAATGAGTTGACCTGAAGATATATTGGGTTGAGCAGGATATGTAGACGAGTTGAAGAAAATGAGTGCTCAACTTTACTCGATATTGTAGCAATAGATTCCATGATAAAGATTCAAGAATGAGCATTCTTCATTCACAAATGTGCGTGGAGCGATTGCTGGGACGAGAATTCAATGAATGCATCTCAGCTGATATAAACGAAGGAACCGGTACGGCGAGAGAACATCGAGCTGCAAAATTTGTTTCTCATGAGAATGTATCTCAGTTCTGGATCGAGTCGAGTACTCGAGCAGCTGACTCGTTTAAAACTACAAAATTCATACAAAATTCATTCATCAATCTTCCAGTCGCTCATATTCGAAATTCATTGATCGAATCGTCCAGTCACTTGTATTCAATGCATTGAACGCACGCAACATTTACCGCGTGCAACTTATGCATCGTGGCAAGAAAGTCGCAGCAAAGAGCTATATCAAATGTAAACCTCTCTATGCATCAAGCTGCAGCTTGATTCCATCGCGGTAAAAGAACCGCAGCAAAAAGCTAAATGGGGGGCCCTATCATCATCCGACGGGTACAAGAGCCGCAGCAAAGGGTTGGTGGCAGCACCTCTTGGGATCTTACTATCACATGATGGCTGCGGAGATCTAGGAGGGACTTTTGCGATTGAGAGGGACCCGATTGGACAGGTAGGTATGATGGCTTATGCTGAGGAGGACCGTAGCGAGCGGGAGAGGGACAAGATTGATGAGCTATGCTCGACTATATGCGTAGCTCGCATATAGTTATATAGTTAGCTGGGCTATATGCTCAGCGAGCGTACAGCTGTACAGTTAGCTCAGCTACGTAATTATTGTTAGTCATCATGCAATACCTACCCAGGTTGACGATGATACCACCCTGTTTGAGAGCGCATCATCTCCTGGGCTAGGGTAGTTCCCACCCTTATTCACTACCCTATATGGACGTATTGAGGTCAACCCTCATATGAGGGCTGACTCGGCATACCCCATTCTACTCAGGCATTCCCTCATGATCTAAACAGATCTTTTTTGCTCCAGACTCACTCTTTGAAGATCCATGAACATCCGGTATTGTGATCAAGCTCATCATGACATACCTCACGACCGATTGAAAGTGATGTTTACTAATGTTCAGTGAGATTCTCGTGCACTGTTCCTGATGAGAACATCCAGGAGGGGTCGATGAATTCAGGGAATTAGATATTGATACTCCCTGTAATAGTTGCCCCGGGTTTCAAGAAGTTCACGGTTATTAGCTGCCATCACAGACGCCACCGCCAGTACTGCTGCTTTTGCTACAGGTCTCACTCACTTCACGCCGAAAGATGATCTATCATAGTGATGAGACCTGAGTACGTATTTTTCCACCTATTTCTATGATCTTGATGTTCTACGAACACCTACAAGATCCAAATATCAACATCCAACAATATAACCGATCTCATTGCAACCATTCGCCCTCATGCCTCGTAGTGCAGCGGAATAATCAATCTATAGTCCAGAAAACGGTATATGCTAACAAACACCCCATGTATTTGTCTGCACAAGGTGGTCGTATTTCTGTTACATCATACTTGACAACAATGAGCCCCAAAACCTATCTCTTCCTCCCGAAGATACAACCCTGAATTTTCAAATACAAGCGTAGATCAAATCATCAGCAATCGTGAACATATTCTTCTGATCATCTTCGCATCATGCTCTCACAATCATTGAAAGCTACTCATACTCACCTAGTGAATGATAGAGGATTCGAGGCGTCGCAATTAGGTTCTCTCACACTGAACGCAGCATTTCACTGATTACAGAATCTGAATTTCGATTCTCAATACGTAAAGAAAGGCGTGACATTCGGCCATTCTGTGATCGAAATCAACCCGAACCCAATCAGAACAGCTCTGAGCGTATGTGAATCGCTCATCGTCAAAGGTGTTTACGCAATCATCGTTTCACACGAACTCTCTGGAGATATAGCAACGGCAGCAGTTTCCTATACTTGCGGATTCTATCACATCCCTGTCATTGGAACGACTTCGAGGGACTCTGCATTATCAGATAAGGTAAGTGACCATACTCTGTAACTGTGAGAGGAGAGCGCCCACGAACTCTTCATTCCTCAATCTCCCCTGGCTTCGTTGCAGAACAATCATGGAATCGATCGGCTCATCAACCAAGTAATCCCGCACCAGTGTGAATTTCTCTACGTATACTCTCTATTCGTCCCCTATCCCTCGTGAGGAACCAAGAGGCTCTGGATCACAGGAGAGAGCCGGATGCTTGGTGATGAGTAATATTAGGGATATCCCAATAGAGGTGTATGATTTTTTATGGATTGGCCATATGATGATGAGCATATTAGGGAATCTCAGGGCGGACTATCCCAGCCTTTGATTACCCATTTCCGGGAACTGGGGCCCATCAACGAGGCGGTAGAAGCTCAAGATTGTCCTTAACTTTCTAAGGTGAAATATGTAGGTTCTGAGTACAGATTCATTCAACCTTGGAAGAGTGATTACTATTTCCTTTTGCAAGTGAACGCTGAGTGGACTAAGGCATTCATGCATATCGGCTTGCAAGAGATAGATACGTCTTTTATGAGTGAATGTCAAGTCGACTGAGGCAAGCATGCACATGAACATATGAAAGATGCAATTATGGCTCACATAATCCTCTACGAGTGTAGAGAGGACTGAGGCTCCTACACAAACATGGATTCTGGTGATGGGTAATTTTGAATCAGACGAATACTGGAGAAGTGTGGGAACTTAGGCCCGAACTGCCATCACAGCATCGTCCTGGACCTGCATCGAGGCATAAGTTATTGAAACTACGAGAAATTCCGAATGAAATATTCACGTTCACTCTATCTCCAATATACAAGCATATGGGAAGTCAGAGTACCAAGCCTCGATACAGCTCTTAAAATCCAAATGAGAATAAGCCTGCCAAATGGGCTGACGAGCCTGTATTTATACTCGGTACTTTGGCTCTACAGTATATCTGTATTGTGCATGAGATGATGATTTAGATGATAGAACCATGGAAAAACGGTGATTCTTCGTGGACATTCACATACTCAGGTGATACCGGTAGGATCCTATATTATCCTTGAATTAGTCACATGAATACATGTTCCATACGATGAAAAACTCGAAATCAGCTGCGTAGATTTCTCAGTGATAAATGAAACATGATTTTGTAGAACATTCTAGAAACACGTGGTTCCCTATATTTTCGAGATAAGTATTCAATCACACTATCTCTGTCGATTTTCCCTTCATAATTGAGCTTCTATACATTCTTTAGATCCTTTACATTTCGTTCCTGTACATTTCGATACAAGGGTGTAAAAGGTTCTGTTCGCACCCGAGTGATGGGTTCCCAGCCCGAGCCGCAGGCGAGGGTCGGAATCATCACGAGGATGCAAATAATAGGTTTCACGGCCGTATATCTAACTATGGTTTTCGACTGTAAGTGAAAGTCGACAAACTGTGCGCGAAGTGCACTTTTACGCACATTGTATCGAAAAAAACTTCTTCTACTCAAAAAGCAAATTTGCGATTCATTATTTACATATCTACAACAATACCGAATTCTTATCGATGAAGCATTTCCATGAGAAATGAATGTGGAAAATCATTTCAAACTCGGTCTTATGTCTTCTGGAAATATAATTCATTTGAAACTCTCAAACTGAAAATTTGCATGAGCAAGTCAAGTTTCCAAATGAAATAAGATGCTGAAATGAATTTTTTATGGAACGAAAATATATACAGTGGATAGCTTCCAAATTGAGCTAACTAATGAGAAAAAGAAGTTTTCAATTTGATGATGATTCAAATCAAAAATTCCCCATAGGAATTTGAAGAATTCCCGGTATTCCAATGTGATAGTATGTAGATGTATTCCCATACGAATGTGTGTGTTTACACATCGAACAGCACGCCCTCAGCCGGGGAAGGGAGGAGTTTCCTGCCATACCAGCTCGGGGAATGCGCGAAAATTCGAGTACTATGGAAAGGCTACATACATAGTTCCTTTTCAAATATCCGCTATGAAAATTCAAAATTTTGGGTCTTGGCACTCACACCCTTCAATGCATTTATCCAACTCACGAGGGAAGCACCAACCTTGTGGGTCCTGGATCTTGACGAAAATTTGGGAATCTTCTTGTTTTGGTGAGAAATGAAGGTACCTAGGAGGGTTTCGGCCTATGGGTCTCTTTTTCCGGGATACAGTCATGGAGGTTAGCATTGTCAGTATATCTATATATGTGTCATTTCAACATCAGCCTGTATGAACAATGCTAATCTCCATAGCCGTATCTCGAGATAGGAGACCCATCGTACAAAACCCTTCTGGGTACCATCATTAACTTTGCGGGTAGTCATTTTATAGGAAATTTTGTCAGCTTTCCATTGAAAGTGGTCCCGAAAGTCTACGTTTGTGCGCATGCGCAGAAAATCGCCTTTTTCTGAAACCCGAAAAATCGAATTTTCAAAAAATGACTCATAAGTCACTTGGATCATCCCAAACTTCTCTGAAATCCATTTTTTTCGAAAAAACGCAGAATTCTACGTCAAATATATGATTTTAAAGAAATAAAAAAAATGGCTTTTTGAGAAATCAACATTTTAGTGAAAAACACTTTTTTGCCTCCAGGAGGCCCCCAAATCACAGAGAAGGAATTTCCGACAACGTTTTCGATAGGTTTTTTTATGCCCCTTCAGATGCCGCAACCCGCAAATCGACAGCTATTCAAAAACTCGAAATATTCCCATTTTCGTGAATAAAAGAGCATCGATTTTTACACGATAAATTTTCGGTCTGTTGACGGATGTGCGTGCAATGGAGAGGAGAAATTTTTCTTGGGCCCCATAGGTGGTTCGAAGTTCCTATTTTGGGCCATAAAATCGAATGAAAAAGGTTAAAAAAGAATCTGAGAGATGACCCCTTTTCGTAGGTCGCTTTGGCGTGGAATTCATCATATAGAAGAGCACAATATAATTCGGAGATTAGGGAAAAATAACACATATAAGGATGGTTCATGATTATCTCTAGATATGCTTAACATTATACTCCTGAACTGCTCTCAATAACTTCGATGCATGAGCAGGATGAGATCTCGGAACTTCATAGTTAGCCTAAGTTGATTCAAAGTCGTGATTTAGAGACTCAACTGCCTGCTCACTATAATAGCCTAGACCTTTCTTGGCTTTCTCACAAAAATCAAGAACATGAAAAAAGGCCACGTCGACTTTGGGCGTTATCGAGATATCGAAGGCTATGTGAAATTCTCTAAAATTATCCATACAAGTCTCATAATTAGGTTTGAGATCAAGTGAGAAAGTAGAGTTAACAGACTTGAAAACATCCGAACATTTCACGTACTCAATGCGATCTTCAGCGCACAATTGACGCAACATGTCGACGTTGCTCAAAAGTTTATAACAAGCCATTCTGGCAAAAGAAAGGCTCTCGTGGACAGATCCTCGTTCAACATTACACTTCCGAGTATCTTCTGTGAATTCTTTCAGCGTATCCTTGTATATGGTATTCACAACCCCGAGCATGATATGTAACTGTGGAGAAGGATCTTGCTCATAATTTGAGTGTTGTTCTCAAGTGTTGAATCTTGCTCATAACTTGAATCTTATGTAGCCCTAAGATTAACGCCCAAAGTCCACGCGGCCTTTTCCTAATGGTTTTGATTTTTGTGAAGAAGCCAAGAAAGGTCTAGGCTATTATAATGAGCAGGCAGTTGAGTCTCTACATCACGAATTTGAATCAACTTGGGCTAACTTTGAAGTTCCGAGATCTCATCCTGCTCATGCATCGAAGTTATTGAGAGCTGTTTATCAGTATAATGCTAAGCATATCTACAGATGATCATGAACCATCCTTATATTTGTTATTCTTCCCTAATCTCCGAATTATATTGTGTTGTTCCACATGTAAGAATACATTCTTGGATCAATCAATATAACGAAGATCTTCCAGTCATTGTTAAGGGCTTTATCGAAAAATCCTGCGCGATGGAAAGAATACGAGTGGCTTGCACTCCTACATTGATATGGAAACTCGTCCGCTCGATCATTCGTCTCATTTCAGGCCTTGGTCTGAACATGTTCCAGTCCATTACCACTTTTTTGTCACTTTTTCGATAGTAACATGGAGAATTAAGAATGCCAGAACAGAATCCTTCCGTATGACTCCAAACCGTACAGGTTTATCCATTTTTCTAAGAGAATTCGATTCTCCAGACTTGATAATCATTTTTTTCGAAATCGGCCTCATAACTCACGACAGAAATTTTTTTGATAACGTATTTTGACATTTATTTCAATATCCCGTTGGAATCTCGGGAGTTGCTTTCAGTCGCATTTAAACTTGATTCAGACCTGCCGTGCACGCTGTTGGTCCATATACCAGCGTATGTGAGTGAATAGTTGTAATATTTGAATCTTGTGCCAGAGAGCGATCGCAGCGCCCCTCTGTCGAAAATAGAGCATCGGTAACCATATCCACCCATGGTACCGCGTAATCTGCCTGACCGGCCCCCTGAATTTCACGCGGCAAAGATATTATACTCCCAATATTTTCGTACACGTGCGTGAAGAAAAAAATAGTGGATGAGCTTATCGGTTGCTAGATTACGGATCATCTTACCCATATCATTTGACGCCTCGGCCAGGATATGAACAGTGGATAATATCCTATCGCTTTCTGTTTGGAAATATTCTACATCGCTCAGAAACCGTTGGGACTATCGATACTCATGTTCCACCCCGGCAATATATGTATTATGTATCCGTACATATGAATGAATGGGAAGTGTGGCCTCATCGCGATGAAATTTATGGAGCATTTCTCGAATAACCCTTCACACCAGGATGTGAATGCCAAAATAATCTCTTCTCGCTCTCGTATATGATACATCTCGGTGTACATTTCTCAGAATCTCAGTGCGTCATATCCTTGAGTAACGATCCGCACGTGTCGAACCTCGGGCTAAGTGTCGATTATTGTTTTGAGTTAGCATATTCGTGGGCGGGGATTTTGCGAGCAGGGTAATTCTTTACACGTGCCAAATGTCCTGCAATGGTCAGTCTCGAGACAAATCTTGAACACAAGACACCGGTAGTGAAAAATGGCAAGCCCCGTAGAAGAGCTTCGTGAGGCAGTCCTCGCCCTGGCGGAGCGCCTACGTTACGAAAACGCGGGTGTGTGGCGGAGTCGCAACCGCGAGTGGTCTAGGCGAGTTCGACGAGAGGATGTCTCGCTGAGCTTCCTCGTCAGGGAGTTCCGCGTGTTGCTGGGGCAATGCACATTTCGGCGCATCGCCCGGCTGCTGCACCCGATATTCATGCGGTCGCGTTACGTCCTCATGCTCGTCGGGGACTACATACTCCAGGCGAGGATGGAGCAGCTCCCGATTCTCCAAGAGGTGATGAACCAGTACCGCGAAACTCTCGGTAAGTACAATTTTATTATGAAAAATTCAATTATGATAAAGTGACCCGGCGCTCGGAACATACAAACCAGATGATACCTCCCGCGCGCGAGTGTCGAGTGCGGTTATTGGAAGGTGAGTTTTTTGGGGGCCACTCCGCGTTGCACAAGGAGTTGTGGTGCAGCCAATGCGCGTGATGCACTCATAATGCAGGCGCGCCTCCGATGTGAGTGTGTGCGTGTCACGCGCGCAATAGGTTGTGTATATATATGTATACTAAGGGGGGGGGGCAAGCCCCCCTGCTCGCTCCGCTCACCAATCTCCGCTACCCGTGATTATTGATTTGAAGAAGTGAAGAATCAATAATCCATCCATGGCAACTTCAGAAGTAATGAAAATCTAGTCAATTCCATTGATGATCCTGGAGATTGTGGGAAAACTCTTCGTAAAGGTCTCTCATTTATGATTTTCTGTCCCAAAGGAGGAGGTTCTGTCAATGGCGCACACTGGGAACATATACAAATTTTTTCCGGACCATCTCTCACAACCGAACCAGGCAAGGTTTGACGGAGTAAGTTAGCTCGATGTCTTCGCCAACTCTTCCTCTTCACAGGAGAAGTTCTCAAATTAGTGACAGATAAATATTTTTCCCGTAATATTAGCGAATCTGAATAAAAATCTGCACCCGTTAGGCTCAAGTCAACTTTAAGTCGATGTAGAGACCCGAATTTTCACTCGATTGAGGTGGAATTTTGAACACTCTCCCAATTCGATAGGGAAAAGGGGATAATGTGGTCAAAAATGGAATTATAATGATAGTCTTATCATTATAAAGTTTTTCCATTTTTTGGCCAAAATTAATCAAATTTCATATGTATCGATAGAGAAAAATTTTTTCAATGCGGAAATGTAATGTGCTAAACTTTCTGACTATTGGATGATATGATAAAAGGACTTTTAACCCTCTAAGAGAAGCCGACACAGAAGTAGTTGACCTTGCGGTTTGACTTTTAGAGGCCCATGAGACCGATACCATCGGTAAATCCCGACGGAAAATATAAGTCCGCAGCCAGGCTCGGGTCATAAACAACCCTCATAAAGCCATTATAAACTAACTCCAGCCAAATTCTGAATAATCGAAATAATCGAATTGCCCCCATTCTGATTGCGGAATCTGCTTGCTGATACCAGGCTGATCAATTACAAACTTAAATGGGAGAAATCGGATAAGATTAACTATAAAAAATGATGATCGGCGATATCACTACAATCGATATAATCTTATCAGATATTGGCCGATTTCCTCCATTCAAGTTTCTAAATGATCGGCTTGGTATCCGTAAGCATATTCCATTATCAGAGTGCGGTTAATCATAATATTTTGATTGGTCAAAAATTGGATAGGAGATTTTCGTAATGACTTTATGAGGGTTGTTCATTACTCAAGCCGGGCGCGAGTGACCGCGCAGCTGCTCGGCCGAAATAGAGACAGAGTGAGAGAGAGGAAGAGAGAGAGAGTAAATGAGTAAGTGAGTGAGTAAGTCAGAGGGGAAGAGGGAGGGCAATAGAAGAAAACGGGCCGAGTGCATGGAGGTGCAGGTGCAACGAGCGGAAAACTACTGTAGGATTTGTCCCTAAATTTGCTAACTTGCCTCCGAATCGATGCGCGTTCTCTGCTCCGATCAGCCGATGACATTCTTTCTAAATGACTTAGTCAGCTCGATTGATTTTTTTTTGGCTCTTTTGATGTATTTCTCAATTCTTCAGATATAAGAGGGTATGCATACAAAATTTGAGATTGATCTGGTGGAAAGTTTCTGAGTAATAGCCATATCTTGGGCTTAAATTTTGCCGACTCGGGGCTAAAAAAATTCACTTTCTAATTGACATAGTCAGATCGATTGATTTTATTTTGACTCTTCTGATGTATTTCTCAATTTTTCAGATATTGAAGAGTATGCATACCAAATTTGAGATCGATCTCGTGGAAAGTTTTCGAGTAATAGCGATTTCTTGGACTGAATTTTCGCCGTCCCTGAACTAAAAATGCGATGCCCAAAAAATGGCTATCACTCGAAAACTTTCCATGAGATCGATCTCAAATTTGGTATGCATGCTCTCCGATATCTGAAAAATTGAGAAATACATCAAAAGAGCCGAAAAAAAATCAATCGGGCTGACTATGTCAATTAGAAAGTGAATTTTTTTAGCCTCGAGTCGGCAAAATTTCAGCCCAAGAAATCGCTATTACTCGAAAACTTTCCACCAGATCGATCTCAAATTTGGTATGCATACTCTCCAATATCTGAAAAATTGAGAAATACATCGAAAGAGCCGAAAAAGAATCAATCGATCTGACTATGTCAATTAGAAAGTGAATTTTTTTAGCCTCGAGTCGGCAAAATTTCAGCCCGTAAAATGGCTATTACTCAAAAACTTTCCACCAGATCAATCTCAAATTTGGTATGCATACACTCACTTATTCACTTACTCACTAACTCTCTCTCTTGCTCTCTCTCACTCTGTCTCTATTTCGGCCGAGCAGCTGCGCGGTCACTCGCGCCCGGCTTGAGTAATAAACGACCCTCATAAAGTCATTACGAAAATCTCCTATCCAATTTTTGACCAATCAAAATATTTTGATTAACCGCACTCTGATAATGCAATATGTTTACGGATATCAAGCCGATCATTTAGAAACTTGAACGGAGGAAATCGGCCAATATCTGATAAGATTATATCGATTGTAGTGATATCGCCGATCATCATTTTTTATAGTTAATCTTATCCGATTTCTCCCATTCAAGTTTGTAATTGATCAGCCTGGCATCAGCAAGCAGATTCCGCAATCAGAATGGGGGCAATTCGATTATTTCGATTATTCAGAATTTGGCTGGAGTTAGTTTATAATGGCTTTATGAGGGTTGTTTATGACCCGAGGCTGACTGCGGACTTATATTTTCCGTCGGGATTTACCGATGGTATCGGTCTTATGGGCCTCTAAAAGTCAAACCGCAAGGTCAACTGCTTCTGTGTCGGCTTTTCTTAGAGGGTTAAAAGTCCTTCCATCATATCATCCAATAGTCAGAAAGTTTAGCCCATTACATTTCTGCATTGAAAAAATTTTTCTCTATCGATGCATATGAAATTTGATTAATTTTGGCCAAAAAATGGAAACATTTTATAATGATAAGACTATCATTATAATTCCATTTTTGACCGCATTATCCCCTTTTCCCTATCGAACTGGGAGAGTGTTCAAAATTTCACCTCGATCGAGTGAAAATTCGGGTCTCTACATCGACTTAAAGTTGACTTGAGCCTAACGGGTGCAGATTTTTATTCAGATTCGCTGATATTACGGGAAAAATATTTATCTGTCACTAATTTGAGAACTTTTCCTGTGAAGAGGAAGAGTTGGCGAAGACATCGAGCTAACTCACTTCGTCAAACTTTGCCTGGTTCGGTTGTGAGAGATGGTCCGGAAAAAATTTGTATATGTTCCCAGTGTGTGGCGTGGACAGGTATCGCGTCGATTCTTTTTACCACAAGGTATGACAAGTCATAGATACTTCAGACTACCCTTGGATCTAGGAAATATTGAAAGCATTTTCTTGGAATCTAATGCTGATGACAAGTAATTGAGGAAAGTAGGTGTTATCATCTGGGATGAAGCATCAATGATTTCCATAAAAGCTTTAGAGCTGGTCGATAGAACATTCCGTGACGTTTTTCTTCAATGATTCACCCTCTGGTCGAAAATTGGTGCTTTCAGGCGGGGATTTCAGACAAATTCAGCCAGTATTGACCAATGGGAATAGACATTCTATAATCCAGGGAACTATTACATCGTCAGCCTTATGGCCATTGTTTAGTGCAATGAAACTGACTAAGAATTTGAGATCTAAGGACACTGGTTTTTCTAACATCCTTCTGGTGGAGGTGAGGGTAGAATTGATGAAGTGAAAATGAGACCTGAGCGGAAAAGTAATGATGTACGTAGAACTATATTCGAAGACATCAATGAAGATACCGTATTTACCCGTGTAAAAGACGCACCAAAAAATCAGTTTTGAGCACTTCAAAACAGGGGTGCGTCTTATCTATGGGTGCGTCTTATCTATAGGTGCTTAATATTTTCTGTGCGGAAAATTTGTTGGCAGCACTCGTGTATAAGACGCACCAGAAATGTATAGAATACCACCATACTCAGCTGGGTATTCTTAGAATTGTTCACAATCGTGAACACGCGTGAATGTACGCGCAGTTGTGTGACTTCGTGTACGTATTTCAATTACATCGAAAACTGAGTGATCGTCATAACAGCATTGCCACATCGCAAATGAATATGATATTCAAAATTTCATCAACATTCGATAACATCAGTACACTGTCGAATCTCAGTAGCTCAACAGCTGAGCGAGATTACAAATATGGAGCTCAAAAAGAGAAATTCATATACAAGTGCTTTCAAAGTGAAGGTTGTGCGACAAGCTGAAGCTGTTGGAAATCGAGAGAGTGGACAATAAATGCATTGTGATATATCGAATGAATCTCTATTGTCCTTCATTTGCCCGGTTTCATCTAAAATTTTTCACTCCGAGCCCTAGTAAACCGGGGTGCATCTTATCTACAGGTTCTTATTGTTTTCCGATTTTTCCCCCCAAAAAGTGGGGTGCTTCTTATCTATAGGTGCGTCTTTTACACGGGTAAATACGGTATTTCTACGAATAGAGTTGATCTGTCATCTCATGAAGAAATTATCATAAATTTGAACAAGAAAATCTTGAAAATGTTCGATGGTCCTACATCCTCTTACTAAGCGTTGATTATGCGACTCACAAAGGTGCAGATCAAACTGAGGAGAACACTCATCTGGAATATCCAACCGAGTTTCTAAATGAAATTAGAGATGGTTTAACTCCACATAAACTTGATTTCAAAATAAATGCTATTGTGATGTCGATTCGGAATCTGATGACTCGGAATCTGAGCGTGGCAGAAAATTTGTGTGATGGGATTCGATTAAAGATTAGGAAGTTGTACAAGCATAATATTAAAGCGGAAGTTTTAGGATGGGAGAATATGGGGAGAATAGTTTTCATACCCAAGATAACACTAACCAAGGGTGAGCCTTTCCTGCCGTTTGTAGTTCACAGGAAACAGTTTCCTGTGGTCTGGGTATTGACAATGACGATTAATAAGTCTCAGCGTTAACGTTTAGATAAGGTTGGTATTTAAATGGAACGGACGCTTCTCTCCCATCGACAGCTCCACGTTGCTCTTTTTCGGTGAAGAGATCCAAAGAATTGGTTCATTGAAAATAGATTTGATGGTTCAGATGAGATCGAAAATGTTGTTTGGGATGGAGTACCTGATGTTTGATATTTTTGTCATCTATAACATGGAATTCAAGGATATTGTTCTCCAATTTCGTTGAGATTGAGTGAAATCCGGAGTTGGGAGAGATGGTATGAGTATATAAACTGAAAAAGCAGGTTATCTTGTGGTGTTTGAACGAACAGTTGGAGAGGAAAAGTTGAAAAAGAATAGGGAAATGCTCAAAATAATCAGAAGGATCTACAGAAATCGAGTGTTTGAATGGAATAATAGCATTGCATGGAACAGAGAGTATTTTTTTGAGAGCTCACAGTGAATGTGAGCAATTCCCGGACTCGAAAAATTGAAGGAAATTGATATGTCGAATAACGATTATTCGAAGAATAGTCAGAATTGGAGATGAAACAACGTTAGTAATTCAGTTCACTGATATGTATCTCTATGATTAAAGATGTTGATGACATCGATATTACAAAACTATAGTTGCGTATGTTGACGAAGTATTTCGCAAGTCTGAGTTCCAGAAAAAGGGCGATGACAGTGAATCCACGGTTTTCAAATTTCTGTTGAGTAATCAAGTGTGGAGTAAGATACAGCGCAGTATCTCCTATGATGATATGAGGAAATACATAAAAATATAAAGATGAGTGAGGTCCGTACACAATGATTAACTTCCAACGAAATTGAGAATAATATTAGGGAATTAATTATCATATCCAATTGACTATACGTGTATAAGTAATGATGTATGGAGAACCATACTCAAAGACGTGAATGGGGATATTTCTACGAATAGAGTTGTTCTGTCATCTCATAACGAGAATATCATCAAATTGAACAAGAAAATCGCAAATACGACGTTGGGATATACAACAGAATGAAATTTGAGGATAGACCTTCGAAAAAAGGAATAATAAGTAAGTTGAATTGGTGATGTCTTGACTATATGACATGATTTTTACATGAATCTTGTCGATTCTCCAGAGATAGAAGGTTATCTGGAGGATCGATTCGTTCAAAGAAATGAAGAGAATGAAAATGAAATTTCGGGTGTAATTACGAATATACGTCACAAACTTAATGTTATCGTTGTGAAGGATGAAAACGGTCAAATTGAATCGTACGATCGTGGAGTGGAGTTAGAAGTTTGCGGTGACTCACAAGAGAAAGATTTATTTCCTGAAATCAGATGAAAGTGAGAAGAATCGTTTCGTAATTGATTTCATTGATTGGTCTTTACAGGTTCAACGTACATGTGGAAGTGAAGGCTGTAGATGAATTGAAATTGTCAGGTGGTGAAAAGATGAAAATTGAGACATTGATCTTCAAAAATGAAGTTCATGTTGTGGAAGAGTGTTCCGTCACCAAGGATATTGATTATCGATTTTTGATTCTCAGATATACCGTAAGATTTTCCTGATTCATATTTTGTTGAAAGGAATATACATCTCCTCCGTAACCCAAGCTCATTTTGAATGTTGTAATAATTGAATAATCTGATGAGAAATAATGATGATGGGGAGGAGGTAATTTCTGGGAAGCTGCAGAGAAAAATTGAGAAGACTGAGGAACCTGCAGGGGCTGAGAAAAATTAGGGGCCCTCAGGGGCCCTCGGCGGCCCTCGGAGGCCCTCAAGGACCCTCACAGGCCTTGAGGAGATCCCAGGGGAATCTCTCAGCCCCTAAGGTAAATATGGAAAGTAATTTAGGTTAATTGGTCAGAGGCCCTCGGGGCCCTCAAGGGACCTCGAAGGACCTCAGAAGCCCTCAGGGGCCCTCCTGGGCATTCAAGGGAGTCGAGGGAATTCAGGGGAGTTCGAGGGAATTTAAAGGAATCTCATCCTTACTACTATATATTAGGGGGAGATATAAAGTCTGAATAGATCTAATGGGCTTTGCACCTTGCCCAGTATGTGCGGCTGATCACGTGGCTTAAATCTAGCAGCCGTCACAATACCTATCGTTTGGTTAGGACGAAATTATGAGTGGGTTCAAAGATAATTGAACTCGGTTTATGGGTGAAAATGTTCTATTTCCAAAAAAAACTTGATTCGAATGATGTTTGACGATTTGAAAAAAAGGAGCTGTTGCAAATAAGGCCAAATCTGCTCCAGAGAATTGGGACTCCAGGTTGCACTGAAATGCGTGTTTTGGGTGTCTGAATATGCATATGAATTTTTTCCGCGTCAAACCAAAGCGTCTCCCAGTAGTGGGCAAAAAGGTGTCCCATTTAAAATACACGTGGAACGCACTTTCTAGCGTCCCTCTCAAAATTGGCACAATGGACTATAACGGCTCCAATGAGGATTTGTTCTTGAACAGAGAATACAACTTTTGGGGGTTTTTTCATGGACGGGAATTGATGTGCTGGTACCGAAAAACCACTTGAGAGATGGAAAATGCGGATCTTTCACGCTAAAACCGGGGAATACTCGAACGGAGTGGGATTAATCGAAAAGTTGCAGAGGACCAAAGTTGTAGATTATGTTCTAAGCTTCCATTTGGCATCGGTTTTTTATGCATGTATTGGTTGGGGGTTCCCAAAAAACGACCAAAAGTCGTAAAAAACCATATTTATTGGATTTCTTGGCGATCTCGGGGTGAAAATGGACTGACAAACTATCATATCTTGTAGATCTCATCAAAATACACATTTTTGGTTCCCATAATTTTTTCGAAAAAACGCACCAGATTCGAGTTTATAGCGGAAAAGTGCCGGAAATAGGCACTCTCCAACGTTCTCACGCAAAATACTCGAAAAACGCAAATGGAAACCCTATATAATAATTGCGTGAAAAGTTGCTTTTTTTCGTGTACTTCAAAATGAAAAAAAAATTCATAGCGTTCCGATGTTCCTGCTTCGAGGAATATGCATTTCTATGCCAGATAACAAGTTTGAGTGGATAAATTCATGGTTCCAGCCTGCTATATGCAATTCTACGTCAATGAGTCATACAACTACATCAATCGGACATGCTAAATCACCAATTTCCATCCACGATCATCATTCGGAGCTATATAAGGTTATGATAAGGATCGAATCTTTGAACACCAGGATTGTTGTCTTTCTCAAAACTTTTTCCAACTATGAGAATATTGTAGTGTACGAGACTACGAAAATAACCATTCATGAGAACTCATACTCTATGGCTTGGATTGATCCAGGAATGTGCATATTGGAGAAATCGTTTGAGCCTCTGTTGCGAGTGACTCGAGGTATTATGATTTTTGGGCTATTTGCAATTTTTTTAGAGGGAGAAGGTTTGAATCGGGGATTGACATCTACCAACGTACGAATTCACACAATATCAACAGATTTTGGCAGCTGCGACTTCCGGGGAACCCATGTGCGTGCAAGCTTGCCAGTGTTGGGCCTTGACAAATGAGGAATTCCAATAGCACCGGAGAATTTTGATGGATGTGCCTAGTTTCCGGGATATTCTAGGGCTCTGAACGGTGATCGTGGATGAAAATTGGTGATTTTGCATGCCCGATTGATGTAGTTGTATGACTCATTGACGTAGAATTGCATATAGCATGCTGGAACCATGAATTTATCCACTCAAACTTGTTATCTGGCATAAAAATGCATATTCCTCGAAGCAGGAACATCGGAACGCTATGAATTTTTTTTCATTTTAAGGTACACAAAAAAGGGCAACTTTTCACGCAATTATTATATAGGGTTTCCATTTGCGTTTTTCGAATATTTTGCGTGAGAATGTTGGAGAGTGCCTATTTTCGGCACTTTTTCGCTATAAACTCGAATCTGGTGCGTTTTTTCGAGAAAATTATGGGAACCAAAAATGTGTATTTTGATGAGATCTACAAGATATGATAGTTTGTCAGTCCATTCTCACCCCGAGATCGCCAAGAAATCCAATAAATATGGTTTTTTACGACTTTTGGTCGTTTTTTGGGAACCCCCAACCAATACATGCATAAAAAACCAATGCCAAATGGAAGCTTAGAACATAATCTACAACTTTGGTCCTCTGCAACTTTTCGATGAATCCCACTCCGTTCGAGTATTCCCCGGTTTTAGCGTGAAAGATCCGCATTTTCCATCTCTCAAGTGGTTTTTCGGTACCAGCACATCATTTCCCGTCCATGAAAAAACCCCTAAAAGTTGTATTTTCTGTTCAAGAACAAATCCTCATTGGAGCCGTTATAGTCCATTGGGCCAATTTTGAGAGGGACGCTAGAAAGTGCGTTCCACGTGTATTTTAAATGGGACACCTTTTTGCCCACTACTGGGAGACGCTTTGGTTTGACGCGGAAAAAATTCATATGCATATTCAGACACCCAAGACACGCATTTCAGTGCAACCTGGAGTCCCAATTCTCTGGAGCAGATTTGGCCTTATTTGCAACAGCTCCTTTGTTATTCCAAATTCCGATCCAGGATTGGAGAGAAGTATGTCTTCACGTAATGGAGATTGAGATGAGGATGGAATGAGTAGCAGAAAAAGTTACTATGGGGAATGAATATTGAGAGAAACACTGTATTATATCTTCAGTTATTTCTTAGATGAAGCTCCTTAGAGCAATTTGGGCGATCTATTCTGAGGTTCTCTGAATGGAATCTATTGTTGGTTGAGGAGGGACTTCGAGCCAGTGGATTTGAAATGGGTTCAAATGAAGTTTTTGGTGGAAATTTCTATTTTTCCCGAAAATTGAGATCTGTGAAGATCGAATGAAATTTCGGTATCAATCAAACGATACATAATGCCAGAAGAATCGTAGTATAGATGACTCAATCCTTGGTGAGACTGTGCTACAAGAAGATATTAATAAAATTATCTGCCTGCAGCGTCCGACCATAATTGATTTTTACGATATCTATATAACGTGTAACATTAACTTTATTAGAATCTAATTTTACTAGAATTGAACCTATTTCACTAGAATATGAACCTCATTCGAACCTCACTGTTACCCTAATACTCAATTTACCTCATTTGAAATCATTTTCTTGCAGGAATAAAGGTAGTAGAGAAGAATGGAACACAGACAGTGGATGCCATATATATATACAGAGACGAAGCAGAATAGATAGAGGAACAGCCTCAGCAGAGACACGGAGGGGGCGGCGAATCATCGCAGCAGCGGACAGCATATAGCGAGCTGTTTCAGCAGCAGCGCACAGTGGGGCCGAAAAGTTCTTGAATGATTCGCCTTTACAAGAATTTGCAACCAGTTGACATATGCGCAGATGCAGAAGGTTGCTCTCATTCGTCCAAAAGTCTTCTGTTTGCGCATATGTCGATCGGTTGCATATTAACGTAATGGCGAATTATTCAAGAACTTCTTGGCCCCACTGTGCAGCGCCAGCACCCACAATAGCGGCGGCGAGCACGCGGCCATTGCTCCAGCTGTGGCCAACATTACAACCCGAGGGGAATCTGAAGCTAGCCCAAACATTCTCTCACAAACGCAAACGAGTTATGCCATATTTCATTACTTTTTCATTGCTAAAATTATTGCCGCAATCCGAAATTTATTGCTGCAAACCCGCCCGAGCAATTAATGTTTGGGCTAGCTTCAACCTGAACATAGCCCAAACATTGAGTGATAATGATCCGATTGAAATCGGGCTTAGCCTATCTTTTATTGCTTTTTTATTGCTCTAAGAATCCGTTTCGATCATCCCCCTAGAGTGAATACCGACCGAGCAATTAATGTCAGATTGAAGCTAGCCCAAACATTGAGTAATGATGATCCGATCGAAATCGGGCTCACTCTATCTTTTATTGCTCTTTCATTGCTCTGAGAATCCGGTTAGATAATGATCTAACCGGATGGTACGAGTGGAGGCCAAAGGCAGTGCCGTACATATATGCCACTGCCGAGTTGGGGACAGCATCATAGGCCAACACCTATAGCGGACGACTTGCCACCGGTTGAAGGCCTCATGAGAGCCGGTTCGCACGGTTCCTTGATCACTGAATTCCGGGCTGCTATGCATAGAGTGAACACTGCCATGGCCGATCTTCGAGGAGTGGAGAGAAATGTTATGAACCAACGTTCGGGATCGGAAAGCGGAAGCGAAAGTTCAAACCGTGGGAGCCCCAGTCCGAGTAGAGAGCACGAAATCCCCGCAGCATATGTGCCAAGGCGACCACCGGTGTCACCAAGCGATAGATGCTTAGCCGCTGATTACCGGTCAATCGAAAGGCGCTTGCAGGCCAACCCCGAACTATCACGCGGGGAGACGATGTGGTGGGACGGAGATCTCGAACAACTAGGCTCCGGGGCATCCCCAAAAAGGAAACCGGACACAGGCCACGGTCGATGTCGGGATTATGACGCTGAACGTGATCGTCGTGACGACTCCAGTGACGATGACCCACCTCCTGTTTATACGAACGATAGCACCCGACGAAGTCCAGCTGGTCTCGGAAAACCAAGGCCGTACGACAGAGCGGGTGAAAACCATCGTAAACGTGAAGGTCAGGCCGAGAAGCGGGTAGTTGACACCCATCCCAGCCGTAAAGAGCCAGTGAATAGAGGGCGCTTCGAGCAGTGTCCAGGTCAGAATGGAAAGGCCTACGTAGAGCACCTGCCACGCGATCGATCGAGTGATAGCCGTGGTAATCGCGTTGCTCCGGGGCCGACACGTGTAATTCCGGACCGTTCTCGAACACACCAGAATGAGCAAGTTGAGTCAGACAGTCGACCGCACAGACGTGATCGCTCTGGGGAAAGCCGTCATAGCCGCACCGAGCCTCGAGATGCTCGTACTCGAAGAGCGAATGATCACTCTCGGGAACCTCCAGGCCGACAATACCCATCGCACAGCCATCGGCCTCGACGAGACCGAACCCCGGAAAGCCGTCCCACCGGTCGTAGTCCGAGACACAGTCCCGACCGCAGGCCGAGGGATGCTGATAGGTGGCGCGAAACCCGTCGAGAGCGCGATAGCTCATCGGATAGTTCACCCCCACGACGTTCACAACGGAGTAGAAGGTCAGATTTAGATTCAGACCGGCCGAGTCGCAGGGGTAGACGACAGGGATCGCGGGATTCACGAGACTCCCGGCGTAGAGCAGGCCGTCGTAATCGTAGAAGAGATGATAGCAGTGAGTCGGAGTATGATACCTCGGACGATGAGTCAAATTGGAGTCAGGCCGGTCGTGTGAATGGGAGGACATTTCAGGTGATTAAGGTGCTACAAAGCATGAAGATTAGCTTCGGTGGGGGTGAACGGGATGGCCCAGAAGACTTCCTGGCCAACTTAAAAGATTGCCGACGAATGCTACCCGTAACAGACGCTGAGATGCTATCAGCTGTGCCGGCCGCGTTAACAAGGGACGCTCGGAGTTGGTATCGAACTCATCAGGGTGAATTTGAAACTTGGCCGGATTTCGAGCAAGCTTTCAGAAAGCAATACGTGGGCCATTTAGATCGCCAGGACGTCATGGATGAACTCCAGCACCGTACTCAGGACAAAGGCGAGAAAATTGCCAAGTATTTGACCTGTGTTAAGATCATTCTGGGACACTTGAAAAGGCAACCTCGTGAGCGAGACGTATTTGAGATAGTTCGACGTAATTTATTGCCGGAGCTACGTAAGTACCTAGAATCAAAGAGGGTGAGAACGCTGGACGATATCCAACACTATGGCCAGAAGTATGAGCGGAGCAAGGACTTGGATGCAAGGTATACCGCACCACCACCCAAGGATCGGTCGCGGATACCGGGGGCCGCATATCAGGGATCCACACAGCCGCCACCAAAGAGCAGACCAGGGTGAAACGAAGTGGCCGGAACGGAGCAAAACGAGGCCGAGGCGCCAAAACCAGCCCCAACTCCCCAGAACGCGAATCAGAATCGCAACCGTGGTCAAGGTGGCAAGAATGGTGCCAAGCCTGCTCAGAACAGTTCCCCGGTTGCTCCACCCGAAACTCCACCAAAGGCCGTGCCAGCCCCGACTACCCCTCAGCCGAGTGCTCCAACGCCGACTCCGCCGAACCAGCCAGCTACCGCGGGCCCATGGGCGCCACCACCTGGGCAATGGCCGTCATACCCCATGATGTATCACTATCCGCCGTATGCCCCGTATAGTCCACGTAGACTACGTGGTACTGGTCGTACGCGGGTAGCAGGCGATCGTATGCGAATAGATGATCAACTAGAAAAAGGCCTATGCTTTAACTGCAATAAGCCAGGCCACTTTGCACACAGTTGCCCGACACGCAAGTGCTACAAGTGCTCTGCTCTGGGGCACACAGCTTCGGAATGCCCGGAAGCCTCGAAGCCAGCAGCTGATGTTGCACCTGCTGGTGAGAAATGCCAGTTGTGTAACAAGGCCGGGGTCACAGCGCAGACGTGCCCGGATTGTAAATTTCGCTTGGAGTACTTGGGAAACGGCCCAGCGGGGGCCCAGAAGGACTCGAGTGCTGGACCCCCGCCGAAGTAAAGCTGCCCAGAGCAGCAGACGAAAAGCCTTCGGACCTCGAGTGAGGTACCGGAAGCGATAAGTGTCCACCTAGCGTAACAGAGAAAAGCTCAGTAAACTGTGCGGTCAAGTTCAAGAGCGAGGAGTGTCGAGAGGGACAGGAGTCCGAGGGCCTGGTGAAGGGCAAGATGGGGGAAGCCAGGTCAACCACACCATGGGCGGGAGAGCCTGAGCGCCTTGGTGAAGGTATGGTGGAAGCACAGCCGGTAACGTCATGGGTTGGAGAACCTGAGCGCCTTGGGGAAGGTATGACGAAGACAAACGCTGAGAAGCCATGGGCCATAAGATCAGTAGACCGCTTGAGAACTCGACTGAACAAGAAGTTCCCAAAGAAGTGCTGGGTGGAAGTGGAAGCCGGGGGAGAGATGACACCGATCACACGAGAAGTTCACACTGGGCCTGGATGCGACGATTTCCTGGTAGGCCTCCGTGAGGCAAAGGAATTCTCTATCCTGGGTATGCTAAAGGGTATCGCAGAAGAAGAATTGAATCCAAGCCACACCGAATCGCCAGCGATCGATGAAAGCCAAGACCTGCCGGAGCCTGAGGCTCAGCCTCCAGAAACAATGCAATCGGATATTTATTCCATGCTCGGTACTGGCAAGGCCAGCCAAGCAGTACAGAATTACCATAGCTGGTTGAGATTCATGGAGGACGACGCGGTCGAATCAACCGTCGAGATCTCGGAAGAGGCTGCAGTTACGGAAGCTCGGAGCTTCGAGGACGGGGATTTGGAGCATGCCACCCCGGAAAATCGCATACTGGCCGACGTCTTACCGTGGACACCGGGAGAACTGAAGGCCGGTCCTGAGTTGAAGCCTGTGCCGCGGAATTATATTGAGGTAGTGTTTGGTGGCAGGTCTTTTGCAGCTCTTTACGATCCGGGTGCTCAAGTGTCGATGATAGGCCCGAAAATATCCAAGTACTATGAGGACCGGATTTACCGACAGGCCGGGTATCTTAGGAGTGCTGTTGGGAAGAGTATAACTCCGGCCGTAGGTCTGTTGAGGGTCGAGATGGAGATTGACGGAGAGTCTAGGCCGATGGTAATGCAAGTCGTGAGAGAACTGAACCACGATCTAGTATTAGGGATGGATTTTATGCAGGCCTGGCAGTCCGATTCGGAAAATGCAGATGGCCGCTGGAGGGTATTAAAAGGCCAATATAGAGAGTTCTTGGGAGTACATCAAGCCCCGGGGAATCGGGTCTATGCCGAATGCGCAGGATTGGCCGTGACACAACCGGAAGAGAAGGCCGCATTGGAGAAGATGGTGGAAGACATGATAGCCGTGGCCGAAGGAAGTCTTGGGATGACTACTTTGACAGAGCACACTATTGTGCTTCTCGATGACACGCCGATCCGACATAAATACCGAAGGATGGCACCCGCCATGCTGGAAGTAGCACGCGAAGAGGTGCGTCGACCGGCCGAAGCAGGCCATATCGAGCCATCAAAAAGCGCGTGGAGCAGTGCTCCCGTACTAGTCCGGAAGAGCGATGGAATTTACCGCTTCTGCATAGACTTCCGCGATCTGAATAAGGTTACGAAGAAGGACGCCTATCTTCTGCCCAACATGGACGCCATCTTGGACAAACTTCGTAAGGCCAAATACATCTCCAAGATAGACTTAAAAGAAGCTTATTTGCAAATCCCAATGTCTGAGGACAGTAAGGACTATGTCAGTTTCTCAGTACCAGGCGTTGGAGCCTGGAGGTTCAAATCCATGGCCTATGGCTTAACTAATGCACCTGCTACCTTTCAGCGACTCATAGACCGGTTATTTGGGCCGGAATTGGAACCATTTGTCTTCGGGTATCTTGACGACATCATCGTGGTGACAGACACGTATGAAAGTCACGTAGAGTACGTAAAACTGGTCATGGAGCGAGTAATTGGGGCCGGTTTGCGAGTGAATCGAAAAAAGTGTGAGATCTGCTGTCAACAGGTCCGTTATCTGGGGTTTCTACTTGACGAAGAAGGGTTGAGGCCGGATCCGGAGAAAATTGCTCCAGTTCGAGACTATCCACGGCCGAAAAATCTGAAACAAATCCGATCATTCCTCGGAATGGTGGGCTGGTACTCTCGTTTTATCGAGCACGATGCCAAGATCAAAGTGCCCTTGCAGAAGCTGCTCAAGAAAGGCCAACCATGGGTATGGGAATCGGAGCAACAGGAAGCGTTTGAAAAACTGAAAGAGGCCCTAACGAAAGCTCCGGTGCTAGCCAGGCCAGATTCCTCAAAAATCTTCACGATCCAGTGTGACTCGAGTGCTTTTAGCCTGGGAGCGGTGCTGACGCAAGAAGATGGAGATGGGGAGCACCCGATCATCCACTGCAGCCGTAAACTCACGGCTCCAGAACAGAACTACACCGCCACAGAACGAGAAAATTTGGCCGTTTTATGGGCTATTGAGAAGATGAGGCCGTATATCGAGGGCACACACTTCAAGGTAATCACAGATCACAGCGCATTGAAGTGGTTAAGAGGCCTAAAAGACCCCACCGGTCGCCTAGCACACTGGGCTCTTAAACTCCAGCAGAGGGACTTTGAAATTTCCCATCGCTCAGGCCGACTCCATAGGGTGCCTAATGCCCTATCCAGGTTGCATGACCCTGCCGAGGCCGAATCTGAAAACGAGCTAGAGGCCGCCGGAGTCGAGGCCGAATCAGATCCGTGGTATGTCAAACGAATGGAAGAAGTCCAGGCCGCTCCAGAAAAATGGAGGAATTGGAGAGTGGAAGATGGGCAATTATATAGATTCCGCACGGACGTAATGCTCGATCCAATTACCTCACCGCATGAAAAATGGCTCTTAGTAGTGCCGGCCGCCTTACGTGAGAGGGTACTCGAAGATTCGCACTGCATCGCGTCGGCCGGACACTTAGGGGTCGAGAAAACCTACGATAGAGTAGCTCGTGAGTACGCGTGGCCAGGGTTGTATCATGACGTAGTGAAGTTCATTAGCCAGTGTCGGGTTTGTCAGATGTATACGGTTTCTCAGGCCGGACCTCGAGGTCTCATGGGGTCGCGCATTATCGAAGCCCCCTGGGTTGTCATTTCGGCCGACCTTATGGAATTTCCGCCCAGTAAGCGAGGGTTTAAGTATCTTCTAGTATTCCAAGATCTCTTCACGCGTATGATCGAGACAAAACCATTGCGCAAGGCCGACGGAAAATCGGTATTAGCCGCGACTGAAGACCTCATATTGTTTCGCTGGGAGACTCCGGATTATTTAGTCGTCGATAACGGAAAAGAGTTCGATAACAAGCTCTTGGCCGACTGACTGGCCGAGTATGGGGTGAAACAGGTGTTTACCCCCCCCCCCCCTTATTTTCCCCAGTGCAATCCCACGGAGCGTAGTAATAGGACGCTGAAGACGATGATCGCGCAGTACGTGAAGGGGGATCACCGGGATTGGGACCTTCATGTACATGAATTCAGGCACGCCATCAATACGGCCGTTCAGTCTACACTCAAAGTGTCCCCCGCATTCTTGAATTATGGCCAAAATCCGAGGCCGGTGAAGAGTCTAAGACGGGAGCTAACGGCCAGAAAACCAGTAGAGAAAAGAGACGAGGCCGCGTGGGCGGATAGAGTGAAACGATTGGACGCGTTGAGAGATCTAGTTCAATTGAATATCGACAAGGCCAGGGGTAGACAGTCCGAGCACTACAACAAAGGCCGGAAGCACGCGGAGTTCCACGTAGGGGATATGGTTTGCCGAAAGACTCACTTTCTATCGAATGCCGCGAATGAATTCTCGAAGAAACTCGCGCCAAAATACGACGGGCCATTCAAGATAATCGCGGTAAAATCGCCGTTAGTCTATGTATTGAAGGGAGACCTAGGAAGGAAACTGCCAGAGGCCCACGTATCCCAGTTAAAACGATGGATCCCTCCCCGCCAGTAGAGAGTCCCGAAAAACCACCCCTCCAGTAAGGAAAGCATGTGGCAGCCGCCCAAGAAGTAGCCCAGGTTGAAGGCCGATTATTGTTTCAGGAGTCCATCCCAATGAGGCCGAAGTTGAAGAGTACATGGAGTTCCAGGTACTCCTGGACCGCGACGGGTAGGAGCAGCCAGAAGAAGTCCCGGCCGAACCACAGGCCGAAAATCCCAGGCCGAGTAGGGGCCGAAGACCCGGGCCATGTAGAGGCCGAAAATGCTGATCAGTGAGAGGCCGAAAGAGTGGGGGCACCACCGAGAGAAGGCCAGCAGCAAGAACGAGACCCGGAGGCCGTTGACCCCCATGAGATCCCCGATTTCGCGGAATTATTCCCGGAACCCGGGGATTTCATGGAGGCCGAAATCTTATACAATGTGGCCGTAGAAGAAGGGGAGGAGGCTGCCATGCCCCCGATACCAGATTTCTGCGCGATGGCCACCGTCGAAGAGCTCAAGACCGCTCTCACGGAGTGGTCCAACAGGGTGACCCTGGCTCAACGGCGGCTGCGGTTCTTCGCAGCTGGAGGCCTCCCCATCATCGACGACGCCCCCCGAGCACCGTCTCCCCCCGCACCATCACCTCAACCCATGGAACAAGGCGCCGTCGAGGCGCTGGACCCCCCAGCCGTTGAACCTGTCAACTTGGTTCAAGCCGCAGCAGACCCGGGGGAGGTTGCTGACCCTGGAGACGGTGAGATGGAGGTGGACATACCCCCAGAGGCGGCCGAACCCGTCGCGGACGTGGTGGCTGATCCGCAGCCCGATGGGCCCAATCCGGACCAACCCCGGAGGGTCCGGTTTAATGACCGCCAGCTGGTAGTGGAGATCAAGCCGCTACGCGAGGAAGAGCTGGCCGCACACCGGGCCAGAGAAGCGATTCCCCACACCCTACGAAGGCCGCATCCTGAAGTCGCGGACCCCGAAGTGGAGCCCGAACTATCAGTCGAGGCCGCTGCCTCAATCCAGGCCGAGCGCGAACTAGAGGATCTCATTGATTGGGCCGAGGACCTGGGACCAGGAGATGGCATCCCAGAAGAAGAGAGGCTGCAGGCGGTGGAGGAGTTTCGCCTAGCGACTCCTCCCCCACCTCGTCGTGCTCCGCATCCTCTGACTCCAGGTCAAGGCCGGAGCCAACGCGGCGCAACAGCGTCAAGCCAACCCGCCGTCGCTGAACTGATTGACCTGGAGCCAGAGACCGAACACCCGGCCGCTGCCGCGATTCCGTCAGCAGCACCCTCGCGTCAACCGGAGAATGAACCCCCGGTTGTCGTGGTGCCCCCATCGGCCTCAGCTCGCCAACGGCCGGAGTTCAGGCCGATCTCACCCCCCATGTGGAGGGGGGAACCACAACCCCAACCCTCGACGTCGAAAGCCAGCCTGGAGGGCTTGCCACGTCTGCGGCATGACACCGGCAGCCGACGTCGACCATACAATATGAACCGCCAGCTGACTCTCGACGATTACGAGGGAGGGCCACCACCCTACAGGGAACACGAGGTTGAGGAGCTGGGACCATCAGACCTGGTCCGTCGTGTTCCACTAGAGCGGCACCGTGGCGCGGGAAGGCCGAACTGGCCAGAGGTCGAGAGGTGGGACCGCGAACCCGAACGCTCCGGGAGGAGACCCACCGAGGACACAGGCCGAAGTAGGGCGAGGAGCCCATCGAGAGATCGCCGGACAGCAGACAGACCCTGGAGCCCGCAACGACCGGTGGACCGAGAGAGGGCCCGCAGTACCACCAGGGCCAGAAACGAAGCCACCGGGCGCTCCAGGGCTATCAAAACACAGGGGTTGTTCCTTCGGGATCTAATCCCGCTGCCCACCGACCCTCGCGTGGACCCACCCCCTTTTAGCTGCCTCAACTGTTGGAGGGTGGACAGTGGGCACGTCTCTGGGCGTTGCCCACTGCCCCGGCAGCGGTACTGTCGGAATTCCGGCCGACGGGGGGTCCAGGTATCAACGTGTCCCCGGTGCCATGAAGCATACTTGGCCCAGGAGACGCGTGATGGTCGGGGGCAGATGGCATTACGACTCCAGCGCGCAGAGCGGGAAAGAGACCGCCAACAGGCGGAGAACAGGGAAGCTGTACGGTGAATTGATGAGGAGGCCCGACACCGGAGGCCGGAACCCGAGGCTGGAGCCCAGCGCGAGCCAAGGCCGAGATCCCCTGACACCCTCCGCGAAGCGGAGGACCGCGCGAGGTGGGCCACCGAGCAGGCGCAGAGGGCCCAGATTGCCCATGCTCGACTGCTTGAGGAGGGCGCCCGCGCCCGAGAAGAGGCCGAACGAGCAACGCAGGCGCACCGCGAGGCCGCACAACGCCGCGAAGAGCAAGTCCGGGCCCAACGGGCGGAGGAGGAAGCCCGGATTGATCAGGCCGCATCAGCCGCCCGCGCGCAGCCCCTCGCGCCACCGCCACCACCCCACGCTCCCTCGTACGCAGAGACGGTCCAACGGGTCTGGGAGGCCACCGAGAACTTGCCCCCCGCGGCGAGGGACGCGATGAGACGGGCCTTCTTTGCGGCCTGCCCACCCGGAGCCCCACAGGACCAGCGGTAGGTTCTCGGAACTGAGCCAGGTCGAGGCGCCCTTTTCAGGGCGATACCGAGGGTGAGGACGGAGACGCGGTGGCAGAGGCATGATGAGTCAGAGCTCGCGATGATGGGCCAGTAGGTTAGTCGATGAGACAGGTCGAGGCGCCCTTTTCAGGGCGATAACGAGAGAAGTACAGACAGAGTCGCGTGTGTAGGGAGTTCCCGCGAGCGAGAGCTTGCCAGTGTGGCCAACGATTAGCCGCTAGGCCAGGTCGAGGCGCCCTTTTCAGGGCGATACCCAGAGATGATCCGGAGTAGTATGTGGTCGGCCGGGACGCAGTTATAGGAAGGCCAAGTAAGGGCCGAAGAATCAGTATGAAACGGCCGAAGAATCAGTATGAACGGCCGAAGAATCAGAATGAAACGGCCGAAGAATCAGTATGAACACCCGAAGAATCAGTATGAAACGGCCGAAGAATCAGTATGAAACGGCCGAAGAATCAGTATGCAAAAGGCCGAAATTTGAACCTTCTTTTAAACAAGTAAGATGCTATGATTTTTTCTTTTTTTTTGCGTGGTTATTTCCAGAGAACGTTTGAGTAGTTGTCCATGTTGGTAGGGCCCAGGAGGCTCAGCTCCCCATCCCGTAGAGTCTCTGCTTTCCCCTAGCGATGTAGGACCCCAAGTACAATTCTTTACCCTTTCAGGTTGGTTGAATGAGAGAGTGAATGTATGCTATTACCCCCAATGACATTGATCTATTATTCCATCTGATTATGGAATCTATTTTGATGGCTGTTCGAGGTTGCGACGAGAGAGTTCACTGTAAGGCGAGAGAGCGCCGCCTATGTTCTGATGTTCTGAGCAAGGCCGCTCCCTTCTGGAGAACACGGACTCAACCCCCCCCTTCCCCCCTGAACGGGGGGTAATGTGACGATAAATCGTCACAGCGTTTTTTGGGGCAAAATCTTAGCAACTCTCTCGTCGTGCCTCGAGCAGCAACCTCAAGACAAAGTATTCACGGGGAATACTTCTTTTTTTTGTTGAGGTGCTGCTGCTCGAGGCGACAACGACGACGACGGCCGAGCACGGTCTGCTGCTACCCCGGCCGTGCCTGCAGGCGGGCAACCCCACCTGCACCGCTGATCACCGCGGGTATTACTTCTTAGGAGGCCGGAGGCGACGATGACGACAACGACTTGGGGAACATATAACCCGGGTGGGCTACCCGGATATATGAGGCCGCGCACATTCACCTCGCCGTAATCACCGCTATGATTTTTCCATGGTGAACCTATTATGGTACACCTGGATACGGGCCGGACAGAGGGTACTGGTGGTAACAACCGGGGCCCGCAGATCCCGTGTTGCATCCACCAGTCACCCCCTGGTAAACGCACACGAGTTTTGGGGACACTTAATCAAAAGTGCACGTCTTGACGATTGAATCCGCATTCAATCGATCAAGACGTGCACGCACATCGCGCACCAGACGACGACGGAGATGTTACGGCCGGGGCACCCTTCTCAGGGTGACGTATGCTAAAACAATAAACACGGGCAACCATGGCTTGGCGATGATGCTGCATGCTTGGTGCCACACTCCCCGGGCTAGCTGTCATCCGGACCACGGTCCCATACACAGCAGCCCAGTATCAGCTGCTTCGTGTTGTGGTTAGGGGTGCACTCGGCACATGCCGCATGCTTCCCTCGTCTAACCTGGCCACACACACACCCGCGCACTAGCACACAGACCCTGGGGCAGTCACCCACGGCACGGGTGACACACGGACCGACGTGGGTGAGCCCGGATGGCTCACCAGGAGACATAACGACGGAGCTGATGTTGACGCGTGATCGTGCAGACGACGTACTGGCAACTTGTTGCTACCGTGGTGATGGCGCCACCGTACGGCGTACCGACATCAGGGCAGGCCGTTACTGAAATAGGCCGATTGATAGGAAAATTGATGCCGACCCGGACATCGGCCTCTGGGTAGAAAATGATGCTGCAGACGACACACACATATGTATATATGTGTGTGAGGCCGAGATACGACCGGATGACAGTATATTGCATACATATGGACCTGCTGTGAATATGCACAGGCTCATATAGGTATACTGGCGCATGGGATGTGCTATATAGTTATAGTATTACAGGCCGCGAGTAGATATAGGTATAGTAGGCCATGTAGCGAATATCGGGTGCAGTGAAAGGGCAGAAGTGGAGGCAATGCGAGCTGCGCAGCGCCTCCACGCCGGCCTATGCTTGTTATAGGTGCAAGTGAGATAAAAGATGGTACAAGTGGAGGCCAAAGGCAGTGCCGTACATATATTTCCGTGCAGTTTGGCCGTGTAATCCCGTGTGATTCCGTGAATTCCGTGCGCATGCTGGCCGCAATGTGCTCTTATGCACTTCAAACTTTGCCGCGCAGCCCCGATAGAGGGTGCTGCCAGTTTTCCGGATGGAATTTATTGGGCCAATCACAGCGCGTCTTCTCCGTTGAAGAAGACGGAACTTCAAGTTGAAGAAGAAGTCAGCCATTAGGCCACTTGTTGGATAGCATTTGCCCAGTGTGGACGCGCTTTTTGCCCCTTCACTTTTCAGCAGCCAATATTCTTGCCGTGTGTTCCCCAGGAGTCCCGGAGGACAACACACGAGACTTCAAGAGTCTGAACTATAGAGAGAGAGAGAATTGCCAGTAGTGAGAGTTATGGAAAATCACGGTGAGTCCTCTTCTTGCTCATTTTATTAAAGTGAATTCCCTCGTCCTGGCCGAAACTTGAGCCTCGTGCGCGCGTATCCCCTGCCGACTCCCAGCCGATCCGGACTCCTGGGGGACCACGTGCTAAGGCCGAACAGTGCGGGAAAATTATAGCACGCCCTGGGGGCCGCGAATTGTGACCAGAGGCCGATAAATCGAGGTGAATCCTCGCGAGGACACAGTGCGCGAAGCATATAGTGCCGTTGGGGGGAAAAGTCGCGTGGAAATTTGGGGTTGCTGTCGTCCGGACGATGACGAGCAAGGCCGTACCATCGGTGGATCGCCACCCTGAGTAACCCCGGAATACTTGGCCAGTGGAATCCGGTGATTGCGGAGCTCGTGCTCCATAAATTGGAGCAGTTGGCCATTATCCCTACGTGAAAAATATTCGTAGCGTGGAGCGGCCATTGCTCCGCGAATCTGGAGTCCATTGTTAGTGAAGTCGACCAGGCCGCTGAGTAAATGACTAGGCCGATAGTGAATTGCCCAGGCCGTTAGTGAAGTGTTCGTGCTTGCATTTTCAGGATATTGTGAAGTGAATTTTTGTGTTTTACAGGAAATTTTAAGAGACATTTATTGAGAAAGAGACGTTTTGATGATAATTATTGAATCTTCTTTAATATTTCTGGCCGTCATTTATCGGGAATTCCATATGTAACTTCATGTATCGCCGCGTAGAAGGAACGTGTACAGAATATAGGCCTAATTATATTATTGAAAAATCCTGATTTATTATTCGGAGTGCGTGTGTGAGTTTCCCCCGCCCCTTCTTTCGATTTTCAGGTGAATAAGGTAGGAAAAGACCGAGTGATGCAGTGAAGCCGAGTTCCAGCTAAAATTTGGAATTGCGTCCGCCGAACTTTGCGCGCGAGACCTGCGATTTAGGTTAAGAATCCTTAAAAATAAATGAGTGTGACCCGTACTTAAAATACCACGTCACAAGATAGTTCTAGTATCAAAAAGTACGTGGGCGAAATTCCAGATTGGTTGACCATCTCCTCGAAGAGTACTGTTCGTCCACAGTTGACGTGTTTCGCACATTTTTAACATTGCGCTCATAAGAGCGGGCCTCAAAAAGAACACCGAAATGGGTCCAGCGCAAAATCTGATCAGGAAAAAACGGTGGGACTGCGAGATATCCCAGTTTGTATGCTGATAAACTATATGGATGAGCCTGAAGATTATTGACAACGTAGTTTTCGAATAGTTGTCTGTCCAAAGCGCAAAATGTGTACAGACCATCGGTGATTCCGGTTTTAGGGTAGATAACCTTGAACAACATGCCGATCTCTGTCAGGGATGGCTTAAATAACCATTTTTGTAAGTTGTTCGGTAAAAGACGTACAGCTATCAACAATAATATTGATTTTGAATATTTTGATGTTGGAAAAAAATGTGAGGTTAGTTAGCCATTGACTCACGTAGTTGGTGTACAACTACGTTAAGTAAAATTATGTCGGAAAGTCTACTGGCATCGGATAAGAGATTTGTTTTTTGCGAAAGCAGAAGTGTGGGTCGATACACGGGAGTAAAACCTTTTCCTCGCATCCTCGTAACGATCCCGATCCCCACCTACGGCGTGACCAGAAACCCATCACTTGGATGCGAATAAAAGTTTTCAGACCCTTGTATCGCAATAATGCACTATTCTGCAATTTCTTTGATTGCCGTTCAATTCGAATGGTGTGGAGAATCACACAGATATCTATCAGGCAATTTGGGAAAAAATCCATGGGTGATGCATCACATTGTCGGGATACGGCGTATCGTCTCCGCACCCCGCACGATTCATCCATATTTCAGTGAGATGCTCATTGCTTGGCTGGTATTCAATGTAAAGGAATGATCGAACCGGATTCTTAGAGCAATGAAAAAGCAATAAAAGATAGGCCAAGCCCGATTTTGATCGGCTCAATATGACACGATGTTTGGGCTAGCTTCAGGTTGAAGCTAGCCCAAACATTAATTGCTCGGGCGGTATTCACTCTAGGGGGATGATCGAAACGGTTTCTCAGAGCAATGAAAAAGGAATAAAAGATAGGCTGAGCCCGATTTCGATCGAATAATTATTACCGAATGTTTGGGCTAGCTTCAGGTTGAAGCTAGCCCAAACATTCATTGCTCGGGCGGGTTTGCAGCAATAAATTTCGGATTGCGGCGATAAAATAGTAATAAAAAAGTGATAAAATATGGCATAACTTGTTCGCGTTTGTGAGAGAATTTTTGGGCTAGCTTCAGACACCCCAACCCGAGAGAGTGGCTCCCGTGGGGAAGAAAGTGCAATCTGTGCGGTAAACCAAATCGCTACGAGGATATTTGTTGTCTGAAAGAAGTGGATTTAGTGAATGAGGAGTGGGAAGATGCAAATGATGCGAGAGAGCAAACATGGTTAGGGCATGTAGGAATGACAAAAGACGAGAGAATGTTGAGAATTCCAGCAATTGAGGATGACTGGTGAGAAAGAATAGAATTTGTGAAATCAGTGAACGAGATTAATATGAAGCTGGATAGTGGTGCTGATCTAAATGTAATCGGTTTCCATGATTTGTCCAGACTAGTCCCAAACGCCAAATTAGAGCCAGTAACATCATTCTCAAGCTCATATACAGACGATCTCATACTCATGGTTGGTAAAATAAATTTGGATTGTGTGGTTAAGAATAACATGTCGAACATACAATTCTATATAGTACAGGGTGTAGGCGTGCCAGGTTTTGGCAGACCAACATTAGAAAAGCTGAATTAAGTGGAACGAGCACATGGAATCAAAGAAAATGGAACGTCCCTCTCCAAGTCTATCTCACTGATGACAAGAAAATATAGCGTCATTTTCGCGGGTATTGGAAAACAGCCGATTGGAAAAATCAATATTGACTATGAGTTTCACCTACAGCCAAATTACGAAGAGAAAATTTGCAATGGAAATAGAATCCCATTCATACTGGTAAAAAAATTCAAGCAAGAACTAACCCCTATGGAGAGGAATGAAGTGATGGTTGGAAAGAACGGACCCACAGGATTTGTCTATAGAGTGTTGACAGTAGAGAAGCTGGACGGATCATTGAGAATCGTCCTAGATCCATACTATTCGAATATCTCGTTAATACGGCATCCACAACAATGCCCAACATTCGAAGGATTAGCTACAGAAATGAAAGGTGCAAAATTTTTTGCCGAATAGATGCATCCAATGCATTCTCACGAGTACCTCTAACAGAAGGAAGTTCAAAATTGACAACCCTCGGATACCCCTGGATCATATTGGATAAGAAATGAACATGGGAATATAATAACAAGAAATAGATTCCAACTCAACGTAGATGGAGGTTCTCATTCCAAATTGAAACCAAATAGTAACTATGACGATCTGAACTCTCAGAGCTGGCAAGGCGAGACTATTGGAACCATGATTCAAGGTGCAGAGATGGGCCAACAAAACGTTATAGGCAATACGCAGATCGCCGATGGCCAGCAAAATATAAGCCAAAGCTCAGGGGCTAGTAGGACAGTCACAAGAGGTGGCCGAAAAATAAGAAAGCCACTTCATCTGAATGAGTAACAAGTACCCTGCTGAATCATCATTGCAGAATGCTCCCTCACGTCGGAATGTGCTCACCGTTGTAAACCGATATACTATGATTTTGGAATCACTCATCAAATTCACCAATCGTTTTTTCATTGATGGGAGATTCATGATTTGATTGGTAGAGATAGATATGAATGAAAATTACACACTAACCAATTGACGGAAAATGATGGGAAAACGTGTTGATTTTGAGAAAAGATACTTATATATAAAATAATCAATTTTTGGGAAATTTTGACATTACTGTTTCCGAAGAGTCATTTATTGAGAACTGTTTAATAGATTGAGCCATGGATCCTTTCAGCACATCTTCGCATGGTGCTCTACCCTCCACATAGATTTGAGGAAGATTGGTCGAAAGGCTGAGGAGGAACCGTTGTCGAGAAAAACAGGTGTAATAACAGATACTAACGGACATGCACATCGACAGAGATAGTTTAATTGGTCGAAGACCAGGGATGATCCTGGAGGGAAAAACGTGACTGACAATAGAAAGGTATCAGCGAGTCAAACAGAATGGTGGAAGCTGATTGAGTATGGATGGTGATTTACAGAATATACCAATGATCTGAATGGTAAAGTTTGTGGGAAATCTCTTGTCATGGAATAAATTCTATGGTTTTTCGTACACGGTTTTTCCTCAGCCTTCCGACTGATCCATCTCAAATTCATGTGGGCGGTAGAGCACCATGCAAAGTATGCTAGAAGGATTGATAGCTGACTCTATTGGACAGTTCTGATGAATGTCGGAAAATGAAAATGTTGGAATTTTCAAGAAATTATCAGGAAGTTTTAGGATTCATGTCTGGAAAAACTTCATGAGGGGAGTTGGGGTAACCTAATACAATGTTCATCTGGCCATCCTTGATCGATTGGTTGATACGGAATTACGTTGAACTGTATGGGGAATGAACTGTACATGATTTTTTTTTCATTGAAACAAGATTCACGATTCAATTGGTAGAGATAGATGTGAATGAAAATCACACATTAACTAATTGACGGAAAATGATGGTAACATGGTTGTTTAGGTGACGCAAAATCTAATGTGTTGATCTTGAGACAAGATATTTAAATATAAAACAATCCACTTTTGGAAGATTTTGACATTTTTATTTTCGAAGAGTCATTTGTCGAGAATTGTCTGATAGATTGAGCTATGGATCCTCTCAGCACATCTATGCATGCTGCTCTACCACCCATTCAGATTTGAGGGAGATCGGTCAGAGCGCTGAGGAGAAACCGTGGACGGAAAATTAAGTTGCACAAACACACATACAAACGGACACGGACAACAACAGAGAAAGTAAAATTGGTGAAGGACTAGGGATGAGCCTGGAGGAAAAAACCGTGACTTACAATAGGAAGATTTCGGCAAGAGGGACAAAATGGTGGGAGCCGATTATCTATTGATGAAGATTCTTAGGATGGAAAATTGATTTCAGTGAAAAAATTGAGCAAAAATATCTTTTCACGAATACAATTCTTCCTCTTTGAGAGAGCAAAAAGGGGAGATGTGACATTTGCTCGTCTGGATCTACCAGCGCGCGCATGTGTATGAATGTGGTAGTGTATGAATGTGTGAAGAGTCAGTCATCAGCAGCGCTTGACGCGGAGCACATACCTTCATAACATGCTTGTCATATACACTTGAGACATGAGTAATGGATGAGTCTATGGTGGAGTAGTGACTATGATTGCATAACAATCATCAAAATGTGACACTGCCTATGATCTAGAATAGAACTATCTCGATCGATCTAGAATCAGAACTACCATACACATCTCAGAGTTCATGTCTTGTCGATCTCAAACGATGGCGGGGCATTGATTCCATCCTCCATCGTCCTTCAAGATTGACAAGACACCAACTTGAATATTTATTATCAAGGACGGAGAATCTACAATATCTGTCATAATACCATACTCATCTCGAGAGTCTGGAAATATTGGGAACAAGAATGGAAAGATGAGCTTGCAAATTCTGATTCTAGGTCGTATGGAGCAAATTTTTCAGTGTTGAATTTTGAGTATATCTGAGGATTGAACTGTCTATTCTCCATTCCAAGTCTATATGAGAATTCAATCCAGAAATTTGAATTCTGTGTCTATTTAAGAGTTGAAAGCTTCTTCGAGCTCTTTAGTAGTTCCGGAAGTTGAAAATTGGAATAACTTTTCAAGTCTCTTTGGAAGTTGAATGCTAGAATGGATATTTGAGTCCAGCTAAAAGGAATATTCTGAAATGAATTTTTAGTCCATAGTGGGTCATGCTCGATGGGATTGCGTTGAGACGAAAAAATGTCGATAACATTGAGCGGACGAGGGAGCTACTGCAAATAAGGCCAAATCTGCTCAGGAGAATTGGAGGTCCAGGTTGCACTGAAATGCGTATTTTGGGTGTCTGAACATGCATGTCAATCTTCTCCGCGTTGAACCAAAGCGTCCCCTAGTGGTGGGCCTTCTTACGCGGAATGCACTTCCTAGGATCTCTCTCAGAATCAGCCGAATGAACTATGATGGCTCCAATCGAGATTTGTCCTCGAACAAAGAATACAACTCTTATAGATCCATTCATGGACGGAAAATGATGCGCTGGTACCGAAAAACCACTTAGAGAATAAGAAATCCGGATTTTTCACGCTGAAACCAGGAGATTTTTGAATGGAGTTGGGTAAATCGAAGAGTTGCAAAGGACCATATTTGTGAATTTTGTACTGAACTTTTATTTAGCATCGGTTCTTCATACATGAATCAATTGGGGGTCTCCAGAAAACGACCAAAAGTCATGAATAAACATATTCATCCGATTCTTCGGCGAGTTTGAGGTCAAAACAGACGAATGAACTTAGATCTTAAGGGTCTCGTCAAAATACACAGTTCCGATTCCCATACTCTTTCTGAGAAAAGGCACCAAATTCGAGCTTATAACCAGGAATAGTCGGAAAGTAGCCCCCTCCAACTTTCTCGTGTGAATTACCCGAAGAACTCGAATGAAAACACTATATGAGAGTTTTCATGGAACTTTTAATTATTGACCCTCTGGAATAGAAAAAAAATTTTCTCACCGCACACGTTTGGAATGGGTTTCATGTGATTCTGAGACCTTGAAAACATGTGAAAACAGTGGTGCCACTCTTTTCCAAGCCGAAGTATCTGGTTCAGAACGACATGTACGGAATTTCACACTTGAAACATTCGTGAATCAACTTTGATCGAATAGATTCGATTCAAAACATCGTCTTGACGATCAATACGGATTATATTCTGCCTGACTTGACTTTAAGATAAATTTCATCATCGATTTCTCCGAAGTTCGATGTAAATTTCCAAAATCGAGTCAAGAGCTATGAGTCTCAGTTCAATTTCTAGAATACACTGTGGAGTTATTTTGTTCATATTTTAGCCGTATACTATGTAAAAATCAAGAAAATCGCGATAACATCACATTTAGAGGCTTATTTAGCTTACCATCCGGATTCAAATATTTCTCTTCAGCTTCTCACAGAAATACCGATCGACAATTGCAACTCAGAGCAGAGCGGTTATATCTTTTTTGTGATGAAGAAAAAAGAGCACAACATTCCAATCCTGTGCTTCACGTTTCCTGAGTATGCCATCAAAAAATGACCGTTCTGAGAGCCAGTGGCGCGATAACTTTATGAGCTTTGAAGCTTTATGAAATTCGTCCGGATCAACGCACACTCACAAACCAAACGGGATTCGATTCGTCTTCTTTTTAACTTTGAAAACTTATTGCTAAATTCCCCGTTTTGCACAAGGTATTTCATCAATTTCGTAAACAATAGCAAGAGAAAGTTTTCCCACAAAACTCGGTTACATCGATGAATGAGAGCTGATATCACAGCCAAATCAGCGCACACCTCTGAATCGAAGATTTTCTCAAAATATGAGATTAGTAGATGGAGATATCATTCCACCGAAGTAGTTGAGGCATAGGTATTTTAGTTACAGCCTCATCAATTCAAAAAATCGCGTTGGTACGTTTGTAAACTACCCAAAAATCATCTTTTGCGATCTGCTATTGACAAATCAGGATGCGTTTTAACAAAAAAGAATGTAGTCCATATTGAACGATGCCAAATACTATAAAATGCCACTACTGCGCACTACACTGAGACAAATTTACTAATAGTTTTCGTTAACTGAGGAGTAATTTTTATAAACATTTCTATACCGTGGCACCAGCAGGATTCTCAACAGTTTTTGTTGAAATGGTAACAGAATTTATTCATGCGGAAGTAAATTTTATTAACCAGTTTGCAAATTTTGTTAACGATGACACAAATTTTGATACTGGCGCACAACTAAATTTCGAAATGATAGGTTGTTATATTATATATGAAGTAGTAGTTAGCCAGCCAATGTTTGTTGGGTTATTCGCTCCGCTCAAGTTGTCTTAAGGCGCCTCTTATGGCCGGGCCGCGCATTAAACAACGGGGGCTCGCGCGCACGGCTGCACATACATGCACACACACACAAGCACATTGAGCCTCAAAACATCACAGCAAATACAATTTCTCCAGCCAACATCTAATTCATGACAGACTCAGCATACTGTATACTCTCATTACACTTTTATCGCCAAAAGATACACTACAGGTCGAGTCCACTCGACCACGCAACACACCTGCGTGAAACACGTCACAACACGATCCCGCGACGACGAAGTGGAGCCGGGCCGACAGCTGCATCAGCACAAGTCAAGCGTGCTTTCGTTGTGTTGGGTGAATACTTATGAAAGAGACTCTCGCACTGCAACGAGTAAATTCCATAGAGATATAATTTGGTATTATATCTCTATGGTAAATCCTCACCACCGACACTGTATATTCGGAACTCTAAGCATAGTGATCGACCTATTGACGGAGTCATGATGTTGATCTAATGAGAAGTATTCAGATATATCAGCAGACGCCAGTCGACGCGGAAGCTCTATACATGTATATACGTCTCGCCACGGCTGCCTCCGTCGCTGGCCCCCGTGTTTTCGTGTGACATTTTGCCACTATGAGCGCTACAGTCAGAATTTTTGCCGCCAAATAATGGTGATCTGAGCGAATAGGCAATTTTAGAGTACGAAGCACACTTAATCATATACATTATATATTCACGCTAAGTATTAGACTTATCATCTTACTTATTGTTTATGTTATAATTTCTTACATATATGTTCACATATCACTATACATTATCTTACGTATCACCGATATCGCATACACGGGTTCACGCTAACAATTTATGTTCATGTGGAGATTTCGGAACTCGTATATATACAAACCATGTCAAATTTGACCGCTTGCGAGTAAGCCCAATCCACCCATAAACGAGCTGATTGCTAGTCGATGGACAAGATACGCGGAAAATAAAATACACTCCCAGTTATTCATGGAAATCTGATATCGATGACATTACATTGACTATTATTCGTCAAGTTTGTTGTCCGTAATGAATAAATATTGGTGGTAACATCGATGCCAAAGACGATGTGAGCCACCTGGTGGCAGATACAGGAGTCGCGGAAATTCAACGATTCCTCCTTTCCAACTCGGCACATATTTTACATGCGAATCAACAACTTTTATTGAGAAATCAATACATTTTACAAACGAGCGATTTTTAAAAGTTCTTGAACGGGATCAACAAAAATTGTTGACGAGTGAGTAAAAACTGTTAATTCAGGAATAAAATCTATTGCGATTCCTGCTGGTGCTCTGGTATTGATGCGATTAATAAAAATTGTTTCCGGGGTAACAAATTTTGTTAGATAATTTCTCTCAGTGTACGAATAGTTCAAAGTACTCCTGGAACACTGCAGTAATACAAAAGTTAAGAGTTCCGTGGAAACTCTCATATGATGAGTGCGTGAAAAGTTGGCTTTCTTCATGTACTTTGGGATGAAGGAAGGTTTCATAGCGCCCCGATGTTCCTGCTCCGACGAACATGCATTTTCATGCCAGATAACACGTTTGAATGGATAAAGTCATGGCTCCAGGATGCTATTTGCAATTCAACGTCAGTGAATCATACGACTACATCAATGAGACATGCAAAATCACCAGTATCAATCTATGATTACTGTCCAGATCCCTGAAATGTCCCGGAAACTAGTCAGATCCATCGAAATTCTCCGGTGCTATTGAAATTCCTTTTTTGACAAGGCCCAACACCGGCAAGCTTAAACACACACGGGTTCCCTGGAAGTCACAGTTGCCAAAATCTGTTGATATTGTGTGAACTTGATGTGAATCCCCGATTCAAACCCTTTTCCCTCGGGAAAACTCGCAAATAGCCCAAAAATCATAATTCCCCGTGTCCCTAGCAAACAGAAGCTCGAACGAATTCTCAATTATGCACGTTTCCTGATACGTATTCGTGGTCCTCATAATTTTTGCGGGTCCCAGAAAGTCAGACATTACAGTGAGATATATCTTAAGAAGGACTATTCTTCCTCAAAATCAAAACCCTCCAAATATTCAAGTGGGATTCACATGCAATCTCATTGTGATACCCCCATGAGGCTTCAGTTAACGGTATTCCGAATAAGGTGTGGTTCAATCATGGAAGTCATGAGTTTATCGACGCAATATCAATGGATTTTGGCAACTGTGACTGCCGGGAAACCCATGTGTGTTCAAGCTTGCCAGTGTTGGGCCTTGACAAGAAAGGAATTCCAATAGCACCGGAGAATTACGATGGATGTGACTGCCCTCGTAGAATTTTTCAATGAATATCGTATGGTATCGTATTGTATAAGATACCATACGATACTCAAGTGATGTTCATACGATACGACCATGTGATACCATATGATACTCATGGAATACTTATATGATACGACCATACGATACCATATGGGACTCATAAGATATTCCACTATATTTGCAGTACGAACTCATACGTATTCGGGAGATCTTGGACGATACTTTTCCACAGATACGCATATGGGATACCATGCGATACTCTTTTGGAACCAACATCCGATATGCAGTGAAATACTATACGATACTTACCCTAGGAATTTTCTGCATTCTTATAAGATTCCACTAGATATTGAACGATGCTGTGAGATTCTGTGAGATACTGAGATATACTGTACGATACGCGACTTTTTGGGCAGAATATACGCTTGCGATACTAAATGATACTGATTGATATTCTTGGGGTGATACTGATGAGATACTAAACGATACTCACCCTAGGGATGCTCTGTATTCATAACCGATACCACAACATATCAAACGATACTGTTGGACTCTGTGTGATACTGTGATATGTCTGATTATGAGATAACTTAGGTATTTCGAGGGTAAAAACGGCGGGGGTCGGGATTTGGACCAAAAATGACTAGTTGGAAAAAAGCTGCAATCTGACTGCTCGTAGGTGTTCTCCAATCCACCTGACATCCAAAAACATTTCCCAGACGGGCATGAACGTTAGGCAATCTATGTAAAAGATGTGAGCAATTTCCGATATATTTCTGCCACGGTAACCCTGGTACACTGAGAGATTTTTGACACTAAAATTTGCAGATATGGAAATAATTCTTACAGAAATCTGCTTCACCTGTGGGACATACTTTTTTTCTTTACTTTTTGATGATCAAGCTGCAAATTTTACTGTTGTAACATCAATTTTTCTTCCCAAAGTTTATCAGTTTTTGCATCGGTCACAGTAAATTTTGCTGTCGATTGGAATAGAATCTATTACGGTGGCTGTAAATATTGCGTCCTGAATGGCAGGAAGAACTGTATTTTAGGTACGAGATTAATCACGGTTGAATGCGGTGATCTTATTGTAAAGTTCAGATTAATCATTGTCAACGTATTGTAGAATGGTCACGGTGTAAATCTTGTTCTCTTATTTCGCAGACTTATAATATTGATGGATATTATCGCACACGCACACTCACATGATAATACACTAAAGTAACGGTCACACATACATAGTAATATATTGTCAACAAAAATTTGGAACTTCCATATATACGAAACAAGGTAAGAGCTGACCGCTTGCGAGAAAGACTGAACTAGTCGTTGATGATTCTTGCATGAATATAAATGGTTTTCTCGTCAATGAGCAGAGTGCGCAGAGGGCCAATTTATCATCCTGATACTATGAGGGAATTTTAAACTGTTCATTTCTATTAAAATCGGATTCAAAGGTGTCGTCTCAGAACGGACGGAGAGCGCCTCGCATCCATCTGGTGGCATGTATGTGAAATGGTGCGACCTGTCTGCTACACCCCACACAGCATGGGAATATTTCAAGAAAATATTTCACTGGAATATTTCAATGGAATCTTTCAGAAATCTTCCAGGAATATTTCAGGAAATATTTCATAATATTCCGTTGGAATATTCCATAGCAATCCCCCAGGAAGCTCCCAGAAATATTTCATGAAATATTACGAACAATCTTTCAGAAACCTTACGGTGAAAGATTTCTGAAAGGTTTCTGAAAGATTTCAGTGCAACATTCCAAAAGTTTGACTTGGAAATATTTCTGCAATGTTGCACGACACTTTTCCAGCAACCTTGCACTGGAAGGTCTTTGGGAGGTCTTTGGGAGCTTCCTGGAAGATTTTTGAGAGGTTTCTGAGAGCTTCCTCGATAAGATTTCAGTGCAATATTTGCGAAACATCATCTTCGAACATTCTTGCAATATTCCTGACAATCTTTCAGCAATATTGATTCGGAGAAATTCTCAAGAGGTTTTCCAATATATAGTCCTTTGAAAAATTTTTGCAATATCCCAAAAGTATGGCTTTCATATATTTCATCAATTGACAATTTCTCAGCAATTGTGATGGAGAACATTCTTGAAAGATTTCTAAAAGCTTTCTGAAAGATTCCAGTGCAATATTCTAGCGATAACACTTCAAAATATCCCTGCAATATTCTACAAACAACATTCCAGCAATCCTGGTCCGGAAGATTTTTGGAAGATTCCTGAAAGATTACTGAAAGATTCCAGTGTAATATTGCAAAAAAATGACTTTTGAATATTTCTGCAATATTGCACGACAACATCCAAGCAATCTTGCATCGGAAGATTTTCGATAAAGTTCCTGAAAGCTTTGTGGAACACTGTTGATCGGTACCTAAGTGCTTTTCCGAAGATCCCAGTGCAATACTCCAAAAACATCTTATTATGCCTGCGATGATCCACTGGCAGTCTGTCTTCAATTTCCTCCCAATAAAATATTCGGGCCAAGTTCGTGGAGGTTTGCTGAAAGATTCCAGTGGATCTTCCAAAAGTAGTATTCCGAAGTTGTTCTCAAAAATTTCATTGTAAATATTCCAGCAATCTTATTCCGAACGATTTTTGAATGCTTTCTGACAGATTTCAGTGGAATATAATGTTTCGTGAATCTCATCATCTCCATATATTCCTGCTGTACTGTGAGAATCTTTGGGAAGATACCAGAAAGGTTATCCAGTGCAATATGCAATTGATATTTCAGAAAGATTTCAGTGCAATATTCCATAAATATCTTTCTGAAATATTTGTGCAATATCTGGTTGAGTCCAGATCACATATGCCTCCACGATATGCTCAGGTTATCAAGTGATCTGGGTTCTCAGACTCTTGAACAATAACCGAAATTATTAATAACCGTATGGAGGCTTAGAATGGGAGTCCTGAAAGGTCGATCCTCTTCAAGCTCAGAAGAGTATTTCTGAGACGAAAATGCATCGCTATAATTAGATTTCAAGGTGCTGAATTTATCCAACTATATACTGTGGCTCCGCGAGGGTTAGTTCATCATTCATAGCCAGACATCTTGAGTATTCCAAAATTCTTCTAATGAGCAAATTTGGCGTTATTGGGATCTTTTACTAATTCGATCCTCTGGTGAATAATTCTCGAGGATCTCGTCCTGGGAAGCCACTCGAAGCTGGTCAGGTCAGGTTAGCAAGTCAGTGCCATCAATTCAGTCAGTGCAGTCAGTGCCAGTCAGTGCCAGTCAGCAACGAATATAGACCTGTATAGAAGCACAGGTTCTTATGGGCGACGTGTCGCCAGGCAAGGTTATTGAGTTGGCCGCGTGGCAGCGCGGTTGTCGCGCAAGCTTTGCAAGCATCGCTGTGGCGGCAGCGCGAATTCGCTCCGAAACTCCGTCGCAACTCGCAGCCGATGAGGTTTCAAACTTTGATTAGTAAATCGGTTCTGCTTCCGAAAATCGGAATGTTATCTGGAAAGGGTTCTTCAAAGCACCCATCAACGATTCCCCCGTATACGAGAGTTTTCGCTACATTTGAGATGCGCTCAAACAAATGTGAAAGGCTTGAGTGACATGTGTATAAATGTGACATGGATCATGATTTCTACCCTGATGCATAAACAACCCGTCAATGGCAAGTCATAGAGTAGTTAAATACCGAGATATATATAAATAAGACACCAACAATCCCAAACTCCTCTAGGGGCCTGCACCTTATAAGAAACATTTGACTCACACTATAGTTAGACAGTATAGCTCGGTTGGTAGTGTGCCCGGATAACAAGTCAAGGGGCGCGGGTTCGATCCCGACCATCCGCATTATTTTTTTTTTTTTTCGTCATTCGCTAAAGAACAGTCAATTGTTTTTCTTTCACAATTTCTGTCTTTTTTTAGATTTATGAACAAGAGCCTGTTTTTTATCAACTATCAGTATCGCGGCACAACGATGGGTGATGAGCACACCTTTCTCTTGAAATATATTTTGGAGTATTTTCGACTTGTTTCCTCGTTGGATTTGAAATCGGCAGCAAATAACTAATTGTAGGAATTTCAAGAAACGTGTTCTACCCTGTTTTAAATTTTTTTCCTCTGATTTTTTTTATTATATTTTTTTTAAAAACTGATTTGAACATGATGCCCAAAGACAACTTTAGTAGATCATGAATCTGCACTAAAGAAGTGTACTCAATTCTTTAAAAAGCAAAATGCCCTCGTCCAATATTCGTTCAATAATAATCTTTTCATTGGAAATGTGAGCCCGAACGGGATAATTTTGTCGAAAACAGTGTAAAATCTTTTACCACAGTTTAAAAAAAAAGCGACATTTACTTGCAGATTTGCAAATGTTCTTTTTAGTGATGGGACACGATATTGGGGGTTTCGAGGATTGTAAACCTTGTAACTTCGATAAAAACACCAAACTATGTCGTTCACTCATCATTGAGTTATCGGAGAAAAAGATAGGGAAGAGGCTAAGCAACGCGTTTTCTATCTTTTTTAGGGAGACTCAATTCGATGGCTCAGAGTAAAGAGGAACTATCTGAAACCGTAAGACGTTGGAAGGAACTATCTGTAAATATCTGGGCGAAAAAGTACTATATCTATAAATTTTCGGTTGACAAAAATATCTGAATTTGTTTGATTTAAAGGAACTATCTGAAAATGTTTGTTTTAGAAAGGAACTATCTGAAAATGTTTGTTTTAGAAAGGAACTATCTGTGAACTTCTGGTTTGAAAGGAGCTATGTGTAAATTATAGTTCCCTTCAACTAGAAATTGACAGGTATTTCCTTTTGAACCAGAAATTCACAGATAGTTCCTTTCTAAAACCAAAATTTTCATATAGTTCCCTTTAAATTAGACGAATTCAGATAGTTCCCTTACGATTCTCAATATTTTCTTTTAGCCAAAAATGTATAGATAGTTCCATTCTAAAACAGAAATTTCCAGATAAGGTAAGTGTACCCAACTTGCCCCCATTAAGCCATTTTCTTAATAACTTGGATCTACCTCAACAATTTTCAACGTGCTTTAGCTTATTTTAAAGCTTGTTCTAAGACCTTTAAAATGAATTGAATAAGCATACGTTCAAATTCAATCAACTAGAGCCGAGCTGTCTTAATTTTTCCAAAAAGTGATTTTATAGAGTTTACAAAATGGTGTACCCGACTTGCCCCATTGAGCCATTTCCCCAACAACTCTGGCCTACCTCAATATTTTCAAACATATCTAAATTCATTTTGAAGCTTGTTCTAGGACCTTCAAAATACACTAAGATACGTTTAAAATTGATGAGTTGGAGCCGAACTGTCTCGATTCTTCCAAAATAAATGATGGAAATTGCGGCGATAGAGTGTTTTATCGCCGTGCACGCACATTTGGAGCATTTCGCCGGTTTACAACACTCTTTCAGGCTTATTTAGACGTGCTAAACACGTTCTGAGTGGTAGAAAAAGTCGTACTGCGCGCCCTTTTGAGATAAATCTGTGGGGGGCATGTTAGGTACCCTCCGATGTTGGCATCCTTGTTTACAAATCGTCTCCGTGTTTTGCACATAAATTAGCTCCAGATCCGAATTTTGCAATTTTGAACGACAAATTTTGAAGGCATGGAAACAAGGAATCGAATGCGCTATAAGGTATACGTTAAGATTGGTTGAACTCAAAAAATTTGGCACTAGTTTTACTGAACACAATTCTCTCGGTGCTTTCTTAGCTAAGCAATCACGAAAAATAGAAAACTTACTTTATATTTTCTGGAAAACACAGAAATGATCCGGGGTCGATGAAAACTACTTACTTCCTCATATTTTAACGTAGCAAACGTGAAAAAAATTGCCGGGGGCCAAGGAGTGCCCATTCCCGAGATCGGCATATGGGGGAAAGTTGGGTACAGAGGCAAGTTGGGTACACTTACCCTAGTTCCTTTTAAATCAGACGAATCCAGATAGTTCCTTTTAAGTAAACATTTATAGATAGTTCCTGTTACAAACATTTTTGAATAGTTTCTTTCAAGTCTTTCGTTTTCAGATGATACACTGAAAAAATAATTTTCTAAGATCTAATAATATGTTTATTGATCGGAGATTACATTGGCTCGAAAACTCATTCCTGTAAAATGAATAAAGTTTCAAATTTTTTAATAAATATTTATCTGAATCATCAATGGAAATTGACGAAATTCCCAATTTGACAAGATCAGAAAAATTTTATTTTATTCAGGACAACTGGAAAACATTTATTCAAATGGAGAATACTTCTCCATAATGAATAATCAACTTTTATATTCAAGTTTTATCAAATCGAATGAATCAAGTTGAATAAATATCAATTCAGATTTGATAACTTATGTCATAAAATTCAATCAATGCGTATTGAACCAGAGAGTATATTACAGGTTCAGTTTATTATCCTAGATTAGAATGAATTTATTTATTCAATACCATTATTGGTCTATCAAATCTCAAAAATTGAATTTCCATATTGATTAAATAGATTCTTCAGAATTTAATGTGTAGTCGTGTTATGGCTTATCACAGCTATTTGTTCATGGTGAAATTTGAATAAAAGTTAGAATAGCTGTATTGTGTTGAATATTTATCAAATAAGTCAAGTAAGTTTTTTCGGTATTGCTAAATTTTTTTTCAGTTTAGTTCCTTTATACTCTGGGCCATCGAATTAAGGACAAAACACGTAATAAATGAAACTATACATGGCCTTCATACTTTTTATGAAATTTTTATCATTCTATTACGTACAAAAACGAATGACAAAATTCGGCATATTACATCTGGAGACTCAATTCTGTAGAGTCAATTCTGTATTTAGGCACAAATAAAATATGTAAGTGGAAACTTATTGCCCAAATGAGTTTCTGGTTTCATTTGTAACAGCTGCAAAAACTCTGTCAATGAGTATAGCATCTCCGCCTATACTGTTTTGCTGATCCGAATGCAGATCATGACGGATGTGAATTTTTCTCAACTTTCTACCCTTTCTGATTCGTATTATTAAGAGAGACGCTGAGTTTAGTCTGAAAGCCCATATCTTTTAGAAACTCAGTCGAAAAAATTCTAATATCCCTCTACAAAACGAATTAACTGCATCATATTCGATTTGCCACAGAAAGCTAAAAAACGTGATTCTATGAGAATCTAGCCATTTCTCGTAGCAATAAGAAGCGGTATGGTGAAGAGTTGAAAAAAAAAAAAATTCGTTTTCCGGGATTTGAACCTGGATAAGCTAATCGAAAGGCGGAGATGCTGCTGACTGCGCCATTAGCGCGTGACACCCTAAATGAACAAAAACTCATATATAAGGTGCTTACCCACATAGGGAGTTCGTCATTCAAATAAGATTTTGAGGACAAATTTCGCACTCCTGGGGGTTAATAAGATGAAGGATTGCTGCCATTATCATTGTGAGTCAAACATAGCGGCAACAACGTTGTTTAGAGTCGGGTAACACTTTGGGTCACTCAAAACATTGCTCTATGATTGTGTTAGTCCACACGGACACGCGAGAGTAACCCGAACGGGTCGCCACCTAGTGTTTGGGTCACCCAACTAACGAGCGGGTGACCCAAGCTCTGGCGACACAGAGCTTTACGGGACCTGTTCTTCTATACAGGTTTATATTCGTTGCAGTCAGTGCCGTGCAGCATCGTGCGGGACCAATCTCTGCACGCCGAGCTGAATATCATCAACTTGTGTTCTTCGTGGCGAGTCGTGTATAAAGGGAATTTCCATGTATTTCCCAACGTTTCCTTGTTACTCATCTCGTAGTGATGCATCAAGTATTGTCAACCTTATGGAAAACTTTACGAACTTGCGGTCTTACAGTTTTCAAGTGACCGGCATGAGCAACCATAACCTACGTTGTCGGAACTTTCTTAACCCATAGAGCTGATCTGTATTCGTTGCTGATACCTTGTAGATCAGATGAGTATTTCTGCCCAATAATTTTTTTGAGTGTTAGTGAGCAAAGAGCTAGACACTTTGTGTTCAGTCAAAGATATATTTGCAGGAAAATGGGTGAGAGCAAATGGACGAAATGCTATTTAAAGCAGGATCACTGATGACATCATCATTTGTCACTGTAAGATAGAGATAAACCATCAATCATGATGAGAACAATTATCTCAACATATACAAGCTACCCACACATCTTCTGCAACTCTTCATCCCATATCTGTAGGTGAGATTCTATCCTCAACTAGATGGTGATTGTAGGATTCTTTAGACACGAGTCGTACACATTACTTCTCCAAGTCAAACCAATTGGCGGGAATGGGTTTTCATCCAGTTCTTGAATATTTCAATCTACATATTAGGTACATGACAATGGTCATCAAGAATGGCGATTGCATAGACATTCTTAAGCGTTCGTTGACAGTATTTGTAATGAAACAAAGAGACATCTTTTGATCTTAAGCGTATGTTTGTGCAGCATCTGTATACCCAGGCTATGTTCAAGGTCCTTCCTTGATGGGCGTATTGGATAACCAATCAATGGGATTCTGATATCAGTAACAGTATCAATTGAACACCCTATGAGAGCTTGGAGTATTTCAGCCATCAGATTAAGTAAAACATTAGGTAACCATACAATCCTTTGGATGGAAACGAAGTAGAGTTTTGGGGATCATAACTTTCAGATTTCAACTTAATATGACCATGAACAGACAACTTTTCTAAGAGAATATTCACAAGAATTGAATGGAAAAATTCCTCATCAAACAAAATTATATTGGAGACTTTGCTGTGAAACTCTGCATTGGTTTCTCGTCTCACTTTTAAACCCTCCATACAGTTATGAATCCTCCATCTATCCCACGTGGAATCCTGGTTTGTTTTGTTGAAGCTGATCTCACCAAATTCTTCATTGAGGATGAGATGAACGAATCCAAAGTAAGATTAGTTTTCAGAGAAAATGACTCTATTACCGTGCACTAATATTTCCATTTAATATAGAAAAGTTTTGTTTGAACCGAGGTTGTCAGTCCTACCAATTTGAACAATGAATTAGTTCTGAACTAATGAAAGCACACTGTGAATACACTTTACATTGTTCATTCTACTCAGATGACAACTGTTGAGTTGAGAACAAAATTAGGTGATACTCGCTGGCTCTTGTTTCAGATCAGACATGAGATGATACTTCTCACTCAGAGGTCTTTCTAGCCCGGTTCCTCAAGGAAACTACAATAAATTTACTATACTAAGCTATTGGTAGGAGATTTCAGGAAACATAACTCTACTGTGAGGAATCCCATGAAATTTTTCAGGAACCCAGATGGAACATGATTGAATCTTCAGAGAAAAAGGAAACTTGTGAGACATTCGAACAATACGCTGATTTCTCACTTGTCTCCAATTTGGAGTAACCAAACGTCCCTTTTTTTCGAATGCTATTTTTTTGAGCCTCTGATGGTAAGTTTAGCGTGAGTTCTGGAAAGAGTTTTTCAACGAGATTCTGTATTATCTCCAACTGGTATCTTTGGATATTACCTTATTTAATTTATGACCTAGTTTAGGTTGTAACCTGAAAACATCTGGGATTTCCTGTAAAAAATTTATCTGTGAGTGAGTAAAAGTTCTTCCAATTCGTACAAGTTCCAGAATCTTTCCATCCCTTTGTCTGCAAAAAACTATACTGAATATCATTGAATGGTTTCGAAGTATTTCAGAAAAATGAGACTACAGTAAGAGACCCCGGGCCATCTGCCAAGAATCCAGATGGAATGTACCTATATAGTAATCAACCTGAAATATTTTAGAAATATTGTCAGAAATCTTTTATGAAAGATTCCAAAAATCTTTCACCAAAGATTCCAGAGATATTTCCAACCACAGACATAGTATTGCCAGGAATCTTTCATGAGATATTTCAGAGATATTTCATGGATGATTCCAGGAATATTCCCGACCGCGGACATAACTATATTCCCGAGAGGTTTCAATGAAATCTTCCAGAGATCTTTCATTGAAAGATTCCTGGAAGATTCTTGGCAATGTTACAGAAACGTTCCAGTGAAATATTTCAATGTAATATTTCTGGAAGATTTCTGCAAGATTCCCTGGAATCTTCCCGTGAAAGCTTCCAGGAAGATTCCCAGCCGCGGACATAACTATATTCCAGGAATATTCCAGAGTAATATTTTTGGAATATTCCAATCTTTCAATGTAATATTCCTGGAATATTCCTGAAAGATTCCCATGCTGTGTGGGCGCTTCAGTGAATGTATAGCGGGAATATTAAATTCTCATCCAAGTCGCAAGATTTATTGTTCGGAATCGAGCAAGAAACCATCAGAGAACATTATCACTATGATTCATCAATTAACGTTGTTCATTAAAATATTTCCTGTCGGGTGCTCGAAACAAGCATGAAAATCAGTGAGATGAAATTCTCCAACTCTTCCTTCTAATTTCATCTCATGAAAAACTCGCAGTTAGTTTTGCATTGATGATTTTAATTTACAGCTTGATGAGGTTAACAAAAATCACACACTTGAGTACGTCCACGTCAAATTCAAACGGTTTCTGCAGCTATTTTCTTAAAATTCCCATACCATTTTTTCCCATCCAATATTTTGACCCAGAACACAGCTATTCAAGAACAAGAATTGACTATAAGTGCTGTTGTTGTTTCATGAGGACATTACCTTTTATGTCGAGCACCGCTCATGGAGCAAATCCTTTTCTCCAAGTATAACGTGCAGGTGGTTGGCATTATTTTGAATAGACATGATGGCTTTGAATTCCTTCATTATGATATTGAGTAGCCTCTCTTAGTTTATAAAATATACATTATCTCTGATTCATCAGATATCCTATCTATGAATCTTTAAAAAAAAGAGTTCATTTTTCATTATTGACTGCATAATTTGATATCATTCGCCAGTTTAATAGCTTCCGCTCAAAGTATATCTAGTTAAGAAAGTTTTCTTAGAGGACCACTACTGTCTAAGCCCTCATTCTCAATATTTAAATAAGATGAATGACTCTAAGTCATTGTAGTATATGATGGTTTCTTGATCAGCCGTTCCAATAAAAATGTTGATACAGCTTATTCAAAATAATTCACCACAAGTGAACTGGAGTGAAGGCTATTTGCAGGAATTGATGATTATTGTTGATCATTGCTTGAAACCTCAAGTGAGTACGTCCATGTCAAATTCAAACGGTTTCTGCAGCTATTTTTTTAAAATTTCCATACCATTTTTTTTCGACATGAGGTACCAAGATAAGATGTTTCCTATAGTTTGTAGGTCAAAAAAAATTTTTTGTCTCAGATAGGCCTGCAAGAGTGATTTTACCGAAAAATCAGAAATTGAGACTATCCTACGGTATTTTGCTCGTAACTTTTGATTGCTTCGACCAATTTGGATTTTCCAAAAGACATTTGAAAGGTGACTTCGAAAACTATCGATTCATCACTAGTAAAACCTCTCCCAGTTGTTTTTTGAACATCCGAAAGCTGAAATACTCAAAAATCACTGTTTGGCTCATAACTCTTTTGACGTATATTTTGATCTTTTTAATTTCATTTTTTTCTATTTGTATAGTAATAAACTACCTGCAAAAAAATTCTCAGCCATTATTTTCACTTTTGGGGCCTCCTAGAGCTGTTTAAGAGCGCAAAACCATCTCAAAAACTCGAAAAATGCGTTTTTACCCCGTTCAACTTTCTCGAGCAACCTCGCAACTAATTCCATTGTGTTTGCAAGACTGTTTCACCTCAGAAATTACTGTTCTGAATATTTTTCTAGTGTAACAGATGCTCAGATTCGTAGAAATTTATTTCAAAAGCAAATTTTTATTCAAAAATTAGCATCTCCTGCGCATGCGTTGTCCTCTACGTCTCTGAAAATATTTTCAATCGATAGCTGGTTCAATTTCCTTCAAAAGAACCTCATGCTGAAGTCAATTTGATGCCATAGAACCGGAGCTACAGCTGTCAAACTGAAAAGAAAGATCTCAGGTATCAAATCCGTGAGCCTGGAGGAAGATTGTCGGTCTCGTCTGCCGGTTGAAGCGTGTATTTCCGCTTCTACTCCATCAAATTAACTTCAACAAGGGGTCATTTCGAAGGAAATTGAGTCAGCTACCGATCTGGATCGTTTTTGAAGCACCAAAATCATTTGCCTGCGCAGAAACTTCACAATCGTCTGATCAGAATCGGAAAAAATTGCTGGCAATGATTCGTTAGATTCGAATTTCTCGTGCATGCAAATGACTTGAGAGCTTCAAAACTAATTTGAATCGGTAGCTGACTCAATTTCCTTCAAAATGACACCTTGTTGAAGTTAATTTGATGGAGTAGAAGCGGAAATACACGCTTCAACCGGCAGACGAGACCGACAATCTTTCTCCAGGCTCACGGATTTGATACCTGAGACATTTCTTTTTAGTTTGACAGCTGTAGCTCCGGTTTTACTGCATGAAAATGACTTCAGCAAGAGGTTTTTTTGAAGGAAATTGAACCAGCTATCGATTGAAAACATTTTTAGAGACGTAGAGGACAACGCATGCGCAGGAGACGCTAATTAATGAATAAAAATTTGCTTTTGAAATAAATTTCTACGAATCTGAGCATCTGTTACACTGAAAAAATACTCAGAACGGTCATTTCTGAGTTAAAACAGTCTTGCAAACACAATGGAATTAGTTGCGAGGTCGCCCGAGAAAGTTGAACGGGGTAAAAACGCATTTTTCGAGTTTTTGAGATGGTTTTGCGCACTTAAACAGCTCTAGGAGGCCCCAAAAGTGAAAATAATGGTTGAAAATTTTTTTGCAGGTAGTTTATTACTGTACAAATCGGAGAAGGGTGGAGTAGAAGAAATAAAAATATACGTCAAGAAACTTATGAGCCAAACCGTGATTTTTGAGTATTCCAGCTTTCGGATGTTCAAAAAACAACTGGAAGAGGTTTTATCAGTGGTCAATCGATAGCTTCTGGAGTCACCTTTCAAATGCCTCTTGGAAAATCCACATTGGTCAGAGCAATCAAAAGTTACGAGCAAAATACCGTAGGATAGTCTCAATTTCTGATTTTTCGGTAAAATCACTCTTGCAGGCCTATCTGAGACAAAAAAATTTTTTTTGACCTACAAACTATAGGAAACATCTTATCTTGGTACCTCATGTCGAAAGAAATGGTATGGAAATTTTAAAAAAATAGCTGCAGAAACCGTTTGAATTTGACATGGACGTACTCACTTGAGGTTTTAAGCAATGATTAACAATAATCATCAATTCCTGCAAATAGCCTTCACTCCAGTTCACTTGTGGTGAATTATTTTGAATAAGCTGTATCAACATTTTTATTGGAACGGCTGATCAAAAAACCATCATATACTACAATGACTTAGAGTCATTTATCTTATTTAAATATTGAGAATGAGGGCTTAGACAGTAGTGGTCCTCTAAGAAAACTTTCTTAACTAGATATACTTTGAGCGGGAGCTATTAAGCTGGCGAATGATATCAAATCATGCAGTCAACAATGAAAAATGAACTCTTTTTTTCAAAGATTCATAGATAGGATATCTGATGAATCAGAGATAATGTTTATTTTATAAACTAAGAGAGGCTACTCAATATCATAATGAAGGAATACAAAGCCATCATGTCTATTCAAAATAATGCCAACCACCTGCACGTTATACTTGGAGAAAATGATTTGCTCCACGAGTGGTGCTCGACATAAAAGGTAATGTCCTCATGAAACAACAACAGCACTTATAGTCAATTCTTGTTCTTGAATAGCTGTGTTCTGGGTCAAAATATTGGATTTCCTCACCACAAGTTGAAAATAGTTGACCGGTCCTACGCCAACTTCCCTGCAAAACATATATTGGCCAGAGAATTCGTGCCATATCATCATTCACACAATATCCAGATCTTTTCATCTCACAGAGGCAACTCATTTTATCCTGGCAAGTATATGATCAGAGATTCAGTTAGATCAAGATCAGAGATTTATAGATTTTCCCCGAGCAAAGCATATGAAAAGAACAGCAAGCACATTCGTAACATGACCTCTACGCATCTAGGAAATGTAACTATTTATGAGGAGAGAAAGGATAATATATGACACTTTTTTTTTTTTTTTTTTTTTTTTTATTAACGCATTATCAACCTCTTTCCGAGGTTATTTTGCGGGACCTACAGTTTAAGGTGGGTTCCGAACCACCGAAGCCACCGAAAAGGCACTTATGAAAATTCACATTGGTGCCGGCCGAGATTCGAACCCCAGCCTTCTGCGTGAGAGGCAAGGACCTTATCCACGAGGCCGCGGTAGCTTCAATATATGACACTTGACGGATTCACAACACTGTCACTGCAGCTTTAATAACCTTATTCTTCTCATGGTCAGACAGGCTGGCTTTGAGAGCCACATGGTTATTCACTATCACTGCAAATATTATCGAATCGCGAGAGAATTTGCTAGCTCCGAATCGGTCCTAAGATTTCGGGAAAATTATTCATTATTAAAACAATCAATTAGAGAATAATTTTGTTGCTCTGTGCGATGGACCGTGTGCGTGGGTGTATATCCTAGTAGGTGTGCTCAGCTGTTCAGCATCGCCAGCGCCTCGGCGCCCGGGAGAAACGCATGCGCAGCTCACCACACCATCTCCATGTCATCAGCCACGAGACTTTTTGGAGAGGATGTACGAATTTTTACTGCGGATACAACAAAGTTTGCAGCAGACGTCTTCTGACACTGGGGCAGAACAGTTTCTGCGGGCATCCGCAGTAAATTACAATAATTAAGCCGCGGGCAAAATCCCGTCCGTCCGGATCCCCCCGAGCAGGGCTGCCAACGTAAAATCGTAAGCAGGGTTGCCAACTTGACGGAAAAAAATATGAGTTGGTATTTTGAGAGCGACAATAGCCCTTATGTGTCGCGAGTGTCTAAGTACTCACTATCTAAGATCATCTAAGATCATCTAAGATCATCTGAGATCATCTAAGATCATCTGAGATCATCTGTGGTCATCTTAAAGTTATCTTTTGATTATCTTTTTATCTTATTGTTATCTTTTGATTATCTTTTTATCTTTTGGTTATCTTATGATTATTTTTAAGTTATTTAGTCGTTTTTTGATTATTTCTACTTTGCTTTTTCGGTTGTTTTTCCTTTTTCGAGTGATTTTTTGATACATTTTTATTTCTTTGGTGTTTAATACAATTGTTTAATACAAAAATCAATCACTCCAATTTAATATTGGAGTGATTGATTTTTTATGTACTATGTAATTTTTTGGAGATGGTATTACTCAATCGTTGTTTAATTTACATGATTTTTTCTGAAACACTTGAGTGATTTACCATGAAAAAAGTTGGTTATTGAATATCTTTTCAACTATGCATTGGGTACTCCTTAGAAGATTTGATAATTATTTAGAAAGATTTTATTAATGAATTTGAATGAATAAATTTCTTCTGTTGCATTATGGAGATTGTTAGATTTTTTGTTATATTGATTTGAGTGTCTTATCATGTTGTGTGTGAAGTGTTGATGGATTAGTTTTGGATTTTTCGCTTCGGTCGCTCTCAGCGGAGTTAATAACTCTTGAGCCATGGCCTAGGCGAGATACCGCAACGTTATCATCAGTGTAAAGTGGGTGTTTCAATAGTGCTATGTGTGATTAGTTGATTGCATTAAAGCCTATATATGTGATGAGTGTGGTGTTGATGAGTTTGTATTGGATTTTTCGCTTCGGTCGCTCTCAGCGGAGTTAATCACTCTTGAGCCATGGCCTAGGCGAGTCACCGCAACGTTCTCATCAGTGTGAATTGAAGTGTTTTAATTATGATTGATGTGATTTTTGGTTTGTTTTGAATCATCAATGGTGTTGTATGAGAGACTGTTAGTGTTCTTCAGTGTAAAATCCATTCTGCAACAATAGTTATTAAAAAGTTTATCATTATCTCTTATTCTATTTTGGTGAGAGTATTGAAAAAAAAGGAAAACTTTGATCTCTGATGACGATTTTAATTGATTGCAAAATCTTCTAAAAGTTATTATCAGGAGAATCTTTTCTCTATTTTGTTCAATTATTGCATGATGAATAATGCAGTCAGAGTATGTGCGTTCGTAGCCCAGAATTTCACGATTCCAAGAGAATGTACAAATCTATGGATGAGTCATTTACTAACAGGGGACCTTCAAGGGTTCTGTGTAGAATGACTCAGATATGTAGGGATTCAATTGGGGCGAAGTTCTTTGATGGGATCCGTCAGTCAGCTAATAAGAACACCGAGTCCCTGGCATTACCTCAGCACTTTTGTGAGGCACCCTACCGCAGGCGATAGTCAAGTACTGGATTCTTCGTATGTGGATGTCAAGTCGATTGATTATTCGGAAAAGTTCTAGTATGAGGCAAGATTATCATTATTGAAAATTCTGTCCTATTGTCATGGTCTTGACTCTAAATTAAGTGTAATTTTGCAATCAATTAATATGGTCGAAATTTGAATATAAATGAATTGAATTTTGTCGAACCTTAGCAAAAATCATTTTATAGTCCTTTTCAAGTGACTTAAAATTATTCGAAAGTTCTTTATAACTAAACCTATGAAATGAATGGAGACGAGAGAGGAGAGACGGGCAAAAGTCCCGTCTCTGTCGAATTTTATTGGATTATTCAATATACATACATTTCTTTACAATTTTCATGAAGTTTTTATAATTTTCCACAAATAGTATAAGAATTTTACATTATCATTCAGAACATTAAATAATCTTCAATGATTTGGAATCACCTGGACTACGTATTTCCTGTTGAGAATCTCCTGTTGACTGAGATTGTCCAATGGGTTAGCGGGATACACTTTCTCTCGGCCTCGGTGGTGCTGTAGAATGAAAAATCATTAAAGCGTATTATTTTTCTACTATAAAACAATTGAAGACGTTTGTGTGTATATGTGTATATATGGGTGTGTGTGTGTGTGTGTGTGTGTGTGTGTGTGTGTGTGTGTGTGTGCAAGTAGATGTGTGTGTGTGTGTATGTGTGTGTGTGTGTGTCAATAGAATTATAAGGGAGGTGTTGTGTATAGGTATTGAATGTTGAAATTAATTGTGTATGTGCGTGTATGGGTGGGTGGGTGAGTGAGTGTGTGTGTGTGTGTTGAAAGATTTATCATAGGCCTATTAATTGATAAAATTATAGATTATATTAATAATCATTGATCATTCAAAAGATCATTCTATTACTTACCAGTGCAGCCTTTGAATATGACCCTTGACTGTTCCAGTGGCAAAGTCATTTTCCTTTAACATCTGAATGATCAGCTGCAATCGGATGTTGGACTGATCTATTGGCTGAAAATAAATAAAATGAAAGTTATATTATTGTTCATAGACCAACTGAATTTGTTTATGTGTTAGTGAATTGTGTGGTAGGTATATTTATATGTGAGTGAATGAGCGTGAATGTATGTGAGTGAGTTCGTGTTTGTGTGTGTGTGTGTGTGTGTGTGTGTGTGTGTGTGTGTGTGTGTGTAACTGTGGATTCATATGAGAGGTTCTACAGAACTTTTGACATTAGGCGTACTGCACGCTATCTCTGAACCTTCAAAAGATTATCAAAGTGTCGGAGTTTATTTGAATAGGTTCCAGGGCCTCGGAATGTGTACTCTATTCGCTGTTCTGTCAAAAGAATCTGTTTATCCACAGCACGGCCCGCAACCCTCATTCTTTGGGTATCTCTTAGCGTACTTGCGCCGTTTTTTGATTTTTTCAGTCTGCTGCAAAAATAACATTGCTCGAAAAATTCTGCCAAAATTCAGTGACATTTTAGGCACCCTATATATTGAGAAAAGATTGGTTTCAGACGCGTGCCTTCAACGTGGCGTTGATAAACAAAAGTCGAAGTCGCGTAACCGTGTTTTCACGAAAAGTTGAGATCTCCCGTACTGAGCTTATAAAAAAAATAACATTCGCGATAGTTACATGATCGAAACGGATTTCAATAGCTTAAAACAACACCAATAATATCCCGTTTGGTTTGGGTGCGTGCGACCAATTGCGTTTAAATGATAGCATCAAGAAGATGGGTCAGTTCATGCGCCCACTCGACTCAAAATGGTCAAATTTCCACGGCACGAGGGGGAGAAGGGGGGCACGCTCCTGGAATGTTTTGCCCATTTTTCTCCACCTATTTTTGAACAATATCCCATAGTTCTCATGTCCTGATATGGAATGTTATTTGAGTGAGAAGCATTACAAGAATTGTATCGAAGGGGTCGATGTGATCGAGCCCGTCTCAGCACTTCTATGAGGTTGCAATCGCTCATATCATCTTGGAAACAGATTAATCACACCAGAGAACCCATTCTACCTTCAAATGCCACCATAGACTTGATTCAGAAAATTTTCAATTGAAGAATTACGGACGAGGCGCCAGATCTTGAGCAGAAGGAATTTCAGAGCTCCGGCTTGTCGTACAGGCTTATCAAACATAGACACAGCATTACGCTGTAGATGTGTATGTTTGTGCTCACCGGTAAACATTGTAGAGAATTTTGGATTACTGTGCAGGGGGGGGGGGCTTGTAGTTATTCGCGCAGCTAGTTGTTTTCTGATTCTGAGCTCTACTATCAATATCGGTTTCGGGCATTTGACGACAACTCTGTGCAAATCGACTATTATAACCATCTTGAAAGGATTTTAAAATTAGATACATGGGAAATAGCTTGCGTGGTGCTAGATCGTCGATTGTGACAGAATATTCAATATTATTGATTCATGGAGAATAGTGAAAACAATGCTCGAGTCAAGAGGGAAAAATCGAGACTTAAACGAGAGGAGCAAGAGGAGCAATTGGAGAAAAAAAAAGAAAAAAAATAGCATTTGCCATGTCTGCTTAAAATATGGAGCACTACCTCGTGATTATCACTACTCTCGCCATCAGCACCACCCATATACTGTCGATCGAAAAACACTCTGGGACCTTAGTATTCAAATATATATATATATATATATATATATATATATATATATATATTACCACGATCCCGAATCATACAAAGACGCGTTGAAATGATTCTAGTTTCCAGAGCCATTTCCCTTGAATACCCCTCGTGGTGTAATAACGAGCTGGCGAGGCAGAAAAATCGTTGCTTTTCAGTCAGAATTACTCAAAAATCTGACCGATAACCACATCTAGCAGTGCGCGAATGATCCGATGGGTTTACATTCGACTGAGAGTAACTAAAAGTCCTTTGGACGTCTGTGAACGTTTCTGGTTGGTACAGAAATAACATTCCCCCAAATTCGTGGGCACGCACTTTTCCACTCCTTTTTGAGGTTCTAGTTACCACTCAAATTGATTCCAGACGCGTGCCATGAAAAAAAAAATTTCATTCTGCAGTAACCCAAATGTCAAAAGTTCTGTAGAACCTCTCATATGAGTGAGTGTATCGAACATTTTATGCATATTGATTAATATTAATTGATCAATTAATTATTGATTGAGTGATCAATAAAGACTCACCATTGCAGCCTCCTATGATGCTCCGGGAATTTCCGAATGATGATGAGTTGAAACTGGAGTTGAGATTGCTCCATACTGTTGGATGCTACAACTTGAATGAAACATTATATAATTATTAAAGTTATATGTTTAAATGTTTGTGTATTCAATTGTTTAGATGGAATTACTCACCTGTGAAGTCCCTCGTGATAGACTTCGATTGATCCCGTATCTCCTGGAGGTTGGCTTCCGAAGTGACTCCTCGATCATCAGGAGCGGCATTGACTTCACCCCACGATGGGTTAAGACAGACTGGCCCTACTCGCCGCTTCAGTTTTATATATACTTTTATCAGCTCCCTCTAACGACTTTCAAGATCGATGTCGCGTGTATCTAAATATCTATTGTATCTTCGTCTATATTATCATCTAAGATTATCTGGTAGTTATCTTTTGATTATCTTTTTATCTCAACGTCATCTTTCGGTTATCTTTTCATCTTTTAGTTATCTTTCCGTTATCTTTGAGTTATCTCATCATTTTCTTTATTATCTTTTATCCTCATTCCGTTAGAATTTCATTTCATGGTCTCCTTTTGAGATAATTTTACGACAACTCAGAGCGGACCATTGAGAATGTCACATATGTAGACAAGTATTTGTATTGAGATGGAAGTCCTTATCAGCTGTGTGCGTCTAGAAATTGAGTCTAGAGCGGAAAAAATTTTTCTTTCAAGTTTTTTTATTACAGATCCTCATCAGTCACGTATAGTTGAAAGGTTTCTTATAATATATAGAAACGTCTTCGATGAATTCTTTCGATGAGTTTTTTTGTGCTTGCGTGCGTGAACCTGTATGGGAAAGTTAATTTTTAAAAGCTTCAGAAGTTTTTTATTAATCAATAGTCTTAGTAGTGAAGAATCCTATTAAAAAACCTACCTTAACAACTTTCTAAAAATTTTAAAATACCTTTAGAAATCGCAAAACTATCGAGTCTCCCAAATAAAGTGATGCCGAGCGAGCGTTAGCGAGCAAGGCAATATCGCTAGTTTTAATTCTTTAGCAGTAAACATTGCTTTCCACGCAGCAATTTTTGATGCTTGTGTGACTGGGCAAAGATTTTGTTGTGGGATCTGCAGAATTTGATGCGGATACTGCAGTTTCTGATGGAAATAAAGTGTGTCCCGCAGGTGCCGCAGATTGCTGCAATTTCTAGTGTCGAATATTTCTCAGTGTAGAAATGTTCAACATTGGAAATGTTCTCCGTCGAATCTTATGTACATTTTTCACGGACTAAAAATGCTGCGGTGATAATCGGCCGAGAATTGGGCATTTTACGGGCATTAGTGTGTAGATATGACAATATTTGACCTAACCTGAAATATCCAAGGGCAGTTTTGAGCCATTAAATGCCCGTGATAAATGTCGTTGGAAGGTGAGCAATCCAGAACATTTTTCGGACATTTAATGGACATTTGACGGATTCATTTTCATGTTGGTGGTCTCATAATCTACAATATCAGTGAGATCGTTTTTCATAGTGTATTTCATCATTCTGACATCGAATTTGAATTTGAATAATCTTTTTTCTTCAGAGTTCTGATGAATCTTTAGAGTTTTGATAAAGTTGAATGCCCAAGCAGTCTTGTGAATTCAAACACATCCAAACACATTCTTGAATTTTAAGAATATTGTCTTGAAAACTTGCTAATGCCATCGGAACTATGTTCAAGAACATTCGATTGAAAATTCAAGAAGAAACTTGAATCTTCAATTGAATGTACATGAAAAAAATTCAAGCACCGGATTGGAAAGAGCTTCAAGAACACTTTTTGAATATTTGAGCAGAAACTTTTCACAGTGTATGTCATCATTGAAAATCAAAAGATATTAGAATTTCTTAATCCCTTCAACTGTAGAGAAGACGAGCTAAACGCCATCCGCTACATTTTTCTCGAGGGCACATCTCAAGTCACTGATTTGAGCCTGCTCCGAGCAACTCGTTTTAAGGCAATGGACAACGGCTCGGACTCTCACGCGGAAGGTTCCGGTTCGATCCCTACTCACGGTGAAATTTAATAATTCTATGAATCCAACAAATATGGATTTTCTCCAATCAATCATATCGTTAAATCCAATTGAAATCATTTGCACCAATTGAAATTGGGTAGATATTTTTTTTTTCTGATGATATTTTGATGCCGAGAAATCACTCATCATTCTCAGTAACATCAATCAGACAGCATTTCAGTAGTCCATTGAATGCCCAAAAGATGTAGAAAAAATGTTCAATAATTCGGAAATGCCCAGAGAATGTCTCAGAAACCGTTACATTAAGTCCGTTTGTAGCCCGTTTCAAATGGGCATGAAATGTCCGGTACTCCATTGGAAACAGACAAAGAATGGGCAGAAAATGTTTGACATTTCTGCCAGGGAAGGACAGCCAAGGTAAGGACATTTTGGCACGAGAAGTGATCTCAAGAGCGTAAATCGAAACGGAATGTTCTTTCCCAATACGTGCCCCATTTTCACGGTGATAGTAGACCGTGAGGAAATTTCTGGACTTTGACATTGCATAGTGTTCGAGAGCCAGTGACCACGGTAAGCACAATTTTTATTTTGTAACGGAAAAGTTGTCCATAAATCATCGCGTGGTAGGCTGTTCACGTAATTCATCATTACGCTGGTGGTGAAATTCTGCTTTTTGGTGTATTAGGAATCAATTACTGCCGTTACAGAGCCGTTTGAAGCGATTCGCTGACCCGGAGTCGAATTATCGAGGAGCATTCGAAAAATTTGCGAAATTCCAGGACAGAATGTCGGCTGTGTTTTGACTAATTTGAAGTAAGACTTGATACTCGATCTGCGCATAATATCACCTTTTCATAACCCCTGGTGGAAAAAACAGCGTAGTACTGCAGTAGTACTACAGTAGTCTACTGTCTGGCTGATCGTACTACTGTAGTAGCTTACTGTCGTACTACTGCAGTAGCCTACTGCAGTAGTACGACCGTAGTCTACTACAGTACTACTGAGCGTACTACTGTCGTACTACTGGATAATAGTACTGAGCTGGATTTCGCTGCTGTGTTTACTTTCTACCCTTGAGATGATAGAGGCAAGGAGAAAAAAATTTGTGCGTCCTGGCGAACGCGCGATAGATGACGGAGTCTTTTAGGTAGAACAACGTTATAGTTTGGTAATCCATCAGAGAGTAGAGAGAAGGTTTGTCAACGATGATGCTGCGTGAGGGTCGAAATGCATCACTAAAATTTGGTAATCTGGAGTATTTAGAATGCTTAATCAACAAACTATTTTACATCGAAATGGTGATCTTCATAATAATGATATCGCTGAGCTCAAGTTTTAATCGTAGAGTCTGGCCGAATAGTTAGAGAGCAAAGAGTCATTCACAAGATCATTCTCAACGTTTTATCTTCGATTCTGAGAACTTTTCTCAGCAAGCAGAGAAAAGGCATCGAGACTTTTCTGCGTTATGCATCATTTGACGTGTAACTCGTTTTCTCCTTCCATGACAAATTGCATTCTCGTCACGCAAAATCCCTAGGAATTTTCTTCAAAACTCCTGAAGATACTCTTCTCTTGAGAAAATTAGAATTGAGCTGATGTTCTAAAACTTCCTCACATGTTGAAAGTAGAGTAAGCTCATGACAAATCTTGGAAAAACTACGATTCTTCACATTCTCCCGAGTTTTGCTCCACGCTTTCCAATCACTTCGTATTTGAATGTATGTAATAATTTAGAAAATTGCGGTAGAAGGTGGAGTCGATTAATTGAAAACGTCTTCATTATGGTCGAGTTACAAATATAATATTCATATTGCTTACCTCGGCTCGGGTGTCAGCTACTACACGAAAACAACTAATGCATTATACTGCCCAATGCGTGTGTATCGCTAGCATGTATGTACGCTCACACACTTAATACCTATACGTGCGTGGCGCTTGCGCAGAGTCGAGGTAACGCTGAGATCGTGCAATAGCTTCGTGTCTACAGAATTTTCAAGCGTGGATTCACGTACCCAGCCGAAAGATGACTCCGTCATCAAAAAATTATAAGAGGGTGAGATCTCTAGATGAGTTTAGGCTCACTCATGAGGAGCACCTTCGTAAAAGACTTGTGCGCTACTTCTTCAAAATGCTTCAAACCCATAACATAACCTACACACGCGACGCGCGCGCCCGCTCTCCCCGCAAACTCACACAGCAGAAGACAAGAGTCGAACTGTCGCGGCCGGACTCATCGTTTTGTTTTGATGAGTCGAAGCAACAATTTAACCGTCTTATGTTGATACATTCTGTCGGATTCTGCCATTTGAGTATCAACGATAGGCCATGGATAACAAAGCCGGTTGTTATTCATGCCGATAAACAACAAAAATGAGGCCCAGATCACGAGCCCCTCATGGGGGCTTGACGCTTATAAGTAACATTTGAGCATAAACTGTGATAGTGAGAATTAGCGCAAGTGGCAGCGGGTCCGCCTCGCACGCGAGAGGCTCGGGATCGCTTCTTGGAAACGAATATTTTTTTTTTCCCCAATTCTGTTTTCGTTTTGCTTTACGCAGGCTTGCACTTTTTTCCTCGGTATCGAATATGTATTCAATCCTCATTTTATTCATTTACAATGTAATTCAAATTTTGACATTCAAGTTTTGAGAGGTTCGACGCGGAAAATACTCGTGTGGGGCATTCAAACCATGTTTGCGAGTGTAGATTCCGACGGAATGAGTATTTCGACTTTGTAAAAGTGTTTACGCTTGGTGAGATTGCCTTATGATATAAAGTAAGAATAATCATTTTTGAGAAGTAATATAATTATTTTGATTGTCATAATAATCTATGATTGAATTGTCAAAATATAACCGCTACAGCATATTTTCTAATTCAGTCATGAATTGATGAGTTACATTATTTTTGATTCATTTGGATTGAATAAATCCAATCTGCATTTATGAAATATTATTCAAAAGTAGGAGTAATTAGTTAATTAATTCAGATATAATATTTGAAGATGTAAAAATAGCCCGTTAATTTTTTATTGCATTGAGAAATATGCTGTAGCGGTGCCTATATTTATCTCAAAAGTTGAATGTCAGAATTTGAATTACATATATAAATGAATAAAATTAGGATTGAATACATATTAGATACCGAGGAAAAAAGTGCAAGTCTGCGTAGAGCAAAACAAAAACAGAATCGGGAAAAAAAGAAAAAAAAAATTCGTTTCTGGGAAGCGATTCCGAGCCGCCCGCGTGCGAGGCGGACCCGTTGCCACTTGCGCTAATTCTCACTATTACAATTTATGCTCAAATGTTACTTATAAGCGTCAAGCCCCCATAAAGGGCTCGTGATCTGGGCCTCATTTTTGTTGTTTATCGGCATGAATAACAACCGGCTTTGTTATCCATGGCCTATCGTTGATACTCAAATGGCAGAATCCGACAGAATGTATCAACATAAGACGGTTAAATTGTTGCTTCGACTCATCAAAACAAAACGATGAGTCCGGCCGCGACAGTTCGACTCTTGTCTTCTGCTGTGTGAGTTTGCGGGGAGAGCGGGCGCGCGCGTCGCGTGTGTAGGTTATGTTATGGGTTTGAAGCATTTTGAAAAAGTAGCGCACAAGTCTTTTACGAAGGTGCTCCTCATGAGTGAGCCTAAACTCATCTAGAGATTTCACCCTTTTATAATTTTTTCTCCTTGCCTCTATCATCTCAAGGGTAGAAAGTAAACACAGCAGCGAAATCCAGCTCAGTACTATTATCCAGTAGTACTGTAGTAGACTACGGTCGTACTACTGCAGTAGGCTACTGCAGTAGTACGACAGTAGAGTACTTCCAGTAGTTTGACTATCCAGTACTGCTACGCTGTTTTTTCCACCAGGGACCCAACTTTTATGTTTGAGTGGTACGGAACCGAGATTGAATGAATATCTCGGTGAACTAAACGATTGAAGTGTGCAACTTCAGTCTAGAACATGCCGCGGTAAGGACATTTTGACGACTTTTGGTGAGCTCAGGACCACATTGAACTTATATCCGCTCCCGGAACTATTCGGACATTTTTATTCCAATAGAATACACTCGATATCATCGTTAGACTCATCCTATTTGGTCATTCAATATGAATGCGAGGTCAGGACATCGAATGCATAAGTTAGCTCAGAATCACCCATGTACTGTACTATACGCAACATTTTGGGGACAATATACTCGTCAATCGTGATAGTGTCGTTTTCCCATAGTTTTTCTCCTGCGAATGAGTATTGATTAGTATCCCATGATATCTCATAGGTTCTCTTCGACTCATAGTCCAAATACTTGTGAGTTGTAAGAAAACATCATGCTTTTTCCAGCAAATTCCATCTTCTGCAGGATCTAAATCCGAGAATCGATGTTCTTCATGCACCCCTCCATAAAATCGATGATCTTCCATACTGTTCATGATCATGAAGACCCTTTTTCCTCATCTTCTGTATCTCAAAGTATCTCATGCTATCTCATCAGTATATAAATCCTCACGGAGTATCGTACAGTCTCATAAGGTATTTCATTATAGGTTCTAAAATTTCCCCCTCAACTTTTCCGAGTGTACCGACGATCGTGGGAGTCATTTCCCAGTTCCTTCTGGAATTCTTAGTCATGAAATAGACGATTTTCCATGTTTCATACAAATTCATTGTATCTCTTAATATATCATTAGTATGGTTTTGTATACTTACGAGATATCATGTGGTACGCATGTGGAACTCATCCAAAAATTTTACCAGGATAGTTTCCGGGATCTTTGAGGATTTTGAATGGTGATCGTGGATGAAAATTGGCGATTTTGCATGTCCTACGGAGAACACCTACGAGCAGTCAGATTGCAGCTTTTTTCCAACTAGTCATTTTTGGTCCAAATCCCGACCCCCGCCGTTTTTACCCTCGAAATACCTAAGTTATCTCATAATCAGACATATCACAGTATCACACAGAGTCCAACAGTATCGTTTGATATGTTGTGGTATCGGTTATGAATACAGAGCATGCCTAGGGTGAGTATCGTTTAGTATCTCATTATTATCAGGCCAAGGATATCAATCAGTATCGTGTAATATCGCAAGCGTATATTCTGCCCAGGAAGTCGCGTATCGTACAGTATTTCTCAGTATCTCACAGAATCCAACAGTATCGTTCAATATCTAGTGGTATCGTATAAGAATGCAGAACATTCCCAGGGTGAGTATCATATAGTTTTTCACTGCATATCGGATGTTGGTTCCATATAAGTATCGGAAGAGATCCCATGCGTATCTGTGGAGGAGTATCGGCCAGAATCTCCCGTGTACGAATGAGTTTGTACTGCAAATATCGTGAAATATCTCATGAGTATCATATGGTATCGCATGGTCGTATGGTATGAGTATCCCATGAGTATCGTGTGGTATCACATGGTCGTATTGTATAAGTATCCCATGAGTATCGTATGGTATCATGGTCGTATCGTATGAACATCGCTTGTATATCGTATGGTATCTCATATAATACGATACCATACGGTAATCATTGAAAAGTTTCACGAGGGGAGTCACATCCATCGAAATTCTCCGGTGCTATTGGAATTCCTTTCTTGTCAAGGCCCAACATTGGCGAGCTTGAACACACATGGGTTTCCCGGCAGTCACAGTTGCCAAAATCATTTGATATTGCGTCATTAATCTTATGACTCCCACGATTGAACCACACTCCATTCAGAATACCGTTAACTGAAGTCTCACGGAGGTATCAAAATGAGATTGCATGTAAATCCCACTTGAATATTTGGAGGGCTTCGATTTCGAGAAAGGAGGGACCCTCTTGAGATTTATCTCACTGTAATATCTGACTTTCTGGGACCCGCAAAAATTATAAGGACCACGAATACGTATCAGGAAATGTGCATAATTGAGAATTCGTTCGAGCTTCTACACGGGGAATTATGATTTTTGGGCTATTTGCGAGTTTTCCCGAGGGAAAAGGACTTGAATCGGGGATTCACATCAAGTTCACACAATATTAACAGATTTTGGCGAATGTGACCTCCATTGATCCCGTGTAAGTTCAAGCTAGCCGGTGTTGGGCCTTGTCAAATAAGGAATTCCAATAGCACCGTAGAATTTCGATGGATCTGACTAGTTTCCGGGACATTTCAGGGCTCTGGACAGTAATCATAGTTTGATACTGGTGATTTTGCATGTCTCATTGATGTAGTCGTATGATTCACTGACGTTGAATTGCAAATAGCATCCTCGAAACGTGGATTCATCTATTCAAACGTGTTATCTGGCATGAAAATGCATGTTTGTCGGAGCAGGAACATCGGGGCGCTATAAATTCTTCCTTCATTCCAAAGTAAGGTGAGTGTACCCAACTTGCCCCCATTAAGCCATTTTCTCAATAACTTTGGCCCATCCCCATATTTTCCAACGTATCTTAGCTCATTTTAAAGCTTGTCTCAAGACCTTCAAAATGAGCTAAGATACGTCCAATTTAGATGGAGTGGAGCCGAGCCGTTTGAATTCTCCCAAAAGGTGATTTTTGAGAGTTTACAAAAGTGTGTACCCAACTTGCACCCATCATTTAAAACAATGTAAATCGGCGATGAAGTGAATAGAATCGCTTTGATCCGTTTTGATCACCGTGCAACGACATTTGTAGCTTTTAACTGGCCCAAGACATCGTTTCCGACCTATTTCGACGTGATAAACACGTTCTGAGTGGTGAAAAAAGCCATACTGCACGCCTTTCCGAGATAACCATATGGGAGCATGTTGGGTACACTCCGATGTCGGCCTTCTTGATTCTCAAACAATCTTTGTGTTTTGTACATAAAATCGCTCCAAATCAGAGTTCTGCAATCCTGAAGAGCGGATTTTGAAGGTCTTGAGATAAGAAATCGAATGCGCTAAGGTACGTCAAGATTGGTCGGATAAAAATAAATTGGCACCGGTTGTAGTTAACGCGATTTCCTCGGTAATTTCTTGCCGTGCAAACACGAAAAATGGAAAACTCACTTTATATTTTCTAGAGAACACAGAAATGATCCGGGGTCGATGAAAACTACGTATTTGCTCATATTTTAACATAACAAACGTGAAAAAAATTGCGGGAAGGTCAACGAGCGCCCATTCCTGAGATCGGCATATGGGGGCAAGTTGGGTACAGAGGCAAGTTGGGTACACTAACCTTACATGGAGGAAGCCAACTTCTCACGCACTTAACATACAGCGTTTTCATTTGAGTTCTTCGGGTAATTCACACGAGAGAGTTAGAGGGCTACTTCCCGACTATTTCTAGTTATATGCCCGAATCTGGTGCCTTTTCTCAGGGAGAATATGGGAATCGAAACTGTGTGTTTTGATGAGACCCTCAAGATCTTATCGTTCATTCGTCCGTTTTCAGCTCAAAATTGCCGAAAAATCCAATAAATATGTTCATTTATGACTTTTGGTCGTTTTTGGGAACCCCCAATTAATTCATGTATGAAGAACCGATGCCAGATGAAAGTTCAGGACAAAATTCACACCTATGGTCCTCTGTAACTCTTCTATTTATCCCACTCCATTCGAAAATCCCCCGACTTCAGCCTGAAAATTACGGATTCCTTATTCTCTAGGTGGTTATCTGGTACCAGCGCATCATTTCCCGTCCATAAATGAATCTATAAGAGTTGTAATTTTTGTTCAAGGACAAATCCTTATTCGAGCCCTTATAGTTCAATGGGCCAATCCTGAGAGAGACGCTAGGAAGTGCATCCCACGTGTATTTTATACGGGATTCCTTTTACCCACCACTAAGAGACGCTGCGGCTAAACGCGGAAAAGAGTGACATGCATATTCAGACACCCAAAACACGCATTCGAGTGCAACCTGGACCTCCAATTCTCCTGAACAGATTTGGCCTTATTTGCAGTAGCTCCTTTGTCCGCTCAATGTTATCGAAATTCTTCGTCCCAACGCGATCCCATTGAGCAGGACCTACTATGGACTCAAGAATTCATTTCAGAATGCTTCTTTCAAATGGACTCAAATATTCATTCTCGCATTCTACTCTCGAAGGGACCTGAGGAGTTACTCCAAATTTCAACTCATGGAAATACTAAAAAACTCAAATAAGCTCTCAACTCTCGAATAGAACCAAAATTGAAATTTCAGAATCGAATTCCCATATAGACTTGAAATGGAGAATTAAAGGATCAATTCTTGGATATAGTCAAGATTCAACACTGAAAATTATTCGCTCCAACTGACCTAAAAGCAGAACTTGCAAGCTTATCTACCCACTTTTGTTCCCGTTATATTCAGACTCTCGAGATGAGTATGGTATGATGAGAGATATTGTAGATTCTCCGTCCTTGATAGTAAATATTAAAGTTGGTGTCTTGTCGATCTTGAAGGACGATGTGGAATGGAATCAATTCCCCGCCATCTTCCAAGATCGACAAGACATCAACTTCAAGATAATTATGGTGGTTCTGATTCTAGATCGATCGAGAAAGTTCTATCCTACATCATAGGTAGTGTCACATTTTGATGATTGTTATGCAATCATAGTCACTACTTTACCATAGACTCATTCATTACCCATGTTTCATGCGTATATTACAAGCATGTAATAAAGGCATGTGCTCCGCGGCAAGCGCTGCTGATGACTGACTCTTCACACATTCATACACTACCACATTCATCACGTGCGCGCGCTGGTAGATCCGGACGAGCATATGTCACATCTCTCCTTTTTGCTTCATCAAAGAGGAAGGGTTGTATTCGTGAAAAGATATTTTTGCTCAATTTTTTCACTGAAATAAATCTTCCATCCTAAAAATCTTCATCCATAGCGAATCGGCTTCCACCATTTTGTGCTTCTCGCCGAAATCTTCCTATTGTACGTCACGATTTTTTCCTCCAGGCTTATCCCTGATCCTTCACCAATTTTACTTTCTGTGTTGTTGTCCATGTCCGTTAGTATGTGTGTCTGTGCAACTTAATTTTCCGTCCACGATTTCTCCTCAGCGTTCTGACCGATCCCCCATCCAAATCTGAATGGGTGGTAGAGCACCATGCATAGATGCGCTGAGAGGATTCATAGATCAGTCTATCAGACAATTCTCGACAAATGACTCTTCGAAAATAAAAATGTCAAAATCTTCCAGAAATTGATTGTTTTATATTCGAATATCTTGTCTCAAAATCAACACATTAGATTTTGCGTCACATAAACAACCATGTTACCATCATTTTTCGTCAATTGGTAAATGTGTGATTTTTATTCACATCTATCTCTCCCAATTGAATCATGAATCTTGTTCCAATGAAAAATAATCATGTACAGTTCTTTTTCCATACAGTTCAACGTAATTCCGTATCAACCAATCGATCAAGGATGTCGAGATAAACATTTTATTAAGTCACCTCAACTCCCTCCATGTAGGTTTTCCAGACATAATTCCTAAAAATTCCTAATAATTTCTTGAAAATTTCAACGTTTTCATTTTCCGACACTTATCAATCGAGAACTGTCCAATAGAATCAGCTATCAATCCTTCCAGCATACTCTGCATGGTGCTCTCCCGCCCACATAAATTTGAGAATTAAGCCCCACAAAAATTCCATAATCCCAAGTTAGAGAGCACTCTCTTCAAAAATTGTATTCAGAGAATCGATGCGCACGGATGCACGTTGAAGCACACGTAAGTGCGTACTTACACTCTGATATCTCAATTACACGCGAGATCGTGTGTAATTGAGATATGATACTTGTGATGAGAAATTTGGTTTCGAAAATAAATGTGCAAGCAGTCAGTTGCAGAATAATTTGCGCCAGTGAAATCCATTTTGTTATGAGGGTCATGACACTAACCATCAGTTTCATCACTTTTTTTTGATTTCCTGAGGTCTGCTATGTAAGCAGTGATATAGCTTCCTATTGAGAGAATATGGGTCTCTTTGTCGTGGGATTTGATCTCTTTAAATTTATCTGCTTTCAAGAAGAACATCATAGAATCTGCGACGAAGAAAATTGACTTGTATGAGAAATTATCATGATATTTTGATATCTTCCTACTGAATCGTGTCAAGTGATAAGACATGAAGAGACTTCCTCTTTTTTATCATTTAAAATTTGAAGATTTGAAGAGGTGCTCACGCTTCCTTGAAACGTATCAATTGATCAAGATTGAAAGGAATTACATAGGCGTCAAAAAGCATAATAAGTATCTCTCGACTACAGAAAACCTTCAACGATAAATCAATAAGAATTCTCTCACACGAACTGACACTAGTCTGGAAAGAATATATGGTCTTCCTAAAATTCATAAGCAAGGTAACCCTCTCAGACCAATAGTTTCTTGTGTTAACATACCTACATATCAGTTCGCCCGCATTATTGATAAGATGCTTGATTCTTGTATCCCAAAGCCTGCCTCATACATGAAAAATAGTAGAGATTTTGTGAACAAACTTGGAGATATTGAGATTCCAGGTGATTCTGAATGTGTGGGTTTTGATGCTGAGTCATTATTAACTAATGTAAGTAAACATCATGTACAGATTGGCTGTTGAAACGAGTTTTGACCTGATTCATAAGAAGTATGGAATCCCTTTATTGGATTTCATGGAGGCAGTAACATTTTTGATGGATAATACCTATTTTCAATCCAATGGTCAATTCTATAAGCAGGTGTATAGTACACCAATGGGATCACCACCATCCCCTAAGTTTGCTGACATGGTAATGGAAGACTTAGAACAAGCATGTTCGTCTAAACTACATCTCAAACTTCTTCTATATGTGAGATATGTAGATGATATTTACATGATCATTCCTAAGAAAGAGATTAATCATAAGCTTGATGTTTTCAACTCTTACGATGAAAGGTTACAATTTACACATGAACTGGAAGTTGATGGTCAACTGAGTTTTCTTGAAGTATTAACAATACGAGAAAGTGATAAAGTAACCTTTGATTGGTATCACAAACCTACTTACTCCGGAAGAATTTGACATTATCATTCACATCATCATATTTCCCAAAAGAGAGCAATGGTCTATAAATTGGTTGATAAAGCTTTATTATTCTCCGATCGAAAGTTCCACAACAAGAATATCAAAGTTGTTAAAAAAATTTTGGAAGAAAATAATTATCCTCCCCAGTTCATCAATCACCATGTCAGCAAACGCATCAATCGTAACTCACAAAATCAATTAGTTTCAAATCAACAAGAGGCAAGCAATTTTACTAACAGAAAGAATGCATTCATGAATATCAGCCTACCATACATTGTTGGTTTTTATGAGATGGTTTCCAAAAAAACTTAGTTGGTACAGTGTCAAGTGTATACCAAGAATTACTAATAATTCAAGTTCCTCAATAGTCAAAGGTAAAGACAAGACTGAAAAATTGAAAAGAAATAATGTTGTTTATAAGGTTTGTTGTAAGAATTGTGAAGCTGTGTACGTGGAAGAGACAAAGAGAACAGTTGCAAAAAGAATGACTGAACATATTGGTGATATTGGGAAATTAGAGGAAAAAACTGTCATAGCTGAACATGCAAGAAATTTAAAACATGAATTCGATTTTGAACAAGTGAAAATATTAGATTCGGAAGTTGATTGGAGAAAAAGAATTGTATCGGAAATGGTTAACATCAGAATTGAGAGATTTTCCATAAATAAGAAGGAGGACAGTGAGAATATCCATCAAGTATACGCTCCAATCTTACGAAGAATGAGTGATAAAGAACAAAAAATCCAAAATAATGGATATCACTCTCATTAGCATCTGTTGTCTCTCTGTATGTATACTGTGGAAGAAGTAGATTTCTGTAATTTTCAATCAAGGGGTTATACCTAGATGTCAACACATACACAATCAATCAATAATAGATCAATGGGATGATCCATCATCACCAGTAACATAAACACTTAGTCATCATGTCGTTTACATCACATCACAGTCAATTCTACCAGACGAAATAGTCTTTGAAAAAATAGTATAAACTTTCTCTCGCAATATGGATCAATCGAAATTTTTTTGTGATAGTGCAATTAGAATAATAGTGATTACCATCGTCACAATGAGGTGAACAAATCTTATTCCTTGGAGGTTATGGCATTGTATGTACAACTCTTCATATTATTCAGAGTGATATTGATATAAATTATTGACTCTTATCTATGAGGATGAGTAAAAAGGAACTTTTTATGAGAGTGAGGTTGAGAAATTAAGGTCAATGAGCATCCACTGATGTGATATAACTGTGTGTTTTAGTTCTTATATTCTATGTGTAATTCATAATTTTTAGACCTGATGAGGGCAGTAAAGTAACTGTCGAAACGTTGTCATGAATAAACACCAATTGACTCGCAAATCAGCTGCAGTATCATTGTAATTGATAAATCAATCAGATTTGAGTCATATTTGTATACTGATTGACCATTGCCAGGAAAATTCTGTGCTTTGAGCTTCTGAATGCATCTATGATTCATTCAATGAATAAAAACTGAATATGAGATCTAGGAGTTCTCATATCTGATTGAAAAGGTCACGAATCAAACTGAGAGTAATTTGGGATAATTTTGAGCAGAAAATATTCTCACCTCGTATAGCTTCCACTTTCTCACCGTCTAACTTAGGCCACCATCTCACCATCTGACTTAGGCTTCTTCCTCTCGACATCTTCATTCTTACTTCTATTTGAAGGCTCTCCTGTGAGTGTTGATTTTCTCAAGGTTTCCAACCCGAACAAGTGGAACGCGAAGTGCCGAGTGAAGTCCCTCGGACAAGTCAATGAAAAAGCGTGAGTCCACTCTTGTTTGGGTATCCTATGATCTCTTCCTACGTGGACCTAGAAGAATCAATTAAATCAGATTAAGAGACAGATAATCGCGAGAGCTAAGAGTTTGAAATTCTATCGCAGTTGTCATGCTCGTCATATTATCGAAACATTAGATATTTCAGTAACTGTCGAGTATTTGAATCGGTCTCGATAGAGATATCAGAAGAAAACTCTAACATGTTTGTGCGAATCAATTACATAAGCACACAATCTTGAAATCACGGAATTGAGATTGAGAAATTAATCTCAACCCAAGTAGATGCATTTTGACCTGAATACTCACCATAAAGTTAGGTCTATCTTCATAACCCACTGCAAGAGTAGAACTGTCTGGATGCGCGGTATTGATATTCGCCTGCTTCAAATCACGCACAATACCTGGGAAAGGTATGATTCGATACGTTCGAAAGACTGCTCATCTTAGGACATTCAGCAGAGCTATTGATGATATTGGGGGGGGGGGGGGGTCCGAGTGACAGGAGTTCTAGCTCTGAGATCGTTTTTTGATCGAACGATTTATATAAAGTAATGATAGAAGGCTAAAGGAAGCCCGGTCGAGTTCAGAGAAGTGTGGACATGATACCGAACAATAGTTGAAACTTCTCGATCACTTCTGTTTGAACGACTGAATTTCTTTCAGCCAAATCCACATAAAGTTCGTCTTTGGTATCCAGTTCCTTCCTCAACTCCTGTATATCTTTTTGTTGCGTTATGATCAATTTATCTTTTTCCCTCAGTTTTGCCTTCAAGCTCGGAGCTCCATCGCTGAATTCCTAAATATTGCGAAAATAGTTGCGTGTAATCCATCATCTGTTATGACTAGTATATACGTAGTATAAGTGTTAATCATTCAAATCATGTTGAGATTTTACAACAATTTTGATTTTATCCGATTTGGAGCATCGTCTTTCTGACAGATTGAATCATTACTCACAAGAACTTACATCAAGTTTCTGCGCAACGTTTCCTCTGAACACATGGAGAGTTTGTGTCATATGAGTAGAACCATTGGAATTTCTAGAGAAAGGCGAGTCTTTTCCAATCCTCGTAGGAGACTGATGAGGATGATGAATTTGTGGCGTCCCAGACGACGCAACAGTTACAATAATATTTCTCAACATGGAGAAATATTATTTTAACTTGATCAGCAGGAATGTGTAAGCAGGTCAAGATGCAATCAGCAAAATTGCCGTAGTCCAAATTACATGTGTTACAAGTGTAACACCCGAGTTACACATATCTTATGAATGGTGTAACACATGTGTTACAAGTGTAACACCCGAGTTACACACATCTTATGAATGGTGTAACACATGTGTTACAAGTGTTACAGTTTCAAAAGTAAGTCAATTTCAAAATCAATTTTAAAGAGGACAGTTTCGAAATTACTTCAAGTCATCAAAATTAGCTCGTGTCCACACGTATAAATTCGAACATCAAAATTAATTCTTCGATTAGTCACTGACTCGATTCAGTTAGTAAAGCTTTGTGAGTCTTTGAGACACGTACCGTTTTGCCCGAGTGTGCCTAGAAAACACACGACAAAGCAAAGTTCGAAAAAGTGCGGACCAATAAGTCAGATTAATTCCGTCAAAAAGTAGACCGACGATACTCGTCTCAGCTGTTCAAGGGCCAGCTCCGAATTCGCTCTTCGTCGAAAAGTAGGCCGACGATACCCGCCTCAGCTGCATAAGGGCCAGCTTCAAATTCGCCCTGCTTATACGTTTCTGCCTTGAAGAATCATCATTCCTTCAAGTAGACTTGTAAGTGCGCCTAGGTTAAGCTATTCAAGTTATATTTAGACGACGAGTTTTTATTTCTGACCAAGATTTTATAACTTGATTTGAATAAAATAGAATCTATCACTTCTGTAATTCTATCTCATTCTTTTCTAAAAGCCATAAGATAACTGGATTTTTATATCTATTTGAAATCAGATAGATTATTTTATTCTTTCAAGTATCCAGTATTATAAGACATTCCAAATCCGAACGCACTTCAATCATTCTTTTGAAATTACAACTTTGATGAACCAATACTTCTCAATTTGAAATATTCATATATATGTTACGTGCAAAGTTCGAAATTGTACACTCCGGGGAGTGCACAACGGTGGTTTGTGCAAAGCCCGGTGGATCGGACTTTGCACAACGCGATTTGTGCAGAATCCGATGCATCGGGCTTTGCACAAGAATTTTCTGTGCAAAGCCCGATGCATCGGACTCTGCACAACTCGCGTTGTGCAAAGCCCGATATGCTGAGTTTAACACAGAAGATCAGTGTGTATTCTGCGATGTATAGAGGTGAGTCGGGAAATTTCTAACACACAATGAGCGACATGAAGAGTCGATTCTTCTTCCAATGTTTACTAATACTCGAGCAAATTGTACTCGATATAGTATGCCAACGGTGCCCTCAAAATCAAAATGAATAATGCTGATTTATTGCTAATTTATTACTAATTTATTACTAATTTATTATGAATGCGTTTCATATGAGAAACGCGTCATGAGAATTAAACAATGAAAGACAATTTTTTCTTACAAGATAAAAATTACAATAGTCTCTGCGAAAATCATCGATCGTCAATTCACACGAGAATAATTATTGAATATAGCGAGATATTTTGAAGATAAAATACTTATAACGCTTGGTAAAAAATTGCTTCCCTAGTTATATTAGCATATTTAGCTTTCACGGGGTTATTAATCTTGTGAAATCCTTCATGTCCCGTTTCAACGTGGATTTTTATCAGAATATCAAAAATTTCTGAATTTTGCACGTAGTATTTTACGTCTTTTTCGTCACTTGCTTTCATTGGCATGATCAATCGTGATGTATCGCCAACAGTCAATACATCGTATCGTGCCAGTCTCCTGTAGTCAAGCGACGATTCATTCCTTTTTATTTTTTGCAGCTAGAACACTTGCGATAAGATTTTGATAGTCCACTGCACTCTTAATCAAACTTTTATTATCCCTCAATATGATTGAGTTGAGTTTAGAATTGAAATCATCCCGAAACGAATCAGCGCTATTTGGATCCATAATTTTGTAACTCAAATAAGTGTCGATGTGATTGGCCTCGCGAGACCGACTGCTGTAAACATGATTTGAATTATTATTATTAGCAATTTCCCGACTCACCTCTATACATCGCAGAATACACACTGATCCTCTGTGTAAAACTCAGCATATCGGGCTTTGCACAACGCGAGTTGTGCAGAGTCCGATCCACCGGGCTTTGCACACACCATCGTTGTGCACTCTCCGGAGTGCACAATTTCGGACTTTGCACGTAACATATATACGCAACCAGAGACCAGCAATATATATATACACACACATCCAGTCGGAAGCCTCAACGCGAAAACAAAGAATAGGTAGGTGCAACTGGGCAGTCCGCCCGTAAGCTGTTCACACGAACTCAAATAATTTATTTGTTACCCCGAGCCCTCTGCTCGGGTCATGACAAATTGTTATGAGGTGATGAATATGTATGCACAGTCAGTATAGTTCTCTCATGAATGGGAACTAGTAGAAAATACTGCAGAGCCAGGAAATAAACTCAATCTTACGTTATCAGGTTTCTTTTGATCATGTGGATGATCAACACTTGATGAAGAAGTTTTCTCTGGTGGCGCACACAGTAAGTGACGAGTTGACTTCGGGGTCTGCTTTGGGGTCTTTGCTCTTCCAGAATCATACATTCTTGTTGGAATGTTCAGCAGATCAACCGACAACTTGTTGCCTGTGTTTCCGGAGCAAGAAGCTCTGGTAGCACAGTCTGAATTGTTGAGTGATGCTGCTCCTTCTTTTTTTCTTCTGCGATTTCTTTTTTAACTTTAGACAAGTCTACTTGTTGTTCCTCTGGCAAAACTCTATCATCGATTATCCTGACTTTTGCAACCTGAGTCATTAAACGCCAAGTATCAGTTTGACAGACAGTGATTGATCTCATGCGTAAGAGAAAAGTCAATTTCTAATCTTTCGCTCATATTTTCTGAGGATTGTGAGAATTTCACTGAATGATCAAGACTATAGATTGCATTAGAAAGTTATTCAAATCTCACATGTATTTATTCATCAGCTATGCTGGAGGATCTAGAAACCAGTAAATATCTCGGATGTAAACTTGAGATCGCCAAAAATATACCAGTTTATCTTGTTAGAATTTTTTTCCACATCTCACTTCAGGCACCCCTGGAATATTGGTTTCATATCTCAACAAAGGCAGAGCCCTCGATCTTTTACTCAGAGATTTTATCAGACGGTATTCGTCATCTGTGAAATTTTACATTATGACGTGTTATATTGCTGCCAGAAATCACTGGAATTGACTCAAAATATGTATTACAAGTACTAAGGTGAGACAAGTTCAACCATTCCTTACGCCGTGCAATAATGAGTGATCAGTTCAAAGAATATTATCGAATTCCGATGCGAAGCTAAAGAAAATCAATGCGTACGGATGTATGTTGAGGTTGAAAGATATCGCGGGTATCAGTTCGGCGGGTGTTCAATCTGGCCGCCAAGTGGCGCTGCATGACTGTTCAGTTACAGTCTCTATAATTTTTGTTGTGTGCCACGCGTCCCACGCGAGCTCACGTGAAATTCAGCAAAATTGAGATTCTGCGATACTACGTGTGATATTTGTTTGGATTTTTTTGGTACCTTGTATCTTGCAAGTATTGCGACAGCTGGACCTCCATCATCTGCGTTGTGACTCGAAAAAATACTTGTTGCTGACCAATCTGCTCCAAAATTTCCTCGTCCAAAATGGCCGCTCAGCAGCCCTCGCAACGCGCGCGCAACGGCAAGCACCCAAAATGGCTTGTGCTCCGATGCTCGTTTGTCCCACGCGCTCAAGCAACAGGTGCACGATCACGCACCTGACTCCTAGTCCAGCTATAACTCATCCAAGGTTTAATATGTCCTCGTCCACGCGCGCTTCCTCCAGGAGGTCTGTCCCCGACACGAATTTCCTATCGCGCGCACGTCTTTCCAAAACGTCTTGTCCACGAGCACACGCCAAAACTCCACTAAATCGCTGCTCCGAATTTCTCCACGCGACGCGGTTGCTGCTCCAGGTCCGCTGATGCAATTTCACAACGCGCGTACGTCACTTGGAGACGTCTTGTCCACGAGAACGCGGTGCACCAACTCACGAGGTCCCCCGGGAGTCCAGTTTGTCCGCGAGCACGACGATTGCCCTCCGCGACGCGCGAGGCTCTTCGCACACCCGACGAGAGAATCTAAGAAAAATAGCAAGACCACTCACCATTTTATGCCATTGTCCGTTGCTTGATTATTTTTCCTTGCTCCGTCCAAACACGAGTCCAATCACAGCAGCTACTACTCGTCCTGGGCTACCGGGACTCCTGGGGGACTCGCAGCTGGGCACGTGTTCCGAATTAAAAGCGCGAGCGCCACTAGTACGTGTGTACTGCACCGGGTCAGATATACAAGTGACACAATGGCCGCTTCATCTTCACCAAAAGCTCGCCTTCGTCTTCACCGAAGAGAAGCTCTCGCAGCGCCAACTGGTGGCTGAGCGCGCCAAATATTCAAGTCCAGTCCACTATACTCGTTCCATGCCGTAGCTCAGATTCTACGAAATTCGCTTCAAGTCCGTCAATTGCAGTATATACGGTCCTGATGCCTCCACCCAGAAAATATTCTGTCCTGCTGACGCGCATGCACCGCTAAAATATGCGTGGAGGCATGGCGCACTCGCGCTCACCGCAACTACATGCTTTCACCTCATATAGCTCTTATACCCGTCCGTATATATCTATATCTAGTCCGTATTGCAGCAGTATATCTATATATACTCGAGGCTGCCCATGGCAAAATGATATGCAGCCCGCATGGCTGCAGTATATCTATATATATGCTGTGCACAGTCCGAGTGCAACTTTTTCATGTGTACATAACCCTAAGTATATGTAGACGTCGTCCGCAAGCCCAAATTCGCCCAGTGGCCGCTGTCCAGGTATCCGTCCGTTGTATTTTCGTGGCCACGACCGCCCGGGTGTGGCCCGGATTTACATGCCCGCAGCGCCGCCGCATCTCGTCCACCGCCAGTCAGCTGTCTGCTCTTGCCACGTGTACCGGCCTGTCCGTCATCGCCGTCTTCCACTGGGTCACCCGGGCCTACCCGCGTCCGTGTGATGGTCACTCGGGTCGTGGGTGACCGCTCCAGGGCCGCATCGATGGTGCGCGGGTGTGCGGTTCAACAAGTGTACGTTGTACACATGTAACAAGTGGTGCATGTGCCACTTAACCTCGTCGCTGCCGGCCTGCGCGCCTACCCGGGCTGCAGCAGATGGGGCACACGCCCGTATGGCCAGCAGCCCGGGCAGGGCGTTCACAACATCACCACGTCCAACTGTGTCCTGCGGCTGCCCACCCGTCGTCACCCCGTCCGTGCATACATTCTCATCGCGGTGTCAAAACACATCAAATTCGTACCCTCGCTCACCCGCGAGCGAGGGCCTCGTCCGTTGCCATCGTCGCCGTCGTCCGCACGCCGGTGTGTACACACTTGCCCCGGGGCATGGTGTCGAGGAGCAGCATGGCCGTGGGGTGTGGGAGGGCCGGTGTTAGGGCCAGACAGGGGTTCGGGGCCCTGGGGGAGCCCTCCGGGCCATTCAACTGTAGAAACCGTTCGTCGACTGCTCACCCGGGGCAGCCTCTTGTGCGGCTACCGCGGCTGTCCGGGGTGTAGAAGGGGCTCCCTACGTGTAGGCATGCCCGCACTGCCTCCGCTGGTCCAGCTCTTTCGTCGCTCGCCGTCGTCGTCCTCTCGAGCCAGCATCTCAACAAAAAAAAAGAAGTATCTGGGGGTTAATACCTATACTTCTGGTTTGCTGGCTCGAGACGGCGACGAGAGATTTTAATAATTTCGGCTGTGACGGCTTGTCCGTCACATTACCCCCCACTAAGGGGGGGGGGGGTCCTCCGGAAGGGAGTGGTCTTGCCGAAAATTAGGTGGCGCATTCTCGCCTCAAGATTCTCTCGTCGCTGCCTCGTCCAAGCAGAATCAAAATCAAAATCGTATGATATATTCATTAATATGGGAATCATCACCCGCTCGCTCTCTCGCACAACCACACTGATGGGAAATTACTCTACTGGCTGTCCTACAACTCTAGGAAAATCGGGAAAACTGTCCTACGGGGAGGGAATAAAGCCGCCCTGGGCCCTACGGTCATGGATCTTATTCATTCATTCAACCTGAACACGGAAAAATAAAATAAAAATCATAGCATCTCACTTCGGTCTGAATCTCACCTCATTTACATCTTACGACGTCTCATCCTGGCTATTCGTCCTGATCCGGTCTATTCCATCTGGCAGGGCCCTACCTAAGTCCCTCTGGCACACGAACCCACGATGATTCGACCTCGATAATCCCGGACGATTGCTTGACTTAAGCACGCAATTCGGAAAAAAAAACTCAAGCGCGACATTCCCAATGTTGTCTATCTCATCGCATTACGTCTGCACCCCGAAATGACAACCACACGTTTCCCCGTCCACGATTGTAGGGCGTCACCCGTCCTTCTCGTCCGCTCTGAGCGATGGCTCAGTCTCATGAGTCAACGTGAAGTCGTCCGGAAGCACCAGCCAACACTCGAATTGCATCCCGCTTGAGACTCCACCGAGTCCGCGGTGATCGACACTAATGGTGATTCTACGATTCGTGATCCCAATAGTCTGCGGTGGGTCTCCAGTACCGAGAGATTGTCGGATTCTCGCTGGTCCTGCGAGATTCTGTCACACAGCCCCTCATGTTCCTTCTGCGCACTGTCGCTGTCGCTCGTACAACTTCGCCAACATCCACTCAGACTCCGTGTGTAATTTTCAACTCAATCGGTTCTTCACAAGTCCCTCAGATCTCACAGATCATTGTTCTACTGGTTGGTAGCTTGTCATACCTTCACAAAGGCTCTCAGGTTTCTCGACCCATGACACTCCAACACGCTCACTTGCCATACCTTCACAAAGGCGTTCAGGTCCCTCGACCCATGGCATTTTAACATTCTCACTTCATTCGCCATACCTTCACCAAGGCGCTCAGGTCACTCGATCCATGGCGTTTCAACATGGTCACTTGCCATACCTTCACAAAGGCGCTCAGGTCCCACGACCCATGGCATTTCAACATACTCTCTAGCCATACCTTCCCAAAGGCGCTCAGTAAACTTGACCCATGGCGTTTCAACATGCTCACTTGCCATACCTTCACAAAGGCGCTCAGGTCCCACGACCCATGGCATTTCAACATTCTCACTCATTCGCCATACCTTCACCAAGGCGCTCAGGTCACTCGATCCATGGCGTTTCAACATTCTCACTTCACAAGACTCACAGTTCCTGAATCGCTAATTTGTTGGACACTTATCACCTCTCAAGCCTTCCACAAGGCCCTAAGGCTTCGTCCATTACCAGCAAATCTCCTATTTGGGCAGGGCTGCAGTGCTTGGTCTATTTTGCAAGCACTCCAATCGATACTTGCAGTCCGGACAAGACTGCAATGTCACACCCTCCTTGTTACACGATTGACATCTCTCCCTCGTTGGAGTTGTGGTTCCAGTCACTGCACTCACTGAGACCGGACACTCTATAGCCGTATGCCCCACAGCAGAGCATTTATAGCACTGTCTAGTTGGGCATTTATTAGCAAAATGACCCGGGTCACTACAGTTATAGCACAGTCCTCTAGTCGTTTGCTCTCCTCTAGCTGCACGGTCCATCTGTGGGCGCAATCGACCGCTGCCTGGTGGACTCCATGATCCATATCCCAAATAGGGGGAAGTATGGGTACCGAGGGTACATCATGGGCCATTGTCCAGCGTCCGGGCTCCAGGTAGTCGGAGGGGCAGGCGGTGGTTGAGTGACTGGGATCGGAGCACTCGGTGGCATGGCAGGCGGGTCGCTAGGCGTCGCTGAGCCAGTTGGCATGGCCTGGTTTTGTCCATTCCTCGCTCCGTTTTTGCCAGTCTGTCCCTTGTTACGACTCTGATTCGTGTTCAGCGTGCTTGGGGCAGGTTTCAGTGCCTCGACCTGTGCTGACTCTGTTTGTTCTACTGCGCCAGCCTCCGTTTTCCCTGATCCACCCCTCTGAGACGCTTGTGCGGGTCCTTGGTATGCTGCTCCGGGCATGCGTGCTTTGTCCCTAAGTGGGGGCGCTGCGTATCGAGCGTCCAAGTCCCGGTCCCTTTCAAACCTCTTTCCATAGTACTGAATATCGTCCAAGTTCCGCACATCTCTTGTGTCCAAATATTTCCGCAATTCTGGCAGTAGATTCCGGCGCACGATTTCAAAAACGTCCCTGTCCCGCGGCGGCCTCTTAAAATGTCCCAGAATGATCTTCACGCACGTCAGATACTTAGCCACTTTCTCGCCTTTCGCTTGAGTCCGATGCAACAGCTCGTCCATTAAGTCCTGGCGGTCCAAGTGACCCACGTATTGAGTCCTAAAAGCGCGCTTAAAATCAGTCCAATCCCTGAACTCGTCCTGGTGAGTCCTATACCAGTGTCGAGCGTCCTTACTAAGGGCTGCTGGCACTGCCGAGAGCATTTCCCTGTCAGACACCGGTAGCATACGCCTACAGTCCTTAAGATTGGCCAAAAAGTCCTCTGGTCCATCTTTCTCACTACCACTAAAGTTGAATTTCATGCTCTGCAGCATCTTGATCACTTGGAACGTCCGTCCCGTTACTTGTCCACCGCGACTACGGGTTGATTCACCGTCCGACGAGTCATAGTCCGAGTCACTGCTACTATCACGTCCGCGGTCCCTATTTTCATTACGTCTGTTCCTACGCGAGTCCCTTGATCCCCGACGCCCGCCTCGGCGCCTTGATCTGTCCGAATCAGACCCAGATCTCCGATCACGTCGTGAGTTTCGCTCGGCTGAGTTGTCCGAAGAGCTGTCCCTATAATTGCTGCGACGATTATCACGCCAGCGGTCCGCGTCTCTCGGTCATTCGCGCCTATCATGACCGTCCCTCGAGCGCCGCTGATCCGCGCGATTCCCCGATTCTCGCTCACGTTCGTTCCCTTGTCCATGAGAGGAATCTCTGCGTCCCCTACTCTCTCGATGATCGTCTCGTCCTCCCTGTGAGTGGGACGGATGATTCTGGCTGCGCCTACTCTCACCAGAGCGATCGCGCTCACGATAGATTTGTTCAGGTCCCGTCCGTTGGATTGAGCAACCCTGAGGGCGTGCTTGTTCCACCCGAGCCGGTTCTGGTCCGCTACGAGGCCCGTGGCTGCCCACCTGGGGTTCGAGGGGCCTCTGGTCCGCGTTCACGTCCCTCACCTGGGGTTGGTGTTGACCGGGAGGCTCTCTGTGTTCAGGCAAGTATGCTGGTCCACTAACCGCAGGGTGGCTTGCAGGCGCATGCTCTGCTTGTCGGGGGCGCGCATCATAAACTTCCACCCGGTCCCTATAGCTACGTCCGCTATCGCTGGAATCATCGCGATACTCCACTCGTCGATCTCTGATGCGTGGGTGCACCGGAGATGGGTCGTCGTCTCTAGAGCGATCACGACGGTCACGTCCATAAACTGAGTCTCCACAGCGCCCGCGACTCGCGCGAGGCTTCGCGCCTTTCAGATCACCATCGTCCCATTCCATCGTTGCGTTCCACCACTGAGACTGTCTGCGAACTGCGTCCAGGGTATTTCCCATAGCTTTTTCCACGTCCCGGTAGTCCGTCGTTAGAAGCCGCGAATACCGAGCCCCAGTTGGTCGCTTTGGGACGTAATTCTCGGAAAGGGGTTGCGAATCACTCTCACTCGTCCGACTCCGCAGGTTTGACATTCCATCATCGCTCTCTGGGCCAAACAACCGACGCTGGTCCGCTACTCTGACCCCAGAGGCATTAGCAACCGATGTACTCATGTGTCTTAGTGTCGACATGGGCTCCGTGGTCCTTGTCCGAGGTGGCATGGGGCCCCCTAGTCCGGGAGTTAGTAACATGTCGTCCGTCCTTGCCCAAGTCCGAGGCTGCTGAACAGCGGTTGTAGCGGGCGCGTCCGGTATAGCTGCTCCCGCTAATATGGCCTGAGACATCGCAGCCATTCGGCTCATCAACTGATACCCTGATGCGGAGATCTGATAAGCCGTCGTAGCAGGCACGATAAACGGTGAGCGGCCTGCAGCTGGCGACGAGATTGGGCGTGGAATACTACTCGTCACTTGGAATGCCGAGCTAGTGGTGGTGCTCGCTGTGCTCACTGTCATTACTGTCGTCGTCAACGGGCTCGTCACATTCGTCAAAGAGGTCACCGGAATCGTGAGAGCGAGAGGCTCCCGCACTTGTCCGTCCGAACTTGGGATACCGTGGATTGAGGCACCCGCAGCTCCCGTAAGCTCCACCGCTTGAGTCGAGTTCATGACCACTGAGCTCCTAGTTTCCGTAGAAGTCACGCGAGCTGAGCTATTCAACGTCGCCGGTGGGCGACGCCAATATTCTGGATGAGCGAACGGGTGTACTCCACCAACTCCGTCGATTTGAGGGTCCCACGGCACGTCCTCGTCCGGAAAACAGTCCCGAATTTCCGATCTAATTAACCGCGATCGAGTCCGTTCTCTAGTCCCTTGCTCGTTCAACCCCTCAGCTTCCAATCGCGCGGTGATCTGCTCACCGGCCAGAGGCCAAATCAATTTGGCCAAATGTAAATACCGTCCGTCCCTCTCTAACAGTCGAATGAGGTCCTGATTCCCACACTTGAGCAGTCCAGGGAACGGTAGTTTCGGTTGCTCGACTACTTTATTCTTTTTGCCCGGAGGTCTACCTCTTTTCATTCTACCCCGTCCGAAACTCCGACAATTCAATCTTCAGTCCAACCTAAACGCATAAAACCGCGTCTCCGTTTTTAATATCTCCACCTGCAACTATTCAGCCCTCTATTGTCCGCGAATAAGTCCGATCCGTCCTCTAAACTCATTCCAAAATGCCCAGAAAAATCTTCACGGATCCTAACTCTCAGCAAGTCAGTCTCGTCCGATTATCTAGTAACCCCAAATTTATGTTCTAGAAAAAATTATCAGAGAACCTAACACTCAAGAATTGAGTCTTGTCCGATTTCCTAGCACCTCCAATTTTATTTCAAAAGCCCCAGAAAAGTCCCTGAGAACCTAATACTCAGCATCTGAGTATTGTCCGTGAAAATTCCCAAATACCTAAGGTCCAAGTCACCACAAAATTACCTAACACCCTGCCAGAGTCCGATAATAGGATTTGGGTAGGATGAAATTCGAAAGAATTTCCTTGTCCGGGGTGCAGGAGTACTTACGTGGAAATGGAACAGGCCAGAATCATTATCATGTCCAAATTATACGTCAAAAAATTATTCAATCATCACACCATGCATTGGGAGGATCGATCTGCAAACATAGGGGCGTCTAGAATTTTTCCAAGTCCGAAAAAATTCACCTAACTGTCCTAATACCTTGGTAAGATGCTATAAAAATAATTCTACGCGAGCGAAAATTCCCGCAAAAAATGATTATAAGCAACTACTCTACTTGTCCTAGGGAGCAGGGCTGCAGGGGGGCTCAAAATATCCACATACGGGGAGATAAATTCACATTCAGTATGATCAGGGTGTGAGAGAGGGCACTACACTACTACTACTACGCGAAGAGCCTCACACGCACGCAAACCCGTCCCAAATTCGCGAAATTCCCGAATCCAATATGTCCGAAAAATTTCCGATCTGTCCAAAATATTCGCGGCGCTTTGCGTCTAGTCCGTAAGAATATTATCTGAATTTTCCAGAAGCCGCAGAGTCCTGTCACGGTCGCCATTTGTGACGTGGTATTTTTACCATCACAACTAATTTATATTCAACGGGACTCCTACCCTAAAACCGCAGGCAATACGCGCGCGAACGGCGAAACGACTTAGGAAAAATTCAGCTACTCCGCAACACGTCCTCAGCACAGCGTGACTTACCGTGCCATCACCTGAAAATGAAGAGAGGGGAGGGAGGGCGCACGCTCATGAATGATAAATCGAATATTCATTACAAAAATGTCTGGCCTATAATCTTTACGTTACTTCTGCGCGGTGATACATAAATCTACATATCTTCAATAACCGACATTTGTCCGAATGACTCGACTATCTGTCCAGGGAAAATATTCATCAATCGCATATATTCTCAAAATGTCTCTATTCCTGAGAAATATAAAACACTTCACAAAAAGGCCATATCACACGGCCCGATCACTCGCGAAATCTACCTGCACTCCGTAGAGTGCAGCTTGTCCGGTCCCTGCTCCAATATTTTTCCCACAATTAATCTGCTCCAAAATTTCCTCGTCCAAAATGGCCGCTCGGCAGCCCTCGCAACGCGCGCGCAACGGCAAGCACCCAAAATGGCTTGTGCTCCGATGCTCGTTTGTCCCACGCGCTCAAGCAACAGGTGCACGATCACGCACCTGACTCCTAGTCCAGCTATAACTCATCCAAGGTTTAATATGTCCTCGTCCACGCGCGCCTCCTCCAGGAGGTCTGTCCCCGACACGAATTTCCTATCGCGCGCACGTCTTTCCAAAACGTCTTGTCCACGAGCACACGCCAAAACTCCACCAAATCGCTGCTCCGAATTTCTCCACGCGACGTGGTTGCTGCTCCGGGTCCGCTGATGCAATTTCACAACGCGCGTACGTCACTTGGAGACGTCTTGTCCACGAGAACGCGGTGCACCAGCTCACGAGGTCCCCCGGGAGTCCAGTTTGTCCGCGGGCACGACGATTGCCCTCCGTGACGCGCGAGGCTCTTCGCACACCCGACGAGAGAATCTAAGAAAAATAGCAAGACCACTCACCGTTTGATGCCATTGTCCGTTGCTTGATTATTTTTCCTTGCTCCGTCCAAACACGAGTCCAATCACAGCAGCTACTACTCGTCCTGGGCTACCGGGACTCCTGGGGGACTCGCGGCTGGGCACGTGTTCCGAATTAAAAGCGCGAATGCGACTAGTACGTGTGTACTGCACCGGGTCAGCTATACAAGTGACACAATGGCCGCTTCATCTTCACCAAAAGCTCGCCTTCGTCTTCACCGAAGAGAAGCTCTCGCAGCGCCAACTGGTGGCTGAGCGCGCCAAATATTCAAGTCCAGTCCACTATACTCGTTCCATGCCGTAGCTCAGATTCTACGAAATTCGCTTCAAGTCCGTCAATTGCAGTATATACGGTCCTGATGCCTCCACCCAGAGAATATTCTGTCCTGCTGACGCGCATGCTTCGCTAAAATACGCGTGGAGGCATTGCGCACTCGCGCTCACCGCAACTCCATGCTTTCACCTCATATAGCTCTTATACCCGTTCGTATATATCTATATCTAGTCCGTATTGCAGCAGTATATCTATATATACTCGAGGCTGCCCATGGCAAAATGATATGCAGCCCGCATGGCTGCAGTATATCTATATATATGCTGTGCACAGTCCGAGTGCAACATTTTCATGTGTACATAATCCTAAGTATATGTAGACGTCGTCCGCAAGCCCAAATTCGCCCAGTGGCCGCTGTCCAGGTATCCGTCCGTTGTATTTTCGTGGCCACGACCGCCCGGGTGTGGCCCGGATTTACATGCCCGCAGCGCCACCGCATCTCGTCCACCGCCAGTCAGCTGTCTGCTCTTGCCGCGTGTACCGGCCTGTCCGTCATCGCCGTCTTCCGCTGGGTCACCCGGGCCTACCCGCGTCCGTGTTATGGTCACTCGGGTCGTGGGTGACCGCTCCAGGGCCGCATCGATGGTGCGCGGGTGTGCGGTTCACCAAGTGTACGTTGTACACATGTAACAAGTGGTGCATGTGCCACTTAACCTCGTCGCTGCCGGCCTGCGCGCCTACCCGGGCTGCAGCAGATGGGGCACACGCCCGTATGGCCAGCAGCCCGGGTAGGGCGTTCACAACATTACCACGTCCAACTGTGTCCTGCGGCTGCCCACCCGTCGTCGCCCCGTCCGTGCATACATTCTCATCGCGGTGTCAAAACACATCAAATTCGTACCCTCGCTCACCCGCGAGCGAGGGCCTCGTCCGTTGCCATCGTCGCCGTCGTCCGCACGCCGGTGTGTACACACTTGCCCCGGGGCACGGTGTCGAGGAGCAGCATGTCCGTGGGGTGTGGGAGGACCGGTGTTAGGGCCAGACAGGGGTTCGGGGCCCTGGGAGAGCCCTCCGGGCCACCCAACTGTAGAAACCGCGTCCCGTCGACTGCTCACCCGGGGCAGCCTCTTGTGCGGCTACCGCGGCTGTTCGGGGTGTAGAAGGGGCTGCCTACGTGTAGGCATGCCCGCACTGCCTCCGCTGGTCCAGCTCTCTCGTCGCTCGCCGTCGTCGTCCTCTCGAGCCAGCATCTCAACAAAAAAAAGAAGTATCTGGGGGTTAATACCTATACTTCTGGTTTGCTGGCTCGAGACGGTGACGAGAGATTTTAATAATTTCGGCTGTGACGGCTTGTCCGTCACATGTTTTGCAAAGTGTTGGTGTATACACGCCAATCAGCATAGGACGATGTTTGATCAGCGTACCAAACCTCGACAAATAATGATCTCAGTTGAGATTGATTGAGAAACAATAGCATCGACGAATTCTGTATTACCAGCTGCTCATGAATCATCAGTTTCTGCATGATCAATCGCATAAGCAAATGTTGATTCTTCCAACCTCAAAACGCAAATAGGTTATGACTGTCCTGACCAAAATACCACAAACAAAACAACCTAGGAACCACAGTCCAATATATAATCATATTGATGCGAGATGTGAGGTAGCACTGGCTTATTGATGTATAGCTAATCTGCACTATGCTGCCAAAATTTATCGGACAGCACTTTTATACAAGAAACTATTGAGTCGTGGCATCTGCACAAATGCTTCAGTTATGCAGCAGTAGAAGATCATTTTATGCCTTAGCAGCGAATGTCTGATAATAGGCATCTTGCATTTTTTTTGACCCCCCCAAAAAAGGTTTGGCAAATTCGAGCGAATCGAGACGAGTAAGGTGCAATTGGAAAGGGATTCCCTTAAATTGTTTACAATTTGCATAAACTGTTTGAAAGTCAGACAATTGTGTCACACAGTGCAAGTCATCCTACTGTCAAACAATTTGCAGAAGACAAAGAAAATTTTTGGAATTTTTTCTTTAATTGCACAAAATTTGTCTTGATTTTCTCGAATTTGCCAAACCTTTCTCCGGAGGGATCAAAATAATTGCAAGACGCCATACAATACCGGTAGTCGACGACTTTGTCGGAGTGACGTCACACAGCGCAAGTCATCAGACTTTCAAACAATTTGCGCGAGGTGAAAGAAATTTTTGGGGATTTTTTTTCCAATTGCAACCTACCTATCTCGATTTGCTCGAATTTGCCATACCTTTCTTCAAAAAAATGCAAGATGCCTATTGCCGAGTATTGAATGTGATTGATGTTGCAAAGATCTGACTGGAAATTTGGCATATCAGCAGAGGTTCAACAATTCTTCTCCTGGTTATTGAAGAGAGATACAAACTGCACAATGTTTGGTAGCGCTGAGAGTTTCCAACAGAAACCCGACCAAGCATTAGATGTGCTGCTGATGTCAGTAGTAAGTACATGAAACAAATTTGGAAATGATTGAGATGACATCAAGAAACACTTCACTTGTGTCAATAATCTCTTCAAAAGGTCAACTCAGCTCATCACACTGTTAGAACTTGGATGTGGTTATTTCGGAGAACTGACTCATCATGGAGAAGAATCATTGCATACGCCTCTCGAACTGATACTCAGCGAAGCCATTCAGTATAACGCATTAAAGTTGAATATCGATGACTGAAAGAGGTATTGTATACTAACTCTTCTTCTCGCAAACAACGCCAACAGCTTCATTGCCATTCACTTCCATTTTATACTTCTTGGAGGTGCTATATTTTGCTGCAGAAAAGTTTTCTATGTCCTTTGAGAGAATAACATATTCGTTCCCATAATGTTGATCAATAACCTCTCGTATTTTTGCAAAAGCCATCTCTGGATTCTTCTGAAACTACAGTAATACATGTTTTCATCGAAATCAAATTTTGAAATGAATTGTGACCACACGCTATTGAATAAATATTGATTAACTTACCTCCCTCACTCGACTGGGAATTCAATTTCTCAAAGAATGTTGGTTCATCAGCAACTTCGTTGAACCTCAAAATCCATTTTTCAAGATAGGTTAAGGTAACCTACTAATAAACAAGTTTTTCACAAATAAACAACCATGTTCACAGCGCAAAATTTTGAAAAGCTCGATCGATATTCAAATTTCATAAACACGTGCAGAAACTAGAGAAGAGCCGTTGTTCTCAATAATTAAGAATGAGTGAAAGAAAGCGAGGATTTCACGATGAGCACGAACTCCCCCTGTACCATAAAAGAACTCGAAAAAAGTTTGACGAGAAAATGGAAGAAGGTAATTACTGTTTTGCAACTCATGATAGATATATGCCTCATTTCTCTCACAATATTTTCATGATTAGTTATCTACATACTCATTGGATTTTGCCATTGCTTTATCAAATGAAGTAAATGGACTTTTCCAAGATGAAGCATCTACTCTTCGTATCCATTCCAGGTCGCAGAGTTTTGAACGAACTAGCAAAAAATAGATTCAACGACACTCAAGATTTATGTGATCAACCTGCACCCGATTCTGGCGACACTCTGCTTCTGCAGGGTGAGTTACAACTGGATAACCCATGTATATTCTGGAAAACTTATAAACTACGATAAAAATGAATTTTTTCGACAAATAAAATCGTGATCAGTTTGCAACTACCTCTTGCTATATGCATATTTATATATTCATGGTGATAAGCGGGTAATTTCTCGCAGATTTAGAACCAAAAGATGAAGCTCTGCTGGTGGCCGCAGCTACTTATGATGAGGCTCACATGTGGCTCACGGGTTCCCCCCTCGCCTTTCCCCGCCACTTGACGATGCACCAGCCACAGCCGGTGCACCGTCAGCATCTTTGACGGAATCTTGCCGGCACCCCTTCCAGAAGCGCGATGTCGCGTCGCGGATCCATCATTGCGGACGACGGGCCTCGCCGCGGCAGACCGCTCAGACCAACCTAACGATTAGGACACTCTCTCTCACCTCGATATCATCAAAGTTCACAATCCAATATATCTCGTGTTCTTTCTGGAAACACAGATCCCACGTCACATCTCTTCTGGTGCTAGGTGTGGGGTACCGCATCACTATTCGCGACTCGGTGCATTTGTAAATAGATGAAATGAATTGAGAATTAATTAATGAGGAAGAAAAGAGTAGTTGTTGGGTGTCGCAATAGATGGCAGACCAGCTCCGTGAGAGACTGGGTGACCATGCGAAGTGATGTATGGTAATGGCGCGCCCTGTTTGTGGGACTTATCCGCGCATACTGACCACTCCTTCATAATGATAAGGAAGACACCGACACGGGTGGAGACACTCGTAGATCCCCGACCCCCTTCGGGTGTGACGTATGTCACTACGCGCCGAGCCTCGAATGAGTGCAACGCGGGCATCTTCGGATTCTGTCTCTGGAGGTGTAAGTCGATGAGACGACGGAAGGATAGGCGGTCGTGGTCCAGTCGTTCGGACGCTTGGTATCCGGGACACATGGATTTCGCGAAGTCGAAGGTCCTGGGTTCGAATCTCCGCGGTTTCCATGTGAAATCGATCGCTTACTTTTTCACGAGTTTATCGGCTTCCCATAATTTCCCACGTGACAATGCTATGTGCTTCAACAAATCCAAAGATAAGCATGAATCACAGAACTTCCATTAACTAAATGAAGACACGCAAGTTTTGGACGAAGAGTGTCAGTTGCGTTACGGTAAGATATTCAAACATCGTTGTTTGCTTGGTAACCAATCTTTGATTGTTGCTTCCAAAAGACCGATTTTTCATTTCAAATGATACCGAGGCGATTTCACACTTGATAATAGCACGCTAGTATACAACATAAGACTAATACTCTCGAAACTTAAAAGTTGTACCATGATGCTCATAGCATCATCTTACAACTTTCAAATTGATTATGCTGGGTGTATCAATGAAACCCTCCACTCAAATTGATAGCATTTTGAAATGGCAAAGCGAGATTGAAAAATTATACTAAGCAGAAAAGGTCGTGTCAAGTCAATCGGTAGTTCGTGATTTTTGGTAAAAGCTGCCTATTACAATTGGTACAGAGGAAACAGACGCTTTTGTTACATAATAGGACAGGAAGGGAGATATCGCAATTCATCTATAAACGAGAGGTTCTCTCCCAAGACAGGGATAAATTGTATGTCAATGTTCTTCATGAAAATTTTTATTCGATTCTTAGTGAAATGATTCATGTCAGAGCTGGGAAATTTTCTGTTGTCTTATTTCCGGTGTCTCCTGGAGGTATTTATCTATGATTCTCCTGCCATATTTGAGAATTTGGAATCGAAATTCTCAGGATTATTCCGAAACTTTAAAAATTGATCGCATCGAAATTTCATACGAGGTCTTTGTTTGAGGGCTCAAGAATTATCTTATTTCAGATTCCTCAATTCGCTGGTAGTTATTGCAAAAATCAGACTTCTAGATTCACATTTTGGTTTCTCCATCTGTTAACCTGCGAACTATGATTGCACGCCAGGTAAACGTCAGTAGATACACTATCGATCAAAAGTTTGTGCACAACTCAGAAAAAAATTTCGATTTTTCTCACTCGAATGCTCGGATCTCCTTGGTCCAAAATAACTCTAGTTGGGCTCATTTGGTAGCTTTTTCCAAGCATTTTGAGAGCTATTTCGTATTTTCTCTGCGCAGCTCGATAGATTTTCGCAAATCCCATCTGAAGCCTTGTAGAATCTCATAAAAATCGTGTCATTATGCAAACCTCCGCAAGTCTGGCGGGAATTCATGGATTCAGATCATTCGAAAAGCATCTGGAAGTGAAGGTCAAGAGCTACAAAATCCGTTCTTGAAAAGTATTCTAGCTTGTTTCTGGTCCAAGCTGTGACTGATTTAGTAAGGGAAGATTTTTCTCGAAGAAAAGTCTGTGACGCCATAGGTGATTGCCCTTGTTGGTCAATCACTCTGTCGTCGGTTCCGCAACACCGATCGCTCGATGCATACCGCGAGGAATGCAGTCGAGTGAGCCAAATCGAATTTTTTTTTCAGTTGTGCACAAACTTTTGACCGGTAGTGTACATACCGATGGCCCCTCCGGAAACTAGCACATTTTAGAGCTTTTCAGTCAGGTACTCAAGCCCTTTCTCCAAATCCTGTTGGGCCGAGCAAAACATTAAGAACAGTTACGCCCTTTTAATATCTCATCATAGCAGTTACGCCCTTTCAACATTCTATCATTGCACTTACGCGCTTTTGTCGTACAGATGGAAGGGCGTAATGGCGGTTACGCCCTTCTATCTGCCAGACGGTTTCTGGGGTCTTACGGAAAACGGATTTCGGGGGGTGGTACATCTTGGTATAGGGGCTCAAAAAAGCGATGTCCGGAAAAAGGCATAATGGCGGTTACGCCCTTTTTCCACCCACCCCCTCAATTGTTTTTCTACCCAGGGCAATTCTTTCCCCTCAAAGTTCAACATAATTCCGTATCAACCAATGGATCAAGGATCGCCAGATGAACATTTTATTAGGTCACCTCAACTCCCCTTATGAAGTTTTTCTAGACATAAATCCTGAAGATTCCTAATAATCCCTTGAAAATTTCAACGTTTTGATTTTCTGACACTCTTTGACCGAGAACTGTTCAATTGATTGAGCTATGAACCCTCCCAGTACATCTTCGCATGGTGCTCTACCACCCACATGAATTTGAGAAAGATCGGTCGAGAGGCTGAGGAAAAACCGTGTACAAAGAATCATAGAATTTATTCCATGACAACAGATTTCCCACAAACTTTACCATTCAGATCATTTGTTTATTCTAGAAATCACTATTTATACTCAATCAGCTTTCACCATTCTGTTCGGCTCACCGATACCTCTCTATTGTCAGTCACGTTTCTTCCTCCAGGATCATCCCTGGTCCTCTACCAATGAAACTATCTCTGTCGATGTGCATGTCCGTCAGTATCTGTCAATACACCTGTTATTTTCGTCAACCGTTTTTCCTTAGCCTTCCGACCAATCTTTCTCGAATTCATGTGGGTGGTAGAGCACCACGCGGAGAAGTGCTGAAGGGGTACATAGCTCAATCTATTGAACAATTCTCGGAAAATGTCAAAATCTTCCAAAAATCGATTATTTCATATATAAGTATCTTTTCCCAAAATCAACACATTTTCCCACCATTTTCCGTCAATTGGTTAGTGTGTAATTTTCATTCACACCTATCTCTACCAATAAATCATGAAACTTCTATCAATGAGACACGATTGGTGAATTTGATGAGTAATTTCAAAATTATAGTCTATGAGTCTACAACGGTGAGCACATTTCGACGTGAGGGAGCGGCTAAATGATATTCTGCGAATATCATTTAGCAGCGTATTTGGAATGAAATCACTCATTTAGATAGAGTGGCTTCCTTGTTTCTCGGCCACCTCTTGTGATTATTCGACTAGCCTCTGAGCTTTGGCTTATATTCTCCTGGCCATTGGCGACCTGCGTATTGCCTACAACGTTTTATTGGCCCATCTCTGCACCTTGAATATTGGCTTCAGTAGTCTTACCTAGCAAGCTCTGAAACTTCAGATCGTCATAGTCACTATTTGGTTTAAAGGACCCCGCTCCGAGAGATAGGATTTTGGCTTTCGGTGAATTTTGACGGGGAAGGAATATGTTGTCCAACACAAAGTTCTAAACAAGAAGTTCAATGGGCTCGAAGTCGGAAGATGGCTAGTTTTTTGAGTATAAATCAAAAAAATACCAATAAATGGGAGGTTATGAGGTTATCTAGAACAACAACAAAGGCTTGTCTGTAGCGTTTGAATTTGAATTGAAAATGTACAATTTGAGTGTGATGTAGCTGAAAGGTCATCACTTTGGTAATTGAAACATTTTATCTGAAACCTTCGATGCAAAAAGCAAATAAATGCATGCAAAAAAAGTGATAATGCGCGATTGACAAAGAAATCATAACGGCTTGTATTCTCAACAATTACATTTCATTTCAATCAATGTAGCAGCTAACGCTGGAGCTGGATCATAAAGCTGTGCTGACTCAATGCAACGAGTACATGATCTTGAGAGCCCAGATATGGGGCGGGAGCGGCCTTTCGACATCAACATCATCGCATAGCATGAGGCTCGCGCTTTGAATAGTTGATAAAAGGTGCCCGATAGTGCATGGCTGCAATCAAATTATATGGAATGAATCAAAATTAATCTTGGATCGCGTGAGACTAGTGTCTGCCAAATATTTCGTGGATATGGAGATCGAATCTCATATTGCCCTATCTCGAGATCATATCGCGTAAGAGGCTGCGGGGTCAAGAGCAAGCGACTATCAAAATCGAGCTCGGAAAGTTGAGTGAAGGGTGTTTTTGAGGTATTTCGAGGTCGCTGAACACGAATATGACATTGCCTTGCCTCCTAATCGTGTTGCGTGGGCGGCTGCGGGCGACCGAGATCGAAGCTCGATACTTGAGTAAGGGTGTTTTTGGGGTATTTTGGGATCGCTAAGCACGGATTTGAGATCGTCCAGCCTCCAAACCATGTTGCACGGGTGGTTGGGGGGGGGGGGGGGTCGAGTAGAGGCACAAATTGACCAAGATTGGAGTTTGAGAGTTGAGTAGGGGTGGTTTTTGGAGTATTTTGGCATCGCTAAGCACGTATTTGAGATTGCACAGCTCCCGAATCGTGTTGAATGGGTGGCTTCAAGAGCAAGGTCGTGTGTTGAACTAGATAAAACTGGAAGAGCCGGCGGGGGGGGGGGTCCTTGAAATTTCGAGATCACTGGACACAAATCCCAGATCACCCAGCCTCAGAAGCGTTTTGGGTGGGCGGCTGTGATGGTGAATTCGATGTTGTTTTCTGACAATGATCATATCCTGAGATAGAATCTGACCAGGATTGTAAGCCGAATTAAGGCATCGGGACCAGACCACGAGCGTACGCCAAGTATCTTCATTGACCGAGGGGTCGAGCGATATCCTGTTGATCGGAATTCCGATTCACTAGGTATGTGATCACAATTTTCGATCACGGAATAGGCCACAAATAGTTTCAGGCGTGAATCTGCGAGAGAGTGGTGACTGCAAGGAGATTCGAGAGCTGAATCTCTATGCTGGCCAATTTCCCAGGCGGAGTCTCATCTCATCATGCGCGAAGCATGACCACTTCACAACGACCATGACCAGAGCGTGATGTGATAGCAGCGGGATTGGGTAATGACTTAGGGAGTGTGATACTGAAATCTCAGCTCTATAACCGGAAATCTTAAAAAGCAGTCGATTCTCATATATTGACGGGCGTAAATCACGCATACCACGAGCCTAAGCCAACTGTGTTTGTGGGATGGAGCACCGTGCAATATCCTAGGGATTCGAACTCTGATCCTCTAGCTATGTGATCATTGTTGGGGTAAGGTGATCAAGGCGGGAACCTCAGAGCCCATTCTACGAGGGTTTGTCGTGATTTTGTAGGATGTGGAAGCGTGCGAGGTGTTTCAAATAACAAGTCACTATTTTTACTTAAAATCACTTAGCAGTATATCCTGCAATAAAATGTGTCACATATATGGCACAGAAAAGAGACCCGGAGATCGCGTACGGCACTTATGTTTAATCAAAAAATGGAAAGTGAGAAAAATGATTGAGTCGCGGGGCGCGCACCGGCGCTTAGATATCATGCGGAGACGTGGAAGCTGCTTACAACGTGCAGCTCCGCTAGCGAAGGCTAACTGCCGCAGCCCGAGCGATTCGAGCAGTTCGTCGCCCAGGATCTCGGTCACCTCATACAAACGGTTTATTTGAACCGACCAATTGACACATAGCGAATAGATTATTCGATTTCGAGGAGAACGAAGGGGTAATAAGTAAATGACCGAGGCTTAGGCGCCGAGCTGCTCGAAAGCTCTCGAATGCTCATTTTTACGCGAACATTCCGCCCCCTTTGCTTGACTTAGTCAAGCAAGACTAGACAGTACTTCACATTAGTTTCGAAATTCAAAGTGGGGGGTGGGGGTGCGACTGAGAAATATGAGCAATCGAGTAACTCTTCGAATGTCAAAAATTGAACATATGAAAAAAATCAACTGATTTGGAATTCATCAAGAAATAGGAAAATTGTACAATAAAAATACAACTAAGTTAACAGTTTGAAAATGAATCTGATCCACAATCGAATTTGAAGGGTCACTTCAGAATTCCTTAAAGGACAAATCAACATAGATCTTTAAATTGGAATTGTGACCAAGCTCAAATCAAAAAACTCAGAAATGAACGAAATTGCTCGGCTCGCCTTGAGCTCAAAATTCAAAATTAGTACTACTCCCAATCGGTGGATTCGTGACGTAGTCACAATTGATTATGCGCATAGCGCAGTTAAACGGAAGGACAAAAAGTTCAATAATGAAAGATCGCATTCCTAAATCACTCTAAGTTTTCCAAAAAAATATCGCGAAGAAGGATGGCTCAGGTTCCCCTACTAATCTTCCGGTTTTCGGGTTTCCAGGCCGGCACTGAGATCTGAATAATACGTGATTCTACAGGAAATGCGATCAATTGAGAAAACTACACAAGTGCAAAATTCGCAAACGTGCCACCAACGGAGTGTAATCGGAGCGAGGAAAGGTGTCTGTAGATGTTGGGTGTCGCGAGATTCAGTTGTCATCATCTCATTGTTCTTGCTGCATCATGGCTGGACGTTCTTCATCATCTTGCTGAATCGGTGGCAATTTGACAAGCTTGCAAAGCGCTCGTCGGTAGGTGGATGTTGCGGTTTTGAGGTCGACCACTCTGACTAGGCCGTCTTCCCCAGGATGAAGAGCGGTGACTCGAGCAAGCGGCCATTTCGTTGGTGGAGTTAACTCATCCTTCATGAGCACAAGGTCACCTACTCTCAGGTGGTCTTGAGCGTCGTGCCATTTTCCTCGTTGTTGGTATAGGCTCATGACTTCCTTCCTCCATCGTGCCCAAAAATGGTTCCTCATATTTTGTATCAAGCGCCATCTAGAAATATGAGACTTTGTGAGGTCCTGATCATCAAGCGGCTCAGGAATAGCCGACATGGCTCTACCAGTGACAAAATGACCAGGTGTTAAGGCAACGAGATCATCACCATTCAGGCTAACTGGGCACATGGGGCGTGAGTTTAGGCAAGCTTCGATTTGAGATGTTAACGTGGAAAAGTCTTCAAAGGTCAAGATTGGATCACCCGCAATCCGTTTGAGATGATATTTGAAACTCTTGACCACAGCTCTCCACAGTCCACCGAAATGTGGAGCTCTAGGTGGTGAAAAGTGCCATTTGATTTCGTCTTCGGCAAGCAAGGATGCTACTTCTTTCGAGAACGATGATGCTTCGCTGAACATTTGTTCAAGCTCGCGGCTTGCTCCGGTGAAGTTCTTGGCATTGTCACAATATATGTCTGACACACGACGTCTTCTTGACTTAAACCGACGAACAGCAGCAAGAAAAGCAAGTGTAGTGAGATCCGATACAACCTCAATGTGATTCGCCTTCGTGAACGAATATTGCGAAATAACCTTTCACCGATTTAGCACCTCGAGCACGCGAAAACAAGACGTGGATTGGTCCTGCAAAGTCTACCCCAACTGCTTCAAAGGCCATGCGAGGCGTGACCCGAACAGCTGGCAAAGAAGCCATCTGCTGAAGCAACGGTCGAGCGCCAAAGCGCGCACAACGAAGACACAACCTGTAGACACCTTGAACCAGTCTGACGATACGTGGAATCCACGCCCAACGAAATAGTTCACTGATCATGAGCTGAACACCACCTTGCAAGGTGTCTCGATGCAATTCCTCCACCAATCGACGAATGAAATTACTACGCGCTGACAAGATGATAGGATGTCTTTCTGCATACGATATTTCAGCATTCTGCAATCGACCGCCTACTCTGAGGAGTCCTTGAGGACACAAAAATGGCGCAAGACCACGTAGCTCGCTTTTGATCGGTAACGGACGTTTACTCTCGAGAGCGTCCATTTCATCTGCATAGTAACGTCTTTGTACGGCTTTGAAGATTGCGAATTTTGCAGCACGACGTTCTTCGCGTGTGAGAAATGGAGTAATCCGATCACGTTTCTCTCGAGCAGCATTGAATTTCCACCGATAGATGAATGCAACAATTCGAATGCGTTTGGAAAATGACGACCATTTTTCCAGTGGCTCTAATACGTCAGGATCCATATTGTTGTCTTTACAAACCGCTACGTTCACGCAGACCTCCAAATTATCTTGCGACTCGGGGCTAGATCGCGACGGCCATTGAGAAGAATCTTTAGTGACCCAATGCGGCCCGTACCACCACAACTCAGAATTTTTCAATTCCTGTACAGTTTTCCCCCGGGTTGCGAGGTCTGCGGGATTTTCATCCGTTGGAACATGATTCCATTTTGCTGAAGGCAATGATTGTTGAATTTTGCTGACTGTATTTGCGATAAAAGTTTCCCATCGTGATGGTAGTCCGGATATCCAGTCAAGTGCTACTTTCGAATCCGACCAACAAAAAATTGCTGATGCACGATGCTGAAGTTGAGGCTCTATGTTTTTTATTAATTGTACAAGTAATAGTGCTGCACACAGCTCAAGACGTGGTGAAGATTGAGTTTTTATCGGAGCTACTCTATTCTTCGACATGAACAAGGATGATGATCTCCCAGGAACTACCAAATAAATCGCAGCTGAATAGGCAGACATCGATGCATCCGCGAATCCATGCAATTCCCAAACCGTAGAGCTCGAAATACCCAGCCACCTAGAGACACTTATTGACGACAACTCCGGCATCTGCTCTCGCAGCTCGGTCCACTTGATTAGCAAGTCTCCTTCGATGGGTGAGTCCCAATCCAATTTTTGGAGCCACAGTTTCCGTAATAAAATTTTTCCTTGGACAAGAAACGGAGCTAGCCAACCTAACGGATCAAACAACTTGGAAATTTCAGACAATATGGTCCTCTTTGTTACAGCAACAGCTTTCGCCGGCATCTCGACCCTGAAAAAAAATTCGTCCGAATTTGTCGACCACTTAATCCCGGGAGTTGAAACGACTTCATCTTTTCCAACGTCGAGCTCAATCTCTGGCTTGGACTCCGCCCCTTGTAGTAGCTTGGATCCATTTGCCGCCCACTTATCGAGAGGAATTTTTGCTCTTTGCAAAATAGCAATTAATTGATTGCGAGCATCTAGAGCTTGTTCGAGAGTATCCCCACCACTATACATGTCATCAACATAGCGCAACAACAACAAGATGCTAGCCGCGAGTGGGAATTCTACTCTGAATTATTCCGCTAGAAAAATTAGTGCACGATTCACCAAGTATGGCGCACAAGCTCTTCCGTAAGTCACCGTTGTCATGATGTATTCAAAAATTTTTTTGAGAGTTCGAATCTCTCCACAGAATACGTTGTAGATTGAAGTCATCTGGGTGTACTCGAATTTGTCGAAACATTTTTACTATATCAGTGGAAAATGCATATTTGAAAAATCTCCATCGAGTAATTATGAGGGCAATATTAATTTGTAATTTTGGGCCGGGTAGTATATAATCATTGATACTTTTCCCGTTACCAGTCCGTTGAGAAGCGTTGAAGACTACCCGAATTTTGTCGAGTCTAGTGCGCTTATGCTATTTTCGATAAATCTCAGAAGGTCCGCATAAGTTGAGAATCCGGGGACCGACATTTGATTCAACTCCCAGGCTTCACGAGTACCAGAGTCTAATTTTGAGACAATGGCATGAACGAGAACACAGTCCCAAGACTCAACAGGGAGCTTTAGATCGCGAAAACCTTGAACTGCTTCTTCCGCTTTATTCAAAAGCTCATTTAATTGTGACGATGATTTTTCAGTCATTGGTCTAAGAGATTGCAACGCGAGCATGTGACCTGTCATCCTCCGACGAGGATTATCGTAACGCCGACATAGTTTATCCCAGGCAGGTTGAAAATTAGTACTCTCAGGCTTCGTGCCTCTCAATGTGTCTGCTGCGACCCTCTGCACTGCACCGAGAAGATATTGTAGTTTTAAAGCGTCCGAGTATGATTTTTTCAAGACCGCAGCCTCAAAACGAGCTTTGAACGAGTCCCAGTCTTCCTGTTTGCCAGAGAATGTGGGCAATGGTATGGAAGGAACGGCTTGTAATTCTGACGCAGATTCCGAAAACCATTCGAATTGATACGCTTGCTGCGCTTGTATTTGAGCAATTGAAATCGCTTCTGTGGATGAGGAATTACCCGGTTGACTCGCGGGTTGACCTGCACAAGAAAATCAGAGCGTCGCGGCGCTTTGATTTTCTTGTGCAGGAGGTGCAGGCATCCACGATTGCAGCGTAGCATGATGCCGAGCAACGGCATCCTCAACGTCCAAAAAACAATCCTCCAAAAAATATTCATGATCGGGAATCAGTTGTTTGTGTGAGTACGCGAACTCATGACGATTTTGAAACTCGACCCAATAATCATTCAAATCAGAGAGCTTTTCTGTTACGTACGCTGGTTGCGAACGCGCTTCTTCATTGGCGACTTTTTGGCGTTTTCAACAAAATTAAAAATGTAGCCTCGAATTCGTGTTAGACGCTCAATTTTTGGTTTGATTTCAGTTGCTGTTGGCGGTGCCATGACTAGTACCGAACCACAACTAAATTCGAAATGGTGACATATGACAATAGGTCACGAAAAAATTTCTGGCTAGCTAAAACTAAAGTAAAAAAAAAAATTTTTTTTTTGGGATCGAGTTTCAAGCTAAAAAAACGATAAACTACGAGGACAACATGAACACTAAAGAGCTAGCCACCGGTGCGTCACGTCCGCACAGGTGTAGCAAGCCACAAGATCCGCGCGCCCGCGAAAAAAGCTGCAACGATGACGAATATGCTGGCTTACGCAAGCATAAAATAGCTGACAAGTCTGACTATACGAAGTCAGGCTTGTAGGCGAGACGCGCGTCGAGGAGAGAAAGCGCGGCGTGGCAATGAGTTGCAACGCCGAACGCGCGATGTTACAACGAGAAGAGGGGTATAGTGCAGAGCCGTTCTGCAGCACAGCTGACCGCTCGAGATGGGCCGGGCAAGTGGGGGAGGACGAGGCACTAGCTAGATTGCGCGACTCGCGCCTCTTCAAGATCACCTGATGTGTGATGTATATATGAGTAAGTATGTATTGGAACGACACAACTTACCAACCGTGACAAGCCTGCCACGGCTATTTCCCCCCTCTGCCTCCTGCTGGGTTCGTTTGCGAGGCGAGGGTGCTCGACGTCGTGGTGACGGGGCGTCGAGGCTGCAGCACGTGCTGATCCGGGGCGCAGATAAACCCGGTCAGCTGCTTGTAACGGCCCAAGTGTCGTTGAGCTGCTGCTTCCTTCCCTCGCGATGATGTGACTCACCTCCTGGGGAGCCGATCCGCTGCGTCGTCCGCTGCGCCGGTGCCGGGGATGCCTCGTGCGCGAGGCTCCGGTGCTGGTGTCCACGAAGCCGAAACGATGATGAGCAATTTTTTGGTGGGAAGAAGCCACACCGGACACAGCACTTCACGACACTTTTCCGCCCCGCGACTCTCTCACTTTCCCGCGCGTGCACAATTTTGCACTCTCTCCGGCACAATTTTTCAGATCACGACACAAAAAAGATCGGTTTGAGCTAAAACGCTCTGCTATCAAAAATGTTGGGGTAAGGTTATCAAAGCGGGAACCTCAGAGCCCATTCTACGAGGGTTTGTCGTGATTTTATAGTATGTGAAAGCGTGTGGGGTGTTTCAAATAACAAGTCACTATTTTCACTCAAAATCACTTAGCAGTATATTCTGCAATAAAATGTGTCACATATATGGCACAGAAAAGAGACCCGGAGATCGCGTACGGCACTTATGTTCAATTGAAAAATGGAAAGTGAGAAAAATGATTGAGTCGCGGGGCGCGCACCGACGCAAAGATATTATGCGGAGACGCGGAAGCTGCTTACAACGTGCGGCTCCGCTAGCGGAGGCTAACTGGCGCAGCCCGAGCGATTCGAGCAGTTCGGCGCCCAGGACCTCGGTCACCTCATACAAACGGTTCATTTGAACCGACTAAATTGACACATAGCAAATAGATCATTCGGTTTCGACGAGAACGAAGGGGTAATAAGTGAATGACCGAAGCTTAGGCGCCGAGCTGCTCGAAAGCTCTGGAATGCTCATTCTTACGCGAACAATCATAATCCTCAATGACGGAATGGACTACAAATCGTTGCGGGCAAGAATCTACGAGAGGGTGATGACTGCAAGAAGATTCAAGCGTTAGATCTCTATTTTGACTGTTTTCACAAGCGAAATCTGATCTCATGAACCGAGAAGCATGCTGACCATACAACCACCCAGAACTATTACATGATCCAATAGCCTGAGTTTTTCCTTGCTGAATCTGGACATCCCCACGGGTTGAATCTGACCCGAGCGTGATGTGATAGCAGCGGGATTGAGTAATGACTTAGGGAGTGTGATACTGAAATCTCAGCTCTGTAACCGGAAATCTTAAAAAGCAGCCGATTCTCATATATTGACGGGCGTAAATCACGCATACCACGAGCCTAAGCCAACTGTGTTCGTGGGATGGAGCACCGTGGAATATCCTAGGGATTCGAACTCTGATCCTCTAGCTATGTGATCATAATCCTCAATGATGGAATGGACTACAAATCGTTGCGGGTGAGAATCTACGAGAGGGTGATGACTGCAAGAAGATTCGAGCGTTAGATCTCTATTTCGACTGTTTTCACAAGCGAAATCTGATCTCATGAACCGAGAAGCATGGTGACCATACAACCACCCAGAACTATTACATGATCCGATAGCCTAGGGATCAGGAGATATCCCAGGACATGCGATTATGGAATCTTAACTCTGTGATCATAAATCTCGAGGAGGAGCCTATTCTCATAGATTTACGGGCGTGAATCTACTTCTCGATAGTAACGGTTAGGAGATTTGAGTTTTCCCTCGCTGAATCTGGACATCCCCACGGCTTGAATCTGACCCCAAGTAGTGGGATGACTTACGTTATTCGGTCACCTTACCACGAACCTAAGCATAGTGTGTTCAGTGGCCGAAAATTCGAGCAATATTCTGGGCACGGGAACTACAATCCTCTAGCTATGTGATCACAATTATTGATGACGGAATGGACTACAAATCTTTTCGGGCGTGAATCTAGGAAAAAGTGTTGATTGCAAGGAGATTCCAGCATTGAATCTCTATCCTGGCCATCTTTACAAGCAGAATCCGATCTCATGTATCGAGAAGCATGGTGACCATACAACGGCCCAAAACCAACACGTGATCCAATAGCTTAGGGGTCGGGAGATAACCTCGGACGTCCGATTCTGAATTTCTAGCTATGTGGTCGAAAATCTCGAGAAGGATTCGATTCGAATACATTGGCGGACGTGAATCTACTACTCGATACTGACGGTAGGAGATTCGAGTGTTCTTTTGCTGAATCTGGACATCCCCACGGATGGAATCTGATCCCAAGTCGTGGGAAGACTCACATTAAATTCACCTAATTATGCTAGTTCGGAGCGCTCGGAGCGCTCCTACCCCCGAACCTCTCTTTTCAAACGCAATGAATAAGAGCGAGAGAGAGAGAGAGAGAGATCCCAGAGTTTGGAGCGCTCCGACCAGCATACTCGAATAAACCTGTTATCTGTCACCATACCTCGAGACTAAGCCAAGTGTGTTTGGTGGTCCAAAGATCGAGCAATTTTCTAGGGATTGAAACTACGATCCTCTAGCTATGCGATCTTAATTCTTGATATTGGAATGGACTACGAATCTTTTCGGGCGTGAATCTATGGGAGGGCGGTGACTGCAAGGAGATTTGAGAGCTGATTCACTATTCTGGCCGATTTCACAGGGAGTATCATCTGATCCTGCAAGGAGCATGACTACAATACAACGACCGTGGCCAGAGCACGATTTCAAAGCAGCTTGATCGAGTGGTGTTTTAGGGAGTGTGATCCTGAAATCTCAGCGTGTGATCAAGAATCTTGAGAAAGAGTCGGGTAGATTCTTAAGTTTTTTGCCACAGAGCTGAGATTTCAGAATCGCACGTCCTGGGATATCTTCCAATCCTTAGGCTATTGGATCACGTGATGATTCTGGGCGTTGTTTGGTTATCGTGCCTCTCGGTACATCCAATCAGATCCTGCTTGTGAAGATGGCCAGAATAGAAATTTAATGGTCAAATCTCCTGACAGTCACCACTCTCTCGCAGATTCACGCCTGAAACTATTTGTGGCCTATTCCGTGATCGAGAATTATGATTACATACCTAGCGATCCGGAATTTCGATAAACAGGATATCGCTCGATCCCTCGGTTAAAGGAGATACTTGGCGTATGCTCGTGGTCTGGTCTCGATGCCTTACTTCGGCTTACAATCCTGGTCAGATTCTATCTCAGGAAATGATCATTGTCAGGAAACTACATCGAATTCACCATCACTGCCCCCCCACGCAATACGGTTCTGAGGCTGGTTGATCTGAGGTTTGTGTCCAGTGATCTCGAGATATCAAGGACCCCCCCCCCCCCGCCGGCTCTTCCAGTTTTATCTAGTTCAACACGCGTCCTTGCTCTTGCAGCCACCCATTCAACACGATTCGGGAGCTAAGTAATCTTAAATACGTACTTAGCGATGCCAAAATACTCCAAAAACAAACCCTACTCAACTCTCAAAGTCCAATCTGGGTCAATTTGCCTCTACTTAACCCCTCCCCCCAACCGCCCACGCAACATGACTTGGAGGCTGGACGATCTCAAATTCGTACTTAGCGACCCCAAAATATCCCAAAAACACCCTTACTCAAGTCTCGAGCTTCGATCTCGGTCAATTCGCGCCTCTGCCCCCGCAGCCATCCACGCAACACGATTAGGAGGCAAGGCAATGTCATATTCGTGTACAGCGACCTTGAAATGACTCAAAAACACCCTTCACTCGACTTTTCGAGCTCGATTTTGATAGTCGCTTGCTCTCGACCCCGCAGCCTCTTACGCGATATGATCTCGAGATACGGCAATATGAGATTCGATCTCCATATCCTCGAAATATGTGGCAGACACTAGTCTCACGCGATCCAAGATTAATTTTGATTCATTCCATATAATTTGATTGCAGCCATGCACTATCGGACACCTTTTATCAACTATTCAAAGCGCGAGCCTCATGCTATGCGATGATGTTGCTGTCGAAAAGCCGCTCCCGCCCCATATCTGGGCTCTCAAGATCATGCACTCATTGCATCGAGTCAGCACAGCCTCATGATCCAGCTTCAGCGTTAGCTGCTACATTGATTGAAATGAAATGTAATTGTTGAGAATACAAGCCGTTATGATTTCTTTGTCAATCGCGCATTATCACTTTTTTTGCATGCATTCATTTGCTTTTTGCATCGAAGGTTTCAGATAAAATGTTTCAATTACCAAAGTGATGACCTTTCAGCTACATCACACTCAAATTGTACATTTTCAAATCAAATTCGAACGCTGCAGACAAGCCTTTGTTGTTGTTCTAGATAACCTCATAACCTCCCATTCATTGGTATCTATTTGATTTATACTGAAAAAACTAGCCATTTTCCGTCTTCGAGCCAATTGAACTTTTTGTTCAGAATTTTGTGCTTGACAACATATTTCTTCCCCGACAAAATTCACCGAAAGCCAAAATCCTATCTCTCGGAGCGGGTCCTTTGGAATGACAATCTCCATCTACGTTGAGTTGACTCTATTTCTTATTATCATATTCCCATGTTCATTCCTCATCCAATATGATCTAAGGGTGTCCGAGGGTTGTCAATTCTGAACTTCCTTCTATTAGAGGTAATCGTGAGAATGCATTGGATGCATCTATTCGGCAAAAAAATTTTGCACCTTTTATCTCTGTAGCTAATTCTTTGAATGTTGGGCATTGCATTGGATGCCGTATCAAAGCGATATTCAAATATTATGAATCTATGACGATTATCAATGATCCGTCCGGCTGCCCTACTTTCAACACTCTATGGACGAATTCTGTAGGTCCGTCCTCTCTAACGATCACTCAATTTTTCTTCATAGGGGTTAGTGCTTGCTTGAATTTGTTCACTAATTCGAATGGATTTCTATTTCCATTGCGAATTTCCTCTCTGTGATTTGGCTGGAGGTGGAACTCATAGTCAAAACTGATCTTTCCAATCAGCCGTTTCCCAATATCCACGAAAATGACGCTATATCTTCTTGTCATCAGTGAATTAGAATTGGAGAGAGCCGTTTCATTCTCTTTGATTTCATGTACTCGTTTCACTAAATTCAGCTTTTCCAACGTTGGACTGCCAAATACTGGCACGCCTGCACCCTGTACTATATGGAATTGTATGTTCCCCATGTTTGTTTTAACCACACAGTCCAAAGGACCCCGCTCCGAGAGATAGGATTTTCGCTTTCGGTTAATTTTGTCGGGAAAGAAATATGTTGTCAAGCACAAAATTCTGAACAAAAAGTTCAATGGGCTCGAAGACGGAAAATGGCTAGTTTTTTCAGTATAAATCAGATAAATACCAATTAATGGGAGGTTATGAGGTTATCTCGAACAACAACAAAGGCTTGTCTGCAGCGTTCGAATTTGAATTGAAAATGTACAATTTGAGTGTGATGTAGATAGAAGGTCATCACTTTGGTAATTGAAACATTTTATCTGAAACCTTCGATACAAGAAGCAAATAGATGCATGCAAAAAAAGTGATAATGCGCGATTGACAAAGGAATCATAACGGCTTGTATTCTCAATAATTACATTTCATTTCAATCAATGTAGCAGCTAACGCTGGAGCTGGATCATAAGGCTGTGCTGACTCGATGCAACGAGTACATGATCTTGAGAGCCCAGATATGGGGCGGGAGCGGCTTTTTGACATCAACATCATCGCATAGCATGAGGCTCGCGCTTTGAATAGTTGATAAAAGGTGTCCGATAGTGCATGGCTGCAATCAAATTATATGGAATGAATCAAAATTAATCTTGGATCGCGTGAGACTAGTGTCTGCCAAATATTTCGAGGATATGGAGATCGAATCTCATATTGCCGTATCTCGAGATCATATCGCGTAAGAGGCTGCGGGGTCGAGAGCAAGCGACTATCAAAATCGAGCTCGAAAAGCCGAGTGGAGGCTGTTTTTGAGGTATTCCAAGGTCGCTGAACACGAATATGACATTGTCTTGCCTCCTAATCGTGTTGCGTGGGCGGCTGCGGGGGCGGAGGCGCGAATTGACCGAGATCGAAGCTCGAGACTTGAGTAAGGGTGTTTTTGGGGTATTTTGGGGGTCGCTAAGCACGAATTTGAGATCGTCCTGCCTCTTAGTCATGTTGCGTGGGCGGTTGGGGGGGGGGGGGGGGGGTCGAGGAGAGGCACAAATTGACCAAGATTGGAGTTTGAGAGTTGAGTAGGGGTTGTTTTTGGAGTATTTTGGCATCGCTAAGCACGTATTTGAGATTACGCAGCTCCCGAATCGTGTTGAATGGGTGGCTGCAAGAGCAAGGACGCGTGTTGAACTAGATAAAACTGGAAGAGCCGGCGGGGGGGGGGGGGGTCCTTGATATCTCGAGATCACTGGACACAAACCTCAGATCAACCAGCCTCAGAACCGTATTGCGTGGGGGGGCAGTGATGGTGAATTCGATGTAGTTTCCTGACAATGATCATTTCCTGAGATAGAATCTGACCAGGATTGTAAGCCGAAGTAAGGCATCGAGACCAGACCACGAGCATACGCCAAGTATCTCCTTTAACCGAGGGATCGAGCGATATCCTGTTTATCGAAATTCCAAATCGCTAGGTATGTAATCATAATTCTCGATCACGGAATAGGCCACAAATAGTTCCAGGCGTGAATCTGCGAGAGAGTGGTGACTGCAAGGAGATTCGAGAGCTGAATCTCTATTCTGGCCAATTTTCCAGGCGGAGTCTCATCTCATCATGCGCGAAGCATGACCACTTGACAGCGACCATGACCAGAGCGTGATGTGATGGCAGCGGGATTGGGTAATGACTTAGGGAGTGTGATACTGAAAGCTCAGCTCTGTAACCGGAAATCTTAAAAACTAGTCGATTCTCATATAATGACGGGCAAAAATCACGCATACCACGAGCCTAAGCCAACTGTGTTTGTGGGATGGAGCACCGTGCAATATCCTAGGGATTCGAAATCTGATCCTCTAGCTATGTGATCATAATCCTCAATGACGGAATGGACTACAAATCGTTGCGGGCGAGAATCTACGAGAGGGTGATGACTGCAAGAAGATTCGAGCGTTAGATCTCTATTTTGACTGTTTTCACAAGCGAAATCTGATCTCATGTACCGAGAAGCATGGTGACCATACAACCACCCAGAACTATTACATGATCCAATAGCCTAGGGATCAGGAGATATCCCAGGACGTGCGATTATGAAATCTTAACTCTGTGATCATAAATCTCGAGGAGGGGCCTATTCTCATAGATTTACGGGCGTGAATCTACTTCTCGATAGGAACGGTTAGGAGATTCGAGTTTTCCCTTGCTGAATCTGGACATCCCCACGGGTTAAATCTGATCCCAAGTAGTGGGATGACTTTCGTGATTCGGTCACCTTACCACGAACATAAGCATAGTGTGTTCAGTGGCCGAAAATTCGAGCAATATTCTGGGCACGGGAACTACGATCCTCTAGCTATGTGATCACAATTATTGATAACGGAATGGACTACAAATCTTTTCGGGCGTGAATCTAGGAAAAGATGTTGACTGCAAGGAGATTCCAGCATTGAATCTCTATCCTGGCCATCTTCACAAGCAGGATCTGATCTCATGTATCGAGAGGCATGGTGACCATACAACGGCAAGGAACCAACACGTGATCCAATAGCCTAGGGATCGGGAGATAACCTCGGACGTCCGATTCTGAAATCCTAGCAATGTGGTCAAAAATCTCGAGAAGGGTTCGATTCGAATACATTGGCGGACGTAAATCTACTACTCGATACTGACGGGTAGGAGATTTGAGTGTTCCTTTGCTGAATCTGGACATCCCCACGGATGAAATCTGATCCCAAGTCGTGGGAAGACTCACATTAAATTCACCTGATTATGCTAGTTCGGAGCGCTTGGAGCGCTCCTACCCCCGAACCTCTCTGTTCAAACGCAATGAGTAAGAGAGAGAGAGAGAGAGAGATCCCAGAGTTCGGAGCGCTCCGACCAGCATATTCGAATAAACCTGTTATCTGTCGACATACCTCGAGACTAAGCCGAGTGTGTTTGGTGGTCCAAAGATCGAGCAATTTTCTAGGGATTGAAACTACGACCCTCTAGCTATGAGATCACAATTCTTGATATTGGTATGGACTACGAATCTTTTCGGGCGTGAATCTATGGGAGGGCGGTGACTGCAAGGAGATTTAAGAGCTGATTCACTATTTTGGCCGATTTCGCAGGGATTATCATCTGATCCTGCGAGGAGCATGACTACAATACAACGACCGTGGCCAGAGCACGATTCCAAAGCAGTTTGATCGTGTGGTGTTTTCGGGAGTGTGATCCTGAAATCTCAGCGTGTTATCAAAAATCTTGAGAAAGAGTCGAGTAGATTCTTGAGTTTTTTGCCACAGAGCTAAGATTTCAGAATCGCACGTCCTGGGATATCTTCCGATCCTTAGGCTATTGGATCACGTGGTGATTCTGGGCGTTGTTTCGTCATCGTGCCTCTCGGTACATCCAATCAGATCCTACTTGAGAAGATGGGCAGAATAGAGATTAAACGGTCAAATCTCCTGGCAGTCACCACTTTCTCGCAGATTCACGCCTGAAACTATTTGTGGCCTATTCCGTGATCGAGAATTATGATTACATACCTAGCGATCCGGAATTTCGATAAACAGGATATCGCTAGATCCCTCGGTTAAAGGAGGTACTTGGCGTATGCTCGTGGTCTGGTCTCGATGCCTTACTTCGGCTTACAATCCTGGTCAGATTCTATCTCAGGAAATGATCATTGTCAGGAAACTACATCGAATTCACCATCACTGCCCCCCCCCCACGCAATACGGTTCTGAGGCTGGTTGATCTGAGGTTTGTGTCCAGTGATCTCGAGATATCAAGGACCCCCCCCCCCCCGCCGGCTCTTCCAGTTTTATCTAGTTCAACACGCGTCCTTGCTCTCGCAGCCACCCATTCAACGCGATTCGGGAGCTGCGTAATCTCAAATACGTGCTTAGCGATGCCAAAATACTCCGAAAACAACCCCTACTCAACTCTCAAACTCCAATCTTGGTCAATTTGTGCCTCTACTCGACCCCCCCCCCCAACCGCCCACGCTACATGACTAGGAGGCTAGACGATCTCAAATTCGTGCTTAGCGACCCCAAAATACCCCAAGAACACCCTTACTCAAGTCCCGAGCTTCGATCTCGGTTAATTCGCGCCTCCGCCCCCACAGCCGCCCACGCAACACGATTAGGAGGCAAGACAATGTCATATTCGTGTTCAGCGACCTTGAAATACCTCAAAAACAGCCTCCACTCGGCTTTTCGAGCTCGATTTTGATAGTCGCTTGCTCTCGACCCCGCAGCCTCTTACGCGATATGATCTCGAGATACGGCAATATGAGATTCGATCTCCATATCCTCGAAATATTTGGCAGACACTAGTCTCACGCGATCCAAGATCAATTTTGATTCATTCCATATAATTTGATTGCAGCCATGCACTATCGGACACCTTTTATCAACTATTCAAAGCGCGAGCCTCATGCTATGCGATGATGTTGATGTCAAAAAGCCGCTCCCGCCCCATATCTGGGCTCTCAAGATCATGTACTCGTTGCATCAAGTCAGCACAGCCTTATGATCCAGCTTCAGCGTTAGCTGCTACATTGATTGAAATGAAATGCAATTGTTGAGAATACAAGCCGTTATGATTTCTTTGTCAATCGCGCATTATCACTTTTTTTGCATGCATTTATTTGCTTCTTGTATCGAAGGTTTCAGATAAAATGTTTCAATTACCAAAGTGATGACCTTTTAGCTACATCACACTCAAATTGTACATTTTCAATTCAAATTCGAACGCTGCAGACAAGCCTTTGTTGTTGTTCCAGATAACCTCATAACCTCCCATTAATTGGTATTTATTTGATTTAAACTGAAAAAACTAGCCATTTCCCGTCTTCGAGCCCATTGAACTTTTTGTTCAGAATTTTGTGCTTGACAACATATTTCTTTCCCGACAAAATTAACCGAAAGCCAAAATCCTATCTCTCGGAGCGGGGTCCTTTATTCTATCGACCATGGGTACGGGATTGTCTGTATATGAGCTTGAGAATGACGTTACTGGTTCTAATTTGGCGTTTGGGACTAGTCTGGACAAATCATGGAAACCAATTACATTCAGATCAGCACCACTATCTAGCTTCATGTTAATCTCGTTCCCTGATTTTGCAAATTCCATTTTTTCTTACCAGTCATCCTCAATTGCTAGAATTCCCAAAATTCTCTCGTCTTTTGTCATTCCTACATGCCCCAATCATGTCGGCTCTCTCGCATCATTTGCATCTTCCCAATCCTCATTCACTCAATCCACTCTTCTCACCCAACAAATATCCTCGTAGCGATTTGGTCTAACGCACAAATTGCACTTTCTTCCCCACGCGAGCCACTCTCTTAGGTTGTGATGTTGGCCACAGCTGGAGCAATGGCCGCGTTCTCGCCGCTGCTATTGTGGGTGCTGGCGCTGCGGCGAAGACAGCTGGCTGTCCGCTGCTGCAATGATTCGCCACCCCCTCCGTGTCTCTGTTGAGGCTGTTTGCCGCGTGCTCGTTGCCCTCGAGTTCCTCCATCCATTCTGCTTCGTCTCTGCATATATGGGCAAATCTCACGAAGTATGAGGTTTGGCAGAACAGGCCTATTTTCACGTTGTCAGAAGAACAGTCACGTTTCTTCCGCCGCTCGTTTCAGGTCATTTTGAAGATTCACTCATATTCAACAGTTCTGCATCATTCTGAAGTCTATTACTTGCTTTAGAAAGGTACTGGGAGACGCTTCTTTGCGACAAAATCGCAATTTCCGACTGAACAGGGCCATAATTCTCTCACGCCTTAGCTCGCCGCAGGCGGGGCGGTTCACCGATCGGTCTGAAAATTGGATATATGATGGATTAAAATATAGAGAAACATATAATCTCCGCCCTAGTCAGTGCTTGTCAATGCGTCAGAGTGGCAATGATTCATTGGAGCGAACTCCGATTTTACTTTTTTCCCTGTATCGCTCTTCTTATGGATGCAGCACTCGGGGCGGTGAATATTTCGTATCTGTTGAAACAACATCTCATTCTACATCCAAGAACCTACAAATCTAGCTCAAGAACGATAGTGTGCTCGATTCCGCACGACGATTCGGCTTAAAATGAGAAAAGTTATTTTTGCGTAAACGGGGTCAAAAAATCGTTTTCCGTGTACCATACGGAAATTTCGATTCCGTTGGGATTGAAACCACGTGTAAACTGATATTCGTACCTCAAAAAATGACTAAGAGAATCACCGCTACTACAGCCTCATCTCGGTTGGCATGCGAGGCTTGTGAGGATTGACAAATGACGAGAATGAGCGTTTTGGCGGCTGTGGCACACCTTCATTTTGTACCATAGACCACCAGAAGACACTGTAAACTATCAAACTTATCTCGTTTCCTCTATTCCAACACCGAGGATGCCATGTATTCACATACACACGTGCCAATTCGAATGACGGGAATACGAGGCTCCCATCCAAATACATGGGAAAATCTTCTATTCCCTCACAAATCCGCGGCGGAGCTCCGAAGTTATTAACGCGAGTATTTCATCATTGTTTGAGCATTACTTGGACCAAACAAGAGTTCATGGGAGGTATGCTGCCATTATGGAAATTCTCGGAAGTTCAAAGTCGAAATCGCATAGTTCCTAAGATTTGCCCATATATGGCATCCACTGTCTGTGTTGCATTCTTCTCTAACACCTTCATTCCTCGATCGGCTATATCTGCTGTAGGACAAATTTCCAATTAGCTTTCTAGATCTAATTTGTCCGCGCTGAGTAGCTCCTTCCGCACACCATTATCTCGTGTGCCGCGTAGAATCCAATCTTTGATCAGACCATCTCTCAGACTGCCAAATGCACAGTCAAGGCTTAGTTTCTCCACATCGCCGAAGGAATTATCGAATGATTCCTCAGACTCTTGCGCTTCATTGATGGATATGTATCCACAGACTGGCTCGTTTTTTTTTCGGTGTGCAGTGGTTTTCGAATGCTTTCATCACTTTCCCATATCTCTTCTTGATCTCTTCTCCAATCTCGAATGTTTTGTATTTCTCTCTGGCCTCTCCTCCTATTAAGTGTGATAGTATGGCAATTCTTGCAGAATCTGATTCTCCATCGCTTTCTGTTTCCAACATATATTTTTCGAAGGCTCCTCTCCATTCCTACCAGTTTTCTGCTATACTATTTCCCAAGAATGATAGCGATTCAGGTGCTTGGAGAGCTAGATTTGTCGTTGCTGTAGTCATACCTGCGTCTGATCTATTAATCATTGCTTCCTGGTCCTCTTCTTCCGATGGAGACTCCGATGACTGTGGTTGTCTCATGCTGGGTCTTTTTTGCCTCCCACACGTGGTCACCTAACCTCACTCGCTTGTTGCCTGCACAAGCTTCCTTCTCTCTAAACATTCAATACTCATTTTCCGACTGCGCCAGGTCACGTTTTGATGATTTTTATGCGATCATTGTCACTATTTTACCATAGACTCATTCATAACTCATGTTTCAAGCGTAGATTACAAGCATAGTATGAAGGCATGTGCTCCACGCCGAGCGCTGCTAATGACTAACTCCTTGGACATTCATACACTACCACATTCATACATATGTGCGCGCTGGTAGATCCCGACGGGCATATGTCACAGGCAGTATATATATGGAAAAACTCATCCATTTGGTTTCGGTGATCACCGTGGGGGCCCGTTGTCCTCTCCCAGCAAGTGGGCAGGACTATTGGTCAGGCGGGTGACCCTAGAATTCCTTCCTGCGGGAACCATCCTCTGCGATGACTGTATCAGATATTTGAGAGAGATGAATAATGGGAGGGAATCTACCGTTCAGAGCATCCCCTGGAGCGGAAAATACCAGGGAGAATCCCACCTGAATCGTCCATACCAAAGAATCCTCCTCTCAAAAACTATTATTAACAGGGCAAGCGAGCATCTCGGCCAAAGTATAACATCACTCGGTCACTTTCGCGAGTGTGAGCTTTCATTATCAGTCATTTGAATTTTATGGGCTTGGCACGAGTCATCTTAGTTCGTCAAACTGGTTCAATCCATAGAGGAATAACCCTGCCCCCCCCCTCCCTCATTTCATCCGAGATTGAGAAACTTACTGTGCCATTGAGAATCCATACATAGATCGCTCCAAGATTTTTTAAACTGTTGGCAGAATATCCATGTCTCTTTCATCCGGACTGTACCTCCATATTCTCATCAAGCCGATGTCTGGGTGGAAATACTCCATTACTTCAACTACGTGAAGGTTATCTTCATCCATAGCTCTGACACTGATGGGAGAGCTCTGCTCGGGAGATTCCAATCAACATCTCAGACACTTAGAGACGATACCGAGATTAGGATAGAGGTGAGAATGTTTTGTCTCTGACTATGGAACTCTGTGTAGTGGATCATTCCTCCTCATCTCAACTTCGTGCCCCAACTCATGGCTTATTATGTCAACTAACCTCTAAGATTCTCTTCACTTCCCTTGGACCTCGCAGGATATTTCGACGACCTCTATTCATAGGATCTGACTGAGAGTATGCCTCCATGATCTCCCTCTATGCGTGGAAACTCTGAACTCCATGAGTGGCCTCTTCTCTGAATTGACGTGGGATCAGCAATCACTATAGCAAGGGAGTAAGCCGGAGGAAGTTAGCCGGGGTAGATTATTTTCCCACATAAAATCTGTCTGGTGCCTTATTCACTGGGAAAGCGATTTGTCAGCACCCTGGCACATTCAATGGACCCCATTGCGGTATTTTCAGTCGTCCCCGAGCGTGCACAAGATGGGAATTACATGTTTTATGGGTCGTTCTACGACTTTTCCTACATTCGAGGAGATGGAGTGGAATTAGCACCTCGACAGGATTGTTCCACACCTAGAATTGATCAAATGATGTTTGAACAAGAAAAAACTAACTTTAGGCAGTACTGTTAGACACTTGGTTGTGTGCGTGAGTGAGAATTTGCCCATTTTCCGCCCCAAAGGAGGATTTTCCGATGGTTCCATCACATTGTACGAATGTAAGACTATCATGAGGCCCTGTCCACCCAAGATAACGATCAAGAAGTGTATTCACATCGCTAGACTATAACTTCCAATAGTTTCCACCGACCTCTGAGCATGGAGGAGCCTGTGTTGAGCTTTTTCATCCGTGAGGAGCTAGCCGGGAAGAATTATTTCCCCACGTAGAATCCATCTAGGGCCTTGTCTACCACGGGGAGCGATTTGTCAGCTTCCGGATACATTCAATAGATCCCTATGCAGTATTCTCAGTCATCCCCGAGCGTGTACGAATATGACTTGCCTGATATTGGCAAGCTGGAACCAGCTCGTGTGATGTTCACGTAGTTTCAGGGGCCAGATTAACTATTGGGAATCATATCTATACGTTGTAAATGAACATTGTTATTGATTCCTTGGGTGGACACGGCCTCATGATAGTCTCACATTCATACAATGAGATGGAACCATCGGAGAACCTTACGTTCGGGAGAAGAAGAGGGTCAATCGTCATTCGCGCATGCACCCAGGTGTCTAAAAATACTGCAAGAGGGTGGTTATTTGATGTGCAGACATCATTTGATCAATTCCAGATGTGAACACAATCCTGTCGAGTTGCTATTTCGACTCGATGTCCTTGAATATCAAGGAAAATCGTGGAATGACCCACAAAACATGCGATTCCCATCTCGTGCACGCTCAGGTATGCCTGAAAATATCGCAGAGGTGTCTATTGGGTTCGTGTCCAGGAGCTGACGGATCGGATTCCTCGGTGGACAAGGCCCCAGATAGATTCTACGTGGGGGAATGATTGACCCCGTCTAACCTCTTACGGACGGAAAAGCCTAACACAGGCTCTCGCATGCTCAGAGGTGGAAGAAAACTATTGGGAATCATATTCATACGTTGGTAATATATAGGCAAAACTTCGTACTCGAGGATTCGGTATTCGTGAATTCGCTTATTCGTGATTTGGGGATTACTACCCGTTCCCCTTATTCGCGAGCTAAAATTCGCTTATCCGCGACTTTTGGTCAAGTTCATCATCCAGAAATAGAGATTAACAGTACAATTTTTCATCCAATTGCAAGATTCGTGCTCATGTAGAATTTCCTACGTAGTCAACTTCAGATTGATTAAGGCATTTGTTGTTATGTTTTCTTTCAACAGGGTTATCTTAAGTGTCTTAGTATACATCTCAGGGTTATGGTTCTTGTTGATCATAGCGTATTTTGATACAGCTTAGTTTTAATGCACCAGTTTATTTTTACAAGAATTTCCTATAATATCGCTCCGCCGAAGAATGTGACTCCAAAGAAGAAGCGCGATAAGAAAATCACGGATTTAGCGACCAAGTTACAGATTTTGGATTTCATGGAGAAGGATGAAAAGGTTGGTGCATTAGCCAAAAAGTTCAGTGTCAACGAGTCTACTATCAGATGAATACGAGACAACCAGCAAAAAATTCGTTCAGGTGCATCAACTCTTGACTCGCATTCAGAGTGTGCAAAATTAGCCTTTATAAAGACAGAGAGAACTTCATAAAGACATCCTCCGTCGAGCCAAACAACCTTTGTTAACTAGTTATTTTGATACGATTGATAAATAATTTGCTATTGATTCACTAATTCACCTCTAGTTCTTCATTTTCAGACATGACTGAAATCAGCATAGCAAATTTTGGATTGGCGGAACGTAACCCCCCAAATCCCATCAGAGCAATGTTTCCGTATTCTCGTTTTCCATATTCGCGGAGCCTCTCCGGAACGTAACTACCGCGAATACGGAGTTTTGCCTGTACTTGCTCATTATTATCCAGGGTGGACCGGGCGTCACGATAGTCTGTATAATGTGATAATCTGTACAATGTGATGGAACATCGTAAGATAGTTCGTTTGGGATGGAAGTAGGGAAATTCTCACTCGCACATACACCGAAGTAACTAAAAATACTGCGAAATTGTAGGTATTTGATGTTTGAACATCATTCGATCAATTCTAGGTATGGACACAATCCTGTCGGTGCTATTTCCCCTTAATGTCCTCGAATCGTGGGAAAAGTCGTGGTGGAATGGCCCATACCAGTAGGTAAGCTATAGGGTGGCTATAGGGGGGCACGAGTGCCCCCCTATAGCCACCCTTCACGTATTGGGAGGCGAACTCGCTCCCCAACACGCGTCAGATACTATAAGGGAGCAAGCGTGCTCCCCTATAGCCATCTTCTCTGTGTTGAGAGGCAAGCTTGCTCCCTTATAGTATCTGACTAGCCCACTTATAGCATCCTGCATGGTGTTGGGTAGCGGGCCCAGATGAAAGTAACAATGGATGAGACTGTTCTCGTGCGTGGAGAGTCACGCGCATACCGAGAAAAAGTTGGCGCTCGACCCTTCTCACATCCGGAAATAGTGAAAGCGCATCGGGCGAGGTTTAAAGGCCACGATGGAATGGTCCCTTTAAATCCCTCCGCGCGCTTTTCTGTTACGTGTGAATTGGCCCCTCTCTATTCATCTTCATGCTATATGAGACGGCGTATACCCGCCCACAGCGTTGAGGTAACCCAGCGGTTTTCCAGAAAGTAGGATGATGCATCTTTTTCATGTGGCATCGGGTTACGTTCAAACCTTCGAGCGCTAGTATGATAGAAAGATGCGCTTCTTCTGATACATGTAAAATTGGATCGCCTTTGAAGATTGACTCTCAAGATACACCTTTTGATGCATCCAAAACAGACCTCTAGATGCAGTCAAAGTGGATTTCTTCAAAGCGTACAGTCACAGAATATCGCATTTGTCTCATATATGCTCCCTAGGCATGTGGTTAGATCATATTGATGAGTTTAACGGAAAAATTCCTACTTTTGAACTGGGTTTAAGAGGCAAAGATACTGAAGATCAAGGATCCGACCTGATGGTGGGCTTTCCTTGGGGAAGGTCTGCGAGATGCGCGGCGATATATTTTTTAGCAGCTGCAAGGAAATCGAACTCAGGAGATCAAGGTTTCCCGCTCTTACCCTAAAATGAATGAGTGATCAATTTTTGAGCAAAGTGACAGGATTCCGGTTGGCACGAATCGGCTTCGGATTGGTCCTCAGAATACGAAATAGTGACGCTTCCCGAGCGGGGGTGTGAACCATGAGGTCTATATAATTCGATGCGCGAGCTGCACTCGGGATCAGTCTCACAGTCTAAAGTGCACTAGTGTCTTGTGATCCACGCATCATCTCGAGAACACTACCAAGTGCTCCAGCTCTCTGACCGAGGACTCCTGTCTGAAATTCATCGTATCCTCGACGCCGCTGTGAACCAGGATCCTCCTCCTGTAGTACAGTGCCTCTTTGATCCACGTATCCAGGACGCTACCGAGGACACCAGCTCTGCGACCAAGGACTGCTGCTTGAAACACATTGTCTTCTCTTCCTCAGGAATCAATTGAAGTGAGTACATAGTCATGAAATCTCCAATCCATCATCGTCAACTGCTCTAAATTCGAGTCAAAATTAAATACATAGTACTTAGTTGCATTTGAGTTTCTCAATCTCTCAGTTATTCGGCACGGGCTGTGGATTATTCTTGAAATTTTTTGGCGTACGATATTAAGAGTGCAGAGTGGACAAGAGGTTCGTCACAGCGACATTGGTGTCTCTGTCTTCTCTCATTCCCGCTGTACAGCACTCGAAGAGAGCTCACAGAAGTACAAGAAGCATAGGGAAGGAAGGAGGAGAGAGAGACCGATTACGCTGTAGATGAGCCTCCTATTCGCTCATAAGCTTCTAATACTCTGCGTCAATTGATGCTTCATTCATGCATGTCTTTATGATTATTTTCCATTATTTCTTTGTTTTCAGATTAAATGGCACCCATAACCCGCGAACTTTCTAATCAGGGGAAGGAAGCCCTAGGGGTTTCCATATTTGTACGTGCCTTTCTACTGAAAGTGGCAGAGCCGCAAGGCTCACCCGCTCTTCAGTACCAGCCACCACCGCCTGCTTCACCGAGAAATTCGCCGGAGGTCATCGGAGTACCGGGGACACCGCCCCAATACTTTATTAATAACCGGTGGAGTTCACCGGAGCTGCAAGAACTAAGTCGGCTGGTTTGGTACAACCCCAGCCCGCATTTGATCGACTTGATAGCATCACCGCCGTCAAAAAGGCAGAGATTGGACTCGCCGGAGGTAATCGACCTGACTGGCGAGGAACCAGTCCATGTCTACGGGGTTGACACCCCATTTAGTCCCGACGGAGTTGTCAACATTGGGTGCACCCCCGGGCAATCCGCCCCCTAGCCGCTTGCTACAAGCGGCTCAGCTTTGACGATCTATAGGGTTGCCAATGGCAGGATACGTAACCCTGCACATCAATGTGGCCGAAAAATGACTTTTTTTGAGAATCGATACGGGCTAGTGCGCAAAAGTTAGGTTTCTATATGTAGATGTGAAAAAACTTTCGCTGGGCGTTGAGAAATGAGATTTTAGGTTCCGGCAGGAACGATGAAGTTTTCATCAAAATTAAGACGGGTTTGAATAGGAATGTGCATAATCTGACACTTTTTTCTTGCTAACTTTGCTCGCATTTCTGGCGCATCCAAAGATTTTTCAACGTACTTTAGCTTATTTTGAAGCTTGTTCCAGAACCCACCAAATGAGCTGAAGTACGTCCAATTTCGACTGATCCGAGCCAATCTATCTCAACTTTCCCAAAAAGTGATCATTATTAAAAATCCCAGAGATAGGTCGATTCTCCCTTCAAACTTTGCTTGTATTTCTGGCGCATCTGAACATTTCTCAACGTACTTTAGCTCATTTCAATGCTTGTTCCAAAACCTACAAAATGAGCTAAAGTACGTCCAATTTTGACTGACCCAAGTCAATCTATCTCAATTTCTCTGGAAAATGACCAGTTTTGGAAAATCCGAAAATAAGCGACTTCCCCCTCCCGCCTCACTCCTTTTGAAACTCGAAATGGAAAAGTTGAGATAGATTGGCTCGGGTTAGTTGAAATTGGACGTACTTTAGCTCATTTTGTAGGTTTTGGAACAAGCTTTGAAATGAGCTGAAGTACGTTGGAAAATGTTCAGATGCGCCAGAAATACAAGCAAAGTTTGAAGGGAGAATCGACCTATTTTTGGGATTTTTAATAATGATCACTTTTTGGGAGAGTTGAGATAGATTGGCTCGGATTAGTCAAAATTGGACGTACTTTAGCTCATTTTGTAGGTTCTAAAACAGGCTTCAAAATGAGCTGGAGTACGTTGAAAAATCTTTGGATGCGCCAGAAATGCGAGCAAAGTTAGCAAGAAAAGAGTGTCAAATTAGACACATTCCCATTTAAACCCGTCTTAATTTTGATGAAAACTTCATCGTTCTTGCTGGAACCTAAAATCTCATTTCTCAGCGCCCAGCAAAAGTTTTTTCACATCTACCTATAGAAACCTAACTTTTGCGCACTAGCCCGTATCGATTCTTGAAAAAAGTCATTTTTCGGCCCACCCTAATGTGCATCCAGGGGTACCATCGGGTGGATCGATGGTGATCCACCCAAATATTACACATACAATGGTAAGTTTCCATTTCTTAGATTGAATTCCGGAAAATACATTGCATCGTATATATATATATATATATATATATATATATATATATATATATATATAAATCTGTTCGATGTAATGTGTGTGTATAGTATATATATTCAAATATATGTATTGCATATATGATACTATATACTCATACACATATTACACTCAACAGGCTAATATACATACATACAAATATGGTTTCATTGTGAATTTTTACGGGTTGTTGGCTGCATCTGCTGCTGCTGCGAATTGCTGTAAAGGGGCAAGTGGGCTGCGCGGGTAGAGACTCGGAAAACGCGTGTAATAATGGCGACTTTGATTTAGTGGCGAAAACGGCGAGGTGGTCGGATTAGTGTGTGCGCGGCGGACGCCGGTCGGCGGTGAACTAACTCAAAGAAGGCGGAAGGCGGAAGCGAGCTCTTGGACGCTCGTTGCGCCGCGCGTGGCGCTGATTGAAAACTCAAATACGCGCGAATATTCAAACTTATAACGGGGTGAATGTGTGTGTGTGTGTGTACATTTGTGAACATCCTCCCACCTCGAACAAAGAAAATTTTCTTAACCTACAAAAAGTGCAATTTTTGAACTGTAAAAAATTCAGTTATTACAAATAAATCAGAATATATAGATTCACATAAACCAGAATACTCATAGTTCATCATTCAAAGTCCTTGCTTTGTGGAGATTTCAGAGTCATTATTTTTCAAAAAATCACTTTCACTCTATTTGATCACTGCTGCTTCCATCGTCGAAGTGAAGTATCACCAATTTGGTGATAGGTCTCTGCAGCGTTGTGGTGGCGGTGCGTACAGTCACCGCTCGGACATATCCGTCTTTGCCGGGATGGACGTCGTCAACGATGCCCATGGGCCAGGAACAGGGAGGCGTGGTCTCACCACGTATGAGGACTACATCGCCTATTTTAACATTAGGCTGAGGGGACAACCATTTGCCTCGTTTCTGCAGCTCCTCGAGGTATTCGTGAGACCACCGCTCCCACAGCATCTGCACCAGTTGTGAAGTCCTTTTCCAGCGTTGCAACAGCGGTACCTTGACCTCAACCAGACGTGGTTGAACCAACAACATTGTGGGCTCACCGATGAGAAAGTGAGCTGAGGTCAAGACCGACAATTCATTTGGATTGTCTCCGAGTGGCAGCAATGGGCGGGAATTCAAGCACGCCTCGATTTGGCACAGGATGGTGGAGAATTCCTCGAAAGTTAATATGGAGTCGCCGATCACCCGTTTCAGGTGGTACTTGACTGCTTTTACCCCAGCTTCCCAAATACCGCCGAAGTGAGGGGCGGCAGGTGGGTTGAAGAGCCACGAAGTGCCATGCTGGCTCAGAATTTTGCTGACAAAATTAGAGAAGTCAGCGCCCTTTTTGAACATTTTTCTCAGCTCCGCGGCTGCTCCTTTGAAATTGGTCCCTTGATCACTAACTAAAGTCGTGCATATGCCACGACGGGAGACGAATCGCTTGAAAGCGGCTAAGAAAGTGTCTGTGCTGTAGTCAGATACAGCTTCTAAGTGGATGTCACGTGAGCTGAGGCACACGAATACCAAAAAATAGCCTTTATGGGATTTTTGTCCTCTGAGTCGGGATGCAAGGATGTTGTACGGGCCCGCGTAGTCCACACCGGCGCACTGAAAGGGTCTAGACGGTCGCACGCGATAGGGAGGCAAGTCCCCCATGAGTTGGTGAGATTGAGCAGCCCGGTATCTCTGACTTGGGACGCAGTTGTTTATGAAAGATTTTATCCTCATTTTCCCCTTCACTATCCAAAACATACGAGAGATGCAGAGAAAAGTCAACTGGTTTCCCCCGTGTAAGGTCAAATGATGATAGTATCTAATCACAAGAAGTGAGAACTGTGCCACTCGCGGCAGGATGACCGGGTGCTTCTCGTCGTGACTCAATTGCGAGTGTTCTAATCTACCCCCTACCCTAATTAATCCGCCTTCTAGTATCGGATTCAGTCGCTTGAGATAATGAGACTTAGCGAGCTCTTTCCCTTGCTGCAAAGTATTTATTTCCTCTTTAAAATATACAAGTTGAGTTAAATAACTCCAGATCAGTTAAGCTTGCCTAACTTCACAGCTTGTAATCAGATCTACTTGTGAGAGAGGGACATTTCTTAAAACAGGTGAAATTTTACCAAAATCTAACGTCTTATCCAAGACCTTTCGAATGAAACGCATCACGTAAATTGTAATGCGAACTAGCTTAGACAAAGTCGAGTATTTTTCAACAAGATCCCACATTTTTGAATCGTGATTCTCCGACGTATTCGCGTGAGTTACTTTGGACCTTGACTTTTCTTGAGCTTCTTCGCTTAGAGAATGGATTTTGGCAATGTCATCCAGATCGCTACGTTTGATCCATTCGACATTTTTACTTAATCGATCAGGACCTTGCCACCAGAGTTTTTTGTCAATTAACTCGTCCCCTGTACAGCCCTTGGAAGCTATGTCAACAGGCATGTCTTCTGATTCTATATAGTAGAAAAACCCTCCCCCAACTAGCGCCAAGACCTGTGTGCACCGATTCGCAACGAATACGGGCCACCTACGAGGGTACCCGTGTAACCAGTACAGGACGTCTTTTGAATCAGACCAAAGATGTATTTGTTGATTGGGAATTTTCAAAACATCAGCGAGACGTCGAGTGAGTTTGGCCGCAAGAAGTGCTGCACAAAGCTCGAGCCTTGGAATTGACCAAGGTTTAATTGGTGCTACTTTAGATTATGCTCCAATCAAAGAAATCGTTACTGCATCATCGATCACGCGTAAATATACAACGGCAGCATATGCTCCTTTTGACGCGTCTCCAAATCCGTGTATCTCAATTTTTTGAGAAAACGACTTGACACCTAAGTATCTGGGTAATTTGCATGAATTGAGTGCTTGAAGTGAACTATACCAAGCATTCCATTGATCCGTGAGCTCTTCTGACAGGATTTCATCCCACCCACTACATGTCTTCCAGAGCACACGCATGAAAAGTTTAGCTTGCACTAGTATGGGTGTGATCCAGCCAATAGGATCAAAGATTTAGGCTATTTTAGAGAGCACGGATCTTTTTGTTACCTGATTCTCCCTGACTGTTTCAGGAAAATTGAAAACAAAGTGATCATTTGTGGGTGACCATTGAATACCCAACACCGAAAACGTTAGGTTTGATTCAAGTGGATTCGCAGTTGACAACCCTTTCGTCAGGAGACCATCAAGTAATTCATGGGTATTTGCAAGCCACTTGTGCAATTCAAATTTCCCTTTGCCCAGTAACCCTATCACTTGAGATTGTTTATCAACCGCTTCTTGGATTGAGAATCCCCCCGACATCACATCATCCATATACGTCTCATCTTCGACGATCTCAACAGCCTTTGGATATTTGTATCCCTCATCTTGAGCTAGTTGTCTGATCGTGCTATTTGCCAAAAATGGCGAACTGATGAAACCGAACAAGACTACTGTCGCAAAAAACAAGGAAATTTCATCCGATGAGCTTTCTCTCCATAGCATCGCTTGGAGATGTTGATCATCGGCGTGTACCCCAATTTGCAAAAACATCTGTTTGATGTCAGCAACAAAAACATAGGGGTAGCGACGCCACTTTGTAAAAGAATCTGGAATTTCTGGCAACAAATTTGGCCCAGCATGTAGGTAATCATTGATCGAAGTACCTTTGTTTGTCTTTGCCGAAGCATTATAGACTGGTCTGAGTTTTGTAGTAGTACTACCTTCCTTAAAAACTCCATGGTGTGGAAGTACAAAACAGTGATTCAAGTTCAACTGTTTGTCAAAAATAGGACGAATGTACCCCTTATCAATAGAATCTCTCATCGATTTCACGTACAACTCTTTGAATTGAGGGTTTTTCTCAAATCTCCTCTCTAAACTGTGAAATTGAGCAAGAGCTATACTGAATGAGTCACCAAGATTTCCGTCTGATGGAAAATTTGATTTCCCGGGAAGTCTAACCACGTATCTACCATCTGGTGTCCGTGAAACTGTGTCCTTGTAAAAATCAATGCAATGTTTTTCATCAGATGTGAGAGCTCTCTGCTCCGAGATTCCAAAATGATCAAAATACGCTTGCAGAGTCGCGTTTAGATCTCGATCAATATCTTGTAAACAGACATTGAATTTGGATGTTTGAACGGGACGTTGCTTCGTGGGGCCTGATACAATCCACCCGAGACGCGTTTTCAGTGCAATTGGAGCCTCAACCTGCTCACTTTTGCGAAGCCCTTCCTCCAGAATCAACGCATGAATTCTTGCGCTCAACAACATGTGCACTGCACCAGGTTTATCGAAACTCGGATCAGCTAACTGCAAATTTTCTAAATGAGACCAATTTTCTTTGAGATCATCAGATGGTTCGTAGCACGTGACTTTCTTCAGAACAAATGCGGTGACAGGGCACTCAAAACTTGGGTCAGTCCTAGATTTGATCAAAAATTCTACAATACTCGTCCGAATAGTCGAGACTAGCCCTCCCACCCCAGATGTATTCAACTTGAATGAATGCTTTTTCAAATTCAGTGACTGGCAAAGCTCTTCTGATATGAAACTCGATTGAGCGCACTGATCAACTATGGCGCGTACGATACGCTGTTTCCGTTCGGACCTTGGACAAAAACTTCAGCAGTCGCGAGAAGAATTTCCTGATTTAGATCGTCATTTTTCAACTCAACAGCTAAACTGTGTGTTTCTTGAGAATTCACAGCAGTACAATGACTGGCAACAGATTTCAAATTTGGAGCTCCGTGCAAAGACGTGTGATGGTCGTCGTTGCAAACCATACACCTGTACGTAGACTTGCATTCTGTTAAGGAATGCAGTGACGAGAAGCAAGACAAGCATAATTTTTGAGACTCAACAAAAGCTTTCCTCTCTTTCGGAGATTTCGATTTGTACTGATCGCAATTGTTGAAAAAATGCTCTCCTTTGCAAATGAGACAAGTTGGTTTGGATTTCTCTTTCCCCTTAGAATTGACATGAACTGATTTAGCATTTTGCTTTTGATTCGGCTGACCCTTTTTATCCCCTGCTGGAGTTTGGCTTTTCTCCTTATTTTTATCATTGTCTCGCAACTCTTTCGAATTTTCTAACTGCATGAGAGCCAATCTCTCAGCATCAAGAAAGCTTTCGAGGTCAGCAAACGAGGGACAAACCTTAGGGTCAGGTGAATTAGCAATCCGCTCTTCCCATTTTCTTTGAATCATGGGTGGCAGTAGAGCTACAGTTTGAAATACAACAATGGGATGCCAATGCTCAATCTTACAATCAAGCGCTTTGAGGGCTGCGAGTATGTTTTTTGTACAAGTGGCTATGCGACCTACTTCACGAGATGACGAGTTTTGCATCGGTTCGATGGTAAAGAATTTTGTGAGAAGCTTATTTATCAGGGCTCTGCTATTTTCATAGTAGTCATTGACTGCCTTCCAAGCAGTTCCAAAATTATCGCCCGACGCGGGACACTCGTCAAGTAATTCAGCAGCTTCACCTTTCAAAGTTTGACGAAGCACAGTGATTTTGTAGATGTTAGGGAGAGCCTGGTCTTTCACAACCATTTCCGAGAAAGTGTCCCGATATCGAGGCCACTCACGAATATCGCCCGAGGAATTAGGAATTTCCATGCGCGGCAATTGCTTGTTGTAACTTTGCGAAGGCTCTTGTACAGCGCCTTGCTGAGCTACGGTGCCTTGAGTTTTCCTCAACTTGATCAAATATTCAAGAAATTTCCCTTCCCTTATTATGAATTGCTCCTCCGTCGCATCAAATACATGATTTTTGAAATAGTTATCAGTCGGATCAGCTTCTTCATCTTCCTCAAGCAACCCATGATTCTTCTCAAAATTTGTCCAGTACTTTCGGAGATTGTTCAATCCACTCTCTGCCGCCCCTTGCGTCATCTTCGCTTGGGTTAGAGACTTCAAGTTTTGATAAGAATTCGCAATCTTGGTCTGCAGCTCGAGCTGCTTCTTTTTGCAACTGTGCGCGAAGTTGTAATTAAATGCACCACTGTCCGAGCAAGATCATCTTGAGAACGAAGTTTTCAAGAAAGGCCAAATTCAGAGGGATGACGTGACATCATATTTTGGAACTGTGCGTGAATGAAAAGTCATTAGAGCGAGAAGTAACATTTACGCACACTTCACCAGTGCGTAAATGTAAAACTGTGCGAGAAGTCATTCACGCATTACTTCTCGCACTGTAAATAATGGAGAGAAGTCTCATTTTTTACAACTTCGCGCACACAGTTGCAAAAAAGATATGTTCCGCGGGCGAGTTGCGTTACGAAACTGTTGAATGCCTCAACGTACAGAGCTAAGTTACACCCCCCGAGCTGCGCAGAAACCACGTGCGCGCAGAGCATCCGGAAAACTCGCGAGTGATAAGCGCCTGAAGGTAGGCAGCCCGTCTCACGCAGCGATAAAAGAAGTCGCGGTACCGTCCCGAGATTCAGCGCGCGTGTGTGGACTACACGGTATCGTACGCAGGGAGAGGGAGGGGAGGGGGCGGGGGACGCTATTTAGTAGCGTCAGCATATATACATACATATGTAATAGTCTATATACATACATACATGAAAAGGGCATGAGACCCTTGGACCTTTTGCGGAGCAGCCTATATTGGAGAGAGAAAAGTTCTCACGATACCTGCACAGGTGAGCCCGATATAGCTGAATCGTTGACAGGCATGCCCTCGCAATGTGCGCGACAGCGTCGCTGCACGCCACCAGCTCAAGATGGCCACTCTGCTGTGCTGCTAGCGCTGCTCACCCTTGACGGTCGAGCAGGAACAAGCGTCGTCCAAGATGGACGCCACGCCAAGCCACGCGCTGCTCCAAACCACGAGCGCGAGCGCGTGCTGATATACTGCAGCACAATATGCTGGCCGGCTTGGCGATGATAAGCCTGCCGCCGTAGGAGTGTCTCAACCTAGCAAAAGCACGGTTGATCGACGAGGCACTCTGCACACACTACACAAACACGTGTACACCATACCGCACCACCTCGGGTCGCGTCCCGCACGTGGCAGCCAAAAGACGAGCTGCCGCGATGCCTCGCGTTATCTCACCCGCGAGTTGAGTGTCCACAGCCGCAAAATGCCGTTGCTCGAAGGACCAATGAATTTTTACGGGTTGTTGGCTGCATCTGCTGCTGCTGCGAATTGCTGTAAAGGGGCAAGTGGGCTGCGCGGGTAGAGACTCGGAAAACGCGTGTAATAATGGCGACTTTGATTTATTGGCGAAAACGGCGAGATGGTCGGATTAGTGTGTGCGCGGCGGCCGCCGGTCGGCGGTGAACTAACTCAAAGAAGGCGGAAGGCGGAAGCGAGCTCTTGGACGCTCGTCGCGCCGCGCGTGGCGCTGATTGAAAACTCAAATACGCGCGAATATTCAAACTAATAACGGGGTGAATGTGTGTGTGTGGTCACATTTGTGAACACATTGCATATATATCTAGACACAATTGCAAGAATTATAAATTCTATATCTTAAGTATGATACTAACATATTCAGATATAATCAAAATTCTTATCGTAGAAGAGAAAAAATTAATGAAGTACATTAAAACTTACAAATTTCGCTTGGAGTTTAGAAACTCGGCAAGCTTCCTTTCAGGCGAAATATTTTCTTTTTCCCCGCTGTTCATATTCAATATCTTCTTAAATCTACCGAGGGCGGTAGACTTCTTCCTCGACGTCCCCTTGCTGAGCATCCTCCACGCCTTTCCTTTGATGGGTGGCGTGGGTTGAAAACTTCGGATGACTACGTCCTCGAGTTCGCATATCTCTTCGTTTGAGAGAACGTCTCCTATTGGAGGCCATAATTTCTCGATCACCGATTGAGTGATCGGAGGATCTACATGCTCGTATATGTGTGGATCTGGATGACACACAATATTCTCTATATTTATCGTGTCCATCTTCTTGGACACCTCGGAAAGGAGGTCATTCATCTCCCAGGACTGGAAAGAAGCATAATATTTAGGTATAAGTTTAATTCATCGAATTCAAGCGTCATGTATAGGTCATCTATGAGAATAAAGTTTGCATTGGAAACTCACCATTATGGATGAAACATTCGGATGAATCGCCATCGATCCACGTGATGGGAGACGTGGATGCACATTTATGTGCAAAGACACGTATCCGGACATTTGAGATCCTGAAGATTGTCAAAGTCCAGCCGCTTGCAGCAAGCAGCCAAAGGTCTCACGGGTCGGGGGGTGCCTCCGATTTCTATAACTCCGTCCGGGCTGAACTGATTATCGATACCATATACCGGTTGCAGTGGTGGCGATGATACTGTGAGATCAATGATCTCAGTTTTTTGCCGTTTCAGCGGCGGCGAGGACCCGATGTTGATTATTTCCGGGCTTTCTGGAGGGTTATACCAGGAAAGCCGCCCCAACTCCTCCAATTGGGGTGGTGTCCACCCGTTCTGAATAAAAAACCGGGGTGGTGTCCCCGGTATTTGAACCACCTCGACAGCTGATGGGGCTGGCGGGGCTGGTGAGGCTGGCGTCGTCGGGGGTGGTTGATACACCGCGGGCTCCTCAATCACGATGACGACGAACGCTCTGCAGTGAGGCGCAATGTCCAGAGCCTCCTTCTCGATGTAATTTAGCTCCCACGAAGATGATGCCATCCACCTACATCAATGATGAAAAAATTAATGATAGGAATATAATGTTGTTATAAAATGATGCGAAAATAGAGCATCGTTCAACGCAGGATATCAGGGACCTATGAGCATATAGGAGGCTCATGTACAGCGTAATCGGTGTCTCTCTTCCCTCTTTTTCCCGCTGTACAGCAGTTGGGACTCTCGCCAGTCTCAACCCTAGTACAGCGGGAACAAGAGGAAAGAGAGACACCGATTACGTTGTACATGAGCCTTTCTATTCACTCATAGACTCCTATTACTCTGCGCCGAGGGATTTCATCGAAATTCTCGTAATAATTCGAATAAATAGTTAACTGCATGTATTCGCTATAATGTATATTCACTACTCACTCGGATTGATGCTGTGACTCTTTCTTGATTGAAAGGGAGAGCGCCACTGCAGTGTGATGCGAAGTCTCGGTCTAGGTCCTGGAGTCCTCGGCAACGTGTGATGCGAGGTCTTGGTCGAGGCCCTGGAGTCCAGAAGATGACGTCCAGATCACGGAGATACGAAGGACGTACTTCAGAGCACTAAGTCACGAGACTGATCTCGAGAACGGCTTGCGCATCGAATTATATACACGTGGTTGTTCTCGCCCCCGCTCGGGCGGCTTCACTCATTCTAAATTTTGAGGGCCAATCCAAATCGAAAGCGTCGCAACCGTCATCCTAACCCCTCTCCAAGGAGGGTGTTCGGATATCCATGAGGAGGCTTTTCCAAGGAAAAACGGTCATTTCCAGCCCACACCAAGATACTCAATTTCCTTAGGGACTCTATAGATTGATATGTAAAGAAGCCACCTCTCGAGAGGGTTCAGTGAAGCTAAATTAGTTAGCTCCTCGGCGGAGAATGGTCTCGATCTATCAATAAAAGCTCTTTGAAAGTCGATCCCTGCATCATGTGTTCAAGTTGCAACAGCGCTCAGTATGCTGGAATATATATGGACCATTCATGAATTTCAAGGGGTGTAGCGGTAACCCTTGTTCTCTTGAGTTAGATTTCCTCGCAGCTGCTAAAAAATATCAATGTGCACATAACACAGCAGGCCTTTTCATTTCCCGAGAACTGTGAAGCTCGCAATCGGGATTGAGGTCTTTGATCTTTAAAACTTTTGCCTTTCACGGTCAGCTCAAAGCAGGGATTTTCCGTTACTTTCATCAAAATGATAGGTGATATGTGATGAATGATAGGGCATATGTGAAACAAATGCATTAGTCTGGGGCGATTGGCTTATACTTATCGGAGAATTCTGCTCTCGAATGCATCTGAAGGTTTTTGTGATGCGTCAAGAGGAATATCCAAGGATCAATCCCCAAAAGGCGATCCGATCCTGCATGTATTATAAGGCCTGCATCTATTTACTATACTACTTCTAAAAGGACCGAACGCGATCCGATGCTGCATGAAAAAAAGATGCGTCAATCTCCTATACCTTCTCGAATTGTTCGAGAAGCCGCTGGGACTCGATCCGCAACGCTGCGGGGGCGGGTGCGCGCTGTATAGCATGAGGATAGAAAAGAGGGCTGCCTGACTACTCACGTTACACGAAGGCGCGCCGCGCGGAGATAGTTAAAAGGACTAGACACCAATGCATCATGGCTTTTAACTCTCGCCGGCCGATGCGCTTTTACTATTTTGGGTATGCGTTTGGGGCGCTAAAAAGAGCCGGACGCCGTGTGGTCGATTCTTACAATGTTTCTCGGTATGTGGGTACTCTTATATAGACAAGATACTGCAGGGAGCGAGTTCACATTCATACATTGCAGGATCATATGAGCAGGTGGAGTCGTCCCTCAACAAGCGTATGATACTATAAGGGAGCAAGCTTGCCTCCCGATACGGAGAAGATGGCTATAGGGGAGCACGCTTGCACCCTTATAGTATCTTACGCGTGTTGGGGAGCGAAATCGCCTCCCAATACGTCAAGGGTGGCTATAGGGAGGCACTCGTGCCCCCCTATAGCTGACCTACTAACATAATTTCATCACTTTCAGTTTGGGAAAAAAAAATCATACTCGAAACCGCATGAAAATTTTAGGCTGAAGAGTTAGTCGGACAAAAAAATTTTTCATTTTATTTCCTTCTGATGTGCAACGCAAATCGAATTTGATGGTTCCATCCATAATAACTACAAGAATCGATTTTCAAGTTCTTGGGGAATATATCTTCACCACTCCCAGGTTGAAAAAGTAATCATTCTCGAAACCGGATGAAAATTGCAGGCTGAACAGTTAGTCGGACACAAAAAATTTTTCCATTTCATTTCCTTCTGATGTGCAACGCAAATCGAATTTGATGGTTCCATTCATAAGAACTACAAGAATTGATTCTCATGTTCTTGGGGAACATATTTTGATCACTTTCGGGTTGAAACAAAAATCATACACGAAACCGGGTGAAAATTTTAGGCTGAAAAGTTAGTCGGACAAAAAAATTTTTTTTATTTCATTTCCTTCTGATGTGCAACGCGAATCGAATTTGATGGTTCCATTCTCAAGAACTACAATAATCGATCCTCATGTTCTTGAGGAACATATCTTGATCTTTTTCAGGTTGAAACGAAAATCATACTCGAGACCGGATGAAAATTTTAAGCTGAAAAGTTAGTCGGAGAAAAATGACTATTCCATTTTATTTTCTTCTGATGGGCAACGCGAATCGAATTTGATGGTTACATTCATGAAAACTACGAGAATCGATTCTCATGTTCTTGGGGAATATATCTTTATCACTTTCAGGTCGGAGAGAAAATCATACTCGAAACCGGATGAAAATTTTAGGCTGAAAAGTTAGTCGAACAGAGGAGAATTCTTCATTTAATTCCCTTATGATGTGCCCCGCGAATCAAATTTGATGATTCCAATCATAAGTAATGCGAGAATCGAGTCTCATGTTCTTGTGGAACATATCTTCATCACTTCTAGGTTGGGAAAAAAATCATACTCGAAAAAGGATGAAACTTCTAGGCTGAAAAGTTAGTCGGACAAAAAAAATTCTTTCATTTTATTCCCTTCTGATGTGCAACGCGAATCGAATTTGATGGTTCCAATCATAAGTAATGCAAGAATCGATTCTCATGTCCTGAAGGAATATATCTTTCCCACTCACAGGTCGAAAAAAAAATCATACTCGGAACCGGATGAAAATTTTAGGCTGAAAAGTTAGTCGGACAATTAGAATTTCTCGTTTTATTTCCTTATGATGTAACCCGCGAATCAAATTTGATAATTCCAATCATGAGTCATGCAAGAATCGAGTCTCATGTTCTTGTGGAACATATTTTTATCACTTTCAGTTTGGAAAAGAATCATACTCGGAACCGGATGAAAATTTAAGGCTGAACAGTTAGACGGACAAAAAAAATTTTTTTATTCTATTTCCTTCTGATGTGCAACGCGGATCGGATTAGATGGTTCCATTCATGAAAACTACAAGAATCGATTCTCATGTTCTTGGGGAACAAATTTTCACCACTTTCAGGTTGAAAAAAGAATTATAGTCTGAACCGGATGAAAATTCCAGGCTGAAAAGTTAGTCGGACAAAGGAACATTTTTCATTTCATTTCCTTCTGATGTGCAACGCGAATCGAATTCGATGGTTCCATTCATAAAAACTACGAGACATGATTCTCATGTTCTTGGCTAATATATCCTTATCACTTCCAGCTTGAAAAAAAAAATCATACCCGAAACCGGATGAAAATTTTAGGTTGAAAAGTTAGTCGGACAAAAAAATTTTTTTCATTTTATTTTTTTCTGATGTGCAACGCGAATCGAATTTAATGGTTCCATTCATGAAAACTACGAGAATCGATCCTCATGTCCTTGGGAATATATCTTCATCACTTTCAGGTCGAAGAAAAAATCATACTCGAAACCGGATGAAAATTTAAGGCTGAAAGAATAGTCGGACAAAAGAGAATTTTCCGTTTTATTTCCTTCTGATGTGCAACGCGAATCGGATTTGATGGTTCCAATCATTAAAATCACGACAATCGATTCTCATGTTCTTGGGGAACATATTTTCACCACTTTCAGGTTGAAAAAAAAATTATACTCGGAAACGGATGAAAATTCCAGGCTGAAAAGTTTGTCGGACAAAAATTTAGGGGAATATTATATAGGGGAGATAAATGATGAATATAGGGGAATATCTTTGGGAATATATCTTTATCACTTTCAGGTTGGAACAAAAATCATACTCGAAACCGGATGAAATTTTAAGCTGAAAAGTTAGTCGGACAAAGAAAATTTTTTCATTTCATTTTCTTCTGATGTGCAACGCGAATCGAATTTGATGGTTCCGTCCATAAGTAATGCAAGAATCGAGTCTCATGTTCTTGTGGAACATATCTTCATCACTTCTAAGTTGAGAAAAAAATCATACTCGGAACGGGATGAAAATTTTAGGCTGGAAAGATAGACGGACAAAAAAAATTTTTTTATTCTGTTTCCTTCTGATGTGCAACACGAATCGGATTTGATGGTTTCATCCATTAAAATTACAAGAATCGATTCTCATGTTCTTGGGGAACATATTTTCACCACTTTCAGGTTGAAAAAAAAATTATACTCGGAACCGGATGAAAATTCCAGGCTGAAAAGTTAGTCGGACAAAGAATATTTTTTCATTTTATTCTCTTCTGATGTGCAACGCAAATCGGATTTGATGGTTCCATTCATGAAAACTACAAGAATCAATTCTCATGTTTTCGAGGAACATATCTTCACCACTTCGAGGTTGAAAAAAAAATTATACTCGAAACCGGATGAAAATTCTAGGCTGAAAAGTTAGACGGACAAAAAAAATTTTATTTTTTTTTTCCTTCTGATGTGCAACGCGAATCGAATTCGATGGTTCCATTCTCAAGAACTACAATAATCGATCCTCATGTTCTTGAGGAACATATCTTGATCTTCTTCAGGTTGAAACGAAAATCATACTCGAGACCGGATGAAAATTTTAAGCTGAAAAGTTAGTCGGAGAAAAATGACTTTTCCATTTTATTCTCTTCTGATGGGCAACGCGAATCGAATTTGATGGTTACATTCATGAAAACGACGAGAATCGATTCCCATGTTCTTGGGGAATATATATCTTCATCACTTTCAGGTCGGAGAGAAAATCATACTCGATACCGGATGAAAATTTTAGGCTGAAAAGTTAGTCGAACAGAAGAGAATTCTTCATTTAATTCCCTTATGATGTGCCCCGAGAATCAAATTTGATGATTCCAATCATAAGTAATGCGAGAATCGAGTCTGATGTTCTTGTGGAACATATTTTTATCACTTTCAGTTTGGAGAGAAAATCATACTCGAAACCGGATGAAAATTTTAGGCTGGAAAGTTAGTCGGACAAGAAAAATTTTTTCATTTTGTTTCCTTCTGATGTGCAACGCGAATCGAATTTGATGGTTCCATCCATGAAAACTACGAGAATCGATTCTCATGTCCTTGGGGAATATATCTTCATCACTTTCAGGTCGGAGAGAAAATCATACTCGAAACCGGATGAAAATTTTAGGCTGAAAAGTTAGTCGGAAAGAAAAATTTTTTCATTTTGTTTCCTTCTGATGTGCAACGCGAATCGAATTTGATGGTTCCAATCATGAGTAATGCAAGAATCGAGTCTCATGTTCTTGTGGAACATATTTTTATCACTTTCAGTTTGGAAAAAAAATCATACTCGAAACCGGATGAAAATTTTAGGCTGAGAAGTTAGTCGGAAAGAAAAATTTTTTCATTTTGTTTCCTTCTGATGTGCAACGCGAATCGAATTTGATGGTTCCAATCATAAGGAATGCAAGAATCGATTTTCATGTCCTTGGGGAATATATCCTTCCCACTCACAGGTCGAAAAAAGAATCATACTCGGAACAGGATGAAAATTTTAGGCTGAAAAGTTAGTCGGACAAAATATAATTTTTCGTTTTATTTCCTTATGATGTAACCCGCGAATCAAATTCGATAATACCAATCATGAGTCATGCAAGAATCGAGTCTCATGTTCTTGTGGAACATATTTTATCACTCTCAGTTTGGAAGAAGAATCATACTCGGAACCGGATGAAAATTTTAGGCTGGAAGATAGACGGACGAAAAAAATTTTTTTATTCTATTTCCTTCTGATGTGCAACGCGAATCGGATTTGATGGTTCCATTCATAGAAACTACAAGAATCGATTCTCATGTTCTTGGAGAACATATTTTCACCACTTTCAGGTTGAAAAAAAATTATAGTCGGAACCGGATGAAAATTCCGGGCTGAAAAGTTAGTCGGACAAAAAAAATTTTTCCATTTCATTTTCTTCTGATGTGCAACGCGAATCGAATTTGATGGTTCCATTCATAAAAACTACGAGACATGATTCTCATGTTCTTGGCTAATATATCTTCATCACTCCCAGCTTGAAAAAAAAATCATACTCGGAACCGGATGAAAATTTTAGGCTGGAAAGATAGACGGCAAAAAAATTTTTTTATTCTATTTCCTTCTGATGTGCAACGCGAATCGGATTTGATGGTTCCATTCATCAAAATTACAAGAATCGATTCTCATGTTCTTAGGGAACATATTTTTACCACTTTCAGGTTGGAAAAAAAATTATACTCGGAACCGGATGAAAATTCCAGGCTGACAAGTTAGTCGGACAAAGAAAATTTTTTCATTTTATTCTCTTCTGATGTGCAACGCGAATCGAATTTGATGGTTCCATTCTTAAAAACTACCAGAATCGATTCTCATGTTTTTGAGGAACATATCTTGATCACTTTCAGGTTGAAACAAAAATCATACTCGAAACCGGATGAAAATGTTCGGCTGAAAAGTTAGTCGGACGAAAAAATTTTTTTAATTTATTTCCTTCTGATGTGCAACGTGAATCAAATTTGAAGGTTCCATTCAAAGAAACTACAAGAATCGATTTTCATTTCCTTGGGGAACATATCTTGATCACTTTTGGGTTGAAACAAGAATCATACTCGAAACCGGATGAAAATTTTAGGCTGAAAAGTTAGACGGACAAAAAAATTTTTTTATTCTATTTCCTCCTGATGTGCAACGCGAATCGGATTTGATGGTTCCTTTCATGGAAACCACAAGAATCGATTTCCATGTTCTCGAGGAACATATTTTCACCACTTCGAGGTAAAAAAAAAAATTATACTCGAAACCGGATGAAAATTCTAGGCTGAAAAGTTAGACGGACAAAAAAAATTTTTTTATTTTTTTTCCTTCTGATGTGCAACGCGAATCGGATTTGATAGTTCCATTCATAAAAACTACGAGAATCGACTCTCATGATCTTGGGGATTATATCTTTTTCACTTTCAGGTTGAAAGAAAAAATCGTACTGGAAACCGGATGAAACTTCTAGGCTGAAAAGTTTGTCGGACAAAAATTAAGGGGAATATTATATAGGGGAGATGAATAATAATAAATATAGGGGAATATCTTGGAGAATAGATCTTTATCACTTTCAGGTTGGAACAAAAATCATACTCGAAACCGGATGAAAATTTTGAGCTGAAAAGTTAGTCGGACAAAGAAAATTTGTTCATTTCATTTTCTTCTGATGTGCAACGCGAATCGAATTTGATGGTTCCAATCATAAGAAATGCAAGAATCGAGTCTCATGTTCTTTTGGAACATATCTTCATCACCTCTAGGTTGGGAAAAAAATCATACTCGAAACCGGATGAAACTTCTAGGCTGAAAAGTTAGTCGGACAAAAAAAATTATTTCATTTTATTCCCTTCTGATGTGCAACGCGAATCGAATTTGATGGTTCCAATCATAAGTAATGCAAGAATCGATTCTCATGTCCTTGGGGAATATATCTTTCCCAATTACAGGTCGAAAAAAAAATCATACTCGGAACCGGATGGAAATTTTAGGCTGAAAAGTTAGTCGGACAATTAGAATTTTTCGTTTTATTTCCTTATGATGTAACCCGCGAATCAAATTTGATAATTCCAATCATGAGTCATGCAAGAATCGAGTCTCATGTTCTTGTGGAACATATTTTTATCACTTTCAGTTTGGAAAAAGAATCATACTCGGAACCGGATGAAAATTTCAGGCTGAACACTTAGACGGACAAAAAAAATTTTTTTATTCTATTTCCTTCTGATGTGCAACGCGGATCGGATTTGATGGTTCCATTCATGAAAACTACAAGAATCGATTCTCATGTTCTTGGGGAACAAATTTTCACCACTTCCAGGTTGAAAAAAGAATTATAGTCTGAAGCGGATGAAAATTCCAGGGTGAAAAGTTAGTCGGACAAAGAAACATTATTCATTTCATTTCCTTCTGATGTGCAACGCGAATCGAATTTGATGGTTCCATTCATAAAAACTACGAGACATGATTCTCATGTTCTTGGCTAATATATCTTCATCACTTCCAGCTTGAAAAAAAAATCATACCCGAAACCGGATGAAAATTTTAGGCTGAAAAGTTAGTCGGACAAAAAAATTTTTTTCATTTTATTTTTTTCTGATGTGCAACGCGAATCGAGTTTGATGGTTCCATTCATGAAAACTACGAGAATCGATCCTCATGTCCTTGGGTAATATATATTCATCACTTTCAGGTCGAAGAAGAAATCATACTCGAAACCGGATGAAAATTTAAGGCTGAAAAAATAGTCGGACAAAAGAGAATTTTCCGTTTTATTTCCTTATGATGTGCCCCGCGAATCAAATTTGATAATTCCAATCATGAGTCATGCAAGAATCGAGTCTCATGTTCTTCTGGAACATATTTTAATCACTCTCAGTTTGGAAGAAGAATCATACTCGGAACCGGATGAAAATTTTAGGCTGGAAAGATAGACGGATAAAAAAAATTTTTCATTCTATTTCCTTCTGATGTGCAACGCGAATCGGATTTGATGGTTCCATTCATTGAAATTACGACAATCGATTCTCATGTTCTTGGGGAACATATTTTCACCACTTTCAGGTTGAAAAAAGAATTATACTCGGAACCGGATGAAAATTCCAGGCTGAAAAGTTAGTCGGACAAAGAAAATTTTATCATTTTATTCTCTTCTGATGTGCAACGCGAATCGAATTTGATGGTTCCATTCTTAGAAACTACAAGAATCGATTCTCATGTTTTTGAGGAACATATCTTGATCATTTTCAGGTTGAAACAAAAATCATACTCGAAACCGGATGAAAATGTTCGGCTGAAAAGTTAGTCGGACGAAAAAATTTTTTAAATTTATTTCCTTCGGATGTGCAACGCGAATCAAATTTGATGGTTCCATTCAAAGAAACTACAAGAATCGATTTTCATTTTCTTGGGGAACATATCTTGATCACTCTTGGGTTGAAACAAAAATCATACTCGAAACCGGATGAAAATTTTAGGCTGGAAAGTTAGACGGACAAAAAAAATTTTTTTATTCTATTCCCTCCTGATGTGCAACGCGAATCGGATTTGATGATTCCATTCACGAAAACTACAAGAATCGATTCTCATGTTCTCGAGGAACATATTTTCACCACTTCGAGGTTGAAAAAAAAATTATACTCGAAACCGGATGAAAATTTTAGGCTGAAAAGTTAGTCGAACAGAAGAGAATTCTTCATTTAATTCACTTATGATGTGCCCCGAGAATCAAATTTGATAATTCCAATCATAAGTAATGCGAGAATCGAGTCTGATGTCCTTGTGGAACATATTTTTATCACTTTCAGTTTGGAGAGAAAATCATACTCGAAACCGGATGAAAATTTTAGGCTGGAAAGTTAGTCGGACAAGAAAAATTTTTTCATTTTGTTTCCTTCTGATGTGCAACGCGAATCGAATTTGATGGTTCCATTCTTGAAAACTACAAGGATCGATTCTGTTGTTCTTGGAGAACATATCTTGATCACTTTTGGGTGGAAACAAAAATCATCCTCGAAACCGGATGAAAACTTTAGGCTGAAAAGTTAGTCGGACAAAAAAATTTCTTTTATTTTATTTCCTTCTGATGTGCAACGCGAATCGAATTTGATGGTTCCATTCTTGAAAACTACATGAATTGATTCTCATGTTCTTGAGGAACATATCTTGATCACTTCCAGGTTGAAATACGAATCATACTCGAAACCGGATGAAAATTTTGAGCTGGAAACTTAGTCGGACGAAGAAAATTTTTTCATTATATTTTTTTCTGATGTGCAACGCGAATCGAATTTGATGGTTCCATTCATGAAAACTACGAGAATCGATTCTCATGTCCTTGGGGAATATATCTTCATCACTTTCAGGTCGGAGAGAAAATCATACTCAGAACCGGATGAAAATTTCAGGCTGAAAAGTTAGTTGAACAGGAGAGAATTTTTCATTTAATTCCCTTATGATGTGCCCCGCGAATCAAATTTGATGATTCCAATCATGAGTAATGCAAGAATCGAGTCTCATGTTCTTGTGGAACATATTTTTTTCACTTTCAGTTTGGAAAAAAAATCATACTCGAAACCGGATGAAAATTTTAGGCTGAAAAGTTAGTCGGAAAGAAAAATTTTTCCTTTTTGTTTCCTTCTGATGTGCAACGCGAATCGAATTTGATGGTTCCAATCATAAGTAATGCAAGAATCGATTCTCATGTCCTTGGGGAATATATCTTTCCCACTTACAGGTCGAAAAAAAAATCATACTCGGAACCGGATGAAAATTTTAGGCTGAAAAGTTAGTCGGACAAAATATAATTTTTCGTTTTATTTCCTTATGATGTAACCCGCGAATCAAATTCGATAATACCAATCATGAGTCATGCAAGAATCGAGTCTCATGTTCTTGTGGAACATATTTTATCACTCTCAGTTTGGAAGAAGAATCATACTCGGAACCGGATGAAAATTTTAGGCTGGAAGATAGACGGACGAAAAAAATTTTTTTATTCTATTTCCTTCTGATGTGCAACGCGAATCGGATTTGATGGTTCCATTCATAGAAACTACAAGAATCGATTCTCATGTTCTTGGGGAACATATTTTCACCACTTTCAGGTTGAAAAAAAATTATAGTCGGAACCGGATGAGTATTCCGGGCTAAAAAGTTAGTCGGACAAAGAAAATTTTTTCATTTCATTTTCTTCTGATGTGCAACGCGAATCGAATTTGATGGTTCCATTCATAAAAACTACGAGACATGATTCTCATGTTCTTGGCTAATATATCTTCATCACTCCCAGCTTGAAAAAAAAAATCATACTCGGAACCGGATGAAAATTTTAGGCTGGAAAGATAGACGGCAAAAAAATTTTTTTATTCTATTTCCTTCTGATGTGCAACGCGAATCGGATTTGATGGTTCCATTCATTAAAATTACAAGAATCGATTCTCATGTTCTTGGGGAACATATTTTTACCACTTTCAGGTTGGAAAAAAAATTATACTCGGAACCGGATGAAAATTCCAGGCTGACAAGTTAGTCGGACAAAGAAAATTTTTTCATTTCATTCTCTTCTGATGTGCAACGCGAATCGAATTTGATGGTTCCATTCTTAAAAACTACCAGAATCGATTCTCATGTTTTTGAGGAACATATCTTGATCACTTTCAGGTTGAAACAAAAATCATACTCGAAACCGGATGAAAATGTTCGGCTGAAAAGTTAGTCGGACGAAAAAATTTTTTTAATTTATTTCCTTCTGATGTGCAACGCGAATCAAATTTGATGGTTCCATTCAAAGAAACTACAAGAATCAATTTTCATTTCCTTGGGGAACATATCTTGATCACTTTTGGGTTGAAACAAAAATCATACTCGAAACCGGATGAAAATGTTCGGCTGAAAAGTTAGTCGGACGAAAAAATTTTTTTAATTTATTTCCTTCTGATGTGCAACGCGAATCAAATTTGATGGTTCCATTCAAAGAAACTACAAGAATCAATTTTCATTTCCTTGGGGAACATATCTTGATCACTTTTGGGTTGAAACAAAAATCATACTCGAAACCGGATGAAAATTTTAGGCTGAAAAAATAGACGGACAAAAAAATTTTTTTATTCTATTTCCTTCTGATGTGCAACGCGAATCGGATTTGATGGTTCCATTCATGGAAACCACAAGAATCGATTCTCATGTTCTCGAGGAACATATTTTCACCACTTCGAGGTTGAAAAAAAAATTATACTCGAAACCGGATGAAAATTTCAGGCTGAAAAGTTAGTTGAACAGGAGAGAATTTTTCATTTAATTCCCTTATGATGTAACCCGCGAATCAAATTCGATAATACCAATCATGAGTCATGCAAGAATCGAGTCTCATGTTCTTGTGGAACATATTTTATCACTCTCAGTTTGGAAGAAGAATCATACTCGGAACCGGATGAAAATTTTAGGCTGGAAGATAGACGGACGAAAAAAATTTTTTTATTCTATTTCCTTCTGATGTGCAACGCGAATCGGATTTGATGGTTCCATTCATAGAAACTACAAGAATCGATTCTCATGTTCTTGGGGAACATATTTTCACCACTTTCAGGTTGAAAAAAAATTATAGTCGGAACCGGATGAAAATTCCGGGCTGAAAAGTTAGTCGGACAAAGAAAATTTTTTCATTTCATTTTCTTCTGATGTGCAACGCGAATCGAATTTGATGGTTCCATTCATAAAAACTACGAGACATGATTCTCATGTTCTTGGCTAATATATCTTCATCACTCCCAGCTTGAAAAAAAAATCATACTCGGAACCGGATGAAAATTTTAGGCTGGAAAGATAGACGGCAAAAAAATTTTTTTATTCTATTTCCTTCTGATGTGCAACGCGAATCGGATTTGATGGTTCCATTCATCAAAATTACAAGAATCGATTCTCATGTTCTTAGGGAACATATTTTTACCACTTTCAGGTTGGAAAAAAAATTATACTCGGAACCGGATGAAAATTCCAGGCTGACAAGTTAGTCGGACAAAGAAAATTTTTTCATTTTATTCTCTTCTGATGTGCAACGCGAATCGAATTTGATGGTTCCATTCTTAGAAACTACCAGAATCGATTCTCATGTTTTTGAGGAACATATCTTGATCACTTTCAGGTTGAAACAAAAATCATACTCGAAACCGGATGAAAATGTTCGGCTGAAAAGTTAGTCGAACGAAAAAATTTTTTTAATTTATTTCCTTCTGATGTGCAACGTGAATCAAATTTGATGGTTCCATTCAAAGAAACTACAAGAATCGATTTTCATTTCCTTGGGGAACATATCTTGATCACTTTTGGGTTGAAACAAGAATCATACTCGAAACCGGATGAAAATTTTAGGCTGAAAAGTTAGACGGACAAAAAAATTTTTTTATTCTATTTCCTCCTGATGTGCAACGCGAATCGGATTTGATGGTTCCTTTCATGGAAACCACAAGAATCGATTTCCATGTTCTCGAGGAACATATTCTCACCACTTCGAGGTTGAAAAAAAAATTATACTCGAAACCGGATGAAAATTCTAGGCTGAAAAGTTAGACGGACAAAAAAAATTTTTTTTTTTTTTTCCTTCTGATGTGCAACGCGAATCGGATTTGATAGTTCCATTCATAAAAACTACGAGAATCGACTCTCATGATCTTGGGGATTATATCTTTTTCACTTTCAGGTTGAAAGAAAAAATCGTACTGGAAACCGGATGAAACTTCTAGGCTGAAAAGTTTGTCGGACAAAAATTAAGGGGAATATTATATAGGGGAGATGAATAATAATAAATATAGGGGAATATCTTGGAGAATAGATCTTTATCACTTTCAGGTTGGAACAAAAATCATACTCGAAACCGGATGAAAATTTTGAGCTGAAAAGTTAGTCGGACAAAGAAAATTTGTTCATTTCATTTTCTTCTGATGTGCAACGCGAATCGAATTTGATGGTTCCAATCATAAGAAATGCAAGAATCGAGTCTCATGTTCTTTTGGAACATATCTTCATCACCTCTAGGTTGGGAAAAAAATCATACTCGAAACCGGATGAAACTTCTAGGCTGAAAAGTTAGTCGGACAAAAAAAATTATTTCATTTTATTCCCTTCTGATGTGCAACGCGAATCGAATTTGATGGTTCCAATCATAAGTAATGCAAGAATCGATTCTCATGTCCTTGGGGAATATATCTTTCCCAATTACAGGTCGAAAAAAAAATCATACTCGGAACCGGATGGAAATTTTAGGCTGAAAAGTTAGTCGGACAATTAGAATTTTTCGTTTTATTTCCTTATGATGTAACCCGCGAATCAAATTTGATAATTCCAATCATGAGTCATGCAAGAATCGAGTCTCATGTTCTTGTGGAACATATTTTTATCACTTTCAGTTTGGAAAAAGAATCATACTCGGAACCGGATGAAAATTTCAGGCTGAACACTTAGACGGACAAAAAAAATTTTTTTATTCTATTTCCTTCTGATGTGCAACGCGGATCGGATTTGATGATTCCATTCATGAAAACTACAAGAATCGATTCTCATGTTCTTGGGGAACAAATTTTCACCACTTCCAGGTTGAAAAAAGAATTATAGTCTGAAGCGGATGAAAATTCCAGGGTGAAAAGTTAGTCGGACAAAGAAACATTATTCATTTCATTTCCTTCTGATGTGCAACGCGAATCGAATTTGATGGTTCCATTCATAAAAACTACGAGACATGATTCTCATGTTCTTGGCTAATATATCTTCATCACTTCCAGCTTGAAAAAAAAATCATACCCGAAACCGGATGAAAATTTTAGGCTGAAAAGTTAGTCGGACAAAAAAATTTTTTTCATTTTATTTTTTTCTGATGTGCAACGCGAATCGAGTTTGATGGTTCCATTCATGAAAACTACGAGAATCGATCCTCATGTCCTTGGGTAATATATATTCATCACTTTCAGGTCGAAGAAGAAATCATACTCGAAACCGGATGAAAATTTAAGGCTGAAAAAATAGTCGGACAAAAGAGAATTTTCCGTTTTATTTCCTTATGATGTGCCCCGCGAATCAAATTTGATAATTCCAATCATGAGTCATGCAAGAATCGAGTCTCATGTTCTTCTGGAACATATTTTAATCACTCTCAGTTTGGAAGAAGAATCATACTCGGAACCGGATGAAAATTTTAGGCTGGAAAGATAGACGGATAAAAAAAATTTTTCATTCTATTTCCTTCTGATGTGCAACGCGAATCGGATTTGATGGTTCCATTCATTGAAATTACGACAATCGATTCTCATGTTCTTGGGGAACATATTTTCACCACTTTCAGGTTGAAAAAAGAATTATACTCGGAACCGGATGAAAATTCCAGGCTGAAAAGTTAGTCGGACAAAGAAAATTTTATCATTTTATTCTCTTCTGATGTGCAACGCGAATCGAATTTGATGGTTCCATTCTTAGAAACTACAAGAATCGATTCTCATGTTTTTGAGGAACATATCTTGATCATTTTCAGGTTGAAACAAAAATCATACTCGAAACCGGATGAAAATGTTCGGCTGAAAAGTTAGTCGGACGAAAAAATTTTTTAAATTTATTTCCTTCGGATGTGCAACGCGAATCAAATTTGATGGTTCCATTCAAAGAAACTACAAGAATCGATTTTCATTTTCTTGGGGAACATATCTTGATCACTCTTGGGTTGAAACAAAAATCATACTCGAAACCGGATGAAAATTTTAGGCTGGAAAGTTAGACGGACAAAAAAAATTTTTTTATTCTATTCCCTCCTGATGTGCAACGCGAATCGGATTTGATGATTCCATTCACGAAAACTACAAGAATCGATTCTCATGTTCTCGAGGAACATATTTTCACCACTTCGAGGTTGAAAAAAAAATTATACTCGAAACCGGATGAAAATTTTAGGCTGAAAAGTTAGTCGAACAGAAGAGAATTCTTCATTTAATTCACTTATGATGTGCCCCGAGAATCAAATTTGATGATTCCAATCATAAGTAATGCGAGAATCGAGTCTGATGTCCTTGTGGAACATATTTTTATCACTTTCAGTTTGGAGAGAAAATCATACCCGAAACCGGATGAAAATTTTAGGCTGGAAAGTTAGTCGGACAAGAAAAATTTTTTCATTTTGTTTCCTTCTGATGTGCAACGCGAATCGAATTTGATGGTTCCATTCTTGAAAACTACAAGGATCGATTCTGTTGTTCTTGGAGAACATATCTTGATCACTTTTGGGTGGAAACAAAAATCATCCTCGAAACCGGATGAAAACTTTAGGCTGAAAAGTTAGTCGGACAAAAAAATTTCTTTTATTTTATTTCCTTCTGATGTGCAACGCGAATCGAATTTGATGGTTCCATTCTTGAAAACTACATGAATTGATTCTCATGTTCTTGAGGAACATATCTTGATCACTTCCAGGTTGAAATACGAATCATACTCGAAACCGGATGAAAATTTTGAGCTGGAAACTTAGTCGGACGAAGAAAATTTTTTCATTATATTTTTTTCTGATGTGCAACGCGAATCGAATTTGATGGTTCCATTCATGAAAACTACGAGAATCGATTCTCATGTCCTTGGGGAATATATCTTCATCACTTTCAGGTCGGAGAGAAAATCATACTCAGAACCGGATGAAAATTTCAGGCTGAAAAGTTAGTTGAACAGGAGAGAATTTTTCATTTAATTCCCTTATGATGTGCCCCGCGAATCAAATTTGATGATTCCAATCATGAGTAATGCAATAATCGAGTCTCATGTTCTTGTGGAACATATTTTTATCACTTTCAGTTTGGAAAAAAAATCATACTCGAAACCGGATGAAAATTTTAGGCTGAAAAGTTAGTCGGAAAGAAAAATTTTTCCTTTTTGTTTCCTTCTGATGTGCAACGCGAATCGAATTTGATGGTTCCAATCATAAGTAATGCAAGAATCGATTCTCATGTCCTTGGGGAATATATCTTTCCCACTTACAGGTCGAAAAAAAAATCATACTCGGAACCGGATGAAAATTTTAGGCTGAAAAGTTAGTCGGACAAAATATAATTTTTCGTTTTATTTCCTTATGATGTAACCCGCGAATCAAATTCGATAATACCAATCATGAGTCATGCAAGAATCGAGTCTCATGTTCTTGTGGAACATATTTTATCACTCTCAGTTTGGAAGAAGAATCATACTCGGAACCGGATGAAAATTTTAGGCTGGAAGATAGACGGACGAAGAAAATTTTTTTATTCTATTTCCTTCTGATGTGCAACGCGAATCGGATTTGATGGTTCCATTCATAGAAACTACAAGAATCGATTCTCATGTTCTTGGGGAACATATTTTCACCCCTTTCAGGTTGAAAAAAAATTATAGTCGGAACCGGATGAATATTCCGGGCTGAAAAGTTAGTCGGACAAAGAAAATTTTTTCATTTCATTTTCTTCTGATGTGCAACGCGAATCGAATTTGATGGTTCCATTCATAAAAACTACGAGACATGATTCTCATGTTCTTGGCTAATATATCTTCATCACTCCCAGCTTGAAAAAAAAAATCATACTCGGAACCGGATGAAAATTTTAGGCTGGAAAGATAGACGGCAAAAAAATTTTTTTATTCTATTCCCTTCTGATGTGCAACGCGAATCGGATTTGATGGTTCCATTCATTAAAATTACAAGAATCGATTCTCATGTTCTTGGGGAACATATTTTTACCACTTTCAGGTTGGAAAAAAAATTATACTCGGAACCGGATGAAAATTCCAGGCTGACAAGTTAGTCGGACAAAGAAAATTTTTTCATTTCATTCTCTTCTGATGTGCAACGCGAATCGAATTTGATGGTTCCATTCTTAAAAACTACCAGAATCGATTCTCATGTTTTTGAGGAACATATCTTGATCACTTTCAGGTTGAAACAAAAATCATACTCGAAACCGGATGAAAATGTTCGGCTGAAAAGTTAGTCGGACGAAAAAATTTTTTTAATTTATTTCCTTCTGATGTGCAACGCGAATCAAATTTGATGGTTCCATTCAAAGAAACTACAAGAATCAATTTTCATTTCCTTGGGGAACATATCTTGATCACTTTTGGGTTGAAACAAAAATCATACTCGAAACCGGATGAAAATGTTCGGCTGAAAAGTTAGTCGGACGAAAAAATTTTTTTAATTTATTTCCTTCTGATGTGCAACGCGAATCAAATTTGATGGTTCCATTCAAAGAAACTACAAGAATCAATTTTCATTTCCTTGGGGAACATATCTTGATCACTTTTGGGTTGAAACAAAAATCATACTCGAAACCGGATGAAAATTTTAGGCTGAAAAAATAGACGGACAAAAAAATTTTTTTATTCTATTTCCTTCTGATGTGCAACGCGAATCGGATTTGATGGTTCCATTCATGGAAACCACAAGAATCGATTCTCATGTTCTCGAGGAACATATTTTCACCACTTCGAGGTTGAAAAAAAAATTATACTCGAAACCGGATGAAAATTTCAGGCTGAAAAGTTAGTTGAACAGGAGAGAATTTTTCATTTAATTCCCTTATGATGTGCCCCGCGAATCAAATTTGATGATTCCAATCATGAGTAATGCAAGAATCGAGTCTCATGTTCTTGTGGAACATATTTTTATCACTTTCAGTTTGGAAAAAAAATCATACTCGAAACCGGATGAAAATTTTAGGCTGAAAAGTTAGTCGGAAAGAAAAATTTTTCCTTTTTGTTTCCTTCTGATGTGCAACGCGAATCGAATTTGATGGTTCCAATCATAAGTAATGCAAGAATCGATTCTCATGTCCTTGGGGAATATATCTTTCCCACTTACAGGTCGAAAAAAAAATCATACTCGGAACCGGATGAAAAATTTAGGCTGAAAAGTTAGTCGGACAAAATATAATTTTTCGTTTTATTTCCTTATGATGTAACCCGCGAATCAAATTCGATAATACCAATCATGAGTCATGCAAGAATCGAGTCTCATGTTATTGTGGAACATATTTTATCACTCTCAGTTTGGAAGAAGAATCATACTCGGAACCGGATGAAAATTTTAGGCTGGAAGATAGACGGACGAAAAAAATTTTTTTATTCTATTTCCTTCTGATGTGCAACGCGAATCGGATTTGATGGTTCCATTCATAGAAACTACAAGAATCGATTCTCATGTTCTTGGGGAACATATTTTCACCACTTTCAGGGTGAAAAAAAATTATAGTCGGAACCGGATGAATATTCCGGGCTGAAAAGTTAGTCGGACAAAGAAAATTTTTTCATTTCATTTTCTTCTGATGTGCAACGCGAATCGAATTTGATGGTTCCATTCATAAAAACTACGGGACATGATTCTCATGTTCTTGGCTAATATATCTTCATCACTCCCAGCTTGAAAAAAAAAATCATACTCGGAACCGGATGAAAATTTTAGGCTGGAAAGATAGACGGCAAAAAAATTTTTTTATTCTATTTCCTTCTGATGTGCAACGCGAATCGGATTTGATGGTTCCATTCATTAAAATTACAAGAATCGATTCTCATGTTCTTGGGGAACATATTTTTACCACTTTCAGGTTGGAAAAAAAATTATACTCGGAACCGGATGAAAATTCCAGGCTGACAAGTTAGTCGGACAAAGAAAATTTTTTCATTTCATTCTCTTCTGATGTGCAACGCGAATCGAATTTGATGGTTCCATTCTTAAAAACTACCAGAATCGATTCTCATGTTTTTGAGGAACATATCTTGATCACTTCCAGGTTGAAACAAAAATCATACTCGAAACCGGATGAAAATGTTCGGCTGAAAAGTTAGTCGGACGAAAAAATTTTTTTAATTTATTTCCTTCTGATGTGCAACGCGAATCAAATTTGATGGTTCCATTCAAAGAAACTACAAGAATCAATTTTCATTTCCTTGGGGAACATATCTTGATCACTTTTGGGTTGAAACAAAAATCATACTCGAAACCGGATGAAAATTTTAGGCTGAAAAAATAGACGGACAAAAAAATTTTTTTATTCTATTTCCTTCTGATGTGCAACGCGAATCGGATTTGATGGTTCCATTCATGGAAACCACAAGAATCGATTCTCATGTTCTCGAGGAACATATTTTCACCACTTCGAGGTTGAAAAAAAAATTATACTCGAAACCGGATGAAAATTCTAGGCTGAAAAGTTAGACGGACAAGAAAAATTTTCTTATTTTTTTTCCTTCTGATGTGCAACGCGAATCGGATTTGATGGTTCCATTCATAAAAACTACGAGAATCGACTCTCATGATCTTGGGGATTATATCTTTTTCACTTTCAGGTTGAAAGAAAAAATCGTACTGGAAACCGGATGAAACTTCTAGGCTGAAAAGTTTGTCCGACAAAAATTTAGGGGAATATTATATAGGGGAGATAAATAATAAATATAGGGGAATATCTTGGAGAATAGATCTTTATCACTTTCAGGTTGGAACAAAAATCATACTCGAAACCGGATGAAAATTTTGAGCTGAAAAGTTAGTCGGACAAAGAAAATTTATTCATTTCATTTTCTTCTGATGTGCAACGCGAATCGAATTTGATGGTTCCAATCATAAGGAATGCAAGAATCGAGTCTCATGTTCTTGTGGAACATATATTCATCACTTCTAGGTTGGGAAAAAAATCATACTCGAAACCGGATGAAACCTCTAGGCTGAAAAGTTAGTCGGACAAAAGAAATTATTTCATTTTATTCCCTTCTGATGTGCAACGCGAATCGAATTTGATGATTCCAATCATAAGTAATGCAAGAATCGATTCTCATGTCCTTGGGGAATATATCTTTCCCAATCACAGGTCGAAAAAAAAATCATACTCGGAACCGGATGAAAATTTTAGGCTGAAAAGTTAGTCGGACAATTAGAATTTTTCGTTTTATTTCCTTATGATGTAACCCGCGAATCAAATTTGATAATTCCAATCATGAGTCATGCAAGAATCGAGTCTCATGTTCTTGTGGAACATATTTTTATCACTTTCAGTTTGGAAAAAGAATCATACTCGGAACCGGATGAAAATTTCAGGCTTAACAGTTAGACGGACAAAAAAAATTTTTTTATTATATTTCCTTCTGATGTGCAACGCGGATCGGATTTGATGGTTCCATTCATGAAAACTACAAGAATCGATTCTCATGTTCTTGGGGAACAAATTTTCACCACTTTCAGGTTGAAAAAAGAATTATAGTCTGAACCGGATGAAAATTCCAGGCTGAAAAGTTAGTCGGACAAAGAAACATTATTCATTTCATTCCCTTCTGATGTGCAACGCGAATCGAATTTGATGGTTCCATTCATAACAACTACGAGACATGATTCTCATCTTCTTGGCTGATATATCTTAATCACATCCAGCTTGAAAAAAAAAAATCATACTCGAAACCGAACGGAAATTTTAGGCTGAAAAGTTAGTCGGACAAAGAAAATTTTTTCATTCCATTTTCTTCTGATGTACAACGCGAATCGATTTTGATGGTTCCATTCATAGAAACTACGAGACATGATTCTCATGTTCTTGGCTAATATATCTTAATCACTCCCAGCTTGGAAAAAAAAATCATACTCGAAACCGAATGAAAATTTTAGGCTGAGAAGTTAGTCGGACAAATAATTTTTTTTTATTTTATTTCCTTCTGATGTGCAACGCGAATTGAATTTGATGGTTCCAATCATAAGTGATGCAAGAATCGAGTCTCATGTTCTTGTGGAACATATCTTCATCACTTCTAGGTTGAGAAAAAAATCATACTCGAAACCGGATGAAACTTCTAGGCTGAAAAGTTAGTCGGACAAAAAAAATTCTTTCATTTTATTCCCTTCTGATGTGCAACGTAAATCGAATTCGATGGTTCCAATCATAAGTAATGCAAGAATCGAGTCTCATGATCTTGTGGAACATATTTTTATCACTCTCAGTTTGGAAAAAAAATCATACTCGAAACCGGATGAAAATTTCAGGCTGAAAAGTTAGTCGGACAAAAAAAATTTCTTCATTTTATTTCCTCCTGATGTGCAACGCAAATCGAATTTGATGGTTCCCTCCAAAATCATCACAAGAATCGATCCTCATGTTCTTGGGGAATATATCTTTACCACTTTCAGGTTGAAAAGAAAATCATACTCGAAACCGGATGGGAATTTCAGGCTGAAAAGTTAGTCGGACAAAATATAATTTTTCGTTTCATTTCCTTATGATGTAACCCGCGAATCAAATTCGATAATACCAATCATGAGTCATGCAAGAATCGAGTCTCATGATCTTGTGGAACATATTTTTATCACTCTCAGTTTGGAAAAAGAATCATACCCGAAACCGGATGAAAATTTCAGGCTGAAAAGTTAGTCGGACAAAAAAAATTTCTTCATTTTATTTCCTCCTGATGTGCAACGCAAATCGAATTTGATGGTTCCATCCAAAATCATCACAAGAATCGATCCTCATGTTCTTGGGGAATATATCTTTACCACTTTCAGGTTGAAAAGAAAATCATACTCGAAACCGGATGGAAATTTCAGGCTGAAAAGTTAGTCGGACAAAAAGAATTTTTTTATTCTATTTCCTTCTGATGTGCAACGCGAATCGGATTAAATGGTTCCATTCATAAAAAATGCAAGAATCGAGTCTCATGTCCCTGTGGAACATATTTTCATCACTTTTAGGTTGAGGAAAAAATCATACTCGAAACCGGATTAAACTCCTAGGCTGAATAGATAGTCGGACAAAAAAGTTCTTCCATTTTATTCCCTTCTGATGTGCAACGCGAATCGAATTTGATGGTTCCAATCATGAGTAATGCAAGAATCGAGTCTCATGATCTTGTGGAACATATTTTTATCACTCTCAGTTTGGAAGAAAAATCATACTTGGACCCGGATGAAAATTTCTGGCTGAAAAGTTAGTCGGACAAAAAAAATTTCTTCATTTTATTTCCTCCTGATGTGCAACGCGAATCAAATTTGATGGTTCCAATCATAAGTAATGCAAGGATCGAGTCTCATGTTCTTGTGGAACACATCTTTAGCACTTTCAGTTTGGGAAAAAAATCATACTCGAAACCGGATGAAAATTTTAGGCTGAAAAGTTAGTCGGAGAAGAAAAATTTTTTCATTTTGTATCCTCCTGATGTGCAACGGGAATCGAATTTGATGGTTCCAATCATAAGTAATGCATGGATCGAGTCTCATGTTCTTGAGGAACATATCTTGATCACTTTCAGGTTGGAACAAAAATCATACTCGGAACAGGATGAAAATTTTAGGCTGGAAAGATAGACGGCAAAAAAATTTTTTTATTCTATTTCCTTCTGATGTGCAACGCGAATCGAATTTGATGGTTCCATTCTTAAAAACTCCCAGAATCGATTCTCTTGTTTTTGAGGAACATATCTTGATCACTTTCAGGTTGAAACAAAAATCATACTCGAAACCGGATGAAAATGTTCGGCTGAAAAGTTAGTCGGACGAGAAAATTTTTTTAATTTATTTCCTTCTGATGTGCAACGCGAATCAAATTTGATGGTTCCATTCAAAGAAACTACAAGAATCGATTTTCATTTTCTTGGGGAACATATCTTGATCACTTTTGGGTTGAAACAAAAATCATACTCGAAACCGGATGAAAATTTTAGGCTGAAAAGTTAGACGGACAAAAAAATTTTTTTATTCTATTTCCTTCTGATGTGCAACGCGAATCGGATTTGATGGTTCCATTCATGGAAACTACAAGAATCGATTCTCATGTTCTCGAGGAACATATTTTCACCACTTCGAGGTTGAAAAAAAAATTATACTCGAAACCGGATGAAAATCCTAGGCTGAAAAGTTAGACATACAAAAAAATTTTTTTTATTTTTTTTCCTTCTGATGTGCAACGCGAATCGGATTTGATGGTTCCATTCATTAAAACTACGAGAATCGACTCTCATGTTCTTGGGGATTATATCTTTTTCACTTTCAGGTTGAAAGAAAAAATCGTACTGGAAACCGGATGAAAATTCTAGGCTGAAAAGTTAGACATACAAAAAAATTTTTTTTATTTTTTTTCCTTCAGATGTGCAACGCGAATCGAATTTGATGGTTCCATTCTTGAAAACTACATGAATTGATTCTCATGTTCTTGAGGAACAGATCTTGATCACTTCCAGGTTGAAATACGAATCATACTCGAAACCGGATGAAAATTTTGAGCTGGAAACTTAGTCGGACGAAGAAAATTTTTTCATTATATTTTTTTCTGATGTGCAACGCGAATCGAATTTGATGGTTCCATTCATGAAAACTACGAGAATCGATTCTCATGTCCTTGGGGAATATATCTTCATCACTTTCAGGTCGGAGAGAAAATCATACTCAGAACCGGATGAAAATTTTAGGCTGAAAAGTTAGTTGAACAGGAGAGAATTTTTCATTTAATTCCCTTATGATGTGCCCCGCGAATCAAATTTGATGATCCCAATCATGAGTAATGCAAGAATCGAGTCTCATGTTCTTGTGGAACATATTTTTATCACTTTCAGTTTGGAAAAAAAATCATACTCGAAACCGGATGAAAATTTTAGGCTGAAAAGTTAGTCGGAAAGAAAAATTTTTCCATTTTGTTTCCTTCTGATGTGCAACGCGAATCGAATTTGATGGTTCCAATCATAAGTAATGCAAGAATCGATTCTCATGTCCTTGGGGAATATATCTTTCCCACTTACAGGTCGAAAAAAAAATCATACTCGGAACCGGATGAAAATTTTAGGCTGAAAAGTTAGTCGGACAAAATATAATTTTTCGTTTTATTTCCTTATGATGTAACCCGCGAATCAAATTCGATAATACCAATCATGAGTCATGCAAGAATCGAGTCTCATGTTCTTGTGGAACATATTTTATCATTCTCAGTTTGGAAGAAGAATCATACTCGGAACCGGATGAAAATTTTAGGCTGGAAGATAGACGGACGAAAAAAATTTTTTTATTCTATTTCCTTCTGATGTGCAACGCGAATCGGATTTGATGGATCCATTCATAGAAACTACAAGAATCGATTCTCATGTTCTTGGGGAACATATTTTCACCACTTTCAGGTTGAAAAAAGATTATAGTCGGAACCGGATGAATATTCCGGGCTGAAAAGTTAGTCGGACAAAGAAAATTTTTTCATTTCATTTTCTTCTGATGTGCAACGCGAATCGAATTTGATGGTTCCATTCATAAAAACTACGAGACATGATTCTCATGTTCTTGGCTAATATATCTTCATCACTCCCAGCTTGAAAAAAAAAATCATACTCGGAACCGGATGAAAATTTTAGGCTGGAAAGATAGACGGCAAAAAAATTTTTTTATTCTATTTCCTTCTGATGTGCAACGCGAATCGGATTTGATGGTTCCATTCATTAAAATTACAAGAATCGATTCTCATGTTCTTGGGGAACATATTTTTACCACTTTCAGGTTGGAAAAAAAATTATACTCGGAACCGGATGAAAATTCCAGGCTGACAAGTTAGTCGGACAAAGAAAATTTTTTCATTTTATTCTCTTCTGATGTGCAACGCGAATCGAATTTGATGGTTCCATTCTTAAAAACTACCAGAATCGATTCTCATGTTTTTGAGGAACATATCTTGATCACTTTCAGGTTGAAACAAAAATCATACTCGAAACCGGATGAAAATGTTCGGCTGAAAAGTTAGTCGGACGAAAAAATTTTTTTAATTTATTTCCTTCTGATGTGCAACGCGAATCAAATTTGATGGTTCCATTCAAAGAAACTGCAAGAATCAATTTTCATTTCCTTGGGGAACATATCTTGATCACTTTTGGGTTGAAACAAAAATCATACTCGAAACCGGATGAAAATTTTAGGCTGAAAAAATAGACGGACAAAAAAATTTTTTTATTCTATTCCCTTCTGATGTGCAACGCGAATCGGATTTGATGGTTCCATTCATGGGAACCACAAGAATCGATTCTCATGTTCTCGAGGAACATATTTTCACCACTTCGAGGTTGAAAAAAAAATTATACTCGAAACCGGATGAAAATTCTAGGCTGAAAAGTTAGACGGACAAAAAAAATTTTCTTATTTTTTTTCCTTCTGATGTGCAACGCGAATCGGATTTGATGGTTCCATTCATAAAAACTACGAGAATCGACTCTCATGATCTTGGGGATTATATCTTTTTCACTTTCAGGTTGAAAGAAAAAATCGTACTGGAAACCGGATGAAACTTCTAGGCTGAAAAGTTTGTCCGACAAAAATTTAGGGGAATATTATATAGGGGAGATAAATAATAAATATAGGGGAATATCTTGGAGAATAGATCTTTATCACTTTCAGGTTGGAACAGAAATCATACTCGAAACCGGATGAAAATTTTGAGCTGAAAAGTTAGTCGGACAAAGAAAATTTGTTCATTTCATTTTCTTCTGATGTGCAACGCGAATCGAATTTGATGGTTCCAATCATAAGAAATGCAAGAATCGAGTCTCATGTTCTTGTGGAACATATCTTCATCACTTCTAGGTTGGGAAAAAAATCATACTCGAAACCGGATGAAACTTCTAGGCTGAAAAGTTAGTCGAACAAAAAAAATTTTTTTATTCTATTTCCTTTTGACGTGCAACGCGAATCGGATTTGATGGTTCCATTCATGGAAACTACAAGAATCGATTCTCATGTTCTCGAGGAACATATTTTCACCACTTCGAGGTTGAAGAAAAAATTATACTCGAAACCGGATGAAAATTCTAGGCTGAAAAGTTAGACGGACAAAAAAAATTTTTTTATTTTTTTTTCCTTCTGATGTGCAACGCGAATCGGATTTGATGGTTCCATTCATAAAAACTACGAGAATCGACTCTCATGATCTTGGGGATTATATCTTTTTCACTTTCAGGTTGAGAGAAAAAATCGTACTGGAAACCGGATGAAACTTCTAGGCTGAAAAGTTTGTCGGACAAAAATTTAGGGGAATATTATATAGGGGAGATAAATAATAAATATAGGGGAATATCTTGGAGAATAGATCTTTATCACTTTCAGGTTGGAACAAAAATCATACTCGAAACCGGATGAAAATTTTGAGCTGAAAAGTTAGTCGGGCAAAGAAAATTTATTCATTTCATTTTCTTCTGATGTGCAACGCGAATCGAATTTGATGGTTCCAATCATAAGAAATGCAAGAATCGAGTCTCATGTTCTTGTGGAACATATATTCATCACTTCTAGGTTGGGAAAGAAATCATACTCGAAACCGGATGAAACTTCTAGGCTGAAAAGTTAGTCGGACAAAAAAAATTATTTCATTTTATTCCCTTCTGATGTGCAACGCGAATCGAATTTGATGATTCCAATCATAAGTAATGCAAGAATCGATTCTCATGTCCTTGGGGAATATATCTTTCCCAATTACAGGTCGAAAAAAAAATCATACTCGGAACCGGATGAAAATTTTAGGCTGAAAAGTTAGTCGGACAATTAGAATTTTTCGTTTTATTTCCTTATGATGTAACCCGCGAATCAAATTTGATAATTCCAATCATGAGTCATGCAAGAATCGAGTCTCATGTTCTTGTGGAACATATTTTTATCACTTTCAGTTTGGAAAAAGAATCATACTCGGAACCGGATGAAAATTTCAGGCTTAACAGTTAGACGGACAAAAAAAAATTTTTTTATTATATTTCCTTCTGATGTGCAACGCGGATCGGATTTGATGGTTCCATCCATGAAAACTACAAGAATCGATTCTCATGTTCTTGGGGAACAAATTTTCACCACTTCCAGGTTGAAAAAAGAATTATAGTCTGAACCGGATGAAAATTCCAGGCTGAAAAGTTAGTCGGACAAAGAAACATTATTCATTTCATTTCCTTCTGATGTGCAACGCGAATCGAATTTGATGGTTCCATTCATAACAACTACGAGACATGATTCTCATGTTCTTGGCTGATATATCTTAATCACATCCAGCTTGAAAAAAAAAAATCATACTCGAAACCGAACGGAAATTTTAGGCTGAAAAGTTAGTCGGACAAAGAAAATATTTTCATTTCATTTTCTTCTGATGTACAACGCGAATCGATTTTGATGGTTCCATTCATAGAAACTACGAGACATGATTCTCGTGTTCTTGGCTAATATATCTTAATCACTCCCAGCTTGGAAAAAAAAATCATACTCGAAACCGAATGAAAATTTTAGGCTGAGAAGTTAATCGGACAAAAAAATTTTTTTTTATTTTATTTCCTTCTGATGTGCAACGCGAATTGAATTTGATGGTTCCAATCATAAGTGATGCAAGAATCGAGTCTCATGTTCTTGTGGAACATATCTTCATCACTTCTAGGTTGAGAAAAAAATCATACTCGAAACCGGATGAAACTTCTAGGCTGAAAAGTTAGTCGGACAAAAAAAATTCTTTCATTTTATTCCCTTCTGATGTGCAACGTAAATCGAATTCGATGGTTCCAATCATAAGTAATGCAAGAATCGAGTCCCATGATCTTGTGGAACATATTTTTATCACTCTCAGTTTGGAAAAAAAATCATACTCGAAACCGGATGAAAATTTCAGGCTGAAAAGTTAGTCGGACAAAAAAAATTTCTTCATTTTATTTCCTCCTGATGTGCAACGCAAATCGAATTTGATGGTTCCATCCAAAATCATCACAAGAATCGATCCTCATGTTCTTGGGGAATATATCTTTACCACTTTCAGGTTGAAAAGAAAATCATACTCGAAACCGGATGGAAATTTCAGGCTGAAAAGTTAGTCGGACAAAAAGAATTTTTTTATTCTATTTCCTTCTGATGTGCAACGCGAATCGGATTCGATGGTTCCATTCATGAAAACTGCATAAATCCATTCTCATGTTCTTGAGGAACATATTTTCACCACTTTCAGGTTGGAAAAAAAATTATACTCGAAACCGGATGAAAATTCTAGGCTGAAAAGTTAGACGGACAAACAAAATTTTCTCATTCCATTTCCTTCTGATGTGCAACGCGAATCGGATTTAATGGTTCCATTTATCAAAAATGCAAGAATCGAGTCTCATGTCCCTGTGGAACATATTTTCATCACTTTTAGGTTGAGGAAAAAATCATACTCGAAACCGGATTAAACTCCTAGGCTGAATAGATAGTCGGACAAAAAAATTCTTCCATTTTATTCCCTTCTGATGTGCAACGCGAATCGAATTTGATGTTTCCAATCATGAGTAATGCAAGAATCGAGTCTCATGATCTTGTGGAACATATTTTTATCACTCTCAGTTTGGAAGAAAAATCATACTTGGACCCGGATGAAAATTTCTGGCTGAAAAGTTAGTCGGACAAAAACAATTTCTTCATTTTATTCCCTCCTGATGTGCAACGCGAATCGAATTTGATGGTTCCAATCATGAGTAATGCAAGGATCGAGTCTCATGTTCTTGTGGAACACATCTTTAGCACTTTCAGTTTGGGAAAAAAATCATACTCGAAACCGGATGAAAATTTTAGGCTGAAGAGTTAGTCGGAGAAGAAAAATTTTTTCATTTTGTATCCTCCTGATGTGCAACGGGAATCGAATTTGATGGTTCCAATCATAAGTAATGCATGGATCGAGTCTCATGTTCTTGAGGAACATATCTTGATCACTTTCAGGTTGGAACAAGAATCATACTCGGAACAGGATGAAAATTTTAGGCTGGAAAGATAGACGGCAAAAAAATTTTTTTATTCTATTTCCTTCTGATGTGCAACGCGAATCGAATTTGATGGTTCCATTCTTAAAAACTACCAGAATCGATTCTCATGTTTTTGAGGAACATATCTTGATCACTTTCAGGTTGAAACAAAAATCATACTCGAAACCGGATGAAAATGTTCGGCTGAAAAGTTAGTCGGACGAGAAAATTTTTTTAATTTATTTCCTTCTGATGTGCAACGCGAATCAAATTTGATGGTTCCATTCAAAGAAACTACAAGAATCGATTTTCATTTTCTTGGGGAACATATCTTGATCACTTTTGGGTTGAAACAAAAATCATACTCGAAACCGGATGAAAATTTTAGGCTGAAAAGTTAGACGGACAAAAAAATTTTTTTATTCTATTTCCTTCTGATGTGCAACGCGAATCGGATTTGATGGTTCCATTCATGGAAACTACAAGAATCGATTCTCATGTTCTCGAGGAACATATTTTCACCACTTCGAGGTTGAAAAAAAAATTATACTCGAAACCGGATGAAAATTCTAGGCTGAAAAGTTAGACATACAAAAAAAATTTTTTTATTTTTTTTCCTTCTGATGTGCAACGCGAATCGGATTTGATGGTTCCATTCATAAAAACTACGAGAATCGACTCTCATGATCTTGGGGATTATATCTTTTTCACTTTCAGGTTGAAAGAAAAAATCGTACTGGAAACCGGATGAAACTTCTAGGCTGAAAAGTTTGTGGGACAAAAATTTAGGGGAATATCATATAGGGGAGATAAATAATAAATATAGGGGAATATCTTGGAGAATAGATCTTTATTACTTTCAGGTTGGAACAAAAATCATACTCGAAACCGGATGAAAATTTTGAGCTGAAAAGTTAGACGGACAAAAAAAATTTTTTTATTTTTTTTCCTTCTGATGTGCAACGCGAATCGAATTTGATGGTTCCAATCATAAGTAATGCAAGAATCGATTCTCATGTCCTTGGGGAATATATCTTTCCCAATCACAGGTCGAAAAAAAAATCATACTCGGAACCGGATGAAAATTTTCGGCTGAAAAGTTAGTCGGACAATTAGAATTTTTCGTTTTATTTCCTTATGATGTAACCCGCGAATCAAATTTGATAATTCCAATCATGAGTCATGCAAGAATCGAGTCTCATGTTCTTGTGGAACATATTTTTATCACTTTCAGTTTGGAAAAAGAATCATACTCGGAACCGGATGAAAATTTCAGGCTGAACAGTTAGACGGACAAAAAAAATTTTTTTATTATATTTCCTTCTGATGTGCAACGCGGATCGGATTTGATGGTTCCATTCATGAAAACTACAAGAATCGATTCTCATGTTCTTGGGGAACAAATTTTCACCACTTTCAGGTTGAAAAAAGAATTATAGTCTGAACCGGATGAAAATTCCAGGCTGAAAAGTTAGTGGGACAAAGAAACATTATTCATTTCATTTCCTTCTGATGTGCAACGCGAATCGAATTTGATGGTTCCATTCATAACAACTACGAGACATGATTCTCATGTTCTTGGCTGATATATCTTAATCACATCCAGCTTGAAAAAAAAAATCATACTCGAAACCGAATGAAAATTTTAGGCTGAAAAGTTAGTCGGACAAAGAAAATTTTTTCATTTCATTTTCTTCTGATGTACAACGCGAATCGATTTTGATGGTTCCATTCATAGAAACTACGAGACATGATTCTCATGTTCTTGGCTAATATATCTCAATCACTCCCAGCTTGGAAAAAAAATCATACTCGAAACCGAATGAAAATTTTAGGCTAAGAAGTTAGTCGGACAAAAAAATTTTTTCTATTTTATTCCCTTCTGATGTGCAACGCGAATTGAATTTGATGGTTCCGTTCCTGAGAACTACAAGAATTGATTTTCATGTTCTTGAGGAACATATCTTGATCACTTCCAGGTTGAAACACAAATCATACTCGAAACCGGATGAAAATTTTGAGCTGAAAAGTTAGTCGGACAAGGAAAATTTTTTCATTTTATTTTTTTCTGATGTTCAACGCGAATCGAATTTGATGGTTCCATTCAGGAAAACTACGGGAATCGATCCTCATGTCCTTGGGGAATATATCTTTATCACTTTCAGGTCGAAGAAAAAATCATACTCGAAACCGGATGAAAATTTTAGGCTGAAAAAAAAGTCGGACAAGAGAGAATTCTTCGTTTTATTTCCTTATGATGTGCCCCGCGAATCAAATTTGATAATTCCAATCATGAGTCATGCGAGAATCGAGTCTCTTGTTCTCGTGGAACAGATTCTTATCACTCTCAGTTTGGAAAAAGAATCATACTCGGAACCGGATGAAAATTTTAGGCTGAAAAGGTAGACGGACAAAAAAAATTTTTTTATTCTATTTCCTTCTGATGTGCAACGCGAATCGGATTTGATGGTTCCATTCATTAAAATCACAAGAATCGATCCTCATGTTCTTGGGGAACATATTTTCACCACTTTCAGGTTGAAGAAAAAATTATACTCGGAACCGGATGAAAATTCCAGGCTGAAAAGTTGGTCGGACAAAGAAAATTTTTTCATTTCATCCTCTTCTGATAAGCAACGCGAATCGAATTTGATGGTTCCATTCTCAAAAACTACGAGAATCGATTCTCATGTTTTTGAGGAACATATCTTGATCACTTTCAGGTTGAAACAAAAATCATACTCGAAACCGGATGAAAATTTTCGGCTGAAAAGTTAGTCGGACGAAAAAATTTTTTTAATTTATTTCCTTCTGATGTGCAACGCGAATCAATTTTGATGGTTCCATTCAAAGGAACTACAAGAATCGATTTTCATTTTCTTGAGGAACATATCTTGATCACTTTTGGGTTGAAACAAAAATCATACTCGAAACCGGATGAAAATTTTAGGCTAAAAAGTTAGACGGACAAAGAAAATTTTTTTATTCTATTTCCTTCTGATGTGCAACGCGAATCGGATTTGATGGTTCCATTCATGAAAACTACACGGATCGATTCTCATGTTCTCGAGGAACATATTTTCACCACTTCCAGGTTGGAAAAAGAAATTATACTCGAAACCGGATGAAAATTCTAGGCTGAAAAGTTAGACGGACAAAAAAAATTTCTTTATTTTTTTTCATTCTGATGTGCAACGCGAATCGGATTTGATGGTTCCATTCATAAGAACTACGAGAATCGATTCTCATGTTCTTGGGGATTATATCTTTTCCACTTTCAGGTTGGAAGAAAAAATCATACTGGAAACCGGATGAAACTTCTAGGCTGAAAAGTTTGTCGGACAAAAATTTAGGGGAATATTATATAGGGGAGATAAATAATAAATATAGGGGAATATCTTGGGGGATATATCTTTATCACTTTCAGGTTGAAACAAAAATCATACTCGAAACCGGATGAAAATTTCAAGCTGAAAAGTTAGTCGGACAAAGAAAATTTTTCCAATCCATTTTCTTCTGATGTGCAACGCGAATCGAATTTGATGGTTCCAATCATAAGCAATGCAAGAATCGAGTCTCATGATCTTGTGGAACATATCTCTATCACTCTCAGTTAGGAAAAAAAATCATACTCGAAACCCGATGGAAATTTCAGGCTGAAAAGTTAGTCGGACAAAAAAAATTTTCTCATTTTATTTCCTTCTGATGTGCAACGCGAATCGAATTTGATGGTTCCAATCATAAGTGATGCAAGAATCGAGTCTCATGTTCTTGTGGAACATATCTTCATCACTTCTAGGTTGAGAAAAAAATCATACTCGAAACCGGATGAAACTTCTAGGCTGAAAAGTTAGTCGGACAAAAAAAATTCTTTCATTTTATTCCCTTCTGATGTGCAACGTGAATCGAATTCAATGGTTCCAATCATAAGTAATGCAAGAATCGAGTCTCATGATCTTGTGGAACATATTTTTATCACTCTCAGTTTGGAAAAAAAATCATACTCGAAACCGGATGAAAATTTCAGGCTGAAAAGTTAGATAGATAGATAGATAGATAGATACGTTTATTATTCTGCCAATAGGCAAAAACCAAATAATCATCACATATGTAAACATATTGTCAGAGTATTTCACTACTAGATGCACACATTAAAAATACCATTTGCAAAGAAATAAGAAAAATTCTGGCTACAATATAATAAGTATAGATATTTGGTCAGCGCTTCTAGCAGTCTTAGTTTATCACAGATATGACACGTCACTTAATAAATATAAAAAAAAAGACAGGGTTGCACTAATGAAATATATACCTTTTTCTATCTTGCTGAGAATGCTCATTCCAATACATCTGGGATGATCGGGGAGCCCCGGGAGTCAAGCATGAAGAAATGAGACTTTAAAGCGAGTTTGAATGATGATAATGAGGGTGAGCTGCGCAGAAGGGGCGGTAGAGAGTTCCAGAGCCTGGCACCACGATACTGAAAGGAGTATTCAGTGGCTTTGAGCCGGACTCTGGGGATGTTGAGATCTCTCTCATCACTCCGACTGGTGCATCTATGCTGGTACTTGGTGAACATTGCAGCCAAGTATTCGGGCTCTTTCATTCTAATTGCTTTGTAGATGAGAATGGCTGCAAAAGATAGTCTACGAGAGTCCAATCGTAGCCAGCACAGACGCTCCCTGTACGGGGTGATGTGTTCGTCCCTCCTGACGCCAAAAATGTACCTCACACATGAATTATTCAGTCGTTGCAGTCGCGTCCGTTGCGTTTCGTCTGCGTCAAGATATACCACTGTGCAATAGTCCAGGTAGGGTTGGACTAGGGTCTCGACCAGTCTTCGGCGGAGAGTCTCGGTGGTACACGCCCTTATGAATCGCAGACCATACAGGGCTCTGTTGACTTTCTTTGCTACTTGGTCGATCTGCGATTCCCATTCTAATTTACTGTCAAGTGTCACACCAAGACTCACGACCGTGTCACTGAAGGGAATTGTCACCCCGCCCGGCATCCCAACACCAGCCAGATCCATCTCTCTCAGCTCATTGACATTGCGCGCCGAGCCGAAAAAGATTGATTTGGTCTTGCCAGCATTAAGGCGCAAGCCAGAAGACTCAGCCCAGTCAGCGACTAATCGAGACGCCTCTTCGAGTTGAGCAATGCCCTCCAACACATTTTCTTTCTCGACATGTAGATAAATTTGAAGATCGTCCGCGTAAAATAGGTGTTTAACGGGCATTCCACCGAGTATGTCTGGCAGATCATTGACGTAGAGACTGAACAAAAGAGGCCCGAGAACGGAACCTTGTGGAACTCCAAGATTGGTTTTGAGCCAATCAGAATCGCCGCTGTTCTGCGATGTCACCATTTGGGACCGCCCTTCGAGATATGATTTCATCCACAAGAGCGCCGTTCTCGAGAAGCCAAGCGGGCGGAGTTTCTGCAACATTTTTGAAGGCGATATGGTGTCAAACGCTTTACTGAAATCGAACAGTAGTAGTAACGTAACCATCTTCTTGTCTTTGGCCATACGAATGTCGTCGGTCAGTTTTAGCAGAGCTGTCTGTGTGCTGTTATGTTGTCGGAATCCAGTCTGGAGGGAATCAAGCAAACCTTTCTCTTTGAGGTACTCCATGAGCTGGTCGTGAGCTATCTTCTCCAGAACCTTGGAGAGAAAGCACAACAATGCGATAGGGCGGAAATCAGAGAGAGCTGATGGTGCTGTTGATTTCTTCAATGCAATTAGCTGCGCCTTCTTCCAAGCCTCCGGGAAGACACCTTGAGCAAACGAGGAGTTGAAAATTTTGACAATAATGTCGCTGATGGTTGGCAGAGCTTTTGCAATCACGGTTTGAGGAATCCCGTCTACCCCACGAGCTTGAGATGAGAAGTGCTTCACAGCCAATATGACATCAACCTCATTAGTGGGCTTGAAGGAGAAGCCTGTGTCATCGGCTAGAGAAACAACTTCCTCTGCTACCCGAGTGCTCTCGTGAGGCGAGATAGAGACTCCTGCAAAGTGGGCATTCAATTCATCCGGCGTAAATCCATGCAACTCTTCCTCCTTGCTCTTGGGTAAGAGGCCGAGGTTGCGCATTTCCTTCCAAATATTCTTGTTCGTATCAAGAGCGTCCGCGAGGTGATTATGAAGGAAATTATTCCGCTCTTGAGCTGCGCGCTCCTCAACCTCTTGACTCAGACGAAGAAACTCATTGAGAGATGACGTTCGACCAGTACGCCGATAACGCCTTTTTGCCGCCCGGCATCTCGCAATGAGCAGCTTTAGCTCGGGACCAGCCCATGGAGGACTTTTGTCTTTGGGTTGTACAGTTTTCAGTGGTGCTATTGAATCGATTGCTGCACGAAGGTTTTCATTGAAACATTTTACAGCTCCCTCTAGATCAGATTCAGCGCTGTCTATTGGTGACCAGTCCATCCGCTGTAGCACATCGTTCAACTGTCCGGGTTCGATGTCATTGTATTTCCGGAACGAGAACGGTTTTTTCACCGGTTTGGGGACGAAGATGTCAATCGTTGCTTCGATGAGTGCATGGCCTCCAAAGCACGAGAGATGAATGTTCTGTGCGTCAGTTACAGTATCGTTGTCGTCGACCAGTATGATGTCAATCCAAGTGTGAGAGGTGTGAGTGTGGTGAGTCGAGCCGTGCTGGACTAGCTGTAGAGATAGTTCGTCGGTTAGCCGTCTGATGGTCATCGCGTCAGTGGATGAAGTCAGCATATTTGCATTCAGGTCCCCCATGATAATTTTGTGACTGAAGTCACTTGACAAATCGCGCATAACATCAAATACGTCAGAGTCCTGACTTAACGGAACGTCAGGGGGTCGGTATATCACTCCCACGAGGATAGGTGGGGAGTTGCCCTTTTGTACGCTACAGAATAAATACTCTGATTTCAGAGGTTTACCTTTGCAAGTTGTGTCTGAACATGCCAATTTCTTGACTTTGTAATCGCTGCGTACGTAAAGAGCAACACCACCACCAACTCTATTCCGATCTTGCCTGATTACTGAAAATCCTGGGACCTGAATGAGGCTATCATCCACTTTCGCTTCCAGCCACGTCTCGGCAACACCAAAGATATGATATGAATGATCATGAGAAATATGAAGGCGAAATTCCTCGATATGACCAGGTAGTGAGGTTATATTCAGGAATCCCGCCCTGAGATGATCACCTTGAATTCCTGAGTCCCCACCGAGCGTACCTAGTCATTGTGCTGAAGCTGTTGTTGTCGTGGGCTCGCCATTGGCCAAGCTAGAACTATGTCCACGCACTGTATTAGAAAGGCGATTGGAACGACGAGAGTGCCGACCAGTATCAAATGCACACGCCGTGTGTATAATATTCAGATCAGCAGCACTAGTAAATACATGCGCTCGCTTTCCGCGGCCCTGCCTAACGAAAAATCTGCCTCCACTGTGCCAAATGTACTTGAAACCTAGTCCCCTAGCAATGGTCCGCAAGCTCTTGTAGGATTCAAATTTATCACGGGGCAGTAGTTCATTAATAAATATCTTGCGTCCTGGCACGATGGGAGCAGAATTTAGGTTAAGCAAAGAGGTTGAGATGTCGCTGGTCGTGAAGTAGCTGTGGGCAGGCGAACGCTTGGCTCGCAGCACGTCATGAACAAGACGCTCGGTGGTGAGCTGAACGACAAGTGATGATGAACTTTTGATGTGTGACGTAACTCCCGGTTCTCCCCCCACCGCAACACGTTCGGAGCCCGCCCTTGCGCGCCGCGACTCCAGCACACGAACCCTGGCAATATCATCCCTCTTTAGCGATGAAAGAATTGTACCGAGCACTGCGAATGAGATATCCTCCGCCTCTTGCGGAGGTATATTTGAATCTGAATCCAGGACACCATTGATAACTATCTCGCAGCGCTCAGCAGAGTCACCGGCAGTGACAGCAGCTGAAGCCGCGACCCGCGAGGGTCGTGAAGGTGGATGCAGAGGCGAAGAGTGCAAACGATTGTATGAGTCACTCCCAGCATCACATTCAGAAATCGGGAAATGATTGATTCTACTATAAGATTCTAGGCTATTTCTCAACTTTGCATTCTCTTCCAAGACCATTTGGCGATCCAATTTCATCTCATCCAGCTGAGATGATTGCTTTCTCAGTAGATCCTCAAGTGCACCCACTCGCTCGAGTGGGTGGGAAAAGTTAGTCGGACAAAAAAAATTTCTTCATTTTATTTCCTCCTGATGTGCAACGCAAATCGAATTTGATGGTTCCATCCAAAATCATCACAAGAATCGATCCTCATGTTCTTGGGGAATATATCTTTACCACTTTCAGGTTGAAAAGAAAATCATACTCGAAACCGGATGGAAATTTCAGGCTGAAAAGTAAGTCGGACAAAAAGAATTTTTTTATTCTATTTCCTTCTGATGTGCAACGCGAATCGGATTTGATGGTTCCATTCATGAAAACTGCATGAATCCATTCTCATGTTCTTGAGGAACATATTTTCACCATTTCAGGTTGAAAAAAAAATTATACTCGAAACCGGATGAAAATTCTAGGCTGAAAAGTTAGACGGACAAACAAAATTTTCTTATTCCATTTCCTTCTGATGTGCAACGCGAATCGGATTTAATGGTTCCATTCATAAAAAATGCAAGAATCGAGTCTCATGTCCCTGTGGAACATATTTTCATCACTTTTAGGTTGAGGAAAAAATCATACTCGAAACCGGATTAAACTCCTAGGCTGAATAGATAGTCGCACAAAAAAATTCTTCCATTTTATTCCCTTCTGATGTGCAACGCGAATCGAATTTGATGGTTCCAATCATGAGTAATGCAAGAATCGAGTCTCATGATCTTGTGGAACATATTTTTATCACTCTCAGTTTGGAAGAAGAATCATACTTGGAACCGGATGAAAATTTCTGGCTGAAAAGTTAGTCGGACAAAAAAAATTTTTTCATTTTGTATCCTCCTGATGTGCAACGGGAATCGAATTTGATGGTTCCAATCATAAGTAATGCATGGATCGAGTCTCATGTTCTTGAGGAACATATCTTGATCACTTTCAGGTTGAAACAAAAATCATACTCGGAACGGGATAAAAATTTTAGGCTGGAAAGATAGACGGCAAAAAAATTTTCTTATTCTATTTCCTTCTGATGTGCAACGCGAATCGAATTTGATGGTTCCATTCTTGAAAACTACCAGAATCGATTCTCATGTTTTTGAGGAACATATCTTGATCACTTTCAGGTTGAAACAAAAATCATACTCGAAACCGGATGAAAATGTTCGGCTGAAAAGTTAGTCGGACGAAAAAATTTTTTTAATTTATTTCCTTCTGATGTGCAACGCGAATCGAATTTGATGGTTCCATTCAAAGTAACTACAAGAATCGGTTTTCATTTTCTTGGGGATCATATCTTGATCACTTTTGGGTTGAAACGAAAATCATACTCGAAACCGGATGAAAATTTTAGGCTGAAAAGTTAGACGGACAAAAAAATTTTTTTATTCTATTTCCTTCTGATGTGCAACGCGAATCGGATTTGATGGTTCCATTCATGGAAACTACAAGAATCGATTCTCATGTTCTCGAGGAACATATTTTCACCACTTCGAGGTTGAAAAAAAAATTATACTTGAAACCGGATGAAAATTCTAGGCTGAAAAGTTAGACGGACAAAAAAATTTTTTTATTTTTTTTACTTCTGATGTGCAACGCGAATCGGATTTGATGGTTCCATTCATAAAAACTACGAGAATCGACTCTCATGATCTTGGGGATTATATCTTTTTCACTTTCAGGTTGAAAGAAAAAATCGTACTGGAAACCGGATGAAACTTCTAGGCTGAAAAGTTTGTCGGACAAAAATTTAGGGGAATATCATATAGGGGAGATAAATAATAAATATAGGGGAATATCTTGGAGAATAGATCTTTATCACTTTCAGGTTGGAACAAAAATCATACTCGAAACCGGATGAAAATTTTGAGCTGAAAAGTTAGTCGGACAAAGAAAATTTGTTCATTTCATTTTCTTCTGATGTGCAACGCGAATCGAATTTGATGGTTCGTATCATCAGAAATGCAAGAATCGAGTCTCATGTTCTTGTGGAACATATCTTCATCACTTCTAGGTTGGGAAAAAAATCATACTCGAAACCGGATGAAACTTCTAGGCTGAAAAGTTAGTCGGACAAAAAAAATTATTTCATTTTATTCCCTTCTGATGTGCAACGCGAATCGAATTTGATGGTTCCAATCATAAGTAATGCAAGAATCGATTCTCATGTCCTTGGGGAATATATCTTTCCCAATTACAGGTCGAAAAAAAAATCATACTCGGAACCGGATGAAAATTTTAGGCTGAAAAGTTAGTCGGACAATTAGAATTTTTCGTTTTATTTCCTTATGATGTAACCCGCGAATCAAATTTGATAATTCCAATCATGAGTCATGCAAGAATCGAGTCTCATGTTCTTGTGGAACATATTTTTATCACTTTCAGTTTGGAAAAAGATTCATACTCGAAACCGGATGAAAATTCCAGGCTGAACAGTTAGACGGACAAAAAAAATTTTTTTATTATATTTCCTTCTGATGTGCAACGCGGATCGGATTTGATGGTTCCATCCATGAAAACTACAAGAATCGATCCTCATGTTCTTGGGGAACAAATTTTCACCACTTTCAGGTTGAAAAAAGAATTATAGTCTGAACCGGATGAAAATTCCAGGCTGAAAAGTTAGTCGGACAAAGAAACATTATTCATTTCATTTCCTTCTGATGTGCAACGCGAATCGAATTTGATGGTTCCATTCATAACAACTACGAGACATGATTCTCATGTTCTTGGCTGATATATCTTAATCACATCCAGCTTGAAAAAAAAAATCATACTCGAAACCGAATGAAAATTTTAGGCTGAAAAGTTAGTCGGACAAAGAAAATTTTTTCATTTCATTTTCTTCTGATGTACAACGCGAATCGATTCCGATGGTTCCATTCATAGAAACTACGAGACATGATTCTCATGTTCTTGGCTAATATATCTCAATCACTCCCAGCTTGGAAAAAAAATCATACTCGAAACCGAATGAAAATTTTAGGCTGAGAAGTTAGTCGGACAAAAAAATTTTTCCTTTTTTATTTCCTTCTGATGTGCAACGCGAATCGAATTTGATGGTTCCAATCATGAGAAATGCAAGAATCGAGTCTCATGTTTTTGTGGAACATATCTTCATCACTTCTAGGTTGGGAAAAGAATCATACTCGGAACCGGATGAAACTTCTAGGCTGAAAAGTTAGTCGGACAAGAAAAATTATTTCATTTTATTCCCTTCTGATGTGCAACGCGAATCGAATTTGATGGTTCCAATCATAAGTAATGCAAGAATCGATTCCCATGTCCTTGGGGAATATATCTTTCCCAATTACAGGTCGGAAAAAAATCATACTCGGAACCGGATGAAAATTTTAGGCTGAAAAGTTAGTTGGACAATTAGAATTTTTCGTTTTATTTCCTTATGATGTAACCCGCGAATCGAATTTGATAATTCCAATCATGAGTCATGCAAGAATCGAGTCTCATGTTCTTGTGGAACATATTTTTATCACTTTCAGTTTGGAAAAAGAATCATACTCGGAACCGGATGAAAATTTCAGGCAGAACAGTTAGACGGACGAAAAAAATTTTTTTATTCTATTTCCTTTTGATGTGCAACGCGGATCGGATTTGATGGTTCCATTCATGAAAACTACAAGAATCGATTCTCATGTTCTTGGGGAACAAATTTTCAGCACTTTCAGGTTGAAAAAAGAATTATAGTCTGAACCGGATGAAAATTCCAGGCTGAAAAGTTAGTCGGACAAAGAAACATTATTCATTTCGAAGAAAAAATCATACTCGAAACCGGATGAAAATTTTAGGCTGAAAAAAAAGTCGGACAAGAGAGAATTCTTCGTTTTATTTCCTTATGATGTGCCCCGCGAATCAAATTTGATAATTCCAATCATGAGTCATGCGAGAATCGAGTCTCTTGTTCTCGTGGGACAGATTCTTATCACTCTCAGTTTGGAAAAAGGATCATACTCGGAACCGGATGAAAATTTTAGGCTGAAAAGATAGACGGACAAAAAAAATTTTTTTATTCTATTTCCTTCTGATGTGCAACGCGAATCGGATTTGATGGTTCCATTCATTAAAATCACAAGAATCGATCCTCATGTTCTTGGGGAACATATTTTCACCACCTTCAGTTTGAAGAAAAAATTATACTCGGAACCGGATGGAAATTCCAGGCTGAAAAGTTAGTCGGACAAAGAAAATTTTTTCATTTCATCCTCTTCTGATAAGCAACGCGAATCGAATTTGATGGTTCCATTCTCAAAAACTACGAGAATCGATTCTCATGTTTTTGAGGAACATATCTTGATCACTTTCAGGTTGAAACAAAAATCATACTCGAAACCGGATGAAAATTTTCGGCTGAAAAGTTAGTCGGACGAAAAAATTTTTTTAATTTATTTCCTTCTGATGTGCAACGCGAATCAATTTTGATGGTTCCATTCAAAGGAACTACAAGAATCGATCTTCATTTTCTTGGGGAACATATCCTGATCACTTTTGGGTTTAAACAAAAATCATACTCGAAACCGGATGAAAATTTTAGGCTAAAAAGTTAGACGGACAAAAAAAATTTTTTTATTCTATTTCCTTCTGATGTGCAACGCGAATCGGATTTGATGGTTCCATTCATGAAAACTACACGGATCGATTCTCATGTTCTCGAGGAACATATTTTCAACACTTCCAGGTTGAAAAAAAAAATTATACTCGAAACCGGATGAAAATTCTAGGCTGAAAAGTTAGACGGACAAAAAAAATTTTTTTATTTTTTTTTCTTCTGATGTGCAACGCGAATCGGATTTGATGGTTCCATTCATAAGAACTACGAGAATCGATTCTCATGTTCTTGGGGATTATATCTTTTTCACTTTCAGGTTGGGAGAAAAAATCATACTGGAAACCGGATGAAACTTCTAGGCTGAAAAGTTTGTCGGACAAAAATTTAGGGGAATATTATATAGGGGAGATAAATATTAAATATAGGGGAATATCTTGGGGGATATATCTTTATCACTTTCAGGTTGAAACAGAAATCATACTCGAAACCGGATGAAAATTTCAAGCTGAAAAGATAGTCGGACAAAGAAAATTTTTTCATTTTATTGTCTTCTGATGAGCAACACGGATCGAATTTGATGGTTCCATTCTTGAAAACTTCGAGAATTGATTCTCATGTTCTTGGGGAACATATCTTGATCTTTTTCAGGTTGGAACACAAATCATACTCGAAACCGGATGAAAATTTTGAGTTGAAAAATTAATCGGACAAAGAAAATTTCTTCATCTTATTTCCTCCTGATGTGCAACGCAAATCGGATTTGATGGTTCCATCCATAATCATCACAAGAATCGATCCTCATGTTCTTGGGGAATATATCTCTACCACTGTCAGGTTGAAAAAATAATCATACTCGAAACCGGATGAAACTTCTAGGCTGAAAAGTTAGTCGGACAAAAAAAATTATTTCATTTTATTCCCTTCTGATGTGCAACGCGAATCGGATTTGATGGTTCCATTCATGAAAACTACACGGATCGATTCTCATGTTCTCGAGGAACATATTTTCAACATTTCCAGGTTGAAAAAAAAAATTATACTCGAAACCGGATGAAAATTCTAGGCTGAAAAGTTAGACGAACAAAAAAAATTTTTTTATTTTTCTTCCTTCTGATGTGCAACGCGAATCGGATTCGATGGTTCCATCCATAAGAACTACGAGAATCGATCCTCATGTTCTTGGGGATTATATCTTCATCACTTTCAGGTTGAAAGAAAAAATCATTCTGGAAACCGGATGAAACTTCTAGGCTGAAAAGTTAGTCGGACAAAAATTTAGAGGAATATTATATAGGGGAAATAAATAATGAATATAGGGGAATATCTTGGGGAATATATCTTTATCACTTTCAGGTTGAAACAAAAATCATACTTGGAACCGGATGAAAATTCTAAGTTGAAAATTCAGTCGGACAAAAAAAATTTTTTCATTTCATTTTCTTCTGATGTGCAACGCGAATCGAATTTGATGGTTCCAATCATCAGAAATGCAAGAATCGAGTCTCATGTTCTTGTGGAACATATCTTCATCACTTCTAGGTTGGGAAAAAAATCATACTCGAAACCGGATGAAACTTCTAGGCTGAAAAGTTAGTCGGACAAAAAGAATTATTTCATCTTATTCCCTTCTGATGTGCAACGCGAATCGAATTTGATGGTTCCGATCATCAGTAATGCAAGAATCGAGTCTCATGTTCTTGTGGAACATATCTTCATCACTTCTAGGTTGAGAAAAAAATCATACTCGGAACCGGATGAAAATTTGAGGCTGGAAAGACAGACGGACAAAAAAAATTTTTTTATTCTATTTCCTTCTGATGTGCAACGCGAATCGGATTTGATGGTTCCATCCATTAAAATTACAAGAATCGATCCTCATGTTCTTGGGGAACATATTTTCACCACTTTCAGGTTGAAAAAAAGATTATACTCGGAACCGGATGAAAATTCCAGGCTGAAAAGTTAGTCGGACAAAGAATATTTTTTCATTTTATTCTCTTCTGATGTGCAACGCGAATCGAATTTGATTTTTCCATTCAAGAAAACTACAAGAATCGATTCTCATGTTCTTGGGGAACAAATTTTCACCACTTTCAGGTTGAAAAAAGAATTATAGTCTGAACCGGATGAAAATTCCAGGCTGAAAAGTTAGTCGGACAAAGAAACATTATTCATTTCATTTCCTTCTGATGTGCAACGCGAATCGAATTTGATGGTTCCATTCATAACAACTACGAGACATGATTCTCATGTTCTTGGCTGATATATCTTAATCACATCCAGCTTGAAAAAAAAAATCATACTCGAAACCGAATGAAAATTTTAGGCTGAAAAGTTAGTCGGACAAAGAAAATTTTTTCATTTCATTTTCTTCTGATGTACAACGCGAATCGATTTCGATGGTTCCATTCATAGAAACTACGAGACATGATTCTCATGTTCTTGGCTAATATATCTCAATCACTCCCAGCTTGGAAAAAAAATCATACTCGAAACCGAATGAAAATTTTAGGCTGAGAACTTAGTCGGACAAAAAAATTTTTTCTATTCTATTTCCTTCTGATGTGCAACGCGAATTGAATTTGATGGTTCCGTTCCTGAAAACTACAAGAATTGATTTTCATGTTCTTGAGGAACATATCTCGATCACTTTCAGGTTGAAACACAAATCATACTCGAAACCGGATGAAAATTTTGAGCTGAAAAGTTAGTCGGACAAGGAAAATTTTTTCATTTTATTTTTTTCTGATGTGCAACGCGAATCCAATTTGATGGTTCCATTCATGAAAACTACGGTAATCGATCCTCATGTCCTTGGGGAATATATCTTTATCACTTTCAGGTCGAAGAAAAAATCATACTCGAAACCGGATGAAAATTTTAGGCTGAAAAAAAGTCGGACAATAGAGAATTCTTCGTTTTATTTCCTTATGATGTGCCCCGCGAATCAAATTTGATAATTCCAATCATGAGTCATGCGAGAATCGAGTCTCTTGTTCTCGTGGAACAGATTCTTATCACTCTCAGTTTGGAAAAAGAATCATACTCGGAACCGGATGAAAATTTTAGGCTGAAAAGATAGACGGACAAAAAAAATTTTTTTATTCTATTTCCTTCTGATGTGCAACGCGAATCGGATTTGATGGTTCCATTCATTGAAATCACAAGAATCGATTCTCATGTTCTTGGGGAACATATTTTCACCACTTTCAGGTTGAAAAAAAAATTATACTCGGAACCGGATTAAAAATCCAGGCTGAAAAGTTAGTCGGACAAAGAATATTTTTTCATTTTATTCTCTTCTGATGTGCAACGCGAATCGAATTTGATTTTTCCATTCAAGAAAACTACAAGAATCGATTCTCATGTTCTCGAGGAACATATTTTCACCACTTCGAGGTTGAAAAAAAAATTATACTCGAAACCGGATGAAAATTCTAGGCTGAAAAGTTAGACGGACAAAAAAAATTTTTTTATTTTTTTTCCTTCCGATGTGCAACGCGAATCGGATTTGATGGTTCCATTCATGAAAACTACAAGAATCGATTCTCATGTTCTCGAGGAACATATTTTCACCACTTCGAGGTTGAAAAAAGAATTATACTCGAAACCGGATGAAAATTTTAGGCTGAAAAGTTAGACGGACAAAAAAATTTTTTTATTCTATTTCCTTCTGATGTGCAACGCGAATCGGATTTGATGGTTCCATTCATGGAAACTACAAGAATCGATTCTCATGTTCTCGAGGAACATATTTTCACCACTTCGAGGTTGAAAAAAAAATTATACTCGAAACCGGATGAAAATTCTAGGCTGAAAAGTTAGATATACAAAAAAATTTTTTTTATTTTTTTTCCTTCTGATGTGCAACGCGAATCGGATTTGATAGTTCCATTCATTAAAACTACGAGAATCGACTCTCATGTTCTTGGGGCTTATATCTTTTTCACTTTCAGGTTGAAAGAAAAAATCGTACTGGAAACCGGATGAAACTTCTAGGCTGAAAAGTTTGTCGGACAAAAATTTAGGGGAATATTATATAGGGGAGATAAATAATAAATATAGGGGAATATCTTGGGAAAAGATCTCCATCACTTCCAGGTTGGAACAAAAATCATACTCGAAACCGGATGAAAATTTTGAGCTGAAGTTAGTCGGACAAAGAAAATTTGTTCATTTCATTTTCTTCTGATGTGCAACGCGAATCGAATTTGATGGTTCCAATCATAGGAAATGCAAGAATCGAGTCTCATGTTCTTGTGGAACATATCTTCATCACTTCTAGGTTGGGAAAAGAATCATACTCGGAACCGGATGAAACTTCTAGGCTGAAAAGTTACTCGGACAAAAAAAATTATTTCATTTTATTCCCTTCTGATGTGCAACGCGAATCGAATTTGATGGTTCCAATCATAAGTAATGCAAGAATCGATTCTCATGTCCTTGGGGAATATATCTTTCCCAATTACAGGTCGAAAAAAAAATCATACTCGGAACCGGATGAAAATTTTAGGCTGAAAAGTTAGTCGGACAATTAGAATTTTTCGTTTTATTTCCTTATGATGTAACCCGCGAATCAAATTTGATAATTCCAATCATGAGTCATGCAAGAATCGAGTCTCATGTTCTTGTGGAACATATTTTTATCACTTTCAGTTTGGAAAAAGAATCATACTCGGAACCGGATGAAAATTTCAGGCTGAATAGTTAGACGGACAAAAAAAATTTTTTTATTATATTTCCTTCTGATGTGCAACGCGGATCGGATTTGATGGTTCCATTCATCAAAACTACAAGAATCGATTCTCATGTTCTTGGGGAACAAATTTTCACCACTTTCAAGTTGAAAAAAGAATTATAGTCTGAACCGGATGAAAATTCCAGGCTGAAAAGTTAGTCGGACAAAGAAACATTATTCATTTCATTTCCTTCTGATGTGCAACGCGAATCGAATTTGATGGTTCCATTCATAACAACTACGAGACATGATTCTCATGTTCTTGGCTGATATATCTTAATTACATCCAGCTTGAAAAAAAAAATCATACTCGAAACCGAATGAAAATTTGAGGCTGAAAAGTTAGTCGGACAAAGAAAATTTTTTCATTTCATTTTCTTCTGATGTACAACGCGAATCGATTTTGATGGTTCCATTCATAGAAACTACGAGACATGATTCTCATGTTCTTGGCTAATATATCTCAATCACTCCCAGCTTGGAAAAAAAATCATACTCGAAACCGAATGAAAATTTTAGGCTGAGAAGTTAGTCGAACAAAAAAATTTTTCTATTTTATTTCCTTCTGATGTGCAACGCGAATTGAATTTGATGGTTCCGTTCCTGAAAACTACAAGAATTGATTTTCATCTTCTTGAGGAACATATCTTGATCACTTCCAGGTTGAAACACAAATCATACTCGAAACCGGATGAAAATTTTGAGCTGAAAAGTTAGTCGGACAAGGAAAATTTTTTCATTTTATTTTTTTCTGATGTGCAACGCGAATCGAATTTGATGGTTCCATTCAGGAAAACTACGGGAATCGATCCTCATGTCCTTGGGGAATATATCTTTATCACTTTCAGGTCGAAGAAAAAATCATACTCGAAACCGGATGAAAATTTTAGGCTGAAAAAAAAGTCGGACAAGAGAGAATTCTTCGTTTTATTTCCTTATGATGTGCCCCGCGAATCAAATTTGATAATTCCAATCATGAGTCATGCGAGAATCGAGTCTCTTGTTCTCGTGGAACAGATTCTTATCACTCTCAGTTTGGAAAAAGAATCATACTCGGAACCGGATGAAAATTTTAGGCTGAAAAGATAGACGGACAAAAAAAATTTTTTTATTCTATTTCCTTCTGATGTGCAACGCGAATCGGATTTGATGGTTCCATTCATTAAAATCACAAGAATCGATCCTCATGTTCTTGGGGAACATATTTTCACCACTTTCAGGTTGAAGAAAAAATTATACTCGGAACCGGATGAAAATTCCAGGCTGAAAAGTTAGTCGGACAAAAAAAATTTTCTCATTTTATTTTCTTCTGATGTGCAACGCGAATCGAATTTGATGGTTCCATCCATAAAAACTACGAGAATCGATTTCCATGTTTTTGGGGAACATATCTTGATCCTTTTCGGGTTGAAACAGAAATCATACACCTAACCGGATGAAACTTCTCGGCTGAAAAGTTAGTCGGACAAAAAAAATTTCCTCATTTTATTTTCTTCTGATGTGCAACGCGAATCGAATTTGATGGTTCCATTCATAAAAACTACGAGAATCGATTTCCATGTTTTTGGGGAACATATCTTGATCACTTTCGGGTTGGAACAAATATCATACTCGAAACCGGATGAAAATTTCAGGCTGAAAAGTTAGTCGGACAGAAAAAATTTTTTCATTCTACTTCCTTCTGATGTGCAACGCAAATCGAATTCGATGGTTCGATTCATAAAAACGACATGATTCGATTCTCATATTCTTGAGGAACATATCTTGATCACTTTCAGGTTGAAACAAGAATCATACTCGAAACCGGATGAAAATTTTAAGCTAAAAAGTTAGTCGGACGAAAAAAATTTTTTCATTCCATTTTCTTCTGATGTGCAATGCGAATCGAATTTGATGGTTCCAATCATAAGTAATGCAAGAATCGAGTCTCATGTTCTTGTGGAACATATTTTTATCACTATCAGTTTGGAAAAAAAAAAACATTCTCGAAACCGGATGAAAGTTTCAGGCTGAAATGTTAGTCGGACAAAAAAAATTTTTTTCTATTTTATTTCCTTCTGATGTGCAACGCAAATCAAATTCGATGGTCCAATTCATAATAATTACAAGAATCGATCCTCATGTCCTTGAGGAATCTATCTCTACCACTTTCAGGTTGAAAAAAAATCATACTCGAAACCGGATGGAAATTTCAGGCTGAAAAGTTAGTCGGACAAAAAAAATTTTCTCATTTTATTTTCTTCTGATGTGCAACGTGAATCGAATTTGATGGTTCCATTCATAAAAACTACGAGAATCGATTCGTATGTTTTTGGGGAACATATCTTGATCACTTTCGGGTTGAAACAAATATCATACTCGAAACCGGATGAAAATTTTAGGCTGAAAAGTTAGTCGGACAGAAAAAATTTTTTCATTCTATTTCCTTCTGATGTGCAACGCAAATCGAATTCGATGGTTCGATTCATAAAAACTACAAGAATTGATTCTCATATTCTTGAGGAACATATCTTGATCACTTTCAGGTTGAAACAAAGATCATACTCGAAACCGGATGAAAATTTTAAGCTGAAAAGTTAGTCGGACAAAAAAAATTTTTTCATTTCATTTTCTTCTGATGTGCAACGCGAATCGAATTTGATGGTTCCAATCATAAGTGATGCAAGAATCGAGTCTCATGTTTTTGTGGAACATATATTCATCACTTGCAGTTTGGAAAAAAAAATGATACTCGAAACCGGATGAAAATTTCAGGCTGAAAAGTTAGTCGGACAAAAAATTTTTCTCCATTTCATTTCCGTCTGAAGTGCAACGCAAATTGAATTTGATGGTTCCATTCATAATCATTACAAGAATCGATCCCCATGTTCTTGGGAAGAATATCTCTACCACTTTCAGGTTGAAAAAAAATCATACTCGAAACCGGATGGAAAATTCAGGCTGAAAAGTTAGTCGGAAAATAAAATTTTCCCATTTTATTTTCTTCTGATGTGCAACGCGATCGAATTAGATGGATCCATTCACAAAAATCACGAGAATCGATTCTCATGTTCTTGGGGAATATATCTTTATCTCTTTCAGGTTGGAAAAAAATCATACTCGAAACCCGGATGGTCCTTTTAGGCTGAAAAGTTAGTCGGACAAAAATAGTACATTTCGATACAAGGGCGTAAAAAGTTTTATTCGCGTCCGAGCGACGGGTTTCCGGCCCGAGCCGCAGGCGAGGGTCGGAATCATCACGAGGATCCGAATGATAGCTTTTACGCCCGTGTATCTAACTATACTCTTCGATAAACTGTGAGTAAATGTCGACAAACTATGCGCAAAGTTCACTTTTACGCACAGTGTATCGAAAAAATTCTTTTATTTTATTTCCTTCTGATGTGCAACGCAAATCGAATTTGATTGTTCCATTCATAAAAACTACGAGAATCAATTCTCATGTTCTTGGGGAATATATCTTTATCTATTTCAGGTTGAAAAAAGAATCATACTCGAATCCGGATGAAAATTTCAGGCTGAAAAGTTAGTCAGACAAAAAAATTTTTTCATTCTATTTCCTTCTGATGTGCAACACGAATCGAATTTGATGATTCCATTCATAGAAACTACTAGAATCGATTTTCACGTTCTTGGGGAACATTTTTTCATCACTTCCGGTTCAAGAAAAAAATCATATTCGAAAATTGATGGAAATATTAGGCTGAAAAGTTAGTCGGACAAAAGAGAATTTTTCATTTTATTCGCTCATAATGTGACACGCAATTTGATGGTTCCAATCATAAGTCATGCAAGAATCGAGTCCCTTGTTTTTGTGGAACATATTTTCATCATTTTCAGAATGGGAAAGAAATGATACTCGAAACCGGATGAAAATTTCAGGCTGAAAATTTAGTCCGTCAAAACAAATTTTTTCATTTCATCTCCTTAGGATGTGCAACGCAAATCGAATTCGATGATTCGATTCATGAATACTCCGAGAATCGTTCCTCATGTTCTTGGGGAATATATCTTCATCGCTTTCAGGTTGAAAAAGAATCATACCCGAAACCGGATGAAAATTTTAGGCTGAGAAGTTAGTCGGACAAAAAAAATTTTTTCATTCTATTTTCTTCTGAAGTGCAACTTGAATCGAATTTGATGGTTCTATTCATAAAAACTACGAGAATCGATTCTCATGTTCTTGGGGATCATATCTTTATCACTTTCAGGTTGAAAGAAAGAATCATACTGGAAACCGGATGAAAATTTTAAGCTGAAAAGTTAGTCGGACAAAAAAATTTTTCCATTTCATTTTCTTCTGATGTGCAACGCGAATCGAATTTGATGGTTTCATTCTTAGAAACTACAAGAATCGATTCTCATGTTTTTGAGGAACATATCTTGATCACTCTTGGGTTGAAACAAAAATCATACTCGAAACCGGATGAAAATTTTAGGCTGGAAAGTTAGACGGACAAAAAAAATTTTTTTATTCTATTTCCTCCTGATGTGCAACGCGAATCGGATTTGATGGTTCCATTCATGGAAACTACAAGAATCGATTCTCATGTTCTCGAGGAACATATTTTCACCACTCCGAGGTTGAAAAAAAATTATACTCGAAACCGGATGAAAATTCTAGGCTGAAAAGTTAGACGGACAAAAAGAAATTTATTTTTTTTTTCCTTCTGATGTGCAACGCGAATCGGATTTGATGGTTCCATTCATAGAAACTACGAGAATCGATTCTCATGTTCTTGGGGATTATATCTTTTTCACTTTCATTTTGGAAGAAAAAATCATACTGGAAACCGGATGAAACTTCTAGGCTGAAAAGTTTGTCGGACAAAGAAAATTTTTTCATTTCATCCTCTTCTGATAAGCAACGCGAATCGAATTTGATGGTTCCATTCTCAAAAACTACGAGAATCGATTCTTATGTTTTTGAGGAACATATCTTGATCACTTTCGGGTTGAAACAAAAATCATACTCGAAACCGGATGAAAATTTTCGGCTGAAAAGTTAGTCGGACGAAAAAATTTTTTTAATTTATTTCCTTCTGATGTGCAACGCGAATCAAATTTGATGGTTCCATTCAAAGGAACTACAAGAATCGATTTTCATTTTCTTGGGGAACATAGCTTGATCACTTTTGGGTTGAAACAAAAATCATACTCGAAACCGGATGAAACTCCTAGGCTGAAAAGTTAGTCGGACAAAACAAATTTTTTCATTCTATTTCCTTCTGATGTGCAACGCGAATCGGATTTGATGGTTCCATTCATGGAAACTACAAGAATCGATTCTCATGTTCTCGAGGAACATATTTTCACCACTTCGAGGTTGAAAAAAAAATTATACTCGAAACCGGATGAAAATTCTAGACTGAAAAGTTAGACGGACAAAAAAAATTTTTTTATTTTTTTTCTTCCTGATGTGCAATGCGAATCGGATTTGATGGTTCCATTCATAAAAACTACGAGAATCGACTCTCATGAACTTGGGGATTATATCTTTTTCACTTTCAGGTTGAAAGAAAAAATTGTACTGGAAACCGGATGAAACTTCTAGGCTGAAAAGTTTGTCGGACAAAAATTGAGGGGAATATTATATAGGGGAGATAAATAATAAATATAGGGGAATATCTTGGAGAATAGATCTTTATCACTTTCAGGTTGGAACAAAAATCATACTCGAAACCGGATGGAAATTTTGAGCTGAAAAGTTAGTCGGACAAAGAAAATTTGTTCATTTCATTTTCTTCTGATGTGCAACGCGAATCGAATTTGATGGTTCCAATCATAAGAAATGCAAGAATCGAGTCTCATGTTCTTGTGGAACATATCTTCATCACTTCTAGGTTGGGAAAAAAATCATACTCGAAACCGGATGAAACTTCTAGGCTGAAAAGTTAGCCGGACAAAAAAAATTATTTCATTTTATTCCCTTCTGATGTGCAACGCGAATCGAATTTGATGGTTCCAATCATAAGTAATGCAAGAATCGATTCTCATGTCCTTGGGGAATATATCTTTCCCAATTACAGGTCGAAAAAAAAATCATACTCGGAACCGGATGAAAATTTTAGGCTGAAAAGTTAGTCGGACAATTAGAATTTTTCGTTTCATTTTCTTATGATGTAACCCGCGAATCAAATTTGATAATTCCAATCATGAGTCATGCAAGAATCGAGTCTCATGTTCTTGTGGAACATATTTTTATCATTTTCAGTTTGGAAAAAGAATCATACTCGGAACCGGATGAAAATTTCAGGCTGAACAGTTAGACGGACAAAAAAAATTTCTTTATTCTATTTCCTTCTGATGTGCAACGCGGATCGGATTTGATGGTTCCATTCATGAAATCTACAAGAATCGATTCTCATGTTCTTGGGGAACAAATTTTCAACACTTTCAGGTTGAAAAAAGAATTATAGTCTGAACCGGATGAAAATTCCAGGCTGAAAAGTTAGTCGGACAAAGAAACATTATTCATTTCATTTCCTTCTGATGTGCAACGCGAATCGAATTTGATGGTTCCATTCATAAAAACTACGAGACATGATTCTCATGTTCTTGGCTAATATATCTTCATCACTTCCAGCTTGAAAAAAAAATCATACTCGAAACCGGATGAAAATTTTAGGCTGAAAAGTTAGTCGGACAAAAAAATTTTTTTCATTTTATTTTTTTCTGATGTGCAACGCGAATCGAATTCGATGGTTGCATTCATGAAAACTACAAGAATCGATCCTCATGTCCTTGGGTAATATATCTTCATCACTTTCAGGTCGAAGAAAAAATCATACTCGAAACCGGATGAAAATTTAAGGCTGAAAAAATAGTCGGACAAAAGAGAATTTTCCGTTTTATTTCCTTATGATGTGCCCCGCGAATCAAATTTGATAATTCCAATCATGAGTCATGCAAGAATCGAGTCTCATGTTCTTCTGGAACATATTTTAATCACTCTCAGTTTGGAAGAAGAATCATACTCGGAACCGGATGAAAATTTTAGGCTGGAAAGATAGACGGACAAAAAAAATTTTTTCATTCTATTTCCTTCTGATGTGCAACGCGAATCGGATTTGATGGTTCCATTCATTAAAATTACGACAATCGATTCTCATGTTCTTGGGGAACATATTTTCACCACTTTCAGGTTGAAAAAAAAATTATACTCGGAACCGGATGAAAATTCCAGGCTGAGAAGTTAGTCGGACAAAGAAAATTTTATCATTTTATTCTCTTCTGATGTGCAACGCGAATCGAATTTGATGGTTTCATTCTTAGAAACTACAAGAATCGATTCTCATGTTTTTGAGGAACATATCTTGATCACTCTTGGGTTGAAACAAAAATCATACTCGAAACCGGATGAAAATTTTAGGCTGGAAAGTTAGACGGACAAAAAAAATTTTTTTATTCCTCCTGATGTGCAACGCGAATCGGATTTGATGGTTCCATTCATGAAAACTACAAGAATCGATTCTCATGTTCTCGAGGAACATATTTTCACCACTCCGAGGTTGAAAAAAAAATTATACTCGAAACCGGATGAAAATTCTAGGCTGAAAAGTTAAACGGACAAAAAGAAATTTATTTTTTTTTTCCTTCTGATGTGCAACGCGAATCGGATTTGATGGTTCCATTCATAGAAACTACGAGAATCGATTCTCATGTTCTTGGGGATTATATCTTTTTCACTTTCATTTTGGAAGAAAAAATCATACTGGAAACCGAATGAAACTTCTAGGCTGAAAAGTTTGTCGGACAAAAATTTAGGGGAATATTATATAGGGGAGATAAATGATAAATATAGGGGAATATCTCGGGGAATATATCTTTATCACTTTCAGGTTGGAACGAAAATAATACTCGAAACCGGATGGAATTTTAAGCTGAAAAGTTAGTCGGACAAAGAAAATTTTTTCATTTCATTTTCTTCTGATGTGCAACGCAAATCGAATTTGATGGTTCCGATCATAAGTAATGCAAGAATCGAGTCTCATGTTCTTGTGGAACATATCTTCATCACTTCTAGGTTGAGAAAAAAATCATACTCGGAACCGGATGAAAATTTTAGGCTGGAAAGTTAGTCGGACGAAAAAATTTTTTAAATTTATTTCCTTCTGATGTGCAACGCGGATCGGATTTTATGGTTCCATCCATTAAAATTACAAGAATCGATTCTCATGTTCTTGGGGAACATATTTTCACCACTTTCAGGTTGAAAAAAAAATTATACTCGAAACCGGATGAAAATTTTAGGCTGGAAAGTTAGACGGACAAAAAAAATTATTTTATTCTATTTCCTCCTGATGTGCAACGCGAATCGGATTTGATGGTTCCATTCAAGAAAACTACAAGAATCGATTCTCATGTTCTCGAGGAACATATTTTCACCACTTCGAGGTTGAAAAAAAAATTATACTCGAAACCGGATGAAAATTCTAGGCTGAAAAGTTAGACGGACAACCTTCTGATGTGCAACGCGAATCGGATTTGATGGTTCCATTCATGAAAACTACAAGAATCGATTCTCATGTTCTCGAGGAACATATTTTCACCACTTCGAGGTTGAAAAAAAAATTATACTCGAAACCGGATGAAACTTCTAGGCTGAAAAGTTAGTCGGACAAAAAAAATTATTTCATTTTATTCCCTTCTGATGTGCAACGCGAATCGAATTTGATGGTTCCAATCATAAGTAATGCAAGAATCGATTCTCATGTCCTTGGGGAATATATCTTTCCCAATTACAGGTCGAAAAAAAAATCATACTCGGAACCGGATGAAAATTTTAGGCTGAAAAGTTAGTCGGACAATTAGAATTTTTCGTTTCATTTCCTTATGATGTAACCCGCGAATCAAATTTGATAATTCCAATCATGAGTCATGCAAGAATCGAGTCTCATGTTCTTGTGGAACATATTTTTATCACTTTCAGTTTGGAAAAAGAATCATACTCGGAACCGGATGAAAATTTCAGGCTGAACAGTTAGACGGACAAAAGAAATTTTTTTATTATATTTCCTTCTGATGTGCAACGCGGATCGGATTTGATGGTTCCATTCATGAAAACTACAAGAATCGATTCTCATGTTCTTGGGGAACAAATTTTCACCACTTTCAGGTTGAAAAAAGAATTATACTCGAAACCGGATGAAAATTCTAGGCTGAAAAGTTAGACGGACAAAAAAAATTTTTTTATTTTTTTTCCTTCTGATGTGCAACGCGAATCGGATTTGATGGTTCCATTCATAAAAACTACGAGAATCGACTCTCATGATCTTGGGGATTATATCTTTTTCACTTTCAGGTTGAAAGAAAAAATCGTACTGGAAACCGGATGAAACTTCTAGGCTGAAAAGTTTGTCGGACAAAAATTTAGGGGAATATCATATAGGGGAGATAAATAATAAATATAGGGGAATATCTTGGAGAATAGATCTTTATCACTTTCAGGTTGGATCAAAAATCATACTCGAAACCGGATGAAAATTTTGAGCTGAAAAGTTAGTCGGACAAAGAAAATTTGTTCATTTCATTTTCTTCTGATGTGCAACGCGAATCGAATTTGATGTTTCGTATCATCAGAAATGCAAGAATCGAGTCTCATGTTCTTGTGGAACATATCTTCATCACTTCTAGGTTGGGAAAAAAATCATACTCGAAACCGGATGAAACTTCTAGGCTGAAAAGTTAGTCGGACAAAAAAAATTATTTCATTTTATTCCCTTCTGATGTGCAACGCGAATCGAATTTGATGGTTCCAATCATAAGTAATGCAAGAATCGATTCTCATGTCCTTGGGGAATATATCTTTCCCAATTACAGGTCGAAAAAAAAATCATACTCGGAACCGGATGAAAATTTTAGGCTGAAAAGTTAGTCGGACAATTAGAATTTTTCGTTTTATTTCCTTATGATGTAACCCGCGAATCAAATTTGATAATTCCAATCATGAGTCATGCAAGAATCGAGTCTCATGTTCTTGTGGAACATATTTTTATCACTTTCAGTTTGGAAAAAGAATCATACTCGGAACCGGATGAAAATTTGAGGCTGAACAGTTAGACGGACAAAAAAAATTTTTCTATTATATTTCCTTCTGATGTGCAACGCGGATCGGATTTGATGGTTCCATTCATGAAAACTACAAGAATCGATTCTCATGTTCTTGGGGAACAAATTTTCACCACTTTCAGGTTGAAAAAAGAATTATAGTCTGAACCGGATGAAAATTCCAGGCTGAAAAGTTAGTCGGACAAAGAAACATTATTCATTTCATTTCCTTCTGATGTGCAACGCGAATCGAATTTGATGGTTCCATTCATAACAACTACGAGACATGATTCTCATGTTCTTGGCTGATATATCTTAATCACATCCAGCTTGAAAAAAAAAATCATACTCGAAACCGAATGAAAATTTTAGGCTGAAAAGTTAGTCGGACAAAGAAAATTTTTCCATTTCATTTTCTTCTGATGTACAACGCGAATCGATTTCGATGGTTCCATTCATAGAAACTACGAGACATGATTCTCATGTTCTTGGCTAATATATCTCAATCACTCCCAGCTTGGAAAAAAAATCATACTCGAAACCGAATGAAAATTTTAGGCTGAGAAGTTAGTCGGACAAAAAAATTTTTTCTATTTTATTTCCTTCTGATGTGCAACGCGAATTGAATTTGATGGTTCCGTTCCTGAAAACTACAAGAATTGATTTTCATGTTCTTGAGGAACATATCTTGATCACTTCCAGGTTGCAACACAAATCATACTCGAAACCGGATGAAAATTTTGAGCTGAAAAGTTAGTCGGACAAGGAAAATTTTTTCATTTTATTTTTTTCTGATGTGCAACGCGAATCGAATTTGATGGTTCCATTCATGAAAACTACGGGAATCGATCCTCATGTCCTTGGGGAATATATCTTTATCACTTTCAGGTCGAAGAAAAAATCATACTCGAAACCGGATGAAAATTTTAGGCTGAAAAAAAAGTCGGACAAGAGAGAATTCTTCGTTTTATTTCCTTATGATGTGCCCCGCGAATCAAATTTGATAATTCCAATCATGAGTCATGCGAGAATCGAGTCTCATGTCCTTGTGGAACATATCTCTATCACTTTCAGTTTGGGAAAAAAATCATACTCGAAACCAGATGAAAATTTTAGGCTGAATAGTCAGTCGGACAAGAAAAATTTTTTCATTCTGTTTCCTTCTGATGTGTAACGCGAATCGAATTTGATGGTTCCATTCTTGAAAACTACAAGAATCGATTCTCATGTTCTTGAGGAACATATCTTGATTACTTTCAGGTTGAAACAAAAATCATACTCGAATCCGGATGAAAATTTTAGGCTGGAAAGTTAGTCGGACAAAAAAATTTTTTGTTTTATTTCCTTCTGATGTGCAACGCGAATCGAATTCGATGGTTCCATTCATAGAAACTACAAGATTCGATTCTCATGTTCTTGGGGAACATATCTTGATCACTTTTGGGTTGGAACAAAAATCATACTCGGAAATGGATGAAAATTTTAGGCTGAAAAGTTAGTCGGACAACAAAAATTCTTTTATTTCATTTCCTTCTGATGTGGAACGCGAATCGGATTTGATGGTTCCATTCATAAAAACTACGAGAATCGATTCTCATGTTCTTGGGGATTATATCTTTATCACTTTCAGGTTGAAGGAAAAAATCATACTGGAAACCGGATGGAAATTTCAGGCTGAAAAGTTAGTCGGACAAAAAAAACTTTCTCATTTTATTTTCTTCTGATTCGCAACGCGAATCGAATTTGATGGTTCCATCCATAAAAACTACGAGAATCAATTCCCATGTTTTTGGGGAACACATCTTGATCACTTTCGGGTTGAAACAAAAATCATACTCGAAACCGGATGAAACTTCTAGGCTGAAAAGTTAGTCGGACAAAAAAAATTCTTTCATTTTATTCCCTTCTGATGTGCAACGCAAATGGAATTTGACGGTTCCATTCATGATAATCACAAGAATCGATCCTCATGTTCTTGGGGAATCTATCTCTACCACTTCCAGGTTGAAAAAATCATCATACTCGGAACCGGATCGAAATTTTAGGCTGAAAAGTTAGTCGGACAAAAAAAATCTTCTCATTTTATTTTCTTCTGATGTGCAACGTGAATCGAATTTGTTCGTTCCATTCTCAAGAACTACAAGAATCGATTCTCATGTTCTTGAGGAACCTATCTTGATCACTCTCAGGTTGAAACAAGAATCATACTCGAAACCGGATGAAAATTTGAAGCTGAAAAGTTAGTCGGACAAGAAAATTCTTTCATTTTATTCCCTTCTGATGTGCAACGCAAATCGAATTCGATGGTTCCATTCATGAAAACTACAAGAATCGATTCTCATGTTCTTGGGGAACATATTTCCACCACTTTTAGGTTGAAAAAAAAATTATACTCGGAACCGGATCAAAATTCCAGGCTGAAAAAGTAGTCGGACAAAAAAAATTTTTTCATTTTATTTTCTTCTGATGAGCAACACGGATCGAATTTGATGGTTCCATTCTTGAAAACTGCGAGAATTGATTCTCATGTTCTTGGGGAACATATCTTGATCTTTTTCAGGTTGAAACAGAAATCATACTCGAAACCGGATGAAAATTTTGAGTTGAAAAATTAATCGGACAAAGAAAATTTTTTCATTTCATTTTCTTCTGATGTGCAACGCGAATTGAATTTGATGGTTCCAATCATAAGTAATGCAAGAATCGAGTATCATGATCTTGTGGAACATATCTCTATCACTCTCAGTTAGGTAAAAAAATCATACTCGAAACCGGATGAAAATTTCAGGCTGAAAAGTTAGTCGGACAAAAAAAATTTCTTCATTTTATTTCCTCCTGATGTGCAACGCAAATCGGATTTGATGGTTCCATCCAAAATCATCACAAGAATCGATCCTCATGTTCTTGGGGAATATATCTTTACCACTTTCAGGTTGAAAAGAAAATCATACTCGAAACCGGATGGAAATTTCAGGCTGAAAAGTTAGTCGGACAAAAAAAATTTTCTGATTTTATTTCCTTCTGATGTGCAACGCGAATCGAATTTGATGGTTCCAATCATAAGTGATGCAAGAATCGAGTCTCATGTTCTTGTGGAACATATCTTCATCACTTCTAGGTTGAGAAAAAAATCATACTCGAAACCGGATGAAACTTCTAGGCTGAAAAGTTAGTCGGACAAAAAAAATTCTTTCATTTTATTCCCTTCTGATGTGCAACGTGAATGGAATTCGATGGTTCCAATCATAAGTAATGCAAGAATCGAGTCTCATGATCTTGTGGAACATATTTTTATCACTCTCAGTTTGGAAAAAAAATCATACTCGAAACCGGATGAAAATTTCAGGCTGAAAAGTTAGTCGGACAAAAAAAATTTCTTCATTTTATTTCCTCCTGATGTGCAACGCAAATCGGATTTGATGGTTCCATCCAAAATCATCACAAGAATCGATCCTCATGTTCTTGGGGAATATATCTTTACCACTTTCAGGTTGAAAAGAAAATCATACTCGAAACCGGATGGAAATTTCAGGCTGAAAAGTTAGTCGGACAAAAAGAATTTTTCTATTCTATTTCCTTCGGATGTGCAACGCGAATCGGATTTGATGGTTCCAATCATGAGTAATGCAAGAATCGAGTCTTATGATCTTGTGGAACATATTTTTATCACTCTCAGTTTGGAAGGAAAATCATACTTGCAACCAGATGAAAATTTCTGGCTGAAAAGTTAGTCGGACAAAAAAAATTTCTCCATTTTATTTCCTCCTCATGTGCAACGCGAATCGAATTTGATGTTTCCAATCATAAGTAATGCAAGGATCGAGTCTCATGTTCTTGTGGAACACATCTTTAGCACTTTCAGTTTGGAAAAAAAATCATACTCGAAACCGGATGAAAATTTTAGGATGGAAAGTTAGTCGGAGAAGAAAAATTTTTTCATTTTGTATCCTCCTGATGTGCAACGGGAATCGAATTTGATGGTTCCAATCATAAGTAATGCATGGATCGAGTCTCATGTTCTTGAGGAACATATCTTGATCATTTTCAGGTTGAAACAAATATCATACTCGAGACCGGATGAAAATTTTCGGCTGAAAAGTTAGTCGGACGAAAAATTTTTTTTAATTTATTTTCTTCTGATGTGCAACGCGAATCAAATTTGATGGTTCCATTCAAAGAAACTACAAGAATCGATTCTCATGTTCTTGGGGAACATATCTTGATCACTCTCAGGTTGAAACAAGAATCATACTCGAAACCGGATGAAAATTCTAGGCTGAAAAGTTAGACGACCAAAAAAAATTTTTTTATTTTTTTTCCTTCTGATGTGCAACGCGAATCGGATTTGATGGTTCCATCCATAAGAACTACGAGAATCGATTCTCATGTTCTTGGGGAACATATCTTTTTCACTTTCAGGTTGGAAGAAAAAATCATACTGGAAACCGGATGAAACTTCTAGGCTGAAAAGTTTGTCGGACAAAAATTTAGGGGAATATTATATAGGGGAGATAAATAATAAATATAGGGGAATATCTTGGGGGATATATCTTTATCACTTTCAGGTTGAAACAAAAATCATACTCGAAACCGGATGAAAATTTCAAGCTGAAAAGTTAGTCGGACAAAGAAAATTTTTTAAATTCATTTTCTTCTGATTTGCAACGCGAATTGAATTTGATGGTTCCAATCATAAGTAATGCAAGGATCGAGTCTCATGATCTTGTGGAACATATCTCTATCACTCTCAGTTAGGAAAAAAAATCATACTCGGAACCCGATGGAAATTTCAGGCTGAAAAGTTAGTCGGACAAAAAAAATTTTCTGATTTTATTTCCTTCTGATGTGCAACGCAAATCGGATTTGATGGTTCCATCCAAAATCATCACAAGAATCGATCCTCATGTTCTTGGGGAATATATATTGACCACTTTCAGGTTGAAAAGAAAATCATACTCGAAACCGGATGGAAATTTCAGGCTGAAAAGTTAGTCGGACAAAAAGAATTTTTTTATTCTATTTCCTTCTGATGTGCAACGCGAATCGGATTTGATGGTTCCATTCATGAAAACTGCATAAATCGATTCTCATGTTCTTGAGGAACATATTTTCACCACTTTCAGGTTGAAAAAAAAATTATACTCGAAACCGGATGAAAATTCTAGGCTGAAAAGTTAGACGGACAAACAAAATTTTCTTATTTCATTTCCTTCTGATGTGCAACGCGAATCGGATTTAATGGTTCCATTCATAAAAACTACGAGAATCGATCCTCATGTTCTTGGGGATTATATCTTCATCACTTTCAGGTTGAAAGAAAAAATCATTCTGGAAACCGGATGAAACTTCTAGGCTGAAAAGTTAGTCGGACAAAAATTTAGAGGAATATTATATAGGGGAAATAAATAATGAATATAGGGGAATATCTTGGGGAATATATCTTTATCACTTTCAGGTTGAAACAAAAATCATACTCGGAACCGGATGAAAATTCTAAGTTGAAAATTCAGTCGGACAAAAAAAATTTTTTCATTTCATTTTCTTCTGATGTGCAACGCGAATCGAATTTGATGGTTCCAATCATAAAAAATGCAAGAATCGAGTCTCATGTCCCTGTGGAACATATTTTCATCACTTTTAGGTTGAGGAAAAAATCATACTCGAAACCGGATTAAACTCCTAGGCTGAATAGATAGTCGGACAAAAAAATTCTTTCATTTTATTCCCTTCTGATGTGCAACGTGAATCGAATTCGATGGTTCCAATCATAAGTAATGCAAGAATCGAGTCTCATGATCTCGTGGAACACATCTTTAGCACTTTCAGTTTGGAAAAAAAATCATACTCGAAACCGGATGAAAATTTTAGGCTGAAAAGTTAGTCGGAGAAGAAAAATTTTTTCATTTTGTATCCTCCTGATGTGCAACGGGAATCGAATTTGATGGTTCCAACCATAAGTAATGCATGGATCGAGTCTCATGTTCTTGAGGAACATATCTTGATCACTTTCAGGTTGAAACAAATATCATACTCGAGACCGGATGAAAATTTTCGGCTGAAAAGTTAGTCGGACGAAAAAATTTTTTTAATTTATTTTCTTCTGATGTGCAACGCGAATCAAATTTGATGGTTCCATTCAAAGAAACTACAAGAATCGATTCTCATGTTCTTGGGGAACATATCTTGATCACTCTCAGGTTGAAACAAGAATCATACTCGAAACCGGATGAAAATTTTAAGCTGAAAAGTTAGTCGGACAAAAAAGATTTTTCCATTCCATTCTCTTCTGATGTGCAACACGAATCGAATTTGATGGTTCCATTCTTGAAAACTGCAAGAATCGATTCTCATGTTCTTGGGGAACATATCTTGATCTTTTTCAGGTTGAAACACAAATCATACTCGGAACCGGATGAAAATTTTGAGCTGAAAAATTAATCGGACAAAGAAAATTTTTTGATTTTATCTTTGTCTGATGTGCAACGCGAATCGAATTTGATGGTTCAACTCATGAGAACTACGAGAATCGATTCTCATGTCCTCGGGGAATATATCTTTTCCACTCTAAGGTCGAGAAAAAAATCATACTCGAAACCGGATGAAAATTTTAGGCAGAAAAGTTAGTCGGACAAAAGAGAATTTTTCGTTTTATTTCCTTATGATGTGCCCCGCGAATCAAATTTGATAATTCCAATCGCAAGTCATGCAATAATCGAGTCTCATGTCATTGTGGAACATATCTCTATCACTTTCAGTTTGGGAAAAAAATCATACTCGAAACCAGATGAAAATTTCAGGCTGAATAGTCAGTCGGACAAGAAAAATTTTTTCATTTTGTTTCCTTCTGATGTGCAACGCGAATCAAATTTGATGGTTCCATTCTTGAAAACTACAAGAATCGATTCTCATGTTCTTGAGGAACATATCTTGATTACTTTCAGGTTGAAACAAAAATCATACTCGAATCCGGATGAAAATTTTAGGCTGGAAAGTTAGTCGGACAAAAAAATTTTTTGTTTTATTTCCTTCTGATGTGCAACGCGAATCGAATTCGATGGTTCCATTCATAGAAACTACAAGATTCGATTCTCATGTTCTTGGGGAACATATCTTGATCACTTTTGGGTTGGAACAAAAATCATACTCGGAAATGGATGAAAATTTTAGGCTGAAAAGTTAGTCGGACAACAAAAATTTTTTTATTTCATTTCCGTCTGATGTGGAACGCGAATCGGATTTGATGGTTCCATTCATAAAAACTACGAGAATCGATTCTCATGTTCTTGGGGATTATATCTTTATCACTTTCAGGTTGAAGGAAAAAATCATACTGGGAACCGGATGGAAATTTCAGGCTGAAAAGTTAGTCGGACAAAAAAAACTTTCTCATTTTATTTTCTTCTGATTCGCAACGCGAATCGAATTTGATGGTTCCATCCATAAAAACTACGAGAATCAATTCCCATGTTTTTGGGGAACACATCTTGATCACTTTCGGGTTGAAACAAAAATCATACTCGAAACCGGATGAAACTTCTAGGCTGAAAAGTTAGTCGGACAAAAAAAATTCTTTCATTTTATTCCCTTCTGATGTGCAACGCAAATCGAATTTGATGGTTCCATTCATGATAATCACAAGAATCGATCCTCATGTTCTTGGGGAATCTATCTCTACCACTTCCAGGTTGAAAAAATCATCATACTCGGAACCGGATCGAAATTTTAGGCTGAAAAGTTAGTCGGACAAAAAAAATCTTCTCATTTTATTTTCTTCTGATGTGCAACGTGAATCGAATTTGTTCGTTCCATTCTCAAGAACTACAAGAATCGATTCTCATGTTCTTGAGGAACCTATCTTGATCACTCTCAGGTTGAAACAAGAATCATACTCGAAACCGGATGAAAATTTGAAGCTGAAAAGTTAGTCGGACAAGGAAATTCTTTCATTTTATTCCCTTCTGATGTGCAACGCAAATCGAATTCGACGGTTCCATTCATGAAAACTACAAGAATCGATTCTCATGTTCTTGGGGAACATATTTCCACCACTTTTAGGTTGAAAAAAAAATTATACTCGGAACCGGATCAAAATTCCAGGCTAAAAAAGTAGTCGGACAAAAAAAATTTTTTCATTTTATTTTCTTCTGATGAGCAACACGGATCGAATTTGATGGTTCCATTCTTGAAAACTGCGAGAATTGATTCTCATGTTCTAGGGGAACATATCTTGATCTTTTTCAGGTTGAAACAGAAATCATACTCGAAACCGGATGAAAATTTTGAGTTGAAAAATTAATCGGACAAAGAAAATTTTTTCATTTCATTTTCTTCTGATGTGCAACGCGAATTGAATTTGATGGTTCCAATCATAAGTAATGCAAGAATCGAGTCTCATGATCTTGTGGAACATATCTCTATCACTCTCAGTTAGGAAAAAAAAAATCATACTCGAAACCCGATGGAAATTTCAGGCTGGAAAGTTAGTCGGACAAAAAAAATTTTCTGATTTTATTTCCTTCTGATGTGCAACGCGAATCGAATTTGATGGTTCCAATCATAAGTGATGCAAGAATCGAGTCTCATGTTCTTGTGGAACATATCTTCATCACTTTTAGGTTGAGAAAAAAATCATACTCGAAACCGGATGAAACTTCTAGGCTGAAAAGTTAGTCGGACAAAAAAAATTCTTTCATTTTATTCCCTTCTGATGTGCAACGTGAATCGAATTCGATGGTTCCAATCATAAGTAATGCAAGAATCGAGTCTCATGATCTTGTGGAACATATTTTTATCACTCTCAGTTTGGAAAAAAAATCATACTCGAAACCGGATGAAAATTTCAGGCTGAAAAGTTAGTCGGACAAAAAAAATTTCTTCATTTTATTTCCTCCTGATGTGCAACGCAAATCGGATTTGATGGTTCCATCCAAAATCATCACAAGAATCGATCCTCATGTTCTTGGGGAATATATCTTTACCACTTTCAGGTTGAAAGGAAAATCATACTCCAAACCGGATGGAAATTTCAGGCTGAAAAGTTAGTCGGACAAAAAGAATTTTTTTATTCTATTTCCTCCTGATGTGCAATGCGAATCGGATTTGATGGTTCCAATCATGAGTAATGCAAGAATCGAGTCTCATGATCTTGTGGAACATATTTTTATCACTCTCAGTTTGGAAGGAAAATCATACTTGCAACCAGATGAAAATTTCTGGCTGAAAAGTTAGTCGGACAAAAAAAATTTCTTCATTTTATTTCCTCCTGATGTGCAACGCGAATCGAATTTGATGTTTCCAATCATAAGTAATGCAAGGATCGAGTCTCATGTTCTTGTGGAACACATCTTTAGCACTTTCAGTTTGGAAAAAAATCATACTCGAAACCGGATGAAAATTTTAGGATGAAAAGTTAGTCGGAGAAGAAAAATTTTTTCATTTTGTATCCTCCTGATGTGCAACGGGAATCGAATTTGATGGTTCCAATCATAAGTAATGCATGGATCGAGTCTCATGTTCTTGAGGAACATATCTTGATCACTTTCAGGTTGAAACAAATATCATACTCGAGACCGGATGAAAATTTTCGGCTGAAAAGTTAGTCGGACGAAAAATTTTTTTTAATTTATTTTCTTCTGATGTGCAACGCGAATCAAATTTGATGGTTCCATTCAAAGAAACTACAAGAATCGATTCTCATGTTCTTGGGGAACATATCTTGATCACTCTCAGGTTGAAACAAGAATCATACTCGAAACCGGATGAAAATTTTAAGCTGAAAAGTTAGTCGGACAAAAAAGATTTTTCCATTTCATTCTCTTCTGATGTGCAACACGAATCGAATTTGATGGTTTCATTCTTGAAAACTGCAAGAATCGATTCTCATGTTCTTGGGGAACATATCTTGATCTTTTTCAGGTTGAAACACAAATCATACTCGGAACCGGATGAAAATTTTGAGCTGAAAAATTAATCGGACAAAGAAAATTTTCTCATTTTATCTTTGTCTGATGTGCAACGCGAATCGAATTTGATGGTTCAACTCATGAGAACTACGAGAATCGATTCTCATGTCCTCGGGGAATATATCTTTTCCACTCTCAGGTCGAGAAAAAAATCATACTCGAAACCGGATGAAAATTTTAGGCAGAAAAGTTAGTCGGACAAAAGAGAATTTTTCGTTTTATTTCCTTATGATGTGCCCCGCGAATCAAATTTGATAATTCCAATCGCAAGTCATGCAAGAATCGAGTCTCATGTCCTTGTCCAAAAAAAATTCCTTCATTTTATTTCCTTCTGATGTGCAACGCAAATCGAATTCGATGGTTCCATCCATAATCATCACGAGAACCGATCCTCATGTTCTTGGGGAATATATCTCTACTACTTCCAGGTTGAAAAAAAATCATACTCGAAACCGGATGGAAATTTCAGGCTGAAAAGTTAGTCGGACAAAAAAAATTTTCTCATTTTATTTTCTTCTGATGTGCAACGCGAATCGAATTTGATGGTTCCATCCATCAAAACTACGAGAATCGATTCCCATGTATTTGGTGAACATATCTTGATCACTTTCGGGTTGTAACAAAAATCATACACCTAACCGGATGAAACTTCTAGGCTGAAAAGTTAGTCGGACAAAAAAAATTTCCTCATTTTATTTTCTTCTGATGTGCAACGCGAATCGTATTTGATGGTTCCATTCATAGAAAACTACGAGGATCGATTCCCATGTTTTTGGGGAACATATCTTGATCACTTCCGGGTTGAAACAAATATCATACTCGAAACCGGATGAAAATTTCAGGCTGAAAAATTAGTCGGACAAGAGAGAATTTTTCATTTTATTTGCTCATAATGTGACACGCAATTTGATGATTCCAATCATAAGTCATGCAAGAATCGAGTCCCATGTTCTTGTGGAACATCTCTCATCACTTTCAGGTTGGAAAAGAAATGATACTCGAAACCGGATCGAAATTTCAGGCTGAAAAGTTAGTCGGACAAAACAAATTTTTTCATTTCATCTCCTTAGGATGTGCAACGCAAATCGAATTTGATGATTCGATTCATGAATACTTCGAGAATCGTTTCTCATGTTTTTGGGGAATATATCTCCATCACTTTCAGGTTGAAAAAAAAATCATACCCGAATCCGGATGAAAATTTTAGGCTGAAAAGTGAGTCGGACAAAAATTTAGGGGAATGATATATAGGGGAAATAAATAATAAATATAGGGGAATATCTTGGGGAATATATCTTCATCACTTTCAGGTTGAAACAAAAATCATACTCGAAACCGGATGAAAATTTGAAGCTGAGAAGTTAGTCGGACAAAAAAATATTTTCATTTCATTTTCTTCTCATGTGCAACGCAAATCGAATTCGATGGTTCCATCCATGATCATCACAAGAACCGATCCTCATGTTCTTGGGTAATATTCCTCTACTACTTCCAGGTTGAAAAAAAATCATACTCGAAACCGGATGGAAATTTCAGGCTGAAAAATTAGTCGGACAAAAAAAATTTTCTCATTTTATTTTCTTATGATGTGCAACGCGAATCGAATTTGATGGTTTCATCCATAAAAACTACGAGAATCGATTCCCATGTATTTGGGGAACATATCTTGATCACTTTCGGGTTGAAACACAAATCATACACCTAACCGGATGAAACTTCTAAGCTGAAAAGTTAGTCGGACAAAAAAAATTTCTTCATTTTATTTCCTTCTGATGTGCAACTCAAATCGAATTCGATGGTTCCATCCATAATCATCACAAGAACCGATCCTCATGTTCTTGGGGAATATATCTCTACTACTTCCAGGTTGAAAAAAAATCATACTCGAAACCGGATGGAAATTTCAGGCTGTAAAGTTAGTCGGACAAAAAAAATTTTCTCATTTTATTTTCTTCTGATGTGCAACGCGAATCGAATTCGATGGTTCCATCCATAAAAACTACGAGAATCGATCCCCATGTGTTTGGTGAACATATCTTGATCACTTCCGGGTTGAAACAAAAATCATACACCTAACCGGATGAAACTTCTAGGCTGAAAAGTTAGTCGGACAAAAAAAATTTCCTCATTTTATTTTCTTCTGATGTGCAACGCGAATCGAATTTGATGGTTCCATTCATAAAAACTACGAGAATCGATTCCCATGTTTTTGGGGAACATATCTTGATCACTTCCGGGTTGAAACAAATATTATACTCGAAACCGAATGAAAATTTTAGGCTGAAAAGTTAGTCGGACAGAAAAAATTTTTTCATTCTATTTCCTTCTGATGTGCAACGCAAATCGAATTCGATGGTTCGATTCATAAAAACTACAAGAATCGATTCTCATATTCTTCAGTAACATATCTTGATCAGTTTCAGGTTGAAACAAGAATCATACTCGAAACCGGATGAAAATTTCAGGCTGAAAAGTTAGTCGGACAAAAAAAATTTTTTCCATTTTATTTCCTTCTGATGTGCAACGCAAATCGAATTCGATGGTTCCATCCATAATTATCACAAGAACCGATCCTCGTGTTCTTGGGGGATATATCTCTACTACTTCCAGGTTGAAAAAAAAATCATACTCGAAACCGGATGGAAATTTCCTGCTGAAAAGTTAGTCGGACAAAAAAAATTTTCTCATTTTATTTTCTTCTGATGTGCAACGCGAATCGAATTTGATGGTTCCATCCATAAAAACTACGAGAATCGATTTCCATGTATTTGGTGAACATATCTTGATCACTTTCGGGTTGAAACAAAAATCATACACCTAACCGGATGAAACTTCTAGGCTGAAAAGTTAGTCGGACAAAAAAAATTTCCTCAATTTATTTCCTTCTGATGTGCAACTCAAATCGAATTCGATGGTTCCATCCATAATCATCACAAGAACCGATCCTCATGTTCTTGGGGAATATATCTCTACTACTTCCAGGTTGAAAAAAAATCATACTCGAAACCGGATGGAAATTTCAGGCTGTAAAGTTAGTCGGACAAAAAAAATTTTCTCATTTTATTTTCTTCTGATGTGCAACGCGAATCGAATTCGATGGTTCCATCCATAAAAACTACGAGAATCGATCCCCATGTGTTTGGTGAACATATCTTGATCACTTCCGGGTTGAAACAAAAATCATACACCTAACCGGATGAAACTTCTAGGCTGAAAAGTTAGTCGGACAAAAAAAATTTCCTCATTTTATTTTCTTCTGATGTGCAACGCAATCGAATTTGATGGTTCCATTCATAAAAACTACGAGAATCGATTCCCATGTTTTTGGGGAACATATCTTGATCACTTCCGGGTTGAAACAAATATCATACTCGAAACCGAATGAAAATTTTAGGCTGAAAAGTTAGTCGGACAGAAAAAATTTTTTCATTCTATTTCCTTCTGATGTGCAACGCAAATCGAATTCGATGGTTCGATTCATAAAAACTACAAGAATCGATTCTCATATTCTTCAGGAACATATCTTGATCAGTTTCAGGTTGAAACAAGAATCATACTCGAAACCGGATGAAAATTTCAGGCTGAAAAGTTAGTCGGACAAAAAAAATTTTTTCCATTTTATTTCCTTCTGATGTGCAACGCAAATCGAATTCGATGGTTCCATCCATAATTATCACAAGAACCGATCCTCGTGTTCTTGGAGGATATATCTCTACTACTTCCAGGTTGAAAAAAAAATCATACTCGAAACCGGATGGAAATTTCCTGCTGAAAAGTTAGTCGGACAAAAAAAATTTTCTCATTTTATTTTCTTCTGATGTGCAACGCGAATCGAATTTGATGGTTCCATCCATAAAAACTACGAGAATCGATTTCCATGTATTTGGTGAACATATCTTGATCACTTTCGGGTTGAAACAAAAATCATACACCTAACCGGATGAAACTTCTAGGCTGAAAAGTTAGTCGGACAAAAAAAATTTCCTCATTTTATTTTCTTCTGATGTGCAACGCGAATCGAATTTGATGGTTCCATTCATAAAAACTACGAGAATCGATCTCCATGTTTTTGGGGAACATATCTTGATCACTTTCGGGTTGAAACAAATATCATACTCGAAACCGGATGAAAATTTTAGGCTGAAAAGTTAGTCGGACAGAAAAAATTTTTCCATTCTATTTCCTTCTGATGTGCAACGCAAATCGAATTCGATGGTTCGATTCATAAAAACTACAAGAATCGATTTTCATATTCTTGAGGAACATATCTTGATCACTTTCAGGTTGAAACAAAAGTCATACTCGAAACCGGATGAAAATTTCAGGCTGAAAAGTTAGTCGGACAAAAAAAATTTTTTCCATTTTATTTCCTTCTGATGTGCAACGCAAATCGAATTCGATGGTTCAATTCATAATAATTACAAGAATCGATCCTCATGTTCTTGGGGAATCTATCTCTACCACTTTCAGGTTGAAAAAAAAATCATACTCGAAACCGGATGAAAATTTTAGGCTGAGAAGTTAGTCGGACAGAAAAAATCTTTTCATTCTATTTCCTTCTGATGTGCAACGCAAATCGAATCCGATGGTTCGATTCATAAAAACTACAAGAATCGATTCTCATATTCTTGAGGAACATATCTTGATCACTTTCAGGTTGAAACAAAAATCATACTCGAAACCGGATGAAAATTTTAAGCTGAAAAGTTAGTCGGACAAAAAAATTTTTCCATTTCATTTTCTTCTGATAGGCAACGAGAATCGGATTTGATGGTTCCAATGATAAGTAATGCAAGAATCGAGTCTCATGTTCTTGTGACGACATAGGTGATTGCTCTCATTAAGCAATCACCCTGTCGTCGGTTCTGCAAAACCGATCGCCGATGCACACCTGAAGGAATGCATCGCGCGATCACGTTTTGCCGAACTTTGCACTTTGTGTCTGTACACGACGCGCATCGAGCCGAGGATATATAATCTTCGACTTGCGCGCGCCGCGTCAGACCACTCATCCATTCTTTACATCAATTACACAGCATATCTGTAGTTCACCTCATTTTAATATATATCTATATATATATATATATCTGAGTCCTTCTTAGTCGCCGACACCCCACGTAACAGTGGTGCTAGGTGTGTACGACTTAGAAACAATTTTTTCCTCGCGAAAACATCCGTGAGTAGACTCGGGCGAGTGGATTATACGATACAAGAGCTGCAATTCATTATCGCTACGGACGTCGTGGGATACAAGTAAAGAGTGGACCAACCAGCCACCTATCAACATCAGGTGAAGACTAGCAGCCGCACAACATCCAGGCAGCGCATCCCACCCGCCAACATCAGGGCGACGCACCGTAGCATCCAACGAGTATCTACGCAGAACGAAAATCCCAGGAGGGAATGTACGCAGTAATCATCGCTATCACCATCGCCCTCCGAGCTGCGTCGCAGTAAGTCTAATCTAATAGGTCTCACTATAAAATTTCTCTCTTCCAAGTCCACAAGTCTCTTGAAAAATGTTTGGAAAAGTAAAAGCATTCGTTAAAGCAAAATCTGCAACGGACTTACGCAGAAGAAATAGTAGAGATTCAACGAGAGACGTGAGGACGGAAGAGAACCCCGAAGACTTATTGCCTGTGAACAATGAACTGAGTGACATAGAGTCCGAAAACCTTCGAACAGAATTTGACGATACAGAGATACGAGAATTACTATCACACGAACAAACACACGACACTAACACACCCAGGGAAGAACAAGCACGTCCGCGGTCAAATCATTCGGGACACAGTTTTAGTGATACGTTGAAAGCAGTGTTCTAATACGTTCGAGATACCAATGAAAATCTCCAGTCACAGATAGATGGAATGTTCCAAATACTCCGAAACGGTAGCAGAGCAAATAGCCCCATACCGCCACGGAACATTATCCCGGAACGCGATCAGACCCCAGATAGACACACACAAAATCGAACGGAATCGTGTAGACCGAGCAACGGAAATAATGCGCGGAATAATACACCCGATTTATCACAATACAGACCGGGACACATACCACCACACTATTCAACAGGACCGAGCAATGGAAATAATGCGCGGAATAATATACCCGATTTATCACAATACAGACCGGGACACATACCACCACACTATCCAACAGATTTGGGCTACAATCAAAATCAAAATGATACTTCATTTAATAGCAACCGAAAGCCAATTTTTCACTCATCCCCGATGAGACCACAAAACACAAGCGACCGGAACCAGCACTACGATCAGATGAACACGCAGAACATAAACTACTCACACCAGAGACAATACAGACAGACAGACCCACCGGACACGACTTGGGTCGCACACCAACCGATAGCAAATTCAGAATATAGACGACTGACGAAAGATGAAAAGAAAGACTTGATTAGAATACCGGAATTCGATGGATCACCGTTAACGTTAACAAGTTATATGAGTAGAGTCAGACGGTTGGTACCAAAAAACCTGTGTGAGGATGACCAAAGATATATACTAGACCGAATTCAAGACAGACTGAAAGGAAACGCCAGGACGGACTTTTACAATAAATTTGAGGATTTTAGAACAGTGGAAGAATATTTGAACGCAATTTTTGAAAGGTATAGGGTCGTAGAATCTCCGGACAATATTATTTTCGAAATAAGAACCTTGAGCGTGAAAACCAACGAAGAGCCGGGAGATTTGCAAAGAAGAATACAAACGTTAGCCGATCGATATGAAATTATGATGAAACTCGCGTTGGACGATGATGAGAGCGTAAGAGAGGTTAGGAGGGAAGACGTGGAAAAAGCGGCTAAGGACAGATTTTTGTATCTACTGGACGATAGAATCAGAACGGAAGTAATGATACAGAAACCGAGAACATTGAGAGAAGCCGGAATATACGCGATTGAGGCGAGGAATAAATATAAACAAAACGAAATGTACGCGAGAACGTCAAATCAAGCAAGCATATTAAGGACGGAAACAGAACCACGGACAGAAACACACACGAATCAACGAACGAATACACAGACACATACACACACAAATACACAGAGAAATCCACGACACAACAGTCATAATTATGATCGAAGGTTCAATCAAAATCGACAGAACGCGAACGGATTACTATGTCGAGTGTGCAATGAAAGTGGTCATTTTGCGAGGTATTGCCCAAAGAGGGTAGAATGTGCATACTGCAAGAAGGGATTTCACCCAGTATGGCTATGCTCACGTTTGATGGAGGATTTTGCTACAGAGAAAATATCACGCGAAGATTTCTTAAAGTTCAGAGGCAATAGGGCGAAGGGAGGAAATGAGAGATCGGATAGCAGCGACAGCAGAAATACCGGAGCGAGAGGTGATAGGTCGGAAAATTCCCAAGATGCGGGGCAACCGCAGGGAAACCAGGGTCAAAATGAACAGGGTCGTTTAAACCAATAGACTGCTCGCCGGCAACCTCAGGCGACGAGCAGCTCAAAGAAATCGAGAGTAGAAAGAAAAATGAGAAGAGAATCGTTTCAATAAGGTGTTTGAAAACGGGAAGATGCCCACCAGTAGTAACAATTTTTAGCGATGAAATAAAGTGTACACGCGCAAGATTTTATGTGGATTCAGGAGCCGATATATGTATAATCAAAGAGAGCAAAGTTCACCCTCGAATTCAAATAGACAGAGAAGAAACGGTTTCAATTACAGGCGTGACAAATGGAAAAGTAGAGTCTTTGGGGAAAATAATGATGAAGATAAATGGTTGGGACGCAGAGGTCCATATAGTGCCGGATGAATTTCCTGTAAAAACTGATGGCCTTATAGGTTGGGACTTTCTTACGAAGCACGGAGCAATAGTAGACGCGAGAGAAAAATGTCTACGAATAAATAAATATGAAATTCCCTTTGATTCTGAAGAAAAAATCCATTTGCCAGCAGGAACCACGAGTATTATTCGAGTAAAAGTGAACAATAGTGAGAAAGTCGGATGGGTGCCATTGAAAAAATTAGCACCAGGAGTTCTTTTTGGAAATTTTGTAGCAGAAAATCACGATGGTTATACATATGCGGAAATTTTGAATTTAAGTAGCAATGCAATAGAAATTCCAGAGCCGTGTGTTGAAATACTACCTTGCGAAACGATTCTCCCTCATGAAAAATTTGCTGGTGAGGTCAGCAAGAAGCGAGAAAAGAACTGCGTAGTCCGCAAAATGGAAATGCGCAGGAAACTAAATGCTGAGTCGGAGCAGCAACCGAAAATTGTGCATACGCGGCAGGAAACCGAAGAACGCGTTGAGAAATTGATGAAACTTGTAGACGTCGAAGGTTGCACAGATGAGGAAATCGCGCATGTACGACGTTTGCTGAGTATCAACCCCTGGAGATTCGCTCTTGATGGAGAACCTTTAACGACTACGAATATTCTCAAACATAAAATCAAATTATAAACAGACAAGCCTATCAAATGCAAGAGATACCGGGTACCGCCTAAATTACAGAAGATCATGCAGGAAGAGATAGATAAATTACTAGATTTAGGCATAATAGAGCACTCCAGGACTCCATACTCAGCAAACTGTTGGGTTGTGCCTAAACCTCCCGACAAGAACGGCAACAAACGGTGGCGATTCGTGACAGACTTTCGAAAATTGAATGAACAGACAGTAGGGACTTCACAACCTATCCCGTCGACGCCGGACATCCTAGAAAAACTGGCGAGCGCGAAATACATCACGGTATGCGATTTGAAATCGGGATTTTTCCAAGTAGCCATGGATGAGGAAAGCGCTGATTATACAGGGTTCGCTGGGCCTACCGGAAACCACCGTTACTCAAAAATGGGGATGGGTCTCGCCGGAAGTCCAGATACCTTCATGGAAATGATGTACCGGGCGTTCGCCGGATTAACGCCGGATCAGGTCCTTATTTACTTAGACGATATGATGATTTTTGCGAATTCACTCGAAGAGCATGAAAGTGAATTCCGGAGCTTCATAGAGAGGATCGAAGAAGCAAATTTATTAATTGAACCGAAGAAATGTCAATTTTTGAAAAGAGAGGCGCGAGTACTCGGACATATAGTGGGCGGCGGAAGCCTAAAACCGAATCCGGATAAGATAGAGGCATGCCGGAAATACCCAGTACCAACTACAGTGCGGAAAGTCAAAGAATTCCTAGGATTCGTAGGATACTACCTCCGGTTCATTCATAAATTCGCGGAAATGGCCCACCCACTCACGCAACTCACGCGAAACGGTACCGAATGGAGATGGGGTCCGGAACAACAGATGGCATTCGAAAAACTCCGAGATGCATTGTGTAGCGAGCCAATCTTAGCAGCACCTGACGAATCTAAGCCGTATTGGGTACACAGTGACGCATCGGACCATTCGGTGGGGGCAATTTCGGCCCAGGGTGAACCTGGGAAGGATAGGCCCATTTGCTATACTTCAAAGCCAATGAAGGGCGCGCAACTAAGGTACAGCACGTATGATAAAGAAATGCTCGCGATTTGCCATGCGATTGACAAGTTTCGACCGTACTTATGGGGAAAACGCTTCACAGTTGTAACAGACCACGAATACCTTCGTTTTTTCCACACGGCAAAAAGGGATGACTCACGGTTTAACAGGCTTAAGGCAGCCGTACAAGGGTATGACTTCCGGATCATATTTCGCAGAGGGAAGGACAACGTAGCAGACGCGCTTTCACGCAACCCGATACTACGCGAAGGCGAGGTAGATTTATCACAGAAATCGCGCGACGAATTGTACCAAATCGCGGACCAACAAGAGAAAGAGGACCCAAGCTGTAGAGAAGACAACCCACCAGGCCGTATCTTTATGCTGCAATCGCTATTTGAAGAAGACGAAGTCGATGCGTCGGATTCAGACCAGGCGAGCGGATATGAAGAGAGCGAGAGTGAGGACGTCGGATCGGATGATGAATTGTTTAGGGTATTTCCGATGCGAGCAGTTCGGAAAGAACGAATCGATGGGAAAAGGAAATCGAAGGTAACGCGATCTAGTTCGGAAGAATCAGAAGGTCAACAAACAAGAAAGAAAAACTGCGCCGAGAGTTCAGAGGGCTCAGACGATGAGTGGACCGAGAGCAGGAAAGGACGTGTAAAAGTCAAACGATCGCGAAGAATAAGAGGTAAGGGACCGCAGCGCAGACACAGTGACCCGGAAATCGAAACATCAGAAATTCTGAGTCAAGCAAAATTCAAAGATAAGCTCGCGTACATGACGAAAGAAACTAATTGGCAAAAGAATATAGTCAGTTCCAGCACTCCAGAGAAAAATAAGCCATGCCGCATGCAAGCAGAAAAATTTCCGCTGCGTCAGCACACGCTCAATCCAGTGCAGCAGTCGTTCCAACCACCGACTCCAAGCGGCTCAAATGACGCATCTCTGGGGAACGAGACACCGTCTGATCATCAAGAGCATCTGGCAGCAGCAACGGAGCAGAGGGATGAGGCAGCACGAGCAACTTCACCAGCTTTACAAATTGCACCTGTGGATAAGTCGTTTACAATTACTAATGAATCACAAAATTCATCTTCAAGAGTAAACATTGACATAAATTCAATCATGGACCAAACTGATTTCGGTAGAATGAATCACGAGAGAGAAGAAGTACCGAATCAGCCCGATATCAGGGAAATGTCCGGAAAAGTTCGAATCCCAGGTATATTTCAAAATGACAAGAATTTATATTGGAGGCAAACGACGCGCGACGGGAAAGACGCGACGCTACTAGACATTCACGACGCGAGTACAGAGTCATCCGATGAATCCGTTTCGAATAACATACTGAACGATCGGGTAGGTAGTCAGGAATACCTGTACGACGAGTCACCATCAGGGCAAACAAACCCTGTCGAAATTCAACCGACTGCCGAAACCGAACCCGAATTGGCCAATAGAACAGATCCGCGAACAACAACACAAAACGAACATAGTTACGCGAGAGAAACGGATGAGCAAATGGAAATTGAGCAAATCAACGATTTTCCGATGAATTACACGATACAATCGGGATGCGCGGAACCCGACGCCGTACTAGACCACTTCACGGGTATCCCCACCCTTCCGCAGGGAAACTGTCTGTTTTGGACGTTTATTCACCTGGAAAACTTAGACACCACGGCCCTAGTTCTCAGAGATATTCTAAGAGAGTCGGATATGATAGAATTTTGCGCGGTGCCGGAGGACGCGAAAAGAATCTTAGAGTCTCGGAATGAATACGGCGAGGATAATTGTATCCGGGTCTTTGCCGAACATTATAATGTAAAAGTATGCGTACACAACTTTAAAGCCGATGGTAGAGTAGAGTTTTATCACTTCAGAGGAAACGAACCCGGGAGATTTATACATCTACACTTAGACGAAGCTAAACGACATTATACACCACTCGTCCAACGCAGAAGCAACGGGAACGCGTCGGAAAACTCGGAAAATCCTGACTTAGACAATTTTGAACCGGAAGATACGGACGCGCACCAGAGCGAGAGAAATCATGATTCCCCGAACACGAGTGCATCAGCGCTGAGTAGACTGAACACAGACGTAAATAGGTCAGCGGGCCTAGCTGAGTCATCAGAAGACGATGCGCAAGACGATCCACAGGTAAGGCCTCGCGCTCACACTCACGCGCTGGAAGAGTGCTTGGTCAGCAACGCACGGCCACCGCGAGAAAAGCCACCATGGGCCACAGCGGAAGGGGAGGAGCCCGCGCCGTTCGTACGAATAGAAAAGGTACGGTACCATCCGTTCAAGTACAGAGAGAACATCTTGTATATTACAAGTTTAGAGCCAGTCCTGGAAACAGAGGTAATTCAATCGTTAGTCGAGAGAAAATTTATCGATCCAAGCAAGTTCACGGAAATAATTTCAATTGGCCACATCACATCATCAAAACGTAAAGACGAACACATTCTCGGCCTATGCATGAGAGACCACGCGGATGGGGATATCAGGAAAACCGATATGGAAAAGGCTGTAAAAGGATTACGGAAATTTGTGTCGGAACACCGGATAAGATCATTGGGAATAATAAGGGATCTCATGATAATGTCGAGTCGCGAATGGGAGAAATTTATTGGAGTTTTTGAAAATTGCTTTGCGGGTTTTCCCATTACAGTAGTACTGTTTCAAGACAATATCTCTGTTCCACCGGTGGAAGACAGATTCAGACTGATAAGGGAATACCACACGTCAGCACTAGGCGCGCACAACGGCATCAATAAAACTTGCAAGAAAATTCAGAGTCAATATTACTGGCAACACATGAGAACCGAAATTCATAAATTTGTAGAAGCCTGCCCGGATTGCGCAATCAACAAATTAGTCAGAGTAAAAACACGCCTACCATTAATGATAACGGACACGCCAACAATGCCTTTTCAAAAAATTTCAATCGATTACTATGGTCCATTAGAAGAAACGGAAGCAGGTTATAAATACGTACTGACTGTTCAAGACTGTCTTACACGATTCGTAATCCTGATTCCAGTGAAAAACGCGACGGCGGTAGAGACAGCTCGGGCATTAGTAGATAAAGTCATCTCAGTATACGGGACACCGGGCGCGATTCTATCGGACAATGGTACACATTTCATTAACAGATTGATGCAAAATTTGGCTAAAATTTTCCGAATAGAGTCTTTCAGAACCACTCCTCATCATCCGCAGGGAAATGGCATGATAGAAAGAATGCACCACACAATAACAGAGTACATGAAAGCATTTATAAACGAACACGAAAATTGGGACACTCTGTTGCCATTATGCATGCACGCCTATAATATCACGCCACACGATAGCACGGGCTATCCACCACACCTGTTGGTATTCGGCCAAAAAGCGCGAACCCCGTCAAGTTTCCCGCCACGGGAAAAACTAGCAACTTACTACGACTATATTCAGGATTTAGTGAAAGACCTATCAGAGTTGCAAAGACTGGCAATGTTTAATTCGATTCAGAGTCGCTACCGCAGTAAATTTTATTACGATAAGAAACTAAAAAATATGCAATTCCGAGAAGGTGAGATGGTGGCACTGCTGAACGACACACGAAAGGGTAAATTCGACAAGCAATATACGGGACCGTATGAAATAATAGGCGTGGACCAAGTGAAGAAAGATGTTAAAATCCAGATGGGGGACAAGATAAAAATTGTTCACATCGACAAGATAAAAAGATGGTGCTCGACTATGGATCCGCCGCAACAAGAGGAAAATCTCGAATAAGATTTGCGCATATAATAATAAAGAAAATTTCATAAACTTACAGGCCGGTACCCAAAGATGAGCATCCCCGCTACATCACAAGGCTGGAGCATGCGCCAGGGGTTGTGGTGGAAAAGATCGCACCACTTGCTGCAACCACAATCGACTGGAGAATAATTCAAAAGCTGGACCTTCAACAGTTCAGCAACACGGAGAAAACCCTCGAACAATCTTGGAGGAACATCATCAAGATATGCAGCGATCCCACACTCAAAGTGCAGCTCTCAAATCTGCACCTCCAGCTGGATGAAGCAAGGATGGACGTCAAACGGGTCCTGGACCTAATGAAAAGAACAAACATTAGTAAGAGCCAGAGACGAAGGCGATCATTACTACCATTCATTGGTGAAGGTAGTAACTATTTATTTGGTACACTAGACGAAGATACTGAACAAGAACTCAAAAATATTATGGAAATTCAGGCAAATGATACTAGAAAAGTCGCAAAATTATTAGCGAACCAAACAGAAATAATAGAAAGCCAATTGGGTAAAAATACTAAAATGTTACAGAAATTACAGGGACAAATGGATCACCTGGCAGCAACAGAAAACGACCTAGTAAAAGAAGCGGTATTACGTAATGCGGTCAATCTATTGGGAGAAAATATCGTTAATTTGAAAATTGATGTAAACACTTTAGTTGAAATTCTCACCTTTGCAGTACAAGGAGGGGTCCATCCCAAGTTGCTAGCCCCAGAGATCGTCGAAAACTCCAAGTCACTAATAGAAAATGCTGTACAGGACGCGGCATTTCCACAGGCAGAAGATGGCGAACCAATCATAGACCTAGAGAAAATTATGGAAATTTCAGTTTCAATATTTAAGGAGAAATTGGTATTTATCATCACAATTCCATTACTAGAATTATCAAGATACACTCTATACAAGGCATCTCCTATACCGGTGCAACAAATTTTTCAAAATAATTCGGGAGAAGTATTTGGTTATATTTGGCCAAAATGGCCATACTTTGGAATAGAAGCGGAGACAAATGAATACATCTCATTTCATCACGGGGAAATCGACAAGTGCAAACATCTGAAAGATCTGATTATTTGTAAAAATACCGCACCAGTCCGAGAAATTCCGAGAAATCCATCATGTGAGATCAAAATAGCACTAAATTCTACAATCAAAAATATTACAGACTGCGACGTCAGGCTGATCAAAATTCACGAAACATTCTGGCTAAAACTTCACGACCCGAACACTTGGATCTATTTTACAAAAGAAGAGGAGCAAATTTTCATTCAGTGCCGTCGGAGCGAGCACAATACATCACCGCTTGTAGGGATCGGAATCGTCAAGCTTCTACCAGGGTGCACGGCCGTAACTCGGAACGCCAGGTTATCCGCGTCAAGAGAAATGACGATCAACGCACCATCAATAATATTTCAGAACTATGATCTCAACATACCAAAAATAATCTGGAGCGGTAACAGCAGCAGGGAGTCACACGAAGTACAGCAGATTCTGGAATCAGAAGTCCTGGAAGACAGCCAAGCAGCAAATTTGGCCCAAGCAGATGCCCTCAAGATGAGTAAGAGCTTGCGAGAAATAATTGATAAAGCTAGAAACATCGGAAAATACAAAGCAATAGCAGGAAAAATTGAAACAATTGAAAACAAATCGCCCATAGCAGGAGCCGCAATAATAGGAGGATTAGGACTAACATTTATTACATGGAAATTATTCTCGACTATTAGTATCATGCCAATAATTTATCGAATAATATTATTTATACTATGCGCAAGTCAAAACGAAGAGAATCCAGAAGAAAAACAAGAAAACATAACACCAACACAGGCGATGCAAGCGCTGGGTGCAATGGCAGCATCACACGCAACGACAACCAACCCCAGACGCCATAGACCAAACGAGGTCACAAGAGCCAAGCAGGAAATCGAGCTGAAGATGTTGGAAGAGCAAGGAATTGTCAAGAAACAGAAGACTAGCAAGTAAGAAATAGCATAGAAATAGTGATTAAGTATTCAGGTAGAGAACATAAATTTAGAGGTAACATAGGAAGTAAAAGTCATGAAATTTTCCCGGCCCTCACACGTGAGTCACGTGAAAATTTTACGAGAATGATAACGATACCGATACGAGAAAAGTGAGTGAAAAATTTTCCCGGTCCTCACACGCGAACCGCGAAAATTTTCAGATGACCAATAATTTTGCCAAATATAAAGACCACGTGAGCCGCGAAAATTTCAGATGACCAATTTTACATCGAGATAGTAAATTACGATAGACGTTACGAGGTACGAGTGGCAAAGAATATATGTGAGAAAAAATCAACAGCACAAAAAAAAAAGAAATGGAAGCAAGAAAGAGCGTTAGATCCACACAATCATTATGAAAGCTCAGAAATTCATTCGAACTAGCACAAGGGAGCTCATTTACAGCTCACACGATCAAGACACGGAAGAAAAGACGATTTTCACGTATCAAAAGTGTTCCATGTTACCCAACCCACCGTTCCATCTTGCCCCACATACCAGTTCCATCCCGCCCCTGGGCCCCCTATGGGTCGGAAAAATCGGGAAGAAATATATACTAACATGAGAACGTTAGAGCTATATAACAGAAGAAGAATTTTTCAAAAAAAGTCATTATTCACGAAGCTACCCCAACCCCCACCACCCCCACCCATCCAAAACCAACCCCGACAACTTAGTACACATCCCCGGACCTGCCGTCACACGATTCCGATGAGCAGTAGTCAAGAAAAAAAAGTGCCCCAAACCCCCCCAAAGTCCCCCCCCCCCAATCCAGAAATCTGCCAACGAAACCCATACACACCAAAAATCATCAAAAAAGTCCATAATATCATTCCTTACAGAATAAAACCCCAAACAACCCAAAACACCCCATACCACCCTACTCCCCCATCAACCACACCCCAACCACCCATGGAGTACATAATACTTACATGGAACAGCCACAGAACAGGAAAATCTGCAGCGGCCAACTCGTACTTCAGCAATTCGGTAAGCGCAAGTGTATGTGTATATATATATATATATATAGAGTCATGAATATATGTACATATATGAGAGGGATATGTGAATGACCGGGAAATACGAAAGAAGTACGCGAAATGTACAAGTGCGGAAGGCACAAAATATGAAACGAAAATGTAGAAGTCCAATATATATATATATATATATATATATATAAACGCAGATATGTATATAAATAGAGAAAGTAAAGATGTACAAAATTCAATTTGATCGAAGAAATTTGGCGACAATTAATAAAAAAAATTTGAACGTTCACAGCAACACAAGATGCAGAAAAAATCTCAATGACTGGAGAATTCATGGCTTTCCACGAAGGAGGGTAACTCTACAACAGATCACAACACAAACGTAGAAACGGGACACAACTTTATTGAATATTCACTTACAACTAGAGACTACAAAAAAAGAAGAAAGAGAAATTAAGGAGGAACGTACTCGGTGTTGCGGAACTGCAACCCGGCCTCGTGCCAATACGTGAGGCGCGAGAGGGGGAGAACAAAAAAGTACCTCCACCCAACCTAGGCAAAGAACGGAAATAAGAATTGAAGCACACGAGGTAAAAAAAACCAAGATAGACCATATAATAACACTTACAGGGCCACAACGGGCACACTCCAACGGGAAGGAGCCACAACCCTGGTCCAGATCTAGGTAGTGCGGGTCACTGCGACGGGACCGCACGCGGTTGACACCACGGCCAACCAAGACCACAATCATACGGATCGGCTAGAGAAATAAGAGAAAAAAGAAAATGAAGAAGAGAAAGAGAAATGAAGAAGAGAAGAAAATACAAGAAAATACGAACCTGGTGACACCTGGGACAGGACACCTCCTCGTCCATCCCATCGGAGAATCGGTCATCATGATAGGCGACCCGGACAGGGTCGCCGATGGTCCCACAGCCGATCCTAGGGTACGGGAGGCGCGTGGTGGGCGGCCGGGCAAAACCTCGGGCAGATCGGCCCCGACGGCAACTCGCACTGCTTGATCCGGCTAGAAAAGAAAACACACACACAAACTTACACACAAGAAGGAAAACTAACTCAAAACACAAAAACGACCCGGAAAACTCACAACGAGACATCCTCACAGAATAATTTACAGGAGTAACGAAAAAGTACAAAGAAGCTGACGCGCGCCTGATGAGAGCAATGGTCAAACTGGAGCATAAAGCCACATATTAAGAAGCTGCAGAACTACAATAGGGGTAGGAGAAGGAGAAAAAATGCCAAGTTGACATAATATCACATACCTTTGTTATCATACTCAGGCACTAAGGCTTGAATCTGCGCACTTTTATGTCGGTCCAGCGTCGCGTCGAAACAATGTATATTCACGAAGAAATACACTTCACTACACACACCACATAACACTCATGAGTTTCCTATCACCACCGTGGAAAGTGAAAATTACCAATCATTGAAAACACCATAAAGGATAGTATCAATCAAAAATATGATCATATATTGCCCAAAAATATATATATATATAGAGCCAAATATTGTTCAAAATATTGGAAAGTATCACTCAAAAAAATATTGTAAAATATTGTATCAGAATAATGTCTCAGAATATTGGGAAGAAAAAGAACGTCGAAAATTATCATCCAAGAATATTGTAAAAGACCGAGAATTATTGTTTAAGATACTGTAGAATTATCAATAATTATTGTACGAGAATATTGTAAGGATATCAAAAATATCGTATGAAAAGAGAAAAAATGTATTGTAAAAGTATCGATCCATATCGGATGAAAATGTCGGGAAAATATGGCTGAAAAATCATAAAATGTCATGAGTATATAGCAAGTTATAGGTAAAACATAGCACTAGGTTATTGACATATGTCAAAAAAAGGAAAAAAAATGAAGAAAATGATGTAAAATTCCGTAAATCAAGGTTACTCTGTTTCAGGATTTTACAGGAAATATTGGCCAAGGGTAAAATATCAATCAATCAAAAAAAAAAGGGTCAAGAAACACAAAAGACTGAAATCAATTGAAGTTCTTGAAATGAGAAATAGTTATGACCAAAATCAACGATGAACCCGAGAAAAACTGTTCCAATATGTAACGACACGCGAAGACGATGAAAAAAAAGATTAATATGTATATATATGTAAACATCATTCACACAAAACAGGTAGGGCTTGTCGAGAACGACAAGGTCCCGGCCTCACACATGTGACGACATAGGTGATTGCTCTCATTAAGCAATCACCCTGTCGTCGGTTCTGCAAAACCGATCGCCGATGCACACCTGAAGGAATGCATCGCGCGATCACGTTTTGCCGAACTTTGCACTTTGTGTCTGTACACGACGCGCATCGAGCCGAGGATATATAATCCTCGACTCGCGCGCGCCGCGTCAGACCGCTCATCCATTCTTTACATCAATAACACAGCATATCTGTAGTTCACCTCATTTTAATATATATATCTATATATATATATATATCTGAGTCCTTCTTAGTCGCCGACACCCCACGTAACATTCTTGTGGAACATATTTTTATCACTCTCAGTTTGGAAAAAAAATCATACTCGAAACCGGATGAAAATTTTTAGCTGAAAAGTTAGTCGGACAAAAAACATTCTTTCATTTTATTCCCTTCTGATGTGCAACGCGAATCGGATTTGATGGTTCCAATGATAAGTGATGCAAGGATCGAGTCTCATGTTCTTATGGAACATATTTTTATCACTCTCAGTTTGGAAAGAAAATCATACTCGAAACCGGATGAAAGCTTCAGGCTGAAAAGTTAGTCGGACAAAAAAAATTTCTTCATTTGATTCCCTTCTGATGTGCAACGCAAATCGAATTTGATGGTTCCATCCATAATCATCACAAGAACCGATCCTTACGTTCTTGGAGAATATATCTCTACCACTTCCAGGTTGAAAAAAAAATCATACTCGAAACCGGATGGAAATTTCAGGCTGAAAAATTAGTCGGACAGAAAAAATTTTCTCATTTTATTTTCTTCTGATGTGCAACGCGAATCGAATTTGAAGATTCCATTCATAAAAACTTCGAGAATCGATTCCCATGTTCTTGGGGAACATATCTTGATCACTTTCGGGTTGAAACAAAAATCATACTCGAAACCGGATGAAACTTCTAGGCTGAAAAGTTAGTCGGACAAAAAAAATTCTTTCATCCTATTCCCTTCTGATGTGCAACGCAAATCGAATTTGATGGTTCCATTCATGATAATTACAAGAATCGATCCTGATGTTCTTGGGGAATCTATCTCTACCACTTTCAGGTTGAAAAAAACATCATACTCGAAACCGGATGGAAATTTCAGGCTGAAAAGTTAGTCGGAAAAAAAAAATTTTCTCATTTTATTTTCTTCTGATGTGCAACGCGAATCGAATTTGATGCTCCCATTCATGAAAACTACAAGAATCGATTCTCATATTCTTGAGGAACATATCTCGATCAGTTTCAGGTTGAAACAAAAATCATACTCGAAACCGGATGGAAATTTCAGGCTGAAAAGTGAGTCGGAAAATAAAATTTCTTCATTTAATTTTCTTCTGATGTGCAACGCAAATCGAATTTGGTGGTTCGATTCATAATAATCACAAGAACCGATCCCCATGTTCTTGGGGAATATATCTCTACCATTTTCAGGTTGGAAAAAGAATCATACTCGAAACCGGATGAAAATTTCAGGCTGAAAAGTTAGTCGGACAAAAAAAATTTTTTCCATTCTATTCCCTTCGGATGTGCAACGCAAATCGAATTTGATTGTTCGATTCATAATGATTACGAGAATCGATTCCCATATTCTTGGGGAATATATCTCCACCACTTTCAGGTTGAAAAAAGAATCATACTCGAAACCGGATGGAAATTTCAGGCTGAAAAGTGAGTCGGAAAATGAAATTTCTTCATTTTGCTTCCTTCTAATGTGCAACGCGGATCGAATTTGATAGTTGCATCCATAAAAATTACGAGAATCGATTCTCATGTTCTCGGGGAATATATCTTCATCTCTTTCAGGTAGGAAAAAAAATCACACTCGAAACCGGATGATCCTTTTAGGCTGACAAGTTAGTCGGACAAAAAAAATTCTTTCATTTTATTTCCTTCTGATGTGCAACGGAAATCGAATTTGATGGTTCCATCCATAGGAACTACAAGAATCGATTCTCATGTTCTTGCGGAATATATCTTTATCTATTTCAGGTTGAAAAAAAAATCATACTCGAATCCGGATGAAAATTTCATGCTGAAAAGTTAGTCGGACAAGAAAAATTTCTTCATTTTATTTCCTTCTGATGTGCAACGCAAATCGAATTCGATGGTTCCATCCATGATCATCACAAGAACCGATCCTCATGTCCTTGGGGAATATATCTCTACCACTTCCAGGTTTGAAAAAAAAATCATACTCGAAACCGGATGGAAATTTCAGGCTGAAAAGTTAGTCGGACAAAAAAAATTTTCTCATTTTATTCTCTTCTGATGTGCAACGCGAATCGAATTTGATGGTTCCATCCATAAAAACTACGAGAATCGAAACCCATGTATTTGGGGAACATATTTATTTATTTATTATTTTATTTTAAACAATATACGGGCAATATGCCCTTTACATAAGTATAAAAATATCCAAGAGCGACATAAATATCATCAGAAAACATGAGAAATCAAGATAATGTATCATAAAATAAATAATATGCAGTTAAGCAAATATAAATAATTGAGAGACTTAGTAGTACTTGCACACATTCTGCATAGCATCATGTTTGAAAGGCAAATACGAATCATGATCTCTAATATAACTTGGTAGATCATTCCATTTTCGCCTCAATCTAGCAACTACCGAATTAAAGCTCAAATTGCTGCTGAAAGGATCAACCGATAATGGTCTTGGATCTCTAGTTCGGTACGGATTACTCTTAGATTGAGAGAGTGAGGCAACGAATGAGCAATTTATCTTTCCTTTAAGAATATTCCAAACAAATGCTGTGTCTTTGAAATGATGTAGGGATTTAACAGTGCATATCTTATGATTCCTAGAAATATCAGTAAAATCGTGGTTCAATCTATTCATAGGTGAGCCTAGGCGATAAGACAGACTCCGAATGAATCTCCTTTGTACGGACTCTAATTCTGAAATTCTAGATTCCAAGTGAGGACTCCATATGATGGACGCATAAGTAAGAGATGGAACAACGATACTTTTGTATAAGTTAAGATATGATTTTGGATTGCTAAAATCTTGCGTATTCCGATTGATGAAGCCAAGGTTTCTGAAAGCTTTAGAGACCGTTTCACTGATATGGCTACCGAAATCAAGCTCACTGTCAAAAATAACCCCGAGATCTTTAAAGTTGATGACTCTCTCCAGCTTTTGCGATAAGATTGAGTAGACATAGTGATTTGGGAAAAGGTTACGGCTTATTGACATAGCTTTACATTTCTCAATATTCAAGTTCAACCCATTGTGTATCGACCACTCAACAATACTAGACAAATCATCTTGAAGGAGTTTACAGTCAAGTGGAGAACTAATTCTCATGAAGAGTTTGATGTCATCAGCATAAAGTAGGCACTTAGAGTTTCTGACAACTTCGATAATGTCATTTACAAAAACGTTGAACAAGAGAGGGCCAAGATGAGACCCCTGAGGAACTCCAGATTTGACATGTACTGGATCAGGAAAAGCTCCACAGAGTTTCACAATTTGGTACCTATCCGTCAGGTACGATTCAATCCATTTAACAAGCAACTTCGGCACGCCTGAATTATGCAATTTACATAGTAATAACTCGTGATCGACCCTGTCAAATGCTTTTGAGAAATCTAGATACAGCACATCAGTTTGAAAATGGCACTCTAGGTTATTAATCGTGTAATCGTAGGAATTCAATAAGTTAGTGATCGTAGATTCACCCTTAATAAAGCCATGCTGATTCGAAATCAATCGATCACAAATAGCAGAATAAAGTTTATCAGCCATGATATAGTCAAGAAGCTTAGCAATAGCTCCAGTTATGGAAATAGGACGATAATTAGGAGCTGGAGTCCTAGCTCCACCTTTATGTATTGGTGTGACATACGAGTATTTCCACGATGAAGGGAAAACTCCATCCATGACAGATTTGTTGAAGAGATACTGTAAAGGGTCCACTAAGTTGGCTCTACATTTTTTCAGAAATTGCATTGGAATACCATCTTGATATGGAATAACATATCTTGATCACTTTCGGGTTGGAACAAAAATCATACACCTAACCGGATGAAACTTCTAGGCAGAAAAGTTAGTCGGACAAAAAAGATTTCGTCATTTTATTTTCTTCTGATGTGCAACGCGAATCGAATTTGATGGTTCCATTCATAAGAACCACGAGAATCGATTTCCATGTTTTTGGGGAACATATCTTGATCACTTTCGGGTTGGAACAAATATCATACTCGAAACCGGATGAAAATTCTAGGCTGAAAAGTTAGTCGGACAAAAAAATTTTTTCATTTCATTTTCTTCTGATGTGCAACGCGAATCGAATTTGATGGTTACAATCATAAGTAATGCAAGAATCGAGTCTCATAATCTTGTGGAATATATCTTTATCTATTTCAGGTTGAAAAAAAAATCATACTCGAATCCGGATGAAAATTTCATGCTGAAAAGTTAGTCGGACAAGAAAAATTTCTTCATTTTATTTCCTTCTGATGTGCAACGCAAATCGAATTCGATGGTTCCATCCATGATCATCACAAGAACCGATCCTCATGTCCTTGGGGAATATATCTCTACCACTTCCAGGTTTGAAAAAAAAATCATACTCGAAACCGGATGGAAATTTCAGGCTGAAAAGTTAGTCGGACAAAAAAAATTTTCTCATTTTATTCTCTTCTGATGTGCAACGCGAATCGAATTTGATGGTTCCATCCATAAAAACTACGAGAATCGAAACCCATGTATTTGGGGAACATATTTATTTATTTATTATTTTATTTTAAACAATATACGGGCAATATGCCCTTTACATAAGTATAAAAATATCCAAGAGCGACATAAATATCATCAGAAAACATGAGAAATCAAGATAATGTATCATAAAATAAATAATATGCAGTTAAGCAAATATAAATAATTGAGAGACTTAGTAGTACTTGCACACATTCTGCATAGCATCATGTTTGAAAGGCAAATACGAATCATGATCTCTAATATAACTTGGTAGATCATTCCATTTTCGCCTCAATCTAGCAACTACCGAATTAAAGCTCAAATTGCTGCTGAAAGGATCAACCGATAATGGTCTTGGATCTCTAGTTCGGTACGGATTACTCTTAGATTGAGAGAGTGAGGCAACGAATGAGCAATTTATCTTTCCTTTAAGAATATTCCAAACAAATGCTGTGTCTTTGAAATGATGTAGGGATTTAACAGTGCATATCTTATGATTCCTAGAAATATCAGTAAAATCGTGGTTCAATCTATTCATAGGTGAGCCTAGGCGATAAGACAGACTCCGAATGAATCTCCTTTGTACGGACTCTAATTCTGAAATTCTAGATTCCAAGTGAGGACTCCATATGATGGACGCATAAGTAAGAGATGGAACAACGATACTTTTGTATAAGTTAAGATATGATTTTGGATTGCTAAAATCTTGCGTATTCCGATTGATGAAGCCAAGGTTTCTGAAAGCTTTAGAGACCGTTTCACTGATATGGCTACCGAAATCAAGCTCACTGTCAAAAATAACCCCGAGATCTTTAAAGTTGATGACTCTCTCCAGCTTTTGCGATAAGATTGAGTAGACATAGTGATTTGGGAAAAGGTTACGGCTTATTGACATAGCTTTACATTTCTCAATATTCAAGTTCAACCCATTGTGTATCGACCACTCAACAATACTAGACAAATCATCTTGAAGGAGTTTACAGTCAAGTGGAGAACTAATTCTCATGAAGAGTTTGATGTCATCAGCATAAAGTAGGCACTTAGAGTTTCTGACAACTTCGATAATGTCATTTACAAAAACGTTGAACAAGAGAGGGCCAAGATGAGACCCCTGAGGAACTCCAGATTTGACATGTACTGGATCAGGAAAAGCTCCACAGAGTTTCACAATTTGGTACCTATCCGTCAGGTACGATTCAATCCATTTAACAAGCAACTTCGGCACGCCTGAATTATGCAATTTACATAGTAATAACTCGTGATCGACCCTGTCAAATGCTTTTGAGAAATCTAGATACAGCACATCAGTTTGAAAATGGCACTCTAGGTTATTAATCGTGTAATCGTAGGAATTCAATAAGTTAGTGATCGTAGATTTACCCTTAATAAAGCCATGCTGATTCGAAATCAATCGATCACAAATAGCAGAATAAAGTTTATCAGCCATGATATAGTCAAGAAGCTTAGCAATAGCTCCAGTTATGGAAATAGGACGATAATTAGGAGCTGGAGTCCTAGCTCCACCTTTATGTATTGGTGTGACATACGAGTATTTCCACGATGAAGGGAAAACTCCATCCATGACAGATTTGTTGAAGAGATACTGTAAAGGGTCCACTAAGTTGGCTCTACATTTTTTCAGAAATTGCATTGGAATACCATCTTGATATGGAATAACATATCTTGATCACTTTCGGGTTGGAACAAAAATCATACACCTAACCGGATGAAACTTCTAGGCAGAAAAGTTAGTCGGACAAAAAAGATTTCGTCATTTTATTTTCTTCTGATGTGCAACGCGAATCGAATTTGATGGTTCCATTCATAAGAACCACGAGAATCGATTTCCATGTTTTTGGGGAACATATCTTGATCACTTTCGGGTTGGAACAAATATCATACTCGAAACCGGATGAAAATTCTAGGCTGAAAAGTTAGTCGGACAAAAAAATTTTTTCATTTCATTTTCTTCTGATGTGCAACGCGAATCGAATTTGATGGTTACAATCATAAGTAATGCAAGAATCGAGTCTCATAATCTTGTGGAACATATTTTTATCACTTTCAGTTTGGAAAAAAAAACATACTTGAAACCGGATGGAAATTTCAGGCTGAAAAGTTAGTCGGACAAAAAAAATTTGTTCCATTTTATTTCCTTCTGATGTGCAACGCAAATCGAATTCGATGGTTCAATTCATAATAATCACAAGAATCGATCCTCATGTTCTTGGGGAATCTGTCTCTACCACTTTCAGGTTGAAAAAGAAATCATACTCGAAACCGGAAGGAAATTTCAGGCTGAAAAGTTAGTCGGACAAAAAAAATTTTCTCATTTTATTTTCTTCTGATGTGCAACGCGAATCGAATTTGATGCCTTCATTCATGAAAACTACAAGAATCGATTCTCATATTCTTGAGGAACATATCTTGATCACTTTCAGGTTGAAACAAAAATCATACTCGAAACCGGATGGAAATTTCAGGCTGAAAAGTGAGTCGGAAAATAAAATTTCTTCATTTTATTTTCTTCTGATGTGCAACGCAAATCGAATTTGGTGGTTCGATTCATAATAATTACAAGAATCGATCCCCATGTTCTTGGGGGATATATCTCTTCCATTTTCAGGTTGGAAAAAGAATCATACTCGAAATCGAATGGAAATTTCAGGCTGAAAAGTTAGTCGGACAAGAAAAATTTCTTCCATTTTATTTCCTTCTGATGTGCAACGCAAATCGAATTTGATGGTTCAATTCATAATGATTACAAGAATCGACCCCCATGTTCTTGGGGAATATATCTCCACCACTTTCAGGTTGAAAGAAAAATCATACTCGAAACCGGATGGAAATTCCAGGCGAAAAAGTGAGTCGGAAAATAAAATTATTTCATTTTATTTCCTCCTAATGTGCAACGCGAATCGAATTTGATGGTTCCATTCATAAAAATTACGAGAATCGATTCTCATGTTCTCGGGGAATATATCTTTATCTCTTTCAGGTTGGAAAAAAAATCATACTCGAAACCGGATGATCCTTTTAGGCTGAAAAGTTAGTCGGACCAAAAAAATTCTTTCATTTTATTTCCTTCTGATGTGCAACGTAGATCGAATTCGATGGTTCCATTCATAAGAAGTACAAGGATCGATTCTCATGTTCTCGGGGAACCTCATTTTATCATTTTCAGGTCGAACAAAAAAATCATACTCGAAACTCGATGAAAATTGTAGGCTGGAAAGTGGGTCATACAAAAAAAATTTTTTCATCCTATTTTCTTCTGATGTGCAACGCAAATCGAGTTTGATGATTCCATTCATAGAAACTACTAGAATCGATTCTCACGTTCTTGGGGAACATTTTTTCATCACTTTCGGTTCAAGAAAAAAATCATATTCGAAAATTGATGGAAATATTAGGCTGAAAAAATAGTCGGACAAGAGAGAATTTTTCATTTTATTCGCTCATAATGTGACACGCAATTTGATGGTTCCAATCATAAGCCATGCAAGAATCGAGTCCCTTGTTTTTGTGGAACATATTTTCATCACTTTCAGGTTGGGGAAGAAATGATACTCGAAACCGGATGAAAATTTCAGGCTGAAAATTTAGTCGGACAAAACAAATTTTTTCATTTCATCTCCTTAGGATGTGCAACGCAAATCGAATTCGATGATTCGATTCATGAATACTCCGAGAATCGTTCCTCATGTTCTTGGGGAATATATCTTCATCGCTTTCAGGTTGAAAAAAAATCATACCCGAAACCGGATGAAAATTTTAGGCTGAGAAGTTAGTCGGACAAAAAAAATTTTTTCATTCTATTTTCTTCTGGAGTGCAACTTGAATCGAATTTGATGGTTCTATTCATAAAAACTACGAGGATCGATTCTCATGTTCTTGGGGATCATATCTTTATCACTTTCAGGTTGAAAGAAAAAATCATACTGGAAACCGGATGAAAATTTTAAGCTGAAAAGTTAGTCGGACAAAAAAATTTTTCCATTTCATTTCCTTCTGATGTGCAACGCGAATCGGATTTGATGGTTCCAATGATAAGTAATGCAAGAATCGAGTCTCATGTTCTTGTGGAACATATTTTCATCACTCTCAGTTTAGAGAGAAAATCATACTCGAAACCGGATGAAAATTTCATGCTGAAAAGTTAGTCGGACAAAGAAAATTTCTTCATTTTATTTCCTTCTGATGTGCAACGCAAATCGAATACGATGGTTCCATCCATGATCATCACAAGAACCGATCCTCATGTTCTTGGGGAATATATCTCTACCACTTCCAGGTTGAAAAAAAAATCATACTCGAAACCGGATGGAAATTCCAGGGTGAAAAGTTAGTCGGACAAAAAAAATTTTCTCATTTTATTTTCTTCTGATGTGCAACGCGAATCGAATTTGATGGTTCCATCCATAAAAACTACGAGAATCGATTTCCATGTTTTTGGGGAACATATCTTGATCCTTTTCGGGTTGAAACAGAAATCATACACCTAACCGGATGAAACTTCTCGGCTGAAAAGTTAGTCGGACAAGAAAAATTTCCTCATTTTATTTTCTTCTGATGTGCAACGCGAATCGAATTTGATGGTTCCATTCATAAAAACTACGAGAATCGATTTCTATGTTTTTGGGGAACATATCTTGATCACTTTCGGGTTGGAACAAATATCATACTCGAAACCGGATGAAAATTTCAGGCTGAAAAGTTAGTCGGACAGAAAAAATTTTTTCATTCTACTTCCTTCTGATGTGCAACGCAAATCGAATTCGATGGTTCGATTCATAAAAACGACATGATTCGATTCTCATATTCTTGAGGAACATATCTTGATCACTTTCAGGTTGAAACAAGAATCATACTCGAAACCGGATGAAAACTTTAAGCTAAAAAGTTAGTCGGACGAAAAAAATTTTTTCATTCCATTTTCTTCTGATGTGCAATGCGAATCGAATTTGATGGTTCCAATCATAAGTAATGCAAGAATCGAGTCTCATGTTCTTGTGGAACATATTTTTATCACTATCAGTTTGGAAAAAAAAAAACATTCTCGAAACCGGATGAAAGTTTCAGGCTGAAATGTTAGTCGGACAAAAAAAATTTTTTTCTATTTTATTTCCTTCTGATGTGCAACGCAAATCAAATTCGATGGTCCAATTCATAATAATTACAAGAATCGATCCTCATGTCCTTGAGGAATCTATCTCTACCACTTTCAGGTTGAAAAAAAATCATACTCGAAACCGGATGGAAATTTCAGGCTGAAAAGTTAGTCGGACAAAAAAAATTTTCTCATTTTATTTTCTTCTGATGTGCAACGTGAATCGAATTTGATGGTTCCATTCATAAAAACTACGAGAATCGATTCGTATGTTTTTGGGGAACATATCTTGATCACTTTCGGGTTGAAACAAATATCATACTCGAAACCGGATGAAAATTTTAGGCTGAAAAGTTAGTCGGACAGAAAAAATTTTTTCATTCTATTTCCTTCTGATGTGCAACGCAAATCGAATTCGATGGTTCGATTCATAAAAACTACAAGAATTGATTCTCATATTCTTGAGGAACATATCTTGATCACTTTCAGGTTGAAACAAAGATCATACTCGAAACCGGATGAAAATTTTAAGCTGAAAAGTTAGTCGGACAAAAAAAATTTTTTCATTTCATTTTCTTCTGATGTGCAACGCGAATCGAATTTGATGGTTCCAATCATAAGTGATGCAAGAATCGAGTCTCATGTTTTTGTGGAACATATATTCATCACTTGCAGTTTGGAAAAAAAAATGATACTCGAAACCGGATGAAAATTTCAGGCTGAAAAGTTAGTCGGACAAAAAATTTTTCTCCATTTCATTTCCGTCTGATGTGCAACGCAAATTGAATTTGATGGTTCCATTCATAATCATTACAAGAATCGATCCCCATGTTCTTGGGAAGAATATCTCTACCACTTTCAGGTTGAAAAAAAATCATACTCGAAACCGGATGGAAAATTCAGGCTGAAAAGTTAGTCGGAAAATAAAATTTTCTCATTTTATTTTCTTCTGATGTGCAACGCGATCGAATTAGATGGATCCATTCACAAAAATCACGAGAATCGATTCTCATGTTCTTGGGGAATATATCTTTATCTCTTTCAGGTTGGAAAAAAATCATACTCGAAACCCGGATGGTCCTTTTAGGCTGAAAAGTTAGTCGGACAAAAATAGTACATTTCGATACAAGGGCGTAAAAAGTTTTATTCGCGTCCGAGCGACGGGTTTCCGGCCCGAGCCGCAGGCGAGGGTCGGAATCATCACGAGGATCCGAATGATAGCTTTTACGCCCGTGTATCTAACTATACTCTTCGATAAACTGTGAGTAAAAGTCGACAAACTATGCGCAAAGTTCACTTTTACGCACAGTGTATCGAAAAAATTCTTTTATTTTATTTCCTTCTGATGTGCAACGCAAATCGAATTTGATTGTTCCATTCATAAAAACTACGAGAATCAATTCTCATGTTCTTGGGGAATATATCTTTATCTATTTCAGGTTGAAAAAAGAATCATACTCGAATCCGGATGAAAATTTCAGGCTGAAAAGTTAGTCGGACAAAAAAATTTTTTCATTCTATTTCCTTCTGATGTGCAACACGAATCGAATTTGATGATTCCATTCATAGAAACTACTAGAATCGATTCTCACGTTCTTGGGGAACATTTTTTCATCACTTCCGGTTCAAGAAAAAAATCATATTCGAAAATTGATGGAAATATTAGGCTGGAAAGTTAGTCGGACAAAAGAGAATTTTTCATTTTATTCGCTCATAATGTGACACGCAATTTGATGGTTCCAATCATAAGTCATGCAAGAATCGAGTCCCTTGTTTTTGTGGAACATATTTTCATCACTTTCAGGTTGGGAAAGAAATGATACTCGAAACCGGATGAAAATTTCAGGCTGAAAATTTAGTCCGTTAAAACAAATTTTTTCATTTCATCTCCTTAGGATGTGCAACGCAAATCGAATTCGATGATTCGATTCATGAATACTCCGAGAATCGTTCCTCATGTTCTTGGGGAATATATCTTCATCGCTTTCAGGTTGAAAAAGAATCATACCCGAAACCGGATGAAAATTTTAGGCTGAGAAGTTAGTCGGACAAAAAAAATTTTTTCATTCTATTTTCTTCTGAAGTGCAACTTGAATCGAATTTGATGGTTCTATTCATAAAAACTACGAGAATCGATTCTCATGTTCTTGGGGATCATATCTTTATCACTTTCAGGTTGAAAGAAAGAATCATACTGGAAACCGGATGAAAATTTTAAGCTGAAAAGTTAGTCGGACAAAAAAATTTTTCCATTTCATTTTCTTCTGATGTGCAACGCGAATCGGATTTGATGGTTCCAATGATAAGTAATGCAAGAATCGAGTCTCATGTTCTTGTGGAACATATTTTCATCACTCTCAGTTTAGAGAGAAAATCATACTCGAAACCGGATGAAAATTTCATGCTGAAAAGTTAGTCGGACAAAAAAAATTTCTTCATTTTATTTCCTTCTGATGTGCAACGCAAATCGAATTCGATGGTTCCATCCATGATCATCACAAGAACCGATCCTCATGTTCTTGGGGAATATATCTCTACCACTTCTAGGTTGAAAAAAAAATCATACTCGAAACCGGATGGAAATTTCAGGCTGAAAAGTTAGTCGGACAAAAAAAATTTTCTCATCTTATTTTCTTCTGATGTGCAACGCGAATCGAATTTTATGGTTCCTTCCATAAAAACTACGAGAATCGATTTCCATGTTTTTGGGGAACATATCTTGATCCTTTTCGGGTTGAAACAAAAATCATACACCTAACCGGATGAAACTTCTCGGCTGAAAAGTTAGTCGGACAAAAAAAATTTCCTCATTTTACTTTCTTCTGATGTGCAACGCGAATCGAATTTGATGGTTCCATTCATAAAAACTACGAGAATCGATTTCCATGTTTTTGGGGAACATATCTTGATCACTTTCGGGTTGGAACAAATATCATACTCGAAACCGGATGAAAATTTCAGGCTGAAAAGTTAGTCGGACAGAAAAAATTTCTTCATTCTACTTCCTTCTGATGTGCAACGCAAATCGAATTCGATGGTTCGATTCATAAAAACTACATAATTCGATTCTCATATTCTTGAGGAACATATCTTGATCACTTTCAGGTTGAAACAAGAATCATACTCGAAACCGGATGAAAATTTTAAGCTAAAAAGTTAGTCGGACAAAAAAAATTTTTTCATTCCATTTTCTTCTGATGTGCGATGCGAATCGAATTTGATGGTTCCAATCATAAGTAATGCAAGAATCGAGTCTCATGTTCTTGTGGAACATATTTTTATCACTATCAGTTTGGAAAAAAAAAACATTCTCGAAACCGGATGAAAGTATCAGGCTGAAATGTTAGTCGGACAAAAAAAATTTTTTCCATTTCATTTCCTTCTGATGTGCAACGCAAATCGAATTCGATGGTCCAATTCATAATAATTACAAGAATCGATCCTCATGTCCTTGAGGAATCTATCTCTACCACTTTCAGGTTGAAAAAAAATCATACTCGAAACCGGATGGAAATTTCAGGCTGAAAAATTAGTCGGACAAAAAAAATTTTCTCATTTTATTTCCTTCTGATGTGCAACGTGAATCGAATTTGATGGTTCCATTCATAAAAACTACGAGAATCGATTCGTATGTTTCTGGGGAACATATCTTGATCACTTTCGGGTTGAAACAAATATCATACTCGAAACCGGATGAAAATTTTAGGCTGAAAAGTTAGTCGGACAGAAAAAATTTTTTCATTCTATTTCCTTCTGATGTGCAACGCAAATCGAATTCGATGGTTCGATTCATAAAAACTACAAGAATCGATTCTCCTATTCTTGAGGAACATATCTTGATCACTTTCAGGTTGAAACAAAGATCATACTCGAAACCGGATGAAAATTTTAAGCTGAAAAGTTAGTCGGACAAAAAAAATTTTTTCATTTCATTTTCTTCTGATGTGCAACGCGAATCGAATTTGATGGTTCCAATCATAAGTGATGCAAGAATCGAGTCTCATGTTTTTGTGGAACATATATTCATCACTTGCAGTTTGGAAAAAAAAATCATACTCGAAACCGGAGGAAAATTTCAGGCTGAAAAGTTAGTCGGACAAAAAATTTTTTTCCATTTCATTTCCGTCTGATGTGCAACGCAAATCGAATTTGATGGTTCCATTCATAAACATTACAAGAATCGATCCCCATGTTCTTGGGAAGAATATCTCTACCACTTTCAGGTTGAAAAAGAATCATACTCGAAACCGGATGGAAAATTCAGGCTGAAAAGTTAGTCGGAAAATAAAATTTCTTCATTTTATTTTCTTCTGATGTGCAACGCGATCGAATTAGATGGATCCATTCACAAAAATCACGAGAATCGATTCTCATGTTCTTGGGGGATATATCTTTATCTCTTTCAGGTTCGAAAAAAAATCATACTCGAAACCCGGATGGTCCTTTTAGGCTGACAAGTTAGTCGGACAAAAATAGTACATTTCGATACAAGGGCGTAAAAAGTTTTATTCGCGTCCGAGCGACGGGTTTCCGGCCCGAGCCGCAGGCGAGGGTCGGAATCATCACGAGGATGCGAATGATAGCTTTTACGCCCGTGTATCTAACTATACTTTTCGATAAACTGTGAGTAAAAGTCGACAAACTGTGCGCAAAGTTCACTTTTACGCACAGTGTATCGAAAAAATTCTTTTATTTTATTTCCTTCTGATGTGCAACGCAAATCGAATTTGATTGTTCCATTCATATAAACTACGAGAATCAATTCTCATGTCCTTGCGGAATATATCTTCATCTATTTCAGGTTGAAAAAAAAATCATACTCGAATCCGGATGAAAATTTCAGGCTGAAAAGTTAGTCGGACAAAAAAATTTTTTCATTCTATTTCCTTCTGATGTGCAACGCAAATCGAATTCGATGGTTCGATTCATAAAAACTACAAGAATCGATTCTCCTATTCTTGAGGAACATATCTTGATCACTTTCAGGTTGAAACAAAGATCATACTCGAAACCGGATGAAAATTTTAAGCTGAAAAGTTAGTCGGACAAAAAAAATTTTTTCATTTCATTTTCTTCTGATGTGCAACGCGAATCGAATTTGATGGTTCCAATCATAAGTGATGCAAGAATCGAGTCTCATGTTTTTGTGGAACATATATTCATCACTTGCAGTTTGGAAAAAAAAATCATACTCGAAACCGGAGGAAAATTTCAGGCTGAAAAGTTAGTCGGACAAAAAATTTTTTTCCATTTCATTTCCGTCTGATGTGCAACGCAAATCGAATTTGATGGTTCCATTCATAAACATTACAAGAATCGATCCCCATGTTCTTGGGAAGAATATCTCTACCACTTTCAGGTTGAAAAAGAATCATACTCGAAACCGGATGGAAAATTCAGGCTGAAAAGTTAGTCGGAAAATAAAATTTCTTCATTTTATTTTCTTCTGATGTGCAACACGAATCGAATTTGATGATTCCATTCATAGAAACTACTAGAATCGATTCTCACGTTCTTGGGGAACATTTTTTCATCACTTCCGGTTCAAGAAAAAAATCATATTCGAAAATTGATGGAAATATTAGGCTGAAAAGTTAGTCGGACAAAAGAGAATTTTTCATTTTATTTGCTAATAATGTGACACGCAATTCGATGATTCCAATCATAAGTCATGCAAGAATCGAGTCCCATGTTCTTGTGGAACTTATTTTCATCACTTTCAGGTTGGGAAAGAAATGATACTCGAAGACGGATGAAAATTTCAGGCTGAAAAGTTAGTCGGACAAAAAAAATTTTTTCATTTCATCTCCTTAGGATGTGCAATGCAAATCGAATTTGATGATTCGAATCATGAATATTTCGAGAATCGATTTTCATGTTCTTGGGGAATATATCCTCATCACATTCAGGTTGAAAAAAAATCATTCTCGAAACCGGATGAAAGTTTCAGGCTGAAATGTTAGTCAGACAAAAAAAATTTTTTCCATTTTATTTCCTTCTGATGTGCAACGCAAATCGAATTTGATGGTTCCATTCATAAAAACTACGAGAATCGATTCGTATGTTTTTGGGGAACATATCTTGATCACTTTCGGGTTGAAACAAATATCATACTCGAAACCGGATGAAAATTTTAGGCTGAAAAGTTAGTCGGACAGAAAAAATTTTTTCATTCTATTTCCTTCTGATGTGCAACGCAAATCGAATTCGATGGTTCGATTCATAAAAACTACAAGAATTGATTCTCATATTCTTGAGGAACATATCTTGATCACTTTCAGGTTGAAACAAAGATCATACTCGAAACCGGATGAAAATTTTAAGCTGAAAAGTTAGTCGGACAAAAAAAATTTTTTCATTTCATCTCCTTAGGATGTGCAATGCAAATCGAATTTGATGATTCGAATCATGAATATTTCGAGAATCGATTTTCATGTTCTTGGGGAATATATCCTCATCACATTCAGGTTGAAAAAAAATCATTCTCGAAACCGGATGAAAGTTTCAGGCTGAAATGTTAGTCAGACAAAAAAAATTTTTTCCATTTTATTTCCTTCTGATGTGCAACGCAAATCGAATTTGATGGTTCCATTCATAAAAACTACGAGAATCGATTCGTATGTTTTTGGGGAACATATCTTGATCACTTTCGGGTTGAAACAAATATCATACTCGAAACCGGATGAAAATTTTAGGCTGAAAAGTTAGTCGGACAGAAAAAATTTTTTCATTCTATTTCCTTCTGATGTGCAACGCAAATCGAATTCGATGGTTCGATTCATAAAAACTACAAGAATTGATTCTCATATTCTTGAGGAACATATCTTGATCACTTTCAGGTTGAAACAAAGATCATACTCGAAACCGGATGAAAATTTTAAGCTGAAAAGTTAGTCGGACAAAAAAAATTTTTTCATTTCATTTTCTTCTGATGTGCAACGCGAATCGAATTTGATGGTTCCAATCATAAGTGATGCAAGAATCGAGTCTCATGTTTTGTGGAACATATATTCATCACTTGCAGTTTGGAAAAAAAAATGATACTCGAAACCGGATGAAAATTTCAGGCTGAAAAGTTAGTCGGACAAAAAATTTTTCTCCATTTCATTTCCGTCTGATGTGCAACGCAAATTGAATTTGATGGTTCCATTCATAATCATTACAAGAATCGATCCCCATGTTCTTGGGAAGAATATCTCTACCACTTTCAGGTTGAAAAAAAATCATACTCGAAACCGGATGGAAAATTCAGGCTGAAAAGTTAGTCGGAAAATAAAATTTTCTCATTTTATTTTCTTCTGATGTGCAACGCGATCGAATTAGATGGATCCATTCACAAAAATCACGAGAATCGATTCTCATGTTCTTGGGGGATATATCTTTATCTCTTTCAGGTTCGAAAAAAAATCATACTCGAAACCCGGATGGTCCTTTTAGGCTGACAAGTTAGTCGGACAAAAATAGTACATTTCGATACAAGGGCGTAAAAAGTTTTATTCGCGTCCGAGCGACGGGTTTCCGGCCCGAGCCGCAGGCGAGGGTCGGAATCATCACGAGGATGCGAATGATAGCTTTTACGCCCGTGTATCTAACTATACTTTTCGATAAACTGTGAGTAAAAGTCGACAAACTGTGCGCAAAGTTCACTTTTACGCACAGTGTATCGAAAAAATTCTTTTATTTTATTTCCTTCTGATGTGCAACGCAAATCGAATTTGATTGTTCCATTCATATAAACTACGAGAATCAATTCTCATGTCCTTGCGGAATATATCTTCATCTATTTCAGGTTGAAAAAAAAATCATACTCGAATCCGGATGAAAATTTCAGGCTGAAAAGTTAGTCGGACAAAAAAATTTTTTCATTCTATTTCCTTCTGATGTGCAACGCAAATCGAATTCGATGGTTCGATTCATAAAAACTACAAGAATCGATTCTCCTATTCTTGAGGAACATATCTTGATCACTTTCAGGTTGAAACAAAGATCATACTCGAAACCGGATGAAAATTTTAAGCTGAAAAGTTAGTCGGACAAAAAAAATTTTTTCATTTCATTTTCTTCTGATGTGCAACGCGAATCGAATTTGATGGTTCCAATCATAAGTGATGCAAGAATCGAGTCTCATGTTTTTGTGGAACATATATTCATCACTTGCAGTTTGGAAAAAAAAATCATACTCGAAACCGGAGGAAAATTTCAGGCTGAAAAGTTAGTCGGACAAAAAATTTTTTTCCATTTCATTTCCGTCTGATGTGCAACGCAAATCGAATTTGATGGTTCCATTCATAAACATTACAAGAATCGATCCCCATGTTCTTGGGAAGAATATCTCTACCACTTTCAGGTTGAAAAAGAATCATACTCGAAACCGGATGGAAAATTCAGGCTGAAAAGTTAGTCGGAAAATAAAATTTCTTCATTTTATTTTCTTCTGATGTGCAACACGAATCGAATTTGATGATTCCATTCATAGAAACTACTAGAATCGATTCTCACGTTCTTGGGGAACATTTTTTCATCACTTCCGGTTCAAGAAAAAAATCATATTCGAAAATTGATGGAAATATTAGGCTGAAAAGTTAGTCGGACAAAAGAGAATTTTTCATTTTATTTGCTAATAATGTGACACGCAATTCGATGATTCCAATCATAAGTCATGCAAGAATCGAGTCCCATGTTCTTGTGGAACTTATTTTCATCACTTTCAGGTTGGGAAAGAAATGATACTCGAAGACGGATGAAAATTTCAGGCTGAAAAGTTAGTCGGACAAAAAAAATTTTTTCATTTCATCTCCTTAGGATGTGCAATGCAAATCGAATTTGATGATTCGAATCATGAATATTTCGAGAATCGATTTTCATGTTCTTGGGGAATATATCCTCATCACATTCAGGTTGAAAAAAAATCATTCTCGAAACCGGATGAAAGTTTCAGGCTGAAATGTTAGTCAGACAAAAAAAATTTTTTCCATTTTATTTCCTTCTGATGTGCAACGCAAATCGAATTTGATGGTTCCATTCATAAAAACTACGAGAATCGATTCGTATGTTTTTGGGGAACATATCTTGATCACTTTCGGGTTGAAACAAATATCATACTCGAAACCGGATGAAAATTTTAGGCTGAAAAGTTAGTCGGACAGAAAAAATTTTTTCATTCTATTTCCTTCTGATGTGCAACGCAAATCGAATTCGATGGTTCGATTCATAAAAACTACAAGAATTGATTCTCATATTCTTGAGGAACATATCTTGATCACTTTCAGGTTGAAACAAAGATCATACTCGAAACCGGATGAAAATTTTAAGCTGAAAAGTTAGTCGGACAAAAAAAATTTTTTCATTTCATCTCCTTAGGATGTGCAATGCAAATCGAATTTGATGATTCGAATCATGAATATTTCGAGAATCGATTTTCATGTTCTTGGGGAATATATCCTCATCACATTCAGGTTGAAAAAAAATCATTCTCGAAACCGGATGAAAGTTTCAGGCTGAAATGTTAGTCAGACAAAAAAAATTTTTTCCATTTTATTTCCTTCTGATGTGCAACGCAAATCGAATTTGATGGTTCCATTCATAAAAACTACGAGAATCGATTCGTATGTTTTTGGGGAACATATCTTGATCACTTTCGGGTTGAAACAAATATCATACTCGAAACCGGATGAAAATTTTAGGCTGAAAAGTTAGTCGGACAGAAAAAATTTTTTCATTCTATTTCCTTCTGATGTGCAACGCAAATCGAATTCGATGGTTCGATTCATAAAAACTACAAGAATTGATTCTCATATTCTTGAGGAACATATCTTGATCACTTTCAGGTTGAAACAAAGATCATACTCGAAACCGGATGAAAATTTTAAGCTGAAAAGTTAGTCGGACAAAAAAAATTTTTTCATTTCATTTTCTTCTGATGTGCAACGCGAATCGAATTTGATGGTTCCAATCATAAGTGATGCAAGAATCGAGTCTCATGTTTTGTGGAACATATATTCATCACTTGCAGTTTGGAAAAAAAAATGATACTCGAAACCGGATGAAAATTTCAGGCTGAAAAGTTAGTCGGACAAAAAATTTTTCTCCATTTCATTTCCGTCTGATGTGCAACGCAAATTGAATTTGATGGTTCCATTCATAATCATTACAAGAATCGATCCCCATGTTCTTGGGAAGAATATCTCTACCACTTTCAGGTTGAAAAAAAATCATACTCGAAACCGGATGGAAAATTCAGGCTGAAAAGTTAGTCGGAAAATAAAATTTTCTCATTTTATTTTCTTCTGATGTGCAACGCGATCGAATTAGATGGATCCATTCACAAAAATCACGAGAATCGATTCTCATGTTCTTGGGGAATATATCTTTATCTCTTTCAGGTTGGAAAAAAATCATACTCGGAACCCGGATGGTCCTTTTAGGCTGAAAAGTTAGTCGGACAAAAATAGTACATTTCGATACAAGGGCGTAAAAAGTTTTATTCGCGTCCGAGCGACGGGTTTCCGGCCCGAGCCGCAGGCGAGGGTCGGAATCATCACGAGGATCCGAATGATAGCTTTTACGCCCGTGTATCTAACTATACTCTTCGATAAACTGTGAGTAAAAGTCGACAAACTATGCGCAAAGTTCACTTTTACGCACAGTGTATCGAAAAAATTCTTTTATTTTATTTCCTTCTGATGTGCAACGCAAATCGAATTTGATTGTTCCATTCATAAAAACTACGAGAATCAATTCTCATGTTCTTGGGGAATATATCTTTATCTATTTCAGGTTGAAAAAAGAATCATACTCGAATCCGGATGAAAATTTCAGGCTGAAAAGTTAGTCGGACAAAAAAATTTTTTCATTCTATTTCCTTCTGATGTGCAACACGAATCGAATTTGATGATTCCATTCATAGAAACTACTAGAATCGATTCTCACGTTCTTGGGGAACATTTTTTCATCACTTCCGGTTCAAGAAAAAAATCATATTCGAAAATTGATGGAAATATTAGGCTGAAAAGTTAGTCGGACAAAAGAGAATTTTTCATTTTATTCGCTCATAATGTGACACGCAATTTGATGGTTCCAATCATAAGTCATGCAAGAATCGAGTCCCTTGTTTTTGTGGAACATATTTTCATCACTTTCAGGTTGGGAAAGGAATGATACTCGAAACCGGATGAAAATTTCAGGCTGAAAATTTAGTCCGTCAAAACAAATTTTTTCATTTCATCTCCTTAGGATGTGCAACGCAAATCGAATTCGATGATTCGATTCATGAATACTCCGAGAATCGTTCCTCATGTTCTTGGGGAATATATCTTCATCGCTTTCAGGTTGAAAAAGAATCATACCCGAAACCGGATGAAAATTTTAGGCTGAGAAGTTAGTCGGACAAAAAAAATTTTTTCATTCTATTTTCTTCTGAAGTGCAACTTGAATCGAATTTGATGGTTCTATTCATAAAAACTACGAGAATCGATTCTCATGTTCTTGGGGATCATATCTTTATCACTTTCAGGTTGAAAGAAAGAATCATACTGGAAACCGGATGAAAATTTTAAGCTGAAAAGTTAGTCGGACAAAAAAATTTTTCCATTTCATTTTCTTCTGATGTGCAACGCGAATCGGATTTGATGGTTCCAATGATAAGTAATGCAAGAATCGAGTCTCATGTTCTTGTGGAACATATTTTCATCACTCTCAGTTTAGAGAGAAAATCATACTCGAAACCGGATGAAAATTTCATGCTGAAAAGTTAGTCGGACAAAAAAAATTTCTTCATTTTATTTCCTTCTGATGTGCAACGCAAATCGAATTCGATGGTTCCATCCATGATCATCACAAGAACCGATCCTCATGTTCTTGGGGAATATATCTCTACCACTTCTAGGTTGAAAAAAAAATCATACTCGAAACCGGATGGAAATTTCAGGCTGAAAAGTTAGTCGGACAAAAAAAATTTTCTCATCTTATTTTCTTCTGATGTGCAACGCGAATCGAATTTTATGGTTCCTTCCATAAAAACTACGAGAATCGATTTCCATGTTTTTGGGGAACATATCTTGATCCTTTTCGGGTTGAAACAAAAATCATACACCTAACCGGATGAAACTTCTCGGCTGAAAAGTTAGTCGGACAAAAAAAATTTCCTCATTTTATTTTCTTCTGATGTGCAACGCGAGTCGAATTTGATGGTTCCATTCATAAAAACTACGAGAATCGATTTCCATGTTTTTGGGGAACATATCTTGATCACTTTCGGGTTGGAACAAATATCATACTCGAAACCGGATGAAAATTTCAGGCTGAAAAGTTAGTCGGACAGAAAAAATTTCTTCATTCTACTTCCTTCTGATGTGCAACGCAAATCGAATTCGATGGTTCGATTCATAAAAACTACATAATTCGATCCTCATATTCTTGAGGAACATATCTCGATCACTTTCAGGTTGAAACAAGAATCATACTCGAAACCGGATGAAAATTTTAAGCTAAAAAGTTAGTCGGACAAAAAAAATTTTTTCATTCCATTTTCTTCTGATGTGCGATGCGAATCGAATTTGATGGTTCCAATCATAAGTAATGCAAGAATCGAGTCTCATGTTCTTGTGGAACATATTTTTATCACTATCAGTTTGGAAAAAAAAAACATTCTCGAAACCGGATGAAAGTATCAGGCTGAAATGTTAGTCGGACAAAAAAAATTTTTTCCATTTCATTTCCTTCTGATGTGCAACGCAAATCGAATTCGATGGTCCAATTCATAATAATTACAAGAATCGATCCTCATGTCCTTGAGGAATCTATCTCTACCACTTTCAGGTTGAAAAAAAATCATACTCGAAACCGGATGGAAATTTCAGGCTGAAAAATTAGTCGGACAAGAAAAATTTTCTCATTTTATTTCCTTCTGATGTGCAACGTGAATCGAATTTGATGGTTCCATTCATAAAAACTACGAGAATCGATTCGTATGTTTCTGGGGAACATATCTTGATAGATAGATAGATAGATACGTTTATTATTCTGCCAATAGGCAAAAACCAAATAATCATCACATATGTAAACATATTGTCAGAGTATTTCACTACTAGATGCACACATTAAAAATACTGTGATCACTTTCGGGTTGAAACAAATATCATACTCGAAACCGGATGAAAATTTTAGGCTGAAAAGTTAGTCGGACAGAAAAAATTTTTTCATTCTATTTTCTTCTGATGTGCAACGCGATCGAATTAGATGGATCCATTCACAAAAATCACGAGAATCGATTCTCATGTTCTTGGGGGATATATCTTTATCTCTTTCAGGTTCGAAAAAAAATCATACTCGAAACCCGGATGGTCCTTTTAGGCTGACAAGTTAGTCGGACAAAAATAGTACATTTCGATACAAGGGCGTAAAAAGTTTTATTCGCGTCCGAGCGACGGGTTTCCGGCCCGAGCCGCAGGCGAGGGTCGGAATCATCACGAGGATGCGAATGATAGCTTTTACGCCCGTGTATCTAACTATACTTTTCGATAAACTGTGAGTAAAAGTCGACAAACTGTGCGCAAAGTTCACTTTTACGCACAGTGTATCGAAAAAATTCTTTTATTTTATTTCCTTCTGATGTGCAACGCAAATCGAATTTGATTGTTCCATTCATATAAACTACGAGAATCAATTCTCATGTCCTTGCGGAATATATCTTCATCTATTTCAGGTTGAAAAAAAAATCATACTCGAATCCGGATGAAAATTTCAGGCTGAAAAGTTAGTCGGACAAAAAAATTTTTTCATTCTATTTCCTTCTGATGTGCAACGCAAATCGAATTCGATGGTTCGATTCATAAAAACTACAAGAATCGATTCTCCTATTCTTGAGGAACATATCTTGATCACTTTCAGGTTGAAACAAAGATCATACTCGAAACCGGATGAAAATTTTAAGCTGAAAAGTTAGTCGGACAAAAAAAATTTTTTCATTTCATTTTCTTCTGATGTGCAACGCGAATCGAATTTGATGGTTCCAATCATAAGTGATGCAAGAATCGAGTCTCATGTTTTTGTGGAACATATATTCATCACTTGCAGTTTGGAAAAAAAAATCATACTCGAAACCGGAGGAAAATTTCAGGCTGAAAAGTTAGTCGGACAAAAAATTTTTTTCCATTTCATTTCCGTCTGATGTGCAACGCAAATCGAATTTGATGGTTCCATTCATAAACATTACAAGAATCGATCCCCATGTTCTTGGGAAGAATATCTCTACCACTTTCAGGTTGAAAAAGAATCATACTCGAAACCGGATGGAAAATTCAGGCTGAAAAGTTAGTCGGAAAATAAAATTTCTTCATTTTATTTTCTTCTGATGTGCAACACGAATCGAATTTGATGATTCCATTCATAGAAACTACTAGAATCGATTCTCACGTTCTTGGGGAACATTTTTTCATCACTTCCGGTTCAAGAAAAAAATCATATTCGAAAATTGATGGAAATATTAGGCTGAAAAGTTAGTCGGACAAAAGAGAATTTTTCATTTTATTTGCTAATAATGTGACACGCAATTCGATGATTCCAATCATAAGTCATGCAAGAATCGAGTCCCATGTTCTTGTGGAACTTATTTTCATCACTTTCAGGTTGGGAAAGAAATGATACTCGAAGACGGATGAAAATTTCAGGCTGAAAAGTTAGTCGGACAAAAAAAATTTTTTCATTTCATCTCCTTAGGATGTGCAATGCAAATCGAATTTGATGATTCGAATCATGAATATTTCGAGAATCGATTTTCATGTTCTTGGGGAATATATCCTCATCACATTCAGGTTGAAAAAAAATCATTCTCGAAACCGGATGAAAGTTTCAGGCTGAAATGTTAGTCAGACAAAAAAAATTTTTTCCATTTTATTTCCTTCTGATGTGCAACGCAAATCGAATTTGATGGTTCCATTCATAAAAACTACGAGAATCGATTCGTATGTTTTTGGGGAACATATCTTGATCACTTTCGGGTTGAAACAAATATCATACTCGAAACCGGATGAAAATTTTAGGCTGAAAAGTTAGTCGGACAGAAAAAATTTTTTCATTCTATTTCCTTCTGATGTGCAACGCAAATCGAATTCGATGGTTCGATTCATAAAAACTACAAGAATTGATTCTCATATTCTTGAGGAACATATCTTGATCACTTTCAGGTTGAAACAAAGATCATACTCGAAACCGGATGAAAATTTTAAGCTGAAAAGTTAGTCGGACAAAAAAAATTTTTTCATTTCATCTCCTTAGGATGTGCAATGCAAATCGAATTTGATGATTCGAATCATGAATATTTCGAGAATCGATTTTCATGTTCTTGGGGAATATATCCTCATCACATTCAGGTTGAAAAAAAATCATTCTCGAAACCGGATGAAAGTTTCAGGCTGAAATGTTAGTCAGACAAAAAAAATTTTTTCCATTTTATTTCCTTCTGATGTGCAACGCAAATCGAATTTGATGGTTCCATTCATAAAAACTACGAGAATCGATTCGTATGTTTTTGGGGAACATATCTTGATCACTTTCGGGTTGAAACAAATATCATACTCGAAACCGGATGAAAATTTTAGGCTGAAAAGTTAGTCGGACAGAAAAAATTTTTTCATTCTATTTCCTTCTGATGTGCAACGCAAATCGAATTCGATGGTTCGATTCATAAAAACTACAAGAATTGATTCTCATATTCTTGAGGAACATATCTTGATCACTTTCAGGTTGAAACAAAGATCATACTCGAAACCGGATGAAAATTTTAAGCTGAAAAGTTAGTCGGACAAAAAAAATTTTTTCATTTCATTTTCTTCTGATGTGCAACGCGAATCGAATTTGATGGTTCCAATCATAAGTGATGCAAGAATCGAGTCTCATGTTTTGTGGAACATATATTCATCACTTGCAGTTTGGAAAAAAAAATGATACTCGAAACCGGATGAAAATTTCAGGCTGAAAAGTTAGTCGGACAAAAAATTTTTCTCCATTTCATTTCCGTCTGATGTGCAACGCAAATTGAATTTGATGGTTCCATTCATAATCATTACAAGAATCGATCCCCATGTTCTTGGGAAGAATATCTCTACCACTTTCAGGTTGAAAAAAAATCATACTCGAAACCGGATGGAAAATTCAGGCTGAAAAGTTAGTCGGAAAATAAAATTTTCTCATTTTATTTTCTTCTGATGTGCAACGCGATCGAATTAGATGGATCCATTCACAAAAATCACGAGAATCGATTCTCATGTTCTTGGGGAATATATCTTTATCTCTTTCAGGTTGGAAAAAAATCATACTCGGAACCCGGATGGTCCTTTTAGGCTGAAAAGTTAGTCGGACAAAAATAGTACATTTCGATACAAGGGCGTAAAAAGTTTTATTCGCGTCCGAGCGACGGGTTTCCGGCCCGAGCCGCAGGCGAGGGTCGGAATCATCACGAGGATCCGAATGATAGCTTTTACGCCCGTGTATCTAACTATACTCTTCGATAAACTGTGAGTAAAAGTCGACAAACTATGCGCAAAGTTCACTTTTACGCACAGTGTATCGAAAAAATTCTTTTATTTTATTTCCTTCTGATGTGCAACGCAAATCGAATTTGATTGTTCCATTCATAAAAACTACGAGAATCAATTCTCATGTTCTTGGGGAATATATCTTTATCTATTTCAGGTTGAAAAAAGAATCATACTCGAATCCGGATGAAAATTTCAGGCTGAAAAGTTAGTCGGACAAAAAAATTTTTTCATTCTATTTCCTTCTGATGTGCAACACGAATCGAATTTGATGATTCCATTCATAGAAACTACTAGAATCGATTCTCACGTTCTTGGGGAACATTTTTTCATCACTTCCGGTTCAAGAAAAAAATCATATTCGAAAATTGATGGAAATATTAGGCTGAAAAGTTAGTCGGACAAAAGAGAATTTTTCATTTTATTCGCTCATAATGTGACACGCAATTTGATGGTTCCAATCATAAGTCATGCAAGAATCGAGTCCCTTGTTTTTGTGGAACATATTTTCATCACTTTCAGGTTGGGAAAGGAATGATACTCGAAACCGGATGAAAATTTCAGGCTGAAAATTTAGTCCGTCAAAACAAATTTTTTCATTTCATCTCCTTAGGATGTGCAACGCAAATCGAATTCGATGATTCGATTCATGAATACTCCGAGAATCGTTCCTCATGTTCTTGGGGAATATATCTTCATCGCTTTCAGGTTGAAAAAGAATCATACCCGAAACCGGATGAAAATTTTAGGCTGAGAAGTTAGTCGGACAAAAAAAATTTTTTCATTCTATTTTCTTCTGAAGTGCAACTTGAATCGAATTTGATGGTTCTATTCATAAAAACTACGAGAATCGATTCTCATGTTCTTGGGGATCATATCTTTATCACTTTCAGGTTGAAAGAAAGAATCATACTGGAAACCGGATGAAAATTTTAAGCTGAAAAGTTAGTCGGACAAAAAAATTTTTCCATTTCATTTTCTTCTGATGTGCAACGCGAATCGGATTTGATGGTTCCAATGATAAGTAATGCAAGAATCGAGTCTCATGTTCTTGTGGAACATATTTTCATCACTCTCAGTTTAGAGAGAAAATCATACTCGAAACCGGATGAAAATTTCATGCTGAAAAGTTAGTCGGACAAAAAAAATTTCTTCATTTTATTTCCTTCTGATGTGCAACGCAAATCGAATTCGATGGTTCCATCCATGATCATCACAAGAACCGATCCTCATGTTCTTGGGGAATATATCTCTACCACTTCTAGGTTGAAAAAAAAATCATACTCGAAACCGGATGGAAATTTCAGGCTGAAAAGTTAGTCGGACAAAAAAAATTTTCTCATCTTATTTTCTTCTGATGTGCAACGCGAATCGAATTTTATGGTTCCTTCCATAAAAACTACGAGAATCGATTTCCATGTTTTTGGGGAACATATCTTGATCCTTTTCGGGTTGAAACAAAAATCATACACCTAACCGGATGAAACTTCTCGGCTGAAAAGTTAGTCGGACAAAAAAAATTTCCTCATTTTATTTTCTTCTGATGTGCAACGCGAGTCGAATTTGATGGTTCCATTCATAAAAACTACGAGAATCGATTTCCATGTTTTTGGGGAACATATCTTGATCACTTTCGGGTTGGAACAAATATCATACTCGAAACCGGATGAAAATTTCAGGCTGAAAAGTTAGTCGGACAGAAAAAATTTCTTCATTCTACTTCCTTCTGATGTGCAACGCAAATCGAATTCGATGGTTCGATTCATAAAAACTACATAATTCGATCCTCATATTCTTGAGGAACATATCTCGATCACTTTCAGGTTGAAACAAGAATCATACTCGAAACCGGATGAAAATTTTAAGCTAAAAAGTTAGTCGGACAAAAAAAATTTTTTCATTCCATTTTCTTCTGATGTGCGATGCGAATCGAATTTGATGGTTCCAATCATAAGTAATGCAAGAATCGAGTCTCATGTTCTTGTGGAACATATTTTTATCACTATCAGTTTGGAAAAAAAAAACATTCTCGAAACCGGATGAAAGTATCAGGCTGAAATGTTAGTCGGACAAAAAAAATTTTTTCCATTTCATTTCCTTCTGATGTGCAACGCAAATCGAATTCGATGGTCCAATTCATAATAATTACAAGAATCGATCCTCATGTCCTTGAGGAATCTATCTCTACCACTTTCAGGTTGAAAAAAAATCATACTCGAAACCGGATGGAAATTTCAGGCTGAAAAATTAGTCGGACAAGAAAAATTTTCTCATTTTATTTCCTTCTGATGTGCAACGTGAATCGAATTTGATGGTTCCATTCATAAAAACTACGAGAATCGATTCGTATGTTTCTGGGGAACATATCTTGATAGATAGATAGATAGATACGTTTATTATTCTGCCAATAGGCAAAAACCAAATAATCATCACATATGTAAACATATTGTCAGAGTATTTCACTACTAGATGCACACATTAAAAATACTGTGATCACTTTCGGGTTGAAACAAATATCATACTCGAAACCGGATGAAAATTTTAGGCTGAAAAGTTAGTCGGACAGAAAAAATTTTTTCATTCTATTTCCTTCTGATGTGCAACGCAAATCGAATTCGATGGTTCGATTCATAAAAACCACAAGAATCGATTCTCCTATTCTTGAGGAACATATCTTGATCACTTTCAGGTTGAAACAAAGATCATACTCGAAACCGGATGAAAATTTTAAGCTGAAAAGTTAGTCGGACAAAAAAAATTTTTTCATTTCATTTTCTTCTGATGTGCATTGCGAATCGAATTTGATGGTTCCAATCATAAGTGATGCAAGAATCGAGTCTCATGTTTTTGTGGAACATATATTCATCACTTGCAGTTTGGAAAAAAAAATCATACTCGAAACCGGAGGAAAATTTCAGGCTGAAAAGTTAGTCGGACAAAAAATTTTTTTCCATTTCATTTCCGTCTGATGTGCAACGCAAATCGAATTTGATGGTTCCATTCATAAACATTACAAGAATCGATCCCCATGTTCTTGGGAAGAATATCTCTACCACTTTCAGGTTGAAAAAGAATCATACTCGAAACCGGATGGAAAATTCAGGCTGAAAAGTTAGTCGGAAAATAAAATTTCTTCATTTTATTTTCTTCTGATGTGCAACGCGATCGAATTAGATGGATCCATTCACAAAAATCACGAGAATCGATTCTCATGTTCTTGCGGAATATATCTTCATCTATTTCAGGTTGAAAAAAAAATCATACTCGAAACCCGGATGGTCCTTTTAGGCTGACAAGTTAGTCGGACAAAATCAGTACATTTCGATACAAGGGCGTAAAAAGTTTTATTCGCGTCCGAGCGACGGGTTTCCGGCCCGAGCCGCAGGCGAGGGTCGGAATCATCACGAGGATGCGAATGATAGCTTTTACGCCCGTGTATCTAACTATACTTTTCGATAAACTGTGAGTAAAAGTCGACAAACTGTGCGCAAAGTTCACTTTTACGCACAGTGTATCGAAAAAATTCTTTTATTTTATTTCCTTCTGATGTGCAACGCAAATCGAATTTGATTGTTCCATTCATAAAAACTACGAGAATCAATTCTCATGTCCTTGCGGAATATATCTTCATCTATTTCAGGTTAAAAAAAAAATCATACTCGAATCCGGATGAAAATTTCAGGCTGAAAAGTTAGTCGGACAAAAAAATTTTTTCATTCTATTTCCTTCTGATGTGCAACACGAATCGAATTTGATGATTCCATTCATAGAAACTACTAGAATCGATTCTCACGTTCTTGGGGAACATTTTTTCATCACTTCCGGTTCAAGAAAAAAATCATATTCGAAAATTGATGGAAATATTAGGCTGAAAAGTTAGTCGGACAAAAGAGAATTTTTCATTTCATTTGCCAATAATGTGACACGCAATTCGATGATTCCAATCATAAGTCATGCAAGAATCGAGTCCCATGTTCTTGTGGAACATATTTTCATCACTTTCAGGTTGGGAAAGAAATGATACTCGAAGACGGATGAAAATTTCAGGCTGAAAAGTTAGTCGGACAAAAAAAATTTTTTCATTTCATCTCCTTAGGATGTGCAATGCAAATCGAATTTGATGATTCGAATCATGAATATTTCGAGAATCGATTTTCATGTTCTTGGGGAATATATCTCCATCACTTTCAGGTTGAAAAAAAATCATACTCGAAACCGGATGAAAATTTTAGGCTGAAAAGTTAGTCGGACAAAAAAAATTTTTTCATTCTATTTTCTTCTGATGTGCAACGCGAATCGAATTTGATGGTTCCATTCATAAAAACTACAAGAATCGATTCTCATGTTCTCGGGGAATATATCTTTATCACTTTCAGTTCAAGAAAAAAATCATACACCAAACCGTATGAAAATTTTATGCTAAAAAGTTAGTCTGACAAAAAAATCTGACAGTACCCGACTTGTGCAGTGAATGAATGTCGTTCGTGTGAGACACTATTCACGTGCACCTGCCAATGACAACGGGACCGTGTGGTTCGTTGCCTAGAAATTGATCGTGCTTAGGTCGTGAAGCGACGATGGAACGGAGTTAGCAAGGCAAAAATGATTTTACTGTCGGCGCGGAGTGCCTTTGGATGTCTTAGGTTGACTCGAGGGCCCAGTGGCCGAACGGCTAGACGGAGCAGCCATCAAGGCTCCAAGACGCGCGAGCTTGCGAGCTTCGCACATACCGCACGGGTTTTCACTATACTGAGCTTTGGAAACACCAGAAGGGGCGTCCCTTTCCATTGTTGGCACCTCGGATTGGCACTCCGTGATATAATGCGGCACTCGGTTCCGAAAGAGTATATAGTCACTATAACCGGGTAGAAGGTTCTGTGTGAGCGGGAGCGGGCACCGGTATACGAATTAGACGCACTGTTTTAAATTCGAATTGTGCCGCAGCTGCCGATGCGCGGAACACCACAAACACACACACATATTCGTCCATGCTGGGTTACACTGATTAAGAGCGCACTGAGTGGATCGCGGCCATCGCAGTGGCCGGATGACGTAGGGCCGTAGGTCGTCGGGTCGAAGGGCCGACGGGCCTGGTGGCGCGGCTTTTGGTAAGCGATTTTACGTGAACGAATGACCGTGGAGGCCTAGCCTTCGTGATAGCTTGAGCAAAACTGAGCATGCTGAGCCAGGAGGGCTCGGCTTTATATAGGCGCGGGTCGGCAATATCTGCAGATCTGAAGATACGTGGATCTGTGGATCTGCAGATCTGATGATTCGTGGATCCGCGGATCGGTGGATCTGCGGATCTGAGGATCGGTGGATCTGCGGATCTGTGGATCTGCGGATCTGCGGATCTGTGGATGTACCGGATTTTATGAGTTTATAATCCCTTTTGAATTTATGACGTTGTTTTTGAAATCGTTTTCTCATGCATACATTCGGCCTAAGGTTGAATCAAGACGCAAGTATTTATTAAAAATATGAGTGCGATGCGCACGTCAAGCGCCCGGGGAAAAGCGACTTGATTCGACCTTGGGACCCACACCCCGTCATCGGCAGCCGTATATCAGCTTTATTGTTAATGGTTACAGATTCTTATCGATATCGGTTACATATTCTTATATCTACTGAGTATGAATGTGATATTCCCCGCATTCGTGAAAAAGCTCTTCGGTATTTCTACTTCGGAGTTCTGACTTTATAGTTTACTGGTTCTGCACGCTTTTAAGGTATGTCTGCTAATTGTTTCCAAAAATAAATTGAATTACAATATCCATCCGGATTGAGTGAAAGAAAATTGAATTATGGACAAACATAATCTTGAGTGAATATCACGAGAACGTATTATCTAATAAGTTGGTGCACCATTATTATCCTTCATGAAGTCAAGTCGACCTTCTTCTCCTGAGGTCATACTTGTGAGTCGGCGGAGGGCGTGCGAGCTTGCGCTCGTGGCGTCTTCGAGCTGCCTCCTCCAAGGTTGGTCTTCCTCTCCGGTTTTTCCAAGTTGAACCGGGAATTCGCGGCACTCCAGTGCTCGCGTTTTGCCGTACGATGAGGTCTTCCTTCCCCATTGGCGTTGTGTTGGGCTCCGATCCGTGGATTGGTGTGTCCAGGACCGGTCGATGGGCAACATCGTCGCTGGTTGGAGCGATGTCGGCGTGAACCTCGGCATAGGCGTCCCCATGGCAGGTTGGGGTTTGGAGGCGGAGGCTCCGTGGTGTTGCGGCGGCGTTGGCTCCGTGATCGGCCGTGATAGGAGCAACGGCTGGCGGTTGTACGTCAGAGTCCGTGGCAGGACTCTGTGCTGAGTGGTCTCGTTTCATTTGCGAGACATGTACTTTGATGTGTGCATTACCTGGTCTCTCGACGGTGTAGACCTGCGTTGAATGGTCATGCACAATCTCGTACGGTCCTTCCCACTTCGGAGCGAGGCCAGCGTTGAACTGGTCGGCGGCTTTGGAGAGAGGGTGTGACTTGATGTATACCCGATCTCCCACGTGGAATCTGGCGGGCTCGGCTGCTGGTGGGTCGGTGTAACGTGCTTGGTTTTCCTGAGCACGTCGGATGAGGTCCTCTCGGTCTCCGAGGTCCTCGGCTGGTGTTTCGCCCGGTCGAGCGAGGTTTCTTCCCAGGAGTAGTTCGCTTGGAGAAAAACCTGTTGCTGCATTCTTCTTCCTGCGCATTGAGAAGAGGATGCGTGGTAATTGGAGGTCCCAATTGTTCTGGTTACGTTGAGAGTGAAGGGCCAGTCGGAGTCCCTTCTTGATCTCTTGATTACGCCGTTCCGTGGGATTCGCACGTGGCATGTACGCAGGGGTGGTCCACACTGCGATTTGGTGCTTCTCGCACCATTTGGCCCACTGGGTGCTGCGGAATTGGGGTCCGTTGTCGCAGATGATGACCGACGGATATCCCCATCTCTGGAAAACTTCGGATTCGAGAGTACTCATGGTTACCTCGGTAGATGACGACGCGACTGGAAACGCTTCGGTCCATCGGGAGAAGACATCTGTGGCCACCAGAATGTGCTTCTTGCCGCGTGGAGTCCTAGGATAATATCCCATGAAGTCGACGGCGATTACCTCCCACGGGCGTTGTGGTTGACGAGGCGATAAGGTTCCGTGAGTCGTCGGTCTTGCAGCCTTGGTGAGATTGCAGTCGGTGCAGACTCGTACGTATTGGCGCACGTCGTTGCGTAGCTTGGGCCAGTAGTATCGGTCTCGGACTTGCTGCAATGTCTCCTTCATGCCGGGATGTCCGGCCAGCGGGTCCCTGTGATAGAACTGGAGCACGTCATCTCGAGCTGCTTCCGGTACGTAGAGTCTGGGGCAGTCGGGATCGCGTATGAACCACAGGAGGCCATTGCGCATCTCCCAGTCTGGTCCGCTGGGTAGATGTTCGGTGTCGTCTTGCGCTTGGCGGATCACGTCCTCTAGGGTGCCGCAGTCCACGTTTGCGAGCACTACGTCGTCTTCCAAGGATTGGCTTACGGGAGGAGCGAGGGCGTCGTAGTCGTTCTCGGAGTCGACGAATACCCCATCCCCCGGGAAGCGCGAGAGTGCGTCTGGCAACTCGTTTTCCTTGCCTGGTACGTGCTCGATCCTGAAACTGAAGCGTCGGAGGAACATGGCCCACCGTGTTAATTTACCTCTCTCGTCCTTGACTTTGTCTAGCCAGGTGAGGGCTTTGTTGTCGGTTCGAAGCGTGAAGCAGTTGTCCTCGAGGAGATGTTTGTACTTCTTAAGGGCCCACACGACGGCGAGGCATTCCTTCTCGTTGGAGTGGTAAGCTTTTTCCGTCGGTGTGAACTTCGCGGAAGCGTACGAGATCACCTCTCGTTGGCCATCTGCACCTTGGTGATACAGGACAGCTCCCATGCCGACGTCGCAGGCGTCGGTCTGCAAGTAGAGGACCTCTCCCGCCCGGGGACGATGGAGCTTCAGGGGGTTCTTGAACTCCTCCCTTAACCGGTCCATGGCGTGCTGAGCGGCTTCCGTCCATCTCCAGGATTTGTTTTTCTTCAATAACTCCGTCATTGGGGCGGCGATGGTGGCGAAGCCTGGAATGTACTCGCGCAGCCATCCGCATATCCCCAGAAACTTCTGGAGCTCCTTCTTGTTTCGTGGCGCATGAGATTCCAGCACCGCTCGGACGTGTTCGGTCTTTGCCTCGTTGTGCTTGTCGGAGACTACGTGGCCCAGGAAGGACACTTGTGTTTTTCCAAACTCACACTTTGGCAAGGCGCAGACGAGTCCGTATGTCTCGAGTCGTTCGAGAACTAGGGCGACGTGCGTGAGGTGTTCCTCATACGTGTTGGAGTACACGACGACGTCATCCTGAAAGTTGAGACAAAACTTTCCCACATACCCCAGCAGAACCTCCTTACCGATGAGTTGGTTGCACGTGCGTCCGGAGTTCTTGAGTCCGAAGGCGGCGACGTTGAACACGTATTGGCCTCCATCCGGTGTGCAGAAAGCGGTGTATTGCCGTGATTCCTCGGTGAGTGGTATCTGCCAGTAGCACTTTCGTAGGTCGATGACCGTATAGTATTTGGCTCCGCCAATTTCCTTGAGCACCTCGTGTATCACCGGGTTTGGCTGGGCCGCGTCTTCGGTGATGCTGTTGATGCCCCTGAAGTCCACGCAGAATCGAAACGTCCCGTCATGTTTCGGTACCAAGACGATGGGCGAAGAGTACGGGGATGACCTTGCGCTGATGACTCCGTCGGCGAGCATCTGCTTGACGAGCTCGCTGATGGCTCGCTTCTTCTCGGCGGAGTACCTATACGGAGGGATTTTAAAAGGCTTGTGGTTCGTCACCTTGATGTCGTGCATGATGAAGGGCGTCCTTGCCAGGGGTCCTGATTCGTCGAAAACCTTCCAGTGGCGTAGGATGATGGCCTTGAACGCATCGACGTATTCCGCTGGAAAACCGTGGTCCACCTGCTCCCACAGTTGCTGATGCTGCTGGCTGGATAGTTCTCGGGGGACCCTCCCCAAGAATATCCGTGTGCGTCGTTCGGTGCCGACGTATATGCAGTCTAAGCTATGGTCGTGGAGAACTTTGTTTTCCTTGAGCCACCTGCGCCCGAGGATGGCCCGTGCGCGCAGGTGCTTGGCGACGAGGAACGTGGCTTGACCCTGGAAGTCTGCTACGTGAATAGGCAGCGAGCACGTTCCTTGCAGGTCCATTTCCACATCGTCTTGAGCGAGCTTGGCGCTCCTGGGTTCTGAGAATGGTCGTATTTCTCCCGCCGAGACAATTTTACTCGAGATAAAGTTGTCCGATGCGGCGGAATCAAGAAGAGCATTGACGAGGTGTCCGCCGATGTTGACCTTGAGGGATGCCACCAGGAGGCCGGTCGCGTCGGCCGTTGCGACGCTTACTGCTGGGCTGCTGTTCCCGGAGCGGGAGTGCCCGCGCTGCTCGTCGCCCCGGGTCCGTTTTCCGGACGCGTTCGGCGACTCGGACAGTCGCGGTGCCAGTGGAAACCTGGGCAAAAATCACATTTGGGTATTTTTTCACCATTTACCTCTCGGAATTCCCGCACGGCGCGCTTGGGCACGAACGGGGTATTCGGCTTGGTGTTGCCGCTTAGAGTTGGTTTCCTAGCAGACTGCTCCGTTGCTTCGTCCAACTCCAGCTCGGTGGCTCTAGAGAGGAGCTCGCCGACGGTGGTTGGCGGGTTCCCCCGAAGGTGCTTACGGAGGGATCCTCGCATCGCCTCCATGAGCAGGGCGACCATCTCCTCTTCTGTTGCCGTTGGTAGCAGGCGCCGGGCGAGAAGATGACGTTTCTCGATGAAGACGCCCACTTCCTCTCGTTCCCCCTGCGGCTGGCCGTACAGCTTAACCTTCAGCTTCAGTTTGAGTTGGGTGGAATCGAACCGGGCCAGCAGGAGTTCCTTGAACTTCGCCCAGTCCGTGATGACGTCCTTGTAGCAGGTCCACCATTTTGATGCGTCCCCCTTCAAGGCGCGCTCCGCAATTTGTACGCGGAAGGCCTCATCAGTTCCGAGTTTACAGAAATGCTCTTCGCATTTCTGCAAGAATCGGTGAGGATCTTCGTGCTCCGCCCCAGAATAGTCGGGCGGAGTAAGAGGGGTTCCGGCCAATTGGCGGAACATGTCACGCATACCTTCCATGCTCGAGCGTACGATGTCAGCAGGATCCGCTGCTTGTTGGATGACTGCTGGTTGGGGCGCTGCTGCGCCCGGGTTTGCGGGTTGCTCCGAAGCAGGGTGCTCCGCAGGTTCGATTTCGTCGCGCTGCTCGGCGACGAGGTCGCCGGGGTTGACTGCTTTGCTGACTGGTGCTGGTACGGCAGCTGGCTCCGCGACGTCGGACGCTGGAGCTACTGCGTTGGTTGGTTCTTGTATGACGAGGAGTTCCTCGCGATTGTGTGCGTCGACGGCAAGCTGAAGATTGGCTTCGACAACTTCTAGCTGTGCGACGTCCACCGGCTGGCGGAGAGCGGCTTGGATCTCTGCGCTGGCACCGTGCTGCTGAGCTTCAAGGGATGCGGCACCTTGAATTTCAGGCAAGTCGTCCGGTACTGGAGCGATCAAGGGTCTTCCGAGTGAGTGGTGGCGCAGCTGTCGTGGAGAAGCTGGAGCCTGTGCTGCTTGTGTTGTCCGTCTTGGTTGATGTTGAGCGCCACTGGGTGTTTCAGTACTCCCAGAAGTACTTGGTGCTGCCTGCCTGGTGCGGCGTGACGCAGGCGGCGTTTTGGGCACGTGGCTCATTAGGTCGTGGATTCTCGCACCTTCCGATGCCGATCGAGGAATTGATCAAAACCTCGTGGCCCCACGTTGGGCGCCAAATTGACAGTACCCGACTTGTGCAGTGAATGAATGTCGTTCGTGTGAGACACTATTCACGTGCACCTGCCAATGACAACGGGACCGTGTGGTTCGTTGCCTAGAAATTGATCGTGCTTAGGTCGTGAAGCGACGATGGAACGGAGTTAGCAAGGCAAAAATGATTTTACTGTCGGCGCGGAGTGCCTTTGGATGTCTTAGGTTGACTCGAGGGCCCAGTGGCCGAACGGCTAGACGGAGCAGCCATCAAGGCTCCAAGACGCGCGAGCTTGCGAGCTTCGCACATACCGCACGGGTTTTCACTATACTGAGCTTTGGAAACACCAGAAGGGGCGTCCCGTTCCATTGTTGGCACCTCGGATTGGCACTCCGTGATATAATGCGGCACTCGGTTCCGAAAGAGTATATAGTCACTATAACCGGGTAGAAGGTTCTGTGTGAGCGGGAGCGGGCACCGGTATACGAATTAGACGCACTGTTTTAAATTCGAATTGTGCCGCAGCTGCCGATGCGCGGAACACCACAAACACACACACATATTCGTCCATGCTGGGTTACACTGATTAAGAGCGCACTGAGTGGATCGCGGCCATCGCGGTGGCCGGATGACGTAGGGCCGTAGGTCGTCGGGTCGAAGGGCCGACGGGCCTGGTGGCGCGGCTTTTGGTAAGCGATTTTACGTGAACGAATGACCGTGGAGGCCTAGCCTTCGTGATAGCTTGAGCAAAACTGAGCATGCTGAGCCAGGAGGGCTCGGCTTTATATAGGCGCGGGTCGGCAATATCTGCAGATCTGAAGATACGTGGATCTGTGGATCTGCAGATCTGATGATTCGTGGATCCGCGGATCGGTGGATCTGCGGATCTGAGGATCGGTGGATCTGCGGATCTGTGGATCTGCGGATCTGCGGATCTGTGGATGTACCGGATTTTATGAGTTTATAATCCCTTTTGAATTTATGACGTTGTTTTTGAAATCGTTTTCTCATGCATACATTCGGCCTAAGGTTGAATCAAGACGCAAGTATTTATTAAAAATATGAGTGCGATGCGCACGTCAAATCCTCCATTCTATTTCCTCCTGATGTACATACGCTGCCGGGAGATTCCCACTTGAGCTGCAGGGCCCCTGTATCCTTCATACATTTTCACACATGTCCACGCACGGCCCAGCTTACGGTGCTCTATAACGCCCTAATCATCATGAGACTGACGCTAAACATGCGCTGCATTGCTCATGTAAAAGATGAATACTTCTCGAGTTTTCCTTTCAATTGTTACTCAACAACCGCCGCATCCACGTAATCGCTTAGCATCTCTGAATTTGTCTAATATCGAATCCCAATAATATATGTTCTATATAAGCTTTTTGAGTTGGATGTCAGAGTCTGATTGAATGTCCACTTGTGATAGAACTAATACGATCATCCTCTTCACTACTGCTCATTCAACTTATTCCGAGCGCGATATTCCGAAATCTTCACCGAGAATAGATCAGCTCATCGGTGACGTCATACAAGAATTCTTACCAATTCGTTCATCCTCTGTAGACATTATGTGGAGACAATAATGGATCATTTCAGTTATAATACAGATGCATAGAGTTGTGGTGTCGGGAAGTACAAAACTCTATACATTAAGTGAAAACCATACTCTCACCTGTTTATGGACATGGGATCTAGTTTTGTTTAGCGTACTTTTCCTCACTTCCTGGTACAATATCATATTCTCTGAACTTCCATCTTAGAATTTTAGGATACGAGAACTCTATTCCATCCATCTCTCCGTTAGAGAAAGTATATGGTGGTACCATATTGACAGGAAGTGCGATTTTCATCTTTTCTCATAGACTCCCGAATCATCCAGTATTGATACGTGTGTTGTATATTTCGATTAGATTTGAATTTTGAGTGTGAAATGTGTTGAATTGTGATCTCATTCTGTCAATTTAGAGAAGTTCCGAATCAACAGCACTGAGGCATTTGATTGTGTGGAGCACTTTTTCCAATGCGTCAAAATGTTACCCGGTGATAATACACATTAGTCATCCTCATTGGCCATTCCTTTCTTCACTTCCTGAATCAATACATCTCCTCCTAAACTATCATACGCCATGATATCCTAATGCACATGCAATTCTGCGCTCCATTTTCCCTCCGTAGCCGAAGTTGTAGTGGTGAATGAAATTTTGGAGAGCGACAACTTAACCACTAGCCCATCAGGAATTCCAGATGATAGTATTGATCGAAGTAGGACTGAGTTGACAAATAATGGTTCTGCAGCAAGTCAAACTTCTCAAGTCACCGCACCGAATGGAACCATAATATTTAGGAAAAACAGCAACTGCTGTGAATTTTTGAAAGGAGGTCTTATACCCATTTCACATATTGCACATGCCTCTTATTCCCCTGTTTTCTCTTGATATTATAATACGCGTTTGTTTCCAGAATATGAGAACAATGAGCTTTTTATATTATTATATAGCACCAAAGAGGGTAAAGCAATACTCAGAAGATATAAAAAAGACGGTTATTTCGACGAGGGAGGTTTGAAGAAAATCATTATCGAACATTACTTAGACCCTGATTTATACTTTGAGTAAGTTATCCCGCATCTCTTTTTCTCTAACACTAGATTCATTTTTTCCATCTCTTTCAATCTCTTCAACATCCTAACGTCATGAATATTCCCACACAAAACATTCTCGACGCATTCACCATACATTTTCGACTAGCAAGACGCATGATGTAGATAGAAGAAAGTGTAATAATTTGCCTGCATAAATTGATTTAGTCATGATGCATGATACTTTTCCTCTCTTTTTGAATCAGTTTCACGTCTAGTTTCGGTACTGGTATGATAATGAAACATCCTTCTCAAAGTTATCCATTTGTTTTCATACACTTTGCAGGATAACGAGAGACGTTTTTTTGAGGATTAAATCTCAGTTCCTTGTACTGTTCCCGTATCAAAAACAAAGGGTTGTGTTCGAGGTGGCATATACGAACTTAGAGGGACAACACGTGGGACCCAGAGGATATATTTACTTTTTCTATGTCAGGCGCAGAAGGTATTATTATCTCTGTAGTTTTGATATTGGTGACGAGTCGGAATTAGAAGAAGAAACTCGAACCGTTGTTGATACTCATACTCAGAGCTCTGAAACAGGTATTATCTACACCTAGTCTGTACGGTGTCTGGGAGGGAGGACTCTAACTGAAGTTACTGTCCATACATTCATGGGAGACTCTGAACTTTGAATAAAATTTCCAGATGAATCCCAGGCACTCGCGAGGATAACTAGTCCATATCATGCTGAGAAGTATGCAGAGAATGACGTCATCTTAGACTGGGCACTTGCTTATTTCAAGCAGATGGGCTTACTCACACCCCATAAGAAAAAAAAGCCGGTGACGCTACAAAAGTACTTCAATACTTTTCCATGTTTCATAGAGTCATTGGTACTCATTTTGGTAAGAATTCCTCGACATATAAAACATGCTCATTAAAGGTCCAAGTCTCTAATTGTTTCCTATTCCCAGTTGAAGAATGACTTAAAACAAATATTGACAGTTTGATTGTGGCGTAAAAAATTGACAAATCATTGAATTATAACGATTTTCTCTCGACATCTTGGCCAGAATTGTCCACAAGCATTGTAAAACACTGTGGAACATCAAAATGTGTGGAAATTCGCCAGTTCTTGTTGAAGAATAAAAATCTACTGAATCGTGGTAAGCACTGGAATTCAAGGATATTGGGTCATTATAACAATTCTAGTATCAACGGCAATTCTTTTCCAGGTTATGATGGCATACTCGCTCTGTTCTTGATATCTTTCAGTCCAAAAGTTTTGAAAAAATGAAAAAAAATCGGAAATGAAAAACCTGAATGTTTGAAAAAACAAAAGATCTCTGATTGTTTCATACTTCATGTAGAGGTGAGTTAAACTGATTCTCTCCCTCGTAAACACGTCATACGATCCTACATAGCTCTTTGATGAAATATGTTGTTGTCGATCTAACTTGCTACCTATTACAACTGTCATATTTTTCGATTGCAGGGTTCTAGAAAAAAGCAAACAATCAGAGAGTCCCATGAACAGTGGCTCAAAAGTTACAACCAGCAAGTCCACCCCACTTGATTTGCTGTGGTCAGCTGCCTAATGTGGAATTCTTCCTCATAGTGAATGGATTCCAATACTCATTCAATGACCCTATAGAAGCAGTAGAAACTTGCTACAAATGCCTGGTTGCCACAAAGAATTTCCCGGCAGTGACTGAGTTTGCATGGTCTACCATTGACTTATTGGTAAACGGACTGGAGCCTTACAAATCAAACGCTAACGTCGAGGATTTTGTTCAAATGATCCGGAAGAATCCCGGGGATTCTACAATCCAATCAGATTCGAGAAGTTCTGATGAAACCACACCTATGGATCAGAGCTGAATTAGTAACTCTTCTATTTTTTAGTTCTGAATCCAAGATTAGAGATGGAGTATGCGCTCATTTTCAATGTCCTACTCACTTTTTTCTTAAAACTTCCCGCTGATCCCAACCTACCGAGAAATCTCGTTGACTCCGTTGTTTCATTCATTGACGATTTCCTTAAAAAGACTTTTTTGCCTTCACTCAAATCAGATATTTTTGAAATCTTGGCTAGAGAAAATATATCTGCTGGGGCTCGCAAAGACATAGAAAAATGCTTTGAGAAACATAGCGCAATCTGCGATGAAATGAATACCGAATCTAAGCGATTCACTCACTTCAAAAAAGCAGGTCTTCCGAAATCAACAGAATTCATTATAGGTTCACATTTCAAGGAGAAAATTGTAGGGAACGAAATTGTCCTTGCTCCGGAAAGCTTGTATGGAAGATGTATACCATTGAAAAATAGCCTCAAGATGTTCTTAGGAATTCCTGGCATATTCGACAGTATAATGACTCACATAACGAGATTGAACAGTGAAACTCACATAATTTCAAGCATATTGCAAGGAAGTCTTTGGAAATCCAAGTACGCTCCTCTTTGTCTCAATAAAATTGTTCTACCTTTATATGTCTTCTGCAATGAATTAGAATGTGGTAATCCACTTGGAGCTCATGCTGGAGTCAAAAAATTTGTAGCCATGTACGCTATGCTTGCTTGTTTACCACCACATCTTTCAGCTTCGATGAATCGTATCTTATTTTACGGGCTCTTCCGGTCATCCGATAAGAAAAACACAAGTAATAAAGGAGCATACAAAACACTAATCGATGAATTGAACTTTCTGAGCCGTGTCGGTATAAACATTGATGTGAACGGGGTAGTGAAGAACGTCAAATTTGAACTCGTGTTATTCGTGGGAGAAAATCTAGGAGTAAACTCCATTTTCGGATTCAACGAATCATTCATAAGTCATTATTTCTGTCGAATATGCAAATGTTCAAAAGATGAAGCATCAAAATTGTGCATGGAGGACGAAAACAAATTACGAAAACGGCAAAATTATAATGACGACGTGCAACGTAATAACGCTTCCGAAACAGGTATTAAAGAAGAATGTACTCTGCACAATGTAGATGATTTTCACATCACTGGAAATATTTCTGTAGATCTTATGCATGACTTTTTAGAGGGAGTATGCATGTTTGTCATGCACAATCTGATCTATACATTCGTTCATGTCAAAGAGTATTTCACTTTAGAAACCTTGAATGCAAAAGTAGCTGCATTCAATTATGGGCCCAGTGAAGCATTAAACAAACCTCCAACAATAGTACCCGATCGAGTATTGAAACATGATAAACTGAAAATGTCTGCTTCTGAAGCTCTCACTTTCGTTCGTTTTTTTTGAACTGATTATGGGCGAGTTCATTCCAGAAGATGATGCTCATCACAAGTTGTATCGTTGCTTGAGAAAAATTCTGGATATTCTGCTCTCTCCTCGATTCATCAAAGCCGATGCCATCGTTTTGGCAGAGTTTATACGAAAAATGAACTCTCTGTATATCGAATTTTATGGTCGCCTTAAGCCAAAAATGCATTTCCTCATACACTATCCTGCAATTTTATTAAAAAACGGGCCTGCAACTTGTTACTGGACTATGCGATTCGAATCATTCCATCAGCCAATCAAAAATGTGGCAACGTCAACGAGATCGTCGAAGAATTTGTTGCAAACCATCGTAACAAAGATGGCATTACAAATGTTGTACTTCACACATACACTAGATTCCTCTAAGTCCATCAAATTTGGCTCACTACACTTGTTCTTTAACCGTAAGTCGTATTTCGAAAATGAATCGAAGAATAAGTCTTACTTGTGCTATAACGATGTGACTATTGATGGTATTGATTACAATTTTTCTGTATGTATGAGTCATAGGAATATTCACTTCGTTGATTATACTGGCTTTGTATATTTTGCTCATAATGTCACGAGCATTTTGATGGGAATGTCTTGCACACAGGTTAAGAAATATCTATGGAACGGTCGATTCAATGAAATTTGGGTATTTAATCAGTGTTTCGTGGAATATCTCATTCAAATACCCATCCTAAACAAAATACACACAAAATGCCCCCTACCAGGAAGAGAAATGAATTTTTAGAAATTGTATTCTCAGAATTTTCAAACTTCAAATTTGTTGTATCTTAAATTCCTCAAAAAATTTTGTTCAAAACCATGAAAAATGCTCCCAAAGACACTTACAGGTCGATTAATCAAATTCTCTGAGACTAAATATATTTTCTTGTGTCAAAATTTCGAGTTTTCTTATTAAAATGCCTCAGAACCCGGCAAATATCCATTAATTCAAATAATCACAAGGGTACTTTCTTTAGTTCAAAAATTTACATAAAATAGTGAACGAAACATTCCAAAAACCGAGAAAAAACATAAAAAAAGTATACAATGGTGTCTATTTAAAAAAAAGGTTCAGACTTCTGTGAATATTTGTTCATTATTTTGATGTAACTTTTCAGTCTTAATAGAGAAGTATTCTTGTGGTTTTTCAAAATAGTAGATATTATTGAGTTTTGAGGCAATTTAGTGCAAAAATTAGTGTTTTTGGCCCGAAAAAACATAACCAGCCTCACAAAATTCGATTACTTGGTCTGTAAATTTTGTAGGGAATTTTTACTATGATTTTGACCAAAATGTCGTATGGGTTTGGTGATCTGACGAAGCGGACGCGAACCAGAAAATGAGTATTTCGAGAAGTTTCTTTTTCCAAAAACCGACTAGCCCATCGTTTTAAGATGAAAAAAATACATAGAAATACAAATTTCCAGCATCGCGTTATTTTGGAACCAGATCTCAAAATAAGAGGTGTCTCTCCACTCAATGTGAAAATTGGTGGAAAGTTTGATGAAAATCCAATGAAATTCTATTTAGCAAGATTAAACTCGGGTAGTTGTAGTAATTATATATCTATACATGTACGTTTTTCTAAAACTTTTCTTTGGATAGTGAGATGTTCAGGATTTTCATTGTAAAAAAATATATATATATATCATGAAAAGCATGAGATTCATAATCCAATTGTTCAGTGGATTGAAACCCCATGCGCGAAGGGAAGGCATTCATACAGGAGACATTTAATGCCTCGAACGGGTGCGCCTTATTCGCGAATCTCGGGGCAAGATTTGAATGCGAACTTTGCTATCTGGCGCTCCGACTTCGCTGCACGCATTACAAATCGTCGAGAGCGCACCAAGCAACGAATCAAGCAATAGCGCGCGTGCCCGAGTCGCGACGCCTGGCGCACCGACTCTCTCATCCAAGGGATATCGCGAGCTTAACCGCATCGGGCGCTCGGACCTTCTTTCAGTGTAGAGCTGCGCTGTTGAAATCGCGTTCTAGATCTTGAAGCTATCAAATTTGGAGCTATCTATAAAGATGTAACAGGAGCTTACGAAACTCTCGCCTTTTATCAAATTTCTTGACACCAAGTTGATGAGTCTATAAGTATATGTCTGGTTCATGATAAAGGATCAAGGTTCACTACAAGTCTGAGAAAAATAGTAGAAGATTGATGATCAGGTACTGTGATACATGTAAGATATGACAAATGTTACAACAGAATTGGAATGGCCGCAAGATGCTTAAATATAATGGAAGACACAAGGGTTATGAGCTTAGCCATGCGACATCATATTAGAAACTGAACTAATAAGCAAATATCTTGACATTTTTATAGTTTGATGAAGTGTGTCGTTCTATACAGCAAAAAATATTGACTATAAATGACAGATCACTGACAGCAGTTCATGTGAGTATACTTTTGCTAGTCACTCACCCATCAAACAAGCATATCTTGTGCGATTCTTAAACGCAGGGCACAAAATAATATACAGTTCGCTGGAACCATCAACCAACCAAACTATCATTAGAATAGGCTTCATCCATCTCAGTTGGAATCACTGATTGAAAACAATTGAAGCTTCTATTTTCAGCTATGTTTCACCTACCACTTCACAAAAAGTACAATTGATGTGCAACACTGCGTTAGAGAAAATTATTCATCATGAACAGCAGAAGGATATGAGTACATCCGACAACTCAAATATGAGGACAGAATTTCAATTGCTGCTAGAAACTGAGGCACAGTGTAAGCCACACTCCTTTACAAGGATCTCACTCAACTGTCACAATCACAAAAATTCAATGACTTTAACCACACGAGTGACACTGGTTGCAGACATTTTTCATCACGAATAGCGGAAAAACTGTAATGATTACCTATGAAGGCTGAATCGGCATCAACTGAACAGCAAGATCAAAACAAACATGTTGTAACGAGGTGATATGTGGATAAAGTAGATAACTGACAAATATGGTATAAGACCCGCACCCGATTCAAATCACCGTATATAAATGGTCACTATAGCCGACGCCCACGCCACTGCCGCATCGACGAGCAAAGCGGCCCGCCATCAGAGCTACACTGGCCTTCGGCTAGATCACATCTTTTTGTCAAAGCGCTTCACGCTCCATCTATTCCTCGAGTCTTGATCATTCTGAACAATATAGCTCAAATAGTTTATTCATGACTCTGTGTATACGTCATTCACCCTCCTCCCTACTCGCGTCGGCGAACCAAAAGGTAAATTCAAACATAAAATCATTGTTTAAAAGTGGATCATTCGAGCTAAACTCATCCTTATTCATTCTTCAATTCAAATATCGAATACGTACTATTTCCCTAGATTTAGTACGTAACAAAGTGGCGATCCTGCCAGCGCGAGTACAGGGAAGTGTGAGTGAAAAATAATTAGAAAATAAGTGCAAATAAAGAAAAAGAAGGAAGGACGCGCCAAACCTAGCCGCCCCCGCAAACTCGGAGCGAAGCCAAGCCGGACCGAAAGAGACGCCGAGACGCGCCGCTATACTGCAACGGGCCCAAAAATCCGCATCATCAATCAACATCGCAATGCGTAAGCCCAGCCCTTATTAATAGTGACCTCGGGAATTCCTCGCGCCCGTTATTCGATAAACTTTGAATGCGAATAATGTGTAAATGCAGAAATAGTGATGTGATTATGTTGAGTGTGTGTTGTAGAATAGACATATTGGAGAAAAGAGTGAAAAGTCGGCCATTTTTCGCGGGACGCAAATGCATCCTTTCTCTTTTTCGGCGTCACCCCCGCCCCCGCACCATACATATACTATAAACAGCAAGTAAACGTGAAAAACAACATGAGTCATTGCATTAGAAGGCTCAAACACTTAGTCTTTTCAGCACGAAGAGAAAATTCCAAAGTTTTCCTTTCGGAGAAAACTTCTAAACTTGAAATTATCACAAATAGAATATTTTCTGAATTCCTCTCTAATATTGGTACTTACCTTACTAACTTCAATCAATTTTTGAGATTTCAATATTATTCAAGAGTTGAGCTAACAAATAAAATATTTTCAATTTGTTGAGGAAAATATTGAAGTTTTAATAGACATTTTATCAAAGCTTGAATATAATCTTGGATACTATACGGAAGGACAATATTATATTATTGATGAGAACTGGCATTTGGGAGCAAATCCTGGATAGAAAATTTTTCTCATTATTAATAAGATTGGAATGAATAGTATACGGCTTCATGAATATAACATGACTAGTACTAGGAAATGTAGATCGCTATTCTAATACTTATTAGCTATCTGAACACCTTACCTATTTACTGCTATTCATCTCTAAGTATTACTCGTCTAACTACTTTTGACCTTTCGGATCAGCGTGTGGAGAAGATGGGCATGCTACGTAGCCCCCCATCAACCCCAAACATTGATTCAACCACTTTATAACTATCTGATCAATACTCTATGAACTTGATTAATGATCAAATATCTCAATTCTCATCTCACGTACTACAATGAATTCTTCATTTTGCCACTCGAATAGTAACTGAACTTATAAATATGAGGTGTTTGGACTTGAATTATTGGAAAATACTATGCATGGAAAGAAACTCATTGGGGAATGGATCACTCGTACAATTTGGAATGAAAAGTATGGGCATGAAATATGATGTTGTGACATTAGTAGAAAATTTGATAATGTTTGAAAGGATGATGGAATGAATGAAAGCCCGTTCTTCAGCATGCCACAGTGCCTAATGCGGGACACCTCCATGAGTCAAGGTGAGGGCTTTGACATATACAGTTTGACAAGACAAAAATGAAAATGATGATGAAATTTCGCTCCTTAGCATGCCACAGTGCCAAATGTGGGAAACCTTCATGAGTCAAGGTGAGAACTAATGATGAAATTATAACATGATACTGATTTGAGTTCGCTCCTTAGCATGCCATAGTGCCAAATGCGGGAAACTTTCATGAGTCAAGGTCAGAACGAAATAATCAAAAAATATGAAATGATGAATTGGTAACTGATTTGAGTTCGCTCCTTAGCATGCCACAGTGCCAAATGCGGGAAACCTTCATGAGCCAAGATCAGAACAAAATAATCAGGGAATAATGAAATGATGAAATGAGATGATATGATAACAGGCCTGGGACAGATTGGACTGGAATGAAAGGAATGATAAGACAAACATGAAATGATGGATAAAAATACGATGGCTATTATCCTGACTTGATAATATGATGAATTTGGTTAATGATGTGGTGACAGAACAGTCGGCTTTAAATATGACTTCTTGTGATATGAACAAACTTCTACATAGAAAGTAGTGGAATGAACTGGTAATCGCCAGTAGAACATATCATCAACATTGTTCTTGACTACTATTTCATATAGGAGCAATGTAGTAAAGAGACGCTGACAACTTGGATGAAATAATATACTTGAATAGGGTAAAGCCGAGAAAGTAGTATACCTCTGAAACTTATCTGAAAATGCAATGACTCACATGCCAGCACATCACTTCCAGCAAAACCACACAAAAACACTATTCAATTCTTCCCTGGCTAGAAGAAAAGAGTCTTAAAAAGAGTCTTTGAAAAGACTCTTTTCAAGAGTCTTTCATATGTTTCATTATAGAGAGTCACTCAAAGAGTCTTATGACAATATCTAGTTTTCTCAAAATTTTTGTCCAAGTCGCAACTAAAAAAACCATTTGTATGGACAAAAAGTTCATTAATAAGGATCGGCCAAAAAAAAATTAAAAAAACATCATGGGGCAGTTTTCTCGTATTCGGAAATTCCGGCGGAGACCGGGGCACGAACCCAAGACCTTTGGATCAAGAGTGGGGCATCTTACCTCGTGGCCAGCGAGGGAGATTGGACGGCCAGTCGTAAAAGGCTTACTTAAAGTGTGGGCCACTATAGCTATACTTGAAGTGTCAACTAGCTGGCGAGTATGTATTAGGTATATATATATATACAGTAAGCGTTTCCTCGTAGCTCATATATACACTCATACACTAATCATATATGATAACAACGGTCAGAAGATTGTCGCTCCTCGCATACTACACTCAGAGAAATAAAAGGCATGCCGTGCCTCGCCAGCTAAGCGATTCATGACAAACTCCTCGAGCAATCGAGAGCAATTCGTACACTGGAACAATTCATATCGCTACTGCGACATGACTGGATGAAATGATCTGAAATTTTGCACACACATAGTTAAAGAGTACTGCTTCCATGTAAAGAAAGATTTGCAATGAAAAACATATCTAAAAAAATTAGGAAAATCATACTATTCTTCGACGTTTCCACGGGTCTCGATGCCGTGATGCTCACCGCACGTATGATTTTCGACATGCGAGGAAGTTTTTCAGTTTTCAACTACAGCAAAAGTCAAAGCGAGAAAGTTGTGCGGGAGGGTCTAAATTATATTAATTCTCAAGATTCAGATCGAATGATGTATTAGGAAAAAAGTTAGAGTACTTTTTGTATGTGAATATATTTGCGGCTTCGCTGGCGGCTAACGAGCAGACGACGCTCCGCCTCGTCAAACAATAATCTCAATGAATCTCTTATAACTTTTTTCCTATTGCATCTTTCAATCTAAATCTTGGGAATTAATATAATTTAGACCCTTCCGCACAACTTTCTCGCTTTGACTTTGGCTGTAATTGAAAACTGAAAAACTTCCTCGCATGTCGAAAATCATACGTGCGGTGAGCATCACGGCATCGAGACCCGTGAAAACGTCGAAAAATAGTATGATTTTTCTAATTTTTTAAAATATGTTTTTCGTTGCAAATCTTTCACAACATGGAAGCAGTACTCTCTGACTATGTGTGTGCAAAATTTCAGATCATTTCATCCAGTCATGTCGCAGTGGCGATATGAATTGTTCCAGTGTACGAATTGCTCTCGATTGCTCGAGGAGTTTGTCATGAATCGCTTAGCTGGCGAGGCACGGCTCGCCTTTTATTTCTCTGAGTGTACGGCGAGCGAGTGCAGAGCGTCAGGCGAGTGACATTCTTCTGCTCGCTATTATCATATATGATGAGTGTATATATGAGTGTATATATGAGCTACGAGGAAACGCTTACTCACACATATATATATATATATATATCTAATACATACTCACCAACGAGTTGACACTTCAAGTATAGCTATAGCGGCCCACACTTTAAGTAAACCTTTTACGGCTGGCCATCCAATCTCCCACGCTGGCCACGAGGTAAGATGCTCGACTCTTGATCCAAAGATCTTGGGTTCGAGCCCCGGTCTCCGCCGGAATTTCCGAATACGGGAAAACTGCCCATGATGTTTTTTTTAATTTTTTTTTGGCCGATCCTTATTAATAAAATTTTTGTCCATACAAATGGTTTTTTTAGTTGCGACTTGGACAAGAATTTTGAGAAAACTAGATACTGTCATAAGACTCTTTAAGTGACTCTCTATAATGAAACATATGAAAGACTCTTGAAAAGAGTCTTTTCAAAGACTCTTTCCAAGACTCCTCTCCTTAGCCAGGGTTGAACTGATCAGAGATTTGACCCTTTAGCGGAACTCAACATTTATTCACTTATTTAGGTATTGAATACTAGAACACCTTGATAGTTGATTAATTTTTCACCATCATGATCACTACATTGATACTTGAGGACTGCTAATTTGTTGATATAGAATCAGAAACAAAAATCACTCGACTATCCGAGAACTGGTTTTCCTACAACACAAGATAATAAGTCTAAAATTTTAAAGGATGAATAAATGCCTTGGTAATTGCATGATATTCTTGAAATGCACATACAATGAATAAGCAAACCACTCACAACACACTCTATGGGGTTGAATACATTCAAAATTTCACAATGGAATTTCACAACACAATGGAAAGAGCATAGGATTAGAATCACGAATGTTAGGAATAAATTGTTTTCCAAAGCTGTCATGAACCAATTTTGATACATTAGCTGAAAAAACAGATTCATAATCTCATCTGACATGTGTTTCTTCCACTGTCTGCTTCAGCTTCAGCCTGTACTATACAGGGGCGTTTCATGAATTACGTTATAGTATGTTATACGTAAGGCCACGTTCACAGTGTAGCTCTCACCCGCGAATTTCTCATGCGTTCTAATTAAGCTACTGACAAGGAGCACCCAGGTCTTGTGGGGCACGGATTTGGCTGAAACTCTGGAGATAGTCTCCTTTTACCACCAAAAGGTTAAATCCAGAGCCGCACTTGCAAATGCCCAGCCGTTTTCAAGCTATAGCCCATGACATTAGCATTGCCCATATGAGCCCATGTTCAAAAGAGATAGATATAGATATACTCGTAATGCTAATGTTATGAGCTGCAGATCGGAAACGGTTGGGCATTTGCAAGTGCGGCTGTGGCTTTCATCTTTTGGAGGTAAAAGGAGACTATTCCCAGAGTTTCAGCCAAATTCGTGTTCCGCAACCCCTGGGTGTTCCTCGTGAGTGCATGATTGAATGAGCATTTGATGAATGCGAGTGACTGATATTAATGAATATTTCCTGAATCTTTTTCCAAATCACGTGATGAATTTCAGCCAGAACCAAATGATGATTGGATCAAATATATTCGAATCTCTCTCGAGATTTGCGTTCCGAATATTTGACGGATAGTTTCAGATTGAACAACAATATCATTCCAGCTCGTTTAAGAGGATGGATTCAAAAAAGTTACAGTATAACATTGCCGTAATATACATTGAAAATTTTAAGCATTTCCATGGTATATTCTTGCAAAAATTGTCGGTTTTGCTCTAGAAATTTTGCTTTTTGAAGCACGGATAAAGCATATCTTAGACGGATTCATGCATTTTGAGACACATCTACAGTTGCTCACGACTTTTCGAATGTCAGTATTCCAGCTTAGACGCTTAGAGTCATCTGCTACGATTTTTCTCCTTGCAACATTTTCAATTTATATTCAAAACATATCCAATCACGTCTCGTTTATTCAGATTAGTTTTGGTCAAAAGTTCAAAGCAAGAATGACATGTTTAGATTGTAAGGATGTATGAGTGAGAATTATTTTGCATCAACAATACGGATAAGATTTTGAAGTAATCAAATAATGGTATGAATGATTTGTTGCTGTTTTTTGTTGTATGGGTGGAGTTGTCGCTATTCATTGTCGAATTTGAGATATTATTTGAATTCTAAAAATCAGATTTAATCGAGTATAGCATTTGAAATTGAAATTTTTATCTCAGTTGAAATTATCGTATTCGTTTTATGATGAAACCAGAGAAATAGGTTCATTTGCTTCAAAGATTTTACGATTTGAATGGTATTTTGAACACAAACAATTGAAATTGCGGATAGGAAATCACACCCAATTTTTGGAGCATGGAAATCAAATAGAATGAATTATTGAAGTTGCTGTTTTAGATCTGTGTGATTAAAGTTGTCGTTTTCATCGTCGAAATTAGAATGTCGGTAAAATTCTGAAGTATTTAGGGAATCATGAGCCAATTAGAGTATACCAGTTGGAATTGAAAATTTACATCTAATAGGCAGCAGTTCTTTCATCTTTCAAATCAAAGTAAATAGTTGAATCGTCCCTGAACTCAGAGATTTTGAGCATCGAATAGTACCTTGAACATGATTTTTGAATCACGAGTAGAAAAATCACGTCCGCATTTATTACGATAAAAGAGAAATAGATAACCTGCATTCTCAGCGTTTGATGAAACTGACGTTGCCACGTAGATTTATCGGAACAGTTTTCAGTTCGAGTAAAATTACAGGAGGTTAAATGACAAGATTTCATTTTCAGTAACGATACAGATCGACAAAATTATAATTCTTCAAACTAGAATGATTGCTGATCAGGATCTCGTACTTATTGAATATAGTGATTTTGCTCGTCCATTATCTTTTTCTGGAAATCATCGTTTCAAATTGGTTTTCCGTTTGCTGTAATGTCTCGATCTAGTACATTTCTCAAAAATGAGTGAGATACAAAACTGCTCCCGTCAAAATTGGAGATAGAATTATTGTGCGAGATAGAATGAATCGATATATATTCAACGAAAATTCTGTATGATTTAGAGAATGAGATTTAGGGTTGTAATGTAATCGAAAATGAGTTAATCTTCATCGAACTTGAACTTGAACAAATGAAAATTCAGATACTTGCAACTACCCATATCTTAGTAATTCTTTCAATTTCATCATTCTACGTAATGAATATTCATAAAATAAACTGAAAAATGCAGTTCCAAACTTCCGAAATTCTGAATTCAATTTTTGTCAAATATCAACACCAAAATTTGAAGCCCTTTGTGAAAATTCGTAAAATGCTCCTGATAATATCATTTTGAAGTTCTGTTTGCCATTCAAAGTTCCTAAGAAAAATCAGACGAATTTCTGCACGTTTCAAAATTATTCAAGTATTTCAAACATTCTCATTTTGTCGAGATTGGAAAACTTCTAACATTATTCAGGCAAAAACGATCATGTTTTGTGAGTGCAATTTAAAGATAGAATGGAAAGAACGTATATGATAGTTGTAATTAATGATATTGTTGCGACGAGATAATAGTAATATATGATATGATTTAAGATCGGTGAAAAATTATGAAACGAAAGAATAATTAGCTCAGCGATCGTTCACATAAGATATATTATAGAATGTTTGCCGAAAAAATTGTGAATAATTTTTTTCATAAGGGTGGAAGTGTAACGAGGTGATATGTGGATAAAGTAGATAACTGACAAATATGGTATAAGACCCGCACCCGATTCAAATCACCGTATATAAATGGTCACTATAGCTGGCAGCGTAATTAGTTAAGAATAATTGAATACAAGCCACCCCTTTTTGAAACCTATGAAGATTTGCCTCTCAAAAATCAATCGACGCTCTCGCTAGCCAAGCAGCCACGAGTGCGAGAGAGACAGCAACAAGGCGCATCGGAAGGGCCCGACGCCCACGCCACTGCCGCATCGACGAGCAAAGCGGCCCGCCATCAGAGTTACACTGGCCTTCGGCTAGATCACATCTTTTTGTCAAAGCGCTTCACGCTTCATCTATTCCTCGAGTCTTGATCATTCTGAACAATATAGCTCAAATAGTTTATTCATGACTCTGTGTATACGTCATTCACCCTTCTCCCTACTCGCGTCGGCGAACCAAAAGGTAAATTCAAACATAAAATCATTGTTTAAAAGTGGATCATTCGAGCTAAACTCATTCTTATTCATTCTTCAATTCAAATATCGAATACGTATCATTTCCCTAGATTTAGTACGTAATAATGTGATTATGCACTTTGATAGAAAATCTCGACTTTACCGACCTTCCCTCCCCTTCACCAAAAATATCCCCCGCATCTGCGACGGTGGCGGTCGTGATACCTACACGCCACCGTAATGATGTGACTCTTCGTACGTTCAAGAGTGATTTCAATGGATGACCGCCATGTCTTTTGAGTCATTCTTGTGCTGGCAATTCCAGTATTTAGTTGTTTGGGTATGAAATCTTGCGTCCAAGACCCCGCCCTTCCCATGTTCTCGGAGAAAAACCTCTCGCTGAGTGAACAACAGTCGTAACTGGAGGTTTAACATCACGTTTCTCCACACGGAAGAACTATCAATCAGACAGGACGATTAGAGCTCGAGTCCCGTTCTTCAACTCGCAGGTAGTTTGCGAAGAGGTCATCGATAAGCCGCAGAGGGCGCGAGTCAGGTACGCTTCGCTGACTCTTCGCTAGTCGAACAGGCCGACTAGTGGAGACGGTTACAGTGACCATGCTATTGGGAAGGGTCCACTGTTCATTGCAAGATGAGATGTAGAAAGTATGAGCAATTGCAAATCATTCCACCCTCACCAATAGCATGGCCGCTCTAACTGTCTTCGCTAGATGGCCTGTTCGACCAGCAAGGAGTTGGCGGAGCGTACCTGACTTGCGCCTTTTGCGGATTATCGATGTCTTTTCTGCGGACTACCTGCAAGTTGGAGATCACGATTCGAGCTCTAGTCGTCCTATCCTACTTACAGTTTTTTCGTGCAGGAATCGAGGATAGACTGGCTAAAAGAGTTAGATTCAAATTGGAGCAGGGCCAAGAATTCTGATCTCAGTTATCTATCCAAATGATCAATTAAATCAAGAACCGAGTATTGATATAATACACCCAGGCCGGCGAGGAACTCGGGCCAACGAGACTTAATCGTATCTTCTTGTTCCAGGTGGAATACATATTGGAATTCGAACCTGGGCTGACTGATTTCAAGATGCAGTTGGGACCACTGGAAGATGCACAATCAAGAGTTTACCTGTTATATGCGTCGTAAGTTGACACATCCATATCACGAATAGCTTGAATTCATGGTTCAGTAATCTCTAGTGGCATGGGTCTATGTCAGCTCAATCCAATTCGGATAACCTGCTCCCGATCTGTGGGGTGTATCAGCAGTAGAAGAGTTCACGGGTTCTGCAACGGGGCGAGGCCGGGTTATTTCAAGCTCCGCCTCCCGAAGCGCCATTGATCAATTTTCCAAGATGGTGGCTCGCGAGATAGCGGTTCTCAAGATGACAACCGATCTCGCAAAATCCGCAAGCGTGAGCTTTCGTTTCTGCATCGAAGCCAATGAGATGGCCCGGGCAAGCCTAGGCCTTCAAGGCAAACAACAGGCTCTTGAGTTTTGCCTGATTTTTACCGCAAAGGCCCCCCCATAGTCCCTTACATCAATATGAAGGTCCGGTTAGGCTTTGTCTAACAAGCTGCCAGTTTCGATGACAAGCTCATTTGCGCATTACGTAGAAGCAGAAAGGAGCCATTATCAAAAGCCTGGTGTATAGGAATCTATTCCATGGACAAAACCAGCCAGAGTCTCAAAAATTACCCCCCAAGAGCCGATCAAGCCCGATAATCCCTTGTAATTTGCATGGACCCCCAGCAAAGCTGAGACAAGTCCCTACAATCACACCCTGGGAGTCTTGAAACTTGGAAACCTTGAGAGACTGCAGAATTCGAATTCCCCCCTTATCGACCGTCAGTAAAATGATGATTAGGTTATTCAAAAACTAAGATGATTAGGTGGCCGGATATCCCCTCTCAGGAGTCGGGAAGTACCTCGGGAACTTCCTCGAGGATGTCCCCGACGCGGAGATGTTGTTCGATCGAGCACTAGAGAGCGACTGAATCTGCTCCGAAAAACTCTTTGTACATATCCAACAGAGGAATAACAGACCCAAACAAGTTTGAGTAGGTCCGCATACGATTCTTGTAACCTTACGTCACGCTTTACTCCCATGATATATATGTGTGTGTGTGTCTTGTATACTACGAAGCTCTATTACATACCCTTATATATCCTGTACTAAAAGCCCGATGTATGTCACAGGCCGCATGCATAGTGCTATATATCGTATGACTCATCTATGGTGGCCGCACCTTGGCATTTTTTTCCCTCGCGGGGTACAAATTCGATCGAAAATGATTTTTGAATGGTTCAACCGTTTGTCTTGGAAGGTGAGGTGAACAAATTCAGGAAATGGAAAATTCGATGCGAATTGGAAAATTTTTTCCAAAAAATGCGAAAAAATACATTTGGGTGGTGGGATCGTGAAGATCGTGGAATTTTGGATATGGGATGAGTCGAGTGGTATTTTTTGGATTATCCAAAATAGATTGTCAAGGATCCAAAAATACCAAAAATTTGAATTTTCCAGTCATGGCGGGTGGATTCTGCCGTAAGTGTCGTGAAGGTTAGTATTCCCTGGGGGATTTGTTTTTGGTCAACCTGTAGGTTTACATTAACTAATTTCTAACCCTCGCGCATTGCAGGTGGATTAATAAGTAGTGTAGTTTTCCAATTAGCGTGTTTTTTGTTGATTCGAAGAACCTTGATTATTCAATAATACATGGGTCTCCGAATTTTCGTCGATTATCGCGGTAAATAATGGCATTGTTGACGCCGTGCCAGTCGACAGGGGTGATTGTACCCCGTTTGTTGTCGGCAATAGCATCGCAGGTTCAGTGCTCCAGATCGTAAATAATCATTCTGCCTTTAAGAACAAGTTAAGTGTGAGTGTTGTGTCACATTATCAAAATCTCCTCAACCAGGTGTGCTCTCACCTCGAGCTCGAGTGTGTCGCGGAATCGGGTGAAACCTACAGCTATCCGTGTTGTCATGCTTCAGAGCGGGCTCCAATCTTTATTTCATCAATTTGCTGCTATGAGGGAGCCTTGTCATAACAACTGAACCAGATGTATCAATTTTACAGCAGAAGCTTATTGCTTTTACTACTGAAACATACTCAGTACCTCGCCACCTGCTTGCTGAGCAACTCCCAGCAGTGCAACAGTTTATCATCTTCTTATTCTCAGATTAGTACTATTTCATGAAGTTTACTAGTAATCACCCTATCTTCTTGCTTTTGAATGTATTTCTTTGTAGTGCTGTTTTCATTTTAGGTTTTCTCATGCCATACAGCGAGTTCAGGTATGGCTGATGATGGTTTGGTTGTGCATCGTGTGTGGGAGCCATCATGCATCTACAATGCTGGAAACCTCCAAGACTTTGTGAGTATTTCTCTTCAAAAACCAAAATGTATCTTATTGCTGTTCTATAACCCTTGTGAAGATTTGCGACTGTTGTCAGGCTCCATTGAGAATTCCTTTCTTTCGAACGTAAACTGATGTAGAGCTAGTGAGTTTCTCAATTGATTTTATTTGAACCAGCCTCTACTCTTGGTTGTTATAATGTGACATTATGGTTTGGATCTCTCAGTTTTAAAATCACCAAGTTCTGTCAATTTTAAGCAAACCTTTGAGAATTCATTGTTCATGTCGTTAGTGAGCAAATGAGAGTCACAATTTTGTCTTCTCTTATGCATCAAGAATGACGTCATTGTCGAATTGTCACATCTTCTCAAGATGTTGTTGATAGTTTCTTATAGTTTCCTTTTTCATATTCACATGTGTTCCAGATATCCAGAGCAGCGCAAACTAGGTTGTGAGCAATTGGGTTGAGACCGTGATTGCTCTAGAGGCCTGGGATACTGATTTTAGTTTTATACCAATGTGTACCGTTGGGCAGTTTATAGCCAGCGAATGTGAAACCCTTGCCAGTGTAGAATCTGAGCCAATGTGGATGCCTGCTCAGGTACAAATGGCTGCAACCAAGGATTTTATTATCATCAATACAAATCTTCCATCCGCATGTTGTGTGAAACCTCTCCAATGCAGGTACGCATACTCTTGGCTTTTTTTATAGGATGTCTTATGGTATATTCTTCATTGTTTTGCCAAGCTAAAACCGTGCATGATTACTTTCTCTTTCAGTTAACCACAAATAGCATTCCAGGATTGTCATATTCAGTTAATCATTGCTTATTATTTTTCTTCGCTGCTCATAGTGCTGGTGCCAGTTACATCTTGTAAACTTTTGATTGCGATGCTGTATCAGTTGATCAATAACTGACTATTCCTGAGCCTAACAACTGGTGCATTCGCTGGTTAATTTCTCCAAACATTAGCAAGTATCAATTCATCTAATGCTTCAACTCGAGGACATGATTTTGAGAGGCACAGTGTAAAGATTATTTCTGTGGTGGAGAACGTGTTGCTCTGAACTGCCAACAATATAATACTGTGAGGCAAAGTTTTATTTTACAAATTATATTGGATTTAGGTTACTTATGAGTCCAACCCATCTCTGCCTCAAAATATTTCTAAGTACTGGGGGATGGATTCGAATTCCTTTTCATTCGATATTGAATCTACAAATCCGAGATGACGAACCGTCCGCGCAGCACTGTTAGCAGGACCGAGGTTCAAGTGCTTGAGCGATCCTCCTCCACACATGGATCCTCATTCAATTTCCTCTATGAACATTGCGCGATCTATGATCATGGAGAGAACTCGAAGGATATCGCCCAAATTCCGAGAAAATGTTAGTTGCGAACCACAGCCATCAGACAATCCGTATAACTGGTCCGAAAGCTGAACAACCAACCCTCGAGCAGTAGTAGACATGATTTTGTAATCGATTTAGATTCCAATATACTCCATTACGTGCGTAAGGACTGGGGAGGGAGGTGGCACGCGAATCCCTCCACTCGACATTCAACATTCAATCTTATTCAGATATGACGAGCGAACCCTGTAGCAGTAGTAGACCGAGGTTCAAGTGCTCGAGTAGTCGAGTAAGTGAGCTCCTGAATTCGTTCACTACCCGGCTAAATCCTTTCATACCCTCCAGTTTTGGGCTCGAATGATTAGTGGCACATCCAATAATCAACATCAATAAGAAATATTGTTCAAAAATTGGGGTAAGGCATAAATAAATGATAAAAACATGCATCTTTCTGTCCTTTTTTTGGTTTTTCCATTGTAAGTCGGAAAATATTGGTTTTTCGAGAAAACTTGTCCAGAGGTAATTTGTAGATCTCTATAGGATCTACAAAATTGGTTCACTTACTTCTTCCCGTAAAATGCATCTTTTTGGAGTTATTCTTGGTCGAAGTTATAATCGATTCTGTTTAAATAAATTCGCTAAAATTGCTTATAACGGGTTCAAATTATTTCCCCTAGGTAATTGAGTCAATTTGGAAAAGAAAAGGTCCCTTGGTATTTTTTCTTTAATTTGATCGTTTTCGAAAAATGAGAAAAAGCAGATTCCGCAACTTCCAAGTCAAAGTGCTGTCATGAAAGCACCGTATTGAGGGTTAGAAGTCGCGAAATTTGCTTTTCTCATTACTCGAAAACGATCAAACTTAGGAAAAAATACCAAGAGACCTTTTCTTTTCAAAATTGACTCAAATACCTAGGAAAAATAATTTGTGCCCGTTATAAACAAATTTTGGCAAATTTATTTAAACAAATTCGACTATAACTTAGATCAAGAATAACTCCAAGAATACGCATTTTACGCGAAAAAAGTGTATGAACAAATTTTGTAGACCGTTTGAAGATCCACAAATTACTTTTGGACAAGTTTTCTCGAAAAACCAATATTTTCCGACTTATAATGGAAAAACCGAAAAAAGGACGGGAAAATGCATGTTTTTATTGTTTATTCATGCCTTGCCCCAATTTTTGAACAATAATTCTTATCAACATTGATTATTGGATGTGCCACCTATCATTCGAGCCCAAATTTGGAGGGTTTGGAAGAGTTTTGCCGGTTGCTCCTAAAAGGAAGCGTCTTATCGGGGCTTACTTACTTGACTAGAGCAATCCCCGTCCGTACCCCGATCGTATCCCAATTTTTTCATGATCATGACGAGAAATCGTATGATATCACTCGGATTCTTGGGAAATTGTGAGTTGGAACACACAGCTGCCGGGAAATCTGTAACTGGTCGGAGAGCCGAATAACCCATCCTCGATCAGTAGTTGACATGATTTCCCAAATTTCCCAGTTGATGCACTGTTATCCATTTCTATTCCAAAGTGCTCTGTTATAAGCATGAGGAATGAAGGATGTCATGCAGGTCCAATTATCCGATCTCCGCTTTCCTTTTTGGGAATGACGAATCGACCCTGCAGCAGTAGTAGACCGAGGTTCAAGTGCTCGAGCGATCCTCGTCTATACCTTGATCCGTATTAAAGTTCCTGGATGATCATGACGAGAAATTGTATAATATCGTTCAAATTATCCTAAAAATGTGAGTTGGAACCCACAGCCACCAGAGAATCGGTAGATGGTTCAAGAGACCTCATCGAACCGTCGAGTAATGCATCCACACGTTGTCCAGTGTCGAAGAAAGGTACCCCGATCGATTCCACAATTGAAAGTTCAATCAAAAAAGTGAGAGATCGAGAAGAAGCTGAGTAACTCGTTCTTTTTGATCAAGAAAAATGTCTTACCAACCTCTCGTATTTGAAAATCTTTAAGTTTCCCACTCAGATAATCCTGGTCATGCGTCCACACGTCCTCCAAAGTCAAATTGAAGATATTCTGATTGGTTCCACCGTTAAAAATTCAATCAGACAGTCTAGAGATCGAAAAGAACGCGAGTAACTCGTTTTTCCAGATCGTGTGCAAGGGAAGACATTGTTAAAGAAGATTTTAACACTGTAAAGTTAAGTAATTTAAAAAAAAAAAAATTACTGATATCAAACTGCACCCTTTACGGGTATCGGTAAATTTATCCTCTCGAGTACAGAACGAAACGAGGGAGATGCGTTCTCGAACGTTCAAATTTGTCTATTCTACACTGAGAATGAAATATTGCCGTCAGAACAATACAATTGTATTGTTACGTGGTATTGCCGTCACACCAATACTTGATTGTCACCACAGCAAAATGATTTTGTTATTGCATGCGAATAACCTAAAAATCTTTCGATTATATTTGTTCCTTTACCGGCACCATTCCGTGCGAAAAAAATTGGTAGCTTTTGTGGCAAAATAGCCGTAATGTGACTGTGAATCCATCAAGTATCAGAGCATTTGAAATATATGGGCCACGATTATTTATTTTTGCAGTAATGCCAGACTGCGCCAAACCGATCTGATGGATTGGGGTGATGACAAAATCGGTATTGCTCTCCTGGCTATATCACTTTTTGATCGTACGGCGAAACGCAAGGCCGTACGACTGAACTTTTTCTCTCAGTGTAGTTCGCTTCATGATTTTCTGAAACTTCATTGCATTTTGGATTTCCCCACCAAATACTAGGTATACTAATTAGCTTATTGATCTAACGGGATAGCTCTAAGCGGGTCAAACACGCACGTCAACATATTTACGTAGGCTCTTCTATAAAACGCAACGTATTACCAAAATCCACATTTTTCCAAAATCGAACTCGTAGATTGAAAAAATAAATCCCGACTCATGTGCATACATTTGGGCTAGAATTCAGTTTTTATATTGAAATAAATACAAGTAAATCATTGCTCTTTTCATGTACTGTTTACAACTCAAAATGTCGGCCAGTGTTATGTGCGCTTTGTGACTCTCCAAAAGCATGGAACCAGAATCACTGAAATGATCGTCGTAATACTTGGTTAGTCACCCAGTGACTCGAACGATGCAAGCACTGTTGCTCGTCATCGATGGGTGCATTTATTGCGTTTCCATATGGGCGGTTACGTTGTGATGCCTTATAGGTCGTGGAGGAGTGTCGGGTCAAGCTGCTTCAGTCTCCAAATGGACCCGGACCGGTCCTGGTGCTCACGCGGACTGATAAGAGGCTGATCGGTGGTATGTTACATCTTGGAGCTTCCTGGCCCTTGACTTGGTGATAGAAGGCGCCAGTAGTGTAACATGAATTGACTAGGTTTACCATTAACAATCAACGAACAACGATCGCAGAAGCTCCACGATTATTCAGCTGAGGAGTAATTTTGAATGCAAATTTCATTCACTCGTGTTCCCAGCACATGCGCATCTTTCTACGTTCCTGGAACTGTTTTTTTGACGTCTGAGCCGATTTTCCAACCCTCGAGCAGTAGTAGACATGATTTGCCAATCTTTTCAGTCGATGCAGTCGATCGATTCCGATTTCGAGGTGCTTTGTTATGGAAATGAGGACTGCAGGATGTCATTCAGGTCCAGTTATCCTATCTTTGCTTTCCTTCCTGGGATGACGAGCCGACCCTGCAGCAGTGGTAGACTGAGGTTTGAGTGCTCGATCAATCCTCGTCCGTAACCCGATCGTATCCCATTTTTTCCACGATCATGCCCTGAAATCGTATGATATCACTCGATCCTTGGGAAATCGTAAGTTGGGACCCACAGCCACCAAAAAATCTGTATCTGGTTCAAGAGCCGTACAACCCAACCCTCCAGCAGTGGTAGGCATAATTTCTCTCATTTTCTAGTTGATGCAGTCTAATCGATGATTAGTACTCGTTGCAGTCAAGGTCACGGTCATTCATAAGAGATTCAATTCCGGACCGTGAACACTAGACACTCGTCATCGCATGAATCCATGCTGAAATTCGGGCTCCGAATCCGACTCCAGCTGCGGTTGATGAATTCATCCAGGATAATGTTTTCTTCACCTGTACTTTGTTCTCAGTTCTACTTCGTGGCAGCAATCAATAGGTGTCAGAGACACCTGAACCCAATTCGCCGCGTCCTTTGCCAATCGATTCTCGCCGGGAGAAATCACTCTACGCAACACTTGCTAAAATATCTGGGGTCATAGCCCCAACGATTGGTTCATCTGGTTTATGCGCCAATCACGACATTCATCTGCCTTTGACACTTCCATCTCCCCGGTGGGATAGGGATAGTCGATATCTCTTCTTGCCTTTGTCTTCTAGGAATTTCCAATACCCTTTTGTGGAAAAGCTCTGAGTCATGAAAGAAATTCCCAACCTTATACTGAGAGCGCTCCATACTCAATTTCCTAACAATTTCCGGCAGCTTTTGGCCCGGATCGCTTCCAGGAATCGACGTATGATTCAATTCAAGGAAACATCGGCTGGCCCCTGTACTTTCTTTTCAAATTCTACTGGAGATGATGGTCGTTAGAAGTAAGCGACATCTCAATCTGTTCCGAATCACCATGTATCTATATGTTCATTCCATGAGCGAATTTTTCAAGTGGCGTTCACCAGGATTTTTGAGGACATATCTTTAACCATTGGTTCATCTGGTATCTGCGCGATTTTCGACGTTCATCCATTGAGAGCTGTTCCACCACCATGCATTTTTGTTTGAATTAGGTAACTCATGAATCTAACCTATTTCTGCCTGCGAATATTTCTAAGTACTGGGGGATGGATGCAGACTCCCTCCCATTTGATAGCAATTCTACTAATTCGCGATGACTAATAGTCTCCGCAGCACTATCAGCATGACCGAGGTCCAAATGCTCGGGAGATCCTTGTCTGGACATGGATCCGCATCCAATATGACGAGATATATGGTGCTGGAGAGGAATCGGAGGATACCGAGGAACTTCTTGAGTAAAAGTGAATATGTACTCCCAGCCACCAGAAAATCTGTAACTGGTTAGAGAGCTGAGCAACGAACACTCGAGCAGTAGTAGACATAGTTTCTGAAATTTCCTAGTTGATGCAGTTTGATCGATGATTAGTACTCGTTGCAGTCAAGGTCACGGTCATTCATAAGAGATTCAATTCCGTACCGTGAACACTAGACACTCGTCATCGCATGAATCCATGCTGAAATTCGGGCTCCGAATCCGACTCCAGCTGCGGTTGATGAATTCATCCAGGATAATGTTTTCTTCACCTGTACTTTGTTCTCAGTTCTACTTCGTGGCAGCAATCAATAGGTGTCAGAGACACCTGAACCCAATTCGCCGCGTCCTTTGCCAATCGATTCTCGCCGGGAGAAATCACTCTACGCAACACTTGCTAAAATATCTGGGGTCATAGCCCCAACGATTGGTTCATCTGGTTTATGCGCCAATCACGACATTCATCTGCCTTTGACACTTCCATCTCCCCGGTGGGATAGGGATAGTCGATATCTCTTCTTGCCTTTGTCTTCTAGGAATTTCCAATACCCTTTTGTGGAAAAGCTCTGAGTCATGAAAGAAATTCCCAACCTTATACTGAGAGCGCTCCATACTCAATTTCCTAACAATTTCCGGCAGCTTTTGGCCCGGATCGCTTCCAGGAATCGACGTATGATTCAATTCAAGGAAACATCGGCTGGCCCCTGTACTTTCTTTTCAAATTCTACTGGAGATGATGGTCGTTAGAAGTAAGCGACATCTCAATCTGTTCCGAATCACCATGTATCTATATGTTCATTCCATGAGCGAATTTTTCAAGTGGCGTTCACCAGGATTTTTGAGGACATATCTTTAACCATTGGTTCATCTGGTATCTGCGCGATTTTCGACGTTCATCCATTGAGAGCTGTTCCACCACCATGCATTTTTGTTTGAATTAGGTAACTCATGAATCTAACCTATTTCTGCCTGCGAATATTTCTAAGTACTGGGGGATGGATGCAGACTCCCTCCCATTTGATAGCAATTCTACTAATTCGCGATGACTAATAGTCTCCGCAGCACTATCAGCATGACCGAGGTCCAAATGCTCGGGAGATCCTTGTCTGGACATGGATCCGCATCCAATATGACGAGATATATGGTGCTGGAGAGGAATCGGAGGATACCGAGGAACTTCTTAAGTAAAAGTGAATATGTACTCCCAGCCACCAGAAAATCTGTAACTGGTTAGAGAGCTGAGCAACGAACACTCGAGCAGTAGTAGACATAGTTTCTGAAATTTCCTAGTTGATGCAGTTTGATCGATGATTAGTACTCGTTGCAGTCAAGGTCATGCTCATTCATAAGAATTTCAATCCCGGACCGTGAACACTAGACACTCGTCATCGCATGAATCCATGCTGAAATTCGGGCTCCGAACCCGACTCCACCTGCGGTTGATGAATTCATCCAGGATAATGTTTTCTTCACCTGTACTTTGTTCTCAGTTCTACTTCGTGGCAGCAATCAATAGGTGTCGAAGGCACCTGAAACCAAATCACCACATCATTCTCCATAAGATTCGCGCCGGGAGGGATCAATCTAGGCAACACTCGCTAGAATATCTGGGGACATAGCCCGAACGATTGGTCCATCTAGTTTATCCACCAATCACGACATTCATCTAGCTTTGGCACTTCTATCTCCCCGATGGGATAGAGATATCGATATCTGTTCTTGCCTTCGTCTTCTAGAAATTTTCAATATCCTTGCTCTTCGCAGCAGAGCTCTGAGTCATGAATGAAAATTCCATTCTCATACCGAGAGCACTCCATACTCATTTTCCTATTAATCTCTGGCAGCTTTTGGCCCGGATTGCTCCCAGGAATCAACGTAAGATTCAATTCAAGGAAACATCGGCTTGCCCCTGTACTTCGTTTTCAAGTTCTACTGGAGATGATGGTCGTTAGAAGTTAGCGACATCTGAATCTGTTTCGCATCATCATGCATTAATATGTTCATCCAATGAGCGAATTTTTCAAGGGGTGTTCACCAGGATTTTTTAGGACATAACTTCAACCATTGGTCCATCTGGTTTCTGCGGGCTATTCGACATTCATCCATTGAGAGCTGTTTCCCCACCATGAATTTCCGTTTGAATTAGGTAACCCATTAATCTAACCTATCTCTGCCTGCGAATATTTCTATGTAATGGGGGATGGATGCAGATTTCCTTCCATTTGATAGCAATTCTACTAATTCGCGATGACTAATCGTCTCCGTAGCACCATCAGCAGGACCGAGGTCCAAGTGCTGGAGGGATCCTTATCTGGACATGGATCCGCATCGAATATGATGAGATATATGATGCTGGAGAGGAATCGGAGGATACCGCTCAAATTCTCAGGTAAAAGTGAGTACGTACTTCCAGACACCAGGAAATCTGTAACTGGTTAGTGAGCTGAACAACGACCACTCGAGCAGTAGTACACATAATTTCTGAAATTTTCTAGTCGATGCAGTCTAATCGATGATTAGTACTCGGTGCAGTCAAGGTTCCGGTCGTTCATGAGAATTTCAATCTCGGACCAAGAGCACGAGACACTCGTCATCGCATGAATCCATGCTGAAATTCGGGCTCCGAATCCGACTCCAGCTGCGGTTGATGAATTCATCCAGGATAATGTTTTCTTCACCTGTACTTTGTTCTCAGTTCTACTTCGTGGCAGCGATCAATAAGTGTCGAAGACACCAGAAACCAAATCACCGCATCATTCGCCACTAGATTCGCGCCGGGAGGGATCAATCTACGCAACACTCGCTAGAATATCTGGGGACATAGCCGTAACGATTGGTTCATCTGGTTTATCCGCCAATCACGACATTCATCTGCCTTTGGCGTTTCCATCTCCCCGATGGGATAGAGATGATCGATATCTGTTCTTGCCTTTGTCTTCTAGAAATTTTCAATATCCTTGCTCTCCGCAGCAGAGCTCTGAGTCATGAATGAAAATTCCAACCTCATACCGAGAGCACTCCATACTCATTTTCCTGTTAATCTCTGGCAGCTTTTGGCCCGGATCGCTCCCAGGAATCGACGTATGATTAAATTCAAGACAAAATCGGCTTGCCCCTGTACTTTGTTTTCAAATTCCACTGGAGCTGACGGTCGTTAGGAGTTAGCGACATCTGGATCTGTTCCACATCATAATGCATCAATATATTCATTCCATGAGCGAATTTTTCAAGGGGTGATCACCAGGATTTTTGAGGACATATCTTTAACCATTGGTCCATCTGGTTTCTGCGGGATATTCGACATTCATCCATTGAGAGCTGTTTCCCTACCATGAATTTTCGTTTGCATTAGGTAACTCATTATTCTAACCTATCTCTGCCTGCGAATATTTCTAGGTAATGGGGGATGGATGCAGATTTCCTTCCATTTGATAGCAATTCTACAAATTCGCGATCACTAATCGTCTCTGTAGCACTATCAGCAGGATGGAGGTCCAAGTGCTGGAGGGATCCTTATCTGGACATGGATCCGCATCGAATATGACGAGATATATGATGCTGGAGAGGAATCGGAGGATACCGCTCAAATTCTCAAGTAAAAGTGAATATGTACTTCCAGCCACCAGAAAATCTGTAACTGGTTAGAGAGCTGAACAACGACCACTCGAGCAGTAGTAGACATAGTTTCTGGAATTTCCTAGTCGTCGCAGTTTGATCGATGATTATTACTCGTTGCAGTCAAGGTCACGGTCATTCATGAGAATTTCAATCCCGGACCGTGAGCACTAGACATTCGTCATCGCATGAATCCATGCTGAAATTCGGGCTCCGAACCCGACTCCACCTGCGGTTGATGAATTTGTCCAGGATAATGTATTCTCCACCTGGACTTTGTTCTCAGTTTTACTTCGTGGCAGCAATCAATAGGTGTCGAAGACACCTGAAACCAAATCGCATCATCATCCTCCACTAGATTCGCGCCGGGAGGGATCAATCTACGCAACATTCGCTAGAATATCTGGGGACATAGCCCTAACGGTTGGTTCATCTGATTATTCGATGAGTATTTTTGGACTTATAGATTTTCTGATGACAAATTCTCGATTTTTATTAAAAAAGCATATCTCAAAAATAATTTGTAATTCTGAGTCCCACTTAAAAAATTTCTAGAGAAGTAATTTTTGATGTTTTTGAGGTGCTAAATCGCTTGGTTGATACGGAATTTTGTTAAAATGTCATTATCATGGTCTTAGAGACAAATGTAGAAGGGGTACACAGAAGCTAGGATAAAATTGGAAGAAATCAAAATTGTGTATCAACCAATCGATTCAGCACCTCAAAAAAATTTCATATTGAAGGACTCATATTTTCCAAAGGAGGAGGAAAATTTATAGATAGTTTTCAAGATATGGGGGGAAAAAATTTTTCAGAAAAAAGTTTCTAATTCGAGGGATAATGGTCGGGCGATGCTCAAATTGTAGCGTTCCCATCTACAGATGACAACGGACATGTTTGCAAGATTTGGAGGGGATTGAAGGAAACAGTGAGGAGTTTTGCTGCGACATAGAAAGGGAAATACATGTACACACACACAGACACGGTCAGAGGGCTCGGAAGATAGGGTGATTGTAATTTTCCAAGGCATTATCAAGGAAAACTGTTACCTACCATCGATAGATCTCGGGAAAACGGAGAGGATAGTCCAATTTTTATGTATGCAAGAGCTTTCTGGGAGGAGAAAAAAATTTTTTACAAAGGAATTCGAGGAAAAATCTACTACCATCAAATGAAAGCTTTCTCTTTTGAGAAAGCAAAACGAGTTACTCGCCTTCTTTTCGATCTGTAAAATTTCTGATTGTATGTTTAATTGTAGAATCAATTAAGATACCTCCATTCCACTTTGGAGGCGTGTGGATGCATTACCAGGATTAGATTTTAAAAGACGAGAGGCTGATAATACATTCTTCTTGATCGGAAAAAAACGAGTTACTCGCGTTCTTTTCGATCTCTAAACTTTCTGATTGAATTTTTAATTGTTGAACTAATCAGGATACCTTCCTTCGATCTTGGAAAACGTGTGGAACCATCACCAGAATTATCTGATTGGAAAACTTTTTCTCGATCGAAATAAACGAGTTTCTCGGCTTCTTTTAAATCTCTAAATTCTTTAATTAAACTTTTGACTGTGGAATCGATCAGGGTACTTTCCTTTGACCTTGGAGAACGTGTGGATGCATTACCAGAATCATGTAATTGGGGAACTTGAAGATTCTCGAATACTCACGTATTCATTTATCAGCCTCTCGGCTGATAAGACATTTTTCTCGATCGAAAAAAACGAGTTCCTCGCCTCCTTTTCGATCTCTAAGTTTTTTGATTAATCTTTCGATTGTGAAATCGATCAGGGTACCTTCATTAGACTTTGAAAGACGTGTGGATGCATTACCAGGACTATCTGAATGGAAAACTTGAAGATTTTCAAATACAAGAGGCTGATAAGACATTCTTCTTGATCGAAAAAACGAGTCACACAGCTACTTCTCGATCTCTAAATTTTTTTATTAAACTTTTGATTGTGGAATCGATCGGGGTACCTTCCCTCGACTATGGAGAACGTGTGAATGCATTACCAGGATCATCTAAATGGAAAACTCAAAGATTTTCAAATACGAGAGGCTGATAAGACATTTTTCTTGATCAAAAAGAACGAGTTACTCAGCTTCTTCTCGATCTCTCACTTTTTTGATTGAACTTTCAATTGTGGAATCGATCGGGGTACCTTGCTTTGACACTGGACAACGTGTGGATGCATTACTCGATGGTTCGATGAGGTCTCTTGGACCATCTACCGATCCCTGGTAGCTGTGGGTTCCAACTCACATTTTCAAGATAATTTGAACGATATTATACAATTTCTCATCATAATCATCCAGGAACTTTAATACGGATCAAGGTATAGACAAGGATCGCTCGAGCACTTGAACCACGTTCTACTACTGCTGCAAGGTCGATTCGTCATTCCCAAAAAGGAAAGCGGAGATCGGATAATTGGACCTGCATGACATCCTTCATTCCTCATGCTCATAACAGAGCACTTCGAAATAGAAATGGATTACAGTGCATCAACTGGAAAATTTGGGAAATCATGTCAACTACTGATCGAGGATGGGTTATTCGGCTCTCCGACCAGTTACAGATTTCCCGGCAGCTGTGTGTTCCAACTCACAATTTCCCAAGAATCCGAGTGATATCATACGATTTCTCGTCATGATCATGGAAAAATTGGGATACGATCGGGGTACGGACGGGGATTGCTCTAGTCAAGTGAGTAAGCCCCGATAAGACGCTTCCTTTTAGGAGCAACCGGCAAAACTCTTCCAAACCCTCCAAATTTGGGCTCAAATGATAGGTGGCGCATCCAACAATCAATGTTGATAAGAATTATTGTTCAAAAATTGGGGCAAGGCATGAATAAACAATAAAAACATGCATTTTCCCGTCCTTTTTTCGGTTTTTCCATTATAAGTCGGAAAATATTGGTTTTTCGAGAAAACTTGTCCAAAAGTAATTTGTGGATCTTCAAACGGTCTACAAAATTTGTTCATACACTTTTTTCCCGTAAAATGCGTATTTTTGGAATTATTCTTGATCTAAGTTATAGTCAAATTTGTTTAAATAAATTTGCCAAAATTGTTTATAACGGGCACAAATTATTTTTCCTAGGTATTTGAGTCAATTTTGAAAAGAAAAGGTCTCTTGGTATTTTTTCCTACGTTTGATCGTTTTCGAGTAATGAGAAAAGCAAATTTCGCGACTTCTAACCCTCAATACGGTGCTTTCATGACAGCACTTTGACTTGGAAGTTGCGAAATCTGCTTTTTCTCATTACTCGAAAACGATCAAATTAAAGAAAAAATACCAAGGGACCTTTTCTTTTCCAAATTGACTCAATTACCTAGGGAAAATAATTTGAACCCGTTATAAGCAATTTTAGCGAATTTATTTAAACAAATTCGATCATAACTTTGATCACGAATAACTCCAAAAAGATGCATTTTACGGGAAGAAGTAAGTGAACCAATTTTGTAGATCGTTTAGAGATCTACAAATTACCTCTGAACAAGTTTTCTCGAAAAACCAATATTTTCCGACTTACAATGGAAAAACCAGAAAAAGGACGGAAAGATGCATGTTTTTATTATTTATTTATGCCTTACCCCAATTTTTGAACAATATTTCTTATTAATGTTGATTATTGGATGTGCCACCAATCATTTGAGCCCAAAACTGGAGGGTATGAAAGGATTTAGCCGGTTAGTGAACGAATTCAGGAGCTTACTTACTCGACTACTCGAGCACTTGAACCTCGGTCTACTACTGCTACAGGGTTCGCTCGTCATATCCGAATAAGATTGAATGTTGGATGTCGAGTGGAGGGATTCGCGTGCCACCTCCCTCCCCAGTCCTTACGCACGTAATGGATTATATTGGAATCTAAATCGATTACAAAATCATGTCTACTACTGCTCGAGGGTTGGTTGTTCAGCTTTCGGACCAGTTATACGGATTGTCTGATGGCTGTGATTCGCAACTAACATTTTCTCGGAATTTGGGCGATATCCTTCGACTCCTCTCCATGATCATAGATCGCGCAATGTTCATAGAGGAAATTGAATGAGGATCCATGTGTGGAGGAGGATTGCTCAAGCACTTGAACCTCGGTCCTGCTAATAGTGCTGCACGGACGGTTCGTCATCTCGGATTTGTAGATTCAATATCGAATGAAAAGGAATTCGAATCCATCCCCCAGTACTTAGAAATATTTTGAGGCAGAGATGGGTTGGAATCATAAGTAACATAAATCCAATATAATTTGTAAAATAAAACTTTGCCTCACAGTATTATATTGTTGGCAGTTCAGAGCAACACGTTCTCCACCACAGAAATAATTTTTACACTGTGCCTCTCAAAATCATGTCCTCGAGTTGAAGCATTAGATGAATTGATACTTGCTAATGTTTGGAGAAATTAATCAGCGAATGCACCAGTTGTTAGGCTCGGGAATAGTCAGTTATTGATCAACTGATACAGCATCGCAAACAAAAGTTTACAAGATGTAACTGGTACCAGCACTATGAGCAGCGAAGAAAAATAATAAGCAATGATTAACTAAATATGACCATCCTGGAATGCTATTTGTGGTTAACTGAAAGAGAAAGTAATCACGCACGGTTTTAGCTTGGCAAAACAATGAAGAATATACCATAAGTTATCCTATAAAAAAAGCCAAGAGTATGCGTACCTGCATTGGAGAGGTTTCACACAACATGCGGATGGAAGATTTGTATTGATGATAATAAAATCCTTGGTTGCAGCCATTTGTACCTGAGCAGGCATCCACATTGGCTCAGATTCCACACTGGCAAGGGTTTCACATTCGCTGGCTATAAACTGCCCAACGGTCCACATTGGTATAAAACTGAAATCAGTATCCCAGGCCTCTAGAGCAACCACGGTCTCAACCCAATTGCTCACAACCTAGTTTGCGCTGCTTTGGATATCTGAAACACATGTGAATATGAAAAATGAAACTATAAGAAACTATCAACAACATCTTGAGAAGATGTGACAATTTGACAATGAGGTCATTCTTGATGCATAAGAGAAGACAAAATTGTGACTCTTATTTGCTCACTAACGACATGAACAATGAATTCTCAAAGGTTTGCACAAAATTGACAGAACTTGGTGATTTTAAAACTGAGAGATCCAAACCATAATGTCACATCATAACAACCAAGAGTAGAGGCTGGTTCAAATAAAATCAATTGAGCAACTCACTAGCTCTACATCAGTTTACTTCGAAAGAAAGGAATTCTCAATGGAGCCTGACAACAGTCGCAAATCTTCACAAGGGTTATAGAACAGCAATAAGATACATTTTGGTTTTTGAAGAGAAATACTCACAAAGTCTTGGAGGTTTCCAGCATTGTAGATGCATGATGGCTCCCACACACAATGCACAACCAAACCATCATCAGCCATACCTGAACTCGCTGTACGGCATGAGAAAACCTAAAATGAAAACAGCACTACAAAGGAATACATTCAAAAGCAAGAAGATAGGGTGATTACTAGTAAACTTTATGAAATAGTACTAATCTGAGAATTAGAAGATGATAAACTGTTGCACTGCTGGGAGTTGCTCAGCAAGCAGGTGGCGAGATGCTGAGTATGTTTCAGTAGTAAAAGCAATAAGCTTCTGCTGTAAAATTGATACATCTGGTTCAGTTGCTATGACAAGGCTCCCTCATAGCAGCAAATTGATGAAATAAAGATTGGAGCCCGCTATGAAGCATGACAACACGGATAGCTGTAGGTTTCACCCGATTCCGCGACACACTCGAGCTCGAAGTGAGAGCACACCTGGTTGAGGAGATTTTGATAATGTGACACAACACTCACACTTAACTTGTTCTTGAAGGCAAAATGATTATTTACGATCTGGAGCACTGAACCTGCGATGCTATTGCCGACAACAAACGGGGTACAATCACCCCTGTCGACTGGCACGGCGTCAACAATGCCATTATTTACCGCGATAATCGACGAAAATTCGGAGACCCATGTATTATTGAATAATCAAGGTTCTTCGAATCAACAAAAAACACGCTAATTGGAAAACTACACTACTTATTAATCCACCTGCAATGCGCGAGGGTTAGAAATTAGTAAATGTAAACATACAGGTTGACCAAAAACAAATCCCCAGGGAATACTAACCTTCACGACACTTACGGCAGAATCCACCCACCATGACTGGGAAATTCAAATTTTTGGTATTACTGGATCCTTGACAATCGATTTTGGATAATCCAAAAAATACCACTCGACTCATCTTATATCCAAAATTCCACGATCTTCACGATCCCACCACCCAAATGTATTTTTTCGCATTTTTTGGAAAAAAATTTTCCAATTCGCATCGAATTTTCCATTTCCTGAATTTGTTCACCTCACCTTCCAAGACAAATGGTTGAACCATTCAAAAATCATTTTCGATCGAATTTGTACCCCGCGAGGAAAAAAAATGCCAAGGTGCGTCCACCATAGATGGGTCATACGATATATATATATATATATATATATACAGGCGTCCCTCGTTCAACGCGGGGGTTATGTTCCGGCAGGTTACCGCGTTGAGCAAAACCGCGTTGAACAAAGCATTGCTCTTATGGAGAAGTAGAGGATGCGTACCAAGACTCATGATCGACCAACTATGACCGATTTTTTTTTGTGAATTTGGGATCAAATGAGAGTCTTTTCAATGATGAAAATATCGTTAGTACTGATAAACCATAAAACTTCCCCGGACTTTCTGTTCACTTTCACGAATAGTTCTTATTGTTGCGATTCATTCACACGAAATTTCCGCGCAACTTCTGCAAATCTTACACCTGTTTTCAATATGTCCAAAATTTTCGATTTTTTTCCAAGTTCATCACTTTTCGAGACTTTTTAGCAGCGGGAGAACTTTTGCAAGGTGATACTTGTTTTCTTTTTTCAGACATTATGGAAAAGAGATAGAATTTACTTTGCTAAAAATACAGCCGAGATTCATGTAAACAAAAATTTGAATTTTTTGGTTAGGGGTTCAAACAATCAGACGTAGTTGTCTAAGAAAATCAATGACTCGTCATAATAAATACACTCTCGATTCGTTCACCCAAGACAGCATCAAAAAGTAGAATTCCTCAGAACTGTTATATGTGTGATTATTCACGAGTTTTAGCACTCAACAGATTCGATGTAAATTGTTTGTTATTCTTGCGGTCGATAGCGTCTTTTTGCTGACGTCATTCGAAGCTTTCTTCAGAAATTTCATTTTCAAAACCGCGTTGTACAAGTCCCAAATCGCGTTGAACAAAAAAAAGGTGGCAATTCAAAAACCGCGTATAACCAAAACCGCGTTGACCAAAACCGCGTTGAACGAGGGATGCCTGTATATATATATATATTTTATTGAGACATTCTACAAATATACAAATACTTTATGTCAAGTTAACAACACTAATTCTCGATCGCGACTTCACGTTAGCAGCCCTGCTCAGGAATCCGGACGGTCGCCGACGTCAACTGATGAGATCATATTATAGAGTACAAACAGATGATGCATCAGTCGGTCTCAACTTATCATAAGAAGAAGTCGACGCGCTCCAGGACGGAGCAAAATTTCTTTACTGTGATCCCAGGGATCAATAGCAGGGTCGAGGGTCAGGAGAATGCAGTACTGGTGGATAAATGAAGTTACATTTTCAATAAAATAGTCACTTATGAAAAACGTTCACCCATTAAGCATTCGGTGAACGTCCTTTCTAGAGTTAGTCACCCCCTCTTACATCCGAGTGCAAGTAAGCTACCTCTTAGGGGTGCAAATATCATTTTAAAAGACCAAAACTAGGCTAAGTATTCTAATTTGAAATCAATCAAATCAGTGAAATCGATTCATGGTTTCTTGGTCATCCAACGTAGACATGGCCTTCTGCCAATTCTGAAAAATATAAAGGTAGCATCAAAAATAAATATACGAAATATAATATATTCCTAAAAATGTTCAAATAAATGATTGAGATAGAACGATTCTACACACAGGCTACGACACTATTATCCGGGGACTTCAAGATGTTTTTTTTCTTGGAAGTAGATGTCGGAAAAACACCCATTAAATTCAATATTATTATTAGTTTTGAGCAGTAGTCATTAGTTCCATGAACATAAATTGTGATAGTGTATATATATATATACATATATTTATATCAATGAATAATATTATAATAAATATGTACAATATGCAAGAATCCAGAATGCGAACGATAAAAATCAAGAGGGGCGGGAAAATTAGCCGTTCCCTTCCTCTGGCGTCATTTCATTCCAGTTATAAAATAGAATCAACGACAAATTTGAATTTCAATTTATAATTCAGTGAGAAAGTTAAAATCATTCAAAATTGAAACTCTATCTCGGAAATTCCATTTTTTTCTCATAAATTTCCAGAAACTTCAAATACATTGAGAGAAACATTATTTCACTCTTATACTTTCTTCAAGACCACGACGATAGGACAGATAAATATTCATTTAAAATCATCTAATAAGTCTTTTTAGATCATAAAATTAAGATCCATTGAAAATTTCAATCTCTAAATGACATGACACCTACAAACGGAGAATCCAATATTTGACAATCGCCTGCGGAAAGGAGCCGCACAAAAGTGCTGAGGTATTGACAAATATTAGGTGTTCTTATTAGCTGACAGACGGATCCCAATATAGAATTTCAGCCCAATTAAATCCCTGTAATCCTGAGTCATTCTACACACATCCTTTGAAGGTTCCTTGTTAGCAATGACTCATCCATAGGATTATATATTCTATTGTGAGCTTGAAATTATGGGCTACGAACAGACATACACGGACTGTTTCATGAAATGAATTCAATATTCTATCAGAAATAATTCGAATTCCCTCTCTTTATCATTCCATCCATATTTCTCACAATTGATCAGAAGGAGCTGAATGAGTAATCTCATTTCAATTTTCAAATATCCTCAAAGGACTCATCCAAATCATATGTAACATGCTGGTACTACATAAACTAGAGATATATATCACCACAATATAGATACAAAAATGCTCAAACGCGTACAAAACACGTTACATATATGAATTCTCACTTATACTGCACTTCACACACATACACATACATGTTCGGAAGCGTAAAGAACGATACCGTTAGGTACTTTCCGTTTAGGCCCTGAGCACAAGAGTGACTAACTCCACTGTGTACGACCGAACACGGAAAGAACCAAATTGCGGAATCGTGACCATACACAAAATCATGAAATACACACACACACGTTTACACACCCACACGCACACACACAAACACTCATATCCTTGAGCCGGACCCAGCATGCAGGTCAATATGTATATATATATATTGATGCGGTAAGTTTTCGTGTATGGACTGCCTCACATAGAGGATTCACACTCACACACTTACACAAGATATAAATCAACATAAATAAGCCACGGGAAAATTTATATATATATATTTAAGAAAAATCGCAATCAAAAATCAGAACTGCCAACTTGACGTACACATAATTTTCCATCAGATATAAGGTAAGTGTACCCAACTTGCCTCTGTACCCAACTTGCCACCATATGCCGATCTCAGGAATGGGCGCTCGTTGACCTTCCCGCAATTTTTTTTACGTTTGTTATATTAAAATAGAGAAAATACGTAGTTTTCAACGACCCCGGATCATTCCTGCGTTCTCCAGAAAATATAAAGTGAGTTTTCCATTTTTCGTGTTCGCACGGCTAAGAAATCACCGAGGAAATCACGTTCACTAAAACCGGTGCCAATTTATTTTCATTCGACCAATCTTGACGTACCTTAGCGCATTCGATTTCTTGTCTCAATACCTTCAAAATCCGCTCTTCAGGGTTGCAGACTTCTGATTTGGAGCGATTTTATGTACAGAACACGAAGATGGTTTGAGAATCAAGAAGGCCAACATCGGAGTGTACCGAACATGCCCCCATATGGTTATCTCAGAAAGGCGTGCAGTATGGCTTTTTTTACCACTCAGAACGTGTTTATCACGTCAAAATAGGTCGGAAACGATGTCTTGGGCCAGCTCAAAGCTACAAATGTCGCTGCACGGTGATCAAAACGGATCAAAGCGATTTTATTCACTTCATCGCCGATTTACATTGTTTTAAATGATGGGGACAAGTTGGGTACACACTTTTCTAAACTCTCAAAAATCACCTTTTGGGAGAATTCAAACAGTTCGGCTCCACTTCATCCAAATTGGACGTATCTTAGCTCATTCTAAAGGTCTTGAAACAAGCTTCGAAATGAGTTAAGTACGTTGGAAAATATTGAGATTAGCCAGAATTATCAAGAAAATGGCTCAATGGGGGCAAGTTGGGCACACTGACCTTATATGTATATATATACAGTACCCTGCGGAAAAAATGGAACACGGATACATTCACTAAAACAGCCACCATTCCGAAGCGTTTGAGTCTACCACAATTTTTCAAGCAAAAAAATTTCAGCGAAAAAAATCTATCAAATTATGTGTTTCAAAGATTTTTTTGATCGAAATTTCATGCCTTGAATTGACACTCAAAATTGGAAAAATTCTCATTTCAATCAATCACGCTACATTTTTATGCAAGTCAAACTGGCGTGGAAATTCTTGCGGAATTTTGTAGTTCTTTTCAAGACCTTCAAAATCTTTTTTTGAACGTTGTTCTGCGATTCTTCACACCCGAGTTTCAAGCGATCTCGTAGGAAGAATTTTGTACGGGTTGAGGGTATTGAAAGTATGGAGACATGAGTTTTTCTCAATTGAGGTAGGCGGAAGTACTTTTGACCAATCTTTGGCATAAACCCGATGATTATTTCATAAGATTCTGAAGATTTTACGTCAAAATCGTAGATTATGACCTTTTCCGTATTTTTGTTACCCTCAACAAGTACGAAATTCTTTCTACGAGATCGCTTGTAACTCAGGTGTAAAACATCGTAAAACAACGTTCAAAAAAAGATCTTGAAGTTCTTGAAAAGAACTACAAAATCCCGTAAGAATTTTTACGCCAGCATGACTTGCATAAGAATGTAGGGTGGTTGATTGAAATGAGAATTTTCCCAATTTTGAGTGTCAATTCAAGGCATGAAATTCCGATCAAAAAATCTTTGAAACACATAATTTGATAGAATTTTTTCTCATCTTCCAAATGCTTTTTGGAAAATTGTTGTAAACCCAAACGCGTCGGAATGATAGCTATTTTAGTGAAGGTATCCGTGTTCCATTTTTTCTGCAGGGTACTGTATATATACTTTTTTTTATAGAGACAAATATACATATATATATACTTCAGTTCAAGTTGGCAAAACTGATTTCCGAACGCGACTTTAGGTTGGCAGCCCTGCCCGGGGGATCCGGAAGGACAGGAATTTGCACGTTGCTCAATTATGTTAATATACGTGTATGAAAGATTTTCAAATTTCCATCAGCAAAGAGCAGCTACGATGGCCTTCAAAATGAAGCACTTTGAATAGCTCCTTTATTATTGCAGACGAGTAATTCAGAGTTGTACAACTGAAATTTGAGGTTACAATCGCAATTTCGGGGAGGGCAGTTTCCAACAATTTTTTGGATCTGAAACTGGCGGATTGGATCGCACAATTTCTGGCGACTTGTTGGCCAGTTAATACCAAGAATCGCGTCATTCTTCCCCATCCTTTTGATGTCCATTTCCTGTCCAGGAACTATTTAAAAATATGGCATAGAAATGGTGTAGTATTTAGCCTCCAGTTTTATGGGCAGTTACTGCCCATTTCCTGGCCCAAAGACCGCGACCATATCTTCTGCTCTAAAGCTGGGCAGTTTCTGTTTTCAGAATAGATGATTATGTTCAGTTTTCTACCAGGGCCTTCACCTACGAAATGTCATGGAAATAATCATTCATTCAGACCATTGAGAAGTGAAGGAAACCAGGAAATTCAATCGAGCATTGATCGGTTTAGTTCAAAAATCAAAAGAGATGGCGAGTAACTCAAGTTGAGTCAAAATCACCGAGAAAGTCAAATCGTAATGTAATCAATCCTCTTCCATGCGTTTCACGTTCAGATTTCGCAAAACAATTACTCGACATACTTCTCTTGATCTCACGACTTTCAAGAGTTGAAATTAATATTTCTCATTCTCTCCCCATTTGTTTCATGTTGAAATTTTGCTGAATATTTACTCGACATTTTTCCCCTGCTCTCATGACCCTCAACAATTGAAATTCAACTTTTGATCCCAGATGAACTGATAGGGGGAAAAGATGGCGATACTCGCCAAGTTAGACTTTTGGAAAAAGTCAAGTGGGGGTGGGGGGGGGGGGGGGAGATTTCAACACTTGGCTGTGGTGATGACTGGATATTCTCAGTTCGAACAACATGCTGTAAATAAGAGCATGTAGGAAAACACAAAAACTTCTATGTATCTCATCCATAAAAATCATTCTCCTAATCAAGACTAGTGTGCTTCATTCCAAGATGAATACTTTTTTGATCATGAGCAAAGAAAAATCTGGAGATGTACAACTTTATATTTCTGATAGCAAGACTCGGGATTAGTTCATGAAATTTACTTGAGTTGATGCGAAAACTCCTAACCCACTTGCGATGATGCTTGCAAGAGGAAGTTTTTGGAACACGAGGAACTTCTAGATTGTAGAAATTCCCCATACATGAATCATGATGAACCACATCCTTTCTTCAGCAAGAGAGGATGCTAACTATCAAAGTGAATAACTAATAACTAATTGATAAATGAAACATAGAATCATGATACTACATCTGTTGCTCAACATTTTTCAAGAACCAAAAACTGAAACAAATTCCATGTAGCACATTGGTAGTTCGTAACACATCAAAAAATTAGAGCAATCCGTGCGAACTCATTCTGAGGAAAATGGAGTTTCAATAACATCATGTGATATGTGTTGAAATTTTTGATGAAATGATCCCCAAGATACTTTCAGATATATGTGTGGATCCAGTTTGTTTAGTGATTGACTCCTCAACCAATCAATTTTTCAATTTGAACTTCCCACCAAGAGCGTGAATGTGCCTTTCTTTCTCCATAATACTCTTGATGGAACGGATGAACCCTGCACAGCTCCCTAATCCTACTCAGAAATTAACCTATGCCATCATGCTCACAAAGTATATGGCAAAAATGTGAGTGGCACGCCAAGGAAGTAAAATCCATGTACCATATGAGTAAGAGTCTAGCTGAGACCTTTATATTAGAGTATCACGCAATGGAAGTATGATATCCAAAAGTTACCAGAGCAGCATCAGAGGTCAGTGCTGAGTGCTCATATATCACAATAACTGTTCTTGGATAGTCAATTGGACTGACCTATCTCACAACATCTAAATGTGAGAGACGATCCCTCTTGATGTGTTGGACATTGACAGGTTTTATTGAGACACGAAGAGCAACAAGAAGGATATTCTATCAGCCACACTGTTCTTCAACTAGAGTGGTTTATGAACTTTTCTCTGAGAGGCACAATTTATAGCTCCAGAGTTGGGTCGGTCTGAAGTATTGAGGAAACTGAAAGTCAATACACTGCTGGGATGTAGATTGATACTGGCACTCATTCTTTCTCACGATCAAATTCTAAATTCTCCAAATATTCTTGAAGATCATATCTTGACACTGCACAACAGCCAGAATGACACATATTTTGGCCTATTATTTATCTTAATCACTCTAGACAAGAAACCCCACAACAATAGGTGGCTCTTATTCCTATAACAATCAGAGCTGATTTCTACAAGCTCGCTGCAGGCGGTGCTACGATTGGCATTCAATCTCTGCTGTTATATCTACATAATATAATCGAAACATTCAGGAAAGTTACAACACGTCACTGCTAGGTTACTGCTGGAAGACGCCGTCTGTTACACACGTGGCCGCATCAAAGCATCACCCGTGTTCTCGCGGTCGATCGCCCCGCGTGGTCGACCCCATCAATCGATTGTGCTCGACCTCGAGTGTCGTAATCATAGAGATATTACAGGTAGAGGAGGGAAGCGCGGCCTACACAATTCTCCGCGGAAAAGTGAGAGAAAAGATGAGGAGTCCTCTTTCTTCCTCTCTCGCACCTGCGTGGCGCATTACGCAGTCGACACCAAGACACGGTTCACCGGCTCACCGACAGCGTTACCCCCTCTCCGACGCGCCTGTGTCTTGGTTTCGACTGCGCAATGGGCCGCGCAGGTGCAGGAGAGAAAGGGAGAGGATTCCTTGTCTTTTTTCTCTCTCTTTCGCAGAGAAAATCCCACTCACAAAGAAGCCCACCTCTTACCTCCTCTATCTGTAATATCTCTGTGGTCGTAATGCGGCTAAAATCTTGACGCGAAAAAATTGGGAAGGGTCGAAATTAGTGAGCAAGATATTTTGGCGCTAAACGCTGTCAGAGGCGGAATGACTCACCAATATCCTTGTTGAGGATCGAAATAACGGGTCCAGAGGGATTGAGATCTCCCTGAACCCAGAAAAGCATGAAATAAGTAAGATCGAAGAAATGTGTGAGGTTAAAACGGCCCAACTCAGCGTATATAAGGCACGGCGGCCTTGCGCGCGCTCTCTCTCTTTTTCTCACATGTTCCTCTCTTTCAAGTCTGATTCATCAAAAATGTACATACCATAACCGAGATGTCGGAAGAATTTCAGTGAATTCATTTGAATAAATTCGTAATAATCTTCAGAATTTGTAACTATTGATAGTAAAAGAATTTGTGAAGAAGAAAGAATCATTACATTTGAAATGTTTAAGAGCGGGTGCCAACTTCACACGCGTAATGATCTGCCTTCAAAGCATCACATTGTAAGGGTACAAATATGGGCTCTGGATCTAGGGAGAGAGCCGGAGCATAATGATTGTAGAGGGATACCTCGATAGAGGTGTGCGTATACTCATGCAATAATAATGGACTTCTAGGATGATCAATTTGTTTTATTTCCCCATCAAATTTTACCCATCCTTGGGTACTTAGGCCCTTGGATGAAATGAAATATGATGAGAGAAATTTTATGACTTCAGAAGGTGAATGGAGTGGGTACTTAGGGCCACTCGTATATCATCCTTAGAAAGTCACCCGACTTGGATATCGCAGATATACACAGATGGGGGTGGTGGGTACTTAGGGCCACCGACCCACCGAACCTAGAGATCTGCATAGAGGTTGGATGAGACGTCTGATTTTTTGTGAGGACGGGTACTTAGGGCCGTTCTTCCACCCAAATCGCGTCTCTGAGCTGCATCGAGATTCTACAATTTTTGAATACACATTGAAACTCCAAATATATGGAAATCAAATAGCATTTATTCAAAATCTCATATACATGAGCACAGCAATAGCCAAGAGACAAAGCTCGATACAGCTCTGATTTCCAACTGAGCATAAGCCGGCCTAAATGGCCTGATGAGCCTGTATTTATACCTGGTCTTTTGGCGGTACAATATATCTGTATAGTATGGTAGATGAACGAATAGATAATCGATCATTCGAAGAATTACTATTTCACTGAAAAAATGACACAAATGGAGCAATCTTGCAAAATCTGCATACCCAATTTGATTTTTCATCTCTGAAGAAGATAAATTCAATGCAAAATTCGGATAGACTTATTTCTTATTCATTGTCAGAAACAAAAAGATAAATTCTTAGAACTTTCTAGAAACACGCGGCTTTTCATCTATTTTGAAAATTGATAAAAATTAGCCGAAAATTTTAGTTCTTTCGATACTAGGCTATTTTTCCCATCGATACTTCCATGTGAAAACAGGCTATTTCTCTCACAAATTCATTTTACAATAAATATTTACAATAGTTACAACCTATCTAAATTTGATTGCATTTTCTTTCAAATAAGGAACTTTGAGTTGGATTTCGTTTCCTAGAATATTGATGGAATCATGTATCAGAAAAGTGGAACAAAAAAATTCATTCTCGCTTATTTACGAGAACCTTTAGTTTGCAAAATAAAATAGAAGTGCAAAGTTAATTTGTTCTAAAAAGTGTCTATATAGATCTTGTAGGTCAGAAAATGAGCATGATCATAACAAAATAAAGATTATCATTCTACGAAGTTTTATATGAAAAATTCCTCATAGAAATTCATGGAATATTCCAGAGTTTCTATGTATTAGTATATACATGTTTACGTCTTAGTGTGTGTCTATTCACCACGCGTGACACTAGAAGGAAAGCAAACATCTGCCTTATCGGCTCTAATACGCGCGAAGATTTGAATATTATACACAGCCTTATTAGTACGTGTTTTTTGGAGATTATTAACTGAAAAATGGAAATTTTGGGGTTATGGCACTCACAACATAACAAACACGTGTTCATCATGTCATGATCATTGTTTCACGATTGTGGTCATGTGTTGCGTTTGCAAATAGTGCCGTGATGTTGTGTGTGCAGTCTCAATGGTTTCGACTCAAGATGATTCTCGTCATCTTTCAGGTTCTCGTTATCTTGCCGCGGATCCCCGCCTTTCCGCAGCTGATGGTTTCGGTCTGCAGCAAGTGTGTACCGCAGGTGGGCGCAATGCATGTGGACTGCAGAGGATGCAGCGGAGCAAACTATTATTCTAGTTCTTTCTCGAGTGTTGCTTGATGTTGGTATCAGTGTTGAGTTTTTGTGAGTTGCTGACGCCTTGTCGCGGTTTTGCGCATTAATTTGAAGTTGGTGGTTCTAGATTAGTCCCCCACTCCGGGCCCTCATATATGTACACAATGTCTGCTAGTGTCTGCAAGGACAGAGTAGTACAACTCTGTTCTTATGTCATGATTCATCCCAGGATAATTTGATTGCCATTGTGTATTGCAGAATTTTTGTTTGTTCGCTAATTTCCTGAATTGTGGGTAATTGAGAGTCCAATGAGGGTCTCCTGCAAATGGAAGAGCCATCTCAATAAACTTCCTCTTTTCAAGTTGGAATACATTATTTGGCAACGGTAAGCGAATCGATCTCTTGAAAATCTGGCCGAGATCTCTTGCATCATTTCATTCGAGGTGAGTGTAACGAACTGAAGATGTATCGTCAGAAGATTTTCAGCAAACTTATTCTCAGGACCCTAGTGGTCGTTATATGATTCGGTTGCCAGTCAGAGAGGATTCAATTCGAAGTTTGAAGTTTGATCTTGGTGATTCTCACAATTCAGCCTTGAAAACTCTATTCTCCATGGAGCAAAAATCTGATAGAAATCCTGAGTTTGCAGCAAAACACAGTCCGGTCATGGCAGATTACGAGCAACTTGGACATATGGAAAAGGCTCCGAAATTTTCGATTGAGGAGTTGAAACGTTGTCATTTTCTTTCACATCATGGCGTCCTTCAGGGTTTTACAGAACAACGGGTTGTTTTCAATGGATCAAATCCTGTTTGCGGCACGTCTCTACATAATCTACTCTCCATAGGAGAGAATTTGCTCCCAGAATTGATTGATCTGATCTTGAGGTGGCGTAGATATGAGTTTGTTTTCGTTGCAGACATAGGGAAAATGTTCCGGCAGATTTTGATTGACCGTCATCTACAGATGATTCTCTGGAGAGAGTACTCAGATTCAGAAGAACTTTTGTTCCTCCTGAATACAATCACTTACGAGTTGAAGTGTTCGCTGTATCTAGCCATCTGAGATTTAAGGCAATTAGCGCAAGACTACGGGCACCTATTCACCTGAGCTATTGAAATCATTCAAGATGAATCTTGCATGGATGATTTCATGTCGGGGGGAGCAACAGTGGAGGAAGCTCAAGAGAAGCGAACACAATTGATTGAACCTCTCAAGGAGGGTGGTTTTGAACTAAGGGAATGGGCAGCGAATGGTGCCAAGCTAATTGACCAAATTCCTATTACTCATTGAATCAACGGTTCAGCTCCTTCGGATTCTGAACATATTCCTACTCCTATATTGGGCCTTTCATGGGCTCCGAAAGAAGATTGTTTTCATTTCAACATCAAGCCTCGAGTCTTCGATAGTCAAAAGTTGACGGAAAGAGTGGTCTCATCTCTTCCTGCTAAGGAATTCGATCCTTTGAGTTGGTTGGCTCCGGTCGTTATTTGGGCGAAGGTATTTAGGTCATCATTGTGGTTATTGAAATGTGGTTGGGAAGATATTCTTTGACATGATTATTCAGATCGGTGACTTGACTGGTATAGTGAATTGTCAAACTTGGAAGAAATCAGGATACCTCGATGGATAGGGTGTTCAGGTGATGGGATAAGAATTGCGTTACACGGGTTCGCAGATGCATCATAGAATAGAGTAGGATAGGATAGAATAACATAACCTCTATCTGTCTTTTGCGAAACTCCTAATACATTGGGTGAGGATACAGGATTTCAGTCTTGAATCTCGTGACAATATCACAGGTCATAATAGGAAGTATAAACTATGTGGATAAAATCATCTTTGATATGAACTCATTACGTAACATGGTTATCACAAGAGTCTTCTGTAAATCCTCACAGTCTAGAGGACTAGGTCATATTCATTATGAATCTGATGAAGTATCATACTAGATAACAATTTCTTTCAAACGTAAGTGTCGGAGACTCTCAATCGCCACTATGGAAGATAGTTAACCCTCTAGCGCCCAGTGGGTCCTGTGGGACCCACTTCCAAAATCCAGACATGACAAGCACCACGGAAATATTTCGGCGATTGCGCATGGTAATGGCTTTCTTCTAGGCCGAAACTAAAAGTCTGTCATGATACGAGGCCCTGATGAAGCGTACATAGTTTTCGGGATCACGCGAAACTTAGCGCTCGCGCGTCGATCGACGAGGACGTGAGTTTACGGTCTAAATCGATTCATGTAGAGATGCGAATGACTCCTAAGTATCCAATACCTATTGGAACATCTTCTTTGAGCCCCCTTGAAGGTATCCATGCGTTGGAATGGTTCAAATGGGAAAATTGTCCAGGGGCTGGTCAATTTAGAAAGTGGGTCCCACAGGACCCATTGGGCTTCCGCGACATGGTATTCATGCATGGATATCTTTAACGTAAAAGAGTATCTGGGCGTGTAATTGGGCGTGGAGTGGGTCCTGCAAGACCCATTGGGCATTCACCTTCATAGAAGTCACGTGGTCATTCGAATCGATCTCTATCAAGCTTAGCTCAGAATCCCAGCCGTTAAAACTCTAAGAAAATTGTTGGGAATATCAGGTATGACTCGCAAGAGCATTTCGTCAAGTTTGCGGATTGCAAACAAAGATGTAAGCTCTGCGTAAAGAGTGAAGTATACTCTTTCTGTGAGAAATGTCGAGTAACTCTTTGCTGAAACGTATCCAAAAAACTGTCTCTATGACTTCCATCATGAGAATTCACATTAACTGAGCAATTTTATAATGAACTCATTAATCCATGATTGTAAGCTTCTTCATCACAAATCCACTCTCAAAGTTTGAAAATGCAAGCCCTTTGTTCGAAACGAGAAGCTTGTTTGTGAAGATTCAATATCATAACCTGAACGCCCAATGGGCCCTGCAGGACCCACTCGAAAAAATGCTGTTTCCGGTTATTCTGAGGAAATTGCGGTTTGCCACGCCCATCTAGGAGCCAAATGAAAACATTTGAAGTAAAAAAAGGAAAAAATTCCGTGTCCTTGACACCTTGGGCGCTAGGGGGTTAATCTAATCGAAAAAAATATACTCGAACCGCTATTTTGAAAGAGGCCAGAGATGGAATGTGGCATATTGAGGAGGGAATAGAGTCCCAGAGTTTAGCACCTCTTATCTGAAAGGAGGAGCCTCCGGTATCAATTCGCATGAAGGAGGCAACAGGGTCTTGGTGTTTAGCATCACCTCGCTTCGGATATTTTGGCTGATACTTGGAGAACATCCCCGCCAGGTAACCTGGTTCTTCCAAATCCAAAATCTTATACATTAGTATAGCTGTGAAATAGTCCCGGCGTCCATTAGTACGTAGCCAGCCGAATTTCTCCCTATACGGAGTAATGTGCTCGATCTCCCTCAACCCAAATATATACCTCACACATGTATTGTTCATTCTCTGTATACGCTGCCTCTGATTATTTCCAGCATCTAAGTACACAATCGCACAGTAGTCCAGGTGTGGTATGACTAAGCTCTCGACCAGGCGAAGGCGAAGTGTCTCTGTAGTGCACGCCCTAATGACCCGCAAACTATATAGGACGCGGGTGACTTTACTGGCAATTTGATTTATGTGCGGTTTCCACGATAATTCACAATCTAGTGTTACGCCAAGACTCACGACTGTGTCGTTGAATGGGATCGTCACTCCGCTCGGCATCACAACACCGGACAGATCCATCTTCTTCAGCTCATTGACATTACCTGCTGAGCTGAAGAAGATAGACTTGGTCTTTCCAGCGTTGAGCCGTAGACCAGAGCACTCAGCCCACTCTGCCACCAGTCTTGCCGCTTTCTTAAGTCGAGTAATTTCCTCTGCCAAGTTTTTTTTCCAATATGGAGGTAGATCTGGGGATCGTCTGCATAGAAAATGTGGCGGACCGACTTTCCTATAAGAACCTCGGACAAGTCATTCACATACAGGCTGAAGAGTAGAGGTCCAAGGACGGACCCTTGTGGTACACCCAAATTGGTGGTGAGCTAATCGGATTCGCCTTTTTTGAGATTCCTTCTTAGGTGCGACCTTGCAAGTAAGATTTCGCCCACAAGAGCGCCGTCCTTCAAAAGCCTCGCTTTTTGGAGTTTGCTCAATAGTTTAGCCGGTGAGATAGTGTCGACGGCTTTGCTAGAATGAAACAGCAGTAACAAAGTGATCTTCTTCTAATCAATTGCCACCCGAATGTCATCAGTGAGTTCCAATGAAGATGTCTGTGTACTATGATTTTGTCGAAAACCAGTCTGGAATGGATCCGAAAGTTTCTTCTCCTCAAGATATTCCGTGATTTGCAATGGGCAATCTTTTCAAGAACCTCAGCAAGGAAGCACAGAAGAGCAATAGGTCGGAAGTCCTGAACAGTAGATGATGTTGTTGTCTTTTCCAGCGCGACCAGCTGGACTTGTTCCCAAGCTCCAGGAAACGTTCCCTGAGCATAAGGGGAGTAGAAAATATCTACCAGTAGCTCTCCGATAACTGGGAGAGCTTTAGCAATGACACTCCGAGGGATTCCATCGACACCACGAGCTTGGGATGGAAAGTGTTTGACAACCAAGACTACTTCAGAAAAATTGACAGGTTTCAACTGAAAACCATCCTCAGAGGCAGACGGAATAATTTCATCTGCTCCATCAATGTTTTCGTGGGTTGATATAGATTCCCATGCAAAGTGATCATACAGTCCATTTGGTGTAAGACAATGGAGTTCCTCCTCTTTGCTACTAGGCAAGAGGCGGAGGTTACGCATTCCCTTCCAAATATCCTTCTCCTAGACGCTAAATAGCATGAAAGTGCTCAAAAGCGTCTCTAAATAACCAAATGAAAAAAAAAAAAAATATCCTTCTCCTGGTTAATAGCATCTGACAGATGGACGTGATAGGAGGAATGACGCTCTTGTTCCATGCGCACCGCGACCTCCTCCGATCGTCGGAAGTACTCATCTCCAAGCTCACGACAGGGGTGCTGATTGCGTAGTGCACGCTCCCATCGCTTCCCTAGTGGTTTGCGTTTGCTGATGAGCCATTCCAGCTCTAGACCAATCCATGGAGCATCCCTGTCTCGTGGGCAGACCGATCTCGTTGGCGCCAGTTCATCCAAAACTGCATTCAAATTTTCATTGAGACATTTTACCGCATCTTCCAAGCTGGTTTTGGCTTGATTAAGAGCACTCCAATTACAGCGGAGCAGGCAGTAATCAAGCTGTTCTGGCGTAATCTTACTGAGGGACCTGTAAGAGAACGAGTCTCCCACAGGGGCCGGAGAGAAGATACCGATGAAAGATCAATGACTGCATGTCCTCTGAAATTAGGTAATGCTCTGTTCTGAAACTCAGTGATGCTCTCGTTTCCATGAATGTAAATATGATCAATCCATGTGTGGAACGTATTCGTATGGTGAGTTGCTCCATGCTGAACGATCATGAAAAGCTTATGGACCGGTCCTCTATTTGAAGATGATCAAGAATGGGCAGGTTATAATATAGTCTCGTTGCAGTGTGCTAAGTCGAAGGTAGCTCCCATCAAAACTATCAGCATACCTCGCCTCGAGCTATGTGCAGTTCGATTGTTAGCTGGTCTCACTGACCATTTCTTTAAAACTATGCCATTAAAGATTGAGTCAGTACACTTGTCGTCCGATTCGCGAGATGTGTTGCATTGGGTCAGAGCTCTACCAGGGCAGCGGCAGACTTTCGTTGCCAATCGCTGTACGCACATCGAGGGGTTGTTACCTCAGGCACATTGGCCTCACGTCAGGTCCAAGAATCCCCCGCTGATGTGGTTTCTTGAGGTTTGAGTCCGGAAAGCTTATCGAAATTGGGACTGTGGTGGGGATATCCTTCGTTCCTTACAGAGTCATGTGATCCGTGGACCACTGAGGCTGAGGATCTGCAAGTTAATCCCCTCTTGTAGAGAGAACTCCTTTTTATGCCACCACGGCGAGTCAGTGTCCGGATTTCATGACTCAGAACGATCTTGTGCGTGGGTACTCTACCGTAACAAGGCTTCTACGGATTACGGCATTATGTCTCCGTTCTTCGACGGAGCTAAGCCTCCGTCTGAGCAACGGAAGAGGAGACAAAATTAGATTCGTGAAGTTGAGAGCCATTGAGTTTGACGCTATTTCAGAGGGTTTGTTGAAACCTAGGGAATTGACAAATGCTGAGTTGCTTTGGATTTATCTCGACCAGAAAAATAGTTTTGGTGCAAGTTTCAGATGCTTCGAGCAGGGAAGGGGACTCGAGGATACCAATTTACTAAAGTTACGGATATTCCTGCATCAAGGGCTACTGAGAGTTTGTCGCAGACTTTGGCATGTTTTCCTCGACCACTCGGCAAGGCAACCCCTGATCCCACCCTGTCAAAGTTCATTGACTGTTCTATCCATCAGACGCACGCATTTGGAAAGCTAGCACGGAGGCACGCAATCGACCTTGGCTTGTCTACGTAATCAGTTTTGGATCCTCAAAGGCAGGCAAGCAGTGGAGGTCACACAAATCGATGCACGGGCTGTTTGCGTTATTCCGCCAAAATGTCAACTCAACTGATGGGAGACCTTCCCAAGGTTCGAGTCACGCCCGCTCATCTCCTTGAGCACTCTGGTGTAGACTTTGATGGTCCTTCCAAAATATGAATCACAAAAGCTCGCGGTAGAGGCACCATGAGAGCTTATATTTGTGTTTTCATATGTCTAAGCACGAGAGCTACTCACCTGGGAGCTGTAGAGGATTGCACTCCAGGAGCCTCTATTTTCACCTTTAAACGCTCCACAGCACGTCGAGGGCATCGTTCGAAATTGGAATGCGACAACGCGCTGAACTTGGTTGAAGCAGAGTCTGAGATTCGAAAGCGTTTCCACGAGGCCACCGAGGAATTCAAGGAGACTGCTATCGATCTGACCAACATGGGATCTGAGTGAAGATTCAACCCACCGTCTGCTCCTCACTTCGGGGGCATTTGGGGGACGGCTGTCAAGTCCGCCAAGCATCACTTCAAAAGTATAGTTGGTGATCACGTATTAATCTTTGTTGAATTCTCTACTGTCCTCAGTCAAATCGAAGCTTGCATGAATCCAAGGCCCATTGCCTCTCTCAAAGATGACCTTTCTGATCTCGTTGCGCTCACACCTGCTCATTCTTCAATACAAAGCCCTCCTCCATAATTTCAGACCCATCCGTTCCATCTGAGCCAACTTCGGTTGGCAAGCGATACCGGTGGGTGAACCACCTAGTACAGGAATTCTGGTCGTCTCGGGACAAGGATTATCTACAAGCACTGCAAGAACGACACAAATCGTCGAGAACTTCGAGAGCTTATCGAGTTGGAGATGTCGTCTTGATTCCAGATGAGTGCCGAGCACCTGCTCCCTGGCCTTGAGTTGAGTAGTCAAGCTTCGTACTGCTACATCGGTGTTCACTCGACCAATCGTCAAGTTTTTGTTGTTGGTACCAGATTCGTCGGGAGAAAACAGTTAAGAGAATCAAAATCTCATATTTGACACTAAGTGATTAAAAGTGATTGATTTAGTGCATAATTTTAGTGAGTTCCTACTCAACGAGTTTGAGTAGATCGAATTTCATTCCTCTGGGTTATAGTCCTCTGGGTTATAGTCCATACTCCTTGGGTTATAGTCATTGGAAGTTGTATGAGCGTCTTGAAGCCTTCAGGAGCTCGGTTAGCGTTCTGTGGGCTTGCTAGCACTATACAAGAGTAGGATCGATTGCGTGGTTGCTCGGGACGTTCATCTCCAAGAAGAGCGAACGCGCCTCCTCCTGGGACTTGTTTCCCAAGTGGCCGAAGCTTAGTTCGTTTTTCGTGACTTTTGGGACAACTTGAGGGCTCAGATTCTAAAACTTCTTACTAATTTCATCACTTCGTTCCTTGTTTTTGTTTCGACCCAAAGATTTCGGATTTGAAATTTGAACAACTAATAAGAGTTCTAAGAATTCAATTCCTACCCCGTTCGGGTTCTCCTCTTGTACATATTTGATTTTTTGAAGCCAAATGGTGCTCTCGTGCTCATTGCTCAGCTTATGATTATCCGAGGAATCATTCTATTATATTCAGTGATTCATCTTGATATTGAGTTTAGTAGAATCTTTCCCCTCCATATTATCAGCATAAAGGCACTCATTAAGCGCGATAAATTGAGAATTGTTTGAGATTCCCGGTTCTTCAATCATAAGTTTCATTTTTTTTTCTCAATTCAGAGTGAAATATAGCTCTTGAACCTATTGCTCTCTTCGATTTCTATTTTTCTCCTGGCAGTGCCATGTCTGCATCATGTCCGTTCCGTATTCGAGTCAATTCACTGATATTTTTTGTGGAATGGAGTTACTCAAGTCACGGATTGCTCAGGTGTGACCAGTCGAGCCGGGCGGAATGTTTAGTATCACTCTCATTGCGCTTAAACCTATATCAAATCTTGGCACGCCGCCACCATTTCCTTGTTTTTACTCAGGTCTCACGCCACCGCGCTCATCACCTTCAGCGGCTTGCGCCAGTTTCCGCTCAGCAGCCGAACGCACCACCTCGTGTTAGTGTAATGAGATTTTCAATAAAGTTTGATCATTCATTCAATTTATGGTGTCACCGAAATCATTAGTTCACCTGCTTCCTCACTAAACACACCGTCCTTACCCTCTTACGAGCGATTGATTCTCTGGCTTGTATGAGTGTGTTAGGAACATGCAATCACAAATGAGTAATTCCACGAGAAAACGATATATGGTCGACAGTTAGGTCCCAGATTTCTTTCTAAGTGAACTTTTTCGATTTCATAGGTTGGGAAATAGACCTCCGTTACCATGAAAGAAGTATGAAATCTTCTTCGGACCCTGGTACACAAATCAAAACTATGTTTTCAACTTTTTTCCTGCAAAATTTTCGTGACTTATTCACACTCAAATCGTTATAGCTCAAAGTTCATCGCAGATGGAGAGACGCGGCTCAGCGCATCTGGAAAGTGAGCAGAACACCTATCAAAAATCACTTAGGAGTTTTGGTTCTCATAGAACCTCAATTATATATGTATGATTTCATGAGAACCGTCTTTTATTTTTTCCTCAAAGAGCTATTTCTTCAAAAGATTCAAAAGTACATTCTTTCATATATAATCGCCAGCAAGGCGCTGCCACGCCTTTTGATATTTATGGCAGAATCAGTCCCCAGGCTCACAATAGCAATCGGATCGCAATCTCGAGGTGATATTTGAGACAAATGTATTATATATACCAACTATGTATTATATGTATGTATAATATCATGACCGAACAATCAAAAACGACGTATGCTATACTGGACCCATCAGAAAATTGTTTTCCAAATTTCAGATCTGTTTCATCAAGAACGTTCCAAAGTCAAATTCAGTCTTCAGCTCAAAATATTTCGGCTATTTCAGGAGAAGGTGGTCATTTTTTTACTTGATTCACCGAGTCGATTCATTCAAACTCATTTTATCTATATCAGCATTGTTTCGGTAACTGCTCGTACCTTTATCAAACTAGAATTCTAATGTTCGAGGTAACTCTCAAGGAAAAGTGTGGTATATACAATGTGATATTACGCATCCTCTCTGATGCTCTACTTTGGAGAAATGTGGTCAGCATTTCCCGGATGACTGATAAGCCTTTCTCATGGGCAGGCTTCATAATTAATAGTATATAAGACATATCCGCATTGGTGGAACTCAGTGCATACTGGGCCGACACTTGTAACATTATCTTGAATAAATGACTGAACTTATTGTGAACAAATATTCACAAGTTTCCATAAACTACAATTGGCGACGAGGACCACCGAACCAGAGCAAGTGGGAAGCAAGTTTTCAGTGATTATAGAGTTGAATATCCAGGACTTGAAGCAGACTCCTTGCTGATTCTGTGAATAAGTGAATTTTCAAATAACCTGGTCTACGATCAATACACATTCTGCGAGCCGTATTGCGCAAGTTTTGAGACAGACAACAGAAGGATACGCAAGAAAGTTACAAACTGGAGGATTCAGGATCGATCACTCCCGGACAGCAGAATGCAGTATACGACGAATCAGGGGACCAGAACATAGTGGCATTTACGATAAAGTTATCAGCGCTCGACACCACAACCAATAACGGAGGAAAACAGGCCTCCGAAATCCCCGATAACAAGTTGAGTAATATGTCGAATGACGCCAAGATATTCTTCAAACTTCATCGAGACATTCGGGATTCTTCTGCAGACCGACTTGAACTGCATTTCTTCACGAAGAGAATAACAGAAGTCGAGATGAGACGGGCTTTATTGCTTACACATGTAGATGGAGATACATACAAGTTATCCAAAAGTCTATGCCACAACGAATCGAATGGGAAGTCTTACGGCGAGCTAGTGAAAATTCTCTCTAAGCATCTGACACCGTTACCATCCAAGGGAATGGAAAGCAGGGTTTGTAACTAAACGAAACTAAACTAAGAAAAACAATGTGTTTAGTTTCGTTTATTGAAAAACGGAACGAAACTTAATCAAGTTCTGATTTCGTTGATGATGAACGAAACGAAACGTAAACGATACTTCAAGGAATTTTGAGAAACTGAACTAAACTAAACAAACTCGCTTCTAGTTTCGCTGAATGGACACTCAACAAAATCGAAATTGATTTGGTTCCGTTTTTTCACAGGTTCGATCATAACTCAATCTTGTTGTCTCAGTTGCCTTCTTTAGCGGAACCAAGGCTTGTGCTCTCTTTGAATGTTGGCGAGACAAAAACTTCTGATTTAGTTCAGTTTAGTTTATAAAAAAACAAAACTTAACGAAAATGACCCCTAATATTGTTGAAAACAAAGAAAATCCCAACAATGATTTCGTTGAAACTCACGAAACGAAACCCAAACGAAACATGATTATGTTCAAGATAAATGGAACTGAATGAAAGCGATTCTAAGATCGTTGACCAAAAACGAAACTGAACGAACCTAAACGAAACGAATCTAAACAGGGATGTGGAAGAACAATTGAGGAAAAACACACTTTGGGCGACTATTATTGAGTGAAAGTGTCGATAGTGAAGATGTTGAATGAGTGTACACTATGTGCTGTTGCTCCGATGCTTCAGATTGGTGATATCTTCGACGCACTCTTGTGCATAAAGCAGGCACATAGAGTAATTGTAGCCCAAACGGGAGTACTAAATGACCCAGTAATTTATTCGGAGCTGCCGTCGAATGTATCTAGAAAATGAACAAATGGCCAGGTGAGCCCATAGTTGACAGTATGCAGAAGAAATGCTCATGTGAGCCATTCCAGTACGCTTCGAACGTCGTTCGTAGCAATGCTCTCTCAGGCGAGGAAAACTCTACTTGAACAGGAAATAATTGAACAACCTCAAATATCCACGTTATCCTATTTGTTTTCCCGTAGAATGAGTGAATGATTAGCATAAAGGCCAGATACTCGCTATCTCATACATCACCCACACATGCTCCTCTACTACAAGTTCAAGTAAACGGTTGACCTGGACTTTCATGCTTTTGATCATCAATCTGAAGATTCGAGGTGGTGCAGTTCTTTTCAGTTCGAGTAGAGTTTTTCAAGCAGAAGAGCATATTGCTACGATCAATTTTCGATGCGAATGATTTCGATTGGAATGGCTCGGATGAGCAAGTTTTTTTGCTGAGTTCAGAAAATTCAAAGAAAGATGATTTTTCCTGGACGTTCATTCGGCCAGTACAGTTTCTGCTTCAGTAATTCCTGTCTTTGAGATTCTTATACCCGATAAGAATCTATACGTCCATACGGAAGCCCGTATGGACATATAGTGAGCTGCTCATAAATGTACAAAATAACTCGGTTCGATGAGCAGTTTGAGCGAGTGAGTCGCTCGCTCGCTGCGACGTTTTCCGCGGCATCAACCTGAGCGACTCATTCGCTCGCCCGGGAGGCCTGCTATACATAGAGATCAACTCTTCACAAATACAGATCCGAAGAGCCGGGGTTTGAGCCTCACCTAGGGCAAATTTTTTTTTCGTTTCCTCTCATCTCCACGTTGCAGGTGGGTGTTGGAGGCAAATGAACTTATCAGTTGAGACTGTCGAATAGTGAGTGTACCCATTAATGTCCACCTGACATCCTGTAATTCTCCACCCCTAATGCATCTTGATATTGTTCGCTCGCACTCATTTTGGAGCTCATTTTGGGAATTTCCAGGCAATTCAAGAGGTCTTCATAATGCCAAGTGAGATGAGTTTAATTGTTTGAATGGCGAATGAAGAATAGCGCCCTGTGAGATCGCGAGGGGGTTTTCACCGAATTCCGTGTTCACACACTACCCTTATATCTTGCTCAAAATCATAATCATACCCGTATTATATATGAGCACTATCGCGCAAACTTACTCATTTATGTCCACAAATCTGGGGATTGGTAATTGATTGTCCGCGTGTTCCTGCAAACTTCTTAAATTCGTTTTTGCCACGGTTGTATAATTCTTGCATATGAACGACGATTTGTCATAGAACTCATAGAGAAGTATAGTTTCGGTTGTGTGTGTTTGTCCTATTGACTATTCCACGATACAGCTCTTGAGTCCACCTATATCTGACATACATAAAAGTGACATTTGGCTCTGAAATCGGTCGCGAGAATATTAGAGTTGACGTAGAGACGTTCCCGTGCCAATCCCATCAATCTTTGTCATACATTGATGTAAGGAATTGTTTTCAACCAGATATTTGGATTTCCATGAATCCACGCGTGCAAACCTAAAACAAGCACATGCATCTCGTACTGAAAACTTTGTTTCTCACAAAAACCATGCTGCACGTAAGGTTTCCGCAAAGAATGAAGTTTTTCGTGCGCTCGACACATGATATTAGCGGTTATTACCAGTATGACTGGGTTAGAATGGTGCTCACAGAACTGACAAAGATGATTACATCCTAATTTTTGGCAATACATACAGCAATGTTCATGCAGCAACCACAATTTCAACTCTGGGCCTTTTCTCGCACGCGGATCCGATCATTTGACACTACATTTCCTCGAAATTTCAAGTGGAACAAAACGACCTTGAATAAATTTAGGGTGCACTCTTGGGGTTAACAATCTCTCATTTTCATTGGAAATCTCATTACAAGAAAAAATGTACGTGGTTCGGGGTCTGAGCATTAAAGTCATGAGACCTATGGAAAATAATCTGTCGAACATTGTACTTTGAGGTGAAAATTGGAGGAATCCCATTGCCCACACAGCATGGAAATGTTTCAGGGAAACGTTTCAGTGGAATATTTCAATGAGATATTGCAGAAACCTCGCAAAAACATTCCAGGGGAGTTTTTGTAATATGTCATCGCAATATTTCAATGATTTCGCCCAGGATTCTTGCAGAAACATTTCAAGAAATGTTTTTGTAATATTTTATTGCAATATATCATGAATATCTTTCGGAGAGCTCCTCGAAACATTCCATGGAACATGACTCAAAGTGTTCCAGAAATATTTCTCGGAAAGATTTTGGAAAGGTTTCTGGGATATTTCATCGCTATATTCCATGGATACGACTTTGAAATTCCTTGAGGAATTTTGCACAACATTTTTGGAGCAATCTCGTGATGATAGACTCTTGTGGACTTACTGAGGGCTTTCCGAATGATTTTCAAAAGGTCTTCGATAGCCTCCTTAGAAACTTTGGCCCAATTTGATAACGAAATTGTTAAATATGGGAATTTCGGAAAACAAAATCATGATGCATCTACATGATTCGTTTTGGTAAAATGAAAAGTTTTGCGTCACCTCTGACTTGGAATTTTGTTTCATTTTCTTTGCTTCTTCTCCTCTGAATTCCACCTATTCCAGTAGACAGTCTTCTCTCCCACTTCGTCCGTCAGAGAACAAATTTACCATTTTCATATCTAAAACTTGGATTACAATCCTCATTGTATGTATCAAATCGCCAAAAACGAATGAAATTCAATCACCAACTCATTTCCACATCACAAAAACTTGCGTCTAGCTAAATATACGTTTTGAGCCACTACGTGCAAATACGTAAATAGCTCAGTGAACAACGTTGCAGACTAGTAATCCGAAGATGGCAGGTTCAAAACCCACCGGCTACATTCATGTACTGCATTATCACATCATATCCATACCTCCACTGATCACAATTTCAAGGGGTTTAATAATCAAAGAACAAATCTGGATGTGAATACTCTCAATTTGAATATGGAATTTTTTTTGCTCAGTCGTCGCAATATTCATTATCTTGAATTCCCGCAAATATTCCAATGTGATGTCTCCGAAAATGTTCCTGAAATGCTTCTGAGACATCACTGAAACATAGAAAGGTTTTTCAGAAGAAAGGTTTTCAGAAATATCTCCTTGGAAGCTTTCAGGAACATTTCCAGCCGCGGACATACCTATATTTCAGAAATGTTCCAGTAAAATATTTCTGAGATGTTTTCCGAACCGTTTCTGTAATGTTTCCATGCTGTGTGGGTGGGTTGGTTACTCAGACGCTGGGCCTGAGGATATGGGCAAATCTCAGGAACTATGCGATTTCGACTTTGAAATTTCGAGAATTTCCAGATTGGGAGCACACCTCCCATGAACTTTCGTTTGGTCCAAGTGATGCTCAAATAATGATGAAATGCTTGCGTGAATCACTTTGGAGCTCCGCCGTGGATTTTGAGGGAATAGAAGATTTTCCCATGTATTTGGATGGGACCCTCATATTTCCGTAATTTTAATTGACTCATGTGTAAATGAATACATGGCATTCTCGGTGTTGGAATAGAGGAACGGAGATAAATTTGATAGTTTACAGTGTCTTCTGAAGGTCTGTGGTACAAAATGAAGATATGCCTTAGCCGCCAAAACGCTCATTTTCGTCATTTGTCAATCCTCACAAGCCTCGCATACGGCCGAGATGAGGCTGTAGTAGGGGCAATTCTCATAGTCATTCATTGAGGTACAAATATCAGCTTACACGTGGTTTCAATCCCAACGGAATCGAAATTTTCGTGTGCTACACGAAAAACGATTTGTTTGACCCCATTTACGCAAAAATAACTTTTCTCATTTTAAGCCGCATCGTCGTGCGGAATCGAGCACACTATCGTTCTTGGGCTAGATTTGTGGGTTTTTGGATGTAGAATAAGATGTCGTTTCTACAGTCACGAAATATTCACCGCCCCGAGTGTTGCATCCATTAGAAGAGCGATGCAGGAAAAAGTGAAGTCGGAGTTCGCTCCAACGAATCATCGCCACTCTGACGCATTGATAGACACATCCTCGGGCGAAAATTATATGTTTTGATATATTATAATCCGTCACGTATCCAATTTTCAGACCGATCGGTGAACCGCCCCGCCTATGTCGAGCTAAGGCGTAAGAGAATTATGGCCCTGTTCGGGCGAAAATTGCGATTTTGTCACGAAGAAGCGTCTCCCAGGACCTTTCTATAGCAAGTGATGAACTTCTGAATGATGCAGAACTGTTGAATAAGAGTGGATCTTCATAATGATCTAATGCGAGCGTCGGAAAAAACGCGACTATTCTTCTGACAACGTGAAAATAGGCCTGTTCGGCCAAACCGCATACTTCGTGAGATTTGCTCATATACGCAGGGCCTCAAAACTCACAGCTTGCGCATGTGCTATTTTGACCGTTACACCCTCAGTCTTCGAAAAAATATAAGATGACTCCACGGGTCGGCCCCAGACTCTCATGCCACGACTCAATAGAATACGGGTGGGAAAATTTGAATGAGTTGATTCGAAACTTGGCTGTCGAAATGGAAGACACGCGCACGCTTTTTGACAAGTTTGCGCGATAATGCCCACATGTCTTTCACAACTGAAGTGATTTCGAATTCAAAATGCGACGAATTAGATGAATAGACTACTCAGTGTTGTGAAGGGTGAACTGGTCTCTGTTCGGAATTCTTCGCCAAACTAATTTTGCTACGTTTCTCACATCGAAGTACTCTCAAGAGAGAGTGAAAACTTGCAGGCGCCCTGGTCACCCCATCTTTGCAGAGTCTCTCACAATCGCTCACGAAACTCCTGAAATTCTTGTTTATATCACTTCCCAACTCTAGATGCACCTCAATCGGCACTTCATATACAAAAATTATACAACCGTGACGAAAATGAATTTGAAAAGTTTGCAGGAACACGCAGATACTTAATATCCAATCCCCGGATTTTTGGACATAAATGAGAAAGTTTGCGCAATAGTGCCCATATATAATACGGGTATGAATATTATTTTGAGTAAGATATAAGGGTGTGAGAGCACGGACTTTGGTGGAAACCCCCTCGAGATATCGCAGGGCGCCATTCTTCATTTGCCATTCAAACAATTAAACTCATCTCACTTGGCATTATGAAGACAACTCAAATTTTGTGAAAATCCCCGAAATGAGCTCCAAAACGAGTGCAAGCGAAAAATATCAAGATGCGTTAGAGGTAGAGAATTACAGAATTTCAGGTAGGCATTAAGGCGATGCGGTCACCGTGCAACCCGGAAATTATATCTTATTTGGATGTAAATCAAAAAATTTTCACGAAACGAAGTTGGAGACGATTTGTCCATTACGTATTATCATTTGCATTGTGGTGGACAACTCATTATTTGTCACCAATCAATCACAAGACTATCACTAATAAACGAGAATAACTTGCCAACGGGTACTTTCTAACCTACAAATTGGCACATTTTCGTTCACAAAACTCGCAAAATCTAGTCTGATTTGGGCCAAACGAAGACTTATCCAGGCCAAGTTAGATGATAATAAAGCCGGGATAACTCGTCGTTTAGCCCATAATGGAAAAGATTTTGAGAGTTCTGTGAACAAAGTTCAGCGTGCACGGTGACCGCATCGCCTTAATGGGCACACTCACTATTCGACAGTCTCAGCTGATGAGTTCATTTGCCTCCAACACCCACCTGTAACGTGGAGATGAGAAAAATGAAGAAAAATTTGCCTTGGGTGAGGCTCGAACCCCGGCTCTTCGGATCTGTGATTGTAAAAAGTTGATCTCTATGTATAGCAGGCCGCGCCGCGAAAAACGTCAGAGCGAGCGAGCAACTCACTCGCTCAAACTGCTCATCAAACCGAATAATTTCGTACATTTATGAGCAGCTCACTATATGTCCATAAGGGCTTCCGTAAATTCCAGTGCAAGAGCGTATTCAAGCCTCTTATTCAGCGCTTTGTGTTGTTTGTGTACACACATGCGCATTTGCTAGTTCACACACATGTTATCCAGCACGAGCGCCACCAAGGGGCTTGCTAAGCGCCTCAACGAGAAGTTTCCGCGCATGTTCGCAGTCCGCGCGGCCGCAAAATAAAATACATGGAAAGTGTTGGGAAGAGTGGGGGTAGGTCTGCCCGCGGCTCGCTCTAATGCCCGGACATGCGCGCTCCACTCCCTTTGCTTCCCATGTATTTTTCCGCGGCCACGTGGACTGCGGACAGGCGCGGGAACTTCTTATCGAGGCCCTATTATAACGGGCTCCAATTTATGATGGGAGGAACGGCCGAATTGTTTCACTCGAGAACTGGGCTGCACGCTGGGCTGGGTTTCGGGCCAGACTGCCGAGTGACGGGAAAACGAAAAGAATGGAAAATTCTCAATTTACGCACCAAAGTGTACTCTGGACTCGATATCTGAAGAAAGGGATCATTACTTGCAGAGATTGAATAAAAATGGTGGCACGACGTACTGCAGGTTCTGCCCCATCGGCAAGTACAACAGAATAAAGTTTCACGACACGCTCGAGGAAGAGTCGGGTTCAAGCGAGAGCGAGGAAGAGGATAGACAAGAGAGTGCTGAGCCGACTACGTGCGCATCCACCTCAAAACAGCAAGATTAATTCATAAATATGTCGTCTGGCAAATCAGGTAGTTGGATTTCAGCACCGAGTGAGATACCCCCGGCAAATATACCACCATGCACACCGGCCGTGTCTCTGGCTCAATTCGTGTGGAACAGTGAATGCAGGGGTAGAAATATACCTATATCTATGTCTCTTAATTCAGCAACAACAACACAGAATCCAGGACCATCAGGATTGCTGTCGCATTACTTGCCCGTAGCGAACGTCGGTGCATCACCATCACGGAAGAGAAGATTATCTTCCTCAGACGTTCTGACGCCACCGACCCAATCGCCGAGAATATCGGAAGGTAACAATAGTGGAGAAGAAGAAGAGGCAGAGGGGGACAGCGAAGGCTATATATCGGAGTACGAAGATGAGCAGAGGGAAACTTACCACATTGGAAATACATCATCTATCACCATTGAAACTAGGTAAATCACATATTTATGTACAAAGAGTCGGCAGTGAGCGCGCTTGTGTGTGTAAACTAATGTTTCATTTTGTTTTCATTCCGTTCGACTGTATAGCAAAAAGGAGATGAAACATGTGAGCGAGTTGCTCAGGGCTGGTCGTCAAACACTAAGGATTGAGGTAACAATGAACATGAATGACAGTAAATCACTATTCCAAATATATTTGAGGAATGGTCGAAAAAGACTGGCTTTGAATAAAGTTTCGTGGAGAAAGCTTGTCGAGTACCTTCAAAATTTGAAAAATGACGACGATTGTAAACAAAATTTATTGTCAGGCTGCGATATTGGTTCAAATATTACTATGTATTATGAAAAAAGGATGTACTATAACAGAATCACCTTGACACACGAAAACAATGAGATCTATTCGACCCTAGACAATTTTTTGAGTATGATCGTGGTTGACAGTTTTGTAGAAATGAAGTATATCGAGTTCATGGACTTGGACTTGAGTCTGTCCAGGACTTTCAAATCGCTGCGAAAATCCATTGAGAAGAGTGCGAGAGAGAGAAAAATACAGCTTGATGATAAATTGCAAGTAATTCAATTTTTGAGAGACAGTAATAGAGATGGTGCTGCGGAGCACAGCATAATTGCAAACTGCTTAGACGACATACTATACAACATTAAAATTAAGTTGAGACGGGAAAAGTAAGATTATATTGGTGATGGATGATAGTATTAGAATTATAAATCTTATGTATCACTCATGGAAGGTGGAATAAGTTCATACGGGTGATGGGAATAATTTGTATCAATTTCAAAGTTATAAATTTGATGTATCTTTTATGGATGATATATATATCAGTGTAGGATAACACGTATATCCAAGATATATATCAGAGTTATTCTAGTCATGATATCAGTGTTTACTATCAATTGTTCGAACAATTAATATTGTAAAAATATCACTGTGTAATATAAGAGAGAGAAAATAAAACCGGCTGTGACCCGTCTGATCTACCACGCACTTTTTCAGTGTTATCCAAAATCGAAAAAGTGCGTGGTGGATTGAAGGGGAACATAGCAAATCAACGAGATGAGATATGGGGCATACGACAGGCGTAAACATCACACTCTGGAAACCATGCTGGCTTTGATATCTTTGGAAGATCTATCTATTGAGTCAGAATTATAGAGATCATCTAGAAGGTATGGAAGAAAGATGGTTAATTTCATCGAAAGTTTGAGAATTGAAGAAAGAAGAAAAAGAAGATGAAGAATGCTGTCTCTGTCCATTATTACTCTGAACATTTAATTCTTCCCATCGTATATTGAATGCACTGTGTAATAATTGAAAGAGATATGCCTAAATCACAACGTGATCGAGGAAAGAAAAGTGTTCTGCTCGAATTAATCGGTGACAAACTCATACATGATTCTGTTCGAACGATGAGAGAAATGAAAACATCAGTCGTTCAGAACCATGTTGAGACTAGCCGCACTTTACGCAGGTGAGAAGATAGATGTGATCGCGCAGCGAAGGTTCCCGTCGGGTGGCATCGAGTATGCCTGGTTACCAAAGAGGCTCAAGAGAGAAGATGCTGAGAGCAACCAGCTCCAATGCACCACTCTTGCATCGTTTGATGGTACAATACAAACAGGCACGAGTGGCGCTTGGAGCATGGAAGCCTATTCCGACGCTGAACGAGATTCATCTTGGGTGATCGGAAGATCGATTTCCATCTGCTTGACATGCGGGAGCTGGGTATAAGGTATGCATGGGGGATCTGTTGAGTAAAAAAAAAACAGATCTGGTCAGTACCTCGCCACTGTACGCAGAGGTGACATCGCGCTGATTCTTTTGCGTGAGCGTGCGGTATTGATTTGAAAAAAAGATAAAAAAAGAGAAAATGTCCCGCCCATCGTTTGCAAGACGTCGTGAAATGCTTCATGGATGTGAGAAGATGTGCTAGTGTGTGCAAAATTTTGTGAAACAAGTGATCAAGTGTGTATTATTATTGCAGATGTTGGGGGAATGGGACTCCCACCCCGAAGCGAAATAGCTAGGGAAGAAATCGTTGAATTAGGGAGATCGGTCATGTATTATAGACTAGAGGGTCAACGCAATCCGGACTGGCGGATGGAAAACGAATATGTCGTAATTTCAGAGTACGACTGGGGCATTGTGGAAAAATCGTTCTTAGATGAACGGTTTGAGTGTGTACAGTGTCTTGAGGTAAACTTTCCATTCTCATTAGTCAACCCATCAATCGCGTCAAAAAACTAATTGGGCAAAATTTTCCCAAAAGAGCTTCGACATCACAGTATTCCGAGATCCGACATTAATGAGGACGGTTGGATTGAGTCGTGAACAGGGTGGTGGTACATTTCTTATGCCTGAATCAGGGTATATGGTTGCGCCAGTCTTTTGTCAACATTGTGGCATGGTGAGTTTTACTTTCAAATATTTTTTGATGGAAAAAAAGAGAATATACCCATTTTATACATCTAGATCGGCACAAGAGGATACATATGTCCCGGCTTACTGCTTAGAATGAATTACCATGTTAATGTACTCAGACAAATCAGAGTCAGTGAAATGGTTTACGACGAAGAGCTTGTGATTTACCACACGGAATGTGCATTCGGGCATGTGAGTAGAAAAATTTAATTACACCATGCGGTAGAGTTGTCATCTCACACGATAATATTTCCCCAGAACGTGACATACTCCATCATTGAGCATGAGGAAAGGAGCTTTTACCCGGAGACGGAGGACTTTATTGGTAGCCCTCCTATTTTTGTAATACAAGTAATGCAACTATTGCCACCAAGCACATCTCTCACTTACGGATTGAGATGTGCATGTGGAGAAAATTTTTTTGAAATTTTAATCGTGAAAAATGATGTTGATTTCACGCACCACATACAGAATGATATGCAATCATTGTCCATCGATAGTGGCAACGAAGCTGATACCGAATGATGTACGAAAACCTATTGATGTACCCAATAATCATATTAAATACATAATCAATATTTTTCAAAAATAAATAGTCAACGGTGAGTTTATTGTGAATTGCCGTCGGATGTTGTAGACATACCATTCGGAAGAGAATACATTGCTCCTCTGTGGCCATCATGGATATGCAGAGTATTTTGGGGAGGAATACATTGTCTCTCTCGTGTGGATTTGAATCGGCCATCATGAGTATGTAAGATATTCGAAAAAAAAGAGACTATATTGTCTCTCTCTCTTCGAAGCCATGATATATATGCAGATTCTTCCTCTGAAAACTGTGCCCTCGACCGGTATTAAGCATCAAGCTTCCTTGCTCAAAAGATGCTTCTGTGTATAGGCGCTTGCGCTTATACACAGAATATTATTATTACGATCTTGATCACATTCAAAAGTATGCTCGTTTGAAGTGCATGATGCGCATCACTTCACGAGGTGGCCCCTCTCTCCGAAGGAGAATGCTCGCGATCGCATGATAATCAGATCGACTTCTTTCCCCGGCCCGCGCTGCGCTCGCCTGCAAGATAATTAATGAGACATCATCATTCGCTGAGCGCGTACCTACCTGTAGTGACCGATGCTAGCATATGGAGCCCTATGGTGTTCTGTAACATCTCGGGTTCGAGATGCAGTCGCGTTAAAACTGACTATATACATCTCGTTTGTCCTCCAGACATGCAAATAAGGAAGTGTGCGAGAGAGAGAGAGAGAGAGAGAGAGATTGCATTGAATTGCGATTACGTGTGGCTCATTCGCTTGACAACCGCGGGCACAGCAAGTCACCCGGGTACTTGCACCAGGTCTAGGGTTAATTTGCATAGAAGATGTATATATAGAACTGTACTGAGGCTGCACGACCTGGTGAATCCTCGTACTGGAGCTACCCTGGGGGACGTCCTCGATATGAGGAGGTCCTCGTCGCGGGGTTCTGTTCCAGTAGAGGATTTATCACCAGCTTGCCGCAGAATCAGTACAGTTCTATCTACTCATACCTGATATCCACAACAATTTTCTCAGAGTTTCAACGGCTGGGATTCTGAGCTAAGCTTGATAGGGATCGATTCGAATGACCACGTGACTTCTATGAAGGTGAATGCCCAATGGGTCTTGCAGGACCCACTTCACGCCCAATTACACGCCCAGATATTTTTTTACGTGAAAGATATCCATGCATGAATACCATGTCGCGGAAGCCCAATGGGTCCTGTGGGACCCACTTTCTAAATTGACTAGCCCTTGGACAATTTTCCCATTTGAACCATTCCAACGCATGAATACATCCAAGGGGGGCTCAAAGAAGATGTTCCACTAGGTATTGGATACTTAGGAGTCATTCGCATCTCTACATGAATCGATTTAGACCGTAAACTCACATCCTCGTCGATCGACGTGCGAGAGCTGAGTTTCGCGGGATCCCGAAAACTATGTACGCTTCATCAGGGACTCGTACCATGACAGACTTTTAGTTTTGGCTTAGAAGAAAGCCATTACCATGCACAATTGCCGAAATATTTCCGTGGTGCTTGTCATGTCTGGGTTTTGGAAGTGGGTCCCACAGGACCCACTGGGCGCTAGAGGGTTAACTATCTTCCATAGTCGCGATTGAGAGTCTCCGACACTTACGTTTGAAAGAATTTGTTATGTAGTATGGTACTTCATCAGATTTTTAATGAATATGACCTAGTCCTCTAGACTGTGAGGATTTACAGAAGACTCCTGTGATAACCATGATACGTAATGAGTTGATATCGAAGATGATTTTCTCCACATAGTTTATACTCCCTATTATGACCTGTGATATTGTCACGAGATTCAAGACTGAAATCCTGTATCCTCACCCAATGTATTAGGAGTTTCGTCAGGAGACAGATAAAGGTTATTCTATTCTACCCTATCCTATTCTATTCTATGATGCATCTGCGAACCCGTGCAACTCAATTCTTATCCCATCACCTGAACACCCTATCCATCGAGGTATCCTGATTTCTTCCAAGTTCGACAATTCACTATACCAGTCAAGTCACCGATCTGAATAATCATGTCGAAGAATATCATCCCAACCACATTCCAATAATCACAATGATGACATGAATACCTTCGCCCAAATAACGACCGGAGCCAACCAACTCAAAGGATCGAATTTCTTAGCAGTAAGAGATGAGACCACTCTTCCCGTCATCTGTTGACTATCGAAGACTCGAGGCTCGATGTTGGAATGCAAACAATCTTCTTTCGGAGCCCATGAAAGGCCCAATATAGGAGTAGAAATATGTTCAGAATCCGAAGGAGCTGAACCGTTGATTCAATGAGTAATAGGAATTTGCTCAATTAGCTTAACACCATTTGCTGCCCATTCCATTAGTTCAAAACCACCCACCTTGAGAGGTTCAGTCAATTGAATTCGCTTCTCTTGAGTTTCCTCCACTATTTCTCCCCCCGACATGAAATGATCCATGCAAGATTCATCTTGGATGATTTCAATAGCTCAGGTGAATAGGTGCCCGTAGTCTTGCGCTAATTGCCTTAAATCTCAGATGGCTAGATACAGCGAACACTTCAACTCGTAAGTGATCGTTTTCAGGAGGAATAAAAGTTCTTCTGGATCTGAGTACTCTCTCCAGAGAATCATCTGTAGATGACGGTCCTAGGATCAACCAAAATTCGCCGAGACATTTTCTCTATGTCTGCAACGAAAACAAACTCATATCTACACCACCTCAAGATCGGATCAATCAATTCTGGGAGCAAATTCTCTCCAGCGAAGAGTAGATTATGTAGAGACGTGCCGCAAACAGGATTTGATCCATTGAAAACAACCCGTTGTTCTGTGAAACCCTGAAGCACGCCATGAAGAAGAATCAGAATCACCAAGATCAAACTTCAAACTTCGAATTGAATTCTCTCTGACTGGCAACCGAACCATATAATGACCACTAGGGTCCTGAGAATAAGTTTGCTGAAAATGTTCTGACCATACATCTTCAGTTTGTTACACTCACCTCGAATAAAATGATGCAAGAGATCTCGGCCAGATTTTCAAGAGATCGATTCGCTTACCGTTGCCAAATAACGAATTCCAACTCGAAAAGAGGAAGTTTATTGAGATGGCCCTTCTATTTGCAGGATATCCTTATTGGACACTCAATCACCCTCAATTCAGGAGATTAGCAAACGAACAATAATCCTGCAATACACGATGGCAATCAAATTATCCTGGGATGAATCATGACATAAGAACAGAGTTGTACTACTCTGTCCTCGCAGACACTAGCAGACATTGTGTACATATATCAGGGCCCGGAGTGGGGGACTAATCTAGAACCACCAACTTCAAATTAATGCGCGAAACCGCGACAAGGCGTCAGCAACTCACAAAAACTCAACACTGATACCAACATCAAGCAACACTCGAGAAATAATTAGAATAATGATTCGCTCCGCTGCATCCTCTGCAGTCTACATGCATTGCGCCCACCTGCGGTACACACTTGCTGCAGACCGAAGCCATCAGCTGCGGAAAGGCGAGGATCTGCGGCAAGATTACGAGAACCTGAAAGATGACGAGAATCATCTTGAGTTGAAACCATTGAGACTGCACACACAACATCACGGCACTATGTGCAAACGCATTGTTGAGAGTGAAAGGTGTTCATAGAAGGGCCTCTCCTTCTTTGTTAGTACGGACTACCTATTTTGTTTGAATTTAGGGTCTCGAGTCCGAAACTTTGATAACCCTGGGACGATTATTGCTTGTGATTCTCTCTCAAAAGTTATGATATTTTAGATTCTACTAAGTTAAATATCAGGGCAAGGGGATATCAAATAGATCCCATGGAGTCAGAAGTTTGGCTTACCTACTTGTAGTTTTATTCAGTCAGATCGTACAGGTGAGTTCGGATGATCCAATAAATAATGACGTGAATTCGAGGAGCTCGTGATAACGGAACAAGAATAAAACTGGTATTTTATATCCTTAATACTTATACTTAGTGTACCGGGAAGAAAAAGAAGCCCCGAGCAAAGACTGCGGGCCTTCTTATACCCAATCTTCGACTCGTTTTTTGGCGAGGAAAGTTGCTGATTGGTCGTTCAATTCCGCATGATTCGAAACGTCATGAATATAATTCATGAGGGCGGAATTGTCAAGGCCTACGCCAGTGGATACAAAGAACTCACACAGATCCGATTCACTGACTTTTAACAAAAGTTCGCCTATTCTGTGATTCTAAATACACACATACACACACAAACATATATATAATATTCTCAATTTGGATCTATGAGGTACTCATGAGTTTCTGGTACTCATTGTACTCATTTACATATTCTTGATGATCGTACGTATTGAGAACGAAGGTAATCCACCACCGATAGTCTAGGAAAACTAACAACTTCACACTTGATTAATGTATTTGCTCATTGATCTCATCTATCTGGTGAAGATTCAAGGCTTTAGCCTCTTTGATGAGAGCACGTACGCCTTCTTATTCTATTATACTCGGAGATGCGTGATTCAAAAATTGGCTGAAGGTACACATACGGTACCTGCCTCCTGCATTGAAGTTTACAAACTAACATAACCCACCACCGGTAGCTTAACAATTTCACTCTTGATTAATCTATTTATTCTCTGGTCTCATTTATCGGGAGTAGATTCAAGGCTGTAGTTTCTTTGGCGAGAGCACGTACGCCTTTTTATTCCATTATACTCAGAAATATGGTGTCAATAATGGATATCAAATAACAAGTTGCCTCCTAAAATGAAGTTTACACACTAACACTCTTATCACACACACTCACACACACTCTTCAATTTGGAGGATTGTTTATTCCGTGGTTATACGCAAGGTTCATCGGCTTTTGGCTGTTGAGCAAGAAAATTTGAAGATAATGGAAAAAGGGAAGAGCTCGTCCTTGGTGGAACATCTGCATGGCAAGGGCCTATTTACCGTCTCCTAAGGGAAAAATCAGCCCTTATTCGTGCACATGTTCCCATAAAAGATGATCCTAGTCGATCATCACACCCCACCCCTTAAACACTTCGTTATGGTTGACAAGTCAACTAAGAACGAAGTGCTACTCACGGTACTCTATGCTGGCCAGTCCATCGAATCTAGTTTATGTTCAACTGGTGAATAGTACATGGAAAGAGGAGCAGCGTGGATCAGGATAATGAAATTTTTACTATTGCTTGCGGTGTGGGAGGGGAGAAGGATCGGATATGTTTACTTTCCTGGAAGAAGAGGGTGTGGCAAGATTGGGGTCGAGTGTGCTGATACCTGTCGCTCGGCAAGGTACCGGCGTTTTCGGTGAAGTATCAGCTTTCTCAAACCGAAAAGTGTTGACGTTTTCTTGCTCAGGAGGAGAACCATCTAGCGGTTCTTGAAATATTTCACTATTCTTCAAGTACCCTAGAGACTCTCCTTCCTCCGGGCACCCTTCGGGTCTGGAATATGGCGCTTTCCTACATGCCACTGATAGGCAGTGGGAAAGGGAACTCCAAACGGCTCCCAGAAGGTGGAAAGACCATCCCAAGACGGTGTGCAAGGTGTATCCTCTTATAAGGATATCTAGGAAGGTTTTAAAAATGTGAATTATGAAGAAAATGGCTATGAATCCGGCGCTGGCCGTGCCGAAACTCATGAAACGTTCCCAGATCTTGTCCCAGGTAGAGGCTGCCAGTTTGGATACCACATCTTCATTCATCAGTTTGATGAGGGTACTTTGGGAGCTTGTGGCTGTTCCACCATGCATTTCCCTAGCGACATCGTTGAGATGGCCTTGGCTCTCTAGAGGAAACATGATACGTTCCCTCAAGCTGTTGAGATCTTCACTAGTGTATATACCTGAAGTAGCTAGCTCTTCGGGACTCATGTATTCCCAAGTATTTTTGGTCATAGGCTTTATCTTTGCCGGGGCTTTGGCTTCTGACGGCCGAGGCGTGATTTTATACCATTGGTCGCCTACAAAATAGTAAGCGGGTAGCAAGGTGTTACAAGAGATCTGGGTTCCTTTCTTCTTCAGTACGTGAGTTTTCGGCTGCAGGAAGAAAGTTTAGTTATTATGACTGACCTGCAACTCAGTATAACATGTTTCTCCGTGTTCAATACGGACTTTGATGGGGATACATTTTATGAGATGTACGACTTCACCAGCGACCAAAGCCATATAACCTGGTCCTTTCATCAGGTTATATGCGAACTCGTCCGGGGACTGAACAGCTATAGATAAAGCATTCCGGATGATTTGACGTTCTAGGTTACATCTATTGACGAGAACATCCCGGTATAGGGTACTGAATTGAACTCTAATCCATTTTTCTACATATATGAATTTGGAGTTGACATACGCGAACATGTCCATATTTAATGGGGTTGTAGCGTTCTGGTCTGCAAAATTTTCACCTTGTCGTGTTTCGCAAATGACTAGCCTCGGATGCTCCGTACGTATGACAGTATATCCGCATACACTTTCAGTGGCCTTTGCGGTTAAAGCAAATAGGGTTTCGGAATTTTGTACAGAATACACTGTCTCTGCGTCTCTCATTTGATTATCCACCATTTTCCTTGCAATACCTTCATAAAGAACGCCGTATCGTTTAAATCTACAGGAATCTACAGGCAACGGCCGCCAATAAGTCTGTCCTCCGGCCATATCCACACATGACCCATCAGTTAGAGTACATACTTGCCCGGACTTCAGCACTATCCGGTTTTTGGCGACTTCGATATTCGCGATTTGACTGGTTAATGTTATTGAGATGGTTCCTTGAACAAATACGTTGGTCCAGGACCCGTAAGGGTCGGCATATCCGCTTCCCCCACAGTGCCCTTCTTTATCTACATAACCAGCCAAGAGTACCGGGAAGGTATTTGGTATTCCATTGATTTTGAGTCCGCGTATAATTTGACTTCCGGAGAATGCTAAAGTTCCGGTCCTATGCATATCCATACACGTTTGAGCGTTAACCTCATATACATATCCGCTTGAGCTTCCGCCCGATACAGCGGAGTTATGGCTGAACATTCCGCATCGCTGTACCGTGCGGGAGATCTCTACTTTGCATTGTATAACAGTAGTTTCCCGAAATTCGTTGATCTGTAACAGCTGGATATACCGGCTGGTGACCTCCACGGAATTCACTGGTTTGCCGCATTCATCTACGTCTAGCAGGGACGAGGTTGTGACGTTGAGTGACCGTGATCCGCAATCATAACCAATCAGACTTTCCGTTCGGCGTATTGCCCAAACTAGAATCATTACTCTCAGGCCGTTCGAGGTCGTCATTGTCTGTAACAGTTTCAAGGCGGGCTTTAGTACATAGTAGTGGAGAATGGCAGATTGGTTAGTGGTTGTTTGGTTATGTCGTTAGGGTTTGGATATTGTTATTTCCTCTTGGGGTGTCTCTGGATTCAAGGAGGTGAATCCGGGTTGACTCTTCCGTAGAGTTTTTGTTTACAGGGATCGATTCATATAGGTTTTGATTATATAAGTGTGAGCGCCGGTTTGTGAATCGTTGCTCGCACGCTTTTTCCAGTATTGCCGGAGTCAAAACTATGATTGTTGGCTTAGCATTTTGATTTTGGTTTTTCAAGTACCATGTGGTTGTGGCAGTAGCTATTATTGCCAGACACGTGATAATACCAAAGTAAACGAGATATTTTGTTCTAGATAGGCATTCTTGAGGACACTCGTAAGGAAGCTTGATAATGGGTGTAGTCGGGTTTCTGGCTATTTCTAAGTTTGGACAGAACGCCATAGGGAATTTTTGTATGTTACCCGTGGGGTCTAGCCGTGACTCTGAAGGGTAGATGGAACATTCTCTATCAATCTCGAGAATTCCGGTTCCAACGAAGCTGGTAATGGTTTTGAGATTTTGTTTACATCGCACGGTGATCTTAGTGAAGTTGGGGGCAGAAAGTACCCATAGACGTATATTCTTTTCTACGGAATGAGGGTTGTTCGGAAATCTTGCTCTACAAAAATCGAGCGGTCGTTCGGGATGATGTCGAGCGAGTTGATATTCACAAGAGGTGTTCATTAATATGGGGTATTCAAAACAGTAGGTCTGATTGTTGTAGGCAGTACAGTCATTCCGATTATCAAGGAAGTGGTGGCCGATCGACTGACAATCGATTGCTATAATTTCCCGATACCCTCGAATCTCGGTCTCTACCCGCGATTTTGGAGTTAGTCCGGCACTGAAAAGGGTGTGAGCATGATTCCCATAAATCGTAACAGTGATGGAGACATGTAAATGCGTCTCATTGGAAGAGTTGATTGTCTGGGCAAGGCGTTTCAAAGGAGCGCATGAATCCTCTTGAGAATCGAGTTTGGCCTGAGGTAGGATAATTTGGCAAGCCATATTGTTTAATAAATTTTCACTGGTTTGTTTTTTTCTTGCTGCTTGGAGTGCGTCGAGTAACCGAAAATTGATATCTCGAAACGATTCTGAAGCATTCAAGGACGCTTGTATTCCCTTGAAAACAATTTCACGAAATTTCCCGTAAGAGTGGTCATGCATTAATCTTTCAAGGGAACCAGTTATGGTCATGGTTGAACCAGCGATGTAGCTGTGCGCGTCTGGAAATGGGTCAGGAATGATGGCTGGTGATCTCTTCCACCTCCTTTTGTTATTGTCAAGAATTGTCTCCATCTCTTTTTGCATGCGGTTGGTGGAATCAAAAAGACCTCGTAGTTCGGTTATCTCAGAGTCGTAAAGGCCACAAAGTGGATGAAGGGTCGTACATAATTAACTCAGTAGGTTTCTGAATGTTAGAAGTTCAGGTGGTTCTTGGGAAAATCGGTTTAGCGGGAGTACCACTTCACCGCGCCAATGACCTATAATGTCTCTTACATGTCCTATGATTTAATTGGAAGTCTAATTCTCGAGTTTGATCGATGGGGATAATTTGGGTTTGGGCAAGAGTCACGGCTAGCCGGTAGAAGATCAACCAGGCTGCCAGCATTTTCCTGTAAGAAATATTCGATGATGATCAGTTTTTGTTTTTCGTCTTTATCGTTCCTACCGCTTTATTTTCAGGTATTTTCGGTACAATGTGGGATATGCGTAGTTTGTTGGAGTGTACAACCTTACTAGCTTTTTTTGTTTGGATTCGAACGTTATGTTTCTCTAGAATTTCGAGGACTTTGTGGGGGCCTGTATAGTGGTCTCCGAACTTTCCGGGTTTTGGTCCGACCAATAGGTACACGTAATCACCGGTTTTGAATTTGGGTTAAGGCGACGGTCGTAGTACTCTTTAGATTTTTCCTTAGAGGCTACGAGAGTCTCGTATGTTAATTGTTGTATCCCGGTGAGTCGAGATACAAGGTCTATGATATATCCTTTGTAGGTGGGTTCGAGATCTGGTTCGCGTAACGGTTCAGTGGATGGAAATCGGGCTAATCGTCCAAATACAACCTCGTAAGGGGTGTGGCAAGTACTTGAATGCACACAGGAATTGTAATTGAGGCTTGCTAAATCGACCCATTCGTCCCAGTTAGTGTCAGCGTCTGCGTATTGTTTTAGAAACTCTCCAAGGGCATGATGCGATCGTTCTAAAGATCCATTAGAAGAAGGGCAATATGCGCTAGTGGTAATGCGCCTGATACGGAATCGTTTCGCAATTCTAGCTAATAACTTGCTTACGAAATTGCGGCCCTGATCAGTTAGTATGCGTTTTGGAGCTCCAAACACGCATATAAATCTTTTAATAAATGCATCGGTGACAGTGGATGCTAACGTATCTGCTAAGGGAATAGCCATACAGTATTTAGAAAGTTGATCTTGTATGTTGAAGATATACTCATCCCCGTTATTTGTTTTGAGCAGGGGGCCCGCTATGTCCATAGCGATTTTATCGAATACTGTTCCAGGTGTGTCGGTAATAACCATTGGCTGTTTGGTTTTGAGTCGAACCAGCTTTCTCAATTGGCAATTTATACATTGCTGGATACGTCGACGTATGTCTTCCTTCAGGCCTTCCCAATAATATTTGTTTTCAATCCGATTATACGTCTTCGAAATGCCTCGATGGCCTCCAATAGGTGATACATGAAGCTTGTGGAATATGGCATCCCTGCGATCTACACATATGTATTCCAAGGTGCCGGTGCAGATGAGAACTTTCACATTGCTCTCTTTGAGCATTAAATCTAGGAGGCTTATAACTTCCGACCAAGGCAGGTTCTCTATTTCCTTACTCTTGCCAATATTTATCTCTTTGATCTTCAATTCCTTCAATAGTGCACCTAGGGTCATGAGAGATGCGTAAACATCCTCTCGTACTGCGGTTAAGGTAGCCGGGGCTGTGTCCTTCATGCATAGCGCAAAGTTGTATCCCGCGGACTTGCAGGGTATCTGTTGGACTTCTCTTACTCCTACGTTCACACTGGGTATCATTTTGTTCTTTTCGAGAAGCTGGCGAGCTCCCTCATCACACGGAGTCCCGTCGCTGGCTATGAAGTGAACTATATTACTATCGCGATTTTGTATCGCGTCCTTAATCTCAATCATCTTCCTTCGATATGTGCGTAGTTGGCTTGATCCTCCTTGTTGGTTGACATCATCAACCCGTGTTTGTTCCTCTCCTGGTTCGTCTTTGGTTGGGCGAGGGGTCGCCAGTTTCTGTGGTTCGTCAATTATCTGAGTCTCGGGACAGCGTGTGTTAACTTCATCTAGGGGCGGAGATAACGGAATCTCGTTTTCTTCAGGAAGTTCTGGAACATCGGACACTTCGCGAAATGAATTATCTGTTTTTTCGTGATTTTGGTGTTTGGCTAGCGCCCTGGTGGCGATGTTGATGGATGAATCTTCGACTGGGTTCCTAGACAAAGCGTCAGCGGCAACGTTAGTCTTTCCTGACTTATAAACGATTTCATACGAGTATTCCGACAGCTGAAACCTCCATCTTTGTACCCTGGTATTGAGATCGGCCGTTTTGAACCAGGTGAGAGGTTGGTGGTCTGTCACAAAAGTAATTTTTCGGCCATATACGTATGATCTGAAGCATTTAACGCTGTGAATCATGGCCAGTGCTTCTAGTTCGTATTCTTCGTATAACACTTCCGTGGGACGGAGTACTCTCGAGGTATAAGCAATGGGCCAGTCCTTATTGACTTCACCTTGTGAAAGAATTCCGCCTACCGCAATCCGGCTCGCATCGGTCGTAATGATGTAGTCCTGATCCAGCGCAGGGAAGTGTAACACCGGGGCGGTGCATAACGCTTCTCGTAACGTTTCAAAGGCAATTTGAGCCTTGTCGTCCCATTGGAATTCTACATCTTTCTGCAACAGTTTGGTGAGGGGTTTCGCTATCTTTGCAAAGTCTCTAATAGAATGCCTGTAGTACCCAGCGAGGCCAAGAAAAGATCGAACGTTTCGGACCGTTTTTGGCCTGGGAAATTCCCGGACAGCCTGAACCTTTTTGGGGTCCGGCTGCAATCCTTTCTCACTCAGGATATGTCTTAAATAGATAACTTCCCGCTTCAAGAACTCGCACTTGTCGACCTGCAATTTTAGTCCGGCTTCTCTTAGCCGAGTAAACAGTATATTCAGCTTGTAGTCCATTTCCTCCAAGCTGTTTGCGAATACCACAATGTCGTCGAGGTAGACAAAGAGAATTTTCCCTTGTAGCCTTTTTAGCACCGTGTTCATAAGTCGCTGAAAGGTCGCTGGAGCATTTTTCGAGTCGAAGGGCATACGTGCGTACTCCCAGTGCCCATACGAGGTTGAAAACGCCGTTTTCGGAGCATCCTTATCCGCCATGTGCACTTGGAAAAATGCTTGGGCCAAGTCAAGCACTGTATAGTACTTAGCTCCGCCCACCTGGTCGAAAATCTCAGTTATGTTGGGCATGGGTAAGGCATCCCCTATTGTAACTTCATCTCATGGGCGAAAGTCCAGTACCATTCGCCATCTCAGGTTTCCTTGTGAGTCTAGTTCCTTTTTCACCAGCCAAAGCGGCATGTTGTAAGGGGACGTTGATGGCCTAATAATTCCTTGGGCTAGGAGCGCTTGGACTTGGCGGTCAATCTCCGCTTTATACGCGTGAGGGAATTTATATTGGTGTGCGTTGATGGGTTCGTCAGTAGTAGTAGGGATCTCGTGGGTCACTAGTCTCGTTCCTGGTAAGTCATTCCCAGGGAGATAGAAGATATCCCGATTTTCTTCAGCGATCCGTAACACAAAGTCTCTTTCTTCGCCTTCGAGGTGGTCTAGGTGAAGCATATCTCTTAGTCTGGTCCGATTTATATCATAAATTTTAACTTCTTCTATTATAGGCTGGGGAGCGACTCCATAGTCTTCATGAGTCATGTAGTTACATTCTGAACCATCGCCCTCCCCTAATAAACATTTTCGGCATGTTCTATTGGATTCTTCATATTCCGCCATATATAGATCTCCAAAAGAATTCTCAAAGTCCTCTAGGATGTCTTTGTCCTCCTGAGCGATGTCCTTTCGTTCAGGTAGGAAGGTTCGAGCAGGTTCGAGAATTATTTTCTCTTCGAATCCCGAGATGGAGAGACATCCGGTTTCATAGTCAATGACTCCGAGTGCTTCCGACAAATACTGGGCTCCCAGAATCCCTTCGCCGGGGAGTTGTAGGTCATCAGGTACGACGTGGAATGTGGAAGTTCCGGTTATTATGGTGAGTGTGATGGTTCCTTGGGTAGAAATGAGACCCTTACCAATGCCCTGTATTTCTATCTTTTTAGTGGTATCAACCAGCTTGGGGTCTCTAATTAAGCCTTCCCTGATGATGTTAACTTCGGCTCCAGAGTCCAACAAAAAGTATCCACCTGTGAAAGCTGCATAGCCCGATACCTCCAGGAAGGGGAGGCGTTTTCCATACCCGAGGGTATTAATTCCGTTTATTCGCGGGATTTTATCGCGGCCACTGGTGCCTCCAAAATGAGAATTGAACGTTTTTTCGTCTATCTGCAATTGTTTTTTTATAAAAATCGAGCCGAGCCTTGTTCCGGAGGAAGAAATCGGTGCCAAAGGCGCCGTCATACTGTAAAGGAAATGCGTCGGGTACTACGATCAGTTCTGATGCTACCCCCAGGATTAGTATCCTCATGGTCCCGAAAGAGCGCGTAGTTTGAGATCCCAATCCTTTGAGAACATGACGCGTTCTTTCATTGATGAATCCTAGGTCTTTTATGACGTGGAGTTTCACGATGCTTGCTTCTGCTCCACTGTCCAGGAGAAATCTATAAGGTTTCCCTTTTGATGCAAATTTCGTGCTGACGTGGGGAGAATATTCCCTAGCGTGATCTAAACTGCAGGTAATAATTCTCCAAGGAGGACATTCAATCTGGTTGGTTCCTGCGGGCGTGTTTCTGGTTTCGTCTCCCTCTACCCGCTCGTGTTTGGGAGACTCGGGCCATTTCCCTGATTCCTGTTATAAGCTCTTTTTCGACACTCCGCTATCATATGCCCGGGTTTCTTACAATAGTGGCAAATAATATCCGAGTTGCGTGGGAGTGCTTTCTGCGTGGCAGGACAATTGATGCTGATGTGCCCTGGTTGTCTACAAATGTTACAGATTATCGGGGGTTTGCTCGGTGTGGTAGCTTGATTCCACTGTCCCAGTTGTTTTCGCAGAGCCCAACACCGGTCTGCGGTGTGGCCTGTCTTGTTACAGAATTGGCATGTGCTCGTGGGCTTAGGTGGCTCAGGACTGGTAGAGGCTTCGGATGGGCAATTCTCCGCTTGGTGGCCTACCTTCTCACATAACTGACACTTAGCGCGGGATGGGCAATTTACAGCGATGTGTCCTTCTTGACCACACAGTTGGCATTTTCGATGAGTCTTGGCTTCGTACTCGACCTTCTCGAAACAGGTGTCCACTAGGTGGCCCATCTCTCCACAGTAATCGCACTGTTTTGGCCTGGTCCTTTTAGGACAGTCCGCAACAACATGGTCTTCGCTATCGCAAAGGAAGCATGCGTGGATGTTCTTGCGTGGGTTTCTGGTAGGAGAAGGCTCAACGGGAAGTTTTACATCGTCTCTTAGTGCTTTCCGGGCCTCCAGTTGTCTTTCAACACTGATGGCGTTCTTAATTAACGCGTTTAGGCTGGTCATCGATGTGATTCTCTGTCCAATTTCGGGTTTTAATCCGCGCTTGACGCATTCTAATGTGTTCTGATCCGTGGCGGTTTCAAAGACTGCATCTTTTGTACCAGTCTCGGTTTTCTTAGCTTCCTTAATCCGGTTGCATAGGTCACGCATCCGATTGGTGAAAGACACCACGCTTTTGATTTCTTCCTGATATTCCCGTCCCAGTTCTCCCATCAACTGGTGAGCTGTTTTTGCAGGGGCGTGAATGCTTTTTAGGAAATCTTTGAACTCTTCGAGTGACGAGAAAGATTCTCCGAAGATGGCTTGTCTTGTTTCACCGCATACTTTCGATCTTAACAATTTGGTGAGGTTGCTTTCGGCTGCCTCATCAATCATCTTTCCCGCCTCAGAAATTCTCTCAAGAAATTGACTAAGTGGAATGTTCGACCCATTAAAGTCGGGAACGACCTTCAAGGCATCTTTAAGAGGGACTGGCTGCGGTGCAATGGTGGCTTCTTCTTCTTCTTCTGAGGATTGCATGTTCTCAGACTGTCGTGATGAATTACTCGTTGACTCTTTCTCTGACTCCTTAGGCGACTGTACCGGAGATAACCTTGGGGACCTAGATGCAGCTATCTGGGTTCCCCCTAGTTCGTCTTGACCTAGCAGGGTAGATGAATAAATATCGCCTTCTTTTGGGTCTTCGAATACCGAGGTAGAGGTTGTCTCTGAAGAGTGATGAAGGTGGCTGCGAGTCGCAAATGGATCTGTATTTCTTGCGTTTCCGCTCTGGTCACCTGGTTCCTTTGTTTTATCCGTTTTACGCAGGGTCTCCTGGTACCAGGGGTTTGATCCTTCTGGTATTCTACTGAATGAGGTTATCTGATTCGGGACCTGAATTTCGGAGCCTTCGTTTTTTGTGTTTGACTGCGGGTCAAGGGCCTATCGTTAGGCATTTATGGTTGAACGTTCAAGTCGTCTACGTAGACGAAGGGCCTGTTCAGGTTGAATGCTGCCAGAAGTCTTCGCAGAATTCCCAACACTAGTCGGGGATCTGGTCTCTCGTTAGATTCCGGCTTGGTTTTTGGACCTGACCTTCTATGATATCGTCCAGTTATGTCAGTCATTCGAATTCATCAAACCCCGCAACAATGCTGTTGTGATCAGGCTATTTGGGTGATTATGATCAATTCCATGCACTGAGTGCACCGTGATGCAGGTCTAGAAGTAACTAGATGGATTCGACACATATGACACCGCAAAGGTCTCAATTTTGTCCGGGCACAGCCGTGCAATCTGCTGATCCTGCAATATTTCTTAGGATGGTAGGATAGAGAGCCTCTTTTAGCCCAGTAACAATTTGTGCAGTAGTTTTTCCTTGTTCTTTTATGCCTGAAGAAGGTGGGTAAATTTTCACGTTTCCTAACACAAATCGCGTCCTCTACCGATATTGTATTGAGCCAATCTGGCTGAGATATGTATTGGTGGCTACGATAGGTCATACAGGATTGTTAATCGCGAACTTTGAAGAGTTCTGGATTACAGAGATAGAGTCGAAGGTTGTTAGCTATGTATTCGTCTTCTAAAATCCTCCCCACGGGAGTTGATGACCACGGATCGTTCCCGAGGAAGGTGAGGTTAGTCCCTGGGAATGATTGGGTAGAGTCGAAACCGTGAAAGGCGAGGTATCGCTTGTAACCGGAAATTGTAGTGAAATATCTTCTTGGAGATTGCAGGATTTCTTCGAAGCTTGGAATTGCGAAGTTTTCTCCTGAGGAGAGAGGTTCGTTGGTTTCTACAGAGTGTTCACTATCAGAGATTTGTGATGACTCAGCTGCAATCTCGTGGTGGGCGTTGCTTCGAGGATGTGAGCTTTGGGAGGATTCCGTGCTGCTACGATTACGCAATGTTTTCGTTCCCTTAATATTTACGGATAATACGGTGGGTAAATTATTCAGGGTACTTTGATTGTGGACCTTAAGGAAGGGCTCGGAAAAGATGATTTCTTGAATTTCAGGATCGTTCAGAAATCTCCTAATCTTACAAATGGAATGTCTAAGTCTTTCGCGTCTCGTTATTTTCCTCATGTGTGCGCCTTGCCATGGGACGTATTCTATCCCAAGGCCTGATTGTCCTTCCAAGATCTATTTTCACGCGTCCGTATCAGGAGCTCCTGAATCCCGGGCTGAGTCGGGTAATTCGTCGTCACTAGATGACGTATGTGATTCGTAATCACTTGCGTGAGGGGGCCCAAAGTTCTCCTGGAGCTGTTCTGTCACCGTCTGAGTAGGTAAATTGTTTAAGGTCTGTCGGTTATGAACGGTAAGAAAAGGTTCAGAGGAAATGAAATATTGTAACACAGGATCATCCAGTAATTTACGGATTTTCGAGATGGTTCTATAGAATCTTCTCTTTTCCCTGGCGGTTAACATAAATGATTCTACATCCCATCTGTTTCGTGAGCAAGTTGCACAGGAATGGTAGCGACAAACTACAGAAAGAAAAAGTTCGCTCTTGGAGAAATTCTATATGTGTAGTGTTTTACACAATTAATTTTAACGGAGTCTGATTGGTCACGACTTCACATAGAACGGAGGTACAAAAGGAATGGACGAAGCCGTAGACCACCTGGATTCTTGACTGATCGTGTCGGTAGTTGTATAGCCTTTCCTTTGTTTCTGCGGGAGGAACGAGGAATATGAAATGTTTACTTTGCTGCGTAGGGATGGGATTCGCGTAGGTTTTCACTCATACAAAGGATATTCATATGCGTACGTTATTTTTCTTCTGGAGAGAGAGACATTGGACAATGTAATCTTACCGTTATCAGCATCCCAGACCTTTGGCCCCACATCATGTCATCATGATATTATCCCGGAGACTATATTAATGGACATTGTGAATGTTTTCTCTGATATCAAACGAAAATATTTGGGGATACTCCATCATCTTCCATAGTAAAAGACCCATGATAATTGATTAATTAATGAACTCAATATTGGCTACGAGAGTGGATTTCGCGGTGACTATTTTCGTTTTAGTAAAATTGATTAGTAACTAGTCTCTTATTGATTACATACATTGAGACCCATCCGACAGAACCATCTAGTACTGTGAAAAAGATTATTGGTGATTGCTTCAGGAAAAAACGATCAGGGGTACTGTACAGAAAAATGTTTGCTAAGATAAAAATGAGGAAACTTCAATAGACCTTTCAAACTAAATGGTTCACAAAGGTACGGGTCGGGAAAATATTGGCGAGGATTATCAAAGCTTAATGATGTTCTGCGGATTCTTAGGCCATCTTGATCTTTTGACTTGGGGCCAATATTTCCAATGACTTGTTTATTAGACTCAAAATCCGTAAAATTTCCTGAAGAGCAATACAGAATAATCGCCATCAATCATTATTAGGTAGACTAGAGCTCGGAATCTGATTTCACGCAAAAATCCTCTATTTAGTGAAGATGGAGATAATTAGAAAAAGAGAAACATGTATTTGAGTCCGGCATTCGGATTGCCCTCATGGGGAGCCGATCTCATCGGTGAATCTCATGTACCTTTTCTCGGTGCTGGATAGAAGGAAAGGGAATAGAATAGAATATCCTTTTTATTCGCCCTTGGGCAAAAAACATCAATCATTCATACAATACTCGTACATATACAAATCCAGTAATAGCATTTTGGTCAAGGATTTACCATCACAGATGTGACTAGTCGTTTGCTAATAATATAACTCGAGTTATTCTAGTTCACAGACGAGATCATAAATGGCATGGGTTAGAAATAAATAGTTACAATCATAGTTTGCATAACAATTGGGCCACTGGAAGACTTGAACAAGAAACAAGAAAATCACTCAATAGACATATATAAAAGTGCCCTCAAAGATTAAAAAATTGCCCAGTGTCCACATCCATCCTCATGGGAGGGAGAGTTTTCAGAAATTCTTTCACTGCTTCTTTAAACAGGGAAACTTCTTTTACTCGCCGAAAGCCGAGAGGGAGGAAGTTCCAAAATCGTGCGCATTGACTTTGGAACGATCTTAGTCCACGGTCAAGACGCATTCTTGGAACTTTGAGTTCCTGTGCTCCTGCCTCACCACGCTGGGGGCGCTCGGATTGGTACCTAGCAAACATCGCAGCTAGGTAGCCAGGTTCTCCCAAATGCATGATCTGGTGCATTAAGAGGGCTGCGAAGTACATTCTCCGCGAATCAGTACGTAACCAACCCAAACGCTCCCTGTACGGGGTGATATGTTCGCTCTTCTCAATTCCAAAGATGTACCGCACACATGAATTACTCAGTCTCTGTACCCGCGTCCTTAGTTCGTCGGTGGCGTCTAGATACACGACTGTGCAGTAGTCAAGGTGTGGTTGGACTAAGGTCTCGACCAGTCGAATACGGAGTGTCTCGGTAGTGCATGCCCTCATAAACCGCAGACCGTATAGGGCCTTATTAACCTTCTTTGTAACTTGATGAATATGCGGTCTCCACGATAATTCACTATCTAATGTCACACCGAGACTCACGACAGTGTCACTGAATGGGACATATACTCCGTCCTGTATCTCAACCCCCGGTAGATCAATTTTCTGCAGATCCGCGATGTTCCTGTCGGAAGCAAAGAAGATTGCTTTGGTTTTACCAGCGTTGAGACGCAAGTCGGAGCCCTGAGCCCATCCTGCGACAAGTCTTCCGATTTCTCCTAACCGAGCGATCCCCTCCAGTATGTTCTCTTTCTCAACTTGGAGATAGATTTGGAGGTCATCTGCATAAAAGAGATGATTTACCGATTTTCCGTGAAGCAACTCAGGGAGGTCATTGACATACAGGCTAAAGAGTAGAGGTCCAAGAACAGATCCCTGCGGAACGCCGAGATTGGTTGCAAGCCAATCGGAATTTCCATTTTTCGTGGTGACCATTTGGGTGCGATTCTGTAAGTATGATTTGATCCACAGTAGTGCTGATCTTGAGAAACCGAGATGTCTGAGTTTACTCAGTAGCTTTGATGGTGAAATCGTGTCAAAAGCCTTGCTGAAGTCAAAAAGCAGCAACAAGGTGATCTTCTTCCTGTCATGTCAATTCCGACTCTAATGTCATCAGTCAACTTCAACAAGGCAGTCTGAGTGCTATGATGTTTCTTGAAACCAGTTTGGAAGCGATCTAACAAATTTTTACTTTTAAGATACTCCGTGATTTGGTCGTGCGCAATCTTTTCCAGAACCTTAGATAAGAAGCACAGCAATGCAATGGGACGGAAGTCCGTGACTGCTGATGGAGCTGCAGTCTTTTTCAAAGCAATCAGCTGGGCTTGTTTCCAGGTCTCGGGAAAAGTGCTATGAGCGAAGGAGGAGTTGAAAATGTGTACAATAAGATCACCTAAGGCCGGAAGAGCCTTCGCGATCACGCTTTGGGGGACTCCGTCTGCCCCACGAGCCTGCGAGGAGAAATGTTTTACAGCAAGGACTACTTCATTGAAATTTGTGGGCTTGAATTTAAACCCGTCTTCTGAGGCTGACATTATTTCATCGATTGCTTCCTCAATATTCTCGTGCTGTGAAACGGAGACCCCCGCAAAGTGAGTATTCAGCTCGTCCGGTGTGAAGCCATGTAGCTCCTCCTCCTTGCTCTTCGGTAAGAGGCCAAGGTCGCGCATCTCCTTCCATATATTCTTATTCGAATCAAGGGCGTCTGAAAGGTGGTTTTGAAGGGAGTTCGGTATTTATATGAAGGGTAGAACAGGAACAAGATTCACATTTCAAGGTTTTATTGATTCATTCCACACAATTTTCTGACAGTCAATTTTCAGTATTCGTGAAGGTTGCTTCGCAATAGCTGCCATGAATGGCCTCACAGTTTTATGTCATCTATCGTCCGCGCGCCGGCTGATATCGCGACTTTGGTAGATGTAAGTCATTTCTCTCAAACGTTCCTTTCAAATATTTACGTTTGTAATTCGAGCTTAATTTCGTTCAACTGCCCGGTTCCCGTAATGGAGATACCGCGATTTCAACATAACAAATTTTGTCAAACGAAATTCTCTGACCTTCACGTAGTGGGTCGAGATAATTACAACTCGATGATCAAATACGCAAATTTTGATTGGCTCGAGTTATTCGTTAACAGAGAAGTTCTAATAGAGCCTCCGAAGTAGAGAGAGAGAAACCCCGTAGACTGATTTTCTCAGGAATCTAGCGAGAGAACACGTTGTTTTGCAGAGGGCAACGATGTCCAAATCACGGAAAAAGAGAGAAGGGTTTCTCAGACGATGATCGGTCGACGAGGGAGGATTAGAGACCGGACAAGGTGTCTCAAGACTAAGGGACAGAGAACGAGCCGAGCCGTGATGGATATGGGCAAATCTCACGAAGTATGCGGTTTGGCCGAACAGGCCTATTTTCACGTTGTCAGAACAACAGTCGCGTTATTTCCGCCGCTCGCATTAGATCATTTTGAAGATCTACTCATATTTAATAGTTCTGCATCATTCAGAAGTCTAAAAATTGCTATAGAAAGGTACTGGGAGACGCTTCTTCGTGACAAAATCACAATTTTCGACCGAACAGGGCCATAGTTCTCTCACGCCTTAGCTCGCCACAGGCGGGGCGGTTCACCGATCGGTCTGAAAATTGGATATGTGATGGATTATAATACATAGAAACATATAATTTTCGCCCGAGGCTGTGCCTATCAATGCGTCGGAGTGCCGATGATTCGTTGGAGCGAACTCCGATTCTACATTTTCTCCTGTATCGCTCTTCTAATGGATGCAGCACTCGGGGCGGTGAATATTTCGTATCTGTAGAAACGACATATTATTCTACATCCAAAAACCTACAAATATAGCCCAAGAACGATAGTGTGCTCGATTCCGCACGACGATGCGGCTTGAAATGAGAAAAGTTATTTTCGCGTAAATGGGGTCAAAAAAATCGTTTTTCGTGTAGCACACGAAAATTTCGATTCCGTTGGGATGGAAACCACGTGTAAACTGATATTTGTACCTCAAGAAATGCCTATGAGAATCGCCCCTACTACAGCCTCATATCGGTCGCGATGCGAGGCTTGTGAGGATCGACAAATGACGAAAATGAGCGTTTCGACGGTTGAGGCACATCTACATTTTGTACCACAGACCTTCAGAAAACACTGTAAACCATTGAACTCATCTCTCTTCTTCTATTCCAACACCAAGGATGCCATGTATTCACATACACACGAGCCAATTAGAATTACGAAAATATGAGGGTCCCACGCAAATACATGGGAAAAACTTCTACACCCTCACAAATCCACGGCGGGGCTCCAAAATGATTTACGCAAGTATTTCATCATTGTTTGAGCATTACTTGGACCAAACAAAAGTTTATCGGAGATGTGCTGCCATTCTGGAAATTCTCGAAATTTCAAAGTCGAAACCGCATAGTTCCTGAGATTTGCCCATATACCATCTAATTTGTGATATCAGAGGCTAAAATGCGACGCGAGCGCCCGATGAAGCGTATAAGTAATGGCCTTGTACCTTTTTTTTTTTATTGGTAACCCGATTCAATGCATGGTAACCAACGCAAAACTGCAAAATCCATTTTCCAACAGACATGTCCGAATTACGGAAAGAGAGAGAAGCCCGTCAAATAATATGATTCCAGCGCGAATACCATCACATCTGGAGAACGGTCGTGCCAAGGGGGGTCGCAACGAGTACCGGGGTGAAGCTTGAGGACCGTGTTGGTTCGCTGCGATGCATTACGGGCTAATGAGAAAGAAATTAAAGGGGTCCGAAGAATATTTAAGGTCTCAATGAAGAGCTGCGATTTCCTCCGAGAATGAAATACGTGAAACAAGAGCAATGACGTATCAATCTCCCGGGTCTGTTCTTCATTACTCGAGAATAGTTCATGGAAGCGCGAGAACCTCCGTCGATGTGAGACATCAACCTCCTGGGGGTCAACTCCATGAGGCTGTGATATGGGTTAAATACCAATCACCCCTTCAGAGGCGGATTTTCCATATCGATTGATGCCGAAAAGTTAAGCAGAATAGCTGTTTCTAACAAAGCTGTTCGGAATGCAAGACTGGAGGATCGAACTTAAGGCAAAGAAACTAACTTGACGCGTACAGAGATAGCCGTTGACCGACTAATATGGATGGCTACACACCACTCCATCTAGCGATTCGATCTCAGCATGGAAGATACCAATTCAACGGAAAGAAAGATCATCGAATTGCGTTCGCGAGGGATAAAGGGAGAGGTCTCATTAGCTTCTACAGCAAATGCGTTCCATTTGTCGGAATTGAAGATCTTCAAATAAGATAGCGAAACCAGAGAGGGAATTTGATCAATCCGTTGTAAGCGGAGGTCCAATCAATTTTTAGAGAGAAAGTGATATTTCAAGTTGACCATCACATTTTGGGGAGAACCTTCTCCTGGGGAATCGGAGTTTGAGATTGAGCTATATGACCCAGAGCATTTTTTTTCATTGTATCCAACGCTGGCAAGAGGGACAACGATGTACAACCTTTGATGCAGAACAGGGGTTTCTCAGTCAAAGTTGCCGTCATCTTTTCCCACGAATGGTTACTAAAGGGCGTTCTGCTCTTTCCATGATACCGAAGTCGATATGGTTCCGAACACGGCTTCCATAAATGATTACCGCCGGAGATTAGCTAGGGTCGCCTTCCGTTCCGAATCGTACATAGTTCATTTGGAGGAGAATTCCATTATCCGCAAGAGTTCAAGAGAAATTCGTGGGGCCGGGGAAAATGTTGTTCGTCCCCGTATCCGATAGAAATGCGAAAACCTACGGCCCAATGAGCAAAATAACCAGGACACCACAAGACCTCCAGAAATTCAGAACCGTGAAACTGCTACCGGGGTCGAGAGAATCTCTCTTGATAAGGGTCGCTTACAGGAGGTGGAAAATCGAGTAATCGAGTAGAGATTCCCTGTGCAGGATCGGAATAGATCGAACGGATAAGACATTGAACAAGAGGGCGTTGATGACAAGAATAAACCCGTGGTGCGGGCCAATTTCGTCGTGAATGCGATTCGGGAGGAACCGAGGAAGAAAAAATGACATCGAATTGAGAAGGCCATTGACCGAAAAGAATCATCCCACCGCCGTGGTAAGAAGAAGCTTCACGAGATCCAACCATAAAAAGGGAATGGAGCTCCGTGTTGTAAGTTTTGTTTTGTCTCATTCGAAAATCAGAAATGAACTTATTTCATCGGTCTACTTCGCATAGAATCAAGGGGGGAGGAGAAAGGATATGGCGAACCCAAACCCTGAGGTGTTTGTAAAAAATAGCATGGCCGATTTGCAATAAGAATTAGGACGATATCTACGTCGAGAGGGCCCAAGAGGAAATAAGCAAAATCGGAGGAGAGGCTAATCAAATGTATCACTGGATCATCGCAAAGTTGAACGGAAAAGGTCCCAAGATTTCCGTAAAGCAAAAGATGACGTTGGAAGCGTGAGTATTTACCAAGCACAGACACCCGAGGTCGCATATTACTGGAACTGGGGGCCCCCACGGGACAAAACAATGTGAAAGGAACCTCTGAGCACAATGATCATATTTCAGATCACAAAAAAAATAGTGCGGGCAAAAAAGAATCGCCGAAAGGATACCACCAATGAAAATCAGACGCTATGGAGGTGCACGAGTTAGAGAAATGAGTGAAACCGACTTTCCGAGATAAAAGAGTGATATTCTCAATTGAATACTGAACGCGGGAGCTCCGAGGGTTTGGGAATTGGCGGTCTTCCTAGGGGCGACCTTGGAGCCATAATTAATTTGGTCCCTCATCCGATGAAGTAACCGTAACCCTGAGGGGAAAAATGGGCCGTCTGAGATCTCCCAGAGGGGCGAGAGTGGTGAAACTCGAAGGGAAAGAAAAGATCGGTACCGTTTGTACAAGAGGTTAGAGGAAACGAGTTTTTCATGTCACTGACCCGTTGGTGAAAGTATCAGGTTCATGACAAGTTTGGGGAGACTGCTTTCTGGCGGAATGGGGGGAGTAATACAACCGAGAGCACAACAGAATTGGGAGATTTTTCGCGAGCCTAGGGAAACTCACTCCCAATAGGGCTCTGGACAAATCACGAAGCTGGGAGAGAGAGATAAGGGTTCATATGGAAGAAGGAAGAAATAGCCAAATATGGACTGACTGAATTGAGTTTGGCTTCTAAAAGGGGCGCACTCCACTACATTTCGCAAGAATTTCAAGCTTTCCCGAATACCCGAAAGAAAAGAAGGATAGTTTTGGTTATAAACCTCTATCCAAATGACGCATCAAATTAATAAGATTCGATGGCATTAACTAGTATCTCTCGCGTGGTTAAGTCATTAAATGACGAACTCACTGAGTGAGGTCTTCAAATTAAAGAAGCTTTCTTTTTGTTACTACGAAGTATACGAGCTCACCCCTCTCCTCTCACAACTTCGAATGCTCATAAGCGTACCCAAAAACTTATTATGTAGAATTAGAATTCGGTCCGTCCTTTGGACTAGCACTGGTGAATCATTATATGTACTTTATTATTTAGCAATATCGAAGGCTCAAGAAGTCACGTAATGAGAGGATACTCAGAGGAATTGTAACGTAGTTTCCATTATTTTGAATGCTGTGTGCGTGCAAATTACAAATTGGGTGACTTTATCGTCAGTTTTGTCAGCAAAACCCGGAACTTCCTTCTTAGTGGTATAGATCTTTGGGGACTTGACGGCGAGGCTATGGGACAAATCGTTTGGAAGATGGGTCGAGTACTTCATTTGAGGCAAGAGAAGAGCGATTTTCACTGAGTGGAACATGAGTTTAGAAATTTACAAATCGCGGAACAGAAGAAACGGAAATAGCTCTTAATTTCCGCGGAATTTTAGCAGCCGGCTCGCGAACGTGAAAATTAGCCTGCCGTGACGAGAGGTACTTACGTCATGGCAGGCTAATTTTCGCACTTATTGTTGGTTCGCTGGCTCATTTGCGGTATGCAAGCCGGTTTCTGTCTCGGTTGTCTCGACCTTCTTTGGCGTCTCTTTGTGACTGCCAAGAACAGGTAGCATATTCGAGTTGGTTGCTGTTGGATCGGTCCCAGGGGCCTTCACTTCGTCCCCGCTCAACTGATTCGACCAAATCCTGTAAAATTTTGTCTCTAGTTACACTAAGTCAAAGGTGGATTATTAGGAGTATCGTTGTTCTCGAGAGAACTTGAGAATAATGAATACAGAGGAGAAAGGGCCTCCGAGGGAGGTGCTCCTTATTTTTTCTTTCAAGATAACATTTAAGATTGAATTTTATTACCTCCGAATTTCCTCGTCTTCTGAAGTTACAGGTATCACGGCGGGGTTGGTGCGAGCCATAGTTCACGCGAGCGACTGTTAATGAGGCTCCGCACTGAGAGAGTGGGTCTTATATATCCACAAGATGTTGTCCCACTTGCTTTCAATTGCTGCGCATCGACTTCTTATTGGCAGCTGGAATCATTCGACTCTTTTGCCCATGACAAAAGATTAGGTATGTGTTTCTGATGGCTTAGGTAAACACTGGGTTGCGGCGTCGAGAAGCTCCGCATTTTCCTGATAAAAATATTCAAAGCGGAGTGCGATAACCTTCCATGCCACGCACCGTCGTAGGAGAATACGATGTTTGCCTAGCGAACAAAACATCTCGGTTTCGTAAGCGCGGGGCCTTCATGTAGGGCGTTCCTTATAACTCCCCCATCTTCGTTATTTTTATTGAATAATATTCCTCGTAAATTCGTGGGTTTCCTTCTTGATGCAACGGCTGAAGCCGCAGCTTTCTCCAGTGCATCTAGAGATCTTAACCGTGACGATGGATCTAGACCAAGCCAGGGACCTGGTGCGTTCTCTCGCTGCTCGTCGGAGAGTATTGACCAGAGAATTGGAAGAACATCCTGACGCTTATGCGTCAGAACTCACAGCGGATTTCGGCACACCTCCAGACGGGGTTCATCCCTGGATTTTCCGGTCTGTACGGCAAATCGAAGCTGTTTCCGATGAACGGGCCAGAAGGGAGTTCCACGATGGTTGCTGTGGTGACGTCATCATACTTGACCGGACGGCGTTCACCGTGATGAAGCGCGGCGTCGTCCGTGATCATTTTCCTTGTGGTCGGTGCCACTGGGTGAGTCTCCAAATCAATGAGGTCACTAATATGTCTTCTTATTAATTTTTCCATTATCTGATTTCTTCTCCTTGGTTTGCTCCATGAAAAGCTCATTATTATGGTTGTCTGCACGGATACAATGTCGTCTAATGATGTAGTTGGGATATGGAAGCTCGCCTACGGTGGCGGGCTTTATGTCTTACCGCACGGTCGGCCGAGTTTACTGCCTTTGACCTGTTTGAGTTGTAGCTTGGTGAGCCAACAAATATTCCTTCCTATTGCCGTATAATTTCGAATGGGCCATCCGTCATGTACCTCAATTTTTTAGGTCGGCTCGAGAATGTATAGGTACCTTGCTTTGGAGTTGAAGGTTCCAACTGTGTGGCATGATCACCAGTTAATGGCTGCACAACTCAAGATGGAAAATATCTATTTCACCGGCCACCCTCTGGTGGTAAGATTGAGGCGTGATAATGGCCAGGTAAGCTTTCTGAACTCATCTCTTCGCTGAAGAGGAGTTGAAACTACTTTGCCTAATTTTCACTTCATTTTTCATTCTCTTTCCTTCAGCGGTCCAGCTTATTGTTGTATGAAGATATGCAGGACGAACTTCCTGTCGTAGACTACTGGCGGCTCGATCTCGTAGGGGGCAATGTACGTTTTGTGAGTTGTGGTGACAAGCCATTAAGGATGGTGTTACCTGTCAGAGTCGACTGGTGTGGAATCTCATTGTTGTTCATCGTGCATATTATAGGGCATGTGCCTCCCAGTAATAGTCGCCGAATCGAATGGTCTACTGATGAACATCCCCAGACCGAAAATTTTGGGGGTCAAGTTATGTTTTGTTAATCTGGTTTGTATTCAAATTTGTAACCTATTAATTGAATAGAACTTTGCATAATTGCTCTCGAGTTTCATTGAGTTCATTCAGTTTCGCCTAGAAGAACGCTGGTCCATCGCGGATTCCGATTCTGCCCTTATTTCCCAGATAGATTATCTTTTGTCTGTTTTTGCTGCGTTGTGAAATTTTCCGAGGCAAATTTTGCTGCGAGACGGGCATTATTTCCCAGCAATCTCTGGATATCGGGATCTTTTCCGCAAGTGCTTACATGCCTAGTATAACTGTATTTGGACTGTACTTTCTTACACTTGGGGCAGGTCAGATCCTTGCATTTCCTAAGGTGGCGGTTGAGTTGTTCTCCTGCGTAACCACATCGTGGGCAGCCAGGTTTAGAATAGGGGAAACGAGAAGACGGTGGGGCTACAGCGGGACCCTTAATTACGTATTTACCCTGATTTGTGGAGACGTGATTTTCCGTTGGGACGTATACAGTGGTGACTGGGCCAAGGTGAGGTTGACTTGCGATGGTGTGCACTACTCCTATTTCTCTATCCGCTTCCTCCATGATACCATTGATTTCGCTCAATCCGACTCCAGTAGGGTCGCTGGGACTCGGAGTCAGGCCTGGGTCTGAGGTTGACCTTTCGCTTGGTTGTACAAGACTAGTATTGTGATTTTTGAGGTCTGGGTAGTGCGACACGGCGTCCGGGCTGTGCGAGCTGGATTTTTCTTGGAACTCGGAATGCGAGGGACTACCCATAAGCTTTTGACAGTAGTTGGAGGATTCTCGGATCTCCCCAAACAGAGCAGGCTTGGGATCGGGCAAGAGGTTGTCCAGATCGGGCTAGCGGAGCTTTGCTTGCTCGAGGTTGCTCCAGGTGTGGTGGAGGAGATGGTTTCTAAGGGCTTCGGCAGTGTGATACTCATTACCGCATCCATCTTCGCGGCAGGTATAGGTTTCTTTATAATATAACTGAACGCGCCCATAAATGTTCGCTGGCCGATAGATGTTGACGATTGCACAGCCGGGACACTCACATTTTACGAAGCCTTGATTACCTTCTAGCCACCTAGAACTCCCGACGTTGACGGCTTCTGCATAATTTGTAGAGAGGTTAATCACTTGAAGGAGCACGTGGGGTGCTACATAGACAACGTCCCCGACCTGTTGCACCAAAAACTCTGTGCGTGCTTTAGTCTTGGACACATACTCATGAGTCCGCAAGAAGATTTCATGACAATCGGGCCATGGACATCCTGGTAATATTGATTCATCTGGAAAATCTCCCTCCCTAATCATGGTCCTGGTGTTCTGAGTATATTTCTTCTGGATCGGGTCATTATCCGCGTTCCTGATAAACATCCACAGCTTGGCATCGGGTTCGAAACCTTCCGTCACCATATTTACGCTGTCACACCCACCATCTTCCCAGTGGAAGGGTGTGTAGGAAAATGGTGATCCTATATATTTGGTGAGGCGATTGATTCCTATCATGGGATCTTCCGGGCTGATCTTGTTATTCTGTTCGGGCGTTATCAAGAACGGTATGTTATTCAAATAACAAGTTTCATTCAATTGCAGATTCATCCCATACATGGGATTGACGAGACCAGTTCCTATCTTTTTTATGCATTGGTCGTGGGTTGATGCTAATTTCGCTTGATCTTTCATATCAAATATCGTGACGCTCCCCATGTTATCCAGAAGGTCGTACAAGCTTCCGGGGGTTTGCTTGAAGGGTACCTCCTCACTTCTGATCCATACTCCTGATACCGAGCTTTCCCTTGTACGCTCGTGGTGGAATAGGTTCCCATATTTTTCGCATAACCTTCTGATTGACCGGCGATTTTCCTTGCAATTCTGCGGTAGTACGCCCCGAAACTGGAAATATAAACAGTTCGCTGGTAAAAGATAGCATGATTTGACTCGCCCAATTTTTTTTTATGCGGAGAGTTGGATGTACATTGGATGCAAATATGCGTATCGAATTAGCATGCAAAGATCTCAAATAATAATGTTTTACAAGGGAAATTTCGACAAGGTGTTCAGTTTCTGATCGCTTCCGAAAGTTTGGTTCGAGTCCGCTGACGACCTGCATACAGGCATTGTAGAATCAACAAGTAGGAAGGAGAGCATGCTTGATGAGCCATGCGGTATGGAAGGTGAAGGCGACGTTAAGTAGCCTACCCTTTTCTTTAAGGGGGTTCGATAGTTACTGACTTTTTCAGCCAGGCAAATGGGATTGATACAATTTGTAGATTGAGAGCCCCTGGATCGATTGCCGTTGAGAAAAATATGGGTTAATGATGATATTTTTCGAGAGAAACTTATTCGAGAATTGGACGTTTAACCCACGTCTTACGGGCGTATCAAATTTTCCGGCAGGAAGTGACGCGATATATTTCTGTATTTGGGCGGCTCCGGATCAGAATAGTATAAGTCCATGTTCTCGATCAATAATATCGCCTTTGGGTCATCCACGTTTAGCTGTCGTGCTTTTACAAGTAGTTAGAGTCGGTAGCTACTCTCAGAAACTACAAGTTAGGGTCGCTATGTTGTCCAAATGATTGCATCGGATGGTTCCGAAGGAGGTGGGCCGACGTCCGATCACTTCCTTTTGACGCATTTGGACACAGGCAAGCCCTTACAAAAATGAACAACCTCGGCTCAGTACTCCCATGGGCCTGGGATCTTTCTCTAGAAGCCCTGAAGTCTCATTTTCTTATCTCTTATCGTCATTGAAAGAGCCGAATTTCTTAGTGATGGTTCCAAAAGCGTAGTTATAAGAGCGATCGGCACTGAGCTTGCAAAGGAATTTGATTTTGCTCCATGTTTTTCAGGCATCTTCTCTAGAGAAAAATCATTTACGTCCATGATACGCCGAACGCAACTAAGCTATGCACTTCCTCCTTACGAACAATGCCAATGGTAGAGGAAGCCTAAGCTTCATTGGAGAATTTCGGTTACAATTTCACTATGAATGTTTGTGATCTATCAACTGGGGTTCTTTCCATTAACAGTCATCCGGCCTCCGGTTCGATCTCCTCGCCACTAGGTACAAGTGAACGTCATTTGGGCAAATCTCGTAGATGGAGATAGCCTTCCTCATTCTACGGTTGATCAACAATTCTGTTTGTTGAGTGGGGATCAGTCCCAATTCATCGTTTGGATTCTCTGGTCGATTAAAGTCTCTGCATTGCGATTTTTCCTATACACCCTCAAATTGCCTCTGAATGCATGACGTAAAGCTGCATGCTATGTGATCCCCAAAACTATATTTCGCACCGGGCCGCTTGAGTAAACTCTTCTTGACTGGATTTCCAAGTAGACGCATTTTATAGAAGTCATCCTAAATTAGAGAGGAATTTTGTTTACTGCGAGGAAAAGTCGAGAACAGTCATAAAAAAAATCCAAAGAATTCTCAATTTACTTCGTTGTGATCTGGAGAATTTTTCCACCCTTTTTTCTCGCTCAAATCGGCATAAGTTCGTGGTTTTTTTCAACGTTCTTTAATCTCAAAGGTGGAAACTCATAGTTTCTCGACATTTTCCTACTTCAAACAGTGAAAATTCATCATATTAAGTACTTCTCCCTATCTAAATATTGAATGTGGATTTTTCCTAGAAATGGTGGGCTTATACCGTTCTGATCCGGAGCTGGGCTTATTTATCGGACACAATGATGAGAAACTAGGTGTAGGGAACTGTGATTCCATACTTTCTTATAAATCGATGAAAATACGCTGCTAAAAGAGATTAGCAGAAAGCTTTCTCTTGGCGACATCTGCGATAACTGAGCAATAGTGTAATTTTTTCTAGTGACAATTTTCCATTCACTCTTCTATACATCTTTTTGAAGCGACTTCGACTTTGAGTGGATCAAATTAGTTTCCAACCGATTGATGTAGAATGATATGTAAGTGTATCTGTATTGGATTGAAAAGCTTGTCGATTCATTGTGGTACGACATATGAGAATAAAAAGAGTTTTAGATTGGATTTTGACGACTTACTCTCACGAGATTACCTCTTAGGGTGATCCAGATGATGTAGATTATTTTTCGAGTTATCTTTTCGAGGAAGCTTGTGAGTGGAAATTGGGGAATATAAACTATATCTTTATCACCAATATCCATCGTTTGGTTGAGACAGAATTTCGATGAAATTGGTTGAAGGGTGATAAAAATGAGAATTTTGATGTAAATTTCAATTTTTTTTCAAAATATCCTAGATTAAAGCGATGAAATGGAATTTCGGTGTTAATCAATCGATAGATCGTGCAGAAAAGATGATAATTTAGGTCATTAAAATTGAGACAAAAGAGTGATGAAGGAAGGTACGAGGAAAGAATGAATATTAAGAAAAATTTTGCATTATTTTTTGAGTTATTCTTTGGAGGAAGGTTTTCAGAGGGATTTGGGCCATCTAGTCTGAGGTTTTCCTTTTTGATGATATCTATCGTTTGGTTGAGACAGAATTTGGATGCGGTGGGTTTAAAAAGGCTCAAAAAGGAATTTTTGGTGAAAATTTTGATTTTTTTGAAAATTTGAGATCTGTAAAGATTAAATGAAATTTCGGTGTTAACCAATCGATAGATCTCGCAGAAAACAAAAAATCATAGTGTAGGTGACTCAATTTGTTGTGAGATTGTGTGAGAAAAAGACATTTATGTATTAAAAGTCGGAATTTGAGCACTTTTGGGTGAAGAAAAAAACCCATGGATCAAATTTGACTGGGAGCCGAAAGGTGCAAAATCACTGGGCTCTCAGAAATTGTATTCTGGACAACTTGTAGGAAGCCAAAAGTTTGATGAGGTGACCACACTGAGAGAAGAATACAGTCGTGTGTACTTTAATATAGTACCTGGTACTATACGTAAAGTAACTTCTGTGCCTACTCTTCACAGTGTAACCCGTACTGTCCATAAAGTCCCCAGTACTTTATGGAGAGTAGGCACCTTTGTGATATCTGAATATGGGTTTAGAGACATAAATGTCGTCTCAATGTAAATATACTAACAATTATGAAATGCTTTGATAGTTTTGAATGCCGAAATTATCCATCCGACTCATTGCAATCTTTTATTTTGATGAAGACGCGTCTTGCATGTAGGTTTGGACAGGTTATGTGAGGTTATGAGTCGCGCATCGAAATATGTAAACACGACGTGGAAGTAAACAATGAGCGCTCCGAAATTTCTAAATAGTACCCCGTACTTCATCGCGACTGGGCGCTACACTTCGATGGAGGTCGCATATACTTCACGCATATAGTACCCCGGGCTATATTCTTCTCTCAGTGCAGTAAAAGAGAAAGCGTGTCCGGTATAAAACAAGAAACACACACACACGAACACGGACAAAGGGGTGTAAAGATGAGTTTCTGGCTGATGTGGAAGACCATTAGGACGAAAAGTGTTACCTACGATTGATAGATTTTGGCGAGAGGAAGAGAATGGTCTAAGCTTTTTTTAGATAAACGGAATTTTGTTGAAGACAATATTGGATTTAGTAGAAAGCTTGATCAAAATTTTGCTGGTGTGAAAACGAAGCTTTCTCTTTGGAGAAAGCAATGAGGGGTTGACGGACATTTCGAAGAGAAATTTTGAATACAAACTGATGACGCGGAGGTCATACATGTAATTCCCGTGCTCGTTGCAGCGAGGTTACGGTAGTCAAGCGATGCACCAGAAATTATATATTATGATTTTACAGACTTTATCATTGTGAAAACTATTTCTGGCCTCATCTAAATTCATAATTTGAATTTACAGATGGAAATTGAAGCAGTCAAGAATGCGAAAATGGATTTTTGGGTTTATTGCTATAATTGGTTTTCACCTTGACTCACGAGTCGCTATCGAACCCCCTTAATAAACAGCTCCTTTTTATTTATAAATTATGATCTGATATAGGTACTTACTATTATAACGTCGTATGCGTATGATTCTTCGGGCATATCCCGCAGGTATTTCTCTAGGGCTGCCAAGCCCTTAACAGTCGTTACCTCCAAGATGAGGGTTTTCGGGGGCGGAATCGGTAGTTTTATTCACTCGGTAACGAAGAGGCATCGTGAGAACTCTGGTAGGATCTTATCGAATTTTTCACACTTTTTCCACATCCACTAAATGCCGATGCATTCCACGGTTCACGTAAACTAGAGCGTAGTATCTACTCGGGGATATGATTTTCACGCCGGGACCGATGCACGTCCTCGATGCACTTTGAACTAGCTTACCACTGTTATTCGACTCGAGGAAAAGCCGACAAGCTCACATCTACAGTGTCACTATCCCGACGAGCTCACATCTACAATTATGATGAGCTCTCGTCCTCAGTCATATGTTGAATGTATTTACGCTGACAAGCTTGAATCCACTATCTTACATTGTATATATTCACGCCGACGAGCTCACATCTACTATCTCACGTTGTATGAATCGACGAGCTCACATCTACTATCTCACGGCCCTGTCTTTCGCGTTAGGCAGGTTCTTAACTTCGTGATGTTTGTTCCTGACGAGAATTAGTGGGGAAATTTTGTAGCGTCGGTGCGTGGGCGTGGAGTGGATCAATGATCAATGGGTTCAATAGTATAGAGATTTGCTGAATAAGGTGGTGATCTATGTAACTGTTTTGGACTGTGGGACGGGGAAGTGAGATAATTCTTGACGTGCCAATTTCAGAGATTAGGTCAGGCTCATTACCAAAAGTCCATTGAGTTGGAGAAAAAGGCTAACTTTATCATCAAATTTTCGGGGCTAAACGTGCTTTTACAGAAACTTCTCGAGATACTATTGCATTACTGGAAAACAAGAGCTCTATGGTGTAGCTTGTTTTCTTCTTGGGTAAAACAAAGTGGCACAGGATTTGATGAATTGACATTTTTAAGTTGTGTGCGAAGGCGGCAAGGCAAGTTTTCTTATGGATCTGAAGACTTCAATTTTCCCTGACTCCAATTTACTAACTGATATAGGTACATTCTCTCTGAATCACTGGTATCCAGGGTGCACAGATGGTGAACTGTAAATTTCAGATAAACAAGACATTTGCTGAAAATAGCGTACTGAGAGGCTGAATGATTTGTTTTTGTTTTTGTTTTTTTTTTAAGCTAGAGACATTAGTGTTCATTCACTCCGAGGAAACTGCCGGTTACAACTGTTTAAGAGCCACTAATTCATCTTGTTACTCCTTATGATCCAAAATCGCTTGCTCAACTCTTGTAGCTTTGCTTCAAAAACAATTCACCAACCTTGGTTCACCAAGGCAATGAGGCATCATCCTCTCACCAGAGCTTCACATCACACAAGAAGAACCAGTGGCGATATTTGGCCAAACTGATTAACAGTTCCAGAGCGAGCAGAAATTTTAAACCAGTTTCAACTGATCCCTCCTATTAATCCGCAGGCCCATCGAGAAGTTAGCGAATATCGAATTTTTCGATATATCAAGTTTGTTTTGGTTTTGAATCCCAATGTTTTTGTTGTGATGAAAATTGAGGTTTGATTCCGATTAGGTTGATATTTTGGTATCTGTAGATCTGTTCTCTATTCTTCTATTGAGCAAGAGCTATGCAGATTTAATCAAGAAGTGCGTGAAGAAGCAAATTGGAAGCAAAATTGATAATCAAGATTCAGGAATATCTTTCTCGTCTCACATGGAAAACTATGAAGGAGAGTGAGGATGGAAACCCCAGGTCAAGTAAGACTCGAGATTCTGTTGTAGCATAAATTTCAATCAATGACTTTCCCGAATATTGAAAAGATGCTCCTGACCCTTGATTTGAATTTTTCTCTCCTGAAATTTTGTTGCGGTAAGTCTGCTGAAAATTCATCAACAGTAAATAATAAATTCACGATAAATTGAATGAAAAAAAATGATAAGGTAAGAACGAGATATTAACATTTTTAATGAGATTTTGGAATTCTCTTCTTGTGTAGAGTTAAGTTTGATTTTGACTAGACAACAAGAACAGCGCCATGAGACTGTTCATCATTGAAGCGATTTCTCAATTTCAATTTTGGTAGCTATTTTTTTTTTTTTTTTTTTTATCCAAGCCTCTTCAGGTCCTCTCTTGGAGTCCCATATGGCTACTAACTGTGGCTTGTAGGAGAAACTGGTGTAGATTTGTGGGTCAAACTCGTCGTGTATACATTTTTAGAGAACCCTCTTGTATAGGAGAGCCGTACCTCTGAATTTCGACACTTTCGTCATCTACTAACAGAACAGTCACTGTAGTCAGATCATCCGTGGGCTGTGCAGAACACCCGCCCCGTTTTCCAGCTCCGTAGTCAGAGCACCTGAAAACTCCTGCTTCCGATGCTTACGGCGTTTTACTGACAGAGTGAGAATTCCCTCCGAGTAACGCGTGAGTGAGACTGTGTCAGTGTGATGACTGTAACGAGTACACTCTCCGCATTCGCCCGGGATTGATTAACCCGTGGGGCAAGGGAAAACTTCCTTGTGAGGGAAGAAAACCCGCCCCGGAGAGCTCGGTGCCACTATCGTGTTACATATTGGGCATATATCTCGGATATAAATACCCAATCTGCGACACTTTACACCTCCCGTTCACATTGAAAAGTCGTAAGCATCAACCAACCGATCAGAAAAGTCAGCAAGCCGGGGTTGATTAGACCGAGATGGGCGGTCACCCATCCAAGTACTAACCGCGCCCAACGTTGCTTAACTTCGATGATCGGAAGAGCTGGCACTCAGCGACCCCACCAATGCGTCGGTAATCTTGGTAGCTAGAATTCGAATGTATGAATTCATAACCAATGAAGAATAGTTTTGCAATCCAGCGATATAATTTCATGAACTAAATTTGAACATTTGTATAGTTAATGAAGATGATAATATGGCTTCTGTGTTGTCATTTGGCTGCATTTGTAGGGACTAAGTATGGTATCCAACATAATCACCGAAAAGTCAAGTTGTGATCGACATTTCCTAAACAGACAGAAAATCATCATCTTCGATTCAAGAGATAAATCATCCAAGATGATGTAATTGATAATATCTGCTTGATGTTGATTGTGCGATCACAATTTACAACTCAAAGGAATACGATACGAGACGTGTTTGATACTAGACAACCCCCCTCCCCCCATCTGACGCGTCGCCGGCGTCACTGCTGCAAACTATTTAATGAAAATGTATACTCGTGCAGCCCTTTGACGCCCCTTTGTCTCGCATTTTTATTTACCTATCAAATGCCGCACCTTCGTCCTGTTTCGATTTTTTTTAACCATGCGGTCATATAAGTGAGCAATCTACTGATATATGACTGTGCCCACAGAGTTAACGAATACCTGCACGTTCTCATTTTGAAGGAGATGAGAGATTTGAGAATCACGAGTTGCCAAACAGATTCTTGCCTCTGGTTTCTTTCAATTTTGGCTCAATAAATATGTGTTATACTTTCCAAGTAGCGTACCATCAATAGGCGATCACAAATCAAATGATAGAATCTGATCTTGCGCCATATAAAATAAATGTACTGAAACGAATGTTATCAAATTACTCTTAAAAAATACGAAAATCAGCGCGCTTGCGCGCGTGAAGAGTTTCTAGTTGTTTTATTAATTGACTTCACCGTTCTATGGCATAAGTTATTATTTGCCAGCATCTGTCTTGTAGCTGTAGAACCTTAGTTACATTATTCAAGATATAAAACCAAAATCATCTGAAAAATCAGTATACCTCTCAACCAGTGACTCAAGAGCGAGGATCAAAACAGAACAGTTTCAAGCAGAGTTGGCAAAGAACTCATCAGGGAAAACTTTCTGTTCGAGGCTATCTCCTATCTTCAGTGTATTTCAGGAAATTCCATGGAATCTTTATTCGGTTGTAATTAGACACTCAGGGGAGTGAAGCTTCCTTTCAAGCGAATTCACAACAACTGAGCTATTCAAGTTTAGCATTAATATACGAGCCATCAAGTCATCCATGAACTGCGCTAATGTATAATGGGATTTATTCGGGCTTAGAGTTCCAACTATTTTCTTGGGTACATAACCATTAATCAAGCTTTATGTTGATTGAGACCGTTTTGAGGTAGATAAGATGTATGGAAATGTGACCTTGATGCAGAAAGATTGTACAATCTAGAAAAGTCGACTCTTGGATTCCATCCTGCCAAAGTCTCAAGGAGACAGATCTGTTTCCAATAACAACTTTCTCCAGTGGGAGTAGTGGGTTTTCAGCTGCTCATTCAGATACAAAAATATCAAGTGGTCTACTTATTTGTGAAAGAAGGTGTTATAGCTTTTTCAATCATAGTTTGGAGTTTGACGTTGCTCGACTCATCATGAGGGTTCAACTCTGCCATGAATGTCATCTCTACATGAAATACTAGCTGGCTCAATTATTGTTCCTAATGTGGAATTTACATTTATTGACTTCTTTAAGAAAGTTCGAGTATCCAACTTGTTTTAGTAAAAATTAGGCTAGTGGACCTTATGGTGTTGGTAGCTGAACTTATTGATTGAATATATCAATTGTAAGATTTTGAGCTATTCTGGAACCACCTCTGGGCCAGGTGCATCCCATTTACTGGACAGAGGGGGTAAGAGGCCTATGACTGAAAAGGGCGACTACGCCTACTGCTCCAGATCAGGTTTTAATTAGATTTTAGTAATCGGTAACTGCTAAGGTGGCTTAGTTTAGCTTCTGGCATCTCTTGGAGGTGTCTACACCTCAAAATACAGCTCCAGCAGCCAATTCTCATCTAGGTTCGGAACCTGGATTCATAAATACTGAGAACAAAATTTCTTTTTGGGATCTCTTCAGGAGAGAAAACCCATCCTCAACTCATGACAGTGTGACTTTCTTGAGAAAGTAATTCCACTATTTGGCACACTTCTTTAAAATTTAGAATTTGGAAGCAGGCATTATGGTTCATGGTCCCATAATGAATATTTCAAGTGCTCAAATTTTTTTTTGAATTAACATTTTTCCAGCCTTTGGCTGAGTAAAGCAAGAATGGCCTCGTGCCGTGCCGCTTGAGGATTATCATATAACTGAGAGCACGAACGTGCGTTCACGGGAGTTTGATGCGTCCAATCCTTATTGCAGCGATATTTCAATCTTTGTTAAGATAATAGACATGCAACTTCACGAATACATGCACGTCATCGCGGAACGCTGAGAGATTCTTCGAACTGTTATTAACACCACTGCGGACTCCGCCGAATACGTTAGCCGAGGAAATACGAGTTTGCGGGCCGGCGGGGCACCAGCCCAAACAAATCGTGGTAGTTTGTAACATTTGTCGGAGAATTTTCTTGGTTCTCCCCTCGAAACCGACTGATTTATTCTAACCTCTGCATCAAAAGAATAGCGATTGACCACACAAAATTGATTTTATGTCTCAAAATCCGATTTCTGCGAATTTTCCAACGAAAAGATCTTCAACTCAGGCTGATTGTCTCCCGTCAAAAGAAAGAGAAGAAAAAAAAATGTGGTCGAGATGATTCTCTGATATCGAGGACTCATAGAAGTGACAAGCCCTACATTCAACATCGACTATATCTTAGACAAGATAAGCTAGGGAAAGGGTCGATTTGGTGGTCGTGTAGTGCCTATCAGTAGTGCGTGATACTTTTAGACCTCGAGATAAGCTGGCGCCGAAGTGCGTCGTACGCATAGAAAACCGATAGTATTCTCATCATTCACCTTCTCATCGTTTGAAAGTGTGGAAAGCTTTAGTTACTGATCTCTGGGTTACACATAGAGATATTGGGCTGCACGAGCACGACCTCGCGCGCAGCCAAACTCGAAAGATAAGGGTCATCGGCCGAGAATACTATGAAATGCTGCTTTTATTTTCGACTCGTCTGGGAAGGCTTATCGTGTTATTAACGCTACAAGAACAATATTCGAATGATCTAAAGCAAAATTTTGGGTGTCAGTCAGGTCAAACTGTTAACTTTACCTCGTTCCATCTCGCGAGTAAACTCAAACTATTGACTCCGCGCCTAAGCCAAGGAAAGCGAGAGGGAAGGAGAAGGGAGATATAACTATAATGATTCAGCTCGGATCTTGTATAGCATTCTAATCCGAGAAAATCAACGAGGTCGGAGATGAAAAATTTCGACAATTGTGAGCTTTGACAACAAAAGATCCGTGGGAAAGATGAAATTGTAGCGAGAAAAATATCGATCTACGGTTTTCCTGGGAATTTCAAATACAACATAAATTTAGTAATATTTCTGAGATGGCCCCTCTTGTGAGCGGACATAAGATGGGTCTTTTTTCCCCTAGAAGGGGCAGACACGGTTTCATAAGAGATTGTTCTAGCCAACAAATTATTGCAAAACTTCTGCGTCACACAGGTCCATGATTTTCCCAATGAGTTGCGCACGAGAATGAGCAGCAAGAGCAAGAATGGGAACGTTTTGCGATCTGTCTTACAAATTTTATCATCGGAAAAGGTATCGACCAGCGGTTCGTCTCGACGGATAGTTTCCGACGCCGAGGCTTCTTTGATATTTTTACTCAATTCATAATCGGTGACTTGTGAAATCTGTTCCGGCTCTTGTCTTGACCTATATCCTCTAATGATTTCATGTACCAGCGAAACCGCTTCATTGATTCGGTCAGGTTTTTTATCAAAATAAATGGATAAATCCGTTTCAAGACCCCTAAGAAACGTGTCTATCATAGTTTGTTCAACCAATTCCTCGAGAATGACGGGGTTTTTGCCCTCACAATGGGCTACGTTGACTATTTGACGTCCAATTTTACTGACTCGATTCGCGAAACGTATAATGGATTCATCATCATTTTGGACAGCACTTCCTAATTTTCCGAATAATAGTGGGATGGTTTCGTAAGATCTGAAAGCGTCATAGAGTGTTATCTTGAATGCCGAATACTCATCTGACTCTGAAAATTTCATGTACTCCCGAGCTTTGCCGAATAGCTTGGTTTTTACGAATCTAAGAAAAACTGATTCCATTTGTGGCTCGATGATCGAATGTGCCAGATCTAGTTCGTCTATGAATTCATCTACTGACAAATTTCGTCCGTCGTAGAAGGGGACCATCGAAATGGCGAGATTAAGGACGAATGATTGGTTCTTTCTGAGGTTCATTTTCTTAATCTTAGCTGAGGTTCTGAGATGCGAGAACGGGATACAATCGTCTCTTACTGAACTATAGTCTCTCTTTCCTCATATATATGTTTCGAGTATAGGGCGGGAGGTTTTATGTTTCAGATTTTTTTTTGATTTCTCTTCTATCCGCACACTTTTGAGAGAAGACAAAACAATAATTATCCCTCCGGGGCCTCCAATGTTGAGAGCGAAAGGTGTTCATAGAAGGGCCTCTCCTTCTTTGGTAGTACGGACTACCTATTTTGTTTGAATTTAGGGTCTGGAGTCCGAAACGCTAATGACCCTGGGACGATTATTGCTTGTGATTTTCTCTCAAGTGTTATGATATTTTAGATTCTACTAAGTTAAATATCAGGGCAAGGGGATATCAAATAGATTCCATGGAGTCAGAAGTTTGGCTTACCTACTTGTAGTTTTATTCAGTCAGATCGTACAGGTGAGTTCGGATGATCCAAGAAATAATGACGTGAATTCGAGGAGCTCGTGATAACGGAACAAGAATAAAACTGGTATCTTATATCCTTAATGCTTATACTTAGTGTACCGGGAAGAAAAAGAAGCCCCGAGCAAAGACTGCGGGCCTTCTTACACCCAATCTTCGACTCGATTTTTGGCAGGGAAAGTTGCTGATTGGTCGTTCAATTCCGCATAATTCGACACGTCATAAATATAATTCATGAGGGCGGAATTGTCAAGGCCTACGCCAGCGGATTCAAAGGACTCACACAGATTCGACTCACTGACTTTTAACAAAAGTTCGCCTATTTTGTGATTCTAAATACACACATACACACACAAACATATATATAATATTCTCAATTCGGATCTATGAGGTACTCATGAGTTTCTGGTACTCATTGTACTCATTTACATATTCTTGATGATCGTACGTATTGAGAACAAAGGTAATCCACCACCGATAGTCTAGGAAAACTAACAACTTCACACTCGATGAATGTATTTGCTTATTGATCTCATCTATCTGGTGAAGATTCAAGGCTTTAGCTTCTTTGATGAGAGCACGTACGCCTTCTTATTCTATTATACTCGGAGATGCGTAATTCAAAAATTGGCTGAAGGTACACATACGATACCTGCCTCCTGCATTGAAGTTTACACACTAACATAACCCACCACCGGTAGCTTAACAATTTGACGCTTGATTAATCTATTTATTCTCTGGTCTCATTCATCGGGAGTGGATTCAAGGCTGTAGTTTCTTTGGCGAGAGCACGTACGCCTTCTTATTCCATTATACTCAGAGAAACGGTGTCAATAATGGATATCAAATAACAAGTTGCCTCCTAAAATGAAGTTTACACACTAACACTCTTATTACACACACACACACACACACACACTCTTCAATTTGGAGGATTGTTTATTCCGTGGTCATACGCAAGGTTCATCGGCTTTTGGCTGTTGAGCAAAAAAATTTGAAGATAATGGAAAAAGGGAAGAGCTCGTCCTTGGTAAAACATCTGTATGGCAAGGGCCTATTTACCGTCTCCTAAGGGAAAAATCAGCCCTTATTCGTGCACATGTTCCCATAAAAGATGATCCTAGTCGATCATCACAGCGACACATGACCACAATCATGAAACAATGATCATGACATGATGAACACGTGTTTGTTATGTGATGCTTTGGAGGCAGATCATTAAGCGTGTGAAGTTGGCACCCGCTTTTGAACATTTCAAATGTGATGATTACAAATTCTTTCACCATCAATAGTTACAAATTCTGAAGATCATTACGAATTTATTCGAATGAATTCACTGAAATTTTTTCCACATCTCGGTTATGATATGTACATTTTTGATGAATCAGACTGTATACGTGCTTGACGAGTCTTCCACTAGCTGAGCGTATCTCGGTGCGTGAGTGCGAGAGAGACAATGCACGCAGCGCACGTAATCAGACATCCAAACCTGAGATATATATATGAATGGAATGATACGCTCACCAAGATCCTTGCTTGACGAACTGGGGAAGCAACGCAGCCAGCTCATTCCCACCAGCGATGTGTACGCGCCGAGTCACTTAGGCAGTAGCGTCGCGCAATAAGGAACTGACATAATTCCGGGAAATGTTATATTTCGAAAGTTCGCGGCAAAATAGATATAGGAAAAAAAAGTTCATAATTTTTACGACGCCCCTATGGTTTTTAAATCATCATTGAAATTTTGACAACTTGAATTGGCGCCATCCAATATGGCGGCGTCTACACATGTGCCGCTGAATTCCACAATTGTTGTGATGTCATTTCTCATCGGAAATTCTCATCTGAATCACAATCGAGAGCTTATTTTATTCAAATAATAGAAATTCGCGGTGATGAAACGCAAGTTTGCCTCAGAATCATCGTGGAATAAATTCTGAAGTCACGTGACTCATGTGCAGTCGCCGCCATATTGAATGGCGCGGATTCAAAACCTGAAAAACTGCAGACTCAAATTCAAGTCACTTTGACAATATTTTTCCCCCGAATTTCCACATATAGTATCTATTTCAACGTGAACTTCCATAATATGAGCAGTTTCGAATAATTTTTGTAGTCATGTCAGTTTTCTATTGCAAGTCCCCTCTCGAGACGCGAAGCCGATCAACCCGGATTTGGAAGGAGTGGTCGGCTGATTGATGACGCTGCTGTAGCGTCACCGCAGCGAACAGCAGGCTCGATCATGATCCGCAGAAAAGTCCCCTGAAGCGCACCGAAACCAAGGCGCTACCTTGCTAACGTTTCTACACGATGATGCTGCAACACTCCCAAAACCAATGTTGCAAACTGCTACACTGGGGCCAGGATGTCTTTTCTGGACCTCGAAGAGGCCGTTGTTGTCGGCGATTCCATCCAAAACCAAACTTCTCAAAAGTCCCGCATCGAATACACAGATTCGACCCTGTGCGAGCTCTGATTCCCCCACGCACTGTCACTCCACCTGCACTCGCGCGTGTCGAGATCCACTCGCCTCCAATGATACCATTGAACGACCAGGAGCCTTATTCCGAAGTTGATACGCGCGAACGCTGATTACGCGGGTACGGCGATCGCTCATTAGTTCCGTGGAAAACCGCCATGCATAAGCGAGGGGGCGCTTCTACATCAACAACTAGCGCCCCCTCGCTTATACATGGCGGTTTCCCACGGAACTGATCAGTGATCACCGTCACCGGTGTTATGAATTATTGGTGGGGATTTTCCTTGTTGAGCGCAAGAGGTGCGCGAGCGACTTTAGGCTCGGTCTGTAGCGGCTGCGTCTGTTATGCGTTTGGCGATTGAGGCTGCTCTACTTGTGGCCGTCGATTCTATCCTACTGGCGAGACGTAGCGCAGGGCACGTGAAATAATATCAATAATCTTGGGCCTGGGTTCGTTGTCTGATTGAGGTATAGACACCAAAGAAGCAACGAGAAGTGGACTGTAAGTGGCTGAACTATTTATTCTGAGCTGTACAATAATATATCAGAACAGGTCCGCATGCCGAGCGACAGACAACTAACTGAACGGCTACAACAGTACGTGCATCTTATATACTCTTGGTGGCTTAGGAATGCGTCGGCGCAGAATGCGCTCCCGTGCGTAGTGCGGCGATGATATTGTGGCGTGTTATGTAGGTCACCTGTCACTCAACGTTATTTACGTGAGTGCCTCCTGTTTGCACAGCTGCGTTGTGGCGCAACGCTTGTAAATCGTATTTGTACAACTGCGTCGTGTCGCAATCCAGATCACCTGCCACTCAACGTTATTTATGTGAGTGCCTCCTGTTTGCACAGCTGCGTTGCGGCGCAACGCTTGTGAATCGTACTCGTGCAACTGCGTCATGTTGCAATCCAGGTCACCTGTCACTCAACGTTATTTATGTGAGTGCCTCCTGTTTGCACAGCTGCGTTGCGGCGCAACGCTTGTGAATCGTACTCGTACAACTGCGTCATGTTGCAATCCAGGTCACCTGTCACTCAACGTTATTTGTGTGAGTGCTTCCTGTTTGTACAGCTGCGTTGCGGCACAACGCATGTGAGTGGTATTTATGCGGATGCTTCATGATGTAATCGAGGTCACCTAGATTTGATGTGGCGTGCTGGCGGAATTGCGTATCCCTTGTGCGTGTTGATCTTATCTGTGTTATCTGTAATCAGTGCCCCGAGGGCCCAAATCTTCTCAGACAATCGTTCATCATATTTGGCCCTCTGGCCCTTACTCTACATTATGTGAAACTGTCAATGATCAAGCCGAGAGTTTGTCGTTATTGTAGATGCATCGCGTACCTCAAGATGCGTCGGGTCGAAATTTTACTGAGCCCCATATACCTATATCACAATCCCCCCCTACTAGAAAACGCAAGCCAATGGCTTGCGCTTTTCACGTTACCATGAATCCTGAACACAGCCGGCTATGAAGTGTTAGATGTCAGAAAAGTCTAATTACATGCATTTTTCTTCGAAGATTGAAGAGTATACTTTGCATATTCCGCATCATGAAGGTGCTGACTCCTACTAAAATTGCTAATATTGATATTTGTTTCTGATATTCATGATGATCTTGTCCTCACTCCATTAGATAAATTATCACGCTTGTGTATATTTCATAAGTCAATGGAGCCACTTCTACTTCCATGAATTATTCCCCGTTCCACATGTGGCTCCATCCATGAGATCCATTCGACCACTAGATCATCTGCATACTCTAAGCTACTCAGAATATCTTGCACTTTATCTTGACTAGTTGACCTCCCGTTTCTCTGATCTCTCTTTTGGTTGCAAGAATTATGTCTTGATCAAAACAATCTCTATATCAAATTCATAATACTCTCATTCCCGGATGTCGTTTATGTCAAGCTATACTTGAACTCAATATATACTATAATGATGAATCAAGGAGTCCGTACATCAACCTGGAAAAGTAGCTCCATGTCAAAATTACACTCTGTAAACCCATTTCAGCTGTCCAACTCTTTGAATAAGGTAGCCCTGTTAAGGTTTAGTAGTGATTCGCTGATTAAGGTGGAGACTGGCACCAGCAATAAGCTCGGAAATCACTATTCGCGCTCCTGATTGCCTTTATTTTCTCCGTGCATTTAAATTATCAATTTAGATGCACCAGGGAACCATTTTCACAATGATAGATAATGTAAAATTATAAATCATATTTTTGGAAGCGTCGTTGACTATCGTTACTTCGGCACAACGGACAGGGGAATAACATGCACAACCTTCGTATCATTGGTTTCTATCACAATTCTCTTCAAAATGCCCGACAACCACTCTGAATAGAATTATCAAAAATCATAGGATTCTAGTTTCCACATTTAGCATATCATTTGAATGTTTGATGTTTCCACAGAAATGACCGTCGATATCTGTTGTAAAAGTTGATAACGCCCGTAAGAAGTGGACTAAATATCCGAATTCTGAAAGAATTTCCATCGAAAGTCCCTCATCAAGCCATATTTTCTCATTTGCAATAGTTATATGGCTCGCAATCTATAATTTTTGTAAGCTCTGGGTTCCTGATTCGAAAGTAAAATGCTATCGAGCCACCATCATTTGTATTTTTCATCGAATCTCGAACCGAAAAGACTGTTTTGAAATTCTTCACCTCGTCAATTTCCTCTCCATGAGTGAATCTACCGATTGCCTGGAGCATACCTCGGAAATGGCCTTTCAGTCTATGTGTGAATGTTCAGCATTGACTCAAAATCTCATAATACTTCAATAACATTTCCTCGTTTACAAAGTGAAGGACATCACGCGCTTTAAGACAAATGTTTCGGTTCATAATGCTGGAGTGTGTGTTCTAACTATCGATACCATTTACCTATGCAAGTCTGTGCCGTTGTCTATCATCCCTTTCTGAATTCTTCCTTATTCTGGGGCGCCCCTCCTAAATCTATCGCATGGACCTATAACAACTATATTTTGATCACTGTCATTGTCACCCTCACTAGCGGGACTTATTCCAGCAACCGCACAGGTTCTGGGCCGCCCGTCAACAATTCCTCTTTTTGATTCGATCTGTTCTAGTGCACTTTGCTCCATTCCTTGTTTTTACATCTCTCACAAAAGGGACTCATTTCAGCAACCGCACAGGTTCTGGCTGTCCCTCATTTATTCTATTTTTCGATTCGGTGCGTTGAAGAGGATATTCTCACCGTCATCGCTCTAACACTTTCTTTTGGGACTTATTCCGGTAACAACACAGATTCCGGGCTGCCCATTCTGCTTGAACATCTCAATTTCAGTGGAACTTCGTCCAATCATCACAAGATTTACTATGATTCACTCATTTCAGCCCTCTTAGTTTTCTCATAGGTCCCTTGCTTGCTTGATCTCTCTCGAAATAACCTCACCAGCTCATGAACAATGGCACATACACAAATGTCATGCATTTTCGAGCATTGTTGGTAATATGCAGGATGTTATTCGGGTTTAGTATGGGATGTTGTAGCCAAGCACTTATGATCGTCTCCGCTTTGTCAGCATTATGAACCGTTTTTGCCTATTCATTTGATTTTTGTAGCTCATGCATTCTCAAATTCAGGTATTCCACTGTGCATCTAAAGCTTTCCTGTCAAACTCTCTGCCAAATTGTACAAATGAGAACTGTTTCTCCATTTTCACGAAGTTTCGTTCTGAGGCAATCAGCAATTCTTTCAACTCGGTCAGGCTTGAGATTCGTGGTCCTTTCCGGATTATTCAAGTCAGCTTGACATCGAAAAGATCTGTGGGATCTTACTCATTTTCCTTTGCGTTATATAGCTCTCAAATTTCATAGCTTCACCTATCGCAGGTCTCAACCTCGAAAAGTGCTTACTAGCCGTCGGATTTGTCATTTAATCCTTCAATCCATATTGAAACACTGCATGGCAGTTGAAATCATCACTTCAGACGCGCCTTTCACAACTTCAGGATTGGATTCTTTACTGATCTACTCGATTGTTCAATGCGACAACTTCATCGATTTCAGGTCGTTTTCATTGACCTGTTTATTGTGACCTTGAATGGTTCCAAATAACTGCGACCGAATTCGGGGTACGCTCTCAGTACAGCGGATCTCCTCGCAACTCATCAAGCAGTTGACTCAATGTCTCGAAATTTTCGTGCTCGTGTAGGGTCGTACATTAACAGTGACTCTTGACTTGAGACGCGAAAGAATTAGAGAATTAGCTGAAGGATTTACGAATTCATGTGGATTCTTGCTTAGGCGTATGGCGCGACTCTCAAGCATATTAGCCTCATCGAATGGGTAGTAAAATACGTAAATTAGAAGGTTCACTGCAACGGACAGGATTTTTCTTCACCGTTATTCTCGGTTATCTTGAATTTGAAGAGAATTTGTCGTTTGATTTAGATCACACTACGACGTCGCTAAAGGAAGGACTCAAATTTATTAACTGCTAAGCGTATTGCCTATACGTAGGTTTGCCATATTTACATCGCCCTAAATTGGATCAGGTATATCATGGTCCGCTGAAGATTACTACCATCCAATACACCATCTTGAGTATGATACGGAGCCACCCATATGTTCCTGAAATGATGAGGTTCACCCCTTCCAACTTAATTTCTACAACTTTGTATCCTATTCCCAGATTCAACTATGGAAGACAATTTTGGTTCTTTGAAAAGCCTCGAATTCCATGCGCAATTCTGCAAGCGAGCATCGCACCCTCGATACACTGATTGATATTTCGTCTCTTTTTTTCACGCGGAAAATATTCTCTCGAAACTCCGAGAAAAATCGACTCTACAACTTCCCCCGTGTCTATATTTTTGCACAGAGATCGCGAGTGACTCAGAGAAAATCTGTTATCCTGTGATTTTTATTCCATTTGTGATTTTTCTCCACGAGCATGTGATCGGACTTACCAGAATTTAAAAGATTTCACAACACATTAGAACCTCTGTGTAGATACGTAACTTTTCCGAATTCCTGACGAAATCTCTAAAACTTTGTTTGAAGTTCTCTTAATCAATTGAGATGAAAATCATGAAGTGCTATAGTCTCATTCAAGGACGGACATTGTTGAATATCAATCTCAAGCTGATATATTTCCAATCATCATACCAGACTAATCGAAAAAGGAGGATAAGTCACTCACGATCCATGGCTGAACTCAGTTTCAATCGCCATCACGAGAGTCGTAACTCAAATCCAATTCATATAATTACGCATACAACTCAACTTGTTGAAGATACTGCTCGCCGTCCGCGACCAGGATGATTCGGAGACTCGTTTGCTGGAACCGATCACGTACTCGTTCGGTCAGCCGTGATATATTCCGTTCGTGTTAATCTTCTTGGTGATTATTCGATCGTAAAAATCTTCTTCCAAATTCATTCAAGCTTGAGTTACACGTGTGGCGCCACATGAAGCTCATGTCCTTTGCTCCCGATGATCGCCGTAACATGCTCGTCGAATATGATGGATACTCAGTTAGTCCATTTGGCTCCATATGAAAGCGAATTACCTGTGAATAGCTCGCACAGTTTAATTAGTTGTCAGGTATCGCAAATCTATATGTAGAGTAGGTAGATATGGAGATGATTTTTCTTGGTTGCACAGCGAATCCCCATTAGAAGGGAATGACTGATAGTTCTACATTTGCAATCCATATTTTGAAAGACATTCATTATTTGAAATTGTTATGGAATTGCTTCTTTTGTTTTTCTTTTGCATGGTGTCACCAATAACAGTAACTTGACTCGCTCTTGCACTTGTATACTCATTCATTGATAATTTGGAGTAGATTCATCAGCAAAATTCAAGGACTTAACTTTCCGTTATGATATATTCATAATAATTCATCTGGCTACCACAAATCGACTGTAAAATTCTAAGTGGATCCGGTTAATTCATTCACGACCACGTGTATATAAACTCCCTTATCTAATTATTGCGAATGAGCGTGCCTGGCCAAACGGCAAGGATAATCGGGAATCGAAAAATTCACGCATCTTTGGTGTAAACACATACCGCCAATATAGTGCCACGGGTGCTCAGTGTGCAGTGGTGTATAGTGAGTGAAGAACCACAATTACCTCTTCTTGCTACGGCTATACTTTTAACGATAGAATTGTACCCTTGTAACTTCATCGTCATCAGAAAGATTGGAACTATTCATTAAGAACACATTGGCAACACAAACTGCTGAAATCAATGGTGATACTAATCAAGTCATGTAGACATTGTCCAGTGAACTGAAAGCATCTTGGGTGTAGAGAAAATCATTATAGCTGCTCGATGCAATGCTACAAGGAAATAATATCACCCGCATTCATTAATTTCACCTTTCAATTTCATGGAACAAAAATGTAACAATCTACTATTATCCGCCCAATTCACATCGTTGCTCATGACAAAACACTAACAACTAACTACCTGAACCAACGTAAATCGTCCTAAAACTCTTCCGCAGTGACGTGAAGTCTCCGTAATACGATGCTTGCGAGTGAAGAGGGTAGTCCGTGTTTCTAAATATATTCATGAACTTCATGAAATGAGTGAGAGAATCGCTATCACTGTTGCCACTCAAAATCGAATCATTTCTCTTTGAGATAACTCCCAAGAGCTCATTTCTAAATCAATCCGAAATTTTTCTGAACTCCCACATAGTGACGTAAAATCTCGGCAACATCATACTCACGCCACTATCACCACGCCAAATACTATTAACTATAATTATAATTAATGGCGTAAACCACGCCATTATCAAGTAATAGATCAACATATCCTAAGGCTCCTCGGTTGCGATGTAAAATTTTTAACCACCTAGAAGAGGTCATTCGCAAGGCTGATCGCGAGAAAACGTGTGATGACTGGCATAGCAAGGTTCTTCCAGAGTAGTTCGATGGCAATTCATTCGCCGTGGCCCCTAGTAAGGTATCAACAAACCCCAAAATCTCTATTCACAAATCATGATTGGTTTAATTCCTCTCTATAATGCAGGTCATCAAATTAACGATGATATGAGTTTTTTTCTATCGATATAAAATTTCCGACATAATCAACTATATCTCTGCATGCCTGGCTTGATTGCCGTTGTGCTCACGGGGAATTACATGTGCAATCTGTGCATTGGGAGCTTCAATGAAGAGATTCTCATCTTAATGGCCGTTGATACGCCTTTCCCGTGTACTCATCAGGAACATTTAATCTCAACTTCTTTCATGCAGGCTTCATCAAAGGTTGCGACGTTATCAGAAAAATATGCCACCAATGTGACAGAGGATCATAAATCCATAAGATGCATTCTACATTCGAATCAGTAACTTGCAGAAACTTCTTTCTCGTTAACTTACATCCTCTCAACGGCAGTCAATTCATAAGCTTGAAATCTATAAGTTCTATGGTCTCTGGTTCTCTGAATGCAAAAAAGAATCCGATCTTGAACAAAATATCTCGTCACTAAGTAAGAAATGGTGTGAATAACCTCAGTTCACACGGCATATTTGGCAAATTACAATATCACAATTTATCCGCCAACAACCAACAAAGGTTATTTAATATAATGGAATAGAGGCTGAGCTGCTTTTGGTTGTCACGAAATTGGACGATTTAGTTCAAATGAGACCCCGCAGACACGCACCCAACGGAGCAATGCAGAAAACGATGCAAGACTAAAGGGTTTCTCACCTCCCAATCGTAGCTGTTCATTTGCCGCTATCGTCCTCAAATTTACAGATCCCTGGCAGAGAGCATTTGAGAAGAAAATAGAGTTCGTTTTACTATCTCACACGTGTTCACCGATTTAGTCAATTCTCCAACTGAGACTAGAGTTATATAGAAATTATACAATTTAGCAATATCCATCACCCTTAGTAGTAACGTTCGAACTTTGAGTCGCTTGATCTAACGTATCTTTGTTTCACAATTTGGTTGAATATCAACAGTTTGAAGATTCGGTTATAGCTCACACTCCGACTATTTGATACTACAGGTCGCATGAATGATGGGTCACTTTCGCGATCAAATGACGTAACGAAATAACTTCACGGGCCATTCTCGTCGAAGTTCCTAAAATCTCACAATTCGAGTGTGACTTCAAGAATTTGAGCTGAATCTTTCCTCTTTCCAATTTCGGAGTGCATATGTTGGATCATTTCAAATCAATTCCACGATTACGAAGTACTTTCACGAAAAAATGAGAACCCATATTTCATTTTCCAGGAAATATGGCCATACGTACGGAAAATCTCGAAAATTCATAACAATGTGATTATTACATTTGAAAGAGTGTAAGCAAATCTTGCATCACGAGCCCTTTAATGGAAATACCAGCGATATTTTGCATCGAGCCAATATTTGACGTTGATTTAGAATAACGGTCCCTAAAATCTCAAGATCTGATAGCCAACTCATGCCATGGTTCCGCTCAAGTCTAATGAACTCGTAAGGAGTCGCAATATCTCAACAAGCGCTCACTGGGTTTCAGAACTAGCCTCCTTGATCACTTGTTATCGAATCAAGAAATACCTCCGAAAATCTCCAAAAGTCATCCAAACAGCTGTGACAGGAAATTTCAAAGAAAAATCGCATTAGTTTGTAACCAATTTATGAACCGCCAGGGACAATTCCAAGTCTCTATTTATTATGAACAAAGAGTTGTCAAAAGCTATTGAAAAACCTTTGTTCAAATTCCCCCATTTCTATGGAATCGATTTCATGCCAATAATATGTCACGAAAATGCATATACTATCGAACCACTTGATTGAAACTTCTTGTCCTAAAGATAAAGAGAATTACAAATTCCTAAGCCCAAATAATCGTATTTTCCAAACTAAGAACCCCTAAATGCTTACGTCAACATCCAATAAAATCCCATCTACTTTAAAGTGGTACAGGTTGAACTATCTGCGACTCTGAGGCGTTGAAACTTCAATGAACCAATTGAGTTGATATCGCACGGTCATGCACTCAACAAAGCGATGCTGAGATTGACACAGGACAAAAACATATCTGGTTCCCGAATCACAATTCACTTATTATCGTCATGTATGGCGAATGATTAAATATGGAGCATTGTAGTTACATATATTGCAAAAGAAATTCAAGGCCCTGGCTCAATTTACCTTGTCGCTGTCACCATTCAATTTACACAGTTGATACACGGCCTTTAGAAGTACACAATATGCATTAATAACCTCACGCGTATGCTCCAATTGGGTCGGATTGTCGATTGAGAGGAAGGTTATGAACAAATCACCAATGACAATATTCATAACTATTCGCAGTCACAAGGTTCCAATTAACGATCAACCTACCTCCGAGTATTTTTCTGTCCCATGCAACCAATGAACCCCTCTGCAGCCATCTATCGATTCACTATTTATCTTGTATCAGGTTTTATGATCGATGCGAGAAATCTCGAGATAAGTTGACCTCACTGAACAATTTAGCAGCTACCTTCTCGCGTTCTCACCTACCCACAACTCGAGCCTGACCTATGAGAATGTTAGCAAAAACCCTTCTCCCAATTCAATGTTTGAATGAATAATCGTCTCAAATTAATCTCACAATTCTCGAAGTACATTTACCAGATAAATACTAGATAACCTTTAAACGTGTCTCGGTTCTAGAACATAAGATGGGAGAAATTTTCCGAAATTCTCAGAGTCTCATAAGCAACTGATGATAACTTGAACAAATCCCCGTTATTTCAATATCACGACCTCTGAACAGGAATAACTCGCCAGCGAGGCGCTATCGCGCCTCTTGATCAGCAGAACTCTCATGGTTCGCAAACCATGTCACGTCGATCAGAGAAGTTAGCAAAAATTCTCAAAACCTGATTTTTCATGATCTCATAGTTGAATCGCCAACATCCATGTTTTACGAATAACTCACAGAGGATTGTAAGAGGGCCGCAATATCTCGACAACGCTCATTGGGATTATCAATATCCAATTTCCACTATCAATTCAGGAAATTCATTTTCCACAATTGCAGGGAGTTTACAACCGCTGCAAGCCAATGAACAGCCGAATTCTCTATGGATCTCAAAAAATCGCGAACAGTTTGTCACCGGAATCAATCTCAATTTTCAACTAATCCTGAACGAATTACGATGAGGAAACCTACGCAAAACTTTCATTCGGATTCCTCCACTCTTAACAAATCTTCCTCATGCGTGTCACATCATAATCACAAGAGAAATCCATTATCTCATAATGAATACTTAGCTCAGTTCAAGATGAATTAGTCCACTCCGATCTCGGTCAATTCTTCTACGCTATGCCATGGGCGAAACACTTCAACTGCTCTCAACTGTCACATTATGAGCCACACTATGAATACTTGCTTCTTCAGACGATCCCACCGCTGTCACCAAATTATGTTATGAATTATTGGTGGGGATTTTCCTTGTTGAGCGCAAGAGGTGCGCGAGCGACTTTAGGCTCGGTCTGTAGCAGCTGCGTCTGTTATGCGTTTGGCGATTGAGGCTGCGCTACTCGTGGCCGTCGATTCTATCCTACTGGCGAGACGTAGCGCAGGGCACGTGAAATAATATCAATAATCTTGGGCCTGGGTTCGTTGTCTGATTGAGGTATAGACACCAAAGAAGCAACGAGAGATGGACTGTAAGTGGCTGAACTATTTATTCTGAGCTGTACAATAATATAGCAGAACAGGTCCGCATGCCGAGCGACAGACAACTAACTGAACGGCTACAACAGTACGTGCATCTTATATACTCTTGGTGGCTTAGAAATGCGTCGGCGCAGAATGCGCTCCCGTGCGTAGTGCGGCGATGATATTGTGGCGTGTTATGTAGGTCAACTGTCACTCAACGTTATTTTTGTGAGTGCCTCCTGTTTGCACAGCTGCGTTGTGGCGCAACGCTTGTAAATCGTATTTGTACAACTGCGTCATGTCGCAATCCAGATCACCTGCCACTCAACGTTATTTATGTGAGTGCCTCCTGTTTGCACAGCTGCGTTGCGGCGCAACGCTTGTGAATCGTACTCGTGCAACTGCGTCATGTTGCAATCCAGGTCACCTGTCACTCAACGTTATTTATGTGAGTGCTTCCTGTTTGTACAGCTGCGTTGCGGCGCAACGCATGTGAGTGGTATTTATGCGGATGCTTCATGATGTAATCCAGGTCACCTAGATTTGATGTGGCGTGCTGGCGGAATTGCGTATCCCTTGTACGTGTTGATCTTATCTGTAATCAGTGCCCCGAGGGCCCAAATCTTCTCAGACAATCGTTCATCATATTTGGCCCTCTGGCCCTTACTCTACATTATGTGAAACTGTCAATGATCAAGCCGAGAGTTTGTCGTTATTGTAGACGCATCGCGTACCTCAAGATGCGTCAGGTCGAAATTTTACTGAGCCCCATATATTTATATCACACCGGTAACGCGTATCAACTTCGGAATAAGGCCCCAGAAACCAATAGAATCACCAATTGAATGAGCAGAGTGCACTGAGCCCCGAGAACGTTCTGCTACCTAAAATGTTTGCGAGATGGATGAATAAGTTGTTGAAACGACGCTCGCACAATATATTAAGAATGTGGAAGTAGGATAGGGCGCTCGAAAGTGACAGGGCGATGGAAGCTCATCAAGAAATTATAAGTACACCTGGTTTCATTGGAAAAGAGTAGCGCTCTTATGACAAAACTTTTGTGATAATAATAGTGTGAACAAGTGAAGATGCAGAGAGAGGTGAGGAGGGGAATGATCGCGTAGAGAACAAAGGTTAGATGAATTCAGGCGGGGGCTCGCGGCGCAAATCGTAGGCGGGAAAGCGGCACAACTAGTCGTCTCGCCGATCCATGGTCAATTGCAGGATGATTGCTCGAGAGTGATCGACAGTGGCGAGGTGTGAGGTAGGAAGCGACGTTGCCCAATTTCATATCCAAATGCACCAATAGGCAAACTGTCAAGCATTCATCTGATTGTCGATTACATACACATTTTTGTGCAGGGGGTCCATCACTCTTCTCCATCGCTACTCACGTTCCCGAACATCCGATAACCTAAAAATGACTATAACGTTCCGAGTAGGAAGGAAATGCTTGCACATTTCCAAACCTCCCCCTAGTAAATGAATGCCGCTCGTTGTCCATTTCATTAGGGCCCAGGTGGTCCCCTCTCTCTCCCCAGTAGACTATTCATGTAGCTCCTTGAGATGTAGGACCCCCGTAGAATTATGTTCTTTCAGTGTGATTGTGTGGGAGGGTGGGTGGTTGATTCTCCCTATGATGAATCTATATGGGTCATTCTGAACCAAGGTGAACATTTTGAAAATCGACGAAATTCAAAAATGCCCCAAACATTTTTTTTCCGTTAGTACTACTAGAATATAGTTGGAAAATTTTTTTTCAGATTTTTTTGGGACCCATGGCGGGCCCTACGAATTTTCCAAGTCCCATTTTTGAGCAGTTTTTCGCCTATTTTTCGCTATCTTGGAAAATTCGTAGCTCGGACCCAAATGCATCTTTTTCATCCCAGCTGGGCGCATTTTTTTCAGTATGACGTACACTTTCATGGAAGAAATTGACCAGTCCAAAAAATTGATATCTGGTAGGTCCCACGATTGCATCAAAAAAGGCCCAAAAATACGACTTTGCACCACCTTTGGAGGCGTATAGGTCAAAATGGAAGCCTCGTAGCAAAATTTTGCAGAAGAAAAAACTTGTAGGCCTTGAAGGAACCTTCAATTTCCTTTTTGGAACGTGTCATTATCTTATCTCACGTACGATCTACAGCCGATTTAAGTTGGGCATTTTTGTAAAAACGTGAAACTTCGAGGCCTATTTGAAAAAATCGTTTATTTGATATCGACCCCAAACCTATGAGAAAATGTTTTTTCAGGTGGCTATTTGAAGGCCCAACAATAATTTGGTTGTTCCTTTAAAATCCCGATTTTATACGAGCTGTTAAAAACAGTCGAAAATACCGAAAATCGTGTCGAATTCGGGCCTTATCATGAAGCTTCGTGGACTGGGTCTTGCCTTGCTCTCGATTCGTGGACTCTAAGGGCCTCGACAGGAAGTGCGCAGTGCTCTTTTCTCCACTTTTTCCCCCGTGTATAAGCATAGGCCCTGTAGTTGCAGTCGCCACCACGGGCGCGTGATGGCGCTACTTCCACAGGAGAAAAAGGGGTGAAAAGAACAAATGCGCACTTTCTGTCGAGGCCCTAATTATACAGCACTCGGCATAAAATATTGTGGAAGATGAGACCGAGAGCTGGAAAATGGCCTCTCGTGCGATGTTTTACGATGGAACCGTCCGAAACTAGAGTAAATTGAGTAAATACAAGATAAATCGAGAACCGGCCGCTTTGGGACTCCGCGTATGCTCCGCACTGCATGCCACCCTCCGTTAATGCGGAAGTGATAAGTGATATTAACAGCTAATGCAGTATTGTCAGGTATTATCCAGTATAGACAGAGATAGGAAGGTTCTCTAATCTCCGTTATAGACTGTAGACTGTACGAGGTTTCGGTTGTTAGTGACCACCACGGAAAAATTGTATGTGTCAGTCAGCGTCCCGATCAGAAATTTTGGTACCTACCCCGCGGGGTTTGCCCCGAAGATGGGCCAAATGTATTGTGAAGCATATGAAGTGTAACGCCTTCCCCGCGACGTATCATCGGGGCAATATTTGCGCGAAATCAGTGCAGTTTCTGTTGAGACCTTTGAAATAATTTCGGATATGTTTGTAATGTTATCACTATTATGTGATTGTTTAAGTAAAGTACGTTCAAGTAAAGTTGAACATTTATTGAAGACCTGGAAAAGCCTTATAAGAGCTACTAATATCCAGCCTGTGTTTACTTCTACTGAGGGCAAATAGTCACTTGACTTTGCAGCGTGTGACGAAGAAATTAATTTTGCTGGACTGAGATTTGTGTGACAAGTGAGTGGTGCTCATCAATGATATTAAAATACAGTATGTTCACGTTCAATGCCTCTGTTGGAATTTCCATCATACACCCACAGAAATGAGGTTAACTCAGAGACACTCCGCAGGAATGTTATTAAAGTGATCAGATACTTTGCGGAGGCCCTGCGGGAAAGGCGTTACACTTCATATGCTTCACAATACATTTGCTCTAATACCCGCGATGTTCGGGGCATGGCGTAAGAATAACGAGGTATGTGACCGCGCACGTTTTCGATGTGTCTCCACCCGACGCCATTTTGATATTCTTGACCGTATCTAGAGATAAGAAGGTTCTCTAATCTCCGTTATGGACTGTAGACTGTACGAGGTTTTGGTTGTTAGTGACCACCACGAAAAAATTGTATGTGTCAGTCAGCGTCTCGATCAGAAATTTTGGTACAGTCGAGAACAAGGTGAACCATGGCGTGAAGATAACTTTTGTTATCTTCACGCCATGAGGTGAACTGCAATGGGATGACGGTCAGTGACCGTTCGAGATCTGTCGTCTCTCTCGCACTCATGGGATAACCTATTAGGTGCGAGTGAGATGGGAGATCTCGAATGGCCGCTGACCATCATTACCTTCCCCGCGGGATTTGCCCCGAACCATGGCGGAATAATAACAAAGTGTGTGACACTGGAGCCTCAAAACTCGTCTCCTCTCGCGCAGACATGGCCCTGTCTCCAACTAGAGACCCTCCACTCAGGGTCTCCAATCTCTGAGTGGAGATTCTCTAAGTCTCCAGTTGTCTCCACTCACCTTTCTTACGTATTTTAGTTCGAGCCGCGTGTAAGTGTTGGTGACCGACAAGCGTGTATGGCTTGGCTTACCGACAATTGTTGTCCCGCTATGCAGATCATTCTGTCAAAGTGCAAAAAAAGCACAGGATCAGTTATCGATGTTGAGAATGTGCAGTTACACCGATTCCCTCAAAATTTTAGTCTCGTGGACAGTTAGATTGAAAATAAATACCCATTTTGATTGAAATGAATTCATGATTTTATTCTTCATTCCAACTGCAATATCATTGCGGCATCGTTCTAGATTTACGTATTTGCTTATAATTACGCTGAAACTTGCTTGTTCACGCTAGGACTTCTTACCTTCCTCAAAATAAGACCTTCTTGCAACTCGTTTGTACAGTACTATACAGGGAGCATGATTTGGAAGTTCGCGGTCAAGAATATCAAAATGGCGTCGGGTGGAGACACATCGAAAACGTGCGCGGTCACATACCTTGTTATTTTTACGCCATGCCCCGAACATCGCGGGTATTAGGGCAAATGTATTGTGAAGCATATGAAGTGTAACGCCTTTCCCGCAGGGCCCCCGCAAAGTATCTGATCACTTTAATAACATTCCTGCGGAGTGTCTCTGAGTTAACCTCATTTCTGTGGGTGTATGATGAAAATTCCAACAGAGGCATTGAACGTGAACATACTGTATTTGAATATCATTGATGAGCACCACTCACTTGTCACACAAATCTCAGTCCAGCGAAATTAATTTCTTCGTCACACGCTGCAAAGTCAAGTGACTATTGGCCCTCAGTAGAAGTAAACACAGGCTGGATATTAGTAGCTCTTATAAGGCTTTTCCAGGTCTTCAATAAATGTTCAACTTTACTTGAACGTACTTCACTTAAACAATCACATAATAGTGATAACATTACAAACATATCCGAAATTATTTCAAAGGTCTCAACAGAAACTGCACTGATTTCGCGCAAATATTGCCCCGATGATACCTCGCGGGGAAGGCGTTACACTTCATATGCTTCACAATACATTTGGCCCATCTTCGGGGCAAACCCCGCGGGGTAGGTACCAAAATTTCTGACCGGGACGCTGACTGACACATACAATTTTTCCGTGGTGGTCACTAACAACCGAAACCTCGTACAGTCTTCAGTCTATAACGGAGATTAGAGAACCTTCTTATCTCTGTCTATACTGGATAATACCTGACAATACTGCATCAGCTGTTAATATCACTCATCACTTCCGCATAAACGGAGGATGGCATGCAGTGCGGAGCATACGCGGAAAGCCAAAGCGGCCGGTTGGGCTAGTGAGCGCGGGCTAGTTAAGTGAGAGATGCATCACAATCGATTTCCTCGATTTATCTTGTATTAACTCAATTCACTCTAGTTTTGGACGGTTCCATCGTAAAACATCGCACGAGAGGCCATTTCTCAGCTCTAGGTCTCATCTTCCACAATATTTTATGCCGAGTGCTGTATAATTAGAGTCCACGAATCGAGAGCAAGGGAAGACCCAGTCCACGAAGCTTCATGATAAGGCCCGAATTCGACACGATTTTCGGTATTTTCGACTGTTTCCAACAGCTCGTATAAAATCGTGATTTCAAAGGAACAACCAAATTATTGTTGGGCCCTCAAATAGATACCTGAAAGAACATTTTCTCATAGGTTTGGGGTCGATAAAAAATGAACGATTTTTTTTAATTGGCCTTGAAGTTTCACGTTTTTACAAAAATGCCCAACTTAAATTGGCTGTAGATCGTACGTGAGATAAGATAATGACACGTTCCAAAAAGGAAATTGGAGGTTTTTTCAAGGCCTACAAGTTTTTTCTCCTGCAGAATTTTGCTACGAGGCTTCCATTCTGACCTATACGCCTCCAAAGGTGGTGCAAAGTCGTATTTTTGGGCCTTTTTTGATGCAACCGTGGGACCTACCAGATATCAATTTTTTGGACCGGTCAATTTCTTCCTTGAGAGTGTACGTCATACCGAAAAAATGCGCCCAGCTGGGATGAAAAAGATGCATTTGGGTCCGAGCTACGAATTTTCCAAGATAGCGAAAAATAGGCGGAAAACTGCTCGAAAATGCGACTTGGAAAATTCGTAGGACCCGCCATGGGTCCCAAAAAAATCTGAAAAAAATTTTTTTCAACTATATTCTAGTAGTATTGACGGAAAGAAAATGTTTGAGGCATTTTCAAATTACGTCGATTTTCAAAATGTTCACCTTGGTCCAGAATGACCCATATGGATTATTCTCCATAAGCACGCTAATTTCATGTAATGGCTCGCGATTTCCCAGAGGAGTATACTAGCCTACTGGGGAGTTTTCCATGATTTGAGACAACATATTTTTCTTCATTTACATGTACATGTGGACTATAATTCCTCTGAGGAAGGTATGATACGACTGATTCTATCGTCGAAATGTAAACTACGTGGCTGTAATTCGACGAATCGATGATTTGGTCCCAACTTCTCGCCGCTCGGACGAGTAAATGAGGTATCCTGCGTGGGGTAGGTGATTTGTTACGCTTCAAAGTTGTCTATAAGCCATATGCTATACTTAGTCAATGTGATGGCGGTGAGTGGGACTCGAAATGGTGATGTAATTGAATTATCACAGAATTCCATTGTTTTCGGTGAATTACAAAGATAAGTTGCTGCATTCACATTTCCGCGCCCCTGGCACCGTGTTCGTTGATGATACACACACTAAGCAGTTTGTAGATTTCAGGAACCAAAGTATTTGCGGGATCGCTGGTTATTGAGTGTTGATCGACGAATTTAAGGCTTACCCTATTTTCTCGTGACGTCCGTGGGTCAATTATCTTCTCCCTACTATAGTTTGAACGCCCCAAAACTTCCGTAATGTATCAAGCACAACCACACTACATACCAAATGAGTGTGTTGAGCTTTAGAGTCAGCAGAATCGTCAATAATGAACGGAAAGCAGAAATGTGAACTCTGTGTCTTGTCAACTTCATGTCACATACTAGTTACTACATTTGAATGGTCTTCTTGCACTGCACCGTAGCCCTAGTTCTAACACGTCCGGCCATCTAGTGACACTTTTTCTGCATCCTGTTGATGGAGAAGGCATGTACGTGTGTGCTGATGTACCAGTCACTGTGAGATTTGATGCATCTGTGCTAGTGTCACGGGAGTCATCAGACTGTCCGACTCAATCGACTACTGTAAAGCAGGCATGTGTGTCTGTGTATGATGTTGTGGCTCTGTCCGAGGATCTCACTGTTGTATTCATGCGTATTGTTGAGGAGATATTATACTACTCGACCTGAAATGAGTGTCCAGAAGTACACGTACATAGGTTTGATCGTGAGTGAGTTATCCTTTGCATGTGATATGTGTAATCCAGGGACATCGGATAGGATGTATGGAGGGTGGAACGATTTGAGCAAATGGTCAGACAGTATTTGTCTATACTGTCTACTGTATCCAATAATGAGTGTGACTTGTGTCATGAAGGCGGGATATTTCAATACGAGACACCCGTAGCTCATAACACGTTTCTGGTTCGCGAAAGTAGCTGAACTAATTAAAACAGCGTAATCATGGGCTGGAATGATGAGTGGCGAGTTCAATGATCAATATTGATGAGAAATATTGTTTGACAAATGGGACGTGGCGAGAATGAATGATAAAACGTGCATCCTTCAATGTCTTCTTTGGTTTTCTCATGATGGGCCCTGGAATATGGTTTTTTTTGGAAAATTTGTACGGACATCATTTGTAGATTTTTCAAAGATCTACCAAAAAACAATTCAATTATTCCCCTGAAGAATCAATCTTCACCGGGGTGTACCCAAAAATCTTAAAAGGGCGAGAAATGCATGTATTCTTCACTTCCTCATATTGCACTGCAATTTTGAAACAATGGTCGTCATCAAAATTGATCATGAAATGTGTCACCTATAATTTGAGCCCAGGATTGTGCTGTTAAGACGAGTTCAGCCACTTATGTGATCGAATCCCGAGAATCCAAGTTTATGTATGCATGCAACATCTGTTGCATGCGCACGGCGTGTTCCCGGTCAACACACACACACAGACACGTACACTACCACCCACACGACCGAGGTAGCTACTCACGATACTGGGCGCACACCGGACGTCACCAGGGCCCCAGGTAGACCACAAAACCGATGCTGACGACGGAGACGATGCGCACACTGATATTTGCAGACACGACATACTGTAACGGTAGGTATGACCCATCCTGAGGTATTATTACCTCAGGGTAGGTTAAACCTGAATATGCCGACGGGGGGCCCTGACTAGACCTGGACATTGACTGCTGGTTGGAAACTTGATATGCCAGCGATACACCCATACGAAAATGTGTGTGCGCGATCGAAACATGATGCCGTGAAGATACATATGGGAAATTAGTCGTATGGTGCGAGTTCGCTACCGGGTGAACAAAGCTTTACCACTGCCATCATACATCTGTACCAGAGTATAACGTTGCCGTGGGAAGTATATGTAGGGGTCATTCTGGACCAAGGTGAACATTTTCAAAATCGACGAAATTTAAAGATGCCCCAAACATTTTTTCCCTGTTAGTACTACTGGAATATAGTTGAGAAAAATTTTTTTAGATTTTTTTGGGACCCTTGTCGGGCCCTACGAATTTTCAAAGCCCCATTTCTGAGTTGCTGCTCACAGTTTTCCACCTATTTTTCGCTATCTTGGAAAATTCGTAGCTCGGACCCAAATGCATCTTTTTCATTCTACTTGGGCGCATTTTTTGTTATGACGTACACTGCCAAGAAAAAAATTGACCGCTCCAAAAAATTGATATCTGGTAGGTCCCACGGTTGCATCAAAAAAGGCCTTAAAATACGACTTTGCGCAACCTTTGGAGGCGTATAGGTGAAAATGGAAGCCTCGTAACGAAATTTTGCAAAAGAAAAAACTCGAAGGTCTTGGAAAACCTTCAATTCCCCTTTTGGAACGTGTCATTATCTTATTTCACGCACGATCTACAGTCGATTTGAGTTGGTCATTTTTGTAAACACGTAAAACTTCATAGCCAATTTAAAAAAATCGTTTTTTTTTATCGACCCCAAACCTATGCGGGAATTCCTTTTATGTGTCTATTTGAAGGCCCAACAATAATTAGGTTTTTCCTTTATCATGACGCTTAGTGGACTGGGTCTTCCCTTGCTCTTGATTCGTGGACTATAATCATTCAGCACTTGGTATTAAATATTGTGAAAGATGAGACCTAGAGCTGGAGAATGGACTCTCGTGCGATCTTTCACGATGGAACAGTCCAAAACTAGAGTAAATTGAGTGAATACAAGATAAATCGAGAAAATTGATTGTGACTCATCTCCCACTTGACTAGCCCGCGCTCATTAGCCCAGCCGGCCACTTTGGCACTCCGCGTATACTCCGCACTGCATGCTATCTTCCGTTTATGCGAATGTGATGAACAGCTGATGCAGTATTGTCAGGTATTGTCCAGTATAGACAGAGATGAGGAGGTGCTCTAATCTTCGTTATAGACTGTAGACTGTACGAGATTTTGGTTGTTAGTGACCACCACGAAAAGAAATGTATGTGTCAGTCAGCGTCCCGATCAGAAATTTCGGTACCTTCTCCGCGAGGTTTGCCCCGAAGATTGCGGGGGCCTCGCAGGGCAAATGTATTGTGAAGCATATGGAGTGTAACGCCTTCCCCGCGGGGCCCCCGCGAGTCATCATCGGGGCAATATTTGCGCAAAGTTAGTGCAGTTCCTGTTGAGACCTTCAAAGTAATTTCGGATATGTTTGTAAAATTATCACTACTATGTGATTGTTTGAATGTTCAAGTAGAGTAGAAAATTCATTAAAGGTCTGGGGAAGCCTCATAAGAGCTACTAATATCCAGTCTGTATTTACTTCTACTGAGGAGAAATAGTCTTTTAACTTTGCAGCGTGTGATGAAGGAAGTACTTTTGCTGGACTGAGATTTGTGTGAGAAGTGAGTGTTGCTCATCAAGGATATTAAAATACAGTATGTTCAAGTTCAATGCCTCTGTTGAAATTTCCATCATATACCCACAGAAGTGGGGTGAACTCAGAGACACTACGCAGGAATGTTATGAAAGTGATTAGATACTTCGTGGGGGCTCTGCGGGGAAGGCGTTACACTTCAAATCCTTCACCATACATTTGCCCTACGAGGCCCCCGCGATGTCCGGGGCAAACCCCGCGGGGAAGGTACACTCGGGAACAAGGTGAACTGCAATGGGATGACGGTCAGCGGCCATTCGTCGCACCTAATAGGTTATCCCATGAGTGCGAGGGAGACGACAGATCTCGAAGGGTCACTGACCGTCATCCCATTGTAGTTCACTTCATGGCGTGAAGATAACAAAAGTTATTTTTAAGCCATGGTTCACCTTATTACCCAGTGTATCAAAATTTCTGATCGGTAGCGCTGACTAACACATGAATTATTCCCGTGGTGGTCTTAACAACCAAAAACTCGTACAGTCTACTGTCCATAACGGAGATTAGAGAACCTTCTCATTTCTGTCTATACTGGACAATACCTGACAATACTGCATCAGCTGCTCATCACTTTCGCATGAACGGAAGATGGCATGCAGTGCGAAGCATACGTGAGAGATGGGTCACAATCGATTTTCTCGATTTATCTTGTATTTACTCAATTTCCTCTACTTCTGGAATGTTATATAGTAAAATATCGCACGAGAGGCCATTCTTCATGTTACGCCCGGGGCGGAAAACCCTGGAGAAGTAAACGAGTCGTATGTTTCATGGGATAGACTTTCCCAAGCAGCTGCTATCACTCTGTCTTAATTTTCCGGGGACAGAGACCCGTTGCAGTGGAATCTTGGGTGGCAGAGGCGTGAATCGATTGCGGGTTATTCCCGTACAGGAATGAATGCGGACTGGCAAAATACGTGGGTAGATTCGTTTGACTATGGAATCTGTTAAAGATCTGGTTCACGGAAGCACAAACTCATAACACTGGGGCTTGGGATTTTAAGTACCGAGGCTTTATTAATTTGAATGGCATGTTCGAATTATATGTAGCTGTGTTGAGGCGGTGAGGATCTGTCTCGAACCCAAAATGCGTGTGAACGGGAGAAGGAGAGAGAAACGGACTCGGCGAAATGGGAACTATTAGCGCCTGCTATGCTAGGTATATGGATCTTTACCTGGCGTGGTGGGCCTTTCGTTTGGTTTTTGGATAATCGGTGGCGCTTGAATATGCACGCTGTGGGCTAGACCGGTACAGACGAAGGATGGGTCTATTGCTGTTCCTCGTGTCGTTCACTCTTCTTTACTATCTGGTTCCGCGATTCGGGCACTTTATTCGAGATTGACGTGAGCTGGAGACTTTACTGACACTGATGGTTGCGCTTGATGATAATTCATCAAGCGCAACTTCAATTACAATTTTTACAATTTTTACAATTCGAAAGTATTAAGGCTAATGCCTTAATACTTTCGGCTGAACTTTTCGAATCGAATTGCGGAGTTGTTAGAAAAGGGGTTTTTCCTGGTTCCAAGAAATATATTGAGAGACTTGGCCCTTGATTGACCGAACTACTGAGCGACTGACTTCTGACTGAACTTGAACTGTACTGAACTGGCTCTCTTGAAGTTAGGGTGCTTATATACTTCATGCGTCTTGCGCTTAGGAAGCTACACACCTCGAGTGGCTGCGAAAATGCACTCTTGGTTGTTGGAAAAAGGTTCTTTCCTCGTAAATGCTTGTAAAAATGTTTCAAGACGCAAAAATTTTATTGAAGTATGTGTCTGCTCAGTCGGGATGAAAGGGGTCGAAAGTTTGATTATCTCCTTCCTCTCATACCGTCATTCGCGGTTGCCTGCGGCGTCAACCTTTGCTCGTTGTCTATTCGTTTTTACGCCTTCCATGAACGATGCAAAAGGTCTGGATTTTGATAATACGCGCTTCGTTACTTCACAACCAATTAGCAGCACCAGTTCAACAAATTGCCGTCTCCAAATTTCATAGTGAACCCTTTTCTCAATATCATCAAGTGATTATTAACTCGAACGTTGCTCATCATTCTACGAATATTATTCTATAGCAGAAAAAAACATTTCCCTTCGTCACCTCATACCCTCCCCTTCTTGGCTTTTGAGACGTCCTCGTCGCGATTGTGAGTGTGCATATGTGTGTGTCGTTCCTCTCAAATTACATTGTTACACATATTATTCTTACGATCTAAATTACATGATGATATTGCCAAGATTATGTTCGTTTCAGAGAGAGTGTGTTAGTCGGAGTCCAGGTGAGCCTCCGTAATTCAATCGAGCTTTCTGCAAGGGAAGTTTCTTCTTTCGGAATGGTAGGTTCTGTATGAGGTATGATGATGTGGATGGGGACCGATTATCTGCTGAAAGGTAAAAGAAAGGTAGTCTGCCGTTTTTCCTTAGGTCTTATTGATCTCTGGAAGGACGTAATCTATTCTGGTCTTATTTTTATGCCAAAATACACTCGTTATGTCATGAGATTTCTTCGTCTCAAAAGGGACGTAATCTATTTTGGTCTTATTTTTATGCCAAAATACATTTGTTATGTCATGAGATTTTTTTGTCTCAAAAGATTTGGGGTTGCCTATGGTAGGCTATTCTCTGTATTTGGTGGGGAAATGGGTTGAAATTTTTGGGGTTTGGGTATGCCACGGTATTGCATGGGGGAAGCAAGAAATTGGTACAAAAGGTCGAATGAATTCGATTTTTGAGGGTGACTCGATCCTGGCTTACTAGTTTTAGATAAAATGATGTTAGTGCTACAGTGAGGAGATTAAATACTGAGAGAGGTGTACTTTCTGCTGAAAGGAGGAAAGAAGATTTTACGCGTTTTGCTCTGAAGCAGGATGGCTACTAGCGTGTTAAGATACATGGTGGGGCGTTGTGGTGAACCAAAAGAGTGAACTAGTCAACTTTGAATATTATTGGTATAATGTCTCTGACTAGGTTTGTACTCGTACAAGTGCTTCTAAACGGTGGTTCCCGGTAGTGGCTTATGAGCATTGTGTTCTTATTTGATCTATATGTTGAAATGATGCATGGGCTATACTGATTGTTAGGAGGTTATTGAATTATATATATATATATATATATATATATACATTTCTTTAACTAGAGATTCTGGGACGCGATGACGTCATTTCAGCGATATTTTGTCAAATTCTGGGACGCGTTCTGAATTCTGGGACGTCCCAGGAGGCGTCCTTCTAAATTCATATATTCTGGGACGCGGCGAATAATATATTTTGCCATTTTCTGGGACGCGTGAAAATTTCGTAATATTTTGAAAAAAACCACTTTCTAAGCAAAGTTCTGTTATCTCCTTGGCGGTTATCTCCCACGAGGGATGGTTAGTGTTTTGAACGCAAAACGAAGTCTAAGCACACGTCTGTTATCTCCTCGGCGGTTATCTCCCACGAAGGATGGTTTGGTGTTTGAATAAATAAATACTTTCAACCCAAAATTTTCCTTCTTACGCGTTTTTGGAAAAGTCCCAGAATTTGGGAAAATATACCTGTTGACGTCCCAGATTTTATGAATCCATATCGGCGTCCCAGAATTTGGAGCTAACAAGGGGAGGTGATGGTCTGTGGGTCGGGGATTCGGCTGAAACTCTGGGAATCATCTCCTTTTGGCACCAAAAGATGATATCCAAAACCGCTTACTTGAATGCTGAAGCGTTTTGGAGCTACAGCCCATGACATTAGCATTGCCCATATAGGCCCATGTTAAAAAGTCGCATATATAGGTATACTGACAATGATAATCTCTATAGCTGTAGCTCTAAAACGCTTTAGCATTCAAGTAAGCCGTTTTGGATATCATCTTTTGGTGCCAAAAGGAGATGATTCCCAGAGTTTCAGCCAAATCCACGACCCACAGACCATGACCTCTCCTTGTAAGTGTGTTTATATACATTTCTTATATATATATATATATATATGTATGTATGTATATGTAGCCGTCACCGTAATCTTAATTCTAAACCTATTGGATATATTCCTATTATCGTTTTTTTTCCTTGGTCGTGCCTTCGTGTGGACCTCCATCAGCTTCTTTGAATGGTTTGGGGACCTCTCGTGCTACTCCTTGGTGGAATCTGATTAGCTCCTCTGTTTGTCCTGGTGGTTAGATGGGCCCGCTATGTGGTTCTCGATCATTGACCCGTTTTTGTAATCGTACAGCATGTATTTTGTCTTACGCAGGTTTCTCTGTCATTTGCAGTAACATAGGTGGTTCTCCCAATCGCGGATGTTAATTTCTGCCTCACAGTCCTGGTGGTATCGGAAGGTGGAATTTTTGTGGTCGGGTCTTGAAGGCCTTGGGTGCCCATGTCTAGGTTTGTAGAGTATTCCTTCTGGAATAGCTTTTTCGGCGCCCTCTTTCGTCATATAACACGGTGCCCTTGAATGCAATTTAAATGAAATATTCCGTTACCAACGGGATTATTTTGGTTTCCGTTTCCGGATATCTTAAAGAATACATTCCTAAAAGAATTAAAATCTTTCGCCGAGCCGTTTTGAAGGAATGTCATTTGGAACATTTTTTGGAACTCTTATTTCCTCAATGATAATAAATGTTCTCCAAACCTAAGATTCCTTGGTCAAATGATGATCTAAATGAAAAATGATGATTCAGGAGGATGATTCGAGTAATTATGACAATGAGAATAGTTACGAGAGATTAAATCTCCAAAACTGCTGATTGTGGAGAGTCCTTTTGGGGGAAAAATTATGAAGCAGAGTCCGGATCTCAAATTGGGATTCCCATCCACATCTTGATCAAAACTACTCAAGTTACGATCAATATCAATCAACATAAATCAATATAGCATTGCTAATCATCGTTCCAACGTCATCAATCGACACAGATCGGTAAGTTGGAATACTGTTTTGCGGTCGTCTTACGACACCGTACCCCGTCTGCGGCAAATTCCTCGCGTGCTCAATCGGCGACATTTGTTGATATGGTCTACATACTCGCTCCAGACAATACTCTCAGTATACATGTATGCCAGCGAAATTCATAACAAGAGTGAATTCTGGAACTTTAGCTAATGGGTCACTCAACTAGTATCTCGCCAGCTTGTGAGCGCTTCGCATGTGTCTCTGAACCTTGTGGTGAAAAGTTTCAATTGTTATCCCAATCAATGCGTATTCATTGCTACGTTGACTGTATGCGGATTTCACAATCGTGATGACGAAGGACCATGCATTTTCTCACGAGGAGAATAGATCCAAAGTCTGTCTGTTATGTTTTCGAAAGAAGAAAATGATGGTTCCCATCAAAAATCAACTGAAAATAGATCTGGAGACAATTTTCAATCATTATCGAGAAAGCAAAAGTTCACCAAGTGCTTTGTGTGGTACGTGTAAGGTGCACGTGAGTCGAGTTAAATCTGGCAAAGAGACGATGAATATTTTGAATTCACCCAGAGTCGTGGATATGATAGTTTCCGAGTCAACCGAGAATTCGAGGTGTGATTGTGAAATCTGTGATGTTGCACGAAAAACTCTCAATTCACAGCAACAAACTACATCTAAATCAGCAGGTGAGTACTTGAAACCCTGTCAAATGGCATTGTTCCAAAATTCCATGGATTTTACGAATAGGTTTCTCATATCGACGTCCCAACATCGTGAACTTGTGGCTTCCGAAAATTTTTTTACGTACAGCCCGAGTCACGCACTAGTAATCAGCCTTTCCATCACGATGATTTTGACGTCTCGCAACTCTACCCTCGCTACCCTACATCAATATATCTCTTGATTATCGGGTTACCTATCAAAGTGGAAATACGCACAGATTGCGCTCGCGCTTCTTCAATATTTGGACGACAAATTGTACTAGGCTATTTTGCTTTGCGCGGAGTCACGCATGAAACTCAATGATCTTCTCTCGATTCATAAATGTTGCAGAAAACTGATATCAAAATGTCATAACTCTTCAGTGGGCTCAAATTCCCATTATTACAATAACCATCAACTATTTTTCCATTCATCATTGAAATTAAACCATAGTGTACTCGAATTTCCGTAGAACAACGTAAAATATTTATGTATCTCGTACCAAAAAAGCTTCTCTTTTCACTCTCGCACTGGGGAATCCTGATCCATTACGTGACGTTTTTCGTCGAGCGTAGGGGCCTTGTGAGAAGTTTTTATCGGAAATTCCACGTGCTTAACATCATTTCCAAAAAAATTGCATAAATTCGGAATGTGACGCGGTTTTGTATGAAATCTTCAAGTTTCATTGAATTTGACAAAGTTCCCGAGTGGAATTCATTCATGTCGTGAATTATATTACAGGAAATCCAGCTCCAAGCACATTGAAAAACCCCTGCCGCAAATGTCTCACTCCGGTATCCAAAGGAGTATCTCATATCTGCAATGTGCAGTCTCAAGTTGATAATCTTTCAACTTATTTGGAAAGTTGTCCCCAAAGAGTACAAGATCAAGTAGTGTCCAAATTCATAAAAAATAGGACTGCAGTAGAAGAATGTCCAGAGTCACAGGAGACACTCGTCATCCGACAATCACGAGGCAAGCCACTCCATTTCATCAGAAAATCCTGCAAAGGGTCCATAAGTAAAAAGACCGCGTGTAAACGCTCAGTATCTGCAGAGGATCTTTCAAAACTGCAGATAAGCATGAATCTAAGCTCTCGCCAGACGCATGGGATCGCCTCATTTTTACGGACAGCCACACAAGATAGAAAATTTATCGAATCAGGCTCGACGATTAAGCTTATGGAGAAATCTCACCTACTCGACGATTTTTTCAGCCACGGAGAGTTTGAGTTCTTGAAGATTAATGGAAAAGAGATCTCCGAAGTGCATAGAGTTGTGGTCCATTGTATTGGTATAAGTGATTTCATAGCGTTCATAAAAGAGAAAAGGCGCACTGGAGAGTATCTTATCAAGAAGGGCTTGGACGGTGGAGGAGGATTTTTCAAAATTTGCCTCTCAATTCAGTCGGAAACATCGACAGCAGAAATTACCGGCTCAGAACGTCGGAAATTTTCTGACGGTATTGCATTCAAACAGTTCAAAGATTCTGCAGTCAAAAAGATATTCCTGTTGGCAGTAGCTCCTAAGATTCAGGAAAATTATAACAATGTTTCTACATTAATGGATGCCCTGGATCTCGAAGAGCTTGAAGGAACTATAGCTACCGATCTGAAATTAGCTAGCATCATATCCGGTATTATGCCGCAGAGCTGCACCCACCCATGCATCTGGTGTTTTGTGAATAAAGATGATCTCAACACCTGCGGTGAACTCAGAACGGTCCAAAAGAATCTGACTTACTACGAGAAGTGGGTTGCAGCTGGATCAGTGAAGAATGATGCGAAAAATTTCATGAATTGCGTGAACAGACCACTATTCAAGAGCGATCCGGACGAGACATTCCTGCAACTAATACCACCACCTCAACTGCACTTCATGCTAGGAGTGGTAAATACCATATTCTTCCATATGTACCGAGAGTTTGAGAGTGAATCTACAGCTTGGATGAAAAAATGCAACGTTGAACGAGAGATGACACATGGTAGCCCAGCTTTCAAAGGGAACTCGTGTAAAAAACTTTTGGAGAATTCCGATTTACTATGTGTTCAACCAAATTCAAGACTGGAAAAATATCAAACATCCTTCTCTGACTTCCGGGATGTTGTAAACTCGTGTTTTGGAGAGGTTCTGGATCCCGATTACAAGCTTTTCATCGCCAAGTTTCGTCAAAGCTATATGAACTTAGGAATCAGTGTGACTCCAAAGGTACACGCAGTATTTTTTCACGTCGAACAGTTCTGCGAATCGAAAAAAAGAGGATTGGGCTTCTACAGTGAGCAAGCAGTTGAGTCTGTTCACTCCGACTTCAATTCCCTCTGGGAGAAGTATAAAGTTAACGATTCGAACGAGAAATATCCCGAGAAACTTCTACGTGCAGTGTGCTCATACAATGCCTCCCACATTTGAAGAATTCATAAGTCTTTGGAAAAAGATGGAATCATTCTGTATTACAGGCTCACAGTGACTTCTTATCATGTCTCCTCATTTATCTTGTACAATGTGCATCTATATTGGCCCCAACTTGAGTAGTTTTGAATAAAATGTGGATGGGAATCCCAATTTGAGATCTGGACTCTGCTTCATAATTTTTCCCCCAAAAGGACTCCCCACAATCAGCAGTTTTGGAGATTTAATCTCTCGTAACTATTCTCATTGTCATAATTACTCGAATCATCCTCCTAAATCATCATTTTTCATCTAGATCATCATTTGACCAAGGAATCTTAGGTTTGGAGAACATTTATTATCATTGAGGAAATAAGAGTTCCAAAAAATGTTCCAAATGACATTCCTTCAAAACGGCTCGGCGAAAGATTTTAATTCTTTTAGGAATGTATTCTTCAAGATATCCGGAAACGGAAACCAAAATAATCCCGTTGGTAACGGAATATTTCATTTAAATTGCATTCAAGGGCACCGTGATAAGTGAATATGCCCAGACGGTGGGTCTTTTGAGGGTCTTCGTGCCTAATGTATTTGATGTACACAGACTCGGTGGCTCCGTATGTTAGGAAGTCGTCGACTACATCCAGAATTGGGTCGTTCAGTTCTATGATTGCTGTTACTATTCTGCCGTGTTCTTGCCCATTGTGCTGGCTGGTGTCGGCCATACTGGTTGGCTTAACCTCCGGGTGATTATTGTCTGGGCTGGGGTTGTTATCCATGTCATGGCTTATCGTGCTGTTGCGGCCACTTATTGAAGGTCCGGGATGTTCCTTGCCATGATCGTCGCGTTCTGGGTCTTCAATCCTCATGAGCGGAATGGGAGGAGGTACTAGATCTTGTGCGGACCCCACATCGAGGTCTTCGTCTGGATCGCACGGGTCATCCTGGGTGGCCATGTTTTCCGGCGCTTGGAGGCAGGCGTTTTCTCTTCGTGGGCTGGGTAGTGATTCGGCATGTGCTCCGTTTCCTGTTGTGCATGGTGTCTGTTTTCGGCGGTTATTTCCTGGTTTCCTTGGTGCGTTCTTTTTTTGTTCGGCTTCTTGGTTGTTGTCTCAAAATAGTCCCAATTTTTGCCGTTCGTCCTGGCAGTGGTACGTGACGTGAATGTGGCTCATTGTCGAGTGCGCTTCTGGTTTTATGGTGAGGGTGGCTATTGTTCCGAATTTTCCTAATGTTCTCATAATGGAATCCATTGAGTGGGGTGTCTCTGTCCGCATGATCAGTCGGCGGACATTATTCCTTGATACCCACCATGTTTTTACTTGTTGGCTGGATTTGGTGTCGGCTCTGGTAAATTCTTCCATTCTAAGACTGGCGGTTGCTTCCTTCGAATATGCACTAGAATAGGCGAAACATGGATGTAATTCATCTGTTTGGATCTGGGTTTTCTCGGGGGGACCACAAGCGGAAATCAAATCGAGGAGAGTGGCGTTGCTGGGGACCTTTGCTGCATAGTATTTTGGGTGGGACCATTTTACTGCTATTGGGAATCTGGGACTTAGGAAATAGTGCCGTGTGGTGTTTCCGTATTGGTTCATTTTCTCGATTATTGTTGTTAATCTTGAGATTCAAGGGCCCAGTCTGTCCCGTGACGTGTGTTGGTTTTGCCGTGGATATTGTCTGATGCACGTTTTCGTATGCCGATGGTAGACCTCGGCGTCGATCCATCTGCCGCAGTTCTCATGAATTTTGCTATAAGGTAGGTAACGTTTTGGTGGTGACCGTACAGAAGCCTTCACGGCGTAGTACTCTAGGCGGCTGTTTGCTATAGCCGCTTCCAAGTGCTCCCTCTGGAAGTATTTTACTCTGCCATAGGTGGGTTTGTTGTCTCGTGTTATTATTTCGTGGTATAGCATTGGTCCGAACTGGGCGAAATGCTGGAAGAATTTTTCTTCGCGGGAATAAACAGGATCTTTGGCTAGTAGTATGCAAAACAACATGGTATCGTCCTTGGGCGGTTCGTCGGGTTGAGCGGTTGTGGTTGAGGGTGCTGTCGTTGTTGTCACCGTCGAAGTAGTTGCGGTAGCTGCTGAGTTTGTTCTTGGTTTGGTGACCCTTCTTACCACTGTTGAGGTCGGGGGGGGGGGCATTGTCTTTCTAGGGTTTCTGATTATGTTGACGTCCCAGCCGTTCTTCTTGGTTTGAGCTTTTATTTCCTTGATGGTGTTCAGGTCTAGGTCAATTAGCATTCGTTTGAGACTGGCGTGGGATGTAAGTTCGTAGTGTTCACTCATCCTTTGACCTGAAATAGAGGCATCCTGTTATCTCATTGGTTTAAACAGAATTCAATTTCTCTTCTCGCGTTTAAAATGAACCCTGCCCATTTCATCTCGGGTAGGCTGGAGATATTCAGTACATCATCTTCTTGGTTGGAAACGTCATGATTCCTGTCTGGGTGCATTGTCGTGTGCTCGCTGTCAGTTTTAGATTCCCAACGCCTCTGTGGGTATTGCTTTCTGCATGTTTTCTCGTGGAGGTGGTACGGGTGGGCTTCTATTTTCCTTTCGCGGTTTCGGTGGAATTTTTGGTGTTTTTAGTAGTCGTGGGGTAGGCGACGTGTTTGCGCTTCCCTGGCTCTTCACGGTAAGTGGCAATTGTTGAATGCGTTCTAGGCGTCTTTTTGGAAGAAGAAACGGATGAAACCATGTGATACTGCGCCCTGTTTGTTTGTAAACACTTCATGATATTCGATTGGTCCAAATTGTGGAAAGTGTCGGAGAAAAATGTCCTCGCGTAGGTATTCTGCGTCTGCCCAAGGCAGCTGGCAAAATAGCCTGTAGGGGTCTTTCGATGTTGGTTTGGAGACGGCGTATACTTCTGATCTGATCTTGTAAGTTGTCGGTTCCTGAGAGGGGGTGGATGTGGTCGTAGTTCCTTCGCTTCGAATGGTTGCTTCCCAATGGTTGGGTAGTGTAAGGGTAATGGTCGTCCTCTGTCTCCGCTAATTATAGCAGACGGGGGTGGAAGTGGATGCCAATAGAAGTAGATGGTTCCGTAGATTTATTCAATAGACGTTTATTCGATGAAAGAGTTGTATGAATACTTGAGAGAGACTTATAATGACATTACACAGCGCGGGATGCGCCTAGACTCTACGACTACAATAACTGGGTAAGGAGAGCGTCGCGAGTGAAGCTCGCAGAAAAGCTCGTAGTGCGAGAGGACGCAGATGAAGAAGCCACACAGTGCTTCCTTTGCGCCGTATTTATACTACTGTTGATAACCTAGATTTCCTAATCGCTCATCGTCGCTGGTGGGGTTTCCCCAGGACAAAGAGATGAGTTGCTATGTGCTTTCTTCTAACATATGACCATATATATATTGTAATAAGTATATAATAATATATGGAGCTCACTGTGCCCCTGACACGTCCATAGCCGTGCTCATTGCTCCCCGGAGCAATGGAATTCATGATCATACATGTGTTAAAATGTATATGTATACTTTTCGTGGATAAAAAAAATTTTGGTACAATGAAATTTTCTGAAAAAATTTTCTATGGCTAGCGTTTAACAAGGCTCAAGCAGTCATGGCTTTGAATTTTTGGGCGTTCATAATATATCTTATTCTGAATCGTGTGGTCAGATTCTTACAATTTTCAGTACGTATTTGGTATTTGCTGATTTCTCATTGGACATATAGCGTTGGTCAAAAAAAAATTTTCTTTATTTCAGATTCGACATATCATTTTGAACTCGAGTCAATTTAAACGTTGAAGTTTGAAACATGTGAACTTACTATTAGGTAATTCTACATCCATAAATATAATAGTTATCTAGCTCAACAAGCTCTCTACTGTTGTCGCTATTTTATCTGTATGATAAAGCTGGCGCTAACATGAGATTTATTCCCTCCCTTTTCACATCTTGTTGGGTTGTGAATTCACGTGCGTTTTAAAAAACCGATTTGAAAAGCTTACATGAACAATTTTTGACAGAATTTCGACAAAATATCATTTCTTAAAAATTCCAGTTAATTGAATATTTGTATAAATGCGCCTTCCACACATTTTACCTCACAAGAATTATTCTGACAACGCCTTCCCTTATTCTAGTGTTTAATAATGATAGATACTTAATCTAAGTATATTGTTATCCTAAAAATTTTGACTAAATATGAATGATACATGGTTTTGGATGAAGTAATCTACTCAAGTCTCTCTCTTTGGTTATAATCATGGTTACATTATGGATAACTTCTTTGCATTCTCTAATATTTCAAGTCATCATCGTAGAAGATTCGTTCTCTGTTGTCATCAATTTTATATGTGTGGCAGAGCGTTGATTATGACGTATCTTTCATATCACATCTTGTGAAACCTTTGCTTTATTTCGCGCGTTGCTCAAAAATCAATCGTGATTCTTTCTACATATTAGAAAATTTGTCACACTTCCTTTTTCAAATCTTTTGGTATATATCTCAGCGTCATATTGTAAGTCGTGGGAAAGTAGTATGATTCATCCTTCAAATAAGCTCTGTGTATATCTGGACCTCTCTTGGGGTCTTTGGTATTTCATATACTTCTGCTGTTTGTATCGAAGTCGTATTAGGCATCTCTGAAATCTCCTTTTGTTGTCCCATAACCTCAGTGATATGTGGTATAACTTTCATATTGATTATTTCTGGATACAAAGACGTCATTGGTTTTGGATTTGATTGCTTCTTTTTGGAACCTGAAACAAGTCTTCTCAAAATTAGACAAGGGATCCCCCCCAGGCAACAGACCTTGAAAACTGTGATCATGACTCCGAAAGAGATCATGTAAAATAAGCCAGAGAAAACGAAATATGTTTGCAAATGATCGAGTTTTTTTGTTATAATTTTGACTTGGCTCATGCTCCGTGCTACATTCATTATATTTCTCAAATCGTCTCCTCTCTCTTATGCCTTTGAGGAAGTGTTTCCATCAAGCTGCAATTTCGGGATAATTGTGGATTCATAAATGGGGTAATTTGGGTCTTTTGATAATTCATTACTTAGCAATGGCGATAGGTCTAGTTTTGTCTCTCGGAATACAATTATTTCCGATTTCACTGTTACTCTTCGCGAAGCTACCAATTTTACAGATTCAGTTTGGGCAGTACAGCCTGCACGTAAATGTAATAAACCCAATCCATTTATTTTCGTTTTTCTTCTTGAATTTGACGTGCAATTTTCGAAAATAGATTCTGCATGTTCAGTAGAGAAGACCCACGTATTTTCCTTCTCTAATTTTGTCCAGAACGTTTCTTGCAATTTGGCTATTTTAATCTCACACGCGGGAAGACTGAAACCTCTCCCCACCGCTAATTTAACTTCACAGGGTGAAAAATCGTCAATGGTCCTGAGTGGCCCTGGGTTTTCACAAATAAGAGCTCTTCTTAGGTGCCTACAGTCATTTAATGATTCGACATTAAATTGAATGTATGCCTCATTATTAGCGTTGATTGCGGTATAAATTGAATCTGGACACATGTAGGCGGAAACCGATGAGTTCCACTGTTTCACTGGTACCGGATGGGCTTTATATAGGTTGTACTCATTACCATCAAGTAAAGGAAGTTTTATATAATATATGAGTTTTGGTTCTGCAAAAAGGATTGCTATGTCCACAATTTTTGATAATTCCAAGAGAGGTTCGTTTTCGTCGAGTTGTGGAAATCTTACGTCTAACTTACTCCTATTGATGGTATCTTTTGTGTGCATCCATAGAGATGGTGGCATGAATCTTGGGTGCATAGCGCCTTGAGGTGCAGATATTATGACATTTGTCAAAATTTGTGTATTCATCTCATATTGTAAGACACTTTCGACGAGGATTTCTATTGCGATTGAAAAATCGATGCGGTCGTTCAGTATGCCTTGATTTTTTTCCAGCTGTGACGTGAGGTTACTGAGGGTTAATAATTTCTCATGATGTATCCCAAATTGATCTAATATTATTTCCGTTTGGTTCGCCACGAGCTCTGCAAGTTTACCCGTCTCATTTGCTCTCTCCTGCATTAGTTCGATCAGGTTCGCTTCCGATTCTTCGTCTAATGTGCCATAAAGAAATTTATAAATGCTCCCTATTCCTGGCAATATTGACCTCTCTTCCCGGCTGATCTGAGTATCAGTTTTGGAGCCTTTCAATAATTTTATAAGTCTATCCGCGCTTTCCTGCGTCTCTTGGATCTTTTCCTTCAATTTTATTATCTGGCTACCGTGCTTGCACTGTTGTTTCAAAGATTCACATCTCGTTTGTATCTTTGACCAAGTTATATTAAGTTCTTTCCCTTGCGATAAGTATGGATGAAGATCAATGCTGTGAATTATTCTCCACGATGTGCGAGAGGTGTACAATTTATCCAAATTCTCCATAACCAATCCGGGATTTCGCGGGATTGGTTCGATGTTTATTCGACCCTCATGATCCGTTGAAGTTCTGCAAATTTCATAAGTTTCCGGCATATATTCATGAATAAATGGTACAAGGGCGGAATGATGACGAGAGAGAAAAAAAAGATATTGCTCCTCATGGGGAGAGTTATGTTCGATTCCGTTTCGATATTGTTTTGAGTAAAAATCATTTGTTCCATTCGGTGTGTGTATTTTCTTCCTTAAAAAAAAATATTTTGGGCATATCTGAGGGGCTTCCAGTGTGAACCGTATATCTGGTCTTTATCAGAGTTGCTCAAGCTAGCTATAATACATAGCGTGCTGGTAAGACTAGGACCGGAAATATGACGTATGAGTATTTTTGATTATTATGTGGTGGGCGTAGTTTCTCTTTTGGCTTTCTGGCAGTTAGTCTGTCAGTTAGTTCGGCTATGTAGTCCCTTCAGGTTGGGTGTTCCCGTTCCGGCGGATGTCGGGTTAGGGATATGAAGCAAAAAAAATGATTCGTTTGACCAAGTTATTGGTCATATTCTGATTGACAAAGGTTTTGATAATCCGAGCTTCGTGTATTCTCCAATATTATTGAAGGAAATCATCGGATTTTCTCGCGTCCTAATGCGGAGAGGAATCTTTGCACGTGCAACGCCCTCTCTTTCTTGCTGCTCACTGATAGTATCGTCATTCATCAATAGACCAGGTATGTGATGAGAAAAAAAAACTTCTATCTATTTTATGCCGTGCGAAGATAATTGGAATTTTTCGGGCGATACCGTAGATTTTTATTTACCTTACATAATCCCGTGCGCGTGTTATTCCCATTTCTGGTTTTGAGAAATATATAACTTTGTACCATTTGTGCGTGCGCCGTTTATTCCCATTCTAATTGCGTTCTGGTTCTCTCGGTGATCAAATACTTTGTTACTTAGTCCTAGTGTTCTCTGAAAGAAAAAGAACGAGAGAAAAAAAAAGTTTTCTGCAACCTTGTCTCACGTATTATCTTAAAAATTTTCGTCTTTTCTTCTAGGGTCCTGGATTCTATTTTCGAGTCATTGCTACAAATTATCTGAGAGTCCATGAGGCTGTGGCCCGGCTCCCAAGCTGCCTCAATTCCCGATTTCCCGTTGCAGATCCACCCACTGTAGCTGGTGGTTTGACTGAATGAGGGCCAATTTCTGCTGGATGGCCAGAATTCGTGTTTGAATACGGGGATGTTTCTTGGGTCCGTATATAAGTTCCGGTAAATCGTTAATAAGCTGGAACGATCGAGAGTCATGGCACTCTAAATTCCCTAAGTTTTCGGAATTTCATCATCCAGTTTGCTGTTTGACGAATTGAATTCAGCTCCCGAGGTTTTTCTTTTAATTAGTGGTCGTTTTCGATGTGCAAGTTTCTTTTAGAGCGGATACTCCATATTGTGTTGTTTTATCTGATTGAATTTGGGTATACGAACATCAATAATCAGTGGTTGCTGATTCTTACGATTATTCTTTTGGCTAGATAGGAAAAATTCCGCGGACTCGCTAAACTCAATGGAGCTTCGTATAAGTTGAACGGCAGTGGATGCTGACCTTTGACTTCATCTTTGAATTCATGTCCGGATGTATAACGTTCGTATATGATACTAATCTCTTATCTGAAACGCAGATTAATTGGAGAAAAAAAAATATGCATCGAGATTCTCGATATTTTGTTCGTGAGTGGAGCATTGTAAATGTTGATGTACCTAGTCATATATTATGTTTTACTACGATTCCGACACTGTATACGACAGGAGGTCCTGATTCTGCTTCAATAAATAACTTTATGTCAATAATTTGTATATTTTCCTTTCTGAAGGTCCCCCTTATATCATTTTCCCATCGCTCAATCTCTTACGCTAGGTATTTGCCATACCTGCTTCAATCAATATGCAGGCTTAGCTAAAAGTTAGTATTCCTTGAATTTCTCTGTTTTTAAGCTTCATTTTTGGTTCTGAACTCTGATGTTTCCCTTGTGGATGAATAATTGGTAACAGCTAATGACAATCGTGGGAATCATTTTGATTGAACTATGAGGGTAAATTTCACTGGTGAAGTCACCTTAGGATGGAATTATCCATAAAAAAGAAGAATCATATAAATAGCTAGTTTACTACAACTTGATCCAATGGTTTATGAACATTATTCCCTCGCGCATTTGTCAAAATTTATTCAAGTATACGTACTTCTCATGAAGAAATGCTGGGATTTGTCTGTTGCGTCTGTAATAATTCACTGTGTGTGAACATTTTCCTATGCTATTCATTTTATCAATTTTGATCAATGTATCAAATTGCAATTTTTGATTCTACCTTTTCTCATTAGGGTTTTGAAGTCTCATATAATTCCATTTTGTCACAATTCGCTTTGTGGTACACCATATATAAGAGATTCTAATTTCTTTCGGTGCTACTCGTAACCTAATATTCTGGTTTTATGGCTACAATTCTCAACCAAATTCTTTGCATTCCTGTAAAAATATCCTTGGGGGTCTTTTGGATGCTATGAACCATTTATCCTCCTGTATCGATCATTTTCAGCCCGTATCAGCCTTTGAAATTGTTATCTCTTTGATCATCAGGATGATTCACAATTTTCTCAAGAAGCAACTATCTGATACCTTCCAAACGTTATGATCTAATTTTGAATTCGATGAGCTCTTGAAATACACATTTGCAAGGTTTCCTCTTACTCCTCAAAAAAAATTCCTGATCTTCCCATTTACATCAACGACTTTGTTCAGAAACCTGCCATTTTTGTTAATTTTATTCTAATTTTTGTTCTCAGAAATTCAATTTTGATCCAATCTCCTCCATTCTTGGTGTCGGAGTCCATGTGTCTATCTAGTTCAAGGTAACTCATTCATGTATAAAGTCTGTTAACTGACTCCAATTTTGACTTTTCAAAGTTAGCTCATTTTTGCTCAAAACGACTCGAACTTATTCACCCCTGTGATATCAAATGTTTTTGATCTAGACCTCTGAATTTTTGCATGTAAAATCTGAATGATAACGTCAACAATTATCATTTGCAAATTTTCGTGCGAATTCAGAAAAATGATCCACAAATTGTTCTCCTAAAAGTTGTTCCTTTAAAACTATGTCCATTTTGTCATTTGAACGAATCAATAAAAATTGAAAACTTTGTGCTTTCCACTCTGCTCTTTAGATCACTTTCAAACTTTGAAGTCTACTTTTGCATGTACTTAAGCAAATGTATGCACAGTTACAGGCCTGTGTATGTGTTAGTTCGAAAATGTGGTTCTTAGAACCTCGTTATTATAATGTCTTCATGTGCTGTTATCTCAATTTCTAATAATGCTTGTCCTGACTTTGTTTTGGAATTTAGCCGCTTGAAATTTTGGGAATGAAAATGTCAAAAACTCATTCTGGTGCTCATACTTTATATTGTTGTTTTCTGTGATCGAAATTTGAGATTTCTTTTTATTACTAATAAGAATTTGCTAGTGCAGCGACTCAACAATCCCGTGTGATAGAGTTCATTTAAAATGACTCATAACAACTTCATGCAAGCTGGAATTTTTCAGAGTGATTTGATAAAAAGGGGTAGAAAAAAAGGGGGAAACGAAAATGTGAATCCATATTGAATAACAATCGTGTAGAATGGGTAACGAGTCGGATCAAGACTGGGTAAAAAAATTGTCCGGATCTGAAATCTCTCCCATAAGAATAACACGGAGGAAAGATGAAAGCGCTTATCGCATATTAGCTCCCAATGCTGGCTGTATGTAACACACACACAGAAGCACCCGGGACAAATTTTGCTTGTGCGTGAAGTGTGATTAGCGCTCTTTGCGCGCGTCTACTATGCTTTAACATGCAACTCTCACAGAAACATCCCGGCCGGCGGCCCCAATGCATGCGTCCGTGTGACTCCGTTGGATATATACGCGTGGTTATAGGGCGGCCGTTCGAGTCACTGCTTACGCGTATGCTTATATGCTGCCGTGCTTGATGCTTAGAGATATATTTGCTATGCGATGCTTTACGGGTTGGAATTATAGTGCGGCTATATAGTGGAGTGTAAATCCCGTATACAGACGTGAATGTGCATTTCACCGCTTGACACCTCATCCACACTACGGATCGGAAGAATAAACTACAAGACATATTAGACCACCCTTATTACACACATAAGTGCCCGCACAAACACGTATTGAGTCACTTCATACTCCACACCCAGTCCGAAGTCGAGAAAACGGACGAAATTCGAGTAAAAGTGCCCCAAAAAGTCAATTCCAGAATTTTGAGAAATAAGGTAAAAAAACACAGAAATTGATGCGTATAGCTATGAAACTTCGTAGGTAACCTCTGAAACTAACTATTTCTACCTATTTTATTGCCAAAGAGAAGTTAGTCAAGCGAGAGATTCAATCTTAGACATTACAAAATTTCATCGAAAAGTACATGGGAAATGCGTACTTCAGCCTTTGAAATTGTTACTAGGACATGAATTTCGAGTAAACCACCACTATAACTGTTTATCATCATCACAAATCTACATAATTATGTATAACAATAGTTGTTCACGTGAATTTCAGCGTAAGAATTGAAATATGAACATTACAAGGGGAAAAATGCAAGTTTCCAACACGAAAAACAGTCGTATGCGTCATTCCAAATTTCTCACCTTGGAATTCAAAGATACATATGGAATAGGAAAAGATCAATTGAGTAACATCATATCTTGAAGAGGAACCGATCGAAAGATACAGGAAAACAATAGAAAAATTTTTGAGACCAAGATATTATGTAATCAAAATTTCACCCAAAAAGTTGGCATCGGAACAAAAATCGAGTGCGTATTTGTTCATAAATCGAACAATTCTGATATTACCACGTCAAAAGTTTGTGTAGACACTCTTTAAGGTATACACTACTAGAATCAAAACCCATTAACACCTCAAAAATTTCCAAATCACCTCAGAGGAGTGAACATCCATTAAAAATTCAATTTTTCATGTGTGAAAGAAGGTACTCGAAAAATCATCATTACTTGGTCAATTTTCACCCCACTTGGACCTACAATAGCTTAAATTGAAGCTCTTTTCAAGCGCTATTAGCTTATTTGAATGGGGGAATTCAAGAAGAGCTTAAAATTCTAAGAATTCAAAGTCCAAAATCGTCAATCTCTATAGTCGAAAGAGCCATACGACGAGTAAAAACATCCAACATTTCGATACCCAATCATGATGGAGTTTTTAACATTAGTTCAAAATCTAGATGTTCAACTCATTTGAAAAAGAAAAATATTTCTTGTCGCGAACAAATATCACGGAGATAAGAGTCTATATACCAAAAAGATAGCGCCGTGAGATAGTAGATGTGAGCTCGTCAGCGTAAATACCCACAATGTGAGATAGTGGATGTGAGCTTGTCAGCGTGAATACACACAATGTGAGATAGTGGATGTGAGTTTGTCAGCGTGAATACACACAATGTGAGATAGTGGATGTGAGCTTGTCAGCGTAAATACATCCAGTGTATGATTGTAGGCGTGAGCTCGTCAAGATGGTAGATGTGAGCTCGTCGGGATAATGAGATTGTAGATGTGAGCTCGTCGGCTTAGAGGTTCTTCGAGTCGAATAATAGGGGTGAGCTGGTTAAGAATGCATCGGTGTGCATCAGTCCCGGCGTGAAAAGCATATCCTCGAATAAATACCAGGCTCTGTAAACATTTATTTTCACGGCAAATCCATATAACTAACTGTTTCAATAATTACAAACACCACTAGAAGTCTCAGAAACGGAATCGAAGCATTTCAAATGGGAAAATGCAGGTCTTCGACCTGGAAAACAGCTTTATGCGAAAATTCTAATTTCTCATCTCGGAATTGAAATTTACGTATGTAATCACAAAATATAGGAGGTTTAACATCATAATTTGATGAAAAACTAACAGTAGAGGTCCGCAATTGGATGGAAAATTTTTGAGACTGAAATATTACATGATCAAAATTTCACCTGAAAAGCTACTGTTAGTACAAAAATGAATGTGTATTTTGTCGTAAATCAATCAATTTTGATGATATTGATGTGAAAATTGGTATGAATACTCTCTAAGATGTATTTCACCAGAATCAGAATCGATCGACAGCCAAAAAATTTTCCAGCCCTCACAGTGGAGTCAAAATCAATGTAATATACGGTTATCCATACATAAGCGAGAGTAAGCGAAAAAGTACCATAACTTGGTCAGTTTTCATCCGATTTTGATGTTCAACAGCTCAAATTCAAGGTATCTATCAGAGCTATCAGACGTTTCTATGGAAAAATTCGAGAAAAATCCAAATTTTGGAAATTTTCGTGGTTCAAAGTTCACATTTTCACCGTTTCGAGAGAACCTTTGTCATGCATTTTTAACCAAAATTTTGTATAGTATTTTGTCCGAAAATATCATCAATGAGTTAAACCGTAGATTTGAAATCGAATCGAGAAATGTGCAGTATTTCTTGTGGCTCTCGGAGAACGATTGCACAGCTGCAAGCGGTAGAAATACTATCGCAGGAACGAAGGAGAAATAGTGGGAATGACCGATAGAATCAATCGGCACAATATTTGAAGGTAAAATATGTGAGACGATTTTTATTTCTATCAGTTTGGATTCTTTTGATAAAGTTGGAGTGATTGATACCATTTCCTTACATGATTCGAGACGCGGGCTCTAAAATGCTCCGAGACTTCTTTTTGTGCCTGTTTTCAGATTTCTCAATTTTTTGATATTTGCTGAGCGTTTATTGAGTTTTTGTGACTCAGTGATAGAAACTGAAAGTTGGGATAATCAACCCAAAAAAAACTTTTACTTGTTACTGACATTGTTGTGCAAGTGCATCTAATTTTATCGTTTTGTGCCTCTTTTATCCAATTTTTCATTGTTTTATTGTATTTTCCTCATGGCCAATGTGTCATCTTCGAACTTTACATCTTTTCCCGTGGAGACGAAGAATTTTAAAACAAGCTTGTTATACATGATAGTTCTCAGGAATAACTTTCTTCGATTCAAATTTTCTGCGTTTATTTCATCTGACACACTTGTATGCACTTTAGATTTTCTTCTTACACGTATGCTAAATGCACTAGTCATGTGCAGTGCTTTTTGAATGTGAGCGCTTGCAAGACCAAAATTTCCCTTATCTCATTGCCGATCAAAAAGCTAGCAGTTCCCTTGTATTGCAATCCTGCTGTGATTTTTGCCACTCCTAGTATAAAGCACCGAAAAAAAATGTCAGAAATTGGATGCCAATTATAATTGTAGAATTCTCAAGTGAAGAATCTACTGATGTGTGTTGTTGATTTGAGAATAATGGGCTTAAGGCTAAGGTATGTTTCATTCCTAGCTACTGTTTTACAATATCAACAATGATGCCCAGATAAGTATATTTGGAGGATTCAGGATTTGGTCTCAAAATAATATGGCTGCCAGGAACTGTCTCCAGACTAGCAGTTTAATAACATTTCTACATACTTCCGCCAGGCCAAGCTTTCAAGATTAGCCCGTTCCCTGCAATCATTTTTCGGAATTTCATTTGAAGCGTGAACCGAACTACAGTGTTTACTTACGTGTTTGTTACCTTCATAAAGAATTATGTATTCTGGTCTTTTTTGAGATTTTTGTTGCTCAACGTGACACAATGTGGCAGCCATTTGACCTTTGGGCTTGAACGTGAAAAAAAATGTGTCTCGTAATTTTACTGCTCAAATCAGCAACCTGCCTAGCGAAGAGCCACCCTAATTAATTGGCCTGATTAGTTTTCTTCTGTTTGATCTGCGATGCGGTTCATTGTGACCCGTGTTATGTGAACCTTCCACAATCTTTTGCTGAATTCGCCGATTACGCATTTCTCGGAATTTTGATAGTATTGTTCTTATCTTTATTCTACATCCTTCTGAACTTGAAAAGCTATTCTCGTTTTTGTTTTATCTCCCATTTGAGCCAGATGGAGTGCCGCTCTTCTGCTTCGCCTACATGGCTTTTATCTTTATTTCCCTAAAACTTCTTCCGTTTTCGTAACTTGTAGCTGGTAACCTATAATATACTTTTTACCCGAAGCTCAGTCTCATTCAAATCTTTGAGTGAACTACTCGATCACAGATCCTTTTGCTCTCGCTATTTCTATATACCCGTATTTTTGTGTTCTTGAGTGATCTGATCCTATCAAGATGCAGCGTGGAAATAATAACTCCAACGTCAACAACAACAACAATAACGACCATTATCCATTCTTCATGTTCATGGATCCGCTGGTGAGACCTGTGATAGTGCCCAACCTTCAACCAATTGTTTTCCCTACGGAGAGTTTCCAGAGAATTTGGCCGGCATTCGGGTCTTTTGCTCCTAACTACTCGATTTGGGGTAATCGTCCGGGCGCAGTGATGGGTCCGCGCCCTAATTTGTCTCTACCAGCTTCAGGGTTCCATGGTACCCCTGGAGCGATTGCCCAGGCTCTCTCCTTGGGTGTGATACAGCCCCCAGCCGTACCTCAACCTGCTATGACAGACGAGGCTTCTGCCGTTGTGGTCCCTTCGTCCCGTCCTACCTCTCGTCGTCGACGGGTGAGTTATTGTGATTATTGTTTCAAGTGATCCTCTATTACTTTAGCTCTCCCATTAGAAATGCCCATCCTTGTAAAATCACAGAGTTGATTTCGAGCTAGCTGTCTGTGCTAAAAAAAATTTAACTCTACTCATGATCTTGACCAGTTTTCACTAACTATTGAATCCATTTGTCAGGAAATTTTTATGATTATTCATTCGTCCATGGGTCGATCAAAAAGGTTCGAGATTTTCCTTGCACATTGGCCCGAAAATCGATGTCGAGTTAATGTACCAAAATGAGCTTTAAATCGCTCGTTCGTTATTTTCGCACTTTCTTATTCCCGTATCTTTTTAGTCATCGCATTCAACGACGTGATTTTTCCCGTTATTAGAATATTACACCAGAGATCTTTCTCTTCCCTTCGTTTTCCATTCGCCCTTATTTTCAAGATATTATACCACTATGGTTACGATCATTACCGTAGAGTTCCATCTCAAGATACATCCGCCATCTGAATCACAACAGACCTCTCAAAAAAAATTCTGCTTCAGAATTCGAGAAAGAGAGAGAGAACAAAAAATGTTGAAACTTCGGAACCTTTACTGAAAACCTCGGAATTAAATTAGAACCAGTCATTTTTTTTTTTTTTTTTTAATCAGTTTGACACCCAAAGGTGATACTCGGACAACTAATATTCATCACTTTTTGATATTTTTCTGATTAACAGCAGAAAGTTTCCTGACTAACCAGTTTTAAGAAGTTAAAATCGATTGTTTCAAAGCTTCACTATTGTTTGATTTCAAACGCGATTGTATTCATTTTCCAGGTTCGTCGTAGAGCTACTCGTACTGCGCCCACTATCGCTTCATCCCCAGTGGAAGCTGCTATGCCTGGGCCCTCTGGATCCGTGAACCGGGAATCACCCTCATTGCCACCAGTGGCTGTTGTTGCCCCCAATATCAATCTAGACAGCCCAGTAAGGAGAGAACGTGACTCTAATGCGTCATCCAGTGATGAAGGTGATTTGGCTGTTGAGCATTTATCTGAGATTCCCCACAACGATGGGCTTTGGCGCTGCCCCTGCGGTTGTGACGTAGAACTAAATCTTTCGCCCCCAGATATTCATCCTGCTGGAATGTCTTGGCCGAGTTCACCCGATTCCTCGCGCGTTTCCCCAGTCGTGCGTCCCGAGACTCGATCATCGAGTCATTCTGAAATATCGAATCATTTTCATGGTCGCGCGATCCGTGACCGACCCTCGACCCCTATTGAGGCTCCACAAGTCGTGTCACCCGTGGCTCAATCGCTGATTAGTGCTCAATCTGCCGATAACTTAATAATTTCTCGCGTCCGCGCCGCGCTTGATCGACTTCACGACGAGCTGACCGAAATAACTGGAGTGGAACCCCTTGAGTCGTTCTCCCATGATTTTGTTAGTTTCCCCTTAACTTCGCGCGGCCTATGCTCTGTTTCGGGGACTCCCGCTGCTGCTTCCCTCGTGACTAATTTAATGCGCGGCCTCCGTATTAATATTAGTTCTGCTTCTCCTATACGACCCAATAATGCGCACGGTGTCAATCTTTTAGATTTGGATATTCCAGTGGGAGGCGATGTTGCAAGTAACGCCCCATTGATCGATTTGGCCACCGGGGCCTCTGATGTACCTAATGTAGTAAACGGTCGCCCGCTTCCATCTACATCTATAAATCTACCTCTTCATCCCAACCACTGGTCCCCTGAACCAGATGGCCGTGTTCGTGTCCCTATCTCCCTCGCCACGTCTTCCGTAAATGTTACACGTTCCATATATTCCTGTTGTCTTTGTGACGATTCAATTTATCCCCGTTTCTTTGAGTGTACTAACGGCCATGGTCTATGTCCAGTTTGCGTGAACAAGGTAGAGGTTTGCCCCCTGTGTCGCGGTGATGTAGCGCGTTATCGGAATATTGCTTTGGAACGAGAGATGGAAGATCTACCGTTCCCGTGCCGCTATTATTATCTCGGTTGTAGAGAGTATCCTAAGAGTCCTGATTGGTATGCTCATGTCAATTTTTGCAGATATAACCCGTCTTGACGCGAGAATGGAAGAGTTCAGCGTGTGAGGTCCCCTCCCCCCCCTTTTTTTTTTTTTTTTTTTCTGACTGATTGCGTTACCCATTATATTATATTCGCTCTTAGTATCTGCGTCGAGAAGTTGTGCGATTCTCCATTTTCTCCCTGTGTATAAAAATATTACGAGTTTATGTACGACGAATTTGCACGCTTTTCCGCTTTCTTTTTGTGTGCTTGAATATTGCTAAATTATTTTAGTTATAAAGCGATTTTTCCTGACTGTTTTATGTGACTGTAGTGTCATATAGACCTTGGTATATATGTATTTGTGTAGCTGTGTTTCTGATTAAAAGCTTGTCTCTCCTATGGTTTTGTTTCACTCATTCCAGCCTTATCTCCTTCACTTGAAAAATGTTTGAGAAAGAGATAAACGAGAAGAGAGGGAAAATAATAATACAACTGTTCGACTTTCCAGACATTAAATATATCTAACGATCTGTTATTTTGCTTGTCTTTCAGATTCTTGGTGATAAAAGATTTCAAGGAGTTATATTCTCTATTTTCCATGATAGTTTGATTCTAGACACTCATGTATCTATTTTTACTGAGGCTTTCGGCCATGATAAATCAACCTATCGATGTTTTTGAGCGAAAGAAGGAAAAAAAACTCTTTTAGGATTTTCCTTAAAAATGAGATGACTTTTCATTTGAGTCTCTTTATGTGCAGATTTGATTAGCCATATTCATCTGAGCCACAGACAATCATGTATCTTTTTGCAGTGATTCTAACTGATAATCAAAGGCATGAAGAAGAAGGGTAATCCACCAAAGGTATTGCTAGAATGGAGGCAGATTTTGATTGTGTTCTTGAATATTATTCTCAAATTTTTACGAACTCATTTGTGGCTATGTACCTGATACGTTGGAGGTAAGGTATTTTCTTTGTTCTTTTATTGAGTGGGGACAGAAATAATGTATGTTTCTCTAACCCGTTCAACAAGCTCAAAGCGTCACTCCTGGAAAGATTTGAATATTTCTGCATTCCGAAGTAGCTTGTTCAGCCAGTGTTCGGTTAATCTAGCAAAGCGTATACATCTCATCATTATTTTCATGAGATTTATTCGTTTAATTTATTCACGGTGCTGAAAGGATCACGTTTATTGTTCTCTTTTTCTCTAAGGGTGTAGTTATTTGGAAACGTGAACTGTGGATTAGTTGTTGTTAGTATCTGAAATGTTGTCTATTTATCCGACTCTCAACCAATTCTTCGTAATAACGAAAGTATGGGAATTGCGTTCTTGGAATTATATCCTCCCTATTGCTTTACTGACCACTCACGTCCATCACTATCCAAAAGTACGTCCATGATGTCCTTGGGGGATGCTTTTTCCTTACTTGTACTCTAGAGCCGTTCCTTTTGGGAACGTTTCCGTGGCACTTTCGTGTCATCACCCCGCAAGTAGTCATGACCGTTCCAGAGGAATCCGTGAGTGTTTTTGATTTCGATTGTCCAGCTCATCGTACCGTACGACCTTCTGATTGACACTCTGAACGACTTGCGTGAGTCGAGAGAAACGCCAACCTTACAGATTTTTCTCTCTACTTTTTTTTTTTTTTTTTTTTTGACAGTTATATAGGAATGGTGATAGAGTTTTGAGGTTCCAAGACGTGCGCCTTAGCTGCATCATATCATTAAATTCTTTCGCAAAATTCTATGACCAACTTTGATGAGACTATTGCATCCACACTCGACCTCATTCCACGTATGACAAGGTGAGCTTGCTATTTGATTCGTTATACTTGCGTGAAAATGAATTTGTTCAGCTTACGTCCAACGTCCCATGAGTTTCCTTTTTTTTTGTAATGCTGAATAACCTTCATTTGAGTGGACCAATTCCCTTAATTTCTCCATTCTTTATTATCTTTCTCAGTGATGTTTGTTTGTCATTATATTGTTAGTTCGACTCTATATAGCTCACCAGGCCGCTCTCTCTAAAAAAAAAGGAAAAATTTTTGTCTTGATTGCAAGAAATGGAGCATAAACCGGAAATCTCTTCTCTATCTCATGATTCTGATATCTCATATTCCGAGTCGATTTTTCAGACTTGTAATGTTATGAGTGGACATAAAATTTTCCACGGCGTCCATTAGCCGTGCATTTTTGAGAAAAAAAAAGATACTTGGCTAGTCATAGGAATATTTTCCTTACCCTGAAGGTGAAGGAAAAGCTGATTGTTTCCATTGCAATTGATTGAGGTGTGTCTGAACTTTGCACATCAATATATCTTTTTCCTCTGCAATTTCGTGTATTACGGATGTTATCAGGTTTGATGTGATATGTTAGTCTTCCCGGATATGTTTCGTACAGCTGGGAGAGCCGATTGTGTAGTTCTCGGAAATCTGTTCATATAGTATTGTTGTATTCGTGATATGGTGTGCCTTTTATTGTTGTAAGTGTAGTGGGGAGTTCTAGACGGATGCTGTTTCAAGTGAAGTTTTTATGTTTCGCTTTGACAGTCATTGACTTCAGTCGTCTTGGTTTGCCCTGAGCATAAGCATTTCATCCGAACCCTCAACCTTTCGACTTTTCTCTCGCGTTCAAGATGTCTGACTTATTTCCAAGTGAGAATCAAGAAATACCTATTCCAGCAGCTCGGTTTATTTCGAGTGCGCGCACGTCCAATCGGAATTCCGCACGTCGTGGGAGAAGTCACGATGTATCTTCGTCACGAGTTCGAACTACAAGGGGTGAAGGTTCCAACCCTTCATCATTTCAACGTGATAGGGATGGTAACCGATTACCTCCCCTTGCGCGTCGGAGGTCTGCACCTGCGGTTGATTGTGACTGTGAATCTTGTCATCAATCCGACCATTCTCTTGGCGCCATTCCACGATCTCATCAGGGATGTACTTGTTATTTCCCGGATATAATTTTGTTTTAGCGTTTATTTGGCCGTTATTGCTTTACAGCCCCGTTGCCGTTCAACGCCTGAGCTAGCCATTGGATCAACCTCTACTCCTTCTCGGGAAATTTTTACTTTTATACCTGGAATGCATCGTCCCCTCGTTATTCGCACTGATACCACTTATCTTCTTTACATAGAACTCAGCAAGTAGAACATGCTGTACCCCCGATTCCTGAACCTATCTATTGTCCAACCCGCGGGCCTTTCTCCGAGTCTGAGTTTACTTTTGTAACGCCTGATCCCAATTCCTATCAATTCACGCGACAGGCAATCCCCTGTAACATTCCAGACCCTTTTGTTCCGGTAGAGCCATCCGTTGACCATCAGACAGCACCCCCTCTTTTGCCTTTTGCCGACGATTATTTCCCTGATTTTGATTATGCCCTCAACCTATGAAGGTGTGAATTTTTGCTTCTATAGATATTCTTTTTAATCTCCCCTCTTTCTCATTCCACTAAGCGAGAATTATATATCTCCATTTTTTTGTATAGGGTCATCATCGACCATCGATGAACCAAAGCTCTTCCCCGAGGAGGTCTCCCGTGCCACCTACAGCAACTCCTGTGTTTCAAGCTCCTTTTTTACGCTCTGAGGAAGACATGCGGTGCACTATCTTGGCCCTATCGGATATTTACCGATTACGTGAAATCTTCGTGACTGTTTTGCGCATGACGCGAAACGATGTTTTTGAGAATATTATTCAGGGTCTCCGCATTAATCACATGGGTGGTTTCGGCCGAGGAGCTAACAGATCCTTTTTGTGCCCTGCTTCGTCAGGCCTGCGGTTGTGCCTCGACTCTATTGATCATCTATTAAAGTACCCAAACGTGACTGTAAGAGATTTCATTGAGATAATTGAGGGTGAATTACCTCGACTTCGTGATAGGACTCAGCAACATTTAGCACAATTTTATTCCGATAGGGAGTATCTTACAACTCGGGCTAGAGAGTCCGCGCGTGATCCGCATCTTATCGTGGTTCAGCTACCACCAGCGCCTTCCGGAAATTTACTTTTTGAGTCAAACCGGGATTGTCGAGCATCTGGGACTTCTGCGGATATTCGATCGACTGATATTGATACAACTTCGACGGGTATCACATCTGATTCGACCCAGGCAACTCATACCTCTGAAGCTAACCCAGCTGCTTCTGAATCTCTACCCAATTTATCAAGAAATGCTTTATCACCCGTTAATGATGAAAATATTATCAGACAACCTGCGGGGATGTCTTCGTCATCTTCTTCTTTACTGAGCGATGTGTCAATTCTCTCTCACGACGAGGACGAAGCTGAACGAGGCGATCGGGGCCTTTTACCCGTGGTACGGCGCTTAATATCTCATCGAAACCAGGCTTCTATAAACCATGTTCGATTCCCCGAAGAAATTACCGCCCGTGATGCCGTAAATGAACTATTCGCTTGCCCCCTTTGCGAGGACATTATTCTGCCTGGGTGTATCCAGTGCCGTAACGGGCACTCTCTATGTGGGAATTGTCATCGAAAAAATTCCGGTCCGTATCCTTTTTGTCGCGTCGATACCTTTTGGGAAAATATTCTACTACGTAATGTCGGTAACAAGCTATCGTTTTCCTGTCGCAATGATTATTTAGGATGTCCCCGTCGTATTCTTGCCCCCAAATGGCACTCTCATGTTGCCGCTTGTATGTACCGGCCCGAAGAACGCGTATTTCGTAGCCGTGTTGAGGCACCTATTGATCAATTGTCTGATGTTTTGGCACAACTTCTAATTTAATCTGATACTACCCGTGATGCTGAGATGTATCATCTCCATCAGTGTTTTGATCACATTCTTCGCCGTATTGTGGCCGTGAGCAAGAAAAATCAAGTGTATTATTAATCATATCCCAAGGTGAACATCACGTCTATATGTGCGTATTCTGATACATTGTGAATCCAAGCTGTACCTTATAATAATCTCCCAATAATTTCTTTGTCTAACCGTATGTATCCACTAGTTTATACTTATTTGAATATACATTTTATGTTCTAAGGCTTGTTCTTTTCTTCCTCTATCATCCATTTTGTCCTATATGTGTCCGAACTTTCTACTTTGGAATGTTGTCATCTCCTCTTTCCCAATGATTTTTCAACTTATCTATGTGTACTACTTTTGTTTGATCACCTTTCTGTATTTTTGCGTTATGTTTCTCATAATCAATCTCAAGTATTTCACATGGGCCTACGTAATGTTTGTCTTCCTTGCCATCTCTTGGCTCTTTAAGTAGATATACAGTCTCGCCTACTCTGAAAAATCGATTCGTAATCTTTTGATCGTAATAAAATTTTGATTTGACTTTACTTTGAAAGGTATTCAGAGCAGCTAGCGTTCTGAGTTGAGTATAGGCTTCCGTGATATCTGCTAAATAATCGTCATAAGTTATCAATTGATCCCGAGGAGGAAAGCTGGATGGTGTGCGAGCCCTTCTACCAAAAATTATCTCATGAGGTGAGTATCCGGTCGATACGTGAGTAGCTGAGTTATAACAGTGCTGTGCCAAAGGTAAGAGTGAGTCCCATTCTGTGTTATCTTTCAAGTACATTGCTAGGTATTCGTTAAGAGTGTGATGCATGCGTTCAATACCGCCGTTTGAACTTGCCCTATGGGCCGATGTAGTAAACCTATTGATTCTGAAAATACGGGCAAATTCTTCAAAAACTCTTCCCATAAAATGTGACCCTTGATCCGTCAAAATCGTCGAGGGTAATCCAAAATATGAAACAAATTTATCTATCAATGTTTTCGCAACTGTCGTTGCCCAAAGCAATCCTGAATGGTAAGAATATAAACGTTACCGAGTTGTGTTGGTTTCTTTGGACCCACAAAATCCATCGAAATTTTCTCGAATGGTACTACCGGTGTATCCGTTATGACCATGGGTAATCTTGTTTTTACTCGCACTAGTTCATCTGTTTGACAGTCCGGACACGCTCTCACAAATATTCTTACATCTCCCTGCATATTTGGCCAATAAAATTCACTCGCAAGTTTACTATAAGTTTTTGCTATACCTTTGTGGCCTCCGATTGCGGATTCATGATATTCTTTTATAATTCGGGCACGATCTTCGGTAGGTGGTACTGGTAAGTTATTTTCGAATAGTGTAATCGATATCTGACATTTCCGAAAGATACGGTTGCATTGCTCTACAAGGTAAGCCCATTCACTCTTGCTCAGCATGACGAGATCTCGAATTATTCCTACTGACTTTATTTCCATCTTACTGAGTAATACTCTGAGAGTTTTGAGTGTTGCCGTAAGGTCTGGTCTTAGCACCTTTGAATACGGCGTACTTTTTATGACCATTCCGAAAATTTTCTTATCTCTGTAATCAGAAATTATGATTTCTCTAATTGCCCGTTGTTCGCTATGCAATTCGTCGTGACTTATATATTTTCTCGTGATGAGTGCGTTCAATACTTCTGTTTCAGTTTGCAAATCTGCCGCAATTGTGTGAACAAGGTTATCGACATGCGCGAATGGATGGTCATTTATAATCCTTACTCCCGTGAATATATCGATTTCATTCTCATCTATCACCCATGTGGGAATTTCTTGGGGTAGCCGTGCTTCTGCGACTAAATATCGAGACATCGCATTGTTCTTACGAATAGTTGTGTTCTGTGGGTCCATAATTGTGACTTGAGATGCGGTATTTTGATTTTCATCAGATAATTCGTTTCGAGCAGTCATATCACCGTATGCGCGTGATATTGCTTGTTCAATGTGAGAGTGAGCTTGATCCTGATTCATGGAGGGTTCTCCTACAGACATATTCTCCTGAAAAGATTCTTTTGGGATTGATTCGTCCACAATACTTCCACTCGTTAGGTCCGGGTTTCCATCGATGTATGGGGTGAAGTGTAATCCATATAGGTGGAGATGTATGAATTGTTCCGAGGGAGTAGCTTTTATGTACGCGTACCTTATTCGATCTCGACATTGTAAATGGACGCAGATATTTTGTTGAAAATGTCGTGAAAAAATGAAGAGTGTGTCTGCATCACCATACTTATTTTTAGAACTGAGAATTTCTAGTGCTTCTAAGGGATCTGCGCAATCTGGTGAAAATTTGCTGTACAAGAGAACTTCTCATAATTGTGCAGGTGTGGTTTTCCAACCGAATATTTTGATGAGAGAATGGAACAAGCAATTTCCATCACCTAAGATATTTGCGTACCGTTTGTGGATTTTATCTGGTTCCGCGCATTCTTCATGTTCCTCGTAATTGCAAAATCGTACGATTGAACTTGAGTTTGAAGCTTGATCCGTACAATTTTCCGACAAGTTGAGGGATGAAATTTCTTTCACATCCAACATTTCTGAATTTTCTGGCGCTGTCATAGGGATGGGCGTTTCGTCCCTAGGTTTTCCAAGTTCGGACTTATTGTACCGTTGGGATTCAGATGATATCTCTTTCATATCGACATCGTTATCTAGCATCTCTAGCCATGTGCGATTCATATTGGAATTTGACTTCGGGGTTTCAGTATTGTTTTGATTCATTTCATGCTCAGGAATTATTGGTTGGTGTTCCCTAAAATCCGGTCCATCTATATTACCATTGCTTCCGGGTAATTCTAATCGCGTCAAGTCTACAATCGGTTGATATCTCGCGCGTTTGTACTCTTCCCAACTAATTTCCGATTTGCTTCTGTCTCGTTTTTTATTACGTTCGGGATTGTCATTCTTTTCCGGCAATTTTTCTCGATTTGCATTTTGCCACACTAATATTTGTAATCCCGTTCGTCCTTCAACATCTATTCCATTTACCTTCCATGATAAAGGTAACGTCTTTTGAGGGACTTTCTCGATGAGATTTTCAGGACTACCTATCAAAATTTCCTGTTCCGATTCTGATTGCGGTGATTCAGGTAAATCAGGATATTGAGTGGAATCTGGGTTAGACATGTGCTCATTGAGTGGATCTGTTTTATCAACTAATTTGGCAGAACGTTTGCTAGTCTGTGTTTCTATCCTGGCGAATTCTTCTATCGAATCTAATGAATCATAGAAAGTTTTGCCATGTAATTGCTTGTTTCTTTGTGAGAGTGGTGGGTTTCGATCTATTACCGGTCTATCGATAGTTATTCCGTCTTTCGGCGAGCTCGTGATTCGAATTTTACTGCCTAAATTTTTCAAACCTCTATCTGATAAACGTGGGAGAACGTCAGCTTCATTAGTCGCTTGGCTGATAATACGCTCGGCCGCGGGATGATCTTCTATTTCTCTCAACATTTGAAATAGGGGAAATCGTCTTCCTTTTTGAACTATTCTATTGTGGGATCTTATCTTTTGATCTGCCTTTTGAGTACCACTCCACTCTTCGTCGCTACTTTGGCCGAGCGAAGAACTACTACTACTACTACTACTTGACTCACGCAATTTTTGATCATATTGAGTGGACTTATTCCATCCAATCGCAATTTCATCTTCTGATTTCTCTAACTCTTCTAATTTTCTCTTTTGACCTCGAGTGGCAACTTGAACTTGTGCCGTCTCAATTCGCAGAATATGAACTCCGGGCTCGTCTTCTTGCATAAACAACTCGACTCGCGGGCGTTCTGGATTTTTTTCTCCTTCTTTCAGTACTGGATTCCTAGACAGTGAATCTGCGTTAGAATTTTTGTGTCCGGATCGGTATAAAATTTCGAAAGAGTGTCCTCTTATAGATGCTTTAAGCCTATTGAATCTCAGGTCTGGCTTCTTTGTAGTATGAAAGTGTTTAAGGGACTCGTGATCTGTGACGACTGTAAACTTTTTCCCGTATATCCAAGGTCGATATTCTTGTATCCCGTAGCATATAGTGAGCAATTCACGATCATAAGTTCCGTACTTCGTCTCTGAGGGTTTTAACGTTCTCGATGCATAGGCACAAACGTGCTCTTCTCCTAATTTACCTTAGCTGAGGATCGCAGATATCGCCCAATCGGAACTATCGGTAATAATCAGGTATGGGAGGTCATGTACAGGTGGACGTAATACGGGGTATTGACAAAGAGCTTCCTTTAACTCTTCAAATGCTTTCTGTTGTTCCGGCCCCCAATAAAATTTCACGTTCCCCCTCAAAAGTAAATTTAGCGGATATGCTATGTTTGCGAAGCCTTTAATGAATCTGCGGTAATACGAAGCGAGTCCTAAAAATTGTCTGACTTTCTTGACGGTTGTGGGTACAGGATAGTTGCGAACAGCTTCGATTTTCTTGGGATCGGGGCGAATTTTACCGTTGCCCGCTATGTGACCTAGAAAGCTTGTCTCTTTTTGGAGAAACTGACATTTGCTTGGCTCTATAGTAAGGTTCGCGTCGCTTAATCTTTTCAAGAGTCTTCTAAATTTGACGCCATGTGTTTCAAGACAATCTGCAAACAAGGTAATGTCGTCAAGATAGCTGTAGAGTTCAGTTCCAATCAATCCGGCGAGCGTGAGATCAATTAGTTTTTGGAAAGTACTTGGACTATTAGATAAGCCCATGGCGAGGCGCTTATAGCAATATAATCCGCCGTAAGGCCCTGGGAATGCAGTGAGATGTGCATCGTCCTTATGCATCCTTATTTGGTAATATCCTTGTTTCAAGTCGATTGCCGTAATATATTTGGCATTTGCCACACTCTCTATTATTTCTGTGGGGTTAGGTGAAGGGTAGGTATCGCCCACTGTAATCTCATTCAATTGTCTGAAATCTGTAACCATTCGCCACCTTTTTTCACCGTTGGGACCTGGTTTCTTTGAACTATCCACATGGGACTTGAATACGGTGATTCCGCGGGTTCGATAATGTCTGCCTCAAGTAATTCGTCAATTTGCTTTTGCATCTCCTTTTTAATCTCGGGTGGGTGCCTATAGCGTTTCACTCTTATGGGCCCATCAGTTTTTGTGACTATTCTATGCGTAATCAAGTGTGTAGCCTTCAACTTTTCCCCTGGTAATCCAAAAACGTAAGGATTCTCTTTTATGAGATCCTTTATATGTTGTATCTCTTCTTCATTCAGACCTTCCAATGTTTTAGGATCTATCCTATCAAAAACTTTCGCGGCGCGATCTTTCACTTCTTCCGTCGCGAATTTCAATATATTGACTCTCTGTTTTGTATTTAATTCGTTCTCTGAGTCCTCTTCATCAAAAATATCTTTTTTCATTTCTACTGTTTCGCACAATTCAAGGGACACTTCCGGGGGTTCTATTTCAATTTCCGTATCATTAATATTCATACAAATCGCGTAGGCTCTGCCGTGGTCATTCGTCGCGACAAAATTTCCGAACAGGATCCCTTGTCCTAGGTCCTGAAGTCCTACGAATCCTACTTTTACATCATTTTTCACTTTCGCGTAGTAACTTGTCTTGTGCGCGGGGGTATTTTAAATTTCACCTTTTCGACGAAAGGGATTTGCAACTCCGCAAATCTAAGACACCTCGCTTTGGCGTCAATTATTCCCCCATGTTTTTCGAATTCCCTCCATCTAAGGAGTCCATCCGTATTAATCGCGAAATCATCTGGCACAATATGGACATCACAATCTAGCCCATTCAAATTCATCTTTATTTTCCCCAAAGTAAGACATTCCCCAGCGGTAACGCCGCTGATTGATACGATATAGTCCCTATCAATCTTTATATCTTCTTTGACGCATTTTGCTTTCAGCAATGTAATATCCGCCCCCATGTCGGCGTAAAAATGGCACACTTTATTCTTAAAATTGTCACTGTGAAACTCAAGCACCGGATGTTCTTGTTGGCTCGCATCGAGGAGACGAATCGAGACATGCCGCTGTGGTTTCTTCGGTTCATTTAATTGTTCGTGCTCGACCCCGCGGCTTGATGCCGAGCATCTTGGAAGTTTAAAGGATTTTCCTGATTACTTGACGAATTTTCATTCGGAGCTACATTTCTCGTATTTTGATCCCATCTCTCGTTTCGTTCAAAATAATTACCGCCATTATTATTATTCTATCCCTGGTCATTCCTACTACGATTATTATTATTGTTCTGCCAATTGTTCTGATAACGTCGCCCATTATTGCCTCGATTATAATAAGAATTGTTATAAGAATTGAACCCCTGACTACGATAGTTATCGCGATCATTATTTGATGAATAGTTTCTGTTGCGATTCATGCCATTATTGTAGTTCCCTCTTCTATCGTTTCTATCCATAAAATTTTCGCGGTTTCCGTTTCTATATCCGTAGTTATTTTGCGGACGATTTAGATATATATTATCACGATTCCTGCCATAAGCGTTCCGGTCGCGATTCATGTCATTTCTGAAATAATTTGGGTTCCCCGAATTATATTGCCTCAACGGTCCTCCATTGTAACGCTCGTTATCGTGGCGAGGCGGGCCATATCTTGAATTCACGCGTCTCATTCCGTCACGCCCACTCTCTCCTCGTGTTTCCATCATAAGCGGTGTATTTGGGCGACTATTATCCCGATCTGTTGTTGTGCGGTTCACTTGGCTTTGGGGAATTGCGTAAAAATCAATCGAATTAGAGTTAATCATCTCGTCCAAATCACGACAATCTTTGAATGTATGCCCTGGTTTGCGACAAACTCTGCAAAGCTTTGAATTTTGAATTTTGCGTGGGCATTCTCTCTCAAAATGGTCAGAGACATGGCAGTACCTACATTCATCCGAAACAATACCTCGTCCAATTGCGACATTTTCAATTGGTTGGAGCTCTGATGCACGTTTTTCCTCCAATTTTGCGTCGATTAGGGCATTTATAATCGGTGCCATTCCAACTGAGCTCAGATCAGGAATTTTCCCTGAGAAAAGTGTTCTGGAGCTCGTCTTATTTTCAAAATTCACGGCTTCCGCGATAGCTTCACGTAAGGTTGTGGGATTAGTGGATCTGACCTGATGTTCTAGTGCTCCTGCGAGACCGAATATGAATTGTTGTAATGCTTCATTGTCTGCATTATTCTTGTATGTTTTTCGCTCCCAATCTTTCAGATTTTGATCAGAATCGTACACGTTCAATAATCGATTGTGGAGAGTCTGAACGCGTAAACCGTAATCTCCTGCACCTTCTCCTGATCTTTGTTGAATTAATTTTAATTCAGCAAGAACCTTGTCTGCCCCACCGACTCCACTATATTGAGTAGTCATGTCGTCTAGCAATCTCTCGACTGAAGTGTACTGAGTCAATCTCTCTATATATCCTTCCGCGGCTCGACCTCTAAGTTTGCTCGCCAATGCGGACAAAACCCATGGTTCAGATTCTGGGCCACATTCATTTACTATGTATCGAATATTTTGACAGAAAAGGGCTAACATATCGGGGTTTCCATCATACGGCATGATGTTATTTAGTGCTTGACTCAGAGTTAATCGGAATTTTGAAGTGTGCCTGCGGTCAGTGTTTGATTGTGTAGACATATTTCTTGAATTTGCGTGGCGAATGCGTGTACTCGCGTTCGAGTTTTGATCACTGTGACTATAGTTGGATTTTCTATTCCCATTCTGCGCATTCATTACAGATCGATTGGATTTCTTGCTATGATTGCTGCTGCTCTCATACTTTAATTCATCTTGCGTATCTGAATCAGTGGAAGATGATTCGGAATCGGAATTATTTTGAGTGATCTTGTGTTTTCGTGTCTGTTTTGTATATTTATTTCGGTGAGAACGTTTGGATTCCTGTAGTGTGTGATATAGCTCGTCATCGTACGAGTCTTCTGGATTTTTGTAGTTTTTGTCCCGCGTATTTTTACGCGATCGAACATCGAAATGGTGTTTATTCAAAGTATCGAAATCCTCTGGGGATCGTGGCTTCTCCTTATCTTTACGTCGTTCGTTTTGATAAAGCTTTAACTCTAAGTCTTTATAACTACTTGTGACATCCAAGCCCCTCTTGGACATCTTCTTATATCTAGACTCAGCACCGAGGCTCTGAAGCTCTCGCCTGGTCACCTTACTGTCGATTTTCTCAGCATCAAGATCCTGAGGATCTGACCTGGACTTGCGACTTCTAGCCACTTCAGTCTCAAGAGTGTGAAACTCTTGTCTGAACATGGGACGCATCAAATTAGCATCCAGGTTCGCCGACCTGTGCCTCTCACGTTGACCATCAAGGTCCTCAGCGCCAGGACTGTGAAAGTCCCGCCTGAATCTATGCGTAGCAAGATTTTCGGCGCCGAGATTTGAAATATCTCGCCCGTAATCTTGCCCAAAACGAACGTGTGATTTATCACTAACGAGAGGCCACTCATCGTTTCTCATCATTTGATAATCATGAAATCCATCAGGATTTTCCGAAAAATTTTCCGTTAATTGTGTATGTGTGTGTGGGTATTGTGTAGGCATGTTCTCTAATCTCGTTGATTCCGCGTTGAATCTCAGGGTTTCAATATTTCCATTCAGTTCGGGTTCTAAATTATATCTAGCAAATTTGGGACGTGCTCCTGTTGCAATTTGGGTGGTTTCTAAGTGGTCCCGTAAGCTTTCTAGAAGAACCATATCGGTTTCAGGAAGATCTCCTGCACTAGTAGCAAGAACATCGCTTATTTCTCGTATTGCAATCTCCATATAAATTCCTCCCGGTTGCTCTAATCCCTTATCAGCCGCAATAAGTGCAAAGTAGGCATCGCGTGCTTTCGCGTTTCCATTTTTCATCTCCGATTCATACCGAGTTTTCAAGTCATCCGTGCTGATATTTTCATTCATTGGCTGTGAACAAGCCGCATTTTCCGCGTCTTTAAAATCATCCGAATTAGAATCGGTAAGGGTCTTCTCTTCTACTTTCATGCTATTTGGATTGTATGTGGGATTTTTCTTTCCTCTCGCCATTGCTTATTCTTATAAATATATTTATATATTAATTCAATTAAGATATATGGGCTATATTTGTATTTGATTTGTAGGAAGAAAAATTTAGGTCTGTGCCTCGCGCTCTCCCCACGAGGGACAGGAAAAGAGGGATAATTTTGAATTACTTACCCAGATGTAGCGATGATGAGGATTAAAAGTGTTTGTAGTTTCATGTCGTTCGACTTCCCTCCTTCAAAGGTGGATATCCCCAGCAAGGTTCGAAAAATTGCCTCCAGTTGTTGTCTTGCCCAGAGTGGTGATAGAGAAATTGGTATGGCTTCCTTCCACAACAGAGCCCAAACCGCTGTCACCAGTCTGTTAGGGTAATGGTCGTCCTCTGTCTCCGCTAATTATAGCAGACGGGGGTGGAAGTGGATGCCAATAGAAGTAGATGGTTCCGTAGATTTATTCAATAGACGTTTATTCAATGAAAGAGTTGTATGAATACTTGAGAGAGACTTATAATGACATTACACAGTGCGGGATGCGCCTAGACTCTACGACTACAATAACTGGGTAAGGAGAGCGTCGCGAGTGAAGCTCGCAGAAAAGCTCGTAGTGCGAGAGGACGCAGATGAAGAAGCCACACAGTGCTTCCTTTGCGCCGTATTGATTACTACTGTTGATAACCTAGATTTCCTAATCGCTCATCGTCGCTGGTGGGGTTTCCCCAGGACAAAGAGATGAGTTGCTATGTGCTTTCTTCTAACATATGACCATATATATATTGTAATAAGTATATAATAATATATGGAGCTCACTGTGCCCCTGACAGTAGCCGTTCCACGAGTAGTGTCTTCAGAGTTGCGCATTCGATTCGTTCCAACAGCTGTCTTAGTTCGTCCCGGGTCTGGACCTTGATATGCTATTCCACTTTGGATCTGAAACATGAGGATGTTCAATCGGGACCTAACATTCGGCAAACGATGTCTCGATCCTGGTTCCAATGGGTCCGGCGGGGGTGTTGTTGGTTTGCTCGTGGGTTGAGTGTCTGCGTCGTGACACATTTTCTGGTAGTTCTAAAGTTTCGATTTCGCATTTCTTTCCACATAAAACCACTTTCGAGGGGTGTGAGGTACAGGTGTGTCGAGAGTCGGGTCGACCACGAATCGTTCTGTACAAGTAGCAGAAAGTGAGTATTGAGAGGATCAATAGTATTATTTGGAATGCGTAGTTGCCACCAGTTAGCCAATCGGTTCGCGTTCTAAGTCGTTCGTGCTGATTCAATATGATTATTTCGTCTATTTCTCTACTCAGTGAATTCTCTCTTGCTTCGAGTTCTAATTGTGCTTCTCGGACTAGGTTTTCGACACGATCTGCCATGACTTCGTCGGAGAGTGTTTTATCGTCGTATGAGTCTAACTGTTCTAGTAGTTCCCGGGTGTCGTTTCCAGGCCCGCGGCCGTCTGAATAAAAGGTATCCGTTAATGTTTCTTTTTCTACTAGGACTTCGCTGTCTGACGCAATTTGGTTTGGTGTGGACGATGGGTCTGTCTCCTCAGATGTGTCGAAACTGTCATGCTTGTCGGTTGAACGGTTTTTCGATCTCCTTTTGTGTATTTCATGTAGTTTTTGTCTCATTCCTTCAACTTCCCTTCTTGAGATGCTTGTCCTCTGGCATATTTTTTCGTATTTGGCTTTGATCGCCTCTAATCCCTGGACAGACTCGGTTCCATCTTGGGAGTCACTTGGGGGTCCCGGTTCTATGGGTAATTTGATTTGTCCCAACGGTAATTGGCAAACTTCGAATTCGGGGACCTCTGAAGCGTTCTCCGTCTCTTGATCTTGCTGTCCTCTCCAATGAGTCGTTCATCCTAGTGTTGGGGTCGCGTTGTTCAATAGACGTTGATGGAAATGAAAGGGGGCCCTTTCCGGGAGAGGGGTTGGGTTGGTCAGGTGTGGATTCTTTTTCGCCGGTTACCTTCTTGGCTCGAGTTCTCGTAGCGATAGCGCTTTCGTCGAGGACGGGAATTTTTGATCTTGTTTTGGACCCTTTAGGTCTTCCTCTCTTTTTAATTCCTGGTTGGGATTCCGTGCCCATAGTATTGGCTTCTGTCTTGTTGGCGGTGGCGTCGCTCGGTCCTGGGCTAGCTCCTCTTTGATGGTGTTTTCCCTCATGCTGGCTGACCGGGTTAGCCGGGGTTGCGTAGGTGGTGGCGGTATGCTCGTGGCAGTTTTCCCTCCTTTTGTTTTTTTTGGTGGCTTTCCTGGCTATCATAAAGACTCGTGTCAGATATAGTTTGGAGTCAACGTCGTCAATCTCGGGGTTTCTAGATGAGGCGTCTGCGTTCCTATTCAGCTTCCCTGGTTTGTATTCAAAAGTATATTCAAAGTCTGTGAACTTAAACATCCAGCGCATCAATCTCTGTCCGGGGTCCTTGCGGTTGTGCATCCGGGTCAGTGGTTCGTAATCTCCTTGTCGTGTGAATTTCTTCCCCAACAGGTACGGTCGGAAGTGGTGCATTGCGTAGAGAGCGGTCAGGCATTTTATCTCTGTTGTACTGTAATTTTTGTCATGCTTATTCAGGGTTCGGGACAGGTATGCCACGGGGTGGTCGAAACCGTCCTCCTCTTGGCTGAGTACGGCGCCTATGCCGTAGTCAGAATTGTCGGTTGTCAGGGTGAAAGATTTTTCGAAATTAGGGAATAGTAGAATTGGAGCTCGGCATAACTGGTCTTTGAGGAATTTGAAGGCCTCTTCTTCTTCTTTCTTCCAGTGAAAATGTTGTGCTTCCTTGGTGAGCTCGGAAAGAGGCCGGGCAATTTTCGAGAAGTCTTTGATGATTCGGCGGTAGTATCCGACTACGCCAAGAAACTGGCGAACGTTGTTTTGGTTTTTAGGGGTCGGGAAGTTCTCAACTGCTGATGTTTTCTTCGGATCCGATTTGATTCCTCTCGCGCTGACGATGTGCCCTAGGAAGCCTACTTCTTTTCGCAGGAACTCGACTTTGTCCGGTTGTAGGACCAGGTTGACCGCGCGTAATTTTTCGAATAACAGCCTTACCTTTCGTGTGTGTTCTGCTGAGGAGTTCGCATACACGATGACGTCATCCAGATAGACCAGCATCTCTGAGTCTAGGAGTCCTTTTAGTATTGTTTCAAGGGTACTTGGCTGTATCCGCTCGCCAGGTCAAATGTAGAGAAGTAGATTGCGCCTCCTAGTTTGTCTGAAATGTCGGCAATGTTGGGCAAAGGATGGGCATCACCAATTGTTTTTTTTTTCAGTTCACGAAGGTCGATCACTAACCGCCATCTGGGTCTCCCTTGGCTATCTGGGTGTTTTGGCACAATCCAACACGGCGAATTGTATGGTGAATTAGAGGGCTGGATGATGCCGTTTTTCAATTTCTTGGCTATGTCTTCTTCTAATACTTGCCGGTGTATAGGGGGTTGCCTGTATTGTTCCACGTTGATGGGTATGTCTTCGATGGTGGGTATTTCGTGTTCTGGTACGTGTGTGCAGGGCAGTGCGTCTCCGGGTAATAGGAAGACGTCCGCAAAGTCTTCGATCAGTTCCTCCACGGTTTGTCGCTCTTCTGGGTTAAGATATTCTTTGCATATAAGTTCTCTTACCTTTCCAGCCCGGAGCCGTAGGTCCTGCTCTGGGGCTAGTCCTTCATCTGAACTAGATTCGGAATTGAATGAGGGCACGTAATGTTCGTAGTCGAGGATCTCTTTTGGGTCGATGTCTATGCACACGTCCTTGTCCAGAGTGTTCATGGCCATAATTCTGCATTTGCCGTTGTCGTTACTCACGAGTCCTTCACCTAGGTATACTCCTTCGACCGCTTTGATTCTGGGCAAGTACCCGTCTTTCGGATTGGTGTCGATTAAATCAATTTGGATGACCTGCCTGGTGCGAGCCCTGATTACGTGGCGAGTAGGTCCTTTAACTTTTTCCTCCGAGGTCCCTGACGAGGTGAGTTCGGGGTCACTGTCTTCCTCTAATTGGCAGAAATTTGGGTCGTCTATTAGGTCATTTTCTCCGTCGGTAGAGTGTTCTACCTTATTGGCTTGCTTGATGGTGCGTTTCTTCTTTTTGGGCTTGTTCTTGAGCACAAAGGGCATGGGATGCATCACGTCGGAGTTCACTACCATGGCCTTTGTGCAGTAGTTGAGTACCGCTTCACTGTCCCAAAAATGAGCTCGACCCAACAGTCCGTCCGTTTTCATGGGGACGTCGTTATCAACGATAAGAAGGGTATCAGTTGCCCCTTTATAGTTAGGTGAGTGAACCCTACGGATTTCACTACCTCAGAGGATCCAATCCCACTGAATTCGACGTCATTCTTGATCACTTCTAGTTCAGGCTTCAAGATGCCCTTCTTATCAAGTTAACATCGGATCCGGTGTCGAGCAAAAAGGTTGCCCATGCCTTCGCTTGAGTTCCGGAATCCGGGTGCGGATGAAGGTCTCTTCGTCGCGGATGGCGCTTGGGACTATAGATCGCCAGCACGACTTTATACTTGGTGATCTTTGGTCAGTTGGTGAAGCATCATGACTCTCGAGGTTCCCGGCTGATTCGCCGTTGAGGAGGGCTCGTTCGGGGTTGCCCTGGTTCCGGTTTGGTCGTTTCTGTAGTTGCTCAAAGGTGGTGGGTTTCGAGGGGCCGGGTTGGGCGCGTTCTGCGGAAGCGAGTTCGGTTGGCTGCTCCGTTGGCGATCTTCCCAATGGATATTCTGACGGTTGGGATTTTGCACGTGACTGATCTGAGGTCGGTATTGAGGTGGCCTCTGGAAATTGTTCTGGTATTGGTATGACTCTGCCGGTCGTGGGGTATCTCGGCTCTGAGGGTCGTTCCAGAAGTTTCGGGGTGGCAGGTTCTGTGGTTGGCCCGTCGCTGCAGGGCGGCGAGCCCCATAGGAGTTTGAATAAGGGGACCCTGCGTTGACACCTCTTTCTCCGTTGCCCGCTCTGCGTGTTTCGTGCCATGGTCGTCCTTGGTTCCAGGGTGGCCTGGCGTATCCTCTCGGCAATTGGGCGACCGGATCTCTTGTGTCTGGACGACCGTTGGTGCTGATCGGGAATGGCCTGTCACCGTGCCGAGGCTCTTCGTTCCTCAGCAAAATTCATATTTGATTTCCTGGATAATCATATTGTCTTGCGGAAAAATATTTTTGACGGCTGTCAGGTATGATTTTTGCGGCCATACGGGTTTCTCAACGGGCTGCTCCATTGTATGCTTTTTCCAGAGTGTCTGGTCTTTGCACGTCTACCGATCCGCTGAGGTCGGGAGGTAGTCCCTGGATAAAGGCGTCAATAGATGTCTTTTGGAGGGGTTTTATCATTATCGCGTTGTAATCTCCTCCGAGTTCCTCTTTTAAAGCCTTATCCGTGGTTGCGAGTAGTGAGTTGAGGTAATCATAGTATTCCCCAATGGATTGTCCTTGCTTCATCCGCCGCGATGCGATTCTGTTGCACTAGTAACCGTAATCCCTCCCTATTGTAAATCTTTCTTTCAAGTGTTTCAGAAGTTCGTCTAGGTTGCTGAATGTCTTCCCGGAGACGCTATCTCGTGCGGCTCCTCTGAGTTCTTCGATCACTGCTTTCAAGTAATCTCCGTTTTGTTCAAGCGTAACCCACTGTTTCCCTGTGCTCACGGTTTGGGCGTACTCTTTCAAGGACATATTTCGGCCATCGAATTGAGGGATCTGCTGTACTGCGTATTGTAGCGAGAAATTGTTGGTTATGGCCCCGGCGAGGGTCCTAGCCAACTCTTCGGCCATGGTTACTTCTGGGTTTTCTCTGCCGTCGTCGGGCATATCGCCGATATACTGAATGTCAATTCGGTGAGCAGGGGCGTGGGATGCAGCTGACAGAAGAGCGTTTGTCCCGCGTTATGCTCCTTCACGCTCCGTCTGTCCTGGTCCGTGAATACTTCGACTTATAATCTTTCTGATCTGTCTCGAATTGGAGCGTAGCTTTTTCTCTAATAATTTGGTTTTGGGCTTGAGCTCGGTGTTGTCCTTGATTATGACCGAGCAGAGTTCGTGCACTATGCCGATCAGCCGTTCTAATCTGCTTTCGAGATCCTGAACTTTCTGGTTTAAGTTAGATCCGATCAAATAGTTATTATAATTCACTCCGCACTGGCTTTCTAGTATTTTTCCCTGTTCTTTTTGGTTACGCGTTACTCTACTGATGCTACACTGTATTTCTGGATTGATGTGCTCTAGTTTTCGTAGAGTTTGGTTGAGGTTTTCGGCGGAGGGCTGCTTGCCCTCGTCCATTGGTTGAAACTTCAGATCTCAGCAAGTAATTTATCCAATTCGTCTAATAGCTCGAGGTGAACTGTATCGTTAGGGTCCACAAGGTGAAATTTGACTCTCTTTCCTCTTCGTGTTCTCACTCAAGGCATAGGCTACATTGGTAAGAGTGCGTGCGAGTCAGCGCACAGCCGTGGATTTAGGGTGGAGGCTCGTGCAAATTAACGCACAGAGTGGAGATGGGTTCTCAAAGGTCTATTGTGGCCGGCATGTGAGAGCCCGTGCAAATCAACGCACTGCGGGTTCGGTTGGGCCCGGCTTATATTCTTTTCCGTGATGGGTGGGGATTCGTAATCCCTTTGCTTACTTTGTCCTGGAGTGGGGGCCTGGCGATTAATTCAGAGTATAGAGCCTTATGATGTTTTTTTGACGTTGATTGTGTTTAGTCTGCGTTCTGGAATATCAAAAGGTGGAAATCATTCACGTAGTCGTGATTGTTTCCCTTGGTGGCTGTTTTGTTCTCGTCAATCAAAAATCGAACTTTCGGTGCGTGGGGTCTTGGGGTGTCATACAAGGGGAGTTTCGGTTGCGTCGTCGTTTTTTCATCGTCTCCTTCTGACGGGCTTTCCTGGGTGGCTTTGACCGTGACTTGGCGCACCGTGAGGTTATTGTACACTGTCTTGTAGTGCACGTGCAGGGCTTCAGGTATTTGGGCCCTGAGTTTGAGAACGGCATGAATTAAATATATATTCATCCCAGCGATAGAGATGATTATAATCCAATGAAACCACTTTGTGTAGCTTGATTCGTTTTGGGGGGCTGGCTCCTGGTTCGTTCCATCCATTCGCTCATGCTGTATTTGTGCAATATTAACAGCGTATCTCTGTACCCGGTTGCCGGCAGAGTGATGTTGTCCACTGTGAGAAAACAGGTTTCTCGAATTTGTATTATTCCTGCTCGGGATATTCTTGGAAATTGGTCATCCTTCGTGGTGCAGCCGGCGAGCGCCGTATCGTTGACCAATCCGGACAGGAGCCATGATCTTGATTTTTCAAGGTATCCTCCGTGTGCTTGGGTGAATAACTGTTTGTGGGTCCTGCAGTACTGGCTGCCCTGCCCCGTGGTCAGGATTCGGGCTTCACAAACCGTGCTTTCGTCTATTCGTGGCAACCCATGACACATAGACCCTCTCTTTAGATGTGTGCATAAATAGATGTGTGTATAAAATCGGGATTGGGGAGGAACAACCGAATTATTGTTGGGCCTTCAAATAGACACATGAGAGAACATTTTCTCACAGGTTTGGGGTCGATAAGAAGGATAGTATATTACTTAACAAGTGCGAGAAGGTCAATTTCCGCACAAGTTGCCGAACGAGTGCGAGAAGTTAATATTCACGGACATTTTGGAACTTCTCGCACAGCCAGAAGTTTCGAAGTGTGCGTGAATGTTACTTCTCGCGCGAGTTGGCAACGTGTGCGGAAACTTCTCGCACGTGTTGCGTATACTATTTTTTGCAACTGTGCGCGAAGTTGTAATTAAATGCACCAGTGTCCGAGCAAGATCATCTTGAGAACGAAGTTTTCAAGAAAGGCCAAATTCAGAGGGATGACGTGACATCATATTTTGGAACTGTGCGGGAATGAAAATGCATTAGAGCGAGAAGTTACATTGACGCACACTTCACCAGTGCGTAAATTTAAAACTGTGCGAGAAGTCATTCACGCATTACTTCTCGCACTGTAAATAATGAAGAGAAGTCTCATTTTTTTTACAACTTCGCGCACACACTTGCGAGAAGTTTCCGCACACGTTGCCAACTCGCGCGAGAAGTAACATTCACGCACACTTCGAAACTTCTGGCTGTGCGAGAAGTTCCAAAGTGTGCGTGAATATTAACTTCTCGCACTCGTTTGGCAACTTGTGCGGAAATTGACCTTCTCGCACTTGTTGCGTAATATACTATTTTATATTGGTTTTGAAGTTTCACGTTTTTACAAAGATGACCAACTCAAATCGGCTGTAGATCGTACGTAGAATAAGATAATGACACGTTCGGAAAGGAAAATTGAAGGTTCTTTCAAGACCTTCAAGTTTATTCTTTTGCAAAATTTCGTTACGTGGCTTCCGTTTTGACCTATACGCCCCAAAGGTAGTGCAAAGTCGTATTTTTGGGCGATTTCTGATGCAACCATGGGACTTCCTAGATATCAATTTTTTGGAGCGGTCAATTTTTTTCTTAAAGGGGACGTCATAACGAAAAAAATGCGCCCAGGTAGGATGAAAAAGATGCATTTGGGTCCGAGCTACGAATTTCCCAAGATAGCGAAAAATTGGCGAAAAACTGCTCAAAAATGGGACTTTGGAAATTCGTAGGGCCCGCCAAGGGTCCCAAAAAAATCTGAAAAAAATTCTTTTCAACTATATTCCAGTAGTACTAACGGTAAAAAAATGTTTGGGGCATATTTAAATTTCGTCGATTTTGAAAATGTTCACCTTGGTCCAGAATGACCCATAAGTATATATACTCGCAGGTATGGTTGCATGCAGGGGAAGTACGAAAAGTGGAGGCTATAGTGAGCTGCGCAGAGCTTTCACGCTTACGTATGTTTGCCGTGGGTGCGAGTAGAATGGAAGCCACCTCTGGTGGAGGCAAAACGCAGTGCCGTAACTACGATAGAGGGGATATTTTCCCCGAGTTTTATACTCCACCAAGAAGTCTCGTTGCCGTATGCTTGTAGATATTTCAAATTTAGCCACGCAGCCGCCACTGGATGGAGCTGACAATTCCCCTGTCGAATTAACGTCCAATCAACGTCGAAGTGATTCGCTAATCAGGACTTGTCGTCTTTGATTGAAGACAAGCTCTGAAAACGAAGGGAGGGTGGCCATCATATTACTTGTCGGATTGCTGCAGTCATGGATGTACGTGCCCGTGCTAGCTCCAGTCCTTCACTTCGCTTCCCACCTTAACTCCAGCTCTCCAAGAGTCCAGTCTCCCGTTTGAGGTGCTTGAGCTTGTTCTCTTGTGGGAATCTTTCAAGATGTCGCATATCAGCGGTGAGTGGTTTGGTCTTCTTTGATAATTAAGTGAATCCCCTCCCATGTATTTCGAGAACCTCATCCGCGCGGGTGCCATCGTCGGGCCTCACCAAACCGATCGCCTGGGGAGGTTGACGGTGCTGGAGTAAACTGCCTGGGAAATTGTCAAGACTCCAGTGCACCCCAGCCGTCACGGACGTGTCGGGTCGTGATCACACTGAATTCTGAGTGTGGAATTAATGCGTTAGCCAGATAGCTATCTTGCCTTGTGTCGTTGCCGTGGTGTGGGAATCACCGCGGAGCATCCATTTCAAACGCATTTTGGAGCAGCGTGCCCGTTACAAGTTCGAGTCTTGATCTCTGCCGAGACAGTGTGTCGATTTCCTTGTAGTGGAGTTGATTTCCTTGTATTTTAGAGACTATCATGAAGACTTTGAGATCCAATTCTTCCTGAGAAATTTTCCGTCCGATCAACTCGCCCATGAGAGTTTCACATCATAAGCATCTGAAGAAGGATTTCCGAACATGAGAAGATGAACAGAAAGTCACTATAAATTCCAAGAGCCGAGTGATGCGATGGATTCCAGTTTTAGTTCAGGAAACATACGAGTATCGAGGCTGTCGTTCCGAGAATCCTAACAGATCTCCATTCGAATCGATCTATCGATTGGATTCAGTGATCATGGGCACCTTGAGAATATTATCCTTTATACGATCTTGTGCAACTCATCCACGGAAGAAATATGATTTCTCATGCAATCGAAGCTGATATTACCACAAAAAAATAGATGTCATAACCGACTTGATGAATTCAACGCCTGCAAGTCTGATTTAAACTAGCGACCTCGAGTTCATCATGTCAACTGCTACATATGCACACGTGCACCAAACGCCCGTGTCCTCACAGCTCTGGCACCGCACTGGTAGCATACTGACGAGGCGTCTCTACACTGAAACTCACTCAATGAACACTGGGAAAGGAGAGTGATGCACTACACAATTTTGCCGGGTAACGACGTAGCCTGAGCTTTTGAATATTGCACCAATTCGTACAGATGATGCTGCATTCATCAAACTCTACATGGCATGGACAAGCGATTCTCGCCTCGTGTGGCAATATACAACGCTAATCATCGGCGACAGATAGATTCACCCTACCGGATAATTCAACTCATGACGCGGAACAATTTGAGAGCTCGACCCATCTCCACTCGGCATGCACCCTATCAGCGAACTAACCAAACGAGCAGATGCTCCACGAGAGACATGGATAGTCAACATAAACAATCGTCACTAAGAGCAACGAAGGTAGACCCGTATAGAAGCACAAGTCCTTATGGGCGACGCGGGGCCAGGCAAGGTTATTGAGTTGACCGCATGGCAGCGCGACTGTCGCGCAAGCTTTGCAAGCATCGCTGTGGCGGCAGCTCAAATTCGCTCCGAAACTCCGTCGCAACCGTCGAGATTTGAATTATGATGAGTGAATCGTTTCTGCCTCGGTGAATTAGAATGGTATTGTGGAGAGGTTCTTCGAGGCATTCAATATTTATTCCTACGTATATCAGAGTCTTCGCCGCATATGAGAAATGTTCGAGCGAATGTGATCGGGTTGAATGAAAAGTGTATTGATGGCCTAATTAGAAGGCTTGTTTGGATGGAGAACATGCCCGTTACTCGCAAGTTGTAAGGTAATAAAGAACCGGAATATACATGATGAAATACCATCAATCCCAAGCCCCGCAGGGGCAAGCAGCTTATGAGAAACATCTCATTCCATTGTGGTAGACCAATGGTGGCTCAGTCGGGAGCGTGCCCGCCTAAGAATCAGGAGGTCGAGGGTTCGCATCCCGTCCGTGGGAAATTTTTTTTCTCACGATGGAACGAGCAATCTTTTTTTTGTTTTTTTTTTCAAAATTCCTATCCTTTTTCTAAATTCATCAAGTTTTGAGATCTTTGAGTAGGTTGAATTTTTTGCTTGTTCAATGAAACTTTGTGTAATCTTGTTCAAATACCATGTGGGCCAACCTTTTTTTTCTTTTTTCATCCCCACCTTTTTAATCAGTTATATATTGATAGGGGAAAACCAATTCAGCAAAATTGTCACTGTTCTATAGCAACGAAGCGTGTAAATTCATTTATGGCATCCATCGTTGAAAGTCGGATTCCACGATAGATAGCCATAAAATTCTGTATGCATCTCGTTCCGAAAACGCGTTTATGAATAAAACTCATGCTGTTACGCCATTCGTTGAATAAACGCATTTTCGGCACTCGATAGAATAGAATAGAATAGAATATCCTTTTTATTCGCCCTTGGGCAAAAAACATCAATTATTCATACAATACTCGTACATATACAAATCCAGTAATAGCATTTTGGTCAAGGATTTAACATCACAGATGTGACTAGTCGTTTGATAATAATATAACTCGAATTACAATCATAGTTTGCATAACAATTGGGCCACTGGAAGACTTGAACAAGAAACAAGGAAATCACTCAATAGACATATATAAAAGTGCCCTCAAAGATTAAAAAATTGCCCAGTGTCCACATCCATCCTCATGGGAGGGAGAGTTTTCAGAAATTCTTTCACTGCTTCTTTAAACAGGGAAACTTCTTTTACTCGCCGAAAGCCGAGAGGGAGGAAGTTCCAAAATCGTGCGCATTGACTTTGGAACGATCTTTGGATTCTCGATACATAATATACTATTCTTGAGAGCATGCACGGCGCTCTTGAAATGAATTTTCATTTTGCTGACAGAATTAAAATGGAATATCTTTCTGGTATGTTGTGGACAAATAAGCAAATAAGTAAGTGAGGAAATAATCTTATTGGATGTTTCAATACTTTAGTCGTTTATTTTTGGTAAACTCAAGAAGCGTGCTTTGAGCCGTTTTCCAATTGAGGGGGTGGGTGGAAAAAGGGCGTAACCGCCATTATGCCCTTTTTCCGGACATTGCTTTCTTTGAGCCCTCATACCAAGGTCTACCAACCCCCGAGATCCGTTTTTCGTAAGACCCCAAAAATCGTCTGGCAGATAAAAGGGCGTAACCGCCATTACGCCCTTTCATCTGCACGATAAAAGGGCGTGAGTGCAATGATAGAATGTTGAAAGGGCGTAACTGCTATGATAAGATGTTTTATTTATATGTCCATACGTAGAAACAAGCTGTTTCTGCGTACAGACGTATAAAACTGCATACGCGTCTCGTGCGGAAACATTTTTCCAGCACTCGACGCGTAATGTACTAAAAAGGGCGTAACTGCTGTGATAACATTTCAAAAGCATAGGGCTTAATTTTTTGCTCAGCCCAACAGGATTCGGAAGAAGGGCTCAAGTACCTGACTGAAAAGATTCAAAAGGGCGCAATTACTCTGTAACAAGGCGCAAGTGAGGGCGGATCTGGAAAAAGAGCCTAATTACCGAGGAAAAGTTTTTATAAAAATTCTCCAGAGCCTGGAAACGCTTTTCCACCTAATATAACGATGGAAACATGTTGTTTCACCTTCAAATTGAGTGTCTTCACCCTTCCGTCGTGAAAAAATAATTTCTCGTCATTTTCACACGACTGATGGAAGCTTTTCGTGTCCATAGAACCGTGGAGCATGAATCGAACCACCCCTTAGCAATCAGATATCTCTCAAAACATGCCCAGGAACACTCTCAAGGAATTTGGAGACGATTGGACTTGATCTCGAGATTTAATTCCACTTTCTGCGAGGAAGAAAGGACGAAATTTGACCCTGTATTCGGAAAAAGGGCGTAATTGCATTTTTTGAAATTGCTGAGAAGAGCTCAAAATCAAATTTCATACCCCGGCTCGGGTTAAGCTATCTCGAGAATGTTATTTTCTTCGAAATAAGTTAAGTCAACTCGTCCAATTATGTCTGTAGCGATTTTTATCAAGTTTTTATTGAATTGCACAAAATGACCGTTTTGCAATTACGCCCTTTTTCCACCCACCCCCTCAATTGTTTTTCTCTGATAATTCAAAAGAGACTCATTTTAACAAAATATATGTCGGGACATAATTTTTGTAGACATTTAAAACTGAATCAAAGCAGTTCTTGTTCTTGAATTGGTAAAATTTTCTCCATCCAAGATACTTCAAGATTCGGGTTTAATAATCATCACTTTTATTTCTTTCTCAATGTGTGGTTCGTGGGTCCAAACGGATTACCTTGAACAATATCATGCAGAATACTTCATCTCAATTTTCATGTCGATATTATTTAAATTGAATTCGAAAATATTTTGATTCTTCAATCGAAAAAATCTCAATATAAGTCCATAAAGCAAATCAAAATTGATTATATCAAAACTTTCTCGACTTATAAGAAAACAATAAAAAAAACTCAATTACATTGAAACCTAACTGTATTTCATAAAACTACGAAGAAATAACGGCGGAGAACAAAAAAAAATTGAAAATTCTGAGATTTGAACCCGGTTCAGCAAAACAGAATGCAAGAACGTTGACGACTGAGCCGCTGAAGCACTATGTCAGAGTCATCAAAAACTGATATATAAACTGCTTGCCCCATACGGGGCTTGTTATTTGGTTTCCTGTAATGAATTTTGCAACCTTGTCGGGTTAATATTGTAAATAAAACAGGCTGCTATCATCAACACATTCATAACAACAACATCCCCGGTTGGATGTATGCCTTGTAAACTTACAGTGCATTTGCTACGCTGGAATGTCGCTTGTGTTAGTGTACACGGACACGCCAAGAGTAACCCGAACGGGTCGCCACCTGTCAGTTGGGTTACCGAACTAACGAGCGGTAACCCAAGCTCTGGCCCCGCAGAGCTTCACGGGACCTGTGCTTCTATACGGGTCTATCTTCGTTGCTAAGAGTCACAAGAATGTCAACAATCCTATCTGAATTCACTACATTGATAGATTTGGATGATAGAATACGAAGAGATCTAGTCGAAAACAACCATCTCCGACTCAAAATTTCCTCAATCCACCCAACAGTGTGCCCGAAATTGCTCACCTATCGATGTTTGCTAAGATAACTAGGACATGCTCCTGGATATTCATCCACAGTTCAAGATTGGAGAGATATTTCACTTTTCCTATGATTCCCGAAACAGCGCCAAATCGAAAACGAAGGGAGAAGAGGCGCCAGGTTATCTTTGTCTCTGACGAGGAACACCCAGGAGGTATGAAACATGGATTCTGCTGAAATTCTGAGGATAGTCTTCTCTTACCGCCAAACGATGAAACCAGGGCCAAACTTGCAAATGCCCAACCGTTTTTGAGATTTAGCTCATAACATTAGTATTACGAGTACCTCCCCCTAATATATAGTAGTGAAAATTCCTCTGAATTCCCCTGAATTTCTCGGAACTTCCTTGAACTCGTCTGAATGCCTTTGACTGCCTTGAATGCCCAGGAGGGCCCCGAGTGCCTCCAACCAATTAACCTTAATTACGTTCCATATTCACCTGAGGGGCTGAGAGATTTTCTCGAGATCCCTTGAAAGCCTGTGATGGACCCTGAGGGTCCCTCATTTTCCCTGAGCCCCTGCAGGTCCCTTAGTCTCCTCAATTTTCCTTTGCAGCTTCCGAGTAATCAATTCCTCACCATCATCATCATTCTCAATCAGATTATTCAATTATCACAACATTGCAGAATGGCTTGAACAGAAGGCACTAGCATTAAATATTTCTAAAACTGTATGCATAACTTTCTCAAATTATGATGATACAAAACCGACGAATTTCAGTATAATGATCAATGGAAGTATGATAAGCAGAGTAGATGAAGCAAAATACCTAGGTGTAACGATAGACTCAAATCTCAAATGGAAAACCCACATTGACAATGTAGTAAAAAAATGCAGGTATTTGCTATATGTTTTCGCAAGTTTGAGGAATTTTATACCACAGAGATCTCTGATGAGCATATACTACGGGTTATTTGACAGTGTAGCAACATATGGTATTCTAGCATGGGGAAGTGCCTACAAAAACTCGATGGGTCCATTAGTCAGGTGACAACAGAGACTTTTCAAGATATTGAAACACAACAAAAAATATGAGGTACCTCAGAATAAAAGTGGATTTGAACCACTAGATATTAATAAGACATATATACTAGAAGTTCTGTTGTACAAGTATGAGGAAAACAAGGTTATATATGAGACGAATAATAGTAATACAAGAAAAAAGATTATACCTCTTCCACGAGTCAAATTAGTTATTGAGCAAAAAGCAATAGACTACATGGCAGTCGAATATTTCAATATGCTCCCAAATGAACTCAAAATAGATAAATGTTCAAGGAAAACTCTAAGAAAAAAAATACAAAAGTGGCTAAGAATGCATGAAGCAGATCAAAATGCATAGTAGTACAAATTTTTCTGATGCAAATGAGTATAGCGTGTTATCCCAAACTTAATGGCAGCATCACTAAAATGAAGTGACAGATACTCCATCATTTATTTACTAATTTTACGTATTTTATCCTTTTTCAGTCTTTTATATCTTGCTGTGCAAGTCACTTAGTATGTAAGCTATATATAGAAATATTTGGTTTTTGAACTATTCTAGATTTAAGTATCATCCAGTTCTGCGCACAAGTTATTCATCACTTTCAGCAGATTGTTATATGTAAACAATTGTATGAACTGGAATTTTGAATAAATTGAAAATTGAAAATTGAAACATTTAGAGTGAGCTTGGGTTACGAAGAAGATGTATATTTCTTCCGAAAAAATATCAATTAGGAAAGTATATCCGAGAATCGAAAATCAATAATCAATATGTTTGGTGACGGAACACTCTTCAACAACATGAACTTCATTTTCCAAAATCAATCCCTCAATTTCCATCTCTTCACCACCTAACAATTTCAATTCATGCAAGTGCAGATAATTGTACGTTTGCTACATACTTATCAAACAGCCATATGACATGCGTGATTTTCGCATGTAATACTTACGTATATGAGTTGGGTCCTAATCCACTCGTATACGGACCTACCTTTATGCAGCTGCGAATTTCTAGAGGTATCTGCTTCCTCTCGTCCGGGGATATGTAATAACTTATTGCTCTATGTATTATAGTCTATCCACCACACTTTTCTCATCAACATAAAAAAATGAAATATTAATGTGAAATGAGAAGCATATGATGTCTGCAAAGCATATACAGTAGAATACTCAATCTATCTAATTTTCAATGGATCAAAATGCTACTGAACACGTTCTAATGGATGAAAATGAATGTCCCAAAGCGTATTAGCTTCGTTATGAGATTGATTACTAAATCTGATGAGTTATATACTCATGTCGGGTATAGAAAAATAATTATGAGTGCGTTTCAGGAAGAAAAGTCAAGATATCGAGCTTGGAAGCTATAACAGATCGATTTCATCTATAGAAAATTTGTGTGGTAGCAGACGTCTTTTCTTAGGCAATTTATTGCAAAAAGAGTATCTAAAGGTGTACAAATGATTATCTGCTCTCTCAACATGAATCAGCTAACACGAACGGATTTTGACCGAAAATCAGCTATTTTAGCTGATCTTCAGCTATTGTAGCTGATTTTCAGTGAAAATCCGTCCACATTAGCTGCAAATCAGCTAAAATAGCTGATTCATGTTGAGAGAGTGAGCGATGATTGTACATTTCAATGCGAAATTTTAACTTTCGAAATTGATGAATTTTCATATTCGAATATTCCTGAAAATAAGAGTTTGAAGGGAATCTGAGGGTATATATAGTCACAATAAAAATGTCCGGAGTAAAATTACAACGAAAATAGCCATATATTGTCTCTTTTGGAATGACATTCGATTCCTGGTAGTGTTACTTCATTGCAAAGTTCCTCTTAACAATCAAATCCCGGGGTGCGGGAATATCACACATTTGTCGTATATCTGTGAACAATCCAAATCAAAGGGGAATTATCTATGGGCTGTCTTAATAAATTGATATGCCCTTGCTGCATTCCACGCGAGTGAATTTACTGCTTTTATGAATATTTGAAAGAAAGAAAAGAATTTGGTTTATGAGCCCTTTTATGTGTCGTTGCCTTGATTTTCTTCACCTGCCTATACAAATGCGATAGCTACCAACCCCCTAGCCGAGAAAAAAAACTAATTCCGATGCGATCATCAGTCGCTAGGGCATTGCCGTCGATCGCCTGTGGTATGCGCTTCATTTGGAGGGCTGGCTAATAATTCAGTGCAAAAAAATAATGTATTCTTATTGCAACTACAAATTTTTCCTACGACTGACGAAATGTCAATTTAAAATCGCACTCTGAATTTATAGCCATGGCTCGATTCGGCTTGGTGAACGGACTGGTGATATTTTTCCAACCCACCGACGCGGATGCCCGAAACTTGATAAAAAACGCTGAGGCTTCGCTGTCTCTTGAGTGACACGCGTAAACCTGAGTCGCAAATTTCGCGCACGTATAATCCTCGAGTACACCAGAGGATTATATTAGAAATTCCAGCTCCACAAAGTTTTCACTTACTTTGATCACAGAATCTTTCTACAAAAAAATAGAAACCGGGAAAATCCCTGAGGTTGGAGCACGATCTGCACCGGTAAGGCTGCTTGGCTGCTTCCAATACCGCTTGGCTAAGCGACGACGATCGGAGACTTATACTTTCCTCGACGCGGGTGAGCTCGAGGACTATGGCCGATTCCTTCCAGAGCAGTCGATTACAAGAAGACTTGCTAGTTTTCCGGGTAGAATAGAAGTGATTCGTGCAAATTGTGCTCTCGACTGCGATACTCAGCTCCTCGCAAATTCTCCCACCTTCTCACCTTGAATTTAGGCGGCTCGACATCGACGACTCGTCAAACATGCGGGACACATACCCGAAAATACGTAATAGTATATGCGTGCATTTAGAAATGGGCTAACATGTGTAAACGCGTTCGTGATGATACATGCGTGAGTCTAGCTAGGGAGAGGGTGCAGAAATGCTATAGTAATTTATGATGTAGTGCAGGACTACTCAAGCACGTTATAAGCGAAAAATCAAGCGGTGCAGCAGATTTATCTAATATTAGTTCAAAGATGACTAAATGAGTTAAAAATTCTATATGAGGTGATTTATGGATTCTGGCTCTTTTTACATGGTTGGTCTGCAAAGTTGGCTCTGAGAACAGCGTAAGATTCTTTGTCCTAAACCTCTGAATTATGGTGAAATTCGGGTACTTGCATAGTTCCCCCAAATTATTTGAGCGTGGTTGAACTTGGATAGAATATAAACGAGAATAATTTCGATCAAAAAACAGGGGATAGAATTTCACTGCAGACCAGTGGACCATGTAACCAAACCGCGATGAGTTCACTGATTTTAAATTTGTAACCTTGTGACAAACTGAACAAATTTTGGGTAATTCTTGACTTGCATTATATTGAAAATGATTCTAATCAATCTCATTTTGGGAAATCATCACCACTTATACGTTATTATCCTGGTGGGTTTTGAACCCATCTCAATTTCGGTAATCATGGTGAATAATCTCAATTTCTCTACTGAATGTTGGCTTTGATTTTAACTGTGAAGATACATTTACGTATGAAGTTCCAATTGAAGTAGATTATACTTCAATATCGGGCTTAATTCAAAGTACAACCAAAGCTAGGGAGTGAAATAAAATTCGATATCTAAAACCGAATTATTTTCAACTTATTTAAGTTTTATTTTTTTTCCTTCTAATTCTAATAATCTATGTGTCTTGAATAGTTGGTAACTGAAATTCTTTTCTGATCTTAAGACTCTATACTCATTTTCTAACGGTAATATTTTTGATTTTAATTCTTCTATAATTTCATCTTTCTTCGAAAGCTCCCTGCGAAGCATGCTACATGTGGTGTCACTAATCACAGCGTCTCGCTTCAGGGCACCTTCTCTTCTCCTGTGATCCCGGTCCTCAGTTCCAGAAGCTTTCTTTGCTTACACCTCTCATTCCTCAGCTGGTCCCTGCGTTTTTTCGATGGGCACGGCATCTTCTAAGGATGGATTTTCAAATCCGTCCCATTGAATTTCATTTTGAATTATTAAGGTATCATCCTCAGTGTACTCGAGGCTACGTTTTTCAACCTTTTTTGGTTCACTTATTCGATCTACACAGACCTCGCGTGGGACTTCATTTTTGGGAATTGATTGGATAATCTTTTCAAAATTTTGCAGCCTTGCAATAGACCGTTGGACTTGATCAATTTGAATGTTTAATCTCTTGATTTTTCGATTTAGCCGCCGGCGTACCCTTCGTGCCTGAGAAATTGGCATTTAGAAGAAAGAATAGAAAACAAAAGAAAATCTGGCATGTAATTACCTGATCTGGTAACCTTGGTAAAATGAGAAAAATAGATCATCACAAATATATATGTCTAGATAATTTATTATATGTGCCCTGGTACTAGGTATCATATGATGTTAATAATTACTCAAGTATTTTCTATTCAAAATCCCTTTTCCAGGGGTCTATCATAGAAACGCTTAGATCTATTGGACTCCCTATCTCTCAAATATTGTACTTCTTTCTTCAACTTCCTCAGCTCAAAATTCAACTTATGGATATAACTCGCTAAATGTTGGAGTTCACAATTTTGCCTTTGCATTTTCTTTTCAACACGTGTTTGGCGATATAGGACCTCTTTCACTAAATTATAAGTGACCTCGGTTTCATAGGATGACTTGTTTCGTTCTCGGAATAATTCTCGATTCGCCCGGTTCCATTCACTTCGTACCCTAAAAGTCTGATTCCATATCTCCTCTTTGGATCTCTCTAGATTTCGGACTCGGGATTCCAAACTGGCATAATTGTTCTTGTTTTCCATCTATAACAACAATTTGGAATGGCTAATCAGGCGATGGCCTTGTAATATGGTCTCAACAGCGGAAAGTGAAATTGTCCTCGAAAAATGTTGGTTGATGGATCTATAAGATGACATGTGGCAGGTTCAATGATTCTATCGATTACGTAAGGACCCTCATATATCGATAAGAACTTTAATGTAATGCCTCCTCCGGCAACTGACATATTATATGCTTTAGCCAATACTTCTTGACCAATGGTGTATCGTCTACACGGCTTCTGTTCGTTATGTTTATTTGCTCTAGCTTCCCTTTTACGTTTGATATTATTGAACGCAAGAACTAATAGTTCTTCGCGAGGGATAATTTCTCGTTCCGGTCGAACAATGTACCTTGACCAGATCCGCTATCACCATGAAGTCTATCTCAACGTTAGTTCCCCCGATTTCTACTAAACCTCGAAATTGACGTTCGATCTTCATAGACTTTTCACCCGTGAACCCACTAGCTTGTAAACCAGTCACCGGAAATGTGGGACAATTTCTCCATGACTCAATATTTCTCTCATCAATATCTTCTGCCACACAGGTAACTTTACTTCCCGTATCTAACAAAACACGGATTTCTATTTCTCCAATAAAAACTTTGATTTCAGGGCGTTGCCTTGTAATTTCTTTAATTGGTTCGTTTGTAAATTGAGACTCATCCAAGAGTTCAGTTCGCGAATAAACCGAGTTTACTCGATGCGTCAATGCATCCTCAATTCCGAGCTTCGTTTCTGAATTTTGACAATTTTTTCCCTGATTCCCAATCTCATCTGTCACCACTAGATCGCGCCAAAAACCCAACTCCGAGCTATCCGGCGTCAAACATCCATTTTTTAAACAGATAAGTTCCGAAGTAATAAGGTCCAAACCCTTGACATTTTTCAGTTTACCCGAATTGTCCAGCGTCAAACATCCATCTGCAGAATGAACAAGTTCCGAACTAATCAGGTCGTGCAAATAATCCTCGGTCTCAAAACGAATACTATCAGCTTCCTCTACTTTACTCGAAATTGACTCAACTAGTTCATCAAATGTTCCCGATTAACCCGCGGGACCGGAAACCTCATTGACTTTGTCTACTCTCCTTTTTGCAATTAGCACTCTTTTTGACATTTTTCTATTTGGATTCCTCCGTTCTCTACCCATACGCCCATCAAGCGTCGTTGCATTCAAGATATTTGTATCATTAGATACTTGAGATTCGATTGAAGTATCATGATCAGACTGAGAATGTATGGGACTTACTGCAACGACTCTTCGTTTTCCGACGACTCGCTGTCAGGCCCTTTGTATTCCCGAAAATGTTACTCAACAATTTGACCTGACATCGCATTGAATCATGGTAATCATGGTTCCCCCAGACCTTGCTTCGGAAGTTCTGGGATACATGCAATCTATACAAAATCGTTAGGAGATACTCGGCATTTTTGGCTTTCCTCGAACGCCTTGACTTTGTACCGTTCGCCCCGCTATTAAATATGGGTACATCTGGTACGACAGAACCAGCCTGCTCCGTGTTAGATAGCCGTGAAACGCCCGCATCATTGCCCGATGGCAGCATGTTCGCGCCGTCTCCGTCTAACACACGCGGTAACCCAGACAGCACTGAAAGGTTTTCATGAAACCTTTCACGGAAAGCTTCCAATGGAAGCTTTCGAACAGGTTCCTGCAATCTTTCATAAGGTTTTCTCCTGTGCTTTTATGGAAAGAATACCATGAAACCTTTCTGAAACCTTCCAGAAGCCTTCCGGTGAAAGTTGCGACGGAACTCCTAGATCCTCCGAGGGGAAATTTTGATGAAAGCTCCCTGAAAGATTTCAGGAGCCTTCCAGCTGTCATAGAGCAGGGGTAGCTCTATGCCGATGAATGTAAGCTATATCGAAATCCTCAATATGGCGCAACGAAATATCACTGAGTTATATTTGCTGAAGGCTGGTAAGCACGACGTAGGAGTAAAGCTTGAGAACCGCCAGGAATGTTCAAACACGAGCGTATATGCGTAAGAATGTGGAAAAATGTAGACGCCGAGGCGCCAAACCTCAAGCGCGAGAACGAGTATAAATACGGTGCAAAAGCGCCCAGCCGCGCTTCTAGAATCACAGTCAGCCACGTTCCTCGTAGCGTAGACATCGCGATTAGCAGCATTTCAGGTCGAGTGAATCCAGTCCTTGGAACTTATAAAAACAATGCGGATAATGAGGCATTGCAGCAATTCATTTTCGGGCTCGCGGGAGCATTAGAACACCAGGTTAGATCGACGAGTCCTAAGACTTTACGTGAAGCCATTCCAGAAGCAGTAAATTTCGAAAATAAAACAAGCGCTCGCTCGGTATTTGCAAACATCAATAACTCTGATATGAACGGGGATAGAATGATGGCACTCGTGAATACACTGGTTGAACAAAAGATGAAGGAAATGACTACAAATACGCCCTTACCCATCGAGTCGATCACGGTCAATAGAGCCATAGCGTCAGACGAATGTAGATATTGCCATGCCAAAGGACATTTTGAACGAGAATGCCCAAAAAAGAAGGAGGCTGAAGTTTGTCGGTATTGCAGAAGACAAGGACACGACTTAAACGCATGCAAATTTTTGAACGAAGCAATCGATACCGGAAGAGCCCCCGAACACCAATCGCAGCAACGTGACAGAGGTGTAGATAGGTACGATAATCGCTCGAGAACGCCAGCCGACAAGATGGCGCAAACGATGCCTAGATATAACAACACGAGGCGCAACGACGCAAACTATAGCGGCTCGCGCCGGAATGACCGCCGAGACGATCGGTTCAACCAAAATTATAACGCGAATTATTCAAGTCCCGTTGGAAACTACCGGAATCGTGATAGAAACAGTTACGACGACCGTAATCGAAATTACAATACATACAATGTGAGAGATGCCGACCGGAATTCTTACAACCGATATCGTAAAAATTACGAAAATGCGAATCAGAATAGGTACACCTATAATAACAATATGAATCGTAACCAGGATTACGGTCGAGATGACAACCGGAATTATGACAGGAATCCTCGAGGTTATAACGATAATTATAGAGTTAATCAGAATTACTATCCCAGAGATTATAATCGCCGATATCCGGACGGAAGACCGAATTTCAATGGAGATCGCCGAAACGATAGGGTTCAGAAGCCCATAAATAATTGGCAGAACTCTAACCAAAATAATTATCGAAACAAGAATTCCCGAGAGCCGAACAATGGAAATAAAGGTACGGAGTTAGGCAGTTTCAATCGGGGAATGGCTATGCCAAATAGCGAACAGGAGAATCAACTTATGAGAAATCCGAATAATTCTTTAAACTTCGAGGATGCTTGACACCAAGCCGCGGGGTCGAGCACAAACAATTAAGCGACGAGAATACACTACAGCGGCGGGTCTCGATTAGGCTACTGGACGCAAATCATCGGAGGCACCCAAAGGTCGAACTCGAGAATGAAATATTCAAGAATGGTTCCTTGCAATTCTATGCCGATACAGGTGCAGACGTGACACTGTTGAAGGCAAAATGTATCAGCGAAGGGGTTTCAATTGATAAAAATTATATTATAGCGATCACGGGAGTTACGGCTGGGAAATGCTATACTCTAGGTCGAATTAAGATGAATCTTAGCGGGTTAGATTGTGATGTGCACGTAGTGCCAAACGATTTTGCAATTAATACGGATGGTCTCCTGGGGTGGGGAGAATTCGAAAAACATGGGGGGATCATTGATGCGAAGTTTAAATGTCTTAGGTTTGGGGATTTGGAAATACCATTTGTAGAAGAAGAAAAGTTTAAATAACTCCCGAGAACTATACAAGTGATTCATGCTCGAGTTAAAAACGACGAAGAAGTGGGATTTGTTGGGCTGCAGGATTTGGGCCCAGGTATTTGGTTTGGGAATTTTGTTGCGGTAAATAATGGGGGGAAAGCTTATGCAATGTGTATTAATACTAATGATGAGGAAGTCGAAATTGAGCCGCCAGAAGTTACATTAGAACCTTGCGAGACTACAGAACCAAAAGGGGATATTTTTGATACAGAAGAAGAAAAAGAAAGAGAACTTGAAAAAAGAGTCAGTATAATGAATTTCGGTACCAAAGGAGTAAAAGATCGCGTGACTCGCATTTTTGAACTGCTCGATCCAAAAACATTAGAGGGGTTGAATGAGGAAGAGATTCAACACATCAAGAAACTTATTGGGTTGCGACCACATGTTTTCGGGCTACCAGGGGAGAAGTTGAAAACTACCCACCTTCTGATACACAAAATAATTACTACTACTGACATACCCGTGAAAGCAAAGCGATATCGAGGTCCTCCGGAAATAAGGAAGGAGATGAGAAAGCAAATCGATAAATTATTAGAGGACGGGGTTCTCCAACCCTCGAAATCTCCATACTCAAGCCTTTTATGGATAGTTCCGAAGAAACCAGGGCCAAATGGAGAGAAAAAGTGGCGCTTAGTGGCCGATTTTCGAAAACTGAATGAAATCACTGTAAAAGACAACTACCCCTTACCGAATCCAACCGACTTGATTGACCGCATTGCAGATGCAAAATATATCACAGCAATAGATTTAAAAAGCGGGTACCACCAGTGTCGTCTTCATCCCGAATTATCCCCTCTTACTGCTGTTCTTCCGGACTGCGGGCTTTACGAATATAGTAAATTACCTATGGGTCTAGCCAATTCTGCCCCTGTCTTTCAACGATTAATTGATCTTGCTCTAGCCGGTTTATTACACGATGTAGTGGAGTGCTATTTAGACGATCTGATAATCGCAAGTAGCTCGTTAGAGGAACATTTTACGAAATTTAGCAGAGTGCTGAAACGCCTAGACGAAGCAAATCTAACCATAGAACCAAGTAAATGTTAATTCCTACAGAAGCATGCAAGCGTATTAGGACACTTGGTAGGCAACGGCGAAACTCGCCCAGATCCCAAAAAGATCGAAGCAGTAAGCAAATACCCCGTCACCACGACAACTAGGAAAGTTAGACAGTTCCTAGGGCTGGCGTCATACTATCGCAGATTCATCAAGAACTTTGCTGAGATCGCTCACCCACTTCATCTGTTACTGAGAGGCAATACAAAATTTTATTGGAAAGAAGAGCAGCAAGAGGCATTTGAGAGATTAAGGGATGCGCTGTGCTCCTACCCTATTCTCAGGTGTGCTGACCCAAACCTCGAGTATCGGATTTTTACGGATGCTAGTCGATTTGCTATTGGAGGTCTGATTAGTCAGAAAAAGGACAAAGAAGAATACGTTTGCTCCTACGCTAGTCGAGCACTTAAGCTAAACGAGGTAGCCTACTCAACATTTGATCGGGAGCTCTTAGCTATAGTATTTTACGTGGAAAGCTTCAGAAACTTCATCTACGGAAAGCACTTCACGGTTGTCTGCGATCATCAACCATTGGTCTACCTAAACAAGACAAAAAAGCTTGATCTTAGGTTCAACAGGCTTAAAGCCGCGCTTCGTGACCAGTCGTTCACTATAATCTATAATCCTGGAAGTAAGAACCATGTCGATTCACTGTCTAGGAATCCTGTGTTGAAAGAAGGAGATCAAAACCTAGAACGCCCTTTAGCAGAGCTGTATAGGCTAGCGGGAGAAGAAGAAGAGGCAGAAGAATCAGAACAGAATAGCGCTCAAGTATTGCGTAACAAGAGGTGAAAAACGAAAAGCGAAGGAATTGGAAGAGCAACAGCTCAACAATATCATCGATTGGGACAATTTGAAGAAAAGAAAGAGGGATATGGATTTTCCAGACGACCCACCGGATGTTTCGTTCGAGGAAATATCCGACGAAGAATGAAGTGGCACTAAAAAAGCGGAGAGACAGATGGAAGCAGGGAAAACAGTAGGTAAAAGAGGAGGACATTTTCAGGGCTGGAACATGCTGAGAGAAGTCGATGACCATCCAGCAGCCGAACCGATTCTTAGTCAAGCAATGAACGATGTTGATCAATTACCGATGGTGACCGACAAGGCTATAAGGGAAATGGGAGCGGGAATACGCATCACGAGTACACCAAAAGAAGACAAGATAATAAACAGACCAGAAGTGGATAAAAGTATACCTCTTTCCGTAAGAAGGAAATTGTTGCACGGAGACACCATATATGAAGAAACAAGTTCGGAAATTCACCAAGATCTATCGAACGCCGAAGTTCCCGAAAACTCACCGAGCTTCGACAAGGCCACGAAGAGTCTCGACAAAGAAATGGTCAATCTGGATTCTACAAAATACGCAAATTCGCCCAATCGAATGAATCAGCACAATGCGTCGAGCTCTAGAGTAGACGCAGAAGTTACCGAAAAATCAAGCTCCATTCAGTCAATTACTGCTACAAAGAAAAGATCTCGGACTCTGCTCTCATGGAATATCGAGGAATTCGAAGCTCAAGGGCAAGCAGGTTTACAAATTTTAGTTTGGGGAAAAAGACATGAATCAGATACATCGGATAGGCACGAAGACTCCAATCTAGCCGGAAATAGTCAACCAACAGCAGAAAAAGAAAGGCACTCACAAGACAAACTATTTCTGAAAATCGATCTATTTTTGCAAATCGAGAACATTCTTGTGTATTTCATATGTCTTCTGATTTTCCTGTTACTCACTTCCTGGTGGAGTGTCCTCATCGCGGTGAGGAAAAAGTAACCTCTGACCTCTGTTTTCTCTATACACTTATAGAAGTTTCCTCGATAAATTTGTAGAGCTGTGGGATTTGCGGATCAGATGAGTATTTCTCTGTCTACTAACCTTGTTAAGTCTCAAGTCTTGAGCAAAGAGCAAGACCCTTTGTGTTGAAGAAAACATATATTCTTAGGAAAATTGGAACCAGCATATGTATCGTAGATGAACTCCACCACTTGTGATGATAGTGCAATTATACACCTTGCCATACACAATATTCACAAAGTTTCCTGGAGTCGTCAGTGATGGTTGCAGGATTCTGTGGAGGTAAGTCTTATAGTACACTTTTCCTATTCAACACAACTGATAAGCGTAGACTTTTATCCCGTTCTTGGATGCTTTGTTATCATCATCGAATGAATGACAGTGCTTTTCACAAATTGTCATTGCAGAATATTCTCAAGTCTTTCATCATAGCACAAACTCACAGTAGTCAAGATCAATCGATCTTAACTACTGGGATCGTGTGCAATACCCATCAACTCAGGCTGTATCCAAAGTCCTTTCTTGGTGAATTTATTGGCTAACCGACCCTATATGAAAACAGTGAAAATATCAAAGACTGTTGGGAAGCTTGGAGGAGTACAATTACCAGACTGGAGCCACAATAAGAAGTATCCTTTCCATATGTTAGGTCAGTTATTTTGAAGATACAATTCTTTGAGAAGAAATGAAGTCAAGTTTGGGTATTATGCTTCTGTATCTTGGGCTTTCTTGTCCAATGAACAGTCAACATAAGAGCCAAATCTATATGACACTTTGCCATCAAATCTGACCTAGTTCCTTACCCCAATTTTGAAGTCTAATCCAGTTAGGATAAACTACCAATTCAACGTCAATTCTCGATTTTGCTCCCTCAGAGCTAATCTTATCAAATCCGTTATAACGAAAGTTAATATTATAACTGAATGGTTCAACAACAACTACTCAAGCTGAGTGAATATAAGATGAGTGAACAGATTCTAACTACGCTAGGAATGATTTTATTACCATATCTCATTTTCATTCAAGCAGGGAAATACTAAAAAGTATCTAGTTTTTTTTACGCAGTCCCCACAATTAGAAGAATGAATTGGGTCTGAACTTCAGGTGGATACAACAGATGTACAATACATTGTCAGTTTGACCAACATGGCTGCTTTTTGGCTGTGAACAAAATCAGTTAATATCCGCCAGCTCTTTTCTCAGATTTGCCAAGAGCAGATACTCCTAACTTTGAGATAGTTTCAGTCCTGGTTCTAGAGGAAACTACATTGGATCTCTATCATTGAAATGTTTGTAAGAGAATTCAGGAGATTATAACTTGACAGTGGAAGATCCCACAAAATTTTTGAGGAATCTAGATACAACTCACTCAGGATTTTTTCTGAAATATTTCCGAATTATTACCATGAATCTTTCATGGAAGATTCCAGGAACATTTTCAGATGCGGACATAACTACATATCATGAAGGTTTCAGTGGAATCTCCCAGAGATCTTCCACTGAACGGTTTCTGGGAGATTTCCGTAAGATTTCCAGGGATGGGTCCATGGAAGCTTCAAGAAAAATTCCTAAGCCAAGGACATAACTATATTCCAGAAATATTTCAGTGCAATATTCCTGAAATATTCCAATCTGTTAATGAAAAATTCTTGGAATATTTCTGAAAGATTCCCATGTTGCGTGAGCAGGAGCCTTCTAGCTGAAGTCCAAAAAGAATTTACTTTGAGGCCGTTGCAGGGAGAGTTCTTGTAAGGACATTCAGAAACCTTTGGTAAACTTTTCATGGAATCTTGCATAGCCAAGTGTCTGTAAACTTTCTGGACACTTTCTGTAAGCTTTTGAAAACTACTCAGCGAGAAGTTGAATAATACTCCTTGAACATTGCAGGGAAAGTTTTGGTGGAAGCTATCAGGAAGCTTTCATGACATTACATGAGACCTTGCATTCTTGAGTGTCCGATAACTTCCTCGAAAACTCCCTGAATCCTTCCAAAACCCATACTCTAGATGAGACCATCCAATGGAATAGGATCAAATTTCCTCCCCAATGAGGTATATATGTTTCTTCAGATGGAATGAGGCGACACGTGTGTTTCTGTTCAGCCCAGATCGAATTTGTTTCGGAGCTATGCAAATTTCCAGTTTGGAGTCGAAAATTCAAATTTTCACTCTGAAATCAGGAAAAACTTCGAAATAACTTCACTCACATAATGGCTCTTTCGAGATGAATCATGATACATTGTATCAAACCCAATGTATTTTATCAGAAAAAAACCCTATGGTGCTTAAAAATTCTCATAGAACGCCAAAAATTGAGAATTTGACGGAAAATGGAAGAATGCGATTGCTCAAAAATATAAATTCGGATCCTTTTGAATCTTCTTTGGAGTACTTTAAACGATGTTGAACATGATGCAATTGGTCCGGTAGTCGCTCAAAAATAGTAGGAGGTGCTAAGAAATTTTTTCTGAATAAAATTTAAATGCCAGATAGTTGATGGAATTTAAGTAACAAATGTCGTGGAAAGATTCATTTCTCCTCCCAAGAGAGTTATAACCCCATCGAACTATCCCAAGGTGATTATTTTCAGAACCTAAATCAAACTGTCATCACTTAAGAGAGGATTCTCGGTGAAACCTCCCAGCGAGAGCTGGTTTCATCGACACCCCTTGGAAACTTTTCAGCGAAAGTTTCGGGGAGCCGATTCCAGGGACACCTTTCGAAAACCTTTCAGAAACCTTTCAGCGGAAGTTTTGGCGAGCTGATTCCAGGGGACCTTTCAGAAACCTTTCAGCGAAAGTTTTGGCAAGCCGATTCCGGGGACACCCTTCGGGAACCTTTCAAGAACCTTTCAGCGCAACTTTTGGCGGGCCGATTCCAGGGACACCTTTTGGAAACCTCTCAGAAAACTTTCAGCGAAAGTTTTGGCGAGCCGATTCCAGGGACACCTTTCGGAAAACCTTCCAGAAACCTTTCAGCGAAAGTTTTGGTGAGTCGATTCCAGGGACACCTTTCGGAAACCTTTCAGAAACCTTTCAGCGAAAGGTTTGGTGAGCCGATTCCAGCGACACCTTTCGGAAACCTTTCAGAAACCTTCAAGCGAAAGTTTTGGCGGGCCGATTCCAGGGTCACCTTTCGGAAACCTTTCAGAAAACTTTCAGCAAAAGTTTTGAGTAGCAGTCCGTTCGCTCTCCTCCAGAAACTCTTCGAGGACAAGTGCTCAATCTCTCTCAGGAAAAGTCCCACAATGGTTTCCTGAAGTGTTTGAAGCAATCTTTCCAGAAATCCTGTATGAAATCTTTCCCGAAATGTGTCCAGCAACTTTCGCCAAAACTTTTCGGACCGCCCAGCCAACAGTGGCATAGTTAACTTTCTGAAAACTTCCCGCGAAAGTTTTCAAAAAGGTTTCGAACCTTTCACGGAAAGCTTCCTGAAAGCTTTCAGAAAGGTTTCGATGCTGTCTGGGAAGTTATCCGATCTCAAGTTCTCTGTTTGACTCTCCGTCTCACTCGCACCAATGCTTTTTCGTACCGGTGTTCGGTTAACGGGCATGGTATAACTATATGTTGCCGCAGCGAATATCGGAACAAAGATAGAGACCGATTGGTTAGCTATAAATATGCGTGGGCGGCCAGCTACTCGCAGTGGAAGCGCAGTAGTGTATCGCACTATATATATCTATACGGCGAATCTCGGAACAAAAGGACGAACCGATTGCTATGTGTATGACTATATCTATGTATATCACATAGTATATGTATATGTTGTGAAGTCAGTCTATACTCAGACCCAATGTTATGAGATTCTTGGTTGTATTCAACTCGTCATCACCTGATCGATGATTCTCGATTCATAACCGACATCAAATCTGAGCTTAAGCCATAAGGTTCTGTTGTCAATTCACTCTTATACACAGGCCTTATGGTCGAAAAATGCTCGTCGTCTGTCCTCATTTACTGTATCTTATACTCTAATCATCGATCGTCCGATGTACCAAACTTACAAATGTAAATAAGGAAAAAAAGTGTGTTTCGACTCTGGTCTGTATAGCAACGTGATTCTACTGTTCGGTCGAGCCATGCATATTTTATGTGCAATGTCTTTCGAACTTGGAAAAAGACACAGTTTCTTATACTGTGATATTCACAGATATACGTTTGCTTTTTCTACAATCTTGATTTTACAGAGGTCTTTTACGCAATGAGCTTATGTCTTATTTTTCAGGAATTTTCGATCTTGATCTGACTATTTTTCAAGACAAAAAATCTAATATAATGAGTTCGGGTATCGGAACTTTGTCCTGCCCACCGGGTATCATATGCAAGTGCAGATAATTGTTTTCTACATAATTATCAAACAGCCATATGACATGCGTGATTTTCGCATGTGATACTCACGTATATGAGTTGGGTCCTAATCCACTCGTATACAGACCTACCTTTATGCAGCTGCGAATTTCCAGAGGTATCTGCTTCCTCCCGTCCGGGGATATGTAATAACTTATTGCTCTATTCATTATAGTCTATCTACCACACTTTTCTCATCAACATGAAAGAATTGAATATTATTGTGAAATGAGAAGCATATGATGCGTGCAAAGCATATACAGTAGAATACTCAATCTATCTAATTTTCAATGGATCAAAATGCTACTGAACACGTTCTAATGGGTAAAAATGAATGTTCCAAAGCGTATTGGCTTTATTTTGAGATTGAGTACTCAATCTGATGAGTTGTATACTCATGTCGGGTATAGAAAAATGATTATGAGTGCTTTTCAGGAAAAAAGTCAAGATATCGAGCTTGGAAGCTACAATAGATCAATTTCATCTATAAAAAATTTGTGTGGTAGTAGACGTCTTTTCTTAGGCAATTCATTGCAAAGAGAGCATCTGAAGGTGTATATTTGAAAGTGTCAGGAACCTAGTCGGTTCCCGACTAGCTCTATATATACTCCGCATACGGGAGTATATGCGTATACCATATAGGCATAGATGGTATTCTAACATATAGATGTACCTTGTATTGTAAGCTATAGATATACTATGTATCTTGATGTACAGGCATACAGAGAAGCGGAGACTTCGAGAAGCTAGGAGAAGCTCTGAGAAACCGCGAGTAGCGCCCGCGAGTCTAGACGAGGGGTGCAAGGACAAAGCGTTGCCGCACCTCACCTGCATTTCTCCTAGCCACGAATGAAGGAGGAACGCGGGGTCTGAGAGAGTATAAATAGAGCTCAAAAGCTCTGGCAAGGAGCTTAGAAGGGCAGTCTACCGCGAGACTCCGTCGAGTACGTTTCGAGCTCTTAGAACGACAGTCAATCGCGAGCCTCCGTCGCGTACGCTCGAATCACGCGCCGGGCTTCCAGTTCTCAGTACGAACTCACCTACCGATCTGACCACGTCGCTCATTAACGCCATTCCGAGTCGAGTACCTCAGCCCTTGACGGACTCCACTCGAGTAGAATCAACCCCAGTATTTTGTAAAGTCTCTCTCTCTTAATTGTACTTTTGGACTAATAAACGCAGCTCTAGGGATTCCCTTTGTATTTATTACTCTTCCGAATTTCCACCTACCTACCTGTCGAGTCAGGACTCCCCAGGTGCAGTATAAAAGAACCCACGTTACGAATCCCCGTAACAAACTGGTGTCAGAAGTGGGATACTGCGTGGAAAAATTCGGAAAATTTTTCACCGCGTCAACCGCGTCGCGCTTTACCTGGTTCAACCGTATCCAGCTGCTACTGACAAGGAGGAAAGACAGGAAGGATGTTCATCTGGTTTACCTGCTTCATGCTCTATGCAGCATCTGGGTAAGTAATCTTATTATTATCCCAATTTTTGTCCCTCGTGGGGAGAGTCGCGAGGCACAGACTTGATTTTCAAAAATTTTTCTAGAAGCCAAATATAATCGAACAGACATCAGAGCATATTCATGAAAAAAACGCAGATCATAATTGAACTCTGTTCAAGCCAATAATCCAAGGTGATAATATTTTACTATACACGATAGCTCGAGCCGAGCTCACCCGCAGACAGCAGGTGCCCAGTAGTGATACTTTTCGAACTCGCAAAAATTTTTAATTTGGCCCAGACTTGTACTCTTTGATTAACGCGTCAGAAATTAGCAGCTATAAATCTATACAAATTTTCAAACGCAAATAATAAGATGGCAAGTAATCGAAGAGATAATGAATACCATGATACAATCGGAAATATTTCCGATGGCTCGATTGAGAATAACTCGGACAATGAAGCTGGACGAGGCGCCGAAGCCTCCAGTACCCCAACTAGCGCCAATGTAAATGGCGTCGCGCACATGGAAAAACGCTTTGGGAAACGGTCAATGAAGGGCGACCCTAGGGCCAAGAAGATCATGCTAGCGCTTATGAACGCAGATGTGGGTCTGCAGCAGCCGGGATGGTTACATATGGAAATTGCTCTTCGCGATCTGAGTCGAATGCTTACGACAGAATCTGAGTACTTCGATGACGGGGAAATAACGGTATTGATGGATTTGAGAGAATTTCTGGAACAAACACAGAATTCGAACGGAGCGCGTGTAAAAGTGGGGGATATACCTGACAATAATGATTATGATCAATTTCGAGCAGAACGGATGTTCGCGGAATCCTCTCGATACGACGGACAGATACAAAATAAAGAAATACTTAACAAACGTGACGCAGATACGCGAAACTCTAATGATAATAGTACCGAAAAATCTACGGGCTTAACTGAGTATACAATGCCGGGAGAATACCCGCGGCCTCTCGTCAGTGATGATGGATTGCAAAGGCGGTTTGATTATAGTTCCAGCCAACGGCCATTCGGGGGCCAAGATGCTGAGTCGCAGAGGTATGATGGCCAGGACCCTTGCTCCATGCATGAGGACATAGGGTCGCGCTTCAGGAATCGGCCGCATAGGGTCGGTACTGAATTGCATAGGATAAGTGGGCCTATGTTCCGTGATCAGCTCACCGAGGGCGCCGATGCGGAAACGCGAAAGATTGCCCGCCAACGACTTCCTAACAGTCAAGATGCGGAGATGCATTAATCAAAACCTAATAAGACCGCCGGCCGACCGCTCACCGGGAGCCTTGACGCTGAGATGCATTATTTAAGGAAATCAAACCAAATCGAGCAATCCGGAGAGTACGAAAAGCCACGTAAACGTAATATAGAAAAATCGTCGTTTGAAAATCGAACCAAACGACGCTCACGTGGACAAAATAGACATTACGACAATGAAAGCGCAGAGGAATCTGACTTTGATGACCAGATCTATGAAAAACCGCACCGATCTAACCATTCGCGTCGGGATGAATTTATCAATGAATCTAAACGAAGTAAGAAACACCGACACTCTGAACGATCGTACTCTACAGAGACTGAAACTTCCAATACCGACAGTGACGATGATTCGCACGAATACCCGAAAAATACATCAAAATACGACAGATACAGTCGAGTAGAGACGGGTGACAGAAAATCCTATTCGAACGTTCGAGTTCGCCGTTCGGAATCGCGAGGAGCGATCGCTCAGTCTAACCCAGATCGCCGGCTAGGTTCTAAATTTCGCTTAACGCTTAATCAAGCTTTAAATCAAATTCCTCCTTACGATGGTAATCCAGACATGTTAGCACTTTTCTGCCAGTCCGTCAGATATGTGGTCGACCAATACGGTCCACACTCAGAACCGTGGGTCCTTTCAACACTAGCAAGTAAACTCAAGGGTCGCGCAGCCGAGGGTTACACTGCGAGATTGACGCAGTACTCATCTGTGGAGAGATTATTAGCCGATATGACTACCCAATACAGCGGGGTAGGGGGTGCAGACAGAGTACTATCGGAATTAAAACTAATACAGCAAAGAGAAAATGAAAGTGCAGGGAATTACGGCTTACGCGTTCAAAATCTCCATGGCCGTCTACTCAATGTCTATAACTCGGATCAAAAACTTAAAAATTGGGAACGAAAAACTTATAAAACCAACGCGGATAGCGAGGCCCTACAGCGATTCATTCTCGGTCTTTCGGGGGCATTAGAGCACCAAGTCAGATCAACGAATCCCAAAACTTTACGCGAAGCAATTTCAGAGGCAATAAATTTCGAGAACAAAACAAGTGCCCGTTTGGTATTTTCAAGTGTGAGTAGCCCTGGGATGAGTAGAGATACGATAGTGGCACTCGTGGATACGCTTGTCGAACAAAAGTTGAGAGAACTGACTGTCAATAAATCCCAACCAATTGAATCAATATCAGTAAAACGAGCTTTAGTATCAAGCGAATGCTGGTGTTGTCACGTGGAAGGACATCTCGAACGCGGATTGACAGAAAAATGGGGAGCTAAATTTTGCAGATATTGTAGAAAGAACGGTCACGATTTGAACGGATGCCGATCATTAATACAATCAATTGACTCCGGCAATATTTATCAAAACGAACCGCGAAAGCTAGTTCAGAGCATGAGTCGGTATGACAGTTCAGGCGCATCAGTTGCCAAAATGGCGTCAATCCCGACTACCCAATATTCTCGGACACGGGTCGAATGTAATTATTGTCACGTCCAAGGACATTGTAGTGAAGACTGCTCAAAGAAAATCCGAGACTCAAAATTTTGTAATTATTGTCATATACGTGGACACGATTTGAATGAATGTCGCTCTTTGGAAGATGCCATTCAACTAGGTTTCATTTCAAAATGTCAGATAGAGGTAGCACGAAAGCGGCGGGTCATTCCAGCGCGTTACTACCCCTCTTCTGATAGGCCAGGGAATAGATATAACGCCAGGCGAGGCAACTCTAGAACTGATGCACCACATCACGACAACCACCAAAATGGCGGAAATCGAATGACCAATTATGAGGATAGAAATACGAACCCCTATAGAAATAATTCAGATACTGATCAGAATAATGACACTAAGAGACGCGGATATTTTCGCCACAACTACACGAGCCCTTATCTAAGTCATCATAGGGATAATCGCGAAAACAATCTGAAAAAGCCACCACGAGCTTTTCTGCTCAACCATAGACATTCAAAAGATTCCAGACGTCAGAATAACAATGAAAACTTAAATGATGACGGTACAAACTTCCCAATCAAAATTAAAAGAGCAATCATCTCACGGGCAATCGCGTGGAGGAAATTCAGTAACGCCCCATGAACATCATCATGACGGGCACATCGACTAGATGGATGTCGAGAGCGCTCAGTTCAATTGTTAAACCTCAGCTGACTAATTTTCTCATGGCTGAAAATCCCTTCTTTCAGAAATTATTCGAATGCTTGAAATCTACAATGTATAAACCATGAAGATATTAGAAATAGACTGAAATCAGCACGTCTTCTTCCTAGTCATTATGTGGTTAGAAACTACGCATATTTTGGGCAATTATCGGAGTGGTTAGAACCCACGATGAAAAAGAGTAATGTGGTTAGAACCCACTCACTCATCAGTTGGATTATTTAGAAGGTTAGAGCTTGATAGAACAGAGAAAAATGTGGTTAGAACCCACTTACTCTTGAGTCAGATTATAGGAAGGTCAGAACCCATTTTGAAACAGAGAGCAATGTGGGTAGAACCCACTCACTCTCAAATCAGATTATTAGGAAGGTTAGAACTCACTGAAACAGAGTAACGTGGTTAGAACCCACTCACTCATCAGTTAGATTGTTTGTGCGATTAGAACGTACTGTAACAGAGCAATGTTGCCAGAACACACAAACTCTGTGATTTCTCAAGGGACTTCAACCGCTATACCAGCAAGTATTGTGGTCAGAGGCACAGATTTTCTTCAATTGTTCAAATGGTTGAGATTCACACACTTGGAAGATTATTGTGGCTTTGATCCACTAGGGTTTAGAGCTTGTGGCTGGAGAACCCATATTGGATGGGGTATAGAAATAGTATAATTCATGCTGAGAAAATAGTGTTATGAATTAATACTGGGAGACATCATTGAGAAAATAACAATGCTAAGGGAATGAACTGCATCTCTCACGTGGTCGGGCCCATACTTGTTCTGAATTGATATTGTATCATAGCGGGCAGTAAATTGAATCAGAACGTGTTATGTAGATATGAGCGCGGGAGTCAATATGGTTGAGGCTATGCAAAAAAGTTGCCAGAGCGTTATGATCGAGTACTGACTCTAGCGAACTGGAGGCAAGATCGAAAATGTATCTTACGAATAATGAAAGAGGAACCATTAGGATTATCAACAGCGGATGGTGTAATATGATAATTTCGCTTTTGAAAGGGCATTTGTTTCTGACGAAATACTTCATCATACAATTATTTGAGTTGCTTATAATTCGTCAATATCCAGAATAATTTTGATAGAAGTTATAAACAAAAACTGAGGACAAAAATATATCTCATAAATCGAATGACGAAGACCTATTCGAATTTTCCCGGGGTATATTGTAGTTGATCGTAGTTGATTGTTTTGATTACGCGGAACTATTCATGCTCTTACAATACGAGATCACAAATTGATAGACAGCTTCTCACATCAAAATATTTAAAAGCCATAGTCACTCGTTGATTAAATGAAAAAAAGTTATCGAGACTAAAAGAACACTCATGCGTACAACCTCATATATAACACAGTCCATGAATTCGATGCAATCTGATTCATTTTGGTACTGAATAGAGCACGATATCCCTCCAAAACTCCTGTAAGAGTCACTTGTATGGACGAAAGGAGGTTCATAAATCCCTAATTACTGCCTCGGATAGATACATTTCGTTTCATTGAGTGAAATTGACTCATGAGATATTAGTTTACCGGAAATTGAATGGACGTGGGATTCAAACGATTGATTACCTCGCTCATCAATAATGAAATGGGAAGCAAGCTCATCTGGTTTTTGTGGGACCCAATGATAATTTGGATGCATTAGTTGCGTCAAAGTTCGGAAAAAATTTATACGAACAAAATGATACAATAAAGCGGCAGAAAATATATCGGTGGATAGTCCATGTCCCTCTCGCAAATTCCTCAGGTACTAATAGTATAGAAAATCCACTTTACGGACGATTTTCCCAGCTCTGTAAGTCGTTAATGAGTCAGCTCACTGAGATGCTTGAGGTATCGAGTTGAACTCAAGACTGGTGACTTGAGTCAGTCGCTGTTCCTTTAGGATACACAGAACGCTATATAGCGTGGATATATTAGTGCAGATGATGGCCAGAACAGTGCTCATAGAAGAGTGTGACTGGAGTATCTGCTAGGGTGTATCATCTCGCTTACGAAAATCAAACCGGTGTTTCTTGATAGAACGCTGAATAGCGTGGATATATTAGTGCAGGTGATGGCCAAAACAGTGCTCATAAAAGAGTGTGACTGGAGTATCTGCTGGGGTGAATCATCTCGCTCACGGAAATCAGTGTTTTTCGATATGACTTGGTCGCGAAACTCGCCACAATGAAAATATTAAACGCCAGGTGATTTTACCGCAGACCCAAAGGGTGATTGCGGAAAATGAAGCTGCTGAAGATGGGATAAATCGACAGTAAAACAGAACTAACAATATACTAATCTGACTCCAAAATATTCCAAATAACTCAACCTTCAAGAGAAGTGGATTATTCACACTATATATTCCTCTGGTTGCCGCGCGGAGTAGAATACCAATATTTATGTCAATATGATATGTTACGGGAAGAAATAGAGAGCGAAGCTTTGATGTGGCTACATCACAAAGCAGGTGAAAAATCTAGCTGGGTGTTGCAGACGAATTTCGATTGACCTACCAATTACTAGCCAAGTTTGTTTCAGTGCTTGTGGGAAACTCCGGGTCATTCTCGCCTCAAAGAATAATGAAGAGGCAAGTTGATAATCTCACCTCCATCGATTCGGTGATCGATACTATAACTTACCATCCCACACAGCATGGGAATCTTTCAGGAATATTCCAGGAATATTACATTGAAAGATTGGAATATTCCAAAAATATTACTCTGGAATATTCCTGGAATATAGTTATGTCCGCGGCTGGGAATCTTCCTGGAAGCTTTCATGGGAAGATTCCAGGGAATCTTGCAGAAATCTTCCAGAAATATTACATTGAAATATTGCACTGGAACGTTTCTGTAACATTGCCAGGAATCTTCCAGGAATCTTTCAATGAAAGATCTCTGGAAGATTTCATTGAAACCTCTCGGGAATATAGTTATGTCCGCGGTCGGGAATATTCCTGGAATCATCCATGAAATATTTCTGAAATATCTCATGAAAGATTCCTGGCAATACTATGTCTGTGGTTGGAAATATCTCTGGAATCTTTGGTGAAAGATTTTTGGAATCTTTCATAAAAGATTTCTGACAATATTTCTAAAATATCTCAGGTTGATTACTAAATAGGTACATTCTATCTGGATTCTTGGCAGATTGCCCGGGGTCTCTTACTGTAGTCTCATTCTTCTGAAATACTTCAAAAACATTCAATGATATTCAGTATAGTTTTTTGCAGACAAAAGGATGGAAAGATTCTGGAACTTGTACAAATTGGAAGAACTTTTACTCACTCACAGATAAATTTTTTACAGGAAATCCCAGATGTTTTCAGGTTATAACCTAAACTAGGTCATAAATTAAATAAGGTAATATCCAAAGATACCGCTTGGAGATAATACAGAATCTCGTTGAAAAACTCTTTTCAGAACTCACGCTAAACTTACCATCAGAGGCTCAAAAAAATAGCATTCGAAAAAGAGGGACGTTTGGTTACTCCAAATTGGAGACAAGTGAGAAATCAGCGTATTGTTCGAATGTCTCACAAGTTTCCTTTTTCTCTGAGGATTCAATCACGTTCCATCTGGGTTCCTGAAAAATTTCATGGGATTCCTCACAGTAGAGTTATGTTTCCTGAAATCTCCTACCAATAGCTTAGTAGTAAATTTATTGTAGTTTCCTTGAAGAACAGGGCTAGAAAGACCTCTGAGTGAGAAGTATCATCTCATGTCTGATCTGAAACAAGAGCCAGCGAGTATCACCTAATTTTGTTCTCAACTCAACAGTTGTCATCTGAGTAGAATGAACAATGTAAAGTGTATTCACAGTGTGCTTTCATTAGTTCAGAACTAATTCATTGTTCAAATTGGTAGGACTGACAACCTCGGTTCAAACAAAACTTTTCTATATTAAATGGAAATATTAGTGCACGGTAATAGTCATTTTCTCTGAAAACTAATCTTCCTTTGGATTCGTTCATCTCATCCTCAATGAAGAATTTGATGAGATCAGCTTCAACAAAACAAACCAGGATTCCACGTGGGGTAGATGGAGGATTCATAACTGTATGGAGGGTTCAAAAGTGAGACGAGAAACCAATGCAGAGTTTCACAGCAAAGTCTCTAATATAATTTTGTTTGATGAGGAATTTTTCCATTCGATTCTTGTGAATATTCTCTTAGAAAAGTTGTCTGTTCATGGTCATATTAAGTTGAAATCTGAAAGTTATGATCCCCAAAACTCTACTTCGTTTCCATCCAAAGGATTGTATGGTTACCTAATGTTTTACTTAGTCTGATGGCTGAAATACTCCAAGCTCTCATAGGAGGTTCAATTGATACTGTTACTCATATCAGAATCCCATTGATTGGTTATCCAATACGTCCATCAAGGAAGGACCTTGAACATAGCCTGGGTATACAGATGCTGCACAAACATACGCTCAAGATCAAGAGATGTCTCTTTGTTTCATTACAAATACTGTCAACGAACGCTTAAGAATGTCTATGCAATCGCCATTCTTGATGACCATTGTCATGTACCTAATATGTAGATTGAAATATTCAAGAACTGGATGAAAACCCATTCCCGCCAATTGGTTTGACTTGGAGAAGTAATGTGTACGACTCGTGTCTACAGAATCCTACAATCGCCATCTAGTTGAGGATAGAATCTCACCTACAGATATGGGATGAAGAGTTGCAGAAGATGTGTGGGTAGCTTGTATATGTTGAGATAATTGTTCTCATCATAATTGATGGTTTATCTCTATCTCACAGTGACAAATGATGATGTCATCAGTGATCCTGCTTTAAATAGCATTTCGTCCATTTGCTCGCACCCATTTTATTTTATTTTATTTTATTTTATTTTATTTCAATCAACGGTCACTCAGACCTTTATGTAATAATCTTACAATAATATTGAATTGGTGTAAACCAAGATATATCAGCAACTAAATCTATAATTTACATGTTGGAAATTCATATAACCAACATGCATTGAAAACAACCTGTAATAGTACTTCATCATATCAATGGAAAAAATAAATATATTCTCATGCGGCAACATCATAATAGAGATCTTCTACTCATAGACAAAAAGTTCATTTCTAGCACGATATTTGAAGGTCGCTATAGAAATACCACTATACTCAAACCAGTTGTGATTTTCATTTGCTATTCTACACATTCTACTTAGTGGCTCTCTACCCAAAGATGAATTTATTTTAAATAAGACTTCATTTCGCCTCAGTCTTACATCTGGCGTCCTTATTGCAATCCTCTCCAGTAACTCAGGACTATCAATGTAATTGGTGAGCAGTTTAAAAAGGAATAAAGAATCTTGATAGCACCAGAATGATTCTATAGAGCAAATCGAGTGTTTTTTAGCAATATCAGTATATTCATGCGACTTCCAGTCCATTGGTGAACCTTCAAAGTACGTTAAGAACCTAAAAAACTTATGCTGGATGGTTTCTACATGTTTCCTCATTTTAATTGTGTGAGGCCACCAAATTGGAGATGCATACACTAAATTAGTTCTCACCAAAGCCAAGTATAATGTACATAAAGTTTCAGGATTTTGAAAGGCTGTGGATTTCCTCTTTAATATTGCAAGCATTCTATTTGCTTTGTTAGTAACTGCACTGATATGTGAATCAAAAGACAATTTACTGTCAAGAATAACTCCTAAGTCTCTAACTTCACTTACTCTCTGTATTGTTAATCCACATAAAGAGTATTCAAACATTGTCGGTTCCACTCTACTTTTAGTAAAAGAGATACTATTGCACTTTTTGATATTGAATTGCAGTAAGTTATCATTCATCCAGATTTGCAAGGACTCTAAATCAAGCTGCAATAGCTTAGCATCTTCAATAGAATCTACCCTTCTAAACAGCTTAAGATCATCGGCAAAAAGTAAGGCTTTGGAGTACTTTATACATCGCAACGCATCGTTTATAAACACATTGAAGAACAAAGTTCCTAAGTGAGACCCCTGTGGGACTCCTGAATGGACTGTAAACGAATTTGAAGATACACCATTTACTCTCACTGCTTGCAACCTTTCTGACAAGTACGATTCAATCCAGTGGAGGAGTGAGCCCGTAATTCCCATACTTCCCAATTTTCTCAATAAGATGTCATGACAAACAGAGTCAAATGCCTTGGAGATATCCGTGTAAATAGCATCAACTTGAGATCCATGCTCAAACGCCTCAAAAATATATTCTGTCAAGCATGCTAAATTTGTGGTTGTAGAACGTTTGGGCATGAATCCATGTTGTTGATAGCTAATGAATTTGTGCAGATGCAATGAGAGTTTACTTTCAACTATGCTATCCAATAGTTTACCAAAAAGAGAGATTTTCGAAATAGGCCTGTAGTTCTCTATTTTATGCATATCTCCTCCTTTCGGAATAGGAGACACCCAACAAAACTTCCATACCGCAGGAAAAGATCCAGAACTTATCGACCAGTTATAGATAATACATAGCGGATCAACTAAATTCTTGAAACATTTCTTTATAAACAGGGCATGAATACCATCAGGGCCTAGACCTAACTTTTCATCAATAGATTGCAACTCCCTCATAACATCATCTTTCGAAATTTCTACATTTGAAACAGCTACAGAGTTGAAATTCTCCTCATAATCTACCCCAGGAGGCTCACTATGCTTTTTGTAAAAAGTAGAAAAATACTCAGAAAATAGTTGAACCCCTTGGTTCGCATTTGTTGCTGTTTTGTTCACATAGCTTAAATTCTCTGGTATAGAATTCCGACTAGATGGATTAGCTAATTTCCAGAAAGCATTGCTATCGTCTTTTATTTCTGCTTCAATTTGCTTAAAGAAATTTTTTCGATCTCTAGTAACCAAAAACTTGCACTTTCTCCTCTGCACTCTGAACTTCTGCTTATCAATATCCCTACCTGATTTTTTCCATCTCTTATGAAGAACTTTTTTAATCCTGATTTCTGACTTTAATTCCTTTGAAAACCACTTAGGGTACGTAGACTCGAATCTTTTATAATGAGGAACATAGCAAGCAATAATTTCAAATAAAAAAGTATAGAGCTTATTCACAGCCTCATCTACATTACTAACAGAATCAAAAAAGTCTCCCCAATCGACACCCTGTAGTTTATCATTTAACCCACAATAATCAGCTAACTTATAGTTAAATATATACTCGCTGCTGCGAATGTACGAATCTTGATCAGTGTTCAAAATTGGAATACAAATAGCATAGGATACATGATAACAGTCATGGAATATAATTGGATCATCCCCCACATGAAAGTTCAAATTATCAATGTTGGTAAAAACCAAGTCCAAAATGTTCCCAGCATCATTTGGAACACCAAAATGTGTATATAAATTAAACTGGTTGACACAAAGTTCCAACGACGAAACTCCATCTCTTACAGCAACACTGCTATGCCTCCCACGAGCATATACTAAATCCTGGTTGTTTTCCCAAGTATATCCAGGAAGATTAAAATCTCCCAACAGCACAATCTCATCATCAGGATACTTCTGGGTAGCTGCCTGCAATCTATCTGCCACAGTGTCATACGCAGACGTAAACTCAGTAGGATTGCTTGTAACTGGGGGGTGATAAGCTGCAGCAACTAGTATTCTACGTCCACCAATACTTATTCTCACTATTATGAGATCATGGCTAGTAGCCAGCTTATTCACTACTGTAAACTGAACATCTGACTTGATGTATATAATAAGACCACCTCCTCTTGTTTTATTACTATAATGAAAGTTCCTGTCTTGCCTGACAAAGGTGTACCCAGGAATTTCCAATTCACTGTCTGTCACTGTATGATCAAGCCAAGTTTCAGCAATGGCAATTAAATCATATTCTACAGCTGAAGTGAGCACATTATCCTTGAAATGGAGTAGACGATCCTTCATACTTCCCACATTTTGAAAATATAAGTTGAATTCTGGTTTACAAGGTCTCCTCAGTTTTTTGATGCCTTTCTGTTTACATTTTGAAATTTATTCACTTTGTCTTTATTCAGATGGGAGCCTGGTACCCCTTGCATAGAAAGTGAGTTAGATTTAATTTTCCCAACTCCTCCAGCAGGATCTGTATTTTTATCAACAATAGTTGGGGTTCCTCTGATATATTTAATTACTAAATTGGGTTCTCCATTATTCTTTCTTTCTTCTAACTTTTGCACCAGTGATGCTAGAAATTGTTGCTGTTGAGGTGTCTTGTCATTGGCACACTTGACTCCATTTTTACAGAAATCTTTCTGATTAATGAGAACCCATTTTGCATCATCAGGGTCATTCAGAATCAATTTAACAGGCCTAGATTTATTTATGTCCTCAGATTTCTTACCTACTCTGTAAAAGTTCACACATTCAGGATCAAAAGGTGCCTCCTTCAATAGATCTAATATGTAGTTTTTCAAATAGTCCTTTGCGTCACTTTCAGGAATATTATAGATCATCACATTCCTCCTACGGTATAATCTGTCCTCAACTTCACTGTATATCTGCTCACTGACTTCTTGCTCCACATTCTTATGCATATTTTCTAGTATGCTCAGTCTGTTTTGCATATCTTCTTGTTTAGACTCCAGATCAGTCATCCGAGTACCAACATCATCAATCTTTTTTGACAGGGAAGCACTACTGGTCTTAATTTCTCTCAAAAGATTGTTGTTTTGCTCAATTGACCAAGCTTTCATCTCTTTGAACATCTCATTCACACTCATGTCTTTTTCACTAGAAGAGTTTTGTAGGTTGCTCATATTCACAGATTCTTCAGAAATAGAGTCATAAATTTCAGAACCACTACCACTTGTATCACTTTTTGTAGAATCAGTTTCTGATCTCAAGCTACTTGATGGAGAATGAGATAAGGTCTGGCTATGGCTCATTCTATGAGATTGTGCACCACAGCATTTCCTGTACGAGCCATCCTCTTGTAACTTTGCTCTTATAGCACAAGACTTATGGTAAAAAACTCCACACTTTGCACAGCTAACAGCACGATTTTGATTTATAGGACCTTTCTTAGGGCAGGAAAAGCAGTATATGTAGGTCATATGCAGATTCCAAGCAAAGACACAGTACAGCTATCAGCATCAGCTGTTAGCTATTTGAGGTTAACTAGGCAAATCCAGCTGTATCACAATAATCTTCCTACAATAAACATTGGTTTATTTGCATACACGATATTTCTCAGCTAATTCAAACACTGAGAGCAAATATATGTGATTTTTTCCACAATAAACTCTAATTCACAGCTAATATTCTGTATAAGCATAAACTGTCAACCTACTCCGTACTCAGTCTCCCATTTTCCTGCAAATATATCTTTGACTGAACACAAAGTGTCTAGCTCTTTGCTCACTAACACTCAAAAAGATTATTGGGCAGAAATACTCATCTGATCTACAAGGTATCAGCAACGAATACAGATCAGCTCTATGGGTTAAGAAAGTTCCGACAACGAGGGCATAGGTTATGGTTGCTCATGCCGGTCACTTGAAAACTGTAAGACCGCAAGTTCGTAAAGTTTTCCATAAGGTTGACAATACTTGATGCATCACTACGAGATGAGTAACAAGGAAACGTTGGGAAATACATGGAAATTCCCTTTATACACGACTCGCCACGAAGAACACAAGTTGATGATATTCAGCTTGGCGTGCACAGACAGGCAGAGATTGGTCCCGCACGATGCTGCACGGCACTGACTGGCACTGACTGATGGCACTGACTTGCTAACCTGACCTGACCAGCTTCGAATGGCTTCCCAGGACGAGATCCTCGAGAATTATTCAGCAGAGGATCGAATTAGTAAAAGATCCCAATAACGCCAAATTTGCTCATTAGAAGAATTTTGGAATACTCAAGATGTCTGGCTATGAATGATGAACTAACCCTCGCGGAGCCACAGTATATAGTTGGATAAATTCAGCACCTTGAAATCTAATTATAGCGATGCATTTCCGTCTCAGAAATACTCTTCTGAGCTTGAAGAGGATCGACCTTTCAGGACTCCCATTCTAAGCCTCCATACATTTATTAATAATTTCGGTTATTGTTCAAGAGCCTGAGAATCCAGATCACTTGATAACCTGAGCATATCGTGGAGCCATATGTGATCTGGACTCAACCAGATATTGCACAAATATTTCAGGAAGATATTTATGGAATATTGCACTGAAATCTTTCAGAAATATCAATTGCATATTGCACTGGATAACCTTTCTGGTATCTTCCCAAAGATTCTCACAGTACAGCAGGAATATATGGAGATAATGAGATTCACGAAACATTATATTCCACTGAAATCTGTCAGAAAGCATTCAAAAATCGTTCGGAATAAGATTGCTGAAATATTTACAATGAAATTTTTGAGAACAACTTCGGAATACTACTTTTGGAAGATCCACTGGAATCTTTCAGCAAACCTCCACGAACTTGGCCCGAATATTTTATTGGGAGGAAATTGAAGACAGACTGCCAGTGGATCATCGCAGGCATAATAAGATGTTTTTAAAACGCTTTTTGGAGTATTGCACTGGGATCTTTGGAAGAGCACTCAGGTACCGATCAACAGTGTTCCAGAAAGCTTTCAGGAACTTTATCGAGAATCTTCCGATGCAAGATTGCTTGGATGTTGTCGTGCAATATTGCAGAAATATTCAAAAGTCATTTTTTTGCAATATTACACTGGAATCTTTCAGTAATCTTTCAGGAATCTTCCAAAAATCTTCCGGACCAGGATTGCTGGAATGTTGTTTGTAGAATATTGCAGGGATATTTTGAAGTAATATCGCTAGAATATTGCACTGGAATCTTTCAGAAAGCTTTTAGAAATCTTTCAAGAATTTTCTCCATCACAATTGCTGAGAAATTGTCAATTGATGAAATATATGAAAGCCATACTTTTGGGATATTGCAAACATTTTTCAAAGGACTATATATTGGAAAACCTCTTGAGAATTTCTCCGAATCAATATTGCTGAAAGATTGTCAGGAATATTGCAAGAATGTTTGAAGATGATGTTTTGCAAATATTGCACTGAAATCTTATCGAGGAAGCTCTCAGAAACCTCTCAAAAATCTTCCAGAAAGCTCCCAAAGACCTCCCAAAGACCTTCCAGTGCAAGGTTGCTGGAAAAGTGTCGTGCAACATTGCAGAAATATTTCCAAGTCAAACTCTTGGAATGTTGCACTGAAATCTTTCAGAAACCTTTCAGAAATCTTTCAGCGTAAGGTTTCTGAAAGATTGTTCGTAATATTTCATGAAATATTTCTGGGAGCTTCCTGGGGGATTGCTATGGAATATTCCAACGGAATATTATGAAATATTTCCTGAAATATTCCTGGAAGATTTCTGAAAGATTCCATTGAAATATTCCAGTGAAATATTTTCTTGAAATATTCCCATGCTGTGTGGGGCAGTCCTTGGCGGTTTGAATCAGATAGATTACTCGATTTTTGGAGAGATCTGTGTCGAACTAGATCTCAGGATTTCCTCTCGTCCATTCTACTAAAGATTAATGAATACAATAATTTCATTATGATTATAATTTTATCTTATAATTTTGTCTTATAATTTTGAAATGCATTCGAGAATATTCAGTAGTGCGTCACGTCATGACCCTGACAGATGAGCATCGACGTTCTTTCATGGTTTCCAAAGATAACATACTTTGAGTAAATTATCCAAAATGGTTGGGATTTTCAGTACTGTTAATTAATAATAACAGACGCATGGGTGGTCGATAGGTTGATTTCTATAAGGGAATCTATATTCTCATTTTTTTTTAAATGCGGCGAACGGACGCCACTTTCTATCTCGATTGAGGATTAATCAATTCTTCTATTTGTCGGTGATCTACATATACATTACAAAATCACAGATCCTACGAGGATTGAATATTATAGATGGCTCCTCGCGCTTATACTGATCAGGTTTGAAACAAGTAATGGATCATTCCAAAACTCATTTCAGAACTAACGGAGGAAGAAAAAAATATTATTTCATATGGTTTGACTCACCTCGATTGATCTTTGGTTCGAAAAAAGAATTAAATTATCGAGACCTTCCAGGATTAATCTAACGTACAAATACATTCGAAAATGTTTCCAACGATGCAAATTGAATGAGATAGAGGACTTGGTCTAAAGTTGCATATTAAAAGGGCTGCAAATATGATGTTCTGAAGAAGGTTCGAATTTCCATTAATGTACTTACAGAGCAAATAATAGTCACGCTCAAATCAAACCGATAGGTTCTATACGAATTCTCACTCACGTATCATGAAAATGCTTCAAACTAAACCGGGCCATTAATCATATTCTTCAATTTATACTCGAAGCGCGCCTATGGCTCAGCTCTCAACGCTATACTCGAGGTGCGCCTCTGGCACAATTCTCCGTGCTATACGAAAAAGCGCGCCTATGGCTCAGCTCTCAACGCTATACCCGAGGTGCGCCTCTGGCACAATTCTCCATGCTATACGAGAAGCGCGCCTATGGCTCAGCTCTCAACGCTATACTCGAGGTGCGCCTCTGGCACAATTCTCCATGCTATACTCGAAGCGCGCCTCTGGCTCAGCTCTCCACGCTATACTCGAGGTGCGCCTCTGGCACAATTCTCCATGCTATACTCGAAGCGCGCCTATGGCTCAGCTCTCAATGCTATACTCGAAGCGCGCCTATGGCTCAGCTCTCCATGCTATATTCGAAGCGTACCTCGGGCTAGGCTTTTGTGAAGTTGTGTGCGTAATATACGGATGATATAGGAGAAAGTCAAGAATTCTAGAAACCTCTATATCAATCAATTCAGATCTGTTCAGGGTAGTAAAATTGGGCTTTTGGTAGGAGTTCTTCAGTTCTTCTGAGGAGGCGAATGCTAAGGGAATTTTGGGAATAGTTATACTAAATGGATACTTCCCTTGTTGAGGCTTTAGTTAAGTTCTGACAATGATTTCTCCGGAAGCAGTCACCCAAGAGCTTTGTTCATATAGTTTTCACTTCTGATATAAAGTACATTCACTTCTGCAAACATACTAGTTGCTTCTGTACATGAATCTCAAACTTGATTGGAATGACAGCTCAACCCACACATCACTTTATCAGAAGATATATTTTGGTCATAAAAAAAAAAGTATGAAAGACAAATTTTCACAAAAATCAGCATTAGCTCAAAAGGGACCATACTACATCATTCTCTAGAGGAATCTATACTACAATACAAAATTTCAACTCTCTAAGTTGAAAAGTGGAGCCAGAACATCAATATATAGCATTGCATTTAGCACCGATATCTTCAAAAAGTTCAATTTGGGATTAGGGAGACAGAATTTCTTTCAGAACTAATCAGATACTTGTCTGTGCACAATGAGTTGCCTTGAAACATACTATATCAGGTTGCAAAAGTTGAGAATAGTTGGATTAATAATCAAAGAGCTAGGTAGTTTAACATTTTTCTCTACTCGTTCCCAGAGGGAAGTGCATGAGAATAGGTGTTTACGACAACTTTTTTGGAAATTCAGCAGTAGCCCAAAACTAATCATACTATATCTTTCTCTATGGGGATCTATACTACAATACAAAATTTCAACTCTCTAAGTTGAAAAGTGGAGCCAGGACATCAATATATAGCATGGCATTTAGCACCAATATCTTTGTAAAGTGGAATTTAGATCTTGAGAGACAGAATTTTTTTGAGAACTAATCAGATGCTTGTCTGTACACAATAGGTTGCCTTGAAACATACTACATCATATTACCAAAGTTGAGAATAGTTGGATGAATGATCTAGGAGCTAGGCAGGTTAGCATTTTTCCTTACTCGTTCCCAATGGGAAGTGAGAATGGGTCTGAGAGACAAGTTTTTTGAAAATTCAGCAGTAGCCCAAAACTAATCATACTATATCTTTCTCTATGGGGATCTATACTACAATACAAAATTTCAACTCTCTTAGTTGAACAGTGGAGCCAGGACATCAATATATAGCATGGCATTTAGCACCGATATCTTTGTAAAGTGGAATTTAGATCTTGAGAGACAGAATTTCTTTCAGAACTAATCAGATGCTTGTCTGTACACAATAGGTTGCCTTGAAACATACTACATCATATTACCAAAGTTGAGAATAGTTTGATGAACGATCAAGGAGCTATAGGCAGTTCAACATTTTTCTCTACTCGTTCCCAGGGGGAAGTGAGAATAGGTCTGAAGGACAGTTTTTTTGGAAAAATTAGCATTCGCTAAAAGCCAATCATACTACATCTTTTCCTGTAGAAATCTATACTACCATACAAAATTTTAGCTCTCCATGGGAAATTGGAACCAGAACAACCATTGGAAACTGAAAATTCAAGTAACGGATCACTCTAACTCAAACCTCCAAATGCTATCACATGGTACTAACTACTATTACCTGTATGAGACATTCAAATTGTATACCGACTGGTTGATGAAACATTTTATTGACACTCATGCTGTATACGCCATGCCAGATCAAAATATGTATGCCTTTCAACCACAAAGTTGTTATGCGTATCAGGAAAGTTTAACATTTGTACATAAGTTGGCAGTAATCTGGAAGAATAATACATACTGAAGGACGCATCTAATCAACTCATCACATTTTCCTTTGATGTATCAAGTCTTATGGTCAACGTAGACATATATACAATGCCGTCTCGAGTCAGAGCGTAGACATATATATAATGCCGTCTCTAAACCAGAGTGTAGACATATATACAATGCCGTCTCTAAACCAGAGTGTAGACATATATATAGTGCCGTCTCCAAACCAGAGTGTAGACATATATACAATGCCGTCTCGAGTCAGAGCGTAGACATCTATATATAATGCCGTCTCCAAACCAGAGTGTAGACATATATACAATGCCGTCTCGAGTCAGAGCGTAGACATACATATCATGGCGTCTCCAGTCCATACCTGGGACTGCTATTAAGTACTCTGGTGATCATCAGTGGGACTTTAAGATGAAAACCAGGATATGCATCAAAAGTTTGAGTCCATAGTAATAAAGTTTCATTCAAAATGATCTATCCAACTATACCTCCTGGCATAAGTTTGGCAATGAGAATGACTTTTTTCTTCCATCACCCCTACTGTCTGAAATACCCGAAAGTGATAAGCACAAAGTATTGAGTTCTTTTGAATAGAGATATAATAATAATGTATAGAATTGAAAGAATGCATATCTGATATATAAACAAGCCACCAAAATGACAGCTGAAAATTGTCATTCATTATTGAAACACTGGGAGCAATCTCATGACTGTCTGATAATCTACGCCACAAAACTTTGACTGAAATTTCTGCTAGATAGGTCTGCAATAACGTTTTTGTACAGGTACTGCGTCAAGTGGAGTACGTCCACGCAAGAGTCTCAGAAAAGTAGTTTGGAATTGGAAATATTAACGGATAAATGATTGTGCTAAAGCTGGGACGTAGAACTGCGAATATCCACTATCGTGTTAGGCCTACTCTGAGGCGTTTAAACTCATCAACAGGTGGGATCTGATGTATGAAATAACGCACATGCGCAATGGCCAAGTATTACATACTTACAGAAAGAACGAGCGACAATCAGGTTCGGTTGATTGCGTCCGATTCAGACTTTGAACTATTGTATTACTCGCGTCAAATTAAGGTGGCCCGGAATAGAAACATAGGGGACCAAGGCATTTGAGCTAGTTTGACCTAAATCATTATTAATTTCTTAATTCAGCTTGACAGAAGTTATCACAGGGGGTATTACAAACCGTTGTGAATAATTAGAAGTTATTGACAAATAATTGTAGAGATTTCAGAAGGAATTTTCTCCCGGTCCAATACCCGAGGAATGAAATAATATTAATATTACCTATTTTTGAGCCAAATATACGGCAATTCTGGGAGGAAATCAAAGATCTCTCAGTTTAGGCGGCTCCTATTGGAAAAATGAAGATAGGTAAAATAGTGTAATTCGTCAAGACGCATCTTTCTGCTCTCTTGTAATTTTTCGCAAAACCTTACCTAACTCGACTTAAACGGTGGAAACTATTTTAGACCATTGAAAATAAATTTTCATCAAGCCCAAATGTTGTTCGGTGACTGGAGATCAATTTTTGCGGGCACTATATGGCAAATAAATCGAACCTTGAGTCTCTTGACTCTAATTATTTGCACTGTTAGCGGTAGTTAGCGAGTCTCAAGTTAAATTCTTCATGACGAACAATTCAATTTATTACAGAGTGATGAAAATCAGCAACATTTGATCCAATTTCTGTCAATATCAAGGATGCTTTCTTCGTACCTTTCATACTAGAAGCAAGAGTCTGTTGCCTGGGGGGTATCCCTTAACTAATCGTCAGAAGATTTGTTTCAGGAACCAAGCAGCAATGATGAAACTCGGGACTTATGAATTGCAATCATACACAAAATTGCCCATTTTTCTCAATCTTTCACTGAAAGCTGATACTAATTTGATCTGATTTTGATGAATCTGAATGGATGGAGCCATGGAATTTCAATTGTAATCGATTTCCAAGGAGCAAAGATAGAATTTTGGGCAATGTTTACCAATTCAACTGAACAAATGGGATAATATTGATCATCAATAAAATGAGAGAATGAATAATGGATCAAATTCTGGGAAGCAAGGATCGGAGGAGCATGGAATAACAAGGATTGGTACGAAATCTCTGGATAATAGAACTATGACCATGATGAAAACGGTATTCGAACAGTGACACTCTACAGAATATGATTGAAATTATCTAACTTGAAGGATCACCAATGATTGAAAGAGGGAACTGTAATTATTGTAACAAACTGGAAATGTATTCAAATCAACAAACAAAATGTCGGACACCATGAAACTGAGATCTTGATCTACAATTACAACGTTTCCAATTGAAGGATTTACAATATAATTGAGAACTCGCTACAACGGAGAATAACTGAGAGAATGGAGATGTACCCAGAACTGTAACAATATGAATGTTATCTCGAATCCATTATAACTATCTTGCGAGAGAGAGACTTAGGTAGTCTATAATCTTAGATTTATTTTAGTATTCTAGAATTGTGATGTCTGTTGAATAATTAAGTAATTGCAATTTTTCAGCGAATTATTAGCCTATAAGACCTTGATGTCACTGGGATCATTCCATGTCATACTTATCCCGTAGAATCATTTAATCTTTTGAATTGTATAGAATCCATCGACACGAACATCGGGCCTAGAATCATGAGATATCTTTAATAATTTTCCTGTCCACCGGAAAACTTCCTGTAGGCCTAAGACCGCTCGATAAATCAGCCATCCTGACATACCAAACACAATTTTGAAAGTAGCATCTTAGCTATCAGATCACTGAATTTTCTCAATCTTGTATTGGACGAAATCCTGACCATGGAATGTTAGTTTTCGAATTCACGAAGATTTCTTGAACTTCCATAACGGTAGTCGAAATGTGCTTCTCACCGGCTGAATGAAAATATTGTATCAATGAGATTCTCATCAGACTCCATTTCTCAAACTCCAACTTGTAGCCAAGGTTGTATATTTTGATTACCGCTTCTGGGAATCAAGTGGAATCTCCGAAATCAAGTCGAGACCTAAGTAGAAAATTATTGCACTTGAAATCTTTGATATGCCACTCTTGATTTCAATGTATTGTCGAACAATAGTTCAGAATTCTAAGAAGAAAGTCGAATTCGCGAAGGTATTTTGAATACAACTCAATATGAGGGAAGTATATGAAAAAATGTAATTTTTTTCACGAACTAATCTTTGTAACATTGCTCGGGGGAGCAATGAATGCAGCGAACGGACGTGTCAGGAACCTAGTCGGTTCCCAACTAGCTCTATATATACTCCGCATACGGGAGTATATGCGTATACCATATAGGCATAGATGGTATTCTAACATATAGATGTACCTTGTATTGTAAGCTATAGATATACTATGTATCTTGATGTATAGGCATACAGAGAAGCGGAGACTTCGAGAAGCTAGGAGAAGCTCTGAGAAACCGCGAGTAGCGCCCGCGAGTCTAGACGAGGGGTGCAAGGACAAAGCGTTGCCGCACCTCACCTGCATTTCTCCTAGCCACGAATGAAGGAGGAACGCGGGGTCTGAGAGAGTATAAATAGAGCTCAAAAGCTCTGGCAAGGAGCTTAGAAGGGCAGTCTACCGCGAGACTCCGTCGAGTACGTTTCGAGCTCTTAGAACGGCAGTTAATCGCGAGCCTCCGTCGCGTACGCTCGAATCACGCGCCGGGCTTCTAGTTCTCAGTACGAACTCACCTACCGATCTGACCACGTCGCTCATTAACGCCATTCCGAGTCGAGTACCTCAGCCCTTGACGGACTCCACTCGAGTAGAATCAACCCCAGTATTTTGTAAAGTCTCTCTCTCTTAATTGTACTTTTGGACTAATAAACGCAGCTCTAGGGATTCCCTTTGTATTTATTACTCTTCCGAATTTCCACCTACCTACCTGTCGAGTCAGGACTCCCCAGGTGCAGTATAAAAGAACCCACGTTACGAATCCCCGTAACAAAAGAAAGAAGAAAATTTGGTTTATGAATCCTTTTATGTGTCGTTGCCTCGATTTTCTTCACCTGCCTATACAAATGCGATAGCTACCAACCCCCTAGCAGAGAAAAAAACTAATTTCGATGCGATCACCGGCCACTAGGGCATTGCCGTCAATCGCCTGTGGTATGCGCTTCATTTGAAGGGCTGGCTAATAATTCAGTGCAAAAAAATAATGTATTTCTACAAATTTTTTCTACGACTGACGAAATGTCAATTTAAAATCGCACTCTAAATTCATAGCCATGGCTCGATTCGGCTTGGTAAACGGACTGGTGATATTTTTCCAACCCACCGACGCGGATGCCAAGAACTCGATAAAACATGCTGAGGCTTTGCTGTCTCTTGAGTGACACGCGTAAACCTGAGCCGTGAATTTCACGCACGTATAATCCTTGAGTACACCAGAGGATTACATTAGAAATCCCAGCTCCACAAAGTTTTCACTTACTTTGATCACAAAATCTTCCCACAAAAAAATAGAAAGTGGGAAAATCCCTGAGGTTGGAGCACGATCTGCACCGGTGAGGCTGCTTGGCTGCTTCCAATACCGCTTGGCTAAGCGACGACGATCGGGGACTTACACTTCCCTCGACGCGGGTGAGCTCGAGGACTATGGCCGATTCCTTCCAGAGCAGTCGATTACAAGAAGACTTGCTAGTTTTCCGGGTAGAATAGAAGTGATTCGTGCAGATTGTGCTCTTGACTGCGATACTCAGCTCCTCGCAAATTCTCCCACCTTCTCACCCTGAATTTAGGCGGCTCGACATCGACGACTCGTCAAACACGCGGGACACATACCCGAAAATACGTAATAGTATATGCGTGCATTTAGAAATGGGCTAATATGTGTAAACGCGTTCGTGATGATACATGCGTGAGTTTAGCTAGGGAAAGGGTGCAGAAATGCTATAGTAATTTATGATATAGTGCAGGACTACTCAAGCGCGTTATAAGCGAAAAATCAAGCGTTGCAGCAAATTCATCTAATATTAGTTCACAGATGAGTATTTGAGTTAATGATTATATATGAGGTGATTTATGGATTTTGGCTCTACTTACATGGTTGGTCTGCAAAAATGGCTCTGAAAACAGCCTAAGATTCTATGTTCCAAATCTCTGAATTATGAAATTCGGGTACTTGCATTCATCTACACCCTTTACTTCCACATGTATGTTGAACCCATGAAAATCACTCGATGGAATCGATTTCGAAACGATTCTTCCCAATTTCCTCTGATTGATTCGACATTCAACCATCCTCTTGTGAAGCATCGCAACCCTTTAACTCCACTTCACGATCGTACGATTCAATCCGTCCGTTTTCATCTTTCACAACAATAACAGCAACATCGTGACGTACGTTCGTAATTTCATCCAGAATTTCATTCTCATTCTTCTCATCCTCTTGAACGAATCAATCCTTCAGATAACCTTCGATCTCTGGAGAATCTACAAGACTTATGTGAAGATCATGTCATATAGTTGAAACATTCCCAATTCATTTTACTCAATGGTCCTTTCTTCGAAGGTGTATCATCAAAATTTATTTTGTTGCTCATCCCAACGTCGTATTCTCGATTATCTTATTCAATTTGATGATATCTCCGTTATGAGATGACAGCACAACTCTATCTGTGGGAATATCTCCATTCATGTCTTTGTTCATGGTTCTACGTACATCATTACTTTCCCGCTTAGGTTTCACTTCCACTTCATCAATTCCATCCTCACCTTCACCAGAAGGATGTTGGAAAAATCAGTGTCCTTAGATCTCAATTTTTAAGTCAGCTTCATTACATTGAACAATGGCCATGAGGCTGATGATTTGATAGTTTCCTGGATTATAGAATGTCTATCCCTCTTGGTCGGAACTGGTAGGACTTGTCTGGGATCCCCACCTGAAAGCAATTATTTCTCCTAGAGGGTGAGTCATTAAAAGAAACGTCACGGAGTGTTTTTTCGACCACCTCTGAGACTTTTTCGGAAATCATTGTTGCTCCATCTCAGATGATAACATATGCCTCCCTCAATTCCTTTTTATCAGCATCAGATTTCAAGAGAATACTTTCAATTCTTTTTACATCCAAGGATAGCCTGAAGTGTCTTTGACTTGTCATACCTTGTGGTGGAAAGAATCGACGCAATACCTGTACACGACATTGACAAAACCTCTCTCTCTTCGGAAAAAAAATTATGAATGAGAGACCTATACAAGGAAGTTTTCCGACAAGCTCCAGGACCATCAATGAAATGGACTAGATTTTCATCACTCTTCGAGTTGGTATGGATGGATTATTGATTCTCCACTCCTTCAAATCAATAATCGGGGGTAGCGAGGCTTGCTGAGCGAAGCAAGCAGGGAGGCTTTCCCCCTCGTATCTATATGTATCTTCTCCCAATATGAACCCATATGGGCAATGTTAATGTCATAGGCTGTAGCTTGTGAATGGTTGGGCATTTGCGAGTGTGGCTCTTGGTTTCCTTCTGTGATGGTGGAAGGAGATCATCCCTGAAGTTTCAGCCAAACCCGTGGCTCCCAACACCTGAGTGCTCCTTGTCAGTATGCGTTCTGGCATATCCACGAGATTCCCGACTCTTGTGCTCATTTCAATGACCTTCTTCCCCTTCAAATAAGTCTTCCCTCAAATTGCTAGAGCCGAAGATGCGACCATCATTTTTCAAAGTGCCACCGACCTGAACATGACGAGGACGGGATATGTATGGCTGGTGACAGAACAAGCACTAACTTCAAAGAAAGCTCCGAAAGGCACATTGGGGTTGAAACTCATCAGCGCAGAGGATCAAGAGAGTCATATCTCTGATAGTTTGTGAGTATATCTTAGACATGCCCCCCTGTATCCACCAAACCTGAGTTATTTGTAGTTTGTAGCATACCAAACAATCACGTTACTGATGCTGGCCCATGCAAGATATGACAAACACAAACGAACGATGCCATCCATTGATTTTCCTCATTCTATTGGCAATATCGCTCTCCCCATGCTCGGAAAGTCCATTCCTGGACTTGCGGGAGCTAAAACCAGCCGAAATGTTGACAATGAAGGAGTCCGGTCCAATCAATTCATGATTCATTCTCGATCACTTCCTCATTGTCCCAAGAATTCACAAAATATTGACTCTCGCAGCTCTAGATCGGCGGAAACATAGCGATTTCGGTTTGGAATCATATGAAAGTAGCCCAGACATACGGAAGAACAGAATTCTCCACACATGGCACCCAACCAATCTCCCACTACTTTTTCTCTGCTCGAATGATCATGCGTGTATGCTTCTGCGAGATTGAGATGAATCGAGACATGACGCATAGGATATAACTGGTGACCGAAACAATGGACACTACAACAGCTGATAAGTATGTCCCCGCATGCCTAAGACAGGGAATGACCGTGAATTGCGTAACGGAAACGATGGATGATCCAAGCTAAACCTCCTTCGATTCTGAATTCCTAAGTGTCTGAGTGCCCGAGTATCTCAGACTCCATCACCGTCCATACCTGGACATTAGGATGTCCCTTTTTTCATTCTTGCGGGCGCTCCCTAGATTGTTCCCTTATTAAAAAGAAATGAGGAACCCACTCCCATATATCCCGTGGAGGAATTTTATACCAAGCTGACACGAGCTGAAATTTTTTTCAGAAAGGTGTCGAGAACACTGAAGATTCGTCTCGCTAGACATGTTTAAGCCTCACACTGGAACCCCGTTTGGTGTTTCAAATCACTCAAATACATGATCTCCGTTGTAAAAATTGATGCTGAATTCAAATTCGAAGTGATATTGATGATTCACTGTGACCTAGATCCGAAAAATAAGAATTTTTGCCAACAAAATATCGCTTTTGAATATTTTTGCCTCATTCTGTCTCTTACCAGCAATCCATCGAGTGACGAGAGCTCTCCAAAATACCTTGCTCTGACTGAAATTCCCCGGAGAACCGATGCCGACCCTAGATTCACATCAAAAAATCGTCCAAGTGCTGATTTTTGAGATCTTTCACTTGACTTTTTTCATCATTTTCCTGTATCAAAGCTTCATCGAGATTTGTCTTCAATGAACGCAACAAGAACGAAATCAATTGAAATTTCCGACAGAAAATCTGTGCAATTCCAAAACTATGCGGCAAAGGTGAAGATGTTGGAGGCCCTTGGAAAGGATTCTTGAATTTCCAATCCAGTAACTAAACAAATCCAACAAAAGTATAATTTTGAAAAGTAATGATTCTATGAAGGCTCTCCAACGTACAATTTCCAATAGAAGAGGAAAACAATGAACGTGACAATTTTTCCATGGTGTATCTAAACGAGAAAACGTGTGTAGTGTGTGTTGAGAAGGTACGCGGTGATCAAAATGCATTCAATGATGTTGAATCTTCAATCTTCTTCTCGGTCCAATCCAATTCCAAAGTTGACGTTGATGTACATGGGCCAATGTAGCGGCTGCCTATGCGAGACCCATTTGATGCTGGCAATAATCTGAGGCAATAGTTTCCAAATCCTTGTGTAAATGATCGTGGTTTCAATCAAACGTGTCCAGCAACCCGAGTACCATGATTTCCATAAATTGTGAGTCCATCTGCACTAAAGAGAACTTTTTGAGCGTAGTGTCGACTCCATTCAAAATTATTGCAAACCAAGAATGTAAGTTATGTGTAATAAATACTTTTCAGTAGAGCAGATTATACTGTGAACCATTGCAAATTACGATACCCCGAAATTTTCGAGTTGAGTCACAAGTATTCAAAACCACAAAATCTCAAACCAATGAGACATAAGTTCGGAGCGCGGCGCACAGCCGCCCCCTATGAACAATTGCAATTAGTTGTGCAACAAGTTCAAGTAATGTCAACATGAACTATGCGACATGAATCAATAACTTTGACAAATTTGAGGTATTTATCCACATTTTTAAAACAATGACAAGAAACACATAAACGATGTATACATTCGAGGTGCGGCGCACAGCCCCCCTCTCTGAACAAATGACGATAAGGACTAGAGAATGCCAACATTTTTTCAAAGAAAGAATATCTGACCCAAACCAAACCAAACCATTACACTGAACCAAGTATACCAATTGAGTTAACTCAAATTCAATCAACAATTTCGACCCAACTTGATTTTGATTCGTGCATGCATGACTGAGTGAATAAATTAGACAGTGTGACCAAAAAAAACAAAAATCCAATTAACCAAGCCTCAAGAACTCAACCAGTTTGCCAACGCCTGTCCCAATGCAAAACCAGCCATCCAAATGATTCGACAGGCAAATCTGAGTTCTCTCAGCCACCTTAGCCACTGCTGACGGCGTTGAAGATCGACTCAGGGTGAATTGATTTCGAACAAAACCAATACCAAAGCACCATGGGCAATGATCTCACAAAAGTGGAGCAATGAATCGAGGATCATTCGCTTCCAAATTGAAAGCATGAATCAGGGATGATTCTTCGCCAAAGTGGATGCTTCATCTAGAATGAAAGCAGAGTACATGTTAGAATGACTCTGCAGTAGATTCCATATGATCCACTATCCACGAACCAATTATCCAAAATTAAGATCACAAGATCTGTTCCAATGAATTTCATCAAACTTGAAATGCCTCGGAAAATGAGACGCGATCTCTTCTGCGCACGAGAGCACAGAGAGAGAGTAGCCATTCACACCAAACCAATTTTTTGAAAATGAGATACTGTTATCTCGACCAATGACTTGAAAATGAGTATGCACATGTATATGTAACAGTATGCATAGCTAATTTCCCAAAACCAGATATTTACAGAATGAGAAACTGAATCTCGTCTACACAAAGTACAGAGAGATCCTCAATCCAAATGAATAATCCAAAACCAAATGAATATGCATGCAGCAAGACACGGATCAAAATCGAATACAAAATTCAGTCAATCAACTCCCCAACCAAATGAAGTTTTGCGTGTATCATAGAAGATATTTTGATATATCTACTATCACCTGGGACGAGTCGAAAAATGCGCGTCTCAAAATTAGTCGAAGGTGGTGCTTGCGTAGCAGTAGATCATGTTACGTGACGAAAATTCCAAAAGTCGACATCCATATGTGACCAGCTAGTTCTGTTTGACCATGAATCCAATTCACCAATCGATCTACGTAGCAAAAACAATATCCATTAAATATTCTGAGTGAGAGTCAATACCGAATATAAATGCTCAGCCAAGCGCAACCAAAACAAACCATCATATGCTTGTTGAGTCTCTCACCAGCTGAGTGCATCTTTGTTCTTGAGCGCGAGAGAGACAGCACTCTCGGCGCACGCAAGTATAGCCATCCAAACGAAGAGGTATATGAGATGATACGCTCACCAATATCTTTGCGCGATGAGCTGGGCGAACAACGCAGCCAACTCATTCCCACCAATCCAGTGTACGCACCCAGGCAGTAGAGTCGCGCAGCAGGAGAAGTCCCCTCTCCAGGCGCGGTGCCGATCAAGACGAAGCAGGGGAAGAGTGTCGAGCTGATTAATGACGCCGTTGTGACGTCACCGCGGCGAACAGCAGGCTCGAACGATGATAAATCGCGGGAAAATTCTGCGATGCGCGCGAAAACCAATGCGCTACCTTGCTGCCGCTTCCAGACGATGATGCCACACTACTTCCAATGCCAATGATTTTTGCTGCTGCACAACTGCTCTGGGGCCAGGATGTCCTTTTTGGACCTCGATGATGCCGTTGATTGTCGACGATGCCATCCGAAGCCAAATTCTTACAAGTCCCGCGTCGAACACTCACATTCGACGGCCGCGAGCTCCGATTTCTCCGCGCACCATCACATCACCTGCACTCGCGCGCGACGAGATTCACTCGCGTCCAACGATGCCAATAAAACCACCAAAAACCAATCGAATTGCCGAAGTGCACTGAGCCCCAAGCACGCTCTGCTACCAAAAATGTTCACGAGTTGGATGAATAGTTGTCCGAAAAATACTCGCCCAATAAATCAAATAATTTAGAGGTGGGATGGGGCGCTCAAAACGAAGGAGCAGTGGAAGCTTATAATAGAATTATAAGTACATTCGGTTTCATTGAGAATAAACAGCACTTCAATCACAAAACTAGTGTGTTAACAAAAGTGTAAAAAGATAGGACGCGGAGAGAGGTGAGGGGTGAATTAGTCGCGGAGAAAACAATTGCTCAATGAATTTGGGCAGGAGCTCGCGGCGCGAATTGCGGGCGCGAGAGCGGCGCAACTAGCCGTCTCGCCGATCCATGGTCAATTGGCGATTTTATGCTTGAGAATGATCGACAACGGCAAGGTGCGAGACGAGATGCGACGTTGCCCAAATTCATATTTAAATACACCAATAGGCGAAATGTCAACCGATCATCTGACTGGAAAAAAAAATATATATATATATATATAAAGTTATGTGCAGGGGGTCATCGCTCTGTTCGTCGCAGCTTGCTTTCTCAAACATTCGAGAGTCACAAAAATACTCAAATATTTCGAGCTACGAGGAAATGCTTGCACAGTTCCGAACTAGTCATGAGCCAATCCGTTCTCCCTGTGTATCTGTGCTACCAGGTGTCGAAAAAACAACTTGGGGATTTCTACTCGTGATCAATCAATGGATTTCAGAATTACTACTCAAATGCTCCTCTGTAAATGTAAATTGGTCGAGCCATTCGAAAATTACAATTTTTGATTCCTCGGTAAGTCACTATTAAAGGTGTACCTGAGACAGAATTCTTGATCTACAAACTATGGGGAATACCCTACTGGGGTACCCCAAATTGAAGAAAATAGCATAGAAATCTCAGAAAAATAGTCGCAGAAACCACTCGAATTTGACGTGGACGTACAATGAGGAAGTAACAACTAAAAACCTTGATTGGGTGCGAGTGATCTCATACTCCGGCACCTGGATCGTGATGAATCATCAATATTAATCCAAATTTACACTCAACATCGAATTTCACATGGAAGATGATGTTTCCAAATATTCAGAGACTCCACATTCAACGCAACAAAGCTTACAGAAAAATGATAGAGGAAAATGATGAAGAAAGCCAAGTGAAAAATCTCAAAATCTCAAAAATCAGCACTCGGACGATTCTTCACTGTAAATCTCGGATCGTAATTCGGTTCTCCGTGAAATTTCAGCCGGGGGAAAGTTATCTGGAGAGCTCTTGTGGCTCACTGAATTGCTGGTAAAAGACAGACTGGCGAAGAATCAATTCTATATTCAAAATCGATATTTTGTTGGCAAGAATCCCCATTTTTCGGATCTAGGTCACAGTGAATCATCAATATCACTCCGAATTCGAATTCAGCAGCAATTTTCACAACGGGAATGATGTATTTGAATACTTTAAGACATCAAACGGCGCTCCAGCGTGAGGCTTAAATATGTCTAGCGAGGCAAATCTTCAGTGTTTTCGACACCATTTGAAAAAAATGTCGGCTCGTGTCGACACGGTATAAAATTCCTTTTTGGGATATATGGGAGTAGGTTTCTCATTTCTCCGTCATAAAGAAACGATGTAGGGGGCACCCGTAAGCATAAAAAGAGCTGATAAATAAGGGACACCCTACTGGACATGATTCTGAATGTGTGTTTAACCCTTGCAATGAATCCTGGGAATCGAGTGACACGGAATGGAAGGTTCGGAACCACTCACACAGCATAATATTATCCCATAGAAAGATTCAGAGGAATACACGAGTATGATTATCCGGGAATCCTGCAGGAATATTGCAAAGGAGATTTCCATAATTGTTCCGTTACAATATTCCAAGGTAATCTTCCTGGGAACTCCCCGGGATATTCCAAAGAATCAAATCCTCAATCTTACAGTCATCTTGCTCTGAAATATTTCTGCTCGATTTGTGCAACATTTCTGGAAGATTCACATGCAAAATCCTGGAAAAGATATCACGACATGTTTCTACGATATTGTAGGCAATGTTTCATCATAATGACGAGTACGCGAGAGTTTCTGAATGAATCTGCTACGTTTCGAAGATCGCAGGATTCTCAGGAAGTACCCGGAGACTGACTCAGACGGGATTGAAGGAATATCGTGCATACCAGTCTCTGATGACCATCCTAGATCGGAGAAGACCGCGAGGGTTCGTGATGATTCCCGTCATTCATCTATCTGTTATTGTGGAGCCTTCCCTCTCCGTGCAATATTCCTCCAACTCATGAGATGACCATCATGCTACAGATACGCGGTAGTCATGCAACCCAGCTGGTGAGTCCCATTCACATCTTACGGGAACACTTCAACGCATGATACGAATTCCATGATGCTACTGTATAGCTCACACTCAACAGCTCGTGATGCAGCCTGAGTCATGGAAGAATTTCCGAGGATGAGAACTGCTGAACCGCTGGTACCTCTTCTGTTTTATAGGCTCATCAAAAACCTAACTCGACCGAATCTTCTTCAGATTCGGGCTAATCACGAGTCTTTGCATATGAGTGAAGTCATAATTGATTTGATGAGCATCATTAAGTCGCGGGCAAAATCCCGTCCATCCGGATCCTCTCGAGTAGGGCTGCCAACGTAGGATCGTGAGCAAAGGTCTGCCAACTTGGCGGGAAGAAATATGAGTTTGGATTATGAGAACAAGAATAGGTCTCATGTATCGCGAGTACCTAAATACTTATTATCTCAAGTTCATCTTATCACCTAAGATCAACTAAGATAATCTAAGGTCATCTAGGGTCATATCAGAGTTATCTTCTGATTATCTTCCCATCTGAATATTATCTTTGGATTATCTCCTCATCTTTCAATTATCTCATCGTTATCTCCGAGTTACTTCGTGATTTTTTGATGATATTGACTCAAATTTCGCGGTTGTCCCCACTTTCTTGAGTAATTTTCAAGTATTCCCCATATTTCAGCTACCAGATCCTTATAATCTATCCTATATGTATCATTTAATTTCCCAGAGATGTTCTCATACATCTATGAGAAACTGATGATTCAGGAACCTTCGAACTATTCCATTGTTTTTTGATGATCTTCCTCTCATTACTCATCATTTGATTGGAATTCCTCATTATGGTTGTCTTCACTTCCTTGATTGATTCTTCATTATTTTTCATCTTTTAGCTATCATTTTGATATGATCCATTCTTCCAAATCTGTGAGTTATTCCGTCAATTCCTGATGATCTCCCCCTTATGACTCATTTTTTTCAATTTTCTGTTATAGTTGTCTTCATTGTCTCAATCCATTCCTCATTATTCTTCATATTTTGAATAATATTTCCATATGGATTATCCCTCATGTATCATGTAATATTTTACAGGTGTCATCATTCATCTATGAGAAAGTGATGATTCGGGGATGAGAATTTTATTTTGACTCTACTACGAATGGTGGTGGATTGTTGGATATCTCCTCAAATATATACTGTGACTGAATTAGAATGTACCTCCATTCATTTTTTGTTTACGCAATTTCGATCGGGCAACGGAAGTTTTTCCAAGATTTTGGGGGATTGCAAATCTAATGCCGAGGTCGACCATGAGGAAAGATTCGTTGGTGAGAAATTGGAAAAATTATTTTTGAAATTCGTGAAAATGTCCGGTCTGGATGTTGCTAGATCGAAAGCCCGTCGAATTTCATGGAATTAGGGCTATTCGCGCATGCGGTTTGGAGCTCGATTAGTTTTTGAATGAAATTTCTAAACGTGCAACTTCAAGGGCTCGTTCGGGGTGTCGTGGAGATGGAGCGACCGTGATTCTTAGAGTCACGTTCTCACCGAAGTGGTGATTATATTTTCCGCTGCCACGTGTGTCACACGCCGTCGTGTTGTTAGTAATTCGCGATCTCAGGTCTGCGATGCATGGACATGCGTGTGGTGCGTTTCGGTTGGAGCATATAACTCGAGTTATTTGTCTCGAGTTTTGTCGAGAGGCAAGTGTGTGTTGTGATTAAATTCTGAGTATTATGTGCACTGTGTCTGAAGTAGGCTCAGTCGTGATCGTGAAGGATCATAGTCGGCTGCCACCGTACATCTGAATCGCATTCCCGTCGTCGCACAGTGGGGTCAAACATGGATTTTAGACCACAAATCGTATCCGTGCGAACTATTGACCGATTGACTTGATTCAAACAAGACTGTCTTCGTTTTTCTACCCTCCACCTCGTGACACTGCACAAATTCTGATTCAAACCGTCCTGTAGTCTTGGCAGGGCATCGAATGTTGCCCATATTCGAGACGGGAGAACGTTACTTTCATGTGCACCAGATCTGTGTTTGGCAGAGATGGTGCTTGGAGTGTCCTCCAGATCCCGCATCTCATTTTGCACTCCCGAGGTTATTAGTTCTCCTTCAAAGTAGTCTAGAAAGCGTATATATCAACGTAGTTCCCAGTCTGACCATCTATTCCTGGGCACATGCGTCTCATCGCAAACGGGTAAATGGTACAACATTCAATGCCTTTCTGAGACTCCAGGACGGTTTTAATCAAAATTGTTGCACTTCCACGTGGCGGAGAAAGGAAGAACGAAGGAAATCCCCTTCGAATGAATTGAATCGGTCGAGAGTTTGCGCGGATACGATTTCTGGCCCAAAATCCATGTCTCACCCCACTGTACGTCGTCGCTGCAATAGTAGTGGGCATCGATTACTGGCGACATCGAGCGAGTATTTCGTCTATCAAGTATCCGGAATGGAAATTTTTGTGTGCGGGTGTTGCCTGCTTTGAAGAATCAACCTAAGCTGAGGTGTGGATCTGGCTATCAGCTGCTGTTGGATGATGAAGACAACAAGCTCAGTGCAGTATGAGAATCTGTTCGCAGTCAGATGAGTATTATATTTCATTACAAAATTTTTTTTCACCAAACTCAGGCGAAAATGTTCTTTCAGACATCTACTTTCAGCAAAAAAATTTGGCGGAGGTCATTTTTTTTGATTTTTTTGCCGAGCGTTACAAAATGCCGCATTTCGTGGTTTTACTTTTCCGACTCAAAATGACCATCTCAACACAATTCCGAGGTCAGTTTTGCTCTAAATAGTCGTTCCTCTACCCCTTAAGAACTTAGATTCTGTCGACGGGTTCTGACACCGTTGAGGCACTAGACGACATTCTAGATCTAAACTGACCTTGGAATTGTGTTCAAATGGTCATTTCGAATCGAAAAAATATATTTGGATCCTCCTTCCAACCCATTATCTCATTCGTAGGCCAGAACAAGTAAAATGATGCTCTCGGTCGCTTACGCTCAAATAGCCAAAATAATGCCTATTTTGACACGGTAAATAGAACCTACAGCTCACTTCTGTGTCTCGAGGCTCGTCCCCGCAACTTCTTACACGTACTTGGGGGTACTTTGGGAAGTACTTTCACACAGATTGCTGCACATCAGTCCAGATGGGAGCATATGTGACCGTGGTCAAAGATGCCGTTTTTGCTTAAACCACGAAATGCGGCATTTTGTAACGCTCGGCAAAAGAAATCGAAAAAAATAACCTCCGCCAAATTTTTTTTGCTGGAAGTAGATGTCTGAAAGAACATTTCCGCCTAAGTTTGGTGGAAAAAAATTAAGATTTATTGTCGGAATCGAGTCCTGAATTCTCGACTTTTTCGTAAATAGCTCAACTTGTATCGGCTATAGCTCCTATAAAAAGTACGATAATCAAATTCTGCAGGTAGTCAAATTGTAGGTTCTTTCAAGACCTTCAAAATGACCACCTGCAAGAGTCGATTATCACATATCTAGTAGGAGCTAGATCGCTTTGAAACAGGCCCAAAAATCGCTGAAAATAGCTCTCAATAATTAGCTTGCAGAAGTCGTCAGGCTCACTAAGTGGCGTTGGACAATTCTTTTTTCAAAAGTACTAGTCTTGACGAGGAAAATGCGCCCAAGTACGTTGAAAAATATTGAATTGCGTTGAAACTATGATTTTTCTAGAATGGCTAAAAAAGGGCCTAAAATGGCCCTCTCATGGGCCCGGGGGCCCACAGGGGGGGCCGAAAGATTCTGAAAAAAATTTTTTCGTACTATTTTAACATAGTACTAATGGAAAAAAAAATTTTGCGGATTTTTCCCAGACCCCCCTGGTGACGGTTTTGTCCAGCTTGCTCCAGAATGACTCATATACATGTGATACATATGAAAATATGTAGGTGTATTTTTGTCGTATGACGAATGAAGGGAATCATTCATTCATCCATTCTCTGGCCCCGATCCGCCATCTTCTCTCGGAGACTTAGACGTAGACTGAGACATCTCGCCCATGGTTGGGCTCGAGATTTTCCAGGGTGACTTCCCAGGAATCCGCGCGACCCGGTGAGCCACAAGAATTGGGGATTGAATGCGCGTGTGAAGTTTTGATGGAACTCGTGAAAAAGGTGTACGGGAGCCACTATGGCTCCAGTGGCCCATGAGGCAAAGTGATCAGTTGGACAATTCTTACAGACGCTTGGTGCGCATTTTCATCGCATTCTCGGTTGTAAATTGAATGGGCGCGTTTATGAGGCTTGTAACGATATAGAGTATCATAGTTCAAAGGGAACTACTTGGAGTTATCATTTGCATAGAGAATTGTCCACCCCTGTACCCTTTCCTAGAAGCTTCCTTATCAGCGCAGGTAAGATTCAGGGCATTCCTTCCCTCAATTTGGCAGGGGAATTCAGATTTTTGGCGAAAATATAAATCAGTTGAACGTGGTATCGATTACACCATTACAAATGGCGATACTGCCGGGATCCATTGAGTGCCGAATCTTGCTTGCACGGGAGTGCTGAGCGGGAACCAGGGGTGTCAAGCGTAGTAGAGTCCCTCCCCTCAAGCCCCTTCAGTCAAGTGCAGAGAGCGTCGCGGCTCGCGGCGAAGGAACCGCTTCCCTGCGACGCCGTGGCGCGCTCTACACATGACTGGAGGGGCTTGAGGGGAGGGACTCTACTACGGTTGACACCCCTGGCGGGAACGAGGTGGTGAGGTGGGATCAGAGACTTAGACGAAGCCGCAGATATAGACGAAGCCGGTACTGGGGGTGATACGAGTATAGGGGTGAGATGGTACACTCGCATTTCAGGTTCCTGGTACGGTACACGTTGCTCACCGGGTCCGGGCCTTGATAGCGGACTTCAGTAATCCTGATACGCCCCAAATGACCTCGTTAAATGGAATATTGGATTTGGATCAGTGAAATGAGTATTAAGTGTTGTGAAATAGTTTTGATGCATTTCGATGAAAATTTTTTTTTGTAGTGGAGCTATGCCAGTACGGGGTAAAAGTTGATTCTCCAGCGTGGGGTAGTGGAGCTGAGGCGATTGGAGGGGAATTTGTTTTCTTTCCGTTTCATTTCCTAATTCGTTCATATTAAGAGTAAATGAATGATAGTTGGTGCAGACGGGTGGTGAAGTTAAGGGCAATGCTTCTTTTGCCGGAATTTCTCTTCTCGTTGTTCTTATGGTCTTTCGTAATTTATGGAAGCCTGAGTAGGAGAGGAGTGGTGTGAGTGACATTGTAGAATCCAAGCCTCACAGTCCACATTTGGCGCAGCGCTGGAGCTATTGTGACAAGCTTTGGCACCGAACTCAAGAGTTATCCTCCCAATTTGAGATCCTCCTGTCCCATCGATCTTACCCTGGTTCACTGAATAAATCCAAACATCCTTCAACGTGATTTTGACACTGTACCTCTGGTGTCGTCGGGCTCGATGAGGATTAGTTCGTGGTTAACGGGGAGGTTAGGAGGGGAATTTGAGGGATTCTGTTAGATAGTGTGAATTTTGAAATTAGGTGAGACGGTGGCGTGGACTAAGACAGCGTTGAGGTCGGATCTCAGTGAACTGTATGAGCCGATGATGGCTACACATACAGCGAGAGGCCGAGAAATCCTCCGCTCATGAGGTAATGGGTCTCAAGTTTAGGCATAGAAGTGGGCAACTGACGGAAGAAGAACAACAATTAGTAGACCTGGTTAATGGAGACCGGGCACGTAGGGGAAGAGCTAGGCTAATCGTCGCATCGCCACCAGAGCAATTGGTGGATGAATTAGACAGGTTAGGGTGTAATCCAGCAGGGAGTAACGCAGAGTGCAGGAGTAGGCTGATTCGTTTTGAGATTCGATGAAGAGAACCAGAAAGGCAGGTCAGGCGGGACCCTATGACAGATGAAAAACCCCTAGAAAGCGTACCGCGTGGGAGAAGAGCAAACAGTGTGGCAGATCTGATATTGAGAACAAACTGCCGGGGGGGGGGGTTGGCAGAAAGTACGAAGGAGAAATCGTCTATCGAAACAGAGTCGAAGGAGAGGGAGGTAATAGATCAGGGAGAGGGTTCCGTGGAGATGGATGGGACCACAGGTATTGCAGATGGAGACGGTCAGCAGGGCGATGACCATGGTGTGAATAACCAAAATAAAAACACGAGTACACCGGGTCCCAGTGGGGGCCTACCACCTCCTCCTCTCGTCATGGATTCGGGAGCAAGTGGAGTTCAGACTAGGACCCCCGCATCGGTGTCAAGTTCACAGTCAATGCCAATGACATCTAGGGAAATGGGGTATTATCTACCCCAAGGTCATGTACCAGTGGGAGATGATGAGAGTGATGAAGCAGAACATGGCCCTATGGGCAACCATGGTGGCTACTGTAGACGAGAACGCTGGGGGATTCGCAATGCCACAGTCAGAAGCAAGCGCGAGACCAGGATTAACCACGATCCACGAGGACGACGATGCTGATAATAGCTCATCCGGGTCGAGTAGTGATGCAGTGGTAGAGGAGTGGAGAAATGAGACTAGTAGAACCCATGACAAAGCGCTGCAAACTAGTTCGGAGATGAAGACGAGTACGACGAGTTCGAGAGCAAGTCTGCGGGGTCCGAAAAAGAATCGCCAGGCAAATAAAAGGGTGGCGAGCAAGTCAAAAGATGAGGTGGCTCAGAAGAGAACTCAAGAAAGACCCATTGGAGAGACAGGCCATAGGAACAAGGAAACTGCGGAGCAGCAGAGAGTCGAGGAAAAGTTACAGATGAACGATGAACAGGTGGTCCAACCAAACCCACCCAAGACACCAGGAAATAACTCGGGTGGAAAAGGGAAAGAAGCGGCGATCGGACACACGGTTCATCATCAAGGACCAAGGGAGAGTCGAGGGAATACCCAGGAGGGGGAGAAGAAGCGCCACAGCTCGTCGTCGGATCGATCTGATGACTGGAGCAGTGAGCGCAGGCATCGACAGAGACGGGGTCGTAAGGGTAAGAAGCGTGATGAGACGAGTAGCAGTGACAGTAGGGATAGTTCCAGCAGTAGAAGTGAGACGAATTCGACGGATAGTAGTAGCAGTGAGTCGGATTGAGAGGAGAAAAGGAGCAAAAAGGAGTCGCAAAAGAGTAAAAATTCTGATAACACACTAAAATGCGTGAAACTCGTCCAGAGTTGGAAGTTGAGTTCCTCGAGATTGGAAAAGGAGTATTCAGAAGAATTTCTCGCCAGCTTGGAAGATTGTAAAGGGCAGCTGAAAATGACGAACGATGAATTGTTGGCAGCGATTCCAGCTGTGTAGTCTGGAAAGGCACGAGTGTGGTTTCGAACCCAGCAAAGAGAAATCACGAGCTGGAAAAAGTTTGTCAAAGCATTTAGGCTCCAATACATTGGAGTCTGGGACGAGGACGACCTCATGGACGAATTGCGGCAGAGAACTCAGGCTAAGGGTGAAAAGATTGCTCAGTACCTAACTTGCATGGAGCAAATAGTGCAACTGTTCAGGAATCCACCAAGCAGGAAGTGGGTGGTGAAGAAAGTTAAACGAAATTTGTTGCCAGAACTAAGGCTATACATTTCCGAGAAAATTATCTATGACTGAAATGACATAGAGCATCATGGACGAAAATGTGAGAGACAAAGAGAACTGGACGAGCGCTACATAGCGCCACCACCGAGAGAAAAGGCAAGAGTCAAAAGTGCTGCATATGGGGAGGCAAAGCCAGCCCAGAAAACCATGCAATCAGCTGTAACCGAGAAAACTTAGTAAGCAGGCCAGAAGAATAACGAAGATGGACCCGAGAAACCTCCCAACGAGGGGGACAAGACGGAGATGAGGAATAGTAGAAGGAAAAAAAAAGAAGGAGGGAAAAGAGAAGGAGGAGAAAAAAGCTGCTGAGGCAGCGGCTTTGCAGCGGGCTATTAGTCAGTCTGCTCCGCCTAAACCTCCTGAAACTCTGGCTCAAAACGCAACTCCAGTGACCCCAACGACAGCGACGCAGACGAGTTTGGGCCAGCAGGTAGCATAGAGCTACTGGCCAGGACAATTCTCGACGATGTATCCACAGTTGCCATGGATGCTGCCTGCAAGCCTGAATTATGCTAATCGAGGTCAAAGGACTCAATGGAGACCGCAATAGAGGGAGCAGTTCCAGAACAGGCAGTGGCAGAGAAAGCGTTTCCAGAATAGTCCACAACGGAGAGGGCAGTTCGAAAATAGACAGCAACAGGGGAGCCAAGCACCAGTGCAAAATAGAGTGCAGAATCAAGTAGGGGACACCTGATACTCTTGTGGAGCGGCAGGTCATTATTCGAGGGGATGTCCGGACCATCAGTGCTATAGGTGCAACCAGACCGGACACGTAGCGAATGATCGTACCCAACAAGGCACAAACCTAGCCTGTCAGGGCTGTGGAGCCCAAGAAAATTCGTAATTTTGGGAATATGAACCAGGGAAACGGATCGAGGGGGGGGGGGGGCTTAGGAAAACTAAAGCCCCGTATAGTAGTAGATGAAGACGAGTTAGAGGAGCCGGATCTGTATGATTCAGAGACAGATGTACAGGAGTCGGACACGAAGTCGATCGGGGAAGCGGAAGCTGGGAGCACTTGGCGTCGGGTGGAGGCTTTGGAGGGGTGCTCGACTGACTTGGGGAATCCACAGAGCCAAGTCTATCATGCGGGAACAAACAGGTTCAGGAGCGTGATAGCAGACTTGATGGCTAGAATGGACCCGCAGGTCAGTGAAACAACTGCTATAAAACCTTCAGAGATACACGAAAACGCCGCCCTAGCTGAAGCTAAGACGGGGGGAGAAATCGCTGGAAGATCTGCACCCGCAGATCGCATACACGCAGATGTGGGCCGGTGGCGTGCTCAGGAGTGTGCGGAAGGGTCAGAAGTGGACGCCACACCACGGAATTCCATCGAAGTAGTACTGGGTGGGAAGTCCTCCTCGGCACTGCATAACCCTGGGGTGCAGGTTCCCTTTGTGGGCCCGACGATCGCGAAATGTTATGAGGAGAGAATGTTCAAGAAGAAAGATATGCTGAAGGGAGCAGTAGGTAAGGGGGTGACGCAAACGTTGGGCTATTGAGAATGAACATGGAAATCGATGGACATAGTCGGACGGTTATTATGGGAGATGTACCAGACACAAGCTTTGACATGTTTCTGGAAATGGATTTCATGAAGGCCTGCATGTCGGATTCAGAAAATGGTGACGGACGGTGGCGTGTACTGAAAGAAGGTTACAAATACTTTGTAGGATCAAAAAAGAGGAGAGTAATGGAAGAATATTTGCGGAGTGTGCAGGACTAAAGGTGGTGGAAGAAGATGAGCGAACTGAGTTAGAAAAGGTGGTAAAGAAGATGGTTGGAGACGCAGACGGAGACGTTGGGTCGACAGACCTCGCCAAGCACTTCATCAGGGTTTTTGATGAGATACCGGTAAGGCATGAGCAGAGGAGAATGTCCCCGAAAATTTTAGAAATAACACGTGAAGAGGTGGAGAAGATGGTGGCTGTGGGAACCATAGTGCCGTCTCATAGCGCTTGGAGCAGTGCGCCAGTACTGGTGCGAAAGTCTGATGGAACATACAGGTTCTGCGTAGATTACCGTGATCTTAATAAAGTGACAATCAAGGACGTGTATCTGCTGCCAAACATGGACTCCATATCAGACCGGCTCCGGAAAGCGAAGTACATCTCAGAAGTGGACTTAAAAAACGCGTATATATGCAAATTCCCCTGGATGAGGGCAGCCAGCATTACACGAGTTCCGGGGTCCCCGGAGCTGGCTCCTGGATGTTCACGAAGATGGAGTTTGGCTTACGTGATGCTCCAGCGATTTTTCAACGATTAATAGACCAATTATTCGGGCCTGAACTCCAACCATTCGTATTCGGGTATCTAGATGACATAATAATAGCGACGGAGACGTACGGAGAACATGTACACTACCTCATCCTAGTCATGAGAACGCTCATAGAGGCGGGCTCGAGAGTAGATCCAGATAAGTGTTAAATTTTGTTGGGACAGGGTGTTCCAATGGAACTCTGGAGCCCTGCATATGGATCAATTGTGCCGGATATTTAAAGGATGTGGAAGCGTGGTGAGGTTTCACGTAATGATCACTCACTGATTTCATGCTGATAAAATAAATTGAGAGTATATTCTCTTTTAAAGTGTGCTTACATTACTGTGGAAAAGATTGAGGCGCGAGTGTGGGCGCGGCGGGGAAATTGAGGGACCGGGAAGACGCGGTCGCGAGGATGGCACCGGCGCGGTGAATATCTAAATGTATGCGAGCAGCACAGCTGATGTTTGCTGCTTGCCGGACTGTAGCTAACTGCCGAATTTCGAGCTGCGAGATAGACTTACAGAGAAGAGCAGAGCGGATGACAAAATCATCAGGTGCCGATTCGGCCAATGAGATTTAAATGATGTCACTCGCGTGACATCGAGGGGAAATCGCGGGTCATCGCACCGTGCTCCAACTGCTGAATTTCCCTCAAATATTCGCAGGCTCGAGATACTTCAACATTCTGCCCCCTTTGCTCGATCATACCAAGCAAGCATTCGAAACAATATAGAAGATTCGATAGGGGTCGCGGTAGTCAGCTTCATAGAGCGTGCGGACAATTCGATTTGATAATAACGAAATGACAGAAATTGGATCGAATAAAAAGTTCTAATTAGTCGATCAAAAATCGCAATGTGAAAGATTAATTCCACAAAGCAGGAAGGGATTTGAATTTTACCGACAGCTCGACGACGGAATCAAAGGAGTATATACGAACAAGATTTTAACATTTTCAAATGGATGATTCTACTGTGCACATCCAACTTAATAACTAGTTTGTGGAATCATTCAAATTTAAAACTAATCAGTCGGAAAATGACTAAATAAATCAAAAATTATTCCATTGTCAGATGACTTGCTGGAGATCGTGAATTGATTATCTTACTGAATAAACATCTAAGTCTGGATCTACCAGCAAAAATAATTTAAAAACAGAAGACATACAAATTCTGGATGATCAACATCCCAGGGGGCATATAGCACAACAAAAATCTATAAAGTCTAAAAAAATCTATCATCCAAATTCTGCTCAATAGAGCTTTTAGGCTACTGAGCCAAAATCACGATTTTAACTATTTATGAACGGAAGAGGGGAAGAGTTCATTACAAAAAAGTTGCATTCCCCAAAATGATTCTGAGTTAGAAGAAATATTAGAAATAAATACGAGGCTTCATCTCTCACCTTACGCAGCATATTGAGAATAAACCAAAGGCTAATACTCGACTCGTTTGATTTTGATGATTCTACGAGGAATTGCAGAATTACTTGACGGATACGACGCAAGTGCCTTGGCTAATTTCGCGGGTGTAAAACGAGGGAATTGTGTGATGTCTGTCGAAAGTACGCGGACTCAAACCATTATTCTTCAGTTGACGATAAAGTTGACTGCATCTATTAAAGATCTGATACTAGTGACCACCCTGGTCATCTGGGTCGACTGGTAACTTGATGAGCTTGCACAAGGCTCGGCGATGGGTGGTGGCGGCGGTCCTCACATCGACCACATGAGTTAGCCCATCTTTGCCAGGGTGGATGGTGACAACACGAGCCATAGGCCACTCGGTTGGAGGTGTCAGCTCGTATTTTACAAGCACCAGATCTCCGACGTTGATTTGATCCTGGACGTTGAGCCATTTACCACGTTGTTGAGTGTGATGCATCACTTTTTTGCGCCAACGATCCCAGAAATTGTTGCGCATCCTTCGAATTTGCCTCCACCTGCACTGAGGAGAAGGGTGTGAGTCCACGTCATCAAATGGTTCGGGCAATGCCGTGACAGCGCGCCCAATGAAAAAATGGCCTGGGGTCAAAGCATTCAAATCATTTCCATCAGTACTCGAAGGGCAAAGAGGCCGAGAGTTTAGGCAAGCTTCGATTTGACTACTTAGGGTCGTATATTCCTCAAAAGTGAGGCAAGCATCTCCGAACACGCGTTTCAGATGATACTTGAAACTTCGAACTGCAGCCTCCCACAGTCCTCCAAAAATGAGGAGCTCGTGGGGGTGAGAAATTCCACTTGATACTTTCGGGAGCAAGCTGCGCCGCGACTTTTTTTGAGAAGGCCGATGCCCGAGTGAACATTTTCTTAAATTCTGCTTCCGCGCCGACGAAGTTTTTCGCGTTATCGCAACATAGGGTCGTACAGCGTCCGTGACGAGACACTAACCTGTACACGGCTGCTACAGAAGCTAAGGACGTGAGATCTGACACATATTCGACGTGCATAGCTCTGGTGAACATACATAAGAAGATGCAAAAATACCCTTTTGTCGACTTCGCTTCTCTGCCGCGAGAGAATAAAACTTTCATCGGGCCCGCGAAGTCTACGCCTGCTACCTCAAAAGGCATTCGCGAGGTGATTCTGACTGAGGGTAATGGAGCCATCTGTTGTTCAAGCGGCCGAGCTGCAAAACGCGCGCAAGTCACGCAGCTTTTATACGTGCTCTGCACTAGTCTGGTAAGCCGCGGAATCCATGCCCACCTGTGAATGTCACTAAGCATCAATTGAATGCAACCGTGCAATGTAGTTAAGTGTATTTCTCTTACCATATTTTTGACAAAGGGGCTGTGACTCGAGAGAATTACCGGATGGATTTCGCTATAAGAAAGTGGAGCGTTTTGCAGTCTACCGCCAACTAGCATAGTATTTTGCCATGATCAACTGTGCTGATTCCCCAGGAATTACTAAGTAAATCGCCGCTGCGTACGCTCGATCAGACGCGTTGCCGAACCCATGTAACTGCCAATTTGTATCTTGCAGGGTGCCTAACCAACGCTTAACTCGAATCCTACTTACAAGGAGAGTCCAAGGGGTTTGGGAGCTGAATCTGGCTGAAACTATGGAAATCGTTTCCTTTTGGCACCAAAAGATCATACCCAAAGCCGCAGAGTATAACGCTCAAGCGTTTCCGAGCTACAGCCTCCAACCTATGCATTACAGTATATCTATATATGTGGTAAGATGGTATACATAGATATACTGTAATGCATGAGTTGTGGCCTGTAGCTCGGAAACGCTCGAGCGTTAGACTCTGCGGCTTTGGGTATCATCTTTTGGTGCCAAAAAGAGATAATTCCCAGAGTTCCAGACAGATCCAGCTCCCGAACCCCTTGGACTCCCCTTGTTAGCTCTGGAATTTGCCACCGAATGTCTAACCATTTTTCAAGCGGATCGCCATCTACCGGAGTGTCCCAATCAAATTATACCTGCCAAAGATCACGGAAAAGTATTTTTTCTTGAATAAGAAACGGTGCAAGCCAGCCGAGAGGATCAAATAAACGGGCCACCTCTGACGAAATTGTTCTTTTGGTGATTTTGACTGGATCCGATGGCATCGCGATCTTGAAAAAGAATTCGTCGTCTCGGGGGGACCAGTTTAATCCGAGCGTTGAAACAGTGTCTTCGATGTCTACAGGAACCGCTTCAGCATCGTTTGTTGCGCGATCCGCAAGCAAATCGGTGTGATTCGCGGCCCAATTCCATGCACCCAAATTCCATTACTGAGACGAGTTGCAAAATAAACGCGGTAAGTGGGAATTTTTCCTTGTAAATTCCTGCTAGAAGGCGAAGGACTCTCATTGCGAGGTACGGAGCGCACACTGTGCTGACTGTTTTTGAGGCGTAGTCCGAGATTTCTGCCGCTCCCAATGCGCGCCACACGATTCTCTGCCAGACCCAATCGTCTGGATGATCAAGTATCTGGCAAAACATCTTGACAATGTCTGCCGTGAAGACGTAGCGGTACATCCGCCAGCGAAAGATTACGAGGGTCAGATCATTTTGTAAATTGGGGCCAGTTGATAAATAGTCATTGAGTGATTTATCAGTACCTGTTTTTTGAGATGCGTTGAGCACAATGCGTATCTTTTTAGAATCCTTACGGAAGACTGCGTGATGAGGCAAGTAGCACGATCTGGGGTCTGGCAGGGTGAGATGCGGCAGCAGTCCCATGTAGCCCAGTTGTTCATACTCCACCATGAATCCGGAGTACGCCTTGTCCAACTCGGGATCCCGACGCCGTTGACGCTCAGATCTCAGCAGGGATGCCACAGCTATGTCTCGTGGATCTGAGAACGAAGCTTCATTGAAGTTTTTTGCGGAGGGCAGGCGCACTATGAAACGTCCTCCATCGGTACGCGTAAGGGTAGACAGAAAATAATCTTCGCAGTATTTTTCTTCTGCATTTAGGAGACGAATAGCTGGCAGGTCTTCAACTTCAAAATATTTCGAAAGTTGCTCTGTGAGAGGTTTATCAGTTGACGTGTGGAACGTTTGAACGACGAGAGATTCCGTAGACTCTACAGTCGACGTAGTGCCCCCCGTCAATATCCAGCCCAGCGCTGTATTTTGAGCAGTTGGAGTTTTGTTCGGACTCTTTCGCAAACCAGCACGAAGAATTTCGCTGTATACTTCTGTGCCAAGAAGAAAGTCTATTTTCGCCGGCCGGAAAAATTCTGGGTCGGCTAGGGTCAGTCCCTCCAAATGGGACCAGTCCCCACACCGCTGCACTGTAGCACTTGGAAGGAGCGCTGTGAGTTGTGGCAAGACGAGAGCCTCCAAATGCCAAGAAAATTTACTCAAAACTTTCGAAAGAAGTGTGAGAGACAATTCACTTGTAGACACCACTGAACGTTTATTTCCGATGGTATTCATGCCCAATTTTAATTCCCGCGAGGGTGAGTTCAAAGCATAAACGACGCGATCAGCAACGAAAGAATAGTCCGACCTGGGATCGATCAGAGCGCGAGCCTCCATTTTTTGTCCGTGAGGCACTTGTGGAATAATCCTGGCTGTTGCCAGTAGCCGAGGTTGTTTTGCAAATGCTGCTAAATCATGCACGAAATTAGTGTTAGTTGTTTGCAAATGGGCGTTTGAATTGTCACCGTCTGTTGGTGGCTTGTCGTGGCCGCCTGATTTTCCCATATGTAATTTTGAATGATAGCGTTGTTGACAAAAAGTGCACCAAATGGAAGACGAACATTTATCCACGAAGTGACCTGGACGTAAACAGTTTATAAAGAGTTTGTTCGATTTACAGAACTCAAAACGATTAAAAACTGACAGTTCCAAAAATTTTTGACACCTATGAAGATGGTGTTTGCCTTTACAACACACACAAGGCGCCATAGTTTCGGCTGCAGATTCATCCGAAGAATTTCCAAAATTTGTATTGGCAGACCTGTTTCCGAAGTTGCCACCACGTGATCGGGTATTGTTGGAGTTTTGCGACGAATTATTTGAGGAGGTAGGCTGGCTGAGCCCAAGATGAGCTGTATTTAATGGATCAATACGATCTTCGATGTACTTTTTAATTGATTTGTGAGTTGAAAAACCCATAATCGATTCCTAACGAATGGTCCAATTTTCCCTAGTAGGTGCATCGAATTTATGGACAATTAAATGGACCAACCAACGATCGTAATGATCTACAGGACATTCTAAATCTTTGAGGCCTTGCACAGCCTCCTCTGCCAAATTCGAAATTTCCGCCAACGACTCAGCTGATTTTTCCTCGATCGAGGGCAAATTGATCAAAGCTCCTAAATGTATGCGTAGCCTAAGACGTGGATTGTAATAACGACGACTCAATTTTTCCAAAGCTGTATCAAAATTAGTTTCAGCGAGTCCAGTACCCTTAAGCAATTAAGCAGCATCCACTTTTACAGCGCGAAGTAAGAGCTGAACCTTCACTGAGGAAGCGTCATCTACCTGAGTTTAATCCAAGATCTAACAATAATAACCTCTACCTCCCAACCATCTGACTTGTCAAGCGAAAAAAATCAACGGCACATATTAATCAAATCCAAATATTATGGAGTTGAGAATGGAATCCAACCTCTAGAAGTATCACAATTAAAATAAGGAATCCAATGACTAACTTACACTTTGGCGAATGTCAAGACTGCAGTGCATATGACGGGTCATGCTGTTTAACGATCTTTGTCATAATGACTTTATACACCTTCGGATACACCAGAGTCCCTGAAAATGAATATTCATCTCCACACAAAGGCCCTGGTTCTCTGTTCATTAACATTCAACCAAATTATTTGATGGAGTAACTCATCTGATGCACAAGACACAGCATGAGTGTTTCCAATTGACTCAATTTTGACAGAAATTGCTCGTCCATCCTAGTGCATATTTGAGGAGTGTTGGCCTCTGTTCCTAACACGTCAAGAGTACGGAATTTCTCCATGAACTGCGCAAGAGCATCCTAACACGCCAGAAAATCTACAACAAATTCCCTCGGCCCAGGAAAGCACCGGAGTACAGCATACAGCGATGCAACAGACTTGATGTCTCGGACTGGATGCAACAGTACTCCAGAAAATTGGACACCGAGTAATCGCAAAAATAGATTCTGTACGGATTATCGATAGTGCTTTATCTGCTCTTTCCTATCCGGATGAAGAGATGGATTGTTTCCACCTATATAATATTCTGTTAGGTGAAACTGATCAGTAGTGGACTGCGTTGATAATCACGCTGCCACACAAGGGAGATGTCTGCAGCTTATTGGAATAGTATTGTATGGTATCTCACTAGTCTCTTACCTGATAGAAAGTATATGAGTCATTCTGGAGCAAGCTGGACAAAACCGTCACCAGGGGGGTCTGGGAAAAATCCGCGAAAACTTTTTTCCATTAGTACTATGTTAAAATAGTACGAAAAAATTTTTTTCAGATTTTTTCGGCCTCCCCTGTGGGCCCCAGGGCTCATGAAAGGGCCATTTTAGGCCCTTTTTCAGCCTATTCTAAGAAAATCATAGTTCCAACGCAATTCAATATTTTTCAACGTACTTGGGCGCATCTCTCTCGTCAAGACTAGTACTTTTGAAAAAAGAAAAAATTTTAGCGATTTTTGGGCCTGCTTCAGAGCGATCTAGCTCCTACTAGACATGTGATAATCGACTCCTGCAGGTGGTCATTTTAGAGGTCTTAGAAAAAACCTACAATTTGACCACCTGCAAAAGTCGATTATCGTACTTTTCATAGGAGCTATAGCCGATACAAATTGAGCTATTTACGAAAAAGTCGAAAATTCAGGACTCCAAAAATATATCTTAATTTCTTTCCACCAAACTTGTGTGAAAATGTTTTTTCAGACATGTACTTTCAGTAAGGAAAATTTGGCGGAGGTTATTCTTTTTGATTTCCTTGCCGAGCGTTACAAAATGCCGCATTTTGTGGTTCTAGCAAAAACGGCATCTTTGACCACGGTAACATACGCTCCCATCTGGACTGATGTGCACCAATCTGTGTGAAAGTACTCCCCAAAGTACCCCCAAGTACGTATGAGAAGTTGCGGGAACGTGCCTCCAGACAGGAGCGAGCTGTAGGTTCTCTTTACCGTGTCAAAAATAGGCATTATTTCGGCTATTCGAGCGTAAGCGACCGAGGGCATGATTTTACTTGTTCTAGCTTACAAATGAGATAATGGGCTAGAATGAGGATCCAAACATACTTTTCCGACTCAAAATGACCATCTGAACACAATTCCGAGGTCAGTTTAGCTCTAGAATGTCGTCTAGTGCCTCAACGGTGTCAGAACCCGTCGACAGAATCTAAGTTCTTGAGGGGCGGAGGGACGACTATTTAGAGCAAAACTGACCTCGGAATTGTGTTCAGATGGTCATTTTGAGTCGGAAAAGTATGTTTGGATCCTCATTCTAGCCCATTATCTCATTTGTAAGTCAGAACAAGTAAAATCATGCTCTCGGTCGCTCACGCTCGAATAGCCAAAATAATGCCTATTTTTGACGCGGTAAATAGAACCTACAGCTCGCTCCTGGCTGAAGGCTCGTTCCCGCAACTTCTTACACGTACTTGAGGGTACTTTGGGGAGTACTTTCACACAGATTGGTGCACACCAGTCCAGATGGGAGCGTACGTTACCGTGGTCAAAGATGCCGTTTTTGCTAAAACCACGAAATGCGGCATTTTGTAACGCTCGGCAAAAAAAATAAAAAAAAAATAACCTCCGCCAAATTTCTTCTACTGAAAGTAGATGTCTGAAAGAACATTTTCGCACAAGTTTGGTGAAAAAAAATTAAAATATATTTTTGGAATCGAGTCCTGAATTTTCGACTCTTTCGTCAATCTCTCAACTTGTATCGGCTATAGCTTCCATGAAAAGTACGATAATCGACTTCTGCAGGTGGTCAAATTGTAGGTTCTTTCAAGACCTTCAAAACGACCACCTGCAGAAGTCGATTATCACATGTCTAGTAGGAGCTAAATCGCTATGAAGCAGACCCAAAAATCGCTAAACTTTGCTCTCGATAATTGCTTGCAGGAGCCGTCAGGCTCTCCAAGTGGCCTTGGACAATTTTTTTTTCAAAAGTACTAGTCTTGACGAGAAAAATGCGCCAAAAATATTGAATTGCATTGGAACTATGATTTTTTTTAGAATAGGCTAAAAAAGGGCCTAAAATGGCCCTTTCATGGGCCCTGGGGCCCACAGGGGGGGCCGAAAAAATCTGAAAAAAATTTTTTCGTACTATTTTAACATAGTTCTAATGGGAAAAAATTTTTGCGGATTTTTCCCAGACCCCCTGGTGACGGTTTTGTCCAGCTTGCTCCAGAATGACTCATATTCAAACGGACGTCAAGGTTGGATCCAACGTTGGATTAGTGTGATCCAACTTTGATCCAACAATGGATTGCTCGTTGGACCAAACCTTGATCGAATCCATCCAATTACTATCCTAACCTTACGATTTAATAGAGTATATATATTGCGGTAGTTTTTTCCCTTTGTATAACGCTCTTATTCAGGGAATCTTTTAAGATTGTTGAAAGCTATTATTACGATAGCTAAGTGGAATTACTGAACCACAGTCGTTTTACAAAACAAATTCATTCGACAATTTTATCCTCATCAATGGAATTGAAAATAATCGAGTATTATAGTAAAATAATCGACTGGTATCGGATATTATCTCATGATCGTAGCATGGAATCAATGTGATACCGTATGATATCTCAGTAGTATCGCGTAGGACTACGTGGATCGTAACAGTGTCGTTACTCCATATATTTTAGTTCCTGCGAGTGACTATTGAATAGTATCCCATGGTTTCTCATAGGTTAACTCGACTCATAGTCCGAATACTTGTGAGATATCGTGAGATATCATACGGAATCATGCTCATTCACAAATTCCATCTTCTGCCGAGTCCAAACCCGAGAATCGATGTTCCTGGTGCAGCTCTCCTTGATATCGATGATCTTCCATACTTTTTATGTCACAAAGACCATGTTCCCTCGTTTTTCGTATATCAAAGAATTTCATGGTATCTCATGAGTATATGAATTCTCACAGAGTATTGTACAGTATCATATAGTATCTCAGGGATCCTACGATTTCCCGAGCTCAGCTTCCCCGAGTGTACCGATGATCAGGGAAGTCATTCTTCAGTTCCTTTTGGAATTCTCAGTCATGGAATAGACCATTTTCCCTCGTCTTCCGTATCTCAAAGAATCTCATGGTATATCATGAGTACATAAATTTTCACGGAGTATCGTACAGTATCGTATACTATCTCATGGGTTCTAAAATTCCCCGCCTCAGGTTTTCCGAGTGTACCGATGATCTGGGGAGTCATTTTTCTGTTCCTTCTGGCATTCTTAGTCATGGAATAGACGATTTTTTATCTCTCATACAAATTCATGGTATCTTATGATATCTCATCAGTATCGTTTTGTATACGCATGAGATACCATGTGGTACGCATGTGGACCTCATTCAAAAATTTTACCAGGGCTCGCAGTTTCGTATAGTATCTCATGAGTATACCTCACATGAATGAACGCGTATCGTATAGTATCCCGCAGTATCCCATCATATATGTCAGTAACATATAGTGTCTCATGCCAATACCCCGCTCAATGACTGCGTATCGTATAGTATCCCGCAGTGGCTCTTTGTATGTCGCAGTATCGTATAGTATCTCATGCGTATATCCCTCATCATGGAATGCGTATCGTACAGTTTCTCTTAATATCTCACAGTATCTCATGGCTTCTCAGAGGGTATCCAATTATGCCTGAGGTGAGTATCACTTGGTATCTCGTAGAATCTCATGCGTATATCTCTCTGCACAATCGTGTATCGCACGGTATTTCATAGTGTCTCTGAGTATCGTAGAGTATTCCTCAGCATCGCACAGTGTATCCAATTGGCTTGAAAAATAGTACCTCATGGTATCTCATGAGTATATATTCAAATGCAGGAAGCATGGGTATCTTATAGTATCTCATGATTATCAAGATGGAGAAGTGGTTCGATATCTCATGGTGTATCATGGTATCTCATACGTATCCATCGAAAAGGATCTCGTGGTATCTCATGGTATGCGCTGGGTTTGCATTGCAAATATCGTGGTGGTTTCCCATGCGTTCCACATGGTATCTCAATCAAAAAGATACTATGGGGTACTCACGAAAATTTTTAACAGGGAGATACTATGGGATATTACGAGATACTATAGCATACTGCGAGATTCTATAGCATACTGGGCGACACTATACCATACGCTTTGATTGATTTGGGATATACTCATGCGATGCTATACGATACTGCGGAATACTATAGAATACTACGGGATACTATTCAAAACGCGTTCATTGATAAGGGAGATACTCATGAGATACTTTACAATACTGCGAGATACCGTTCCCCGCGTGAAAATCAATGAGTCGTATATTTAAGTCGTGAACGAGTCATTGAACGTTAAATATTCGTTTCATTATGTGCGGTCGTTGAAACGACTCGTTGGGATGACAAATTCGGTCCACGACCCAGACAGCACTGAAAGGTTTCACCGAAACTTTGACGGAAAAATTCCACCGAAAGCTCTCTAACAGGTTTCTGAAAGCTTTTCCAAGGCTTTCTCCTGTCCTTCCATGGAAAGACAACGATGAAACCTTTCTGGAACCTTTCAGAAGCCTTTGAACACAAGGACCATCAGAATTTCCACATGCTTGCAGTGAAACTCTCGATGGAAGCTTTCAGAAAGGTTTTCCGAAACCTTTCCGAAACTCTCCCGTGCCAAGTGTCCGAAAACTTTTCGAAAAACTTTCTGAAGTCTTTCAAAAGCCTTTCGGTGAAAGTTCGATGGAAATTTTAGATCTCTCGAGGGAAAATTTTGATGGAAGCTTCCAGAAAGCTTTCAGGAGCCTCTCAGCGCGAGGACCATCAGAATCCCTAGATCTTTGCAGAGAAACTTCCGATGAAAGCTTTCAGAAAGGTTTCCTGAAACTTTTCCGGGACTTTTCCGTATCAAGTGTCCGAAAACTTTTCGGAAAACTTCCTGAAGCCTTTCAGAAGCCTTTCGCTGGAAATCCCGATGGAACTTTTAGATCCTTCGAGGGGAAATTTTGATGAAAAGCTTTCAGGAAGCTTTCAGGAGCCTTTCAGCGCAAGGACCATCAGAATTTCTATATCTTTGCTGAGACACTTCCGATGGAAGCTTTCAGAAAGTTTTCTCGAAACCTTTTCGTAACTCTCCCGTGCCAAGTGTCCGAAAACTTCTTGAAAAACTTTCTGAAGCCTTTCGGTGAAAGTTTCGATGGAACTCTTAGATCCTCCGAGATAAAATTTTGATGGAAGCTTTCGGAAAGATTTCAGGAGCCTTTCAGCGCGAGGACCATCAGAATTTTCATATCTTTGCAAAGAATTTTTTGATGAAAGCATTCAGAAAGGTTTCCTGAAACCTTTCCGGAACTCTTCCGTGCCAAGTGTCCGAAAACTTTCCGAAAAACTTTCTGAAGCCTTCCAGAAGCCTCTCGGTGGAAGTTCCAATGGAACTTTCAGATCCTCACAGGGGAAATTTCGATTAAAGCTTTCAGAAAGCTTTCAGAACCCTTTCAGTGCAAGGACTGTCAAAATTTCCACATATTTGCAGTAAAACTTTTGATGGAAGCTTTCAGAAAGGTCTCCTGGAAACTTTCACGAAACTCTGCCCTGCCAAGTGTCCGAAAACTTTTCGAAAAACTCTTTGAAACCTTCCAGAAGCCTGGCGGTGAGAGTTGAAATGAAACTTTCTCGTCTCTACAGAGAAAATTCCGATGAAAGCTGTCAGAACGCTTCCGGAAACGTTTCACAAAAGTTTGCCCTGCCTAATAGTGTCCGAGAACTTCTCGAAAAACTTCCTGAAACCTTTCAGAAGCCTTTCGGTGAAAATTCCAATGGAACTTTCAAATGCTCACAGGACAAATTTTGGTAAAAGCGTCCAGAAACTTTCGGGCAACTTTTTATGTGAACCTTGCATAGCCAAGTCCAGATCACGCATGCTCGTTATTTGTACCAGGGCCATCCTCGCGACTGTGCATGCGACAGTCGACATCAGGCAGTCTGTATAGGGTCAAGTCTGGTCATGTTTGGGGAAGTCGGCCATCTTGATGGTTTGTTGACTATCCCCAGTTCCCTTGTGCAAGAGTAAATTTCGCATTAATCATTCAGTTCAAAGTCAATCCTGCAAATCATCGAGTGCTGAGAGTGTCGGTTCTCTTGATTGGAGCCTGCTTGCCGATTCGTAGTGGTAATCTATTTTTGCAAATCGAGAACATTCTTGTGTATTTTACATGTCTTCTGATTTTCCTGTTACTCACTTCCTGGCGAAGTGTCCTCATGACGGTGAGGGAAAAATAACCTCTGAACTCTGTTTTCTCCATGGACGTATAGAAGCAGTTTCCTCGATAAATTTGTAGAGCTGTGGAATTTGCAGATCAGATGAGTATATCTCTGTCTACTAACCTTGTTAAATCTCAAGTCTTGAGCAAAGAGCAAGACCCTTTGTGTTAAAGAGAACATATATTTTTAGGAAAATTGGTGTCAGCATATGTATTGTAGATTAACTCTACCACTTGTGATAATAGTGCAATTATACACCTTGTCATACACAATATTTACAAAGCTTCCTAGAGTCGTCAGTGATGGTTGCAGGATTCTGTGGAGGTGAGTCTTATAGTACTCTTTTCCTATTCAACACAACTGATAAGCGTAGACCTTTATTCCGTTCTTGGATGCTTTGTTATCATCATCGAATGAATGAGTGTTTTTCACAAATTGTCATTGCAGAATATTCTCAAGTCTTTCATTACAGCACAAACTCACAGTAGTCAAGATCAATTGATCGTGACTACTGTAATTTTGTGCAATACCCATATCTCAGGCTGTATTCAAAGTCCTTTCTTGATGAATTTATTAGCTAACCGATCCTATATAAAAACAGTAAAAATATCAAAGACTGTTAGGAAGCTTGGAGGAGTTCCGCTACCAGACTGGAGCTACAATAGGAAGTATACTTTCCATATATTAGGTCAGTTATTTTGAAGATACAATTCTTTGGGAAGAAATGAAGTCAAGTTTGGAGATTATGCTTCTGTGTTTTGGGCTTTCTCACGCCATGAACAGTCAACATATCCGAGAAGATACTGTCAAGAATAATTAAATATGTAAAAATTCCTCATTGAGACAAATCTATATGACACTTTGCCGTAAAATCTGAACTAGTTTCTTACCCCAATTTTGAAGTCCAATCCAGTTCAGATATACTGCCTATTCAACGTCAATTCTCGATCCTGCTCCCTCAGAGCTAATCTTATCAAATCCGTTATAAGGGAAGTTAATTTTATAACTAAATGGTTCAACAACAACTACTCAAGCTACTATAAGGGGAGTGAACAGATTCTAACTACGCTAGGAATGATTTTATCACCATATCCCATTTTTATTCAAGAAGGGGAATACTGAAAAGTATCCAGTTTTTTTTTACTCAGTCTCCACAATTAGAAGAATGAATTGGGTCTGAAATTCAGATGAACACAACGGATGTACAAAACATTGTCAATTGGACCAACACGGCTGCTTTTCGGCTGTGAACAAAATCAGTTAATGCCAGCTCTCTTCTCAGATTTGCCATGAGCGGATACTTCTAACTTTAAGATAGTTAGTTCTGGTTCTAGAGAAAACTGCATTGGATCTCTATCATTGAACTGTTTGTAATAGAATTCAGGAGATTATAACTCGACAGTGAAAGATCTCACAGAATTTTTGAGGAATCTAGATGCAACATACTCAGGATTTTCTCTGAAATATTACCATGAATCTTTCATGAAAGATTCCAGGAATATCTCCAGCTGCGGACATAACTATATATCAGGAAGGTTTCAGTGGGACCTTTCAAAGATCTTTCACTGAATGGTTTCTGGGAGATTTCCGTAAGATTTTCAGGGATCTGTCCATGAAAGCTCCAAGAAAAATTCCTAGCCGAGAACATCAATATATTCCAGAAATACTCCAGTCCAATATTCCTGAAATATTCCAATCTTTCAATAAAATATTCCTGGAATATTTCTGAAAGATTCCCATGTTGCGTAGACAGAAGCCTTCTAGCCGAAGTGAAAAAAATTAGCTTTGAGGCCGTTGCAGGGAGAGTTCTTGTAAGAACGTTCAGAAACCTTATCTTGCAAGTGTCTGTAAACTTTCTGGACACTTTCTCTGTAAGTTTTCGGAAACTACTCGGCGAGAAATTGAACAATACTCCTCGGCAATTGCAGGGAAAGTTTTGGTGGAAGCTATCAGAAAGCTTTCATGACATTACATGAGACCTTGCATTTTTGAGTGTCCGATAACTTCCTAGAAAACTCCCTGAATCCTTCCAAAACCTATACTCTAGATGAGACCATCCAATGGAATAGGATCAAATTCCCTCCCCGATAAGGTATATATGTATTTTGAGTTGGAATGAGGCGACACGTGTGTTTCTGTTTGGCCCAGATCAACTTTGTTTCGGAGCTATGCAAATTTCCAGTTCGGAGTCGAAAATTCAAATCTTCACTTTGAAATCAGGAAAAAATTCGAAATAATTCCACATAATGGCTCTCTCGACATGAATCATGATACATTGTATCAAATCCAACGTATTTTATCAGAGAAAAAACCCTATCGTGCTAAAAAATTCTCATAGAACGCCAGAAAGTAACAATTTGATGGAAAATGAAAAAGTGCGATTGCTCAAAAATATGAATCCGTATCCTCTTGGATTTCCTTTGGGATACCTTGAACGATGTTAAACATGAAGCAATCGGTCCGGGATGCGCTCGAGAATAGTAGGAGGTGCTGAGAAATTTTTCCTGAAGAAAATTTAGATGCCAGATACTTAGTTGATGGAATTGAAGTAACAAATGTTGTGGAGAGATTTGTTCCTTCTCCCAAGAGTGTTATAACCCCATGGAACTATCCCAAGATGATCATTTTCAGAACCTCAATCGAACTTTCATCACTCAAGAGAGGATTCTCGGTGAAACTTCCCAGCGAGAGCTGGTTTCATCGACACTTCTTGGAAACTTCTGAGCGAAATTTTCGGGGAGCCGATTCCGGGGACACTTTTCGGAAACCTTTCAGGAACCTTTCAGCTTAAGTTTTGGCCAGCCGACTCCAGGGACACCTTTCGGGAACCTTTCAGAAACCTTTCACCGACAGTTTTGGCGAGCCGATTCCGAGGACACCTTTCGGAAACCTTTCAGAAACCATTCATCGAAAGTTTTGACGAGCCGATTCCAGGGACACCTTTCGGAAACCTTTCAGAAACCTTTCACCGAAAGTTTTGACGAGCCGATTCCAGGGACACCTTTCGGGAACCTTTTAGAAACCTTTCACCGGAAGTTTTGGCGAGCCGATTCCAGGGACACCTTTCGGAAACCTTTCAGAAACCTTTCAGCGGAAGTTTTGACGAGCCGATTCCAGGGACACCTTTCGGGAACCTTTCAGAAACTTTTCAGCGAACGTTTGAGCGGGCCGATTCCAGGGACACCTTTCAGAAACCTTTCACCGAAAGTTTTGACGAGCCGATTCCAGGGACACCTTTCGGGAACCTTTCAGAAACCTTTGACCGAAAGTTTTGGCGAGCCGATTCCAGGGACACCTTTCGGGAACCTCTCACCGGAAGTTTTGGCGACCCGATTCCAGGGACACCTTTCGGAAACCTTTCAGAAACCATTCATCGAAAGTTTTGACGAGCCGATTCCAGGGACACCTTTCGGAAACCTTTCAGAAACCTTTCACCGAAAGTTTTGACGAGCCGATTCCAGGGACACCTTTCGGGAACCTTTTAAAAACCTTTCACCGGAAGTTTTGGCGAGCCGATTCCAGGGACACCTTTCGGAAACCTTTCAGAAACCTTTCAGCGGAAGTTTTGACGAGCCGATTCCAGGGACACCTTTCGGGAACCTTTCAGAAACCTTTCAGCGAACGTTTGAGCGGGCCGATTCCAGGGACACCTTTCAGAAACCTTTCACCGAAAGTTTTGACGAGCCGATGACAGGGACACCTTCCGGAAACCTTTCAGAAACCTTTCACCGAAAGTTTTGACGAGCCGATTCCAGGGACACCTTCCGGGAACCTTCCAGGAACCTTTCACCGAAAGTTTTGGCGAGCCGATTGCAGGGACACCTTTCGGAAACCTTCCAGAAACCTTTCACCGAAAGTTTTGACGAGCCGATTCCAGGGACACCTTTCGGGAACCTCTCACCGGAAGTTTTGGCGACCCGATTCCAGGGATTTCTTCCGGAAACCTCTCAGAAACCTCTCACCAAAAGTTTTGACGAGCCGATGACAGGGACACCTTTCGGAAACCTTTCAAAAACCCTTCACCGAAAGTTTTGACGAGCCGATTACAGGGACTATTTCGGGAACATTTCAGAAACCTTTCAGCAAGAGTGTTGGCGGGCCGATTCCAGGGACACCTTTCGGGAACCTTTCAGAAAACTTTCAGCGAAAGTTTTGGCAAGCCGATTCCAGGGACACCTTCCGGGAAACTTTCAGAAACCTCTCACCGAAAGTTTTGGCGAGCCGATCCCAGGGACACCTTTCGGAAACCTTCCAGAAACCTTTCACCGAAAGTTTTGACGAGCCGATTCCAGGGACACCTTTCGGGAACCTTTCACCAAAAGTTTTGGCGAATAGTAAATAGATCAGTACAAGGTGTTTCGTAGTCAACACTTCCCATGATCGTTGAGAACAGAGATAACAAGCTCATTACAGTGAATCCTACCAAGAAAATTTGTAATCCTCAAGCTCAAGTGGCCGAGCCATCGATGACCGTGACTTGCTAGGACGTCTACCTGCCCGCGCCAGCTGCTGGATCTGCCTCCGACAGCGCGCTCGGCAGAATTTCCCAATCTCCTCAATTTCATATCTCTGCACAGGTACGCATGCCCACTCTGAATTCTTTTTCCACGAGCCCTTCAATACGTGCACAAGACATCTGAGTGAGTTCGAGGGATTTTCAAGATATGCATCTTCCCGAGAAGTATTGCTGAATATTTGGTACGGTTTCTCTCGAAGACGGGATTTTTTTCGAAAATCTGAAGAAAGAAACGAAAAGAGCGAAGAAAAATCTATCAAAATGCTATTCTGCCATTTTTTTCATGGGTATCCCTTGGTACTGTACTGAGATTTAGAAACAAGTTTTAGCGCGGAAAGTGCAGCTCAGCGTGCGGGTGGCTGAAGTTTCGCGGACGCTCCCATATATAGATATAGCGTTGCCGCAATGAGTCCCCATACAGGTATAGAGTTGTCGTGACGAGGATTTATAGTTATATATACTCGTGTACCTGATTGTATGCAGTGGAAGTACGAAGAGTGGTGGCAATAGCGAGATGCGCAGAGCCTCCACGCTTACGTCTGTTTGCCGTGGGTGCAAGTGAGATGAGATATGCAACTGGTGGAGGCAAGAAAACAGTGCCGTACACATGAACGAGTTGATTCCTGCCGTGAATTCTCCACCCTGCTGACGATTCGCTGCCTCGCACTCTTACGCATATTTCATAATTTGCCACGCCACGGCCACTGGATGATGATATTAGTTTTCCGGGCATTTTGAGAGCCAATCAAAATTAATGATGATGACCAATCAGAGGCTTTCTTCTATTGAGCAAGAAGAAGGACTTCTGCTGGGAGGAAGACGGCCATTGTGTTACTTGTTGGATAGTCTTTGAGATAGACGCACGTGCTTGTGCGAGCGGCCGCAAGCCGTGGCAGTGGCCACATGGCCAGGGCCTCCTTGCCTGTGCTCAAAGCCCTGAGGAGCACCATTGCCAATGAAGGATGTCGAGCATCAACGGTGAGTGGTTTTGATCTTTCTTATACGTGAATGAATCCCCTCGTGTGTCCCTCGAGAGCCTCGTGTGAGTGCGTCCATATCAAATTCGAACGATTTCTGCAACTATTTTTTTAGAATTCCCATACCATTTTTTTCGACGTGGGATACTAAAATAAGATATTGCCCACAGTTTGTGGGTCAAAGAAGTTTGTTTGTCTCAGATAGGCCTGCAAGAGTGATTTTAACGGAAGATCAAAAATTCAGACTATTCTACCGTATTTTGCTCGTAACTTTTGGATCCTTTGGCCAATTTGGATTTTGCAAGGAGCATTTGAAAGGTGACTTCAGAAGCTATCGATTAACCACTGGTAAAACCTCTTCAAGTTGTTTTTTGAAATCCGAGAGTTGGAATACTCCAGAATCTCAGTTTGGCTCATAATTTTTTTGACGTATACTTTGATTTCCTTTATTCCATTTTTTTTCGTTTTGTATAGTGATAAACTACCTGCAAAGAAATTTTCAGTCATTATTTCCACTTTTGAGGCCTCCTAGAGCTGTTTAAGTGCGCAAAACCATCTCAAAAACTCGAAAAATGCGTTTTTACCTCGTTCAACGTCCTCGGAGGACCTCGCAACTAACTTCATTGTGTTTGCAAGACTGTTTCACCTTAGAAATGAATGTTTCGAGTATTTTCCTCGTGTAACAGATGCTCAGATTCGTAGAAATTTATTTCAGAAGCAAACTTTTATTCAATAATTAGCATCTCCTGCGCATGTGTTGTCTTCTACGTCTCTAAAAGTGTTTTCAATCGATAGCTGGTTCAATTTTCTTTGAAAAAACCTCTTGCTGAAGTCAACTTCATGCAGTAGAACCGGAGCTACAGCTGCCAAACTAAAAAGAAATGTCTTAGGTATCAAATCCGCGAGCCTGGAGGAAGATTGTCGGTCTCGCCTGCCGGTTGAAGCTTTAATTCCGCTTCTACTCCATCGAATTAACTTCAGCAAGGGGTCATTCCGGAGGAAATTGAGTCGGCTACCGATCTGAATCGTTTCTGAAGCACCAAAAGTCATTTGCCTGTGCAGAAACTTCGCAATCGTTTGATCAGAGTCGGAAAAAATTGCTGGCAATGATTCGTTAGATTCGAATTTCCCGTGCATGTAAATTACTTTGGAGTTTCAAAAACGATTCAGATCGGTAGCTGACTCAATTTCCCTCAAAATGATCCCTTGCTGAAGTTGATCTGATGGAGTAGGAGCGGAAACACACGCTTCAACCGGCAGGCGAGACTGACAGTCTTTCTCCAGGCTCACGGATTTGATATCTACGACATTTCTTTTTAGTTTGACAGCTGTAACTCCGGCTCTACTGCATGAAATTGACTTCAGCAAGAGGTTTTTTCAAAGGAAATTGAACCAGCTATCGATTGAAAACACTTGTAGGGACGTAGAAAACAACACATGCGCAGGAGATGCTAATTATTGAATAAAAGTTTGCTCCTGAAATAAATTTCTACGAATCTGAGCATCTGTTACACTAGGAAAATACTCAAAACATTTATTTCTAGGGTGAAACAGTCTTGCAAACACAAAGGAGTTAGTTGCAAGGTCCCCCGAGGACGTTGAACGGGGTAAAAATGCATTTTTCGAGGTTTTGAGATGATTTTGCGCACTTAAACAGCTCTAGGAGGCCCCAAAAGTGAAGATCATGGCTGAAAATTCCTATGCAGGTAGTTTATTACTATACAAATCGAAAAAAATGGAATAGAGGAAATCAAAGTATACGTCAAAAAAGTTATGAGCCAAACCGTGATTCTTGAGTATTTCAGCTCTCGGATGTTCAAAAAACAACTGGAAGAGGTTTTACCAGTAGTCAATCGATAGCTTCTGAAGTCATCTTTCAAATGTTCCTCGGAGAATCCAAATCGGCCAGAGGAATCGAAAGTTACGAGCAAAATACGGTAGGATAGTCTCAATTTTTGATTTTTCGGTAAAATCACTCTTGTAGGCCTATCTGAGACGAAAACAATTTTCTGGACCCACAAACTGTGGGAAATATCTTTTTCTGGTACCCCTCGTCGAAAAAAATTGGTATGGAGATTTTAAAAAAATAGTTGCAGAAACCGTTCGAATTCGACATGGACGTACTCGTGTGCGCGTTTGCCATCGTCGGGCTTTGCCGGGCCGGACTCATGGGGAGGTATATGCTGCTGAGTTGCACTGCCGAAAGATTTGGCGAGAGTTCAGCATCTTCCAGTAGTCACGGACGCGTCGGGTTGGGACCCCACCGTATTCGAGGGGTGAAATTAGTGCGTGAGTCAGAAAGACATCTTGCCTCGTGTCGTAAGGGCGTCGTGGAAATTGCCGCGGAGCAGCCATTGTGAGAGCATCTCGGAGCAGCCTGCTCATTAGGATTCCGAGTCCCAATTTTGCCGAGACTGTGTGCTCAGATAGTGTGCCGGACAGTGTAGTGTTTTTCTCTATTGTATTTCAAGGAATAATTGGGAGACAGTTTGATTGAATATCTAGCAATGATTGAGATATTTCCACTGTGAATATTCTAGTCAGTTTTTCGAGATGATCAAGTCTTTGCTATATGTGTAACTTCATGTATCGCCTCGTAGGAGGAACGTTGTAGAATATATTGCTGAGATTATTTTATTATGGATTTTGATTAGATTGTTTTGAGTGCGAGCGTTCCTTCCCCTGTTTCCTGAATTTTAGGTGGAAATACGGTAGGTTAAGCAGAGAAGCACCGTTGCAGTAACTTTGCAGAGTCATGTTCGAGTAGTTGGGCTAGGATAATTCCCACGACCAAAAACTGATTAGGCACTTTTCCCCATTCAAATACATGGGGAAACCAAAAATGAGAAAAGCGTTGCAGGCATAGGCAAGTAACGCGCCGGTCACTTTCCCCCCTCTCTCCTTCTCTCTACTATGCTATTCCAGCATGGTATTACCCTACAGATCTCGAGCCACACACCAAGACCGTATCAGAGTTCAATGCTGATACATTCAAGGGCTCCTACGACATTGTTGAAACAGGCTCATATGCTGGTCGAGCCATATATATATATATGCTCGAGGCATATGCACGCCTCCATATACCAACGTATCGTCCCCAAACAGGTACTCGCTATACCCGATATTCCGTTCTGCTCGAGGATCTCTGACTCTGGTGCTTTAGGTGCCGCCACCACCAGCAGCACATTCCTCACCTTCACAACGGGATCCCACTCTCACTCTATACTCACTCTGTTGCCGCCGCCGCCACCCATATCATCGTCCTCGCCTCCACAACCAATTCCCTCTCTCTCGTTCTACACATGATATTCGCTCGACCACAACGAGTTTCTCTCTCTCTCTCTCTCTCTCTCTCTCTCTCTGGCGGTGAGTACATCCACACGCATTACACATCGCTCCGTGTTTGAATGTGACTTTAACCATCAAAACGTCGTCCCGAGTGGCACTTTTTTGCAGATTGGATTTCCTCCTGCAGGCTCATACATCTAGAGCATCGCTGCATGGCTCCTGCACGAGCCTGGGAGGAATAATTCCAATTCTGCAACTCCAACTACAACATCGAGTTGGCAGTGCTTGGCGCCGAAAGTGAACCTTGTGCGCATGCTCGGAGGTCGTCTGCTACGCTGGCCTGCTACGACGCTGTCTGCTGCGCGATGAGCGAAAACATCTGCTGTGTCTGCAATGGCACCTTACGCACAGGCAGCAGAGAATGCGGAATTTGCAATGGATCCGCTCATGTCAAGTGCTCGAGATCATCCCGGGGAGCAGTGACATGTTTGCAATGCCCGCAGGTGAGCGACACCAATATCGCTAATTTAACATCGAGTGCGTCAGAGCAGACGACTTCGGCTTCACAATTCAACGCGCAAACAGCCAGAGAAAGAGAGAAGGAGAATACAAGCCTGCGAAAACGTGTGAGTAATCAGACCATCTCACACACGAGGCTCAGCTCCCGTGGTGCGTCAGGAACATCTCCCCCCGCTTTGCAACATACCACCACTGCACGGAGCGCGAAGCCTCCCACCACCAGTGCCTCTCATACCACCGAGAGTCCACAGCTCGCGCTCGCCGAGGGTAATCCACCGACTGCTGTCTCGTCTCCGTCACGTGGCGCCACCAGCCACCAGTCCAGCAAAGTAAAGCCCGCGAAAATTCGAAAGCAGCAAACAGATGAGTGGCCAACTATTGCCTCCCAGTCACTGCGTACTACACCAACTGTGGAGTGCACTGTCGAATCGGAGAAGATTAGCAGCCCCAACATCTCGGATCGACCTGCAGCATCACCAACATCGAAGCCGTTGAATTCTCCTGAGAACAATTGGGTACTCATATCGCAGAGTACTCTGGACCTCTTTTTCCAACAGAACGAGATGCTCCAGAGTCAGCTCGACGAAATAAAATCCCTTATGAGCCGACGAGACGTTGCCATTACCTCTCCATCTTTTACACCAGCAGTGAATGAGATGGATGATCGTTTGTTGGCACGCGTGTCTTCTCTTGAGGGACTATTGGAGAAGCAGAGTTCCCAGCTGGAGGAGCTTCGCTTAGATCGTCAGCTACTTCTGGAGCAAAATTCCATAATGAGAGATCAGCTCTCCAGTCTGACTAAGCGTCTGACAGGTAACCAGAGTACTCTGCAAAATGATAAATTTAGTAATGATGAGTATATTAATGCCGAATCAACACATCAATCTTCGCATCCCATCATTCCACCTAGAATGGACAAGCCTTACCAGTCATATGCTGGGGAACAAGGACGTGGACTCAGTAGGGACGGTCTTGAGCGCTGTAAGCTAATTATAAATGGTGCTTTGAAAAAAGATTCTGTGGCCTCACCGGCACAGGTATGTGATATTTCTTTTGCAGTGCTCAAGTCCATTCTCCCAAAGCTGCAGAGGGCAGACATTGCTGATGTCCATGTCTTGCAACCGGGGCATACGTCTGGCGAGAGGCCTTCAATTCATGATTCGATTTCATCTTCCCATGCCCCAGCTGCCATCTCACGCACACTACCATCATGCGTGGTCCAACTCTCCAGTAGTATTCTGGTTAGGGAGGTGATTCACGCTGAACGTTCTATCACCAATAACTATTTCACGGCTAATAACATCCAGCCTGATTTACTTGACCCGGATACGAAAGCTCTCGTGCCAGATCGTAAGATCTATGTGGATGACATGCTCCCCCGTGAGAAATATAAAGAATATATACGCTTGAGGTCAGTTGCACACGGTTCAAGATTAAAATACGTCCGGCACAGTGGCGGACGTTTCTGGGTTAGACGGAAAAATGGTGAGCGAGCGCATACGTTTGAATCTCTTGCTGATCTGCAGGTCATTCAAACGGCCTGTCATAGTCAACGTTCTCGTGCGCCCTCTAACAACACCCAGAGCTGCGCCTCCGTTCCGGAGCAGAGTTGTGCTTCGGCAGCAGAAAAGGCGAGAACTCTCTGACTAAGTACGGCTGCTGAGGAGAAACGAGGGAGTGGTAGTTCTTTGAAAGCGGGATTTATCATCCTTAACTCGCTGACAGATAAGATTGAGCATCTGCGCTTGCTCATTGCTAACGATCCCTCCTATCATCTATTTGGGGTCGCTGAGTCGAAGCTAGATGAGTATGTGGATGACAGTCTCGTTCAGATTCCTGGGTTTTCACTGTTGAGACAGGATCGCAACAGAGAGGGTGGTGGGGTTGCTTTGTATGTGCGCAATGATTTTAAAGTAGAGAAACTAGTTTCTTCTAGTACTTTCGGCCCAGGAAAACCTGGCGTGCCTGAATTTCTTTTCTGTAGCGTACAGCAAGGCAACTCTCCTCCAATATTAGCCGTGGTAGTCTATAGACCTCCAAAAATCGCCATGCAGAAGGATGATGGGCTGTTTGGCTCATTACGCCGACTGTGTGGAGATTATAGTCACAAAATTATAATGGGAGATCTGAACGCTGACTTGTTGGATACTGCTCATCCTGGCACCAAGACACTGACTGCACTGACAGAAGAACTAGCCCTACAGATAGTGCAGCATGGCCCGACTCACCAACACAACCCCAATGTTTCTCATACATGGATTGATCATATTTACGTAGATGACAATGACACCATTACTGACTTTCAAAACAGACTCCTGCCCAGTTTCGGCAGGCACTCGATCATAGACGTCACCATCAACGTCTTCACTCCCACTCCGCCAAAAATTTCCTTCACTTATAGGAATTTTCGTAACATCACTCCGGAGATGCTGAATAACCGTCTGCTTCGTTGCGACTGGACAGCTCTTGAAAATGCTGAAACCAGCTTGGAAGACGCAATTCACTGCTTGAATGAGAACTTAAAGACTGTTATAGATGAATTAGCGCCGGAAAAAACTATCAACCCGCGGAAAAATGATGCTCCTTGGATTGGTCCTGAGTTGAGGGTACTCATGAATAAGTGAGATGCGACGCGCAGACGCTAGGAACGAAATCAACGTAACCAGCGCAAGTGTCCTGAGCTTCAAAGTGAGTACTTTCGGCTTAGCGAAGAGGTCGACTTGCGCATGGAACAAGAGCGTAACTCCTTCCTCCAAAACCATCTCTCAGACGCTCTTGATCAACATAAGAACATCTGGAAGGAAATGCGCAACCTCGGCCTCCTGCCTAAAAGCAAAGAGGAGGAACTTCATGGTTTCACACCGGATGAGTTGAACGCTCACTTTGCGGGAGTTTCCGTCTCGCCTCACGAAAATATAGATGAAGCAATGGACGACATGAATTCGGCTTCAGAGGAGGGTTTTGAATTCAAGCCCACAAATTTTAACGACGTAGTCCTTGCTATCAAACATTCTTCCTCGCAAGCCCGTGGGTCAGACGGGATGCCCCAAAGTGTGATCGCGAAGGCTCTCCCGGCTATTGGTGATCTTATTGTACATATTTTCAACTCCTCTTTCGCTCATAGCACTTTTACCGCGGCTTGGAAGCAAGCACAGCTGATTGCATCAAAAGAGACTACAGCTCCATCAACAGTCTCAGATTTTCGTCCTATAGCGCTGCTCTGCTTCCTTGCCAAGGTCCTGGAAAAAATCGCACACGACCAAATCACGGAGTACTTAAAACAAGAGAAATTACAAGATCGCTTCCAGACTGGTTTTAGGCAATACCATAGCACCCAGACAGCTCTACTAAAGTTGACCGATGACATCAGAGTAGGTATTGACAAGAAGAAGATCACCTTGCTCCTGCTTTTTGACTTTAGTAAAGCCTTTGACACGATATCACCATCAAAGCTGTTGAGCAAACTTCGAAATCTTGGCTTTTCGAGATCGGCACTTCTGTGGATAAAATCACACTTACAAGGTCGCACCCAAAAAGTCACTTCAAAATCTGGTAATTCTGATTGGCTCGAAACCAATCTGGGTGTTCCACAGGGTTCCGTTCTCGGGCCTTTACTCTTCAGCTTATATGTCAATGACTTACCTGGTTTGCTAGACGGAAAGTCGGTACATCATCTATTTTATGCGGATCACCTGCAAATTTATCTCCAAGTCGAGAAAACTAAGATCAGAGAGGGCATCGCTCGGCTGGGTGAAATAGGACGACTAGTAGCTGAATGGGCCAAGAGTTCCGGCCTGTGTCTCAACGCTGGCAAGACCAAGGCAATCTACTTCAGCTCTGAGAGGAATATCAAAGACCTGAAGGGAATGGACTTGCCAGGGGTTGAAATACAGGATGGAAAGTTCATCCCGTTCAGTGACACGGTCGTGAGTCTTGGTGTTACACTTGACAGGGAACTGACGTGGAGACCGCACATTGACCAAGTAACTAAGAAAGTCAACAAAGCCCTATACGGACTGCGGTTTTTTAGGGCGTGTATCACCAGACCTCTCCGAGTTTGCCTAGTCGAGTCCTTGGTTCAACCGCACTTGGATTATTGCACGGTCGTGTACCTCGACGCCACGGACGAACAACGGCAACGGATACAGCGACTAAGCAATTCATGTGTGAGGTACATTTTTGATCTTAGGAGAGACAAGCACATCACCCCGTTTAGGGAACGTTTGGGTTGGTTACGTACTGATTCGCGGAGAATGTACTTCGCAGCTCTGTTAATGCACAAGATCATGCATTCAAGAGAGCCTCGCTACCTAGCTGCGATGTTCACCAGGTGCCAATCCGAACGCCCCGCACGCGGTGATACAGAAGAGCGGGTACTCAAAATTCCCAATATGAGACTTGAGTACGGAAGAAGATCATTCCAGGTTCAGTGTGCTCATTCGTGGAACTTTCTCCCTCCGGGCTTTCGGCAGCTGCGGAAAACAGCTCAGTTCAAGGAATCTCTGAAAGATTTTTTACTAACCCAGTCTTCGCAGAAGATTGATGTGGAGAAGAGGCATTATTTTAATCTGTAATGGGAAGGGCTCTTCCCTAATTTAGTATTTTTTACATGTGACCTCAGTGACCCAATTGGTGATCTATAGCTGTGATATTAGTGCGAGCCCTTACCCCTCTTTTTATACTTCTAAGTATGCACCCTGACTAGTCACGAATTGTGATAATTATTGTCCTTGACCAAACCAGTAATTGACTGAAACTATCATTATTATTTTTGTTGTACATATATTATATTCATTCTTATACGTGAAATTACATTTTAACGGGCATATGTAGGTGTATGCAATTGTATTTTTTGTCTTCGGACGAATAAAGGACATCTATCTATCTATCTATCTCTCTCTCTCTCTCTATGTCTCACTAACTCGAATTACCTCGAAATCCCTGGAAGTATTATATAGATAATCAATGTATATATTTGTATATTCCATTCGCCTTACGGTCTATCAGGACCTAGGCAAAATAAATATTTTATCAATCAATCAATCAATCAATCTCTCTGCCTCTCTGGTGAGTGATCGGAACACACACATTATTAGACGCTCCCGAAATTATCGACAAATTCTGCCTCAATCTGACTTCGGGCTTGCTATCCTTTCAGCTCTGTGCAAGCGACCTATTGCAAATCACACCTACGAGTGTTATTTTGGGGCAAAGATTGAGAAATCTCTAAAAACATCGATTCCTTGGGCAATCTCACTCCTTGGAATTCGAGGTTACGTTACCATGAGAGAAAGAGCTTGGCGCCACGCGAGTCGTCTGCTGCGGTCTGCTTATATCATGGTGAACTACATTGAAAGGAAAAGAAGTGTAAAATTGAAGGTGGCAGGGAGTGCTGAAACGTAAGCAAGTTGGATGACCTGCCAAATTCGACAGTCGTCCTGGATATTATGTGCTGTGTCACCAAGTGCATCATCAGCTGGACCCAGGTATTCACGTACAGTGGCCGAGTGTTATGTGTTCGTTGAATTGACTCTGTATGAGTGTATATACTATGTTCTGCAAAGTCGCAGATTTTAACGCGTCGTCAAGATTTTATGTGGACTACCACGTCAATTGTTTTATCGTTGAGACGAGTAGATTTTGACATACCGAGTGGACTATTTACATCGAAGTGAGTGTCATTCAGTCTCGTTGTTGTTAATTGTACATATATCGCGCGAATCTGTCGTCTATCAGACCTGTCACGCCATCTATGAGCTGAACCGGGAATTAGTTAGACAATTGTTTCGTCTTTGTTTTATCCTGTGATCAGAATAGTGTCACTCTCTGTTTTACCAGCTAATCCAGACCACGAGACAATTTCATGACAGGTATCTTCAGCGAATATTCAACTTGATCAATCTATTGACAGGAAATACTCTCTATCAATGCGTAAATGTAAGAGGTGTAAGAAGGATATTATCCATACCTCTAAGTTTTGTCATACATGTGATAGTCATTTTCATCCGGGATGCGAGTTTGGTTATATTGTAAATAAGCCTAAGGAGTTTCGCTGTGTACGGTCGTTTCACGATACTTTACGTCAAAATAATTTGCAAGGGAATAATACATCCACTTCTCAACCAAGTGAAAGGCAAATTGCTCGCGATAAGGCCTATAACAGGTCGAGGGATTCATCGGAAAGTAATACTGATGACAGTTCTTGTAGCTTGATTGCATCTGATGGTTTAATCAATAGCGGTGACCAAAATATAGCTCAAAGTTCAAATATGGCTGAATTACCGGAAGGATGGGAGAATTTCACCCCATCACAGCAGTTTTCTACGCTGTTTTCCGCACTGAATAGCAACTCAACCCAGATCAACCTCAAGCTGACTGGCTTAGATGAGAAATTCGATTCTTTCAAAAATCAAATGGACGAACAAGCTGAGAAGATCACTTCTCTGGAAGAGGAGAACATGTTGCTTCGCGATGAACTTGATCAGCTCAAAGAGCTTCGTGTGTCCGGTGCTCCGTGTCCTGAATTGAAAGTTAATGGTATTCCGCAGCCATGCAATCTTCCTTTGAATACTCTCTCTAGAGGTATCCTTAAGGAACTTAAATTAGAAAATTTGTATAATGAATGACATCCTTGAGGCTAGCGAGTTTGAGGTGAAAAAACCCAACGTTAATGCACCGACTTCATCGCATGGCTCGCAAACGCATGGAGAAGTGTATTCATATGTTCTCAAATTCAAGTCTGTCAATATTCGTGATCATGTTATTAGAGTGAAGCGAGATTATGGAGAACTGAAATTTGACAAAATTGTTCCTAATGCGGATAGTAAATCCACAATATTCTTCCAAGAGATGTGGCCTCATGTTCTCCATAATCTCCGCTTGCTAGCTAAAGATCGTGCCAAGCAGTACAATTATAAATATGTCTGGGTCCGTGAAGGTGTGATCTATGTCCGTAAAGATGAAGACAGTGATCGTATCCCTAGAGTGACTGGAACAGACTTGAATAATATTGCATGACTATCGCCGGATCTAAATCCTGTACGTAAAAATGTACCTGTCCGATCCTATCTTCGATTTGCGCAACTAAATGTCACTTCTCTCAAAAAGAATTTGGATGATGTGAAACTATTTGTGGATGATCATGATATAGATATTCTTTCTATTTCTGAAACATGGCTTACTCTACAATGTCAAGATTCATTAGTTGCTATTCCAAAATTCACAATTGTTCGCAACGATCGTCGGTTAAAATCATCCACAGGAAAACGTGAGTTCATGCAAGGCGGTGGGGTAGCTTGTTATATCCGTGACGGGCTGACATATAAAGTAATTGGATCTTCACAAATAAAACATGTTGATGAAACAGAATACTTACTTGTTGAAGTGGAAACATGTGATGATGAGAAAATTTTGGTAGGCTCGTTATATCATCGACCAAATGGCCATGTTTGAACAAAGTTTTTTGCGAACTTCCAGGATATATCGCCTTTATACAGAAATTTCATTCTGGCTGGAGATTTAAATCCAGATTTGTTATCAAATCGCTATTATGGGAATCATTTGCGTGAGCTATTGAACGAAAACTCTCTTTACTGTGTTCCATCAGGGGCGAGCCACTACCTCAATGAGTCTGATACTTAGGTTGATGTTGTTATGATAGATTCCGCTTCCAAACTTATGTGATACTCGAAGTCACAGGCTCCATATATACATGGTCACGATTATATTATCATTGATTATAAGCTACCCACTCAAATCAAAGAACCACGGACAATGATGTCCAGGAATTTCAGCATATTTGATCGAATAATATTCTCTAATGAACTTGAATCTGTCATCGCAGAGTACGATTTGTTACAGCCCTCAGATATGAATAAGTCCTTGGAAAAATTCCATACATTAGCAATTGAATTACTTAACCAGCATGCGCCAGTGTATTCTCGCACTGTGCGTAAGAATGAGAATCCATGGATGACAAACAACCTTCGTGATGGATGCAAACAGCGTGATCGATTATATCAGAAGGCAAAGAGGACAGGAAAAACGGAACTGATGAATCAATACAAAGCTTTGCGAGCACAATTGAAACGGAAAATTTCAAAAGTCAAAAATGATTATTGCCTACGATTTCTGAGGGAGGCCCCAAATTGCTCTCACTACTGGAAAATTCTTCAGAACCTTGGGTTGATGAGGAGTGGTCATAAGTCACCTTTGAGTAAGTTCTCCGCGAACGAGCTGATGCGTCATTATTCTAATATACCTAGCTGCCATGAGTATTGCACCTTGGAAAAACTTGAAGTTATCATTGAAACACCGATAATATCAGACACTCGTTTTTAACTGACACCTGTTGATGGCATACAGGTTTTCCCAGTCATTGATTGATTGTTTGCCTAAAACAGAAGGGAAGAGCAGCAATGGCTTGAATATCTCTTATTTCAAATCAGTCCTTGGCTCATTAGTGCCATTTTTGACTAACTTTTTCAATTTATCAATTTCTACGTGTGAGTATCCAGACATGTGGAAAAAGTTGATAGTTATACCCTTGAGTGAAGTACCATCTCCTTCTTCTCCATCAGAAACGAGACCCATTGCTAATATTCCACACTTCGCCAAAGTATACGATAACCTCGTCACACGTCAGCTCATGGATCACCTTGAAAAGTATACACTTCTCTCTGGATGGCAATCCGGGTTTCGCGCTTTTTATAGCACTCAAACGGCATCACTGGAAGTTTCTGATGATATACGCCTTGGAGTGGAAAAAGGTCTTGCCACAATACAAGAGAGATTTGACTTCAAATCAGCCTTCGATTGCATCAAACATGAAGAGCTTCTTATGATGATGAGGGAGTTGAATTTCTCTCATGAAGCCTTAAAATGGTTTCACTCATACCTGAGTAAACGTTCCCAAGCAATAATTGATGAACACCATGAATTATTCGAATTTTTGCCAAATACCTCTGGCGTGCCTCAAGGGTCGAAACCAGGTCCAATTATATTTTTGATTCTTATCAAAAGCATCTTGTCAGTATTGAAGTATTGTAAAGGCATGCTATTCGCAGATGAACTCCAAATTTACATTCAATGCAAACCATCCGATCTTCCATACATCATCAAACTGATAAATGAGGATGTGGAGCAAATAGTTGCATGGGCGCAAGCACATGGACTCAAATTGAACCTTCAGAAAACAAGAGCAATACTTTATGCCTCGGTTCAATATCATATGAGATTGGACATGAATGCTTTACCATCCATTATTGTCGACGGAGTACCTGTGCTATTTCAAAGTTCAGTCAAAAACTTGGGAGTTGTGTTTACGCAAGATTTATCTTGGAATCCCCATGTCACGGGAATCTGCTAGGAAGTTCATGGAGTGATGCACACTCTCCGACATAAGGGCCACTCCTTGTCACCCGAGGTCAAGCGCCTGCCTGTGAGTGCTCTTGTTACCCCATACTTAGATTATGCTTGTCTTGTATATGATGACATGTCAGGTTATCTTGGAACCAAATTACAGAGACTGTATAATATGTGTGTACGATTCATCTTTCATCTGAGACGCGATGCAGCTCTCAAACCCTTTTACCAAAAGTTATGTTGGTTATCACTGAAGTCACGACGTCAATACTTTCTTGGTGTAATGTTGTATAAAATCTTCACAACGTCTAAGCCCGATTATCTCCTAGAGCTATTTCCGATAGATGATGAGTTGCGTCGTTCAGGCAGGAATCCGTCCTCACAAATGCGTATCCCTACGAAGCGAACCACCACCTACGAAGGATCTTTCACAGTACGAGGAAAACTTCTCTGGGAAAAGATCCCCACTAACATTCGCATGATGAACTCTATAGATTCATCCAAATCAGCCTTATTCCAGTATTTTTGCGAAAAAGAGGAACTTACCCCTCAAGAATGAGTCAAAATATGTGCAATCATAGTGTCACAGGTGATTGATAATATTGTCTATGATGTCGATCGTTTGATTATGTTTGTAATCGTTATTGGAATTGATATGGATGCTTATGAATGCCCAAAAATCTGCGTATTATAAATGTATTATAGAACATTAGTTCAGATGTGATGAGGTAGTTTTATTCGACATTATTCGATTTTATTCGATTTCATTCGATTTTATACTGGTATATATGATTATTATTCTTTATTAGCAATTCAGGTCAAATTTGTTGATTATCACGTGGTACACTTTTCGAAGCACCACTCTGTAAATTGTTGGATTATCCCATTTGCCTTACGGTCTATCAAGACCTATGCGAAATAAATACTTCATCAATCAATCAATCTCTCGCTTTTGCCCATTGCGTTACAGCCTTATTCTGATGCATTTATACTTTGTAAGCCCAACAGCTTGCTTAACTCTCTTGCTGTTGGATAGCAATGTATGAAAAACTTTGTAGCTCGGCTGCAAGCAAAGTTTTATCTCTTACGTCTCATGCGTATGTCAATGCCCTCATACAACATTCTACACTTCATTCAGGTCACGTTTGCTGGTAGTTTATCGTCCTCACACTGAGCTTAGTCTAGCGAAGCTTCATTTTATAGTTTTAGTTGTACTGCAAGCTATTGTGCGAGTAGTTGCTACAGTCACCAAGCTCTCAATATTTGCACAGTCATGTTTCTCCTAAATTTAATTTTTGGTATTGTTTCATGATTAATTCAAACCGTGTACGGATCAAGTGAAATGTTAATAGATCACTCATCCTATGTGAATTCATAGTCATGTGTAGTTTTACAATAGGTTTGATATTAATTGTTATTTAGCGACGTAGATCATGAACACGAGCTCGATTGATTCTAGTCCAAGATAAACTCGTAATGGAATCTACAAGTGGTGCATCTGAGAATGTGTGTTCTCCCAATCAATGAAAGCTTGGTGGAACTAAACAAGAAAAGTTCATGTTCAACTCTGAGAATGAAAATGTAGTTGCTCCCAAACAAGTACAACTCGGTGAAACATGTGGAAGTGAAACACTTGATACCCATTCTACTCTCAAGGAATTGGAACATGAGGAACCTCTGCTTAGGGAGAATCCTGATGGATTCGTATTGATCCCATGGAGTGGCCTATGATCTGGCAACTTTATAAACAACACGAAGCTTCTTTTTGGTCTGCAGAAGAGCTTCATTTCCCAAAGGATCTAACTGATTCTCAGCTAATGAGCCATGGAGGACAGCATCTCATCTCACACGTATTGACATTTTTCGCCGCGTCGGATGGTATTGTGAATGAAAATTTACTATTACACTTTTCTCAAGAAGTTCAAATCCCGGAAGCGAGAGCATTCTATGGGTTTCAGATAGCGATAGAAAATATTCATTCTGGAACTTATGCTCTTCTCCCGAATACATATATTCAAGATCCTGTGAGGAAGAGTTTTCTATTCAACGCTATACAGACAATGGAGTGTGTTGCTCTAAAAGCACATTGGGCCTTGAGGTGGATCAAAGATTCATCTGTAGCGTTCGCTGCAGTTGAAGGAATCTTCCTCAGCGGTAGTTTTGCTAGCATTTTCTGGTTCAGGACAAAAGCAAAAATGCCTGGACTCACTACATCGAATGAATTCATTTCGAGAAACGAAAGCTTACACACCAAATTCATGTGTGTATCATTCAAGTTGTTGAAAGGGAAACCATCGCAGGAGCGCGTTTATGAAATCATCCGTGATGCTGTGAAAATCGAGAAGAATTTTGTTCGCGAATCTTTACCGTCAGCACTCATTGGAATGAACAATAGATTGATGAGTGAATACATTGAATTTGTAGGGGATTTTCTACTTGATGAACTAGGTTGTTCAAAGATTTTTCATACGAGAGACCCATTTCCCTTTATGGATGCTAAAAGTATCGAGTCTAAGTCTAATTTCTTTGAGAAGGAAGTTAGCGAGTATCAGAAGTGGGGAGTGGTTGGAGACACTTCCACGTTCAATATTGATGCAGATTCCTAAATATTCCTATTTCTTTTCATTTTTCCACTTTGAAGAAATATACGGGCTTAATAGCCCTTTATAAGGTAAGTGTACCCAACTTGCCTCTGTACCCAACTTGGCCCCATATGCCGATCTCGGGGATGGGCACTCCTTGGCCTCCCGGCAATTTTTTTTACGTTTGTTATGTTGAAATATGAGAAAGTAAATAGTTTGCGTCGACCCCGAATCATTCCTGCGTTCTTCAGAAAATCTAAAGTGATTTTTCTATTTTTCGTGATTGCTTAGCTAAGAAAGCACCGAGGGAATCGCCTTCAGTAAAATCGGTGCCAAATTTGATTCCTTGTTTCAAGACCTTCAAAATCCATTCCCCAAAATTGCAAAATTTGGATATGGAGCTGTTTTATGTGCAAAACACGGAGACGATTTGTAAACAAGGATGCCAACATCGGAGTGTACCTAACATGCCCCCATACGTTTATCTCGAAAGGGCGTGCAGAACGACTTTTTTTACCACTCAGAACGTGTTTATCACGTCAAAATGGGTCAGAAATAGTGTTTTGAACCACCAAAAAACTCCAAATGTGCGTGCACGGCGATAAAAACACTTTATCGCCGATTTACATCATTTATTTCGGAAGAATTGAGATAGTTCGGCTCCAATTGATCCAAATTGGACGTTACTCAATGCATTTTGAAGGTCTTTAAACAAGCTTCAAAATGAGCTAAAGCACGTTGAAGATCGTTGAAGTAAACCAAAGTTATTAAGAAAAAGGCTTAATGGGGGCAAGTTGGGTATACACTTTTGTAAACTCTCAAAAATCACCTTTTAGGAGAATTCAAACAGTTTGGCTCTAGTTGGTTCAAATTGAATGTACCTTAACTTGTTTTGAAGGTCTTAAGACAAGCTTTGAAATGAGCTTAGGTACGTTGGAAAATATGGAGATGGGCCGAAGTTATTAAGAAAATGGCTTAATGGGGGAAAGTTGGGTACACTGACCTTACATGAATTTCTTACAAATGCGAGCGCCTCAAGAAACAAAAAGGAACTTATATAACGAATTCATTGTCAGTCAGAATACTATCACAGATATGGAATAATCATAGCCACTATTACTCACAAATCAAATAATATACTGTTTTCATACCAGGCTGATATATAAACGTATTTCATGTCTCAACGACTGAGGCAATTTTCATTGTATATTCCAAATCGTATGATACATTTGGCATTTTACCTTAACTAATCTCTTGAATACTGTAACATTTCCAATAATCTGAGTAATTGGATATTCCATGATCTTATCATACGCACAAGCGGAGCGGAAAATAAATAGTTTTTTGAGAACGTATCTTCTCTCAACACTACATCACTCTCTCATTCTCAACACTCTAGATGAACGTGAATGATAGTTATTATCTCTGTGAATCAGAAGTTCCCGGAGGTCTACACTGTTGAGTTTCCCAAGGAGTACATATAGCATTGAAATTGTGAAGAGATTTAATAGTATATAAATTGCAATCTATCGAAATTTGACTGAAGTCGGGGTCATCAAATCTAATGGATCTCCTATCCCTATAAGAGAGAATCCTCAAAAATCTCCTCTGCACAGACTCAAGTTCATCTACATGATATTTTCATAAGGAGACCATACTGGGGATCCATATGTCAATGTAAGCAGTACTGGGGTTCTGTAGAGATGAATCAATGAGTTTGGGTTCGAGGATTCCTTCGTGTTTCTACTGATGAAACCCACAGTTTTAAATGCTTTTGATATTATATAGTCAAGCTGTGGAGCAAAGGACATGGAGCTATCTACAATAACACCTAGGTCTTCGGAGCTATTTATATTTTTCATCTCACAAACATTCAAGCTATACTTATATTCTATTAGTTTATTTGGATTTCTCAATATAGACATATTTTCGCATCCATCTATATTCAAGTCAAGACTATTCAAAATTGACCATTGATAGATTCTATCCTAATTCTCCTGTAATTTTTACCAGCAAAAGTAGAATCCATTGTTATAAATATAAAGAAATGCCATTTTTCCACTTTGAATATGCCACGCAGCTATTGGCGTAGGTTGATGAGGTAGAGAGTGATGATATGGAAGGATGAGAGAATGAACACGTGGTGGCCGAGGAAGAATGAAATGCTGTGTACTGTGGATGGAAGTTGATAATAAATTACACTTGTAATTATGGGATAAGGATACGGGATAAGAAACTTTAAATGTCGTTTCTCCGTTTCTCCAGGTAAGAGTAGTGTGCATAATGTAAATAGAACTTGTAAAAAATAATACTTTGTTTTCCCAGAGAAACTCGATTGAAGTTTGTACTCTTTATTCCAAGAATTTGAACAGTCTATTATATAAATATCATCAGCATGTAGTAGACAAGGGCAATCCAAATCCACTGTGATATCATTTATGTAAATGTTGAATAAGATAGGACCTAAGTGGGATCCTTGAGAAACATCTGAGGTGATTTTACATGAGTCTGAAAGGAAGCGATCTATTTGTACTATCTGGTCTCTGTCGAATAAATATGACTTCATCCAACTGGTATAATGGATGTCAAAGCAATACATTACTATATAACCTATAAGGTTGTGAGGAAAACAGTATATAAATGAATCGAGCCATGCAAAAAGGGACCTAAGCGCCATTTTTTGCAAAATTGATATAAGGTGATATTTGCACTCTTTGAACATTCCTCTATCAACTGCATATGAAATCTTTCCGGTATGACCAATCCCTGAGACCTGATCCATGCAAAAAGGGACCCAAGTCCAGGATATGGGGCCCTTTTTGCATGGATTGATAAAAGAACCTACAAAAACTAATATTCACGCACTGTATCATCACATCTATCACTCACACAATTGATCGATGTGATTCTTGGCGCCAGTTGGTCGACGAGCTGCGACGCCTCGAATAATGTATAGGCATATAGGTGTATACTCTTCGCTCTGAGCTCAACTAGAATTTTGAAATGATCAAAAAGTGCTGTAGTATCTAGTGTATCATCCGATAGCTCTGCAGACGTTGATCTTGTCTGCCTCATAGTGTATAAAATCTAGAATATGGATTGTGACAGTAATAACGATGGCGAAGAACGGAAAAATCGTAGCGATCCTTCATCTTGGGCACGGAATGAGAGGGAAAGATCGAAAACGTGTGGCGAGCCTTCCTCAAATAGCCAAAATGAATACATTCATAGATTCATAGATCTTATGAATGTTAATGTTACGTGATTTAGATAGTTATGATGGTTTTGTTTGTTGTAATGGACTTGATGATTATATTCGAAGTATTTTCAGTCAATCCGAGCAAAACGGTACCTAAATCCCGCTATGAATCTATGATAATCATCAAGATATCGTTTAAATTCAATATTTCCAAGTTTTGTAGTGTCTTGATATGAAATCATAGCTTTTAAAAGAAATCCATGCTAAAAGGGACCCAAGTCCACACAAGTTTCCATTAAAAAACAACTCTGCAGGCCACCCTTGGTCAAAAAATGGAGAAGATTATAGTAAATACTGATAAGAAGTATGTGTATGTACATTGGCGTTAGGAAATTGTGGATGGTAGAGATGCAACACAGTTTTTTTCGTTTTCCCGACAATTTGTCATTTGCACGAAGGTCCCTTCTTGCATGGCTCGATTCAAATGGGTGTTCATAGATATAAACTAATTGTCCAGCAATGGACTCCGTACGAAGAGACGGTAAGTGTCACTCCAAAAAAGGTCTGATCTCTCTCTCTCTCTCTCTCTCTCTCTCTCTCTTTCTCTCTCTGTCTCATGAACTTTTTCTTTCCTTTCCCCAGGTCAATTAGAAATAATCAACGCTCTCAAAAATTATGAGCGAAACCACGTTCACGGTGATTCATTTATCCACTACTGTATAGCATATCAACATTCAAACGTCTCACACAGATTTTCAATCGTGTTTGAGCTGACTGGTGGACATTCAATTCTATCAGTGTTCACTTACCACAGACTTGACGATGGAATTTTCGAGATTGATGAAAATACGAGTAACTATAATAGATGCTTACTGAAAACATACTACAAAATTGGTAACATTGGAGGAATTGCTGGTTTTATCCGGCATTGCAGACACAACCTCTCGAACATTCAAGTGGTGAACATGAAGAACAGGTAACTTAACAGGCCATGCATTATGATTCACTCGAGCGATTTTAAAAATCGCAGCTGTCCAGTTGGCTGTATATCCTTTCGAGAAGATGGTTCTATACTTTGATACTCGCTCATAATCACCCACTTCGAATTTAGATTCTTTCGAGAGATGTGGTTCACTAGCATAGACAGTTTTCAATAATCTTGATTCAATTTTCGACTGGTTGGCGGATCGCTTCCACATCGGTATATGTTTCATACCAATAGTTCTATGTACATCATCGTGATTATACTGGTGTACCGAGTCCTGTATAATATCAATCCAACGATAGCTCCCTCTCAGTGGAAAGAAACGATATATTTTCCCCTTGATTGTTCTTATGGAACGTTCGACAATTGATGCCTTACAAACCGAGTACACGGGATGATGATTGATATTCCGATCTTTCATCAACTGTGAAAATGTGGAGTTGTAAAATCCAGTGCCTTCATCACTCTGTAAGTTCTTTGGCTTTCTATGCTCCCTGTCCAAAATTGATTTGAACGCTTCAGTAACGTGTGAGGCTTGTCTTGACTTGATTGCAATGCACCATGCATACTTAGAAAATACGTCCATCACAGCAATATGTACTTATAGTTTCTGTTAATCTTAGCGTGATTGATCATAACCACAATATCAATCTGCCAAGTGTCATCAATCCCTCGTGCATCTACTCTCCGACGAAAAAAACTCCTCCTCACTGGAGCATGTAGCATCTTAACCAACCGTGTTTTTTGTGAACTGTATTCATCCGTAATTGAGGGGGTGGGTGGAAAAAGGGCCTAAGTGCACTTAGGCCCTTTTTCCGGCCTACCGCTTTTTTGAACCCTTGAACCATGATCTATCACCCCATGAAAGTTGCTTTTCCATAAACTTCGAAAACCCCATAGATCAGAAAAAGGGCCTAAGTGCACTTAGGCCCTTTTACATATTCGATGAAAGGGCCTAAGTGCACTTAGGCCCTTTTGTCGATTATATGATGGGAGTTACGCCCTTTTATCGATTGTATGATGAGAGTTAGATCCTCTGTCTATTATCTGAAGGCAGTTAGACGCGGCTAGACTCCTTGGACAGCTAGTTGTACAGTTTTGATGGGTAAGAACGAATCGCCTAACTACGATGCTGCACCATTGGACACGAATGGTTCGCCAATCATTTTGAAGAGAAAAGCATGACCTCACTATTTCATAAACTTTGAGTGGAGAAAGAGCTTTCTAACGTCCCAAGGTCATCTCTGTGTCATATGGTGTTTTTGAGTAATCCTCCAAAAAAGTTTAAAATCGGCGTTCCATTAGTAAAATCGTGTTCCGATGTATTTCAATGAAACAACCTGATTCTTTTCAACATATCTTCGGAACTCGGACAAATAGGAGAGCAGTATTCTTATATCGACAACCTGTGATTGGGGCCTCTAAGAAAATTGATAAAACATAAGCATTGATTTCTAACCATGTTACCTGTAATCAAGACGTTAGTTAACCACTTCATCGTGTTTGCCGGGTCATGTTACCGCGAAAACGGTTTCGAAAACTATCAGTCTTGGCGGGGGAAAGTGGTCAAAAATGCAAAAATTATCTTTGAAACAAATTTCAATCCAGTATTTGCATCTCTTGTGCATGCGCGTCCTCTGATGTCTCTAAAAGTAATTTCAATTGATAGCCGCCTCGTGTAACTCACTTCAGAATGGTCACTCGAGGAAGTCGGTTTGACGCGTTAGATCACGAGATCTAGCTGGTCCAAAAAATGAAAAACTCCAAGGTATCGAGTCCGTGAACCCGCGGCTCTTTCAATGGACGCCAAGAATACGAATTTTGAGTCGGATCGTTCCCAAGACATGAACATGTGTTTTTCGTGTATTTTTTGATGTAGAAACCGAATCCGTGGTCAGTTTTGTCCCCAACCTTCAGGATTATTTGGTAGGCTCAAATGGAGTGAGATAGGCTAAAGTAGGTTCAAGAAACGAGATCAAGTAAGAAATTGATTGGGCCCCATTCACTGTGGCGCCCGAAAATCGGACTCGCAACGGGAGTTCGGAGGGTCCGGGTCATCATACCTCACTAAACTTTTTTCACAGTCTCGTACCACCTAGAAAATGGAGAATCCAGAGTGACTCCCTCAAATGGGCCTTCTGTCCAGAGCTACAAGCAAAAACGTAAGAATTGCCTAATAGGCCCATGTCAAAAAGTGATATATATATATATGGGTATACTGGCAATGCTAGCGTTTTTGCTTGTAGCTCTGAAATGAAAGCTCATTTGATGGAGTTACTCTGGATTCTCCATGTTCTAGGTGGTACGAGCCTGTGGAAAAAGTTTGGTGAGATTTGGTGACCCGGACCTTCCGGACTCCCCTTGTCAGCGTAAGTGTATTTCACGGGCACGATTTCTTCATACATAGCTATTTTTTGGAAAATCACAACTCCGACAGATTGGATTCCTCATCTTATCGTTGTTTGACTGGGGAAACTAGACTCCTCCGAATTCCCCTCAAAAGATTATAACAATGAGACTCCGGAAGAGAGTTTTGTTTAGGGATCGAATCTCAGCACGAATGTGACTACGTAAAAGGGTCTTATCTTATCACTGCAGAGAGAGGTACCCACGGAGTCACCAAGACCTCGAAGATTTTCTAAAAGAGCCCAAACAACAGGAAAGTTTTGTTCGAAAAAAGGGCCCAAGTGCAAGGGTATTGTTAAAAAGAGCCTCAACGTAGAAGTACTGGTAAAAAGGGCCTAAGTGCAACATTATTGGTAAAAAGGGCCTAAGTGCAACAATATTGGTAGAAAGGGCCTAAGTCACCGGAAAAACTCGTTCAAAAGGGCCTAACTCCACTATCGATATCGGGATAAAGGGCCCAAGTGGTGGGGTATTGGTAAAAAGGGCCTAATTTTTTACGAAAAAATTTTTAAAAAATTCTTATGACCTCCATATCTCTTTTCTACCAATCCTGGCTATCAAATCATGTTCTTTGGCCTTCAAAAAATGTATCTTCATGCTTGCTAAGTGAATATTGAGTGACCTCAGTCTCACACACTCAATGGAACCATCTTTCACGTGCAGAATCGATGAAAATGCATTAAGACTTTGAATCGCAATTGGATATCTTGTGTGACATATCCATAGATATGCTGATGAGATTTGGAGGCCATTGAACTCGATTTCGCAACGTTATCCAACTTTAAGTGAACCAACTATCCCAAAAATTGACCCAGTATTGGGAAAAAGGGCCTAATTACATTTTTTCGAATGGCTGTATACCTCTCAAAATCGACAGTTACCTTCCAATTCCTGAGCGGTTGTTTTGGGGATGCCAAAACCTTTGAAATAAGCCAGGTATGCGCATCGAATCATGCCACGGGCATGATATAGTTAGTTTTTATCGTTTTTCTCGAAATGGCCGTTTTGTAATTAGGCCCTTTTTCCACCTGCCCCCTCAATTGTTTCAGAGATATATATATACTACCATCTCACTCGTTCAACTGAGCTCAACTTCCAACAAGATAGTTACTCATACCGTATTGTAGTGAGAGATAGGGATGTATAGGAGGGGATAGGTTTAATTGAAAGAAATCAGGTCTTTCTCTTGTATATATATTCATTTCATTCATATATAACCAAGCTGTGATAAAGGTATATTGATAGTGCTCCTATAATATTCCAAACATGATTTTTTTCGAGATGATACATGTATTGCTCCGTTCGCTTAGCACATCTATATTTTGAGTTATCGTGGAATCCACATGGTGTATAGTTGAATTTCTCAGTAAAGTATTCATCCTGGTTAACGCGACAAGTTTCAAAGATGTTTTTCATCCAAAATCTCCAATGTCTCCGGAGAAGCTGAGGGAGTTGTCTGCTAAACCATCTTCGTTTCACATCACTCCCAAAATGAATAATATCCATGCAAAAACGTGAACGCGAATATTCAAACTCATCCAGTAGAGGTGCGATCATCTTACTCCACGGCACAGAGCCTACAACCCATGGAATGTTATGGACATATGTCCGATGATAGGACTTGCCGCCTCCATTCGACGTTTGAACTCTTCTACGTTCACGACATTGAACTACCACATCTTTCTCGCCGCTGCTGTTGTCTCCTGCTCCTCATCCATCTCCTTCTCCTTCTTTTCCTTTAGCAATTACATTCACCCTCTCTCAAAGCAATTGTTTTTGTTGAATTCCCTCTCAAATTGCTCCCACTCCTACCGTGGAGGCTTGAACAGAAATCAAATCATCTTCTGAACAATATTGGTTAGTGGGTTGTACTTGACAAGTTTATCATAAATCATGAGATGGTAGGCTGTTGTATTCTTTGGAATATTTTCTTTGAACTCAAGCTCAACTCGAACATCTACTACTGATGATTTCATCCAAACAGCAGACTCACTAACATCAATTACGAGAATCGGAAATGAATTCTCAAAATTTCTGTTAACTGATTGAAACATTATATTGCCCTCATCAGTGTGATGATAACTCTTCCTGAAGGCCTCAAACATTTCAAATGATACAGAAGTATTCTTAGCCTTGGCAAAGTCAATGTGAAGATGTTCATGAGGATATAATTCAGAATTGAGAAAGATTTTTGCATTGACAATCTTGCAGTGATCGAATTTCGACATGTCCTTCTTCTTGCTGTTATTTCTAGCGGTCTGGAAGGCAATAATGATGTATCTCGGCTTCTCCAGTTGAGTTGTCCTCTTAATAGGCCATATTAATTGAGAGGTATTGGGCATTGTTGGGAGTTCTCAGAGATCCCAGCTTCGGTATGATAGGAACGAAGGAGTGTTCCTTTCAAAGATTCTGAGCAGGCGAAGACATAGGCCCTCTTTCACCAGCGCTCTTAACGGTCGGTTGAGTCGTTTTCGTCAAGATACCTCCCCGTCAAGCGAGACGTGTCCTCCACCAAACCTTAACGATAACAATCGTAGCGGGCGGTTAACTTTAATCGGCCGAACCTCGGGCGAAACTTTGACGGAACGTCAACTGTGCGGTTCGCAAGATGGATGAATGGAAAATAGTAGCTCTGAGATTGATTTTCGACAGCGATGAGGAAGAAAATCGAGAGAAAATACGGAGGCCGCGGTTTATTCGCGAGCGCTCCGAACATTTTATCGATGTCGACGATATCGATTTCGTTCGACGCTTCAGATTGTCCAAGAGAAGTTGCATCGTCGTGCTGGGGCAGATCGATTATAGGTTGGAATTCGCAACAGATAAGTTAGTCCATTTTCATACGCATATTATTATTTATACTTCACTATGTACATGTACAATGTTAACTTTTTTCCCCAATGAAGAGCCGATAAATATCTTCCGTGTTTATTTGAATTGATACGAAGTAGATGGGAAAATCGTTTCCATATTCTATTGCAATTTTCACGAAACCATTAGAAATTTCGAAAGGACATAAAATCGTGAATCGGTGATTTCAGTGGTTTTGAATCAACTGTAGGTTCCGCACAATAATCTGAGGAAAGGGTTGAAAATTCTAGTCACAAATTTTCAATTCATAGAAAATCCTTGATAGCCACCATGAAAATCGTTATTTTCATATTTTATTGGAATTTTTACGAAAACATTTGGAATATCGATAGGAGATAAGATCGGTAATTCAGTGATTTCAGTGGTTTTGACTGTAGGTCCCACACAATAATCTGGGAGAAGGGTTGAAGATTCTCTCGATGAAATAGGAAAAAATACATCTCTGACTGACATGACCTTGAAATTATCAATGCAACTGAATGAATCATATTCACAGGAATCATGCAGTATCTTCTATCAATCAACTGTTACTTTGTCTGAGGTTTCATGCAACTGACTCCACTCAAATAAGTGCAGCGAATTTTAGTGGCGTGAGTGGAGCAACAGCAAACAGAATTATTCACAGAGTGACCGCAGCAATAGCTTCTCTTTACCGACGTTATGTATATTTTCCGAGAACAGATCAAGAAATGCGTGAAACGCAAACAAGATTTTATATGATATCCCGTTCTCCGAAAGTCACAGGAGCGATTGATTGTTCTCATGTCGAGATTCGTTCCCCAGGTAAAATTTCGTGAATATGCCCGACCGTTATGTATCGAGTGTACTGTACACTGTTCAAACCAGATTATTTTATATTATTCCAGGTGGTGATCATGCAGAATACTTGAGAAATAGGAAGGGATACTTTTCACTGAATTGCCAGGCAATTTGTAATGCAAACCTTGAATTTCTGAATCTGGTCGCTCGGTGGCCGGGTAGTTGTCACGACCAAACAATTTTTGATCATAGCCACGTGAGAGCTGATTTCGAGAATAATCTATACAACGATGCTCTTCTATTAGGAGATTCCGGTTATGCATGCCGTCGGTATCTCATGGCTCCATTAGACGAGCCGACAACACCAGAAGGAACTCTCTATAATGAGTCGCAGATCAGAACTCGCAATCCCATAGAGCGTTTATTTGGGGTATGGAAAAGGAGATTTCCTATTCTAGCTCTGGGTATCAATGTGAGGCTAGAAAATGCAATGCCTATCGTCGTTGCCACTGCTGTGCTTCTCAATCTATTGAGAAGAGAGAATGAGCCTGAGCCACCCAATGATCCTCTACTCCAACTTCCGATGCCATGGGAAGATTTGATCCAAATGGGTCAGATTGAAAGGCACAGTGTGGCGTCCCGCGTTCACGAGACGCCCCGTCCCACTCAGATTTTGTATAATTCGCAACAGTCGATATACGGAGTGATGTGAGGACTCGTGTGAAGAGAGCGGAGTCGATTTTGTCCAAGCGTGACTTCTTGTCACGCGTGTCAATAGGCCACTCTACCCTTTGATCAGGCGTCACATCAAGTCACGCCTTTCATTCACTCCGCGTGGCAACGTGACACACTTTATTGAGCGTGACAATAGGTCACGCTTGACACAGTTTATGATATCAAAATGATTTTGATGAAACAATAATTATGATCTCAATATTGACACGAGCTGGCCCAGGCTATAAATGTGGGTCTGAACGTTGGCTCGCTGATCAGTCTGTCAAACTTTTCTTCCCGGAGCTTTTGAGTCCGCGCTATTGTCTCCTCCCAAACAACTTAAAGTGTGACAAAGCGTCTGTTCGAGAAGCGGCAAGCCAACGGTTAGATTTGATCCCGCACTTGGGAAGTGGCGGTACCCATACTCAAAGCTGCAGCAGGGCCAGCTCCGAATTTGTCTTCAAGTTGAGCTGCAGTAGGATCAGCTTATAATTCATCCTCGAGGCCTTCTGGATCGACATTCCAGCCTCCATAGGACAGCCAACTCATCACGACTCCGCTCTCCTCACGAGTAATATTGAGAATCTGCGTAACTGTGAGTCGAAATTTTAATTTCAAAAATCATATTTCAGAACAAAGCCCAGAATACCTAGTATAAGTGCACTCTTGGAATCAGCCATTGAAAACCGATCAATTCAGAAATTACGCTTGCTCATTCAATCGATCCCGATTCTCAAGATCAATCTGAATTGTTAATTGAATTCTAATAAATCTATATCGTTATCGGAAAATCCATCTTATTATTTCGAAATTTGTAAATGCATGCTTATTTGGAGAATCACGATTACTTTCGAATATTTTATTCTAAACTTGGAATTGATTATTATTAAAGATTTCATTTCCGATTCTTGAACCACTTCACATAATTAATATTGAAAATTTCGGCCAACCTACTTGGTTAATTACCCTCCAATCTTTGACGTTTCACATGAACATAATACTTGCCTTTCCTAAAATCATCCGGCCAAATTTTCCAGTCAAGTTCGGCACATTTAATATAGATACATTTTCTCCAAGAATAACCAAGAAATTATATATATAAGTATATTCATATATATATATGAATACGTGTATGAAGCCGTTTAAGGATTTTTGAAGATTTACTTTATATAGAGTTTCAATAACCTTTTCATGACTTCTCCCTCATATATACATTCACCGAGTCACAAAATGGGTATATATGGCGTTTCCGTATTAAAATGTTGAAGTAATAACAGACGTATGCTTAGACTCCGTTATGCGTTCGAAGACTAAACCATCCCTCGTGGGAGATAACCGCCGAGGAAATAAAAGACGTTTGCTTAGAGTTCGTTTTGCGTTCAAACACTTAACCATCCCTCGTGGGAGATAAACGCCGAGGATATGACATTACTTCGCTAAAAACAATATCTCATACACACCCAGTTAAACTAGACCCAGTTCAACTAAACCCAGATCACATCGTCATAGTTCAGATCAAAGAAAATCCTCAAACGGCCTATCGCACGGAGTGGAAGTTTAAGGATGGTCCTCAAAGTTCCCACAAATCCTCAAACAGCTGAGTTGGTGCCGCAAAAATCCTCAAACGGCTAACCACAGTTATTTATATATATATATAAACACACTTAGCTCCAAATTCTGGGACGCCGATACGGATTCATGAAATCTGGGACGTCAACATATATATTTTCCCAAATTCTGGGACTTTTCAAAAAACGCGTAAAAATAAAAATTTTGGGTTAAAAGAATTTTTTTATCCGAACACCAAACCATTCCTCGTGGGAGATAACCGCCGAGGAGATAACAGACGTGTGCTTAGACTTCGTTTTGCGTTCAAAACACTCACCATCCCTCGTGGGAGATAACCGCCGAGGAGATAACAGAATTTTGATTAGGAAGTGGTTTTTCTCAAAATATCACGACATTTTCACGCGTCCCAGAAAATGGCAAGATATATTATTCGCCGCGTCCCAGGATTTATGAATCGAGAAGGACGCCTTCTGGGACGTCCCAGAATTTAGAAGGTGTCCCAGAATTTGACAAAATATCGCTGAAATGACGTCACCGCGTCCCAGAATCTGCAGTTAAAGAAATATATGAATACGTGTATACAGCCGTTTGAGGATTTTTGAAGATTCACCATATATAGTGTTTCAATAACCTATCCATGACTTCTCCCTCATAGATACATTCACCGAGTCACAAAATGGGTATATATGGCGTTTCCGTATTAAAATGTTGAAGTAATAACAGACGTATGCTTAGACTTCGTTATGCATTCAAACACTAAACCATCCCTCGTGGGAGATAACCGCCGAGGAGATAAGAGACGTTTGCTTAGAGTTCGTTTTGCGTTCAAGCACTAAACCATCCCTCGTGGGAGATAAACGCCGAGGAGATGACAATACTTCGCTAAAAACAATATTTCATACAAACCCAGTCAACCTAAACCCAGATCATATTGTCATAGTTCAGATCAAAGAAAATCCTCAAACGGCCTATCGCACGAAGTGGAAGTTTAAGGATGGTCCTCAAAGTTCCCACAAATCCTCAAACAGCTGAGTTGGTGCCGCAAAAATCCTCAAACGGATAACCACAGTTGTTTATATATATATATATATATATATATTTCTTTAACTAGAGATTCTGGGACGCGATGACGTCATTTCAGCGATATTTTGCCAAATTCTGGGACGCTTCTAAATACTGGGACGTCCCAGAAGGCGTCCTTGTAGATTCATATATTCTGGAACGCGGCAGATGATATATTTTGCCATTTTCTGGGACGCGTGAAAATTTCGTGATATTTTGAAAAAAAACCACTTTCTAAGCAAAGTTCTGTTATCTCCTCGGCGATTATCTCCCACGAGGGATGGTTTAGTGTTTGAAATCAAGCTGCTGACAAGGAAAAGGTAGGTGCAACTGGGCAGTCCGCCCATACGACTGTTCCTAACGAACTTAAATATATTTGTTATCCCGAGCCCTCTGCTCGGGACGTAACATTTTGGCATCCCTTGTGGGGAACAGTCATAGTTGCATATAACTCCCAAGTTTCGAATGGTTCCAATAAATGACTCCCGACTTTTTGCAATTTAATCGACATATGACATTACGCTAACAACATTTCCCAACTCTGCAGAGTCAGCAACCTCTTTCTGACCGATCCCAATCAGTTGAAGTGTCGACATTCAAGCTCGACCCAATAGAACGTGACAAAGAATAACGCTCGACAGAAAATAACGCGTGACAAAGAATAACGCATAACAGAGAATAATGTGGACCTCAGAATACCGTGGGGTAGAACCAATATCTTCAAACTGCATTCACTCTGATTTGATATCACTTTTGACTTACCATGGATGATCTAAATGAATCCATTGAACAAATCAATGCTCTTGTCGATGCGAAAGCACGAGAAGAAGCTTTGAAGACATTCATCTCACAAAGAAACCTCACGAATCAGGAACATTTGAAACTCACATATGACTCACTTCTTGACTCTACACAAAATAATACAGTACGAGAAGCTCTTGCGAACATCAAAGAGTATAACGGGACTATACCCTTAACTGACTTCGTCCAAGATGTGGAAAATAACAAAGGCATTATCCCTGAGAATAAACAAAAAGACTTCTAACGAGGACTGCTTACTAAAATCCGAGGAGATGCCAGAAAATGTTTGGGAGACGAAGATATCCAGACTTTTGAAAGATTAGAAGAAATTTTGAAACTAAATTTTTCTCCTAGAGAGCCATATGATTCCTACGTAAATGAGATTATGAGTATAAAAATGAAGAAGAATGAAACTGCTCGACAATTTCACGATAGAATAAGAGGATTCATCAGAGGGGCCATTGCAGCCCTGAAAGCACTGTAGAAGAAGATGACGTAGATCATCGACCCCAATTAGAGGTATTAGGCTTGAACGCTCTCATTCGCGGTCTTCCTGGTAGCATGAGAAGTGGTATTATATTGATAGCACCCTAACCTACATTTCTCAGACGACGAGGAAGGAGTCGAACTTGACGAAGGAGAAATTTTCTTTTACCCAACGACGTAATTCTTTTACCCAACGATGTAATCATTTTCCCAGAAAAACGCCGACTTAACGTTGCGGAGACAGACACAACACCTCTTGAGTTACGATAAAACAGTAATATCACCGTAACTCACGAATCACTCGAGGTAACTCATGAGCCTCAGAACTCAAATGAGTTACACGCTAACGCAACAATCACTCACGACACCCCCACCATGGACTCCGTAACTCGGTCTATTGAAGACTAATGGCAGGAGCTCCCTCATCAGGACAGTGATGCTAGCGCTGAAACAGCTAACGCAGCGAATATATACTCTGTTACAATACCTGCCATGTCAAAAGCCCCCGTCAAAATTTGGACTGACCTCCCTGACGGCGACGCCTACTTATCCTTTGTTAAAACGAAGAAAGGGGTTCTTTAGGAGAATGTACTGTTAAAGTATTGAATGGCGTATGCTATGCCATAGCAACTAACACGTTAGATAGGGATATCACAGTGGAAGTACCTCCCCAAAACTTAGATCAATATGACCTAGAACTTTCAGATGACTGCCTTGATTCTGAACCCGAACCAATAGGACCGACGAAACCATTTTCTGAATCAGAGAAAGCCAAGATCATAGTGAAGCTCCTATAGCGAACCCATCATTGTCGTCATGGTCGGGAGAAATCGAGACGGATAGTTCGAAAATTCCATCATATATTTATGTTGCCGGGAGACTTGCCACCAAGAACGAAATATATACATCATATTGTCACGCGAGATGACAAACCCACCACTTCCAAGCAGTATAGATACCCACCCAGCCTCCACAAAGAGATTCGCGAAGAAATTATCAAATTACTCCAAGATCATTCAATTCAACACTCTAACAGTCCCTGGGTAAGCCCCCTATGGATTGTACCGAAAAAACCGGGTCTTGATGGAAAAAGGCGTTACAGGCTAGTCATTGATTATCGTAAGTTGAACGAGAAAACCATTCCAGATGCCTATCCGTTACCCAACATCCAAGAGATCCTAGAGTTGATAGGAAAATCAAAATATTTTTCGGTAATCGACCTCGTCAGCGGATTTCATCAAATCCAAGTTAACCCTTCTGACCGTCCAAAGACAGCATTCCGAACTCCGTATGGTTTATTTGAATGGCTAGTTATGCCTTTTGGTTTATGGAATGGTCCAGCTTCTTTCCAGCGGGCTATTGATAACGTAATGAGCGGATTACAAGGCATCGAAATTTTCATTTATATGGATGATATTCTAGTCTTTTCAGATTCGCTAAATGCTCATATAGAGAAAATTTACAAAGTCTTCCAACGGCTGTCGGATGCTGGTATGGAACTCCAGCCAGATAAGTGCGAATTCTTAACGCCTGAAGTAAAATATCTTGGTCACATCATTGACAGACGCGGAGTTAGGCCCGACCCTCCAAAACTGGATACCGTTCGAAATTTCCCTACGCCTAAAACAACGCGCAACATCAAATCATTCCTAGGCCTCGCGAACTACTATCGACGCTTCATTAAAGATTTCTCAAAGAAGGTGAAACCCATGAATGACCTCCTTTCCAAGGGCGTGAAATTCGAGTGGAAAGAAGAACAATAGAAAAGTTTTGAGACCCTCAAACAAGCTTTGTGTGAGGTTCCCGTTCTTATTCCTGCTGATTTTGACATGCCTTTCATTTCGACCTGTGATGCTTCAAACGGGGTCATATTAGCGGTACTTCCTCAAGGGGAACCTGGCAAGGACCAACCCATGGCTTACATGTCGAAATCTCTATCTAAAGCAGAAAGAAATAATTCTGCAACAGAGAGAGAGTGTCTGGCTGTCTTCAATTCCGTTCAACACTTCCGTCACTCTTTGTACGGACGCCATTTCACCATCTACGGAGACCACGAGCCTTAACCTGGATCGAATCCATCAAGAATCCCATGAGTAGACTTAACCGTTGGAGGGCTAAACTCAGAGGGTATAATTATACCTTCAAATATAAACCTGGAACACAGAATACCAAAGCAGATGCCCTCTCTCGCAACCCAGTTGAAACCCAGCCCTCTGATCATCCGGGACCAACGTTCATAAATAATGAAGAATGCTCCTGCTTATCGTCTGAGTCTGAAGAGAGTTCTCACTGTGCTTCATCCGTAACATCAGTAGAAATGCTGCCTTTACGTTCTAGACCGACAAAAACTGCTGAGGATGCCCGCAAACAATCAATTTCTGATTCATCATCGACTACATCTAGGGCTCCGCCTAAGCGAGGAAGAAAGAAATGTTCCAAGATTGAGCCCCCGGAAAGACCAACAAATATGTCTGGAGGACAAGGGGATCTGGATGGAAGCACCATCGCCAAAAGACTCAGAATTAGGAAAGGAGACCCAAGGACCAAAGTCAAAGTCAATACCAAAGTCTTCGCGAGGAACAACGCGGAGTTCGTCGGAATCACTCACTTCAAGTGACGAATCTGAGGATCAAAAGTTTGAAGAGCCCCCTATTCCCCAGCGAGACAAATCATCCCTGCCAGATCTCTTGGACAAGGATGAAGAATCCAATTTAACAAACCAGTCATCTGAACGATCTGACACCGGAGGAAGGGGCAATATTGAGACACCAGACGAACAGGAGCCGCCCAACATCATTACACCGATTCAAAATCCAACTTGCACTCGAAAGAAAAACATACCATACAATATCACTCATAACCCCGATTCTTCTTCTTCATCTGACGAGAGTCTTATACCTAATGCTCAATCTACCAAGAGATGGTCGAAGAGTCTCACAGAAATTTCGAAACCCGAAAAAAGCCAAACCTATTGGTGGGACGAGGAAATAACCAAAGACCATACGACTCAGCTAACATTTTCTGATATAGGATCAGACCCCTCAGACAATCTCCTGGATAGATCAACCTCCTCCTTACCAGCATACTTAGGCAAAGAACCAATACCAAATGGAATTGTAGAGGACTGGGTTGCGCATTCCTTCATTCCACCTGAGACGACCCCAATACCAGAAGCCATGAGAACTAAAATGTCCCCATCCAAGAAATACTTCGCCAAATCTACACCACTCCTGCTGAGGGAAAATAGAAGGAGTAGTTTCCCGAGTTATTGGAAAACTGTTAGTACGATAACCCAAGAGAGTAGCGATGTTGGAAATGAAGATCAAAAACCCCGGAATGGTTGATCCATACCCATAGTCAGAGCCGGAGAACACACCACTGATCGTGAAATGCCGAGCGTGACAAAAAGTAACGCTCAACCACCTTCCCATCCTTCCCGACCTCCCAAACTCAGCGTGACAAAAAGTAATGCTAAGCCATCTTGCTCTCCTTCCCAACCACTCATAACTAAGACAGCGAAGACGACACATCACCCAATGCCTATGACAGACGCGACTTATGACATAGGTGCTACTATACAACCAGATTTAGATTACAATAAACCCATGACTCTGGAGGTAACAGCTTCTAGAGAAAGCATCACGTACATAAAAGATAATATTGTACATTTTATATCTGCCGATCTCGACCTAACATCTCCAAATAACAGATCATTGTACGATATATCAGCAATAGATATTGACAAATTAAAATCACGGAATGCAGACGTGGGAGATGTGATAGTTTCAAAGAACCGAAATAGATTCATCTACAGTTTAGTCATCACAGAGGGGAAAGATGATGTTATCGTGCCTTCAAATTTAGAATTATGTCTGGAAAACCTCTCCAAAATAATACAAAAATCGAAAATAGAATCATTCCGGCTTGGTAGGCTAGGAGAAATTACCGATAACCTTCCAAAATCAACAATAAGAGATGCCTTCTTGAATGAATCCCGAGATGTTCCGTTGAAAATAACTCCCTGTTATGGCACATGCACGGTCCCCTCCGCAGAAAAGACTAGTTCGATCATAGAAGATCTTTATTCGAGTTTATTTGGAGCAGGGGTGTCAAGCGTAGTAGAGTCCCTCCCCTCAAGCCCCTCCAGTCAAGTTCAGAGAGCGTCGCGGCTCGCGGCGAAGGAGCCCCTCCCCTGCGACGCCGCGGCGCGCTCTACACATGACTGGAGGGGCTTGAGGGGAAGGACTCTACCACGCTTGACTGCCCTGATTTGGAGGACATAGAGGAGTGGGGAAGACATATAGAAGGATTCGAGAGAGATATCTTTGGAAGGGCATGAAAAAAGACGTTGAGGAATTCATCAGCAAATGTACGGTCTGCCAAGAACAAAAGTTGATAGGAATACGAACAAAAGTACCAATGATTATATCGGACACGCCCTTAGAAGTATGTTCAAAAATTGCTATCGATACAGTGGGACCTTTACCTGTCATCCCTTCGAATAATAGACATATTTTAACAATGCAATGTCAATTATCGAAATTTTGTCTAGCAGTACCTATACCCGATATTCGGGCTGTGACTATCGCTGACGCATTAGCCCGTCACCTTATAGCTAACTTCGGTGTACCAAGAGTGATCCTAGGTGACAGAGGAACTAGTTTCAAAAATAGATTACTAGAAGAATTGGCTGGAATCTTCGGTATAAAATTGGTAACTACCACCAGCTATCACCCTCAGGGGAATGCATCCTTAGAACGCAGTCATGCAATGCTAGGTAGTTACATACGTACAAAATCTAGGGACAAGCAGAATTGGGACACCATCGTACCCTTCGCTATGTTTGAGTATAATTCCTCAGTACACAATTCAACAGGTTCTAGCCCTTTTGAAATTATCTACGGACGTAAAGCCCGTACAGTAGACAAATATCCAGAAGAAATTTGAGTTAGAAACATACAACTCTTATCTCTGCAACCTCATAAGAGTTCTAAAGGACATTACACATGTTGCTAGAGGAAATTTAATGACATCAAAAGAAGATACGAGAATGAAATACGACAAGAAAGCAAAGCCAAGAGACTTGCAGATTGGAATGGAAGTTCACGTTTCGAATGAACCTAGAAAGGGCAAGCTTGATAAATTTTTCAATGAAAAGTTCAAAATCATAGAAATTCATAGAAACAACAATGTTTTGCTAGAATCTTCCAACGGAAAGAGGTTTCTGAAACATGTAGATAAGATAAAACGTGCTTATTGCTAACAGGCGACACCCACCCTTGGCTGTTACAGGTGCGTGCTATAACATCCGCCAAATGGTACTCTTGGTCCTCTCTTGGATACTCACCCTTAGCCTTAGGCTCCCATTAAGTGATGTAAATGTAACGTATAACATAATACCTATTGCTGAAAACCCTGGGATTTACTATGAGTACATCGGTGAAGGTAGAATAATTAGATCAAATTGGAGAATATCAGTAACGATAGATTGTAGTAAGCTAATAGGTAGGGATTATTGGAGAGAAAAACAGATAATGTCCATTAGACAAAGATATGCTCAGAAATTTACAGACTGTGACAATCTGATCCCCCGAACCAAAATAGATGCAATAATGCATAGCCTCGACCTTTTACGAAAAGACTTGATGCAATTTCTTTCCTCGCCATCCATTCCACAGCCAAATATTGCCAGCGGTCAGAATTTCCAAAAGAGAGGAGCACCCTTAGAAATAATTGGCTGGGTTAACAGAATATTGTTTGGCAGAAAGCCGCAGAAAGAACTCATATTTTGAAATCTGAATTAGACGATATTCACAAGTTGATAAATTCACAGGGAAAAGAAGTAGGAAGGTTACATAATAAGTTGTCAAAAGAGCTAGGTTCGTCGTCAAACACATGAGACACGATATCATTGCGAGAAAATATAGAAATTTGGGCAACCGAATTCGAAATAGCTTTGGGACATTCCATTTCCTCTTATAAAACTCTGATAACCGCCATCGAAACGACAGCGAGAGGTCACTTACATCCGCTCCTGCTTAGCCATGACAAACTACGAACCATACTGAATGACATAAATGACTATAAATCTAGCCATACACTCCCGTGGGAAAAAGATGCAATCACACCCGAATACCTCTTTTCAGTTCCAAAGTCATACGTCCATGTGATCAATCAGAAGATCCTCACTGTTCTGACATTCCCATTAGCAGACGTGAATAAATATACACATTATCGTATCCATAATCTACCAATCCCCGCACACTCTGTGAAAAATCGTAAATCTTTTGTTTCCATTGAGCCTGGACACTCAAATATTTTTGTGTCAATAAATTCCCGATCATATATATTCTTTGATGAACATCAATTACAGAACCGCCTTGGTCGAAATGACACAAAATTATGCGATTTTATCGAACCTATCCGGGAAAGCCACACTGAGGATTCGTGCGAATTTCAATTACTAGCCAAACAAACAATAAGTCGTCTTGAGGACTGTAAATATGTACTCACTCCAGCCAAAACACCAGGTGAATTCACAAATTACAAACGGTAAACAAGACCAACAGGTGACAAAGATGAAAGTACCATCAGCTACGACAACACGAGACCTAGAGCCTACTCGAACACTAATACCTATTTTTACCAGACAGCAAGCCCCTCCAAGGCATCACGAAGCACATCAGGAATATTCTTCCACATATACTCCGACTATCCGAGCCATAGAACCAGTCCCATTACCTATGTACAAGGAGTAGACTACTCATGAACACTAGCTATTGAATGACCATGTTGATGACTCATAGGATTTTCTTACCGTGAAGGAATAATTAAGAAAGATGCTTATCTAAAGGATTTATTTCCACATTATCACCGGTCTTCGAGCAAAGTTCCGAGAACACCTGGCCTCAAGACGTTATTGAGATCAAAATCCCCATATACTAAAGGAGGGGAGAAATTGATTCGTATACCCCTACTTACATTATACATGGATTCGCTAAATATCTCGATATGCAAAATTCTGTCATGACCTTGAATATATCTATCTTCAGAAAAGAATAAACGTCGCAACCCAATAAAGTCATCTGAATCCAGGTCTGATGGAGGGGGCATTCGACCCATCCCGAGTAGTGAAATTGTAGTAATATCCCTCGCCAAGAGAAATCGTTTCGGAGACGGTCAGCCCTCCTTAAGGCTCTCGTCACGGCCCATTGATGGAACTAAAATCAATTTCAACTTTTTCCGTGAACCCGTTTTACGCTTCAATAAAGATTTACGATAAATGATAGGAAACATAAATTCACACTCACACAAACCCTAACACACGGACGCCGCGGGCCTCTGATCAGGAAAGGTGGTGGTACCTCCCCACGAACCCGACATTCTCTTGCCACACGCCGATAACGCCTAACAGCAGCCCATCTTCCAAACTAAGAGATTTTTTTTGTTTTCTCCATGAGTTGTAACCGAACCAGTTGCATAAATTTATACAGCTCACCAGGATGCACTTATATTCACCCAACGGTATCGGGAAGATCGAACTCGAGGCACGCGTCTACGAGAATGGTTCTCATCATCCATGACGAGATCAAAATTTACAAATAGCTCGCGAGCAGGGAATAATTCAGACTTCAGACACATGATGTTCACGACACTGCTTTGACAGAAATTGAATGTTACCCGTTCATAGAGACATACAATAAAGTCCTACAAGCTGACTCAAGAGCTGCCTTTGCACCGAAATCGCCGACAACAGTTTCACGCGATCCTATTGCTAACTCGGATGCATAAATTTGACACCAACAACCTGTCCATAAAATGGCGACGAATCGTGAAAAAGAACGTGAACTATCAACCTACCCATCAACATCAATAACTTACCATACCTGGTTTGAAAAATCTTACTGGTCAAAAAATCAAGATGCTTAACTTATTTAGGAGTACCTTAAGAGGGCCAAAATTTTCGACCAAGGATCCATGTATCCGGCCCTAGATTAATATCTATACCGAATAACTGAATTCCCATACACCGAGAAAATGGAAATCCAAGCTCATAGGAGGCCCAATACTGCAAACGAATAACATTGTTCGCCGTTACAAAATGTCACGCTGTGACAGATGTCACACTGCGACAAAATGTCACGCCGCGACAAAACGTCATGCTGCAAAAAAATCGAATTGGATAAAGTCACGTAGATGCATTGGACTTCACCGTAAATTTTCCCAGACATACTAATTATATTAATAATCGTGGTTCTTGTTTTGGAACGTAGAAAAAGGCTACTCTAGGAGTTTCGAAAATTCAGGTCTCCAGGAACACAATAAACGCCGTATACGGAATTTCATGTTGATAATACTACAAATTATTCAGAACAGGAATTAAGGAAAAAGAGAATTTATTGTGGAATTTTCTTCAATCATATTTCAATTTACCAAAAGTCTTCGAATAACACTTCTAAAGAGAGGAGAGCAAGCACAACCAAATGTCCGTTCACATCTAAGTCATCTATAGCAATTTCGGGGGAAATTGGAAGGGTTCGTCCGTCACTAACCCTTCGTGCAGCATCATTCCACACATCCGCCAGAAACAGTTCATTTCGTGCCCGGAATTCCATTTTTTCATGGTAAAACAATCGCCGGAGACCGTGATAGTCAGTTTCTTCTTCAACTGATACGTCCAATAGGCCTTGACTGAACTTTTCATTAGACAGCCGGTCCACACGACGTAAAACTCTTTCGAAAGCCCAGTTATCAAACTAGAAAAAAAAAGGAAAAAAAATAATAATAAATATCCGTTGAGGCCCACATTCTGCAATAACTCACAAAACAACAAAGGTTACTCACACAAAAAAAGTGATAATGCGCGATTGACAAAGAAATCATAACGGCTTGTATTCTCAACAATTACATTTCATTTCAATCAATGTAGCAGCTAACGCTGGAGCTGGATCATAAGGCCGTGCTAACTCGATGCAACGAGTACATGATCTTGAGAGCCCAGATATGGGGCGGGAGCGGCTTTTTGACATCAACATCATCGCATAGCATGAGGCTCGCGCTTTGAATAGTTGATAAAAGGTGTCCGATAGTGCATGGCTGCAATCAAATTATATGGGATGAATCAAAATTGATCTTGGATCGCGTGAGACTAGTGTCTGCCAAATATTTCGAGGATATGGAGATCGAATCTCATATTGCCGTATCTCGAGATCATATCGCGTAAGAGGCTGCGGGGTCGAGAGCAAGCGACTATCAAAATCGAGCTCGAAAAGTCGAGTGGAGGTTGTTTTTGAGGTATTTCAAGGTCGCTGAACAAGAATATGACATTGCCTTGCCTCCTAATCGTGTTGCGTGGGCGGCTGCGGGGGCGGAGGCGCGAATTGACCGAGATCGAAGCTCGAGACTTGAGTGAGGGTGTTTTCGGGGTATTTTGAGGTCGCTAAGCACGAATTTGAGATCGTCCAGCCTCCAAGTCATGTTGCGTGGGCGGTTGGGGGGAGGGGTCGAGTAGAGACACAAATTAACCAAGATTGGAGTTTGAGAGTTGAGTAGGGGTTGTTTTTGGAGTATTTTGGCATCGCTAAGCACGTATTTGAGATTACACAGCTCCCGAATCGTGTTGAATGGGTGGCTGCAAGAGCAAGGACGCGTGTTGAACTAGATAAAACTGGAAGAGCCGGCGGGGGGGGGGGGGGTCCTTGATATCTCGAGATCACTGGACACAAATCCCAGATCACCCAGCCTCAGAACCGTATTGCGTGGGTGGCTGTGATAGTGAATTCGATGTAGTTCCCTGACAATGATCATTTCCTGAGATAGAATCTGACCAGGATTGTAAGCCGAATTGAAGCATCGGGACCGGACCACGAGCATACGCCAAGTATCTTCATTGACCGAGGGGTCGAGCGATATCCTGTTGATCGGAATTCCGATTCACTAGGTATGTAATCACAATTTTCGATCACGGAATAGGCCACAAATAGTTTCAGGCGTGAATCTGCGAGAGAGTGGTGACTGCAAGGAGATTCGCGAGCTGAATCTCTATTCTGGCCAATTTTCCAGGCGGAGTCTCATCTCATCATGCGCGAAGCATGACCACTTCACAACGACCATGACCAGAGCGTGATGTGTTAGCAGCGGGATTGGGTACATACTTAGGGAGTGTGATACTGAAATCTCAGCTCTGTAACCGGAAATCTTAAAAAGCAGTCGATTCTCATATATTGACGGGCGAAAATCACGCATACCACGAGCCTAAGCCAACTTTGTTTGTGGGATGGAGCACCGTGCAATATTATTCGAACTGGGGATTCGAACTCTGATCCTCTAGCTATGTGATCATAATCCTCAATGACGGAATGGAATACAAATCGTCGCGGGCGAGAATCAACGAGAGGGTGATGACTGCAAGAAGATTCAAGCGTTAGATCTCTATTTTGACTGTTTTCACAAGCGAAATCTGATCTCATTTACCGAGAAGCATGGTGACCAGACAACCACCCAGAACTATTACATGATCCAATAGCCTAGGGATCAGGAGATATCTCAGGACGTGCGATTATGTAATCTTAACTCTGTGATCATAAATCTCGAGGAGGAGCCTATTCTCATAGATTTACAAATCTCAGATCACCCAGCCTCAGGACCTTATTGGGTGTGCGGCTGTGATGGTGAATTCGATGTAGTTTACTGACAATGATCATTTCCTGAGATAGAATCTGACCAGGATTTTAAGCCGAGTTAAGGCACCGGGACCAGATCACGAGCATACGCCAAGTATCTCCTTTAACCGAGGGATCGAGCGATATCCTGTTTATCGAAATTCCGAATCGCTAGGTATGTCATCATAAGTCTCGATCACGGATTAGACCACAAATAGTTTCAGGCGTGAATTTGCGAGAAAGTGGTGACTTCCAGGAGATTTGACTGTTAAATCTTTATTCTGCCCATCTTCACAAGCAGGATCTGATTGGATGTACCGAGAGGCACGATGACCAAACAACGCCTAGAATCACCACGTGATCCAATAGCCTAAGGATCGGAAGATATTCCAGGACGTGCGATTCTGAAATCTTAGCTCTGTGGCAAAAAACTCAAGGATCTACCCGACTCTTCCTTAAGATTTTTGATCACACGCTGAGATTTCAGGATCACACTCCCTAAAACACCACACGATCAAGCTGCTTTGAAATCGTGCTCTGGCCACGGTCGTTGTATTGTAGTCATGCTTCTCGCAGGATCAGATGATACTCCCTATGGAATTGGCCAGAATAGTGAATCAGCTTTCAAATCTCCTTGCAGTCACCGCCCTTCCATAGATTCACGCCCGAAAAGATTCGTAGTCCATACCAATATCAAGAATTGTGATCTTATAGCTAGAGGATCGTAGTTTCAATCCCTAGAAAATCGCTCGAGCTTTGGACCACCAAACACACTCGGCTTAGTCTCGAGGTATGGTGACAGATAACAGGTTTATTCAGATATGCTGGTCGGAGCGCTCCGAACTCTGGGATCTCTCCCTCCCTCTCTCTCTCTCTCTCACTCATTGCGTTTGAAAAGAGCGAATCGGGGGTAGGAGCGCTCCGAACTAGCATAATCAGGTGAATTTAATGTGAGATTTCCCACGACTTGGGGTCAGATTTCATCCGTGGGGATGTCCAGATTCAGCAAAGGAACACTCGAATCTCCTACCCGTCAGTATCGAGTAGTAGATTCACGTCCGCCAATGTATTCGAATCGAACCCTTCTCGAGATTTTTGACCACATAGCTAGGATTTCAGAATCGGACGTCCGAGGTTATCTCCCGATCCCTAGGCTATTGGATCACGTGTTGGTTCTGGGCCGTTGTATGGTCACCATGCTTCTCGATACATGACATCAGATTCTGCTTGTAAAGATGGCCAGGATAGAGATTTAATGCTGGAATCTCCTTGCAGTCAGCACCTTTTCCTAGATTCACGCCCAAAAAGATTTCTAGTCCATTCCGTTATCAATAATTGTAATCACATAGCTAGAGGATCGTAGTTCCCGTGCCCAGAATATTGCTCGAATTTTCGGCCACTGAACACACTATGCTTAGGTTCGTGGTAAGGTGACCGAATAACGAAAGTCATCCCACTACTTGGGATCAGATTTAACCCGTGGGGATGTCCAGATTCAGCAAGGGAAAACTCAAATCTCCTAACCGTTACTATCGAGAAGTAGATTCACGCCCGTAAATCTATGAGAATAGGCTCCTCCTCGAGATTTATGATCACAGAGTTGAGATTTCATAATCGCACGTCCTGGGATATCTCCTGATCCCTAGGCTATTGGATCATGTAATAGTTCTGGGTGTTTGTATGGTCACCATGCTTCTCGGTAAATGAGATCAGATTTCGCTTGTGAAAACAGTCAGAATAGAGATCTCACGCTTGAATCTTCTTGCAGTCATCACCCTCCACGGTGTCCTTGAACCAACTTTAAATGAGTCGGAAGACCACCTCGCCAAATATTCCCTTAAATGGTTGTTCAGGCCATAAATAACATCTTCCAACTGTTTTTAAAATCGCCCACGTTGGAATTTCCAAATAAAACGACTCTTATGATTTTTTTTGGAAAAATTGTCAAAAAACGACTCTCACGCGCTTTGGTAATGATAAACGCTTAGTTATATGCTTCAAATTTCACAAAAATTTCGTCACAAAGTGCAGATGGTTCATGACACTCTATCCCAAACTATTCGCAATGTAATACGTAGAGGAAGGGAAAGGCTTCGTGAGCTGTGACTAATGCTCGGGTAGAGAGTCAGATATGTCGAATATAGAAAGGTCCACCTATCTATATTGGGAAATTTGTCGTCTGCTCACGGCTCTGTCTTCTTCTTACTCACATTGGTCCTAATAATATGTACACAATGCCTTGACTATCTGACTTACCTATGTCTGACATATAGATAAAGGTACTTTATCATTCTGACCGTCAATCGCTGAACATTTTTGGAGCAGCCTTCCATGTCTCTTTTCAGCTTCTGCACTCCCACCTCCTTTTTCATGCACAATACCCAAAATTTGAGGTGATTCTCTTCATGGAAGCAAGCACATCGCATCTTAGAACTACGATAGAGCTACCCCCTGTACTCAAATGCGAGATGTTCAGCAGGTATGACGAACCTGCAAGCTCTCCAGAACCGGAGTGAGAGCTTTTGTTGCGCGATGAGGACCTTGCCGAGAGTCCAAGGCATTGTGTACATATTATTAGGACCAATGTGAGTAAGAAGAAGACAGAGCCGTGAGCAGACGACAAATTTCCCAATATAGATAGGTGGACCTTTCTATATTCGCCATATCTGACTCTCTACCCGAGCATTAGTCACAGCTCACGAAGCCTATCCCTTCCTCTACGTATTACATTGCGAATAGTTTGGGATAGAGTGTCATGAACCATCTGCACTTTGTGACGAAATTTTTGTGAAATTTGAAGCATATAACTAAGCGTTCATCATTACCAAAGAGCGTGGAAGTCGTTTTTTGACAATTTTTCCAAAAAAATCATAAAAGTCGTTTTATTTGGAAATTCTAATGTGGGCGATTTTAAAAACAGTTGGAAGATGTTATTTGAGCCCTGAACAACCATTTAAGAAAATATTTCGCGAGGTGGTCTTCCGACTCATTTAAAGTTGGTTCAAGGACACCGTGCCTCTCGCTGATTCTCGCCCGCAACGATTTGTAGTCCATTCCGTCATTGAGGATGATGATCACATAGCTAGAGGATCAGAGTTCGAATCCCTAGGATATTGCACGGTGCTCCATCCCACGAACACTGTTGGTTTAGGCTCGTGGTATGCGTGATTTTCGCCCGTCAATATATGAGAATCGACTGCTTTTTGAGATTTCCGGTTACAGAGCTGAAATTTCAGTATCACACTCCCTCAGTCATTACCCAATCCCGCTGCTATCACATCACGCTCTGGTCATGGTCGTTGTGAAGTGGTCATGCTTCGCGCATGATGAGATGAGACTCCGCCTGGAAAATTGGCCTGAATAGAGATTCAGCTCTCGAATCTCCTTGCAGTCACCACTCTCTCACAGATTCACGCCTGAAACTATTTGTGGCCTATTCCGTGGTCGAAAATTGTGATTACATACCTAGTGAATCGGAATTCCGGTCAACAGGATATCGCTCGACCCCTCGGTCAATGAAGATACTTGGCGTATGCTCGTGGTCTGGTCCCGATGCTTCAATTTGGCTTACAATCCTGGTCAGATTCTATCTCAGGAAATGATCATTGTCAGGAAACTACATCGAATTCGACATCACAGCCACTCACGCAATACGGTTCTGAGGCTGGGTGATCTGAGATTTGTGTCCAGTGATCTCGAGATATTAAGGACCCCCCCCCCCCGCCGGCTCTTCCAGTTTTATCTAGTTCAACACGCGTCCTTGCTCTTGCAGCCACCCATTCAACACGATTCGGGAGCTGTGTAATCTCAAATACGTGCTTAGTGATGCCAAAACACTCCAAAAACAACCCCTACTCAACTCTCAAACTCCAATCTTGGTCAATTTGTGCCTCTACTCGACCCCTCCCCAACCGCCCACGCAACATGACTTGGAGGCTGGACGATCTCAAATTCGTGCTTAGCGACCTCAAAATACCCCAAAAACACCCTCACTCAAGTCTCGAGCTCCGATCTCGGTCAATTCGCGCCCCCGCCCCCGCAGTCGCCCACGCAACACGATTAGGAGGCAAGGCAATGTCATATTCGTGTTCAGCGACCTTAAAATACCTCGAAAACAACATTCACTCGACTTTTCGAGCTCGATTTTGATAGTCGCTTGCTCTCGACCCCGCAGCCTCTTACGCGATGTGATCTCGAGATACGGCAATATGAGATTCGATCTCCATATCCTCGAAATATTTGGCAGATACTAGTCTCACGCGATCCAAGATTAATTTTGATTCATTCCATATAATTTGATTGCAGCCATGTACTATCTGACACCTTTTATCAACTATTCAAAGCGCGAGCCTCATGCTATGCGATGTTGTTGACGTCAAAAAGCCGCTCCCGCCCCATATCTGGGCTCTCAAGATCATGTACTCGTTGCATCGAGTCAGCACAGCCTTATGATCCAGCTCCAGCGTTAGCTGCTACATTGATTGAAATGAAATGTAATTGTTGAGAATTCAAGCCGTTATGATTCCTTTGTCAATCGCGCATTATCACTTTTTTTGCATGCATTTATTTGCTTCTTGTATCGAAGGTTTCAGATAAAATGTTTCAATTACCAGAGTGATGACCTTCTAGCTACATCACACTCAAATTGTACATTTTCAATTCAAATTCGAACGCTGCAGATAAGCCTTTGTTGTTGTTCTAGATAACCTCATAACCTCCCATTTATTGGTATTTATTTGATTTATACCGAAAAAACTAGCCATTTTCCGTCTTCGAGCCCATTGAACTTTCTGTTCAGAATTTTGTGCTTGACAACATATTTCTTCCCCGACAAAATTAACCGAAAGCCAAAATCCTATCTCTCGGAGCGGGGTCCTTTATGATGAATATTACACCGATTTGAACCCACACATATGAGCGTCATAAACACAGGGAAGCACCAGGTGACGTTACAACGTTAAATGGATTGTATGCATTTGAATCTTCGCGCCACTTGCACATCACATGTAGTAAGAACTGCAACCAAGAGATGGCGCCACCATGTACTTTTCGCGAGTTTACTCATTACCTGCAATCTACAAATCACTTCATCAGCATCCAAGTATATCAATTCGACGTAACACTGCCTACAATCGAGAGATGTCGCCACCATGCACTTTTACAAGCTTGCTCATCACCGACAATCTACAGATCGTGTCATTAACAGCTAAGTAAATTAATTACCCCAGTCATTAACGCCACGTGAACGACACCGCATAAAATGAAGAGAGACAGTGCGAAACTTTTTCCTGAGTACTTAAAAGACATGATAGATCGGGCTCACAAAGAAATGGAAGAGTTCCATAAGACTCATGTAGCAACAAAAAAAGATCTTCTTGTGGAATATAGTGCTTATACCCGTGGTGTTGATATGTATAAGTGCTTCTTACAGGAGAATAGCTTCTTGTGTATCGACGAAATCAACGTCCAGCAACCCCCACTATTGGAGAGCGGCACATAGACGGACAAGATTTATCATCAGAATATTTTTTCGTCGGAAACATCCTCCAATGGGGGCTCTAAGCAGGATGGGCTATACCATATACAAAACGAAAAGCGAAACAACATCACTAGCATCAGCATTGGCCCGAAACCAACGTCGATATCGCTCCTCTCGTCAGGTATGATATATCATGGCCCTCTCATGAACCAAGCATATATCATACCAGAAACAAGCACATCTACACCGATCGCGCACGTGGCTCACCGGCACATTCCATCCATGGCATTTCAAAACACAGCAACAGGCGCGACAAATTGTCACGCTACCCCTACCGCTGCCGTCGCTCAACCAGATACTCCCCGCTTGAAAGCCAACGCAACAAATTGTCACGCTGACCCTACCAGTGCCGTCGCTCAACCAGATACTCCCCGTGTGAGAGCCAGCGCGACAAATTGTCACGCTGCCCCTGCCAGTGCTGGCGCTCAACCACATACTCCCCTCTTGAGAGCTAGCGCGACAAATTATTACGCTACTCATACCAGTGCCGCCGCTGAACCACCTACGCCTCGCCCGGGAGCCAACGCGACAAATTGTCACGCAGCCGTCGCGGTCTCTCATTCTCCAGCAATCGGGAAGCCACCCACAATTGATTCCCTACACACCGGGACAAATGATCAGGGGATTCTCGAGAATCGTCACACAGACGATATAGGAGAATCGGAAAATGATGCAACATCCTTCTACATACTTCCATGCACCCTGTCTACATACAATGGCATCGACAGATCTCAAAACTCAACGTCAATCAATTCAGCACATCTCCAGACTGTGCCAGACATCATCTCTACAGCCAACGTACCGATATCAAATGCAAGGACAATAGGAAATACTACTGATATCCTTAACGAATTACTCGGGATACCCAGTTCCTCGGGTACCGAAATGCACGACAATCTATCCGACTAGGCTGACAAGGATGATAACGGTACGCTACATTCACAACAAGGGCCCGCGCTTCCTTCGCCTGTTCATATAGAAATTCTTAATCCAGCTTCACCAAGACTGCAGAACGAACAACAGGACAGCGATTCAGAAGCTTATGAAGAAGAGCGGGGAGACCCACTAGATAATGGACAAAGTGACTCAGATTCTACCAGTGACACGGAACAAATTCCACGACCTCCCAGCGAAAAAGAAATTAAACTACAAATAAAGAGGCAACAACAAAGAGCACGCCAGGCAAAACTTCGAAAAAGAAAACGCGAAGAACCGTCATCAAAGGTCCCACCCGAGAATTGGTGTTACATATGCCGTAAAGTACATGAACAGAGCCCCAACCGCTGGTCACCGTGCACAAAATGTAAAGTTGTGATAGCAGGAGTGAAGTGCTTGCAAGACGCGAACATACAATCATTCGAAAGTAAGGACTGTATGGACTCTAGAACGAGGGAACGTAAGGGTAAATAGGATCAATATACATGTACCAGTGCTTCCATGTGCACCTTGAATTAAACCCGGGAGTGGGCGCGCCATATGTCAAAAAGACCGACTTTTATCCATTTGGACAAGTTAGATATAAAAATGTTCTCCAATCGTTCCAGCGATTTAGATCAACTATATTGACGTTAGTACCAAGCTGTTTGAGCGTTCCTGAGGCAATCCAACTGCACCGCAGTTTCTGAGAATTTTATCAAAATAGAGTCGGTCGAAATGACAGTCGCGCGCCTACTAACGTTGGTGCCTCTCTCGGGCCCCTACCTATGGAAAAGGATATCAATGAATTCTTCAAAACCGAATGCAAACCACGGAGGAACGTTTTGTATCGTACATATTGTTACTATCATTCCTCCAACAATAGGAGAAAAGGAATAGAACTGGTTTAGTTTGTTCAAAATGAAGTTTCAAATATGCGTGCCTCTGTTGTGTATATCGAAGGTAGTGGAACCAACGGTCATGTTACCGCAGAGCATTTTCCTTCGCAAGAGAAGTCTCTAATGCATGGAAGTGGTCCAAGGAGTGTACTGCGTATCATAGATGACTATAAATTTGATATTGGAAGTATTTTCAAGTTCACATCATCATCCAAATGTTAGAATCACGGATTATAAAAGTCGGTCCAAATGACAGACAACGCGCCTACTAACGTTAGTCCGTTTCGCGCGCCTACTCCCGGGTTGATGAGGTGCCACGTCAGGGCCTCATTGTGTTCGTGTGGCCCAGCACCGAACCTTCGGTACATTCTCAGGGGGAAAATGGCCTGGCGGAGGGAGGTGTGGTGTCCCGAGCTTGCAAAAGCTCTCGCAACATCAACCTCGGTGTCATTCTCGGGACGAGGATAGTCTGACAGGAGAGGTGTGGCGTCCCGCGTTCACGAGACGCCCCGTCTCACTCAGATTTTGTATAATTCGCAACAGTCGATATACAAAGTGATGTGAGGACTCGTGAGAAGAGAGCGGAGTCAATTTTGTCCTAAGCGTGACTTCTTGTCACGCGTGTCAATAGGTCACTCTACCCTCTGATCATGCGTGACATCAAGTCAGGCCATTCATTCACTTCGCGTGGCAATGAGACACACTTTATTGGGCGTGACAATAGGTCACGCTTGACACAGTTTATGATTTCGAAATGATTTTGATGAAACAATAATTATGATTTCGATATTGACGCGAGCTGGCCCAGGCTATAAATGTAGGTCTGAACGTTGGCTCGCTGATCAGTCTGTCAAAGTTTTCCTTCCGGAGCTTTTGAGTCCGCGCTATTGTCTCCGCCCAAACACCTTGAAGTGTGACGAAGCATCTGTTCGAGAAGCGGCGAGCCAACGGTTAGATTTGATCCCGCACTTGGGAAGTGGCGGTACCCATACTCAAAGCTGCAGCAGGGCCAGCTCCGAATTTGTCCTCAAGTTGAGCTGCAGTAGGATCAGCTTACAATTTATCCTCGAGGCCTTCTGAATCGACATTCCAGCCTCCAGAGGACAGCCAACTCATGACGACTCCGCTCTCCTCTCGAGTAATATTAAGAATCTGCGTAACTTCAAGTCGAAATTTTAATTTCAAAAATCATATTTCAGAACATAGCCCAGAATACCTAGTATAAGTGCACTCTTGAAATTAGCCATTGAAAACCGATCAATTCAGAAATGACGCTTGCTTATTCAATCGATCCCGATTCTCAAGATCAATCTGAATTGTTGATTGAATTCTAATAAATCTATATCGTTATCGGAAAATCCATCTTATTATTTCGAAATTTGTAAATGCATGCTTATTTGAAGAATCAAGATTACTTTCGAATATTTTATTCTAAACTTGGAATTGATTATTATTAAAGATTTTATTTCCGATTCTTGAACCACTTCACATAATTAATATTGAAAATTTCGGCCAACCTACTTGGTTAATTACCCTCAAATCTTTGACGTTTCACATGAACATAATACTTGCCTTTTCTAAAATCATTCGGCCGAATTTTCCAGTCAAGTTCGGCACATTCAATATAGATACATTTTCTCCAAGAATAACCAAGAAATTATATATATATATATATATATATATATATATATCCATTCAGAAGTATAAGTATGTATTTCACGATATATCTATATACTCATATGAAAAGGGACAAAGGATCAAGCTGCTGACAAGGAAAAGGTAGGTGCAACTGGGCAGTCCGCCCATACGACTGTTTCTAACGAACTTAAATATATTTGTTATCCCGAGCCCTCCGCTCGGGACGTAATAACAGGAACAATGACGGTGGGAACAGAATGCGCGTGCTAACAGATCCACAACACCGACAAGTTCTTATAAATGATTACTTCAGAACCCTATATCAACATTTTTGAGTGACGGAATTGATTCCATATCAAACTGTAAACCTTTCCTTGATCTTGGAATCCGCAGGTCAAAGAATCGTTCATGAATATTTTGCATGAATATCACACCCGTAAATAGAGAATGATCCATAATGGAGTTCCAAATGCATCTTAGTTAATATTTTATGAATATTGAGATAATGATCATTCAGGAAATGATGTACACTTTATGTTAACCAGCGACGATTCAATAAAAATTCACGAAGATTATTCTAATTCGTTCTGAACTCAATCAATGATCTGGATCAAATGATGAGGGATTACAGTAGGGTATAATGATTGACTATCTCATTTGAACAGATGTGTATTTTGTTCTCTTTAAGTAAATTAGTCATTGCCAACAAATTTTATGATAATCATCTGCGTATGTAATAGTATTTGCAATATTTGTAAAATACTCTGGGAGAATTAAAAGCTTCAAATTATCCACGCGTTCATGAAGACTAGCATGAACTTAGTTCATGATTACGATCTTACACACCTAGGATCTAGGCACAGGTGCACTTATGGCATAGCTCATACACATGTCCAGAACCTTGGCATCCGCACTCTATCTCTTCTTGCACATGAACGCCTGAATAATTTTTTCATGAGCTAATACTTGATTTTTAAATGCTGAGCAATAAGTGAAGAATGAAGTAGGATTTTAGATGAACTTGCTCAATCATCAGTGCCTGATTGAAATTATGTCACACTGATCCATGAAAAAATTAAAAATTTGTTGGTAATAATTCCACTTTCTAATTTGTTGGTATCGAAAGTCTCAATTTCAATATTGCATTTGATTGCACGTCTAGGCATCATGAATCTGTTCAAAAGTTGGAGATCCTTGGGGATCGAATATTCAATACCATTCAAAGCTTGCTAAACTCGACCATCGAAAAAATGCAAGTTAGGTAGTTGCACGATGCCACAGTTTTTCGACACTTTGATGAGATTTTTACTTTACTTGTCTAACTCCAGCTCACGTCTCATTTTCAGAACTTGGAGTTCTAATAACTCAGCCTCTTTCTCTTCCTCCCTCCTCTCAATTTCAAACAACTCTTGGCTGCGTTTGTTTTCCTCCAGCATTTTTCTCGTAGTCGCTTCGTGAAGACGCAATTTAAAAGCATCTAGCTTGTGAGTTACCAATAGGCTCTGGATCTCGGGAGAGAGCCAGTGGTCAAAATTTATCATAAGGGATGGGTACCTCGATAGAGGTGTACGTCATATTCTTGGATCGATATTATTTTTTATGGATATTATGGATTCGGAAGGCGGACTATCCTAGCCCTTGCTCACCCATATCCGGGGACTGAGGCCCTTCAACGAGGCGGCAAAAGCTAAAGATCTCCTCGGCTTTCAAAGGTGAACTATATAGGTACTTAAGTACAGATTCATTCGACCTTAGAAAGCTGATTTTTATATATCTTAAACTATCTTTTGCAAGTGAGCGCCGAGGGGACTGAGGCCCTCATGCACATCGACTTACAAACAATATGTAACTCTTTCATAAGTGAACGCCGAGGGGACTGAGGCCCTCATGCATATCGACTTATGAAGGATGTGAGATTGGCTCACCCGGGTTTCTAAGAGTGTAGAGAGGACTGAGGCTCCTACACAAACATGGATTCCCGGGGTGCGTAATTTTGAATCAGACGAATACTGGAGAAGTGCGGGGACTTAGGCCCGAACTGCCATCACAGCATCGTCCTGGACCTGCATCGAGGCATATGAATACTACAAGAGATTACCAATGGAATATCGACATTTATTTTCAACTCTTTATACAGACTTGAGGAAAGCCAGAGCACCAAAGCCTCGATACAGCTCTAACATTCAAATGAGCGCAAGCCTGCCTCAATGGGCTGATGAGCCTGTATTTATACTCGGTGCTCTGGCTATACAGTATATCTATATTGTACGTTAGATGATGCTTTAGATGATAGAATGATGGAAAAACGATGATTCTTCTTGGAAATTCATATTTTCCGATGATATTGGTAGATTCTTCTATTATCCTTGGATTAGTCGCATCAAAATATATTACAAGTGACAAAAAACTCAAAATTGGCTGATTCAATTATTTAGTAATAAATAAAAGATAATCTTCTGGAACATTCTAGAAACACGTGGTTTCCTATCTTTTTGTAATTACTATTTAATCACAATATATACTTTAAATTTTTCTTCATAATCGAGATTCTGGGCGACTCTTTGATCCTTTAAACAACTTATTCTACTTGAAAAGTTATTTTACAACTCCTTATTTACATATTTACAACGAGATCGAATTCTCAAAAAATAAGTAATTTTATGACAAATAAATGACAGGAAATCCTTCCAAAATCGGTCTTATGTGTCCAAAAAATAGAATTTAGTTGGAATTCTCAAGCTAGAAAATTTTATAGTCAAATCAAGTTTGCAAAATAAAATAGGACTCTCAAATAGATTTTTCATGGGATAAAAATATTTTCACTTGATAGTTCTCAAAACAAGCTAATTAATGGGAAAAATAAGTTTTAAATTTGGTGATGATTTATATCAAAAATTCCTCATGGAAATCTATAGAATTTTCGGTATTTCCATGTATTGGTACGTATATGTATTTACGTAAAACTGTGTAAGTTTTCCCATTGAACTGCACGCCCTCGGCCGGGGAGGGGAGAAGTTTCCTGCCGTACCGGCTCGAGAGAAGCGCGACCGTTCAAATGCTATAAAGTGGCTATATACATTGAGTACTTTCAGATGTTGAAAATAGCAACAAAATTTTGGGGTTATGGCACTCACATGCCCCCCATTAAAATTTTAGATTTTTGAAAAATGAAAATTTTAATCGAAACGTGACATTTTAGTAACTCAAAATTTTGTTACTTTTAATGAACACTATTCTCATTTTTATTTTGAAAGTATCAATTAATCTAGCTGAAGGATTGGGATCGGTCTAGGACCAGGAGTTTTGTGGTATCAGATTGATTCAATGCAGGGTTCCATTCAACATTTGTGCCCCCCACTGCCCTTTTAAATCGGGTGTGCTTGCGGATATGGTTGATGGCCGTCTCTTCGAGAACGTGGCTCCGATCATCCTCACGCTGCTCGATTACTTCAGTGGGTGGTGCAAATGGGATTGGGATATCTTCTCCCGAAGGTAATTGATTTTGGCCTGCCTCCAAAATGAGTTCTGAGATTTCGGATCCATTTTTTCGTGGGTTTGAATTCACTCCACTATAGATCTTTTGATTTTCTTCCTCCCGATCCTTATGATCGTTTGAGGGTGATTTTTCAAAAGCAGAGCCTCCATTTAGTAGGTTGCTTGGGTGAGGCAAGACTGCTTCTTTATTTGAGAGCGAGTCTGACTCGGTTGCACATTTTGTGCCGGTTGTATCACTCGATTTCTGAGTTTGATACGTATTTTGATTTTGATTGAATTCCTTATTCTCTTGAATTGGAAGTGTTATAATTGGATGGGTCGAGGACCTGGTTTTGTATCCACCACCCTGTAGTTTTTTGGGAGGACAAGCGTTTGGGTTGAATTCTATATCTCCAGTTGCACCTTGCCTTTTGTCAAATTGACAATTATTTTGTGGGTCCGAGAAACAAGATGCAACTACTGCACGTTTCCCGGATCCGAAGATTCATCTTTTGGGACTTTGTCCAATTTTTGTTTCTCTTTGGCCTCAACGTTTAACTTGTTCGAAGACCAAGAAGAGTTTTGTTTCTGTTGGCGATTCTTGTTCGACGCGTCATCGCAGTCAAAATCAGCCAAAGTATTGAAAAAAGTAGATTTGGTTTTCTCTGGTTGACATCGGAGGGTAGCTCTCAATTCCCGATCGAAGTGGAAGCTGAGTTGATTGATAATCTCATCGTCATTTTGCCCCCCGTCAACCTCGAGAGCAATATTGAATAATTCCATGGCGTACTGAACTCTAGTTAGCTTGCCGTCGGTTTTGAATTTTCCAAATTCTAATTTCATTTTAAATTTTCTTCGGATACTCTCGTTCCAAAAATGTTCTCGAAAGAGACATTCAAAGTCCATAAGAGACTCAATCTCGTTTTCATGGAGATTATACCAACTGAGAGCTGTTCCTTCTAAGGATTTCGATAACACAAGATGGAGTTCTTGGTCATCCAACTCCATGGTCTCAATGTACCGCTGGAGTTCCTTCAGGAATCTCACGGGACGCTCTGTGGCTCCTCCTTTGAAGACAGGAGGTTTGGATTTTAATTTTCTCGCAATGGGTTCAGATGACCCAAATGAAGTGCGAGCGAGATCATTGAATTGTTTTTGAAGAGAAGTTTGGGTGATTTTGATCCCTTCGATGGAATTTTTACATTGATCGATATCCTTTTCAATCTCTTCGCAGCGTTCATTTCGCAAAAGCGAGAGGGTATTTGAAAAGGTATCTTGGATTTCCTCAGTGAGGTTGATTTTTTCGGAAAGTTTCTTGATCTCATCTTGAAAAGATTTATTTTGGGTACGGAGAGTTTCGTTCTCCTTTTGTACTCGGGTTAATTGTTCGAGTGCCAATTCTAATTTAGAGGAAAGGGCCTCATTTTTCTTCTCGAGAATTTTGACTCTTTCATCCAAAATAGATTGACCATCATCCAAGATTTCCAACTCTTCTGTGACAGCCACAGTCCATAAACGCATGTTTTGATCACGTTGGGGCAGACTTTCAATATTACCATCGTCTTTTTCGATGCGAGTTAGAGTGGCACGGGCCGAAATATAGGCTCTGTCCGCACTCGCAATCGATCGACGACTCGAAGACATTCTGAAGCTGACCCGAACTACAAGCGTGTAGAAGTGGTTGTCATCCAGAAGGCGTTTTCAAGGTTTCGACTCATTATAATCGATAATTCTTTATTATCGTAATTTTTCCATTGCACACTCTTTCTTATGAGCTGTAAGGGAATTATTATGCATTGGAGTGATGAGATCTACTCGAAAAAATGCAATTGATTGATGAAAATTTTGGAGTGACCGGGGATCGAACTCCGTGCTTTCGCGTGGGAGTCCAATACGCTGGCCACTAGACTACTGAGGTAGTTACCTGTGAGCGAGCTAAACGCGCTCTAGATTAGACTTGGGGGAGGGGTTACACTCGCATTCGCCGAGCTATGTATATTGGAAATCCCCGAAGCCAAATAAGGAAGTTGTTTACAGAAATAGATAAAAATTCGTACATGGAGCGATATATGCTCTTTTCGACTGTACTCTCGCGATGTAGTTCACGTACTGATTTGATTTCGGATTCTAGATCATTGCACTTTTGTTCAAGGTCGTGCATACGATCTAACAATGATTTTACGTCAATGCGTAAGAGTTGAATATAACGGCCTTCAGCAGCGGACGCATTTTGTAAATTATTTAAACGATCATCCAAATTTGAGATCGCGTCCCATTGCTCGTCTTGGGTCTCGTTGATATTTCCGAGCTCTTCGCGCATTTCTTGAATAGGCACAGTGCAATTGCCATTGAATAGCACACCGCGATATTCAGGTATCATTTTTAAAACTCGATGGTTTGACTGAATATCTTAGCAAATTTTATAAAAGTGGAAAAAACCATAGAGCGTACCAAACGCGCTCATATCACGGTAAATACTCAAATTATTTATCTGAAAGAGTATGAGGGGCACAAATGATGAATGGACCAAAATTAATCCAAGAATACACGTTTTTTTCACGTATCGAGTCCCTGTCTGGGCGCCAGATGTGAGTTACCAATAGGCTCTGGATCTCGGGAGAGAGCCAGTGGTCAAAATTTATCATAAGGGATGGGTACCTCGATAGAGGTGTACGTCATATTCTTGGATCGATATTATTTTTTATGGATATTATGGATTCGGAAGGCGGACTATCCTAGCCCTTGCTCACCCATATCCGGGGACTGAGGCCCTTCAACGAGGCGGCAAAAGCTAAAGATCTCCTCGGCTTTCAAAGGTGAACTATATAGGTACTTAAGTACAGATTCATTCGACCTTAGAAAGCTGATTTTTATATATCTTAAACTATCTTTTGCAAGTGAGCGCCGAGGGGACTGAGGCCCTCATGCACATCGACTTACAAACAATATGTAACTCTTTCATAAGTGAACGCCGAGGGGACTGAGGCCCTCATGCATATCGACTTATGAAGGATGTGAGATTGGCTCACCCGGGTTTCTAAGAGTGTAGAGAGGACTGAGGCTCCTACACAAACATGGATTCCCGGGGTGCGTAATTTTGAATCAGACGAATACTGGAGAAGTGCGGGGACTTAGGCCCGAACTGCCATCACAGCATCGTCCTGGACCTGCATCGAGGCATATGAATACTACAAGAGATTACCAATGGAATATCGACATTTATTTTCAACTCTTTATACAGACTTGAGGAAAGCCAGAGCACCAAAGCCTCGATACAGCTCTAACATTCAAATGAGCGCAAGCCTGCCTCAATGGGCTGATGAGCCTGTATTTATACTCGGTGCTCTGGCTATACAGTATATCTATATTGTACGTTAGATGATGCTTTAGATGATAGAATGATGGAAAAACGATGATTCTTCTTGGAAATTCATATTTTCCGATGATATTGGTAGATTCTTCTATTATCCTTGGATTAGTCGCATCAAAATATATTACAAGTGACAAAAAACTCAAAATTGGCTGATTCAATTATTTAGTAATAAATAAAAGATAATCTTCTGGAACATTCTAGAAACACGTGGTTTCCTATCTTTTTGTAATTACTATTTAATCACAATATATACTTTAAATTTTTCTTCATAATCGAGATTCTGGGCGACTCTTTGATCCTTTAAACAACTTATTCTACTTGAAAAGTTATTTTACAACTCCTTATTTACATATTTACAACGAGATCGAATTCTCAAAAAATAAGTAATTTTATGACAAATAAATGACAGGAAATCCTTCCAAAATCGGTCTTATGTGTCCAAAAAATAGAATTTAGTTGGAATTCTCAAGCTAGAAAATTTTATAGTCAAATCAAGTTTGCAAAATAAAATAGGACTCTCAAATAGATTTTTCATGGGATAAAAATATTTTCACTTGATAGTTCTCAAAACAAGCTAATTAATGGGAAAAATAAGTTTTAAATTTGGTGATGATTTATATCAAAAATTCCTCATGGAAATCTATAGAATTTTCGGTATTTCCATGTATTGGTACGTATATGTATTTACGTAAAACTGTGTAAGTTTTCCCATTGAACTGCACGCCCTCGGCCGGGGAGGGGAGAAGTTTCCTGCCGTACCGGCTCGAGAGAAGCGCGACCGTTCAAATGCTATAAAGTGGCTATATACATTGAGTACTTTCAGATGTTGAAAATAGCAACAAAATTTTGGGGTTATGGCACTCACAAGCTGCTTTTGGGTTTCATTCTGAAGAATACTTGGCCTTCGACGTTTGGCTCTCTTGGCCAACTCTACTTCTTGATTAATAACTTTGGTTACCGTTTCTATGTTATTGCTATTTTGGACAGTTGCTGGAGTACCATTTTTGGAGACAGGGCGAAGGCCTTCTCGCTTTTCGCAGTACAATTTCCTCGGTACAGAATCAGACCAACTGGATGTCTCTGAATCTTTGATTGCTGTCTCTCCAGCAGTTTCTGTGTGCTGTTGTGCTTAGAACTCAGTTAATCTCGACAAATGCTGCACATATGTATGATCATAAATGACAATCTGACCAAAATCCACATTGGAGATACACTGTTGAGCATAGAAAAGAAGAATACAAATTATGATCAACTACTCAAAACTAAACTGAATATAAATCATGATATCTTCATTTCATGATATTTCCAAAATTCAGAAGAATAATATTCAGATATATCAGTCCTCTTAGCATCTATCCTATTTGCAATGCTCCTATTAATTGATCCTGCCATATTACTAAATTCATGCCCAAAAAATCTCTACGCTGGAAAATTTTTAAGCATTCAACATCAAACATATTTATGCTTGAACAAAACCCCTCACACATGTCACACATCCAAAAGGTCTAGTGAAGAATAAAAAGTATACTTGGCTCTCCTCATCATCTGAAGATGAAACACATGCATTTTCCAGAAGTAGAACTTTTGGTTATATAAAATATGGAAAAGAGTTTGTCCAAGAATCAACATTTTTGGAGTTGAATGTTTGAAAGTTTTCCAACCCTTGTGCATGATTATTGTACACAGAGATGTTCTGATACATTCATCTGACTGTATCAATGAATAACATCATGAGAAATAGGATAAAAGCTGTGAGGACTGATGTGATTACACAGGAGTCCTGTGTACTTTAGAAAAATCATGAAATGAGGATGTCGCTGGAAGCAAGTTTTTAACGAGTCCTCTATCCTGATATTTCTCATATGCTCAGAGCTCCCACTGGATTGTATCAGTTCCTGTTAACTGCACTTCATTGTTAACACTTCTGCTAAAAATCTCGGTTATGAGGAATATATAAAAAAAGTTTTTGTCCAAGAATAGAACATCCGTGTAACTGGAGTTTGAAAAATTTTCCAGCGTGAAGAGCTTTTAGGTATGAATACCATGCACAGATCGGTTCTGATGTAATCACATAGCAGGATCAGTTAACAGAAGCGATAAAATATAGACAAACAATGTGTGAACTGTTATAACTGAATAGAATTCTTGCTGCGCATGGCTCATGAATACACAACAGTGAAAAAGTAGTTACAGCGTACAGAGGCAAACCATGTTGTCATTGGAATTTTCAAAGAATCCTGCACTTACTTCACCATTAGGATCATATGGTAGGAAATTGTACATCACAACCATAGAATTTTGAGCTGCTTGGGGATCAGAATCACCATCCACTACATTATCCAGACCTGTCCTTGCTGACGGTCCTAAAACTTGGAGGACTCGATTCTCATTATTTGAAGGGTTGGATGTGTTCCTTCCTCCTCCTCCTGGAAGATTGGATGACAAGGAATAAATAATGTTAGCTTAACTTACTAGCTGTATTGTAGGCATGGCACATATAAATCATTGACACATACCTGTTCCTCTCACATCACGCTTCATCTCTTCATTAGATCTTCTAGCACCTCTTTTCATATTCTCCCATAAATTTTTAAGATTATCGACGGTTCTATGACAACGAGTTGAAATGGTATTGAATTCATCACAAAGCTGACGCCAAGCTCTAGCTTTCTCATCTCTCGTGACAGCACTGGTACCTTTGTTCTCGATGAAATTCTTGTATTTGGGGAGAAGGTCTTGGACAAATATATCTTTTTTCGATTGCGAAAAGTTCTCCGAACGAGGTTTTTTCGAGTCTTTCAAATCATTTCCCTTCGAGCCCATGGCTTTTTACGTTATAGACGCCGCATTCGCGCGCACGTGTTCTACACTTGTTTGCCGATATTTGCCGCTCGCGATAGATATCCGTTGTGCTCAACTTCAAATACAATGACGGAGAAACACTTTGCACGCGAGACATAGCAGGATTTGATAAACTTGGCAAAGCCGCTTGGTTAGTTAACGGACGACAGCGCTGTCGTCGGACTGGCGTGGTGAGAGGAGACGTGCGAGTTAGTCCGCCCGGTAAGTTATCGGCGCGCTACCTAACCGACCAATAATCTCAAATTGGTGAAAGAGGGCCTTATCAAATAGTTTTGGAATATATGAGTCATGTGTAAAGTTACAGCAGTTAGATTGATTTGTGGAGCACACTCGTCACCCGTCACACCTCGCTTCAAGCTACGTTAAGTATCACAAAACTGACACCAAAACCCACCTATGGGGTGTTTTTCGGGAGATCCTATACAATAAGGATCCGTTATCGTATCGGTCCACGCCTCAAAATCGCGAGTCAAATTATTTTTTCCGTGTATAAGTATATAGAGGCCCATTTCGATGAATTGGCGATTTGGACATATTTCCTCATTAATCTTTTGATAACTCGGAAACGGCCCGTTGCATCGAAAAATGTGTGGAGAAGTTTTTTGTGGAACTTTCAAAAATCTGAAGAAACATGCCCTACAAATTCCTCCAACGATGCGTCTACCTCGAGTTGTGAGGCGTTTTTATCACAAGTTTCATGGATTTTTGAATATTTTCATGAGAAATCATGTCTTAAATTTCATATTTTCAACCACTTCCGCAATGTTGGAGAATGATTCAGAAAACTCTTTCTTATTAGTTAATGAGATTCTACTTAATATAGCTCGAGAGAATCTTCCGGTATTCCATGATATGTTGAAAATATAGAGTTCGGGAGGTGATGTACCATGGGAATTTTCAAAAACCCATGAAACTTGTAATAAAGACGCCTCTCAACTCGAGTAGACGCACCGTTTGAGAGTTTTCCAAAGCATGATTTTTTTAGATCTTTAAAAGTTCTACAAAGAGTTTCTCTACACATTTCTTTGATGAAACGAGCCGTTTCTGAGTTATTGAAGGAATAATGATGAAACATCGAAGAATCGCCAATTCATCGAGATGGGCCTCCATATACTTATACATGGGGAAAATGATTTTACTCGCCATATTGAGGCGTGAATCGATACGATTTCGGTTGGAACGGATCCTTACTGTGTAGGGTCTCCTGAAAAACACCCCATTGGTGGATTTTGGTGTCAGTTTTGGGGTACTTATCGCAGCTCGAAGCGAGGTGTGCCGTTGTTATCACACAATTGTTTCCATTTTTCGATCTGCGTAATACTATATCATGTTTTGCAACTGCTATAACCCGTCTGAAGTCTTCACAAAAACCAAATATTTTACTTAGCGAAATAGCGATGTTGAATCCGTGACCAGAGCTTATAGTATAGTTTCCTATATAATGTCCCGCATTTGTCATAGACTTATCTTCATCCGCAGGAAGTGATACAAGATTTTTCAGACTAACGGTGATGCCAGGATTTTTTGTTTCATCAATAATCACATTGTTAATCTCATAGCGAATCATGTCAAGGAGAAAAAGGAGGAAATCACTTATCAACAGAATACTCTGCTCCTTGTCGAATACAATATTGCCTTCAATGTAGAGATAACTCTCACTTGGGAGCAGAAGACTGTCAGATGAGGATACTGTGATCCGTATCACATCATTCCGTTGTGAATTCTGAATTGTATGGTTGATATGGTACTTCCGTACCATTTGTTATGAAATACTATCGTCTATCGCCGGCTTCTCGACAATATCGAGAATATGACTACGTCCAGCCATTTTTCCTCACTCTGAAGCCTTGTGATTGAAAAGGGAGTATACTTTCCTTCGAGAGAGGGATCCTCCTTCTCACGATAGGTTTCGTCGTGCGTCTCCTTCGAGTCACCCCGCTCAACTGAGTGGGGCTCGTATTAACTGGTGGATTATATAGGTACATGACCCACTCTCTCAAGCAAATGGAAATGCATAGTAATCTCTTCACCACTATTATTATTCAAGTTACCGTCCTGATCCAAGAGTCTAATACATATATTACGTATATCGTTTGTGCGCGTTTCTAGATGAATGATATTTTTCGGTTCGACGGTGTATTTTTCACCAATCGGAAGTCTATCAGCACTTTATTCGAATATGGTGTAACAGAGCTCTCCGTTGTAGGAGGTACCTTCAATCAGATTCCACTTCACCCGCACAATATTAATTCGACTAATTTTATATATTGTACAGATGATTTCATCAGTATTACCTGCTGATTTCCTTATCTTTGAGCGACGTTCCGATTGTTATGGTACAATCCTCATCAAGCTGGAATCCATTATATAGAACATCAGATGTAACATCACATACACACACAAAAATCACCTCAATTTTGAAAATTAACTTACCTTAATAAACAGAACTTATGTCTCACATCTGAGGGATCACAAGGTCATCCAGTAATGACGTGGAGTCGTTATAAATTAGTGAGAATATTTCATCATTGGTATTTATCTAATTTAGTTCACCAAATCCACAAGGAATATAGAAGTTTCCAATTCATTGTGGGTATCCTGATAATTTACTTTGCCGTAACTCACTGTGAATTTTTTATGTTATGGTGTTGCCAATCCCTCAGTCCTGGGATGATGGAGTGTGGAATGAATCAATCGATCGACAAGATGTTATGTCGATCGAATCCCAGTTTGGACTGTTGGATGTAAACTACAGCAACAATTGTGAGCACTCAAATGTACAGAGATCTGCCTTATCAACCGTATACAGAATTCTACCATATCACTCCAATTTATCAACTTTTGATTCTTTAAATTGATCTATTGCATATTTGTATGTGTTTTTCAAGCTATCCAAGTCTTCTCTCATATCAATCGTGTTTGAGTGGTAATATATGTTGAGCATCTCAGAGAAAAGTCTTGGTTTGAATCTATTCCCAGTATCGACTATATTTATATCTTCAAAATCAAAAGTTGTGACGTGGTATTTCTACCATCACAACTAATTCATATTCACGGAACTCCTACCCTAAAATCGCAGGCAATACGCGCGCAAACGGCGAAACGACTCAGGAAAAATTCAGCTACTCCGCACTGCGTCCTCAGCACAGCGTCACTTACCGTGCCATCACCTGAAAATAAAGAGGGGGGAGGGAGGGCGCACGCTCATAGATGATGAATCGAATATTTATTACAAAAATATCTGACCTATATTCTTTACGTTACTTCTGCGCGGTGATACATAAATCTACATATCTCTAATAACCGACATTTGTCCGAATGACTCGACTATCTGTCCAAGAAAAATATCCCTCAATCACATAATTTGTCAAAATGTCTCTATTCCTGAAAAATATAAAGCACTTCACAAAAAGCTTGTCCGGTCCCTGCTCCGATATTTTTCCCACAATTAATCTGCTCCAAAATTCGATCGTCCAAAATGGCCGCTCAACGGCTCTCACAACACGCGCGCAACGGTGAGCACCCAAAATGGCTTGTACTCCGATGCTCTCTTGTCCCACGCGCTCGAGCAACAGGTGCACGATCACACCCCTGGCTCCTAATTCACTTCTCCGTTATGTACTCGTTACCGCGGGTACGCCGGCTCCGGGGCGTCTTGTCCACGTCCGCGCTCAATGCTCACAAGTCCGCTGAGTCCACCCTGAGAATCCCCAACGCACGTACGTCTATCACAAGACGTCTTGTCCTCGTGCGCGCGGTCACGGATTCACAAGTCCGCTGCTCGGAAAAATTCCCACGCGACGCGGTTGAAGTTCAGGGTCCTCAGGTGCGATTTTCCGAACACGCGTACGTCTCTCAGAGACGTTTTGTCCACGTCCGCGCACTGCACCAGATCACGAGGTCCCCCGGGAGTCCAAACAGTCCGTGGGCACGACGATTGCCCTCCGCGACGCGCGAGGCTCCTCACACACTCGACATGAGAATTTACAAAATAAGCAAAACCACTCACCGCTGATCTCCATTGTCCTAGTCCTGGTGCTGCTCCGTCGATACACAATTATTTTTGCCCTCCTGGTTAATTCGCACTGCTGCTACTGCTGCTGTCTGACCGAGTCCACCGGGACTCCTGGGGGCACAGCACGTGCTCCGAAATGAATTCGCGGGCGCGACAGGTACGTGTGGCCAGCACAAGAGGTGATCCAGAAGTGTCGCAATGGCTGCTTCTTCTTCACCAAGTCCGCGCCTTCGTCTTCACTGGAGTCAAGCTCTCTGATTGGTCCGTTCAATCTTACCGGAACACTAGCAGCGCCAACTGGCGGCTGAGCGCGCCAAATATTCAAGTCCAGTCCACCATACTTGTCTCATTTAGTAGCTCAGATTCTCAGATTCTACGAAATTCACTGCATGCGCATCAATTGCAGTATCTACGGTCCTGATGCCTCCACCCAGAGAATATTCTGTCCCGCTCACGAACATGCACCGCTAAAATACACACGGAGGCATCATGCACTCGCGCTTACCGCAACTCCACGCTTTCACCTCGTATAGTCCTTATACATGTCCGTGTATATCTATATCTAGTCCGTATTGCCGCAGTATATCTATGAGTCATTCTTTTTAATATCGCCAGGTTTTGTGTCGGGGGGTCAGGGATTTTTCTGTAACTTTAGGTACATGTTGTATATGATGGAAGAAGATGGAAAGCACAGTTCTTAGGTTCCGAAAGTCATCCGCGCGAGTTTGGCGCCCTATTTTCGTTTTCAAAATTCGTGAAAAATTCGATTTTTCAACTTTTTGATTGATTTCTCACCAGTATGGAACCCAATAAAAAAATTATCCAAGACACATATTTCGACGTGAAATGAGCTGAATTTCACGAAAAAAATACTCTCAGATCCGTCAAAGATGAACATAACCTCAAAAAAGTGATTTTTTTCAGAAAAACCCAATTTTCAAGCCTTAGGCCCTATTTCATCTCAAATTTGACATTTTCATCGGATTCCTCATCAAATTTTACGTCGAGAACCGTTTTTCAAAAATTGGGCTGAGGATGGGTTTGGCCACCATAATAATAACTTTAGTAGCAGGACCATAAAAATAGGGCTAAATTGTTCGTTTCGGGAGGGACACTTATTACACTGGACAACAAAATATTGGGTCAGAAGTAGCGCATTGATCAAACAATGACTTTTTCGTGTATTTTTCGACGTAGAAACCGAATCCGAAACCAGTTTTGCTCCTAGACATCAGGAATTTTTTTAAACCGCGAAATACTGAGCTTCTAAAAAACTGCATTTTTAGCGTTTTTTGATGATTTTGTAGATACATGATTTTGATGGTGCAACCGTGCAGCGGGCTTTGAGCGTACCCGGACTATGATTTCTTACGTATTTTGACCTGCTAAACACGATGAAAGTTGTTTTAGAGGGCTAGCATGCGTTCGAAACAAATGACAAGCTGATTTTTCGACTTGCTATCAGGAAAGTTTGGACAATTTCGTGATAAATCTCCAAGTGATCACGGAATTGATCAGAAACACCCTCTGCAATACCACAAGAGCGCATTCTTTTTCTATTTGCACACACACTAAGGGAATGATGTTTGCAGTCGCCTAAAAGTAGATTAGTTGAATGTACATGTATAATCCCGAAAAGAAACTTTTGATCCGATTCCTGAGTTAAGCTCAAGCTTTCTCGTAATGAGTCGAATTTGTAGTTCCCTAGTCTCATGTACTTCTGAGTGCATATAGATAGTCGTTTGCAACCAGCCCAAGATGGCACATCTGACGCTGGATGTTCTTATTCACTCGCCTCCAGAATAGAATCATTGGAGTGCCCACATTAGCTTAGGGTGAAAAACGATGTAACCAGGTTGATTACATATTCATGGTATGTCAAGTTACGGAACGTACGTAACCTAAACCGAGTTTAAGTCTCCGGGACTTCTGATACCGTATCCTAGCAACAAAATGACATTGTTCTATTAGTTTGAGTGGCTTCTGAGTAAAAAAACTAGAGCATTGATCCAATACGAGGAGGCTTGAACTAACCCGAGGAATAGATCTCGGAATAGATCAAAAGTTTCTTTTCGGGATTATACATGTATATTCGACTAATCTACTTTTAGGCGACTGCAAACATCATTCCCTTAGTGTGTGTGCAAATAGAAAAAGAATGCGCTCTCGTGGTATTGCAGAGGGTGTTTCTGATCAATTCCGTGATCACTTTGAGATTTATCACGAAATCGTCCAAACTCTCCTGATAGCAACTCGAAAAATCAGCTTGTCATTTGTTTCGAACGCATGCTAGCCCTCTAAAACAACTTTCATCGTGTTTAGCAGGTCAAAATACGTGAGAAATCATAGTCCGGGTACGCTCAAAGCCCGCTGCACGGTTGCACCATCAAAATCATGTATCTACAAAATCATCAAAAAACGCTAAAAATGCAGTTTTTTAGAAGCTCAGTATTTCGCGGTTTAAAAAAATTCCTGATGTCTAGGAGCAAAACTGGTTTCGGATTCGGTTTCTACGTCGAAAAATACACGAAAGAGTCATTGTTTGATCGATGCGCTACTTCTGACCCAATATTTTGTTGTCCAGTGTAATAAGTGTCCCTCCCGAAACGAACAATTTAGCCCTATTTTTACGGTCCTGCTACTAAAGTTATTATTATGGTGGCCAAACCCATCCTCAGCCCAATTTTTGAAAAACGGTTCTCGACGTAAAATTTGACGAGGAATCCGATGAAAATGTCAAATTTGAGATGAAATAGGGCCTAAGGCTTGAAAATTGGGTTTTTCTGAAAAAAATCACTTTTTTGAGGTTATGTTCATCTTTGACGGATCTGAGAGTATTTTTTTCGTGAAATTCAGCTCATTTCACGTCGAAATATGTGTCTTGGATAATTTTTTTATTGGGTTCCATACTGGTGAGAAATCAATCAAAAAGTTGAAAAATCGAATTTTTCACGAATTTTGAAAACGAAAATAGGGCGCCAAACTCGCGCGGATGACTTTCGGGACCTAAGAACTGTGCTTTCCGTCTTCTTCCATCATATACAACATGTACCTAAAGTTACAGAAAAATCCCTGACCCCCCGACACAAAACCTGGCGTTATTAAAAAGAATGACTCCTATGTATACTCGCGGCCGCCCGTAGCTTGGTAATATCAAGTCCGCATGGCCGCAGTATATCTATATGAGTCATTCTGGAGCAAGCTGGACAAAACCGTCACCAGGGGGGTCTGGGAAAATTCCACAAAAATTTTTTTCCATCAGTACTATGTTGAAATAGTACGAAAAAATTTTTTTCAGATTTTTTCGACCCCCCCTGTGGGCCCCAGGGCCCATGAAAGGGCCATTTTAGGCCCTTTTTTAGCCTATCCTAGAAAAATCATAGTTCCAACGCAATTCAATATTTTTCAACGTACTTGGGCGCATTCTTCTCGTCAAGACTAGTACTTTTGAAAAAAAAATTGTCCAAGGCCACTCAGTGAGCCTGACGACTTCTGCAAGCTGATTATCGAGAGCAAATTTCAGCGATTTTTGGGCCTGCTTCAAAGCAATCTAGCTCCTACTAGACATGTGATAATCGACTTCAGCAGGTAGTCATTTTGAAGGTCTTGGAAAAACCTACAATTTGACTACCTGCAGAAGTCAATTATCGTACTTTTTATAGGAGCTATAGCCGATACAAGTTGAGCTATTTACGAAAAAGTCGAAAATTCAGGACTCGATTCCAAAAATATATCTTAATTTTTCTTCACGAAACTTGTGCGAAAATGTTCTTTCAGACATCTACTTCCAGTAAAAAAAATTTGCGGAGGTTATTTTTTTTGATTTTTTTTGCCGAGCATTACAAAATGCCGCATTTCGTGGTTTCAGCAAAAACGGCATCAGCGACCACGGTCACATATGCTCCCATCTGGACCTATGTGCACCAATCTGTGTGGAAGTACTCCCCAAAGTACCCTCAAGTACGTGTAAGAAGTTGCGGGGACGAGCCTTCAGACAGAAGCGAGCTGTAGGTTCTATTTACCGTGTCAAAAATAGGCATTATTTTGGCTATTCGAGCGTGAGCGACCGAGAGCATGATTTTACTTGTTCTGACTTACAAATGAGATAATGGGCTAGAATGAGGATTCAAACATACTTTTCCGACTCAAAATGACCATCTGAACACAATTCCGAGGTCAGTTTAGCTCTAGAATGTCGTCTAGTGCCTCAACGGTGTCAGAACCCGTCGACAGAATCTAAGTTCTTGAGGGGCAGAGGGATTGATTGATAACAGGTTTATTATGCCTTGGTCTTGGTAGACCGTGTGGCAAAAAGATATTTACAACAGAATATACAATATATATAAATTAACCTAAAAAATAAAGACATACGAAGATCAAATAAGGAAAAAAATTAAAAAATAAATAAATAATATGGATAACAGTGGAAATACGGATTGCAGAGCATGGACATTTTAAAAGCAAAGCAAATAAAGGATCGTGCAAGCATACAAACAACAGGAGCATCACTGCTCAACGCTGGTTGAGGAGGTCATCTAGTGCGCAATAATGTTCATACAATGCTGGTTTGAACGATTCAAGTGGCTGGAGTAAACGAATGCTATTCGGAACTGTCTTCCATTCTTTCATAGCCTGAATAGAGAACGCTCCATCATACGCAACAGTTCGCGTTGTAGGTACAATTATACGAACAGAGTCTGTCCTAGCCGAGCGCCTAATGCTGTCATCAATTGATCGAAAGAGATCTAACAAATACTGCGGCTTGGAAGTGGTGAAAATCTTGTACAGCTGGACACAAAGAAAATACTTTCGCCGTGTCGATAATGATGGCCAGTTTAGACGTTGGTAAAAGGGCTTTAGTTCTGCGTCACGCCGCAAGTGAAATATGAATCTCACACACATGTTACATAGCCTCTGAAGCTTTGTCACGAGATACCCTGACAAATCATTATAAACTAGGCATGCATAATCGAACTGTGGAACGATCAGCGCGTTTACTAGCATTCGTTTGACATCAGGTGACAAGAAGTGACCACGGCGCCTGAGAAGGTGCAGCACTCCATTTACCTTTGAAGTTATACATGAAATATGAGAATTCCAGGAAAGATCTTGTGAGAACTGAACCCCAAGATTTTTTACAGTTGACTGAAATGGAACGGGTACACCATCAACAAGTATAGGCGGTAGCAGATCAAGGTTTAGTCTCATGTGATACTGAACGGATGCGTACAAAATTGCCTGCGTTTTCTGCAAGTTCAATCGAAGCCCATATCGTTTTGCCCACGCAACAATACGGCTGATATCGGCATTTAACTTACGGATGGTTTCAGGAATGTCAGATATTGAGCATTGGATGTAAATTTGCAGGTCGTCAGCGAAAAGTAGGCCTTTACAATATCTGAGTATCGACAAAATGGCATTAATGAAAATAAGAAATATTATTGGGCCTGGATTGGATCCTTGCGGGAAACCAGATGTATTGGGTAAAAATTCTGTGAGATCATTCTCTTGGTCCATAATTGCCTGAGACCGACCACTCAAGTAAGAGTGGATCCATCTCAATGTTTCTTCTGAGAAGTTCATCTCCTTCATGATTTGCAGCAACATGAAGTGTTGGATACTATCAAATGCAGATTTAAAGTCGAACAGGACTTGGAGAGTGACCAATTTGTTCTCAATACCATACCGAATATCCTCTGAAACTTTCAATAGAGCAGTCTGCGTGCTAAAGTTAGAACGAAATCCTGATTGAAAGGGAGAAATCAAATTATTGCTTTCAAGGTGATTTACAATTTGCTGAGTAACAATCGTGTCGAAGACTTTGGCAAAATGAGGAATATTTGCTATTGGTCTAGTTTCTGCGGGGGACGAGGGAGATGGAACTTTGCTCAATGGAATGACCAGAGATTTTTTCCAGAGATCCGGATATTTGCAAGACCTGATGGACTCATTGAAGAGATTTGTGAGATAAGGCACTAGAATGCTCAAGGCTGACCTAAAGTACTTGAGACAAAGACCATCACTGCTACTGCCTTTGGATTTTGGTAGACACGAGAGCATTGCTTCATAAACATCAACGCCATCAATAGGCGTCAATGCGAAAGACGGGGCATTGGACGTGACAGAGCTATTGATTATTCCTTCCAACTCAAGTGGAGAACAATTTTCATGCACACTGGAGACTCGCGAGTAGTGGCTCATCAACTCAATTGCAGAAAATTTATCCAGCGGTGACTGGTGACCTTTATTTGCAATGCCTATTTTGCGTAGGATGGACCAATAATTCGATTTATCAGTTGATTCCCCGAAGGATTTCAGACAATATTCATTTCGAGCATTCGCAATTTTTCTCTTTAACACTCCACAGAGGATCTTATGCTGCGCTAATAATCTATCATTGCCATTTCGCCTAGCTTTTTCGCCCAAACGATCTCTTTTTTTACACTCAGCACGGAGTTCATTTGTGATCCAAGGAGACTGGCGTTTACGCAAGGAACGCACAGACAGTGGAGCATGTTTATCGAGGATGTGTAGCATCACTTCTCTGAATTTCTCTAATGACTCATCAACATCAGTACAGACTAATAAGCATAACTCATCGACAGCGGCTTTTAAATCACTTGCAAATAGTGTAGCATTCAATTTAGAGAAGTCTCGAGATGTGATCTTAATTTTTTCCTTGACCAGCTTTGGCAATTTATACTCAATAACAAGGAAATCGTGTCCATTTATGTAGGGTGTGGCTGATTTTGCAAAATTTATAACTTTTTCACATGAATCAGTGAGAATAACGTCAATCCACGAGTGTGAATTTCCTGTATGATGCGTGGCACCGAATGGAACATTGAATAAAGAATTCTCAGAAATAAGGTCACGCAGATGAGAGGCATAGTAGGAATCCGAAAGCAAATCTGAATTTAAATCACCTGCAAGTATGATGTTACGATAACGCGCAGAGATTTTTTGGACCTCAAGGAAAAGATTAGTCAGTACTGTTCCGCCTGGTCGACGGTAAATAGATCCAAATAAAATGTTCTCACCATCTCTCGTTTTAATTTCCAGAAGTAAATACTCAGTTTCGTTAATACTGCTAATGTTAGGCGCATCGATAACTTTGAATGAAAGACCCTTTCTGATGTAGCAAGCCACACCACCACCTTGAACAAACTCTCTTTTGCCTGTCTGCGATTTTAGTCCACGATCATTCCGAATAAGAGAGAAATTTGCAATGGACACTAACGAATTTCGACAATTTGGGGTTAACCAACTTTCACTAACGGCTAAAATGTCGATTTCATGCTCTTCAACAAATAAAATAACATTATCAATATTCTTACGCAAAGATGAAACATTTAACTGAGCAACCTTGAGCGAAGCTTGACTAGGCAAGGCTTGCTTCACTACACTACGACGAGGAGAAGAAAGTCACAAGATTTTATCTGAATCAGATTCAGTTACTATATCCAAACGCTCACTTCCATCCTCTTTCCTAACATACACATTTCCTCCACGCGCCCAGACATATTTATAATTACGTTGTTTTGCACGCTCTTTAGCCAGTATACGGAGATTATGCATGACTTGAGGCAACATTTCTTGGAAAACAACTTTAGAATCACTCACACAGTCAGACAATACATCATTAACTTTCAGATCACCAAACTCACGCTTAATTCTAAGAACATGATCACGCACACTTACGGATTTGAAGTTAATAACAAATGAGCGGAACGCATCAAGACCATTGCTATTTTGTTGGTTAGACCCGACATTTTGAGGCTGAGGCTTAGGCTTGAACTCTCGAATATTAAGAATGTCATTATACAAATTTTCAATATTTAGTGCTTTTAAAATGGCTCGAGTAATGACATTCAATGGCAACTTGCACGAGCTAGGAATCCCAAACACTTTCAATTCAGAGCAAGGAGCCCCGTTCACACGCAGATCTTTAAGCTGATTCAATTCATTTTTGAGATACATGTTTTCACTTTCGAGATAATCCAAACGATCAGATTGTTGCTTTAACGCAGCATTAAAACCGTCAACTTTCTCATTTAAACTATCCAATTTAGCACTAGTGTGAGCTGATTGCTGATTTATAGCATTAAACAGAGTTGAAAACTGCTGTGCTGACGAAAAAGTCTCCCAGCCATCCGGAAGGCTTGAATTGTCTTGATTGTTCGAGTGTGACGATTGAGAATTCATAATGTCCAAATCAGCTGATTCAATAGTTTCAGAGTGGATAGAATCGTCGGACGCTTCGAAATTTGCCGAGCTCAAGCCCCTCGCTTGCTCAAAAGCGCGGTCACGAGAACTCACACTATCACGAGGGTTACGTATATAGTCATTAGAATGTAATTGGCTACGGCGGTAAGTATCGTGGAAAGTACGTCGACAACACGTGTCAGCTGGCTTATACTGGATGTAGCCCAAAACACATCCCGGATGAAAGTGTGATTTGCACTCAGGGCAACTTTTTGAAAGGTTAACTATTTTACGTCTACACTTCTTGCAAGTCCGCATGAATAAAAGAAGTAAACTAAGCGCGAGATTTAGCACTCACTAAACAATTAGACAGCTCCAACGGTATCCAACCACTGCATATGGACACGTTTCACTGCACATTTGCACAGGACACAGCACACCAAGTGAGACAGCAAATGACTGGGCAGTAAAAACAGGTGCTGTAGTGAGTGCGCAGCGGACGAATAGAAACAGCAGCTTAGCTCGCGGGAAGCAGGCTATCAGCGCAGCAGACGAAGCGAACAGTAGACGACCACTAGCAGACGATGACAACATACGGCGACAGATATGCGCAGATCAAAGCAAACAGCAGACAGCAGCTAGCAGACGATGGCACTGCACGGTGACAGACATGCGCAGCTGCGTCCAAGTGCGCGCCAACAATGTCGGCTCTCGAGGCGATGATGGATATTCAGCGTCGATTTTTCAGAGATGGACAATTCTCCCAGGCTCGATAAAGGAGCCAGCCAGTTTATGCTCCGAAAGCAAGAGCCTGTAGGAGAGGTCCACCCTGAGAGAAATGAGCCACTCGGGCGAGTGATATTCAGATTAAAATCGAGGTTCTCTGAGGAGCGATACGAAATACGTGTGTTCACAACTCACCAGCGCCAGGGACGACTATTTAGAGCAAAATTGACCTCGGAATTGTGTTCAGATGGTCATTTTGAGTCGGAAAAAAATGTTTGGATCCTCATTCTAGCCCATTATCTCATTTGTAAGTCAGAACAAGTAAAATCATGCTCTCAGTCGCTCACGCTCGAATAGCCAAAATAATGTCTATTTTTGACACGGTAAATAGAACCTACAGCTCGCTTCTGGCTGAAGGCTCGTCCCCGCAAGTTTTTACACGTACTTGGGGGTACTTTGGGGAGTACTTCCACACAGATTGGTGCACATAGGTCCAGATGGGAGCATATGTGACCGTGGTCGATGATGCCGTTTTTGCTAAAACCACGAAATGCGGCATTTTGTAATGCTCGGCAAAAAAAATCAAAAAAAATAACCTCCGCCAAATTTTTTTTACTGAAAGTAGATGTCTGAAAGAACATTTTTGCACAAGTTTCGTGAAGAAGAATTAAGATATATTTTTGGAATCGAATCCTGAATTTTCGACTTTTTCGTAAATAGCTCAAATTGTATCGGCTATAGCTCCTATAAAAAGTACGATAATCGACTTCTGCAGGTGGTCAAATTGTAGGTTTTTCCAAGACCTTCAAAATGACCACCTGCAGAAGTCGATTAACACATGTCTAGTAGGAGCTAGATCGCTTTGAAGCAGGCCCAAAAATCGCTGAAATTTGCTCTCGATAATTAGCTTGCAGAAGTCGTCAGGCCTCACTAAGTGGCCTTGGACAATTTTTTTCTTCAAAAGTACTAGTCTTGATGAGGAAAATGCGCCCAAGTACGTTGAAAAATATTGAATTGCGTTGGAACTATGATTTTTCTAGGATAGGCTAAAAAAGAGCCTAAAATGGCCCTTTCATGGGCCCTGGGGCCCACAGGGGGGGGTCGAAAAAATCTGAAAGAAATTTTTTCGTACTATTTCAACATAGTACTGATGGAAAAAAATTTTTGCGGAATTTTCCCAGACCCCCCTGGTGACGGTTTTGTCCAGCTTGCTCCAGAATGACTCATATATATGCTGCGCACAGTCCCATTGCAACATACTCATGTGTGCATAGCCCTAAGTACATGTAAATGTCGTCCGCAAGTCCAAATTTGCCCAGTGACCGTTGTCCAGGTGATCGTCCGTCAGATTTTTGTGGCCACGAGCACCCGGGTGTGGCCCGGATTTACATGCCCGCAGCGCCGCCACATCTCGTCCACCGCCAGTCAGCTGTCTGCTCTTGCCGCGTGCACCGGCCTGTCCGTCATCGCCGTCCTCTGCTGGGTCACCCGGGGTCCACCCGAGTCCGTGTGATGGTCCCCCGTGCGGTGTGTGGCCACCTTAGTATTATATCCATGGTGCGCGGGTGTGCGATACACCAGGTACACGATGTACCTGTGTATCGGGTGGTACGAGAATACATAACCCCATCTCTGCAGGCATGTTCGCTGCCCCGGGCTGCAGCGGATGGGGCGAATGCCTAGATGGCTGGCAGCCCGGGGAGCGCATCACCAGGAGGGACACCCGTCTGCTGCATGCTGTCATCGTCACCCGAGCCCCGCGTGCCGTCCGCACCATCTCTCCGTGTCCCGCAGCAGTGTGCGTACCGTGTGTGTGTGTGGCACCAGGTCCATAACCTGTCCCGCGTCGTGCATCAATCGCATGTGCGTTATACAACGCGATTTTGTGTTGCCAAGCATACCCTCGCCCACCCGGGAGCAAGGAACTCGTCCGTCATCATCGTCGCCGTCGTCCACACGCCGGTGTCTACACACCTTCCCCGGTGCATGGTGTTGAGGAACAGCATGTCCGTGGGGTATAGGAGGGCCGGTGTGAGGGCCATCGTTTGGCCTCGTCGGAGAAGCCCCGTGGCTTCAGTGCCCTCGGGGAGCCCTCTGGGCCACCCAGCTGTGGAAATCGCGACCCGTCGGCTGCTGATCCTGCAGCCCCCTTGCCCGGGCTGCAGCGGCTAACCAGGGCGCCGGGAGGGTTGCCCGCGCGCAGGCATATCGGTACCCACAGCATCCACAATTTCCCTCGTCGATCGTTGTCGTCGTCCTCTCGAGCCAGCCCTCAACAAAAAGGAGAAGTATTCCGGGTTAATACTCATACTTCTCGTTGGCTGTCTCGAGACGGCGACGAGAGATTTCCCTAATCTCGGCTGTGACGGTTTAACCGTCACATTACCCCCCACTAAGGGGGTGGGGGGGTCCTCCGGAAGGGAGTGGTCTTGCCGATAGTTAGGTGGCGCATTCTCGCCTTTAAAATTCTCTCGTCGCTGCCTCGTTCAGCAGATTCAAAATCAAAATCATATTATATATTCATGAATATGGGGATCATCACCCGCTCACTCTCTCACACAATCATACTGAAGGGGAGTCACTCTACTGGCTGTTCTACAACTCTAGAGAAATTGGAAAAAGTCCTACGGGGAGGGAATGAAGCCACCCTGGGCCCTACGGTCATGGATTTACTCATTCATTCAACCTGAAAGGGGAGAGAGAATAAAAGAAAAATTATAGTCTTCTGGACCATGTCCTCCAAAGCCTCCTTCTCTTCCAGCCTAAGTGCTGCTAGTCCGGCACATTCAGCGAATACCCGGTTCTCGGGGGCTTTATTTGTCCCAATGAAGTCCTTGTATTCACCTTGTAATACTCTCCACCGACCGTCCGCATTCTGAGAGTCCGACTGCCACGCGTCCATGAAGTCCATGCCCAGCAGCATGTCATGGTTCAACTCCTGCACCACTTGCATCACGATAGTCCGAGTCTGGCCATCAATTTCCATAGTTACTCTCAACAGCCCCGCAGCCGAAGTCACGCTCTTCCCCACTGCGCTCTTGAGATAACCTGCCTGTCTATGAATTCTATCGTCATAATATTTGGCGACTTTTGGTCCCTCCATAGACACTTGGGCTCCTGGGTCATACAAGGCCGCAAAAAATCGTCCCCCGAGTACCACCTCCACATAGTTCCGTGGCACGGGTTTCACGTCCGGTCCTCTGTCCAGTTCCTCAGCAGTCCATGGCACCACGTACGCCAATATGCAGTATTCCGGGGCCACATGTCCGACTCGTCCGTCGTCGAAGCTCCGAGCTCCAGCTACTCCAGCCGCTTCGGAAATTTCAACTGTGGACTTGACCTCCTCAGCTCCCATGAATTTGAGCCACGCTTGATAATTCTTGACAGCCTTGCTGGCCTCACCAGTCCCCAGCTTAGAATTTATCTCGGGTTCTCCGTTCCTTGAAGACTGGTCCGTCTTGTCAATCTGTCTTGCTATGGGGAGAAATTTGTCGGTCGAGGAAATGTCCGTCTCAGCCATGGCGCGCAACGCACCAAGCGTGGAGAGCATCTCGACTTCTCTCTGCCCATGCATGATTCGATCTGCTCCTGCCCCAGTATACCGTTTCCGCACTGCCCCCTTCCCTGGGGTCCATTCATCCACAATCACCCACCGCTCTGTGGGATTTTTACAACTCGAACGACCCGCTCCACGGTCTTTTGCTCTCATTGCCAAGGGTCTGGTAGTCCGGTCCTTCACCATACCGTCCCAACGGTTCTCGGATCCCACGATCCATTGTGTTCTCGGTCGCGCCCCAGCCGCACCTTCCTCAAGGTTCTCGGGTCCCTCGACCCGTGGCAGAGCTAACCGTGTCCCGTGTATGTCGCCCTCTACCAGGCTCTTTGTCTCATCTTTCACTGCTCTCTCATCTCCAGCCAAGTCTTCCACAAGACTCGCGAGTTTCACTTCTATTTCACCTTCTGGACACTTATCACTCCGTGAGCCTTCCACAAAGCTCACGGGCTTCTCGTCCACTTGGGTCTCCGGACACTTATCACTCCGTGAGCCTCTCACAAAGCTCACGGGCTTCTCGTCCACTTGGGTCTTCGGACACTTATCACTCCGTAAGCCTTCCACGAAGCTCACGGGCTTCTCGTCCGTTACCAAGACCTCACTTATTTGGGCGGGGGCACAGCACTCGGGTCCTTCTGGGACCCTGCTGGTCCGTTTCCCACATACTCAAGTCAATACTTGCAGTCGGGGCAGTTTTGCGCAGTCGCACCCTCTTTATTGCATAGCTGGCACCTGTCCTTCACCAGAGCTCCAGCTCCCGATGTAGCAGTTGCTGCATCTGGGCATTCATTTGCTGTATGTCCGAGTGCTGAGCACTTGTAACACTGTCGAGTTGGGCATACATTTGCAAAGTGGTCCGGTTTGTTACAGTTGAAGCAGAGTCTCTTGGCCAACCGTTCCCCTCTCACTGCGCGATCTACCTGTGGGCGCAGTCATCCGCTGTCTGGTGGCCTTCGTGGTCCGTATCCTGGATGAGGGACGTATGGGTACCGAGGGTACATCATGGGCCATTGTCCAGCGTCCGGATTCCAGTGTGCCGGAGGGGTAGGCGAGGGTTGCGTGACTGGAGTCAGAGCACTCGGTGGCGTGGCAGGTGGGGCACTAGGCGTCGCTGCACCAGTTGGCGTGGCCTGGTTTTGTCCGTTCCTCGTTCCAGTTTGGCCAGTCTGTCCCTTATTACGACTCTGATTCGTGTTCTGCGCACTTGGAGCAGATTTCGATGCCTCGATCTGTGCTGAGTCCGTTTGTTCTAGTGCAGCAGTCTCCGTCTTCCCAGATCTACCTCTCTGAGGGGCTTGTGCGGGTCCTTGGTATGCTGCTCCAGGTATGCGTGCCTTGTCCCTTGGTGGGAGCGCTGCGTATCGAGCGTCCAAGTCCCTGTCCTTCTCAAACCTCTTCCCATAGTACTGAATATCGTCCAAGTCCCGCACATCTCTCGTGTCCAAATATTTCCGCAATTCTGGCAGTAGATTCCTGCGCACGATTTCAAAAACGTCCCTGTCCCGAGGTGGCCTCTTAAAATGTCCCAGAATGGTCTTCACGCCAGACAGATACTTTTCCACTTTCTCGCCCTTCGCTTGAGTCCGATGCAACAGCTCATCCATTAAGTCCTGGCGGTCCAAGTGACCCACGTATTGAGTCCTAAAAGCGCACTCAAGATCAGTCCAGTCCCTAAACTCGTCCTGGTGAGTCCTATACCAGTGTCAAGCGTCCTTGCTGAGGGCTGCTGGCACTGCTGAGAGCATTTCCCTGTCAGACACCGGTAACATACGCCTACAGTCCTTAAGATTGGCCAAAAAGTCCTCTGGTCCATCTTTCTCACTACCGCCAAAATTGATTTTCATGCTCTGCAGCATTCTGATCACTTGGAACGTCCGTCCCGTTACTTGTCCACCCCGACTACGAGTTGATTCACCGTCCGACGAATCGTAGTCCGAGTCGCTGCTACTATCACGTCCGCGGTCCCTATGTTCATTACGTCTGTTCCTACGCGAGTCCCTTGATCCCCGACGCCCACCTCGGCGCCTTGATCTGTCCGAATCAGACCCAGATCTCTGATCACGTCGTGAGTTTCGCTCAGCTGAGTTGTCCGAAGAACTGTCCCTATAATTGCTGCGACAGTTATCGCGCCAACGGTCCGCGTCTCTCGGTCTTTCGCGCCTATCATGACCGTCCCTCGAGCGCCGCTGATCCGCGCGATTCTCCGATTCTCGTTCACGTCCGTTCCGATGTCCATGAGAGGAATCCCTGCGTCCCCTACTTCCACCAGAATGATCTCATCCTCTCTGTGAGTGGGACGGATGATTCTGGCTGCGCCTACTCTCACCAGAGCGATCGCGCTCACGATGGATTTGTTCTGGTTCCGTCCGTGGGATTGAGCAACCCTGAGGGCGTGCTCGTTCCAGCCGAGCCGGCTCGGGCACGTCACGGGGGCAGAGGCTGTCCCCCGGTGGCTCGAGACGCCCCTGGTCCGAGTTCAGGTCCTTAACCTGGGGTGGGTATTGACCGGCAGGCTCTCAATGTGCTGGTCCACTATCCGTGGGGTGGCTTGCAGTCGCATGCTCTTCTTGTCGAGGGCGCGTGCCAAGGTAAGAGCTCTGGTTGGGTTGCGCATAAGAATGTCCAATGCCATCATACGCTTTCACCCGGTCCCTATAGCTACGTCCGCTATCGCTGGAATCATTGCGATACTCCACCCGACGATCTCTGATGCGTGGGTGCACTGGAGGTGGATCGTCGTCTCGAGAACGATCACGACGGTCGGGTCCATGAAATGAGTCTTGACAGCGGCCGCGACTCGGGCGAGGCTTCGTACCTTTCAGATCACCATCGTCCCATTCCATAGTCGCATTCCATCATTGAGACTGTCTGCGAGCTGCGTCCCAAGTATTTCCCATAGCTTTCTCCATGTCCCGGTAGTCCGTCGTTAGAAGCCGCGAATACCGAGCCCCAGTTGGTCGCTTTGATACGTAATTCTCGGGAAGAGCTTGCGAATCACTCTCACTCGTCCGACTCCGCAGGTTCGACATTCCATCATCGCTCTCTGGGTCAAACAACCGACGCTGGTCCGCTACTCTGACCGTAGAGGCATTAGCAACCGATGTGCTCATGTGTCCTAGTGTCGACATGGGCTCCGTGGTCCTCGTCCGGGGTGGCATGGGGCCCCCTAGTCCGGGACTCAGTATCATGTCGTCCACCCTTGCCCAAGTCCGAGGCTGCTGAACCGCAGTTGTAGCGGGCGCATCCGGTATAGCTGCTCCCGCTAATATGGCCTGAGACATCGCAGCCATTCGGCTGATCAACTGATACCCTGACGCGCAGATCTGATAAGCCGTTGTAGCTGGCACTATAAACGGTAAGCGGTCTGCAGCTGGCGACGAGATTGGGCGTGGAATACTACTCGTCACTTGGAATGCCGAGCTAGTGGTGGTGCTTGCTGTGCTCACTGTCGTTACTGTCGTCGTCAACTGGCTCGTCACATTCGTCGAAGAGGTCACCGGAATCGTGAGAGCGAGAGGCGACCGCACTTGTCCGTCCGAACTTGGGATACCGTGGATCTCAATCCACGGTAAGCGACGCCAATCTTCTGGATGAGCGAACGGGTCTACTCCACCAGCTTCGTCGATTTGAGGGACTCACGGCACGTCCTCGTCCGGAAAACAGTCCCGAATTTTCGATCTGATTAACCGCGATCGAGTTCGTTCTCTAGTCCCTCGCTCGTTCAGTCCTTTAGCTTCCAATCGCGCGGTGATCTGCTCACCGTCCAGTCGCCAAATCAATTTGGCCAAATGTAAATACCGTCCGTCTCTCTCTAACAGTCGAATGAGGTCCTGATCCCCACACTTGAGCAGTCCAGGCAACGGTAGTTTTGGTTGCTCGACTACTTCATTCTTTTTGCCCGGAGGTCTACCTCTTTTCATTCTACACCAGTCCGAATCTCCGACAATTCAATCTTCAGTCCAACCTAAACGAATAAAACGGCGTCTCTGTTCTCTAATATCCCCACCTGCAACTATTGAGCCCTCTATTGTCCGCAAATAAGTCCACTCCGTCCTCTAAACTTATTCCAAAATGCCCAGAAAAATCCTCACGGATCCTAACTCTCAACAATTCAGTCTCGTCCGATCATCTAGTAACCCCAAATTATTGTTCAAGTCCTAGAAAAAATTATCAGAGAGCCTAATACTCAACAATTGAGTCTTGTCCGATTTCCTAGTACCCCTGAATTTATTCAAAGCTCTGGGAAATTTTTCACGGGTCCTAATAGTCAGCACTGAGTCTCGTCCGATTTCCTAGTACCCCCAAATTTATTTTGCAGTCCTAGAAAAAATTATCAGAGAACCTAATACTCAGCAATTGAGTCTTGTCCGATTTTCTAGTACCCCTAAATTAATCCAAAAGTCCTAGAAAATTTCCAAATACTCAGAAGCTGAGTCTTGTCCGTGAAACTTCCAACTACTTAAGGTCCAAGTCACCACAGAAATACCTAACACCCTGCCAGAGTCCGATGATAGGATTTTAGTAGGATGAGATTCGAAAGAATTTCCTTGTCCGGGGCAGGAGTACTTACGTGGAGATGGAACAGGCCAGAATCATCATCATGTCCAAATTATACATTAAAAAATTATTCAATCATCACACCATGCATTGGGAGGATCAATCTGCAAACATAGGGGCCTCTAGAAATTTTCGTCCGAAAAGATTCACCTAACTGTCCTAAAACCTTGGTAAGATGCTATCAAAATAATTCTACGCGAGTAAAAATTCTCGCAAAAAATGATTATAAGCAACTACTCTACTTGTCCTAGGGAGCAGGGCTGCAGGGGGGCTCAAAGTATTCACATACGGGTAGAAATATTCACATTCAATATGATCAGGGTGTGAGAGAGGGCACTACACTACTGCTACAACGCGAGGAGCCTCGCACGCACGCAATCCTGTCTGAGATCGCGAAATTTCTAAGCCCAATATGTCAGAAGAGTTTCCGATCTGTCCAAAATATCCGTAGCGCTTCGCGTCAAGTCCGTAAAATGTATCCTGAATTTTTCAGAAGCCGCAGAGTCCTGTCACGGTCGCCATTTGTGACGTGGTATTTCTACCATCACAACTAATTTATATTCACGGGACTCCTACCCTAAAATCGCAGGCAATACGCGCGCGAACGGTGGAACGACTTAGGAAAAATTCAGCTACTCCGCACTACGTCCTCGGCACAGCGTCACTCACCGTGCCATCACCTTAAAATAAAGAGGGGGGCTGGAGGGCGCACGCTAATAAATGATAAATCGAATATTTATTACAAAAATATCTGGCCTATATTCCTTACGTTACTTCTGCGCGGTGATACATAAATCTACATATCTCTAATAACCGACATTTGTCCGAATGACTCGACTATCTGTCCAAGAAAAATATCCCTCAATCACATAAATTGTCAAAATGTCTCTATTCCTGAAAAATATAAAGCACTTCACAAAAAGCTTGTCCGGTCCCTGCTCCGATATTTTTCCCACAATTAATCTGCTCCAAAATTCGATCGTCCAAAGTGGCCGCTCAACGGCTCTCACAACACGCGCGCAACGGTGAGCACCCAAAATGGCTTGTGCTCCGATGCTCTCTTGTCCTACGCGCTCGAGCAACAGGTGCACGATCACACCCCTGGCTCCTAATTCACTTCTCCGTTATGTACTCGTTACCGCGGTTACGCCGGCTCCGGGGCGTCTTGTCCACGTCCGCGCTCAATGCTCACAAGTCCGCTGAGTCCGCCCTGAGAATCCCCAACGCGCGTATGTCTATCACAAGACGTCTTGTCCTCGTGTGCGCGGTCACGGATTCACAAGTCCGCTGCTCCGAAAAATTCCCACGCGACGCGGTTGAAGTCCAGGGTCCTCAGATGCGATTTTCCGAATACGCGTACGTCTCTCAGAGACGTCTTGTCCACGTACGCGCACTGCACCAGATCACGAGGTCCCCCGGGAGTCCAAACAGTCCGCGGGCGCGACGATCGCCCTCCGCGACGCACGAGGCTCCTCACACACTCGACGAGAGAATTTACAAAATAAGCAAAACCACTCACCGCTGACTTCCATTGTCCTTGTCCTGGTTTTGCTCCGTCAATCCACAATTATTTTTGCCCTTCTGGTTAATTCGCACTGCTGCTACTGCTGCTGTCTGTCCGAGTCCAACGGGACTCCTGAGGGACTGGTGACTGGGCACGTGCTCCGAAATATATTCGCGGGCGCGACTGGTACGTGTGGCCGGTACAAGAGGTGATCCACAAGTCACAATGGCTGCTTCTTCTTCACCAAGTCCACGCCTTCGTCTTTACTGAAGTCAAGTTCTCTGATTGATCCGTTCAATCTTACCGGAACACTAGCAGCGCCAACTGGCGGCTGAGCGCGCCAAATTACCAAGTCCAGTCCACTATACTTGTTCCATACAGTAGCTCAGATTCTACGAAATTCACTGCAAGCGCATCAATTGCAGTATCTACGGTCCTGATGCCTCCACCCAGAGAATATTCTGTTCCGCTCACGCGCATGCACCGCTAAAATACACGCGGAAGCATCGCGCACTCGCGCTTACCGCAACTCCACGCTTTCACCTCGTATAGTCCTTATACATGTCCGTGTATATTCATATCTAGTCCGTATTGCCGCAGTATGTCTATGTATACTCGCGGCCGCCCGTAGCTTGGTAATATCAAGTCCGCATGGCCGCAGTATATCTATATATATGCTGCGCTCAGTCCCATTGCAACATATTCATGTGTGCATAGCCCTAAGTACATGTAAATGTCGTCCGCAAGTCCAAATTTGCCCAGTTGCCGTTGTCCAGGTGATCGTCCGTCAGATTTTTGTGGCCACGAGCACCCGGGTGTGGCCCGGATATACATGCCCGCAGCGCCGCCACATCTCGTCCACCGCCAGTCAGCTGTCTGCTCTTGCCGCGTGCACCGGCCTGTCCGTCATCGCCGTCCTCTGCTGGGTCGCCCGGGGTCCACCCGAGTCCGTGTGATGGTCCCCCGTGCGGTGTGTGGCCACCTTAGTATTATATCCATGGTGCGCGGGTGTGCGATACACCAGGTACACGATGTACCTGTGTATCGGGTGGTACGAGAATACATAACCCCATCTCTGCAGGCATGTTCGCTGCCCCGGGCTGCAGCGGATGGGGTGAATGCCTAGATGGCTGGCAGCCCGGGGAGCGCAGCACCAGGAGGGCCACCCGTCTGCTGCATGCTGTCATCGTCACCCGGGCCCCGCGTGCCGTCCGCACCATCTCTTCGTGTCCCGCAGCAGTGTGCGTGCCGTGTGTGTGTGTGTGGCACCAGGTCCATAACCTGTCCCGCGTCGTGCATTAATCGCATGTGCGTTATACAACGCGATTTCGTATTGCCAAGCATACCCTCGCCCACCCGGGAGCGAGGGCCTCGTCCGTCATCATCGTCACCGTCGTCCGCACGCCGGTGTATACACACCTGCCCCGGGGCATGGTGTTGAGAAGCAGCATGTCCGTGGGGTGTAGGAGGGCCGGTGTGAGGGCCAAACAAGGCTTCAGTGCCCTGGGGGAGCCCTCTGGGCCACCCAGCTGTGGAAATCGCGACCCGTCGGCTGCTGATCCTGCAGCCCCCTTGACCGGGCTGCAGCGGCTAACCGGGGCGCCGGGAGGGTTGCCCGCGCGCAGGCATATCGGTACCCACAGCATCCACAATTTCCCTCGTCGCTCGTCGTCGTCGTCCTCTCGAGCCAGCCCTCAACAAAAAGGAGAAGTATTCCGGGTTAATACTCATACTTCTCGTTGGCTGGCTCGAGACGGCGACGAGAGATTTTCCTAATCTCGGCTGTGACGGTTTACCCGTCACAAAGTGTGGCTAGAGTTCTTCACGTGTTGAGACGAAGTAGAAGTATCCTCCTCCAACCTGATATCTCGTCCATGTTTATGAGCTCATTTTTCATTTTCCTCAACGTTTGGCCCATATTCATATATACTATTGCAATCCTTAGAGTTAATCCGGTAAACAACATTGTGTCTCTTTGTGACGAATAAAGAGTCTTTACGTGGTTCCATGAACCTTCTCAACTGGTTAGAATTGCGACTGATGGGAAGTATGAAGAATTTTTCAGAAATGGTATTGATACACGGTGTTAGGTACTTGACGGAAGGGAAAAGCACCTGAGGAAGTTTCAAAATAACTTTTTTAATATTCGGTCTCAACTCTCTGTTTTGATCCCGCTGACCATGAATGGAATGCATCCTTTCATTTATGTACCTATTGATGAATGATACAGGATAATTATTGCTCAGGTGATCACGAATGATTTCCAGATTAGAGGTCTAACCGGTCAAAGGTAATTTATAACGACTCCACGTTTTTACCGGAGGACCTTGTGATCCCTCAGATGTGAGACATAAGTTCTGTTCATTAAGGTAGATGAAATTTCGAAATTGAGGTGATTTGTGTGTTTGTGTGTGATGTTATATCTGATGTTTTATATGATGAATTTTAGCCTGATAAGGATTGTACCATAACAATCGAGATGTCGCTTGAGAATGAAGAAATTAGCAAGAAATGCCGATAAAATCATCTGTACAATATATATCATCTCATCATCCTGCGATCGGATCAGTTTTAATAATATCGACTAGTTTCCACAATGTGGTCAAACTTGTGCCATCTGTAGGCTGGTAGAGACAACCACCTACCAAAGCCCAAGAGTTGACCTATATTGTTTGAATTGTAGAGATTGATGTCCTGAAGTGAGTAGATCTCACACTGTAAAGTGTTTTCATTCACGAGCGGAAAAATTGGGTTTCCTCTTAATTCTGGTGGTATAGATTCATCATCCTCTCCCTCAGTGTGTGTAACAGATGGAATTCTCACAGGTAGGTGTTCCTGCAAATAGCGTTCCAAATCTTCTATTACATAAGATCCTGTTGGTATCTGTAGTTCCCGATCACCCCAGTAGGAGATATTATTATTCCTATCAACATTGGGGATGGCGTAAAAAGTTGTTAAAGCAACCAGACTAAGCTCATAGATCTCATTGCGACACTACTGCTCTCTAAGCCTAATGTTCTGATCAATGTGCGATGAGGTGCTCGAGACTGTAAACTGTTCAGACATTTCCCACAAGTGATTTGCAATGAGCAATTGGCTCAAAGTCAATCACGTAACACCTTCAGATGTTCCCGCAAGAATTCCACACTCAGAGGACGGAAATTACTCTGACGAAAGGTCTGACGCTGACTTCTGTTGTAGACAATGTGACAATCTGGAGAGCTCTTTTCCCAATAATTCACCAACTCACGTGGTGGTCTCGATTCCCAAAACTATTGAAGAAATGGATGAAATGATCTCTCTTTATGTAAGCAACCCAGTGTGCATTACCCAGATTCACTATTGCCGCTTTGGTTCCCCAAGCAGGTGGAGGGGGAGTTTAGTTAGATAAAATACACCTCTAAAGAGAGGTATGTTGTAAGCTAACCTCAATAGTTGACTCCCCGACTTACCTTCCACTTTTTTCTCCCCCCTCCCTTTCGTTTTTTTGAGATTTGTTTTCCCTCAAACCACTACCATACTGGTTGCTACAAGACGATAGACTCAGCCGCAATCCCCGACCTTTAGCCTCTAATGCGAGATTATGCCTCCTCAATTGAGCCAATTGCTTCTCATTCATGCGCGTAACACTAATGGATTTTGCAACGTTTGCAGCGCCCCCTGCTAATGAACCCAGTGCTCCGAGTGCTGCTAGGGTGGGAAGGATTGCTGGTACAAAACCTCCTCGTTTTGCCAAAGCAAGAGTACGCATATTCACACCAGCAAGAGCCCTCTTCCCCCTTCTTAGCACAATCTTATGCTTCTTGAGACCCATTTCAAATCGTCACGTGGTACGCACGGTTGCTGCAACTGCTTTCGCAACTAACTTCTCCAAGAAACCTCCTTCCTTTGCGCGTTTTCCAGCCCCAAGCTGAAGGGCAAGGTCAGCAACGTGTGGATCCTTGATGTCTTCTTTTTTGCATAAGCTATATTATGCTTCATGCAGTAGTTGTCGAGCTCATTCCTACTCCTATCACCTCGTACAAGCCTCTTGTATGATTTAGTTCCCGGACCACAAAATTGATAGCCTGGAAGATGGAGTTCGAAAGGGAGGCTGTTGATTGTGGAATTGACAAGACCTGCTCCTCGTAATGAATGCATTGATAACACACGTTCTTCATGTCAAACATGGAATGCAACTGAAGCATCACGGTGTTGGTGTGGGTATTCATACTTAATCCGAGAATTGATTGAGTCAGGAGTAGTGTGAAAAGACTCATGCAAACATGGCATTCATCAAACAACCCAACAAGATCCACATGATTGATGTGGATGTTAACGCTCCCACACAGATTGCTAGACGTCATGGAGCTCTTACCCAATACCATTTGAGCTATAATATGTGGGCTATCCAACACCGGGGAAACCCAGCTCCTGATTTCCCTTCTGGTCAGTCCCAATGGTCCTAATTTCAACAACATTTACGTATACTCAAAGTCTCTTGAACAGCCCAAATACAAAGTTCTTGAGAGTGTTATGGAACCCCTCGCTGCTGTGGGTATGGAGTATTCCACGTACAGAGAAAATAGTGATATAGTAAAGCCCAATGAAGCTTTGAAGAATAGTTTTTCCATATTTGATGATGTCATCTTAGATAAGCAGAAAACGATTGAGGAATATTAAAGTATGGGTAAGACGACCGAGTGGATTCATTCTATTTATGCCAATCGTACACGCATATTTCAAAACATTTGATTAGAGACCAGGGGAATTTAATCATTTCATTCAACCAATATGAGGGAAACTTGAGGCACGTTTACAATAATCACGTTTGCGCAGACATGACGTTTGATCAGTTAGAACAGTTATGTTTAACCTGTTGGAAAGGTAACAGATACGGTTTTCTAACCATCTCAAAAGATGGATCTGGGTCGTTACAGACGTAATCTAAATGAATTTATCGTACTGAGATCAGGTCAGTCGTGTCTGGAACGTCATCATGGCAAGAGCATTGACAAGCAAGAGAGTAAACAAAGAGGTGGGACAGAAGAGGGGAGGGAGGTTAAAAAGAGACAGAAAAATGTTGAACGAAAATTGAAGATTCGAATTCACAAGGCTAGTCAGGCAATTGAAGCGAAGCACTTGGTTCTTATAGAGGGTAGAATGGAGGAGCAAATGGTTAATAGAAGGCATTTGGAGCCTATTGTTGAACCTCTGGGAAAACTTTTGACTTTCAAAAAGAAGAGCGATGATGTGGAAACTAATGTCAAGAGAGAGAAATCATTCAACAATTCAGGGTCCACATCTGGAGCAGGTGAAGATTCTGATGATGATGATGATGATGATGAAGATTATAACCAACGTGGTGATGACGATGACGATGATGATGATGATGATGATGATGATGATGATGATGATGATGATGATGATGATGATGATGATGATGATGATGATGATGATGATGATGATGATGATGATGATGATGATGATGATGATGATGATGATGATGATGAAGAATATGAGGATGCTGAAATTGAGGATGCTGAGGATCAGGATTGTTTATTGAATATGTAAGAGGTGCACCGAAAGTCTAGTCATAATTTAGGATAGTTGAACATACCGGTGATTGGGAGGAATGAGAAGAGAGTTCTGGAGTTCTGGAGTCACCCTACATTTTGCAATAACCCAAAAAGAGTAAAAAAAAACACCAACAAGAGTTAGATGGGCTCCTTCCGCGAGCAAGCTTACACTTCTGCTATGGAAGTGGAAGAACCTGACAGTCTTGATCAATCAATAAGAGAAACCATTAGACGCCCAGAACAGTAGAGAACATATCTCGACTCAACAGAGGGTAACCTCCCTGGTCTAACTACCCAGTATATAACAGGATTTTTCAAAAATCACAAAGAAAATCACCACGAATACGGACCGCGATTTGTTATTGGAACAAATGGCAAGAGTGATCTTAGAGTGATCAGAAGTTCCATGAGTTTCGATAAACAGATTGGCAAGGTGTACTTGGACAAAGTACACTCTTTTCCCACTCGCAGAAGCCTATTTGAATCAATTTCCAAAAACAAATCACGCCACTTCACCAACCCAAATCTCGTACACTACAAGAGATTTTTAGAAATCAGCCTTCCACATAGAACAGGTAATGATCCTTAAGGCGGGATCATCGGTTCAATATCATGGAAATATAAAAATATTGTGAGAAACTTGTGTCCAATGATGAAATGCGAGTGGGAGAATTGGTGGAAGGAACATTGAAGCGGATCATGGACAGAGACGTTATGACATTTCGTAATAACTCTAACCCAGATTACGTGTACTGGGATGACCCAAACATATTGGTAGAAAGGCTCGATTTGTTGATGAGGTCATCATACATAGGAAATTCAGGCCTTGAGAATGAAATAAGTAGTATACTCGAAGAGTTGCGGGGGGGGGGTACATTGTATAAAAGGTGTTGCACTCTAAGACCTCTATCTCTCTGTGTTCAGAAGTCACAGAGAATGAAACCATTGAGTAGAAAACGATGGAGTCGTTTCAGAAAAGACTTGAATCTGTGGGTGTGAGCAATGGGGGACAGCTTCGGCAAGCACTCCATCTTCTCGTCCTGTTAAAGATTCTCAATCTGGAAATTCATCTCATTGTGAAAGAAGAGTATTGCATGAAAAAACAGTCAGCGGTGCAAGGAGTAGTGCAGGAGGAGGAGGAGGAGATGGAGTTGAATCAGAAACCAACATCAGAAAAACTGAAGAAGGAGAAATGTCTGTTGCTGTGGGAAGCGGTGAGTAGAAATTGACATTTTTTCCTTTAATCATATTGTTGTTGTTGTTTGAATGAATGAAAATTCCTTTTCTCCTCTTCTATAATGTTACAGATGGACCTAGTGAGATAGCAGTTACTAGTGTCATTCGCGACATGCTGAGAACCACTTCAATTGATGAGCAGCAACAGCAAGTGTTAATTTAAACTTTTAGGGAAAATTATGAGCGAGTTGATGCGAATCCAGACCTAACTTTCAAAGAGAAGATTACATTTATGCTTGATGCTGTTGCAAGCAAGATCACTGAAAAATTACCTGGGGAAGGAAAGGGATTAGTTAGCACTTTCACTAGGCTCCTTGACATCTCATTCGATGAAATGGATTCAAAATTCGACGAAAATGCAAAACTCTATGAAATTCTTCAGGAGGAAGTGAACGTTGTGAAATCTAATTTAGAATTGCATACTAGTTATGTTGATTTGAGGATCAATAGATATGGAGATATGGAGATGTGCAGGAAGCTATTTCAATTGAGCTGGCTGTAACTACGTCGAGATTTTGCTGGGTTAGTTAGAGAACATCGAAAATTGCTTGATGAAGTGATGAAACTCCGAGCTTATCTTGCGCTTCACGAGAGCTTGACGAATGAATTAGCTGAAATGTTAGCGGACCATGGAGAGATCTTTGAAGGGAAAATTACTGCTCTTGAGAAGTCGGATGATCAGTGTCTTGGGGAAATGATGAACTTATTGAGGGAAATCAGGATTTTGAAACTGAATCAACACGTACGTGTGAATGCGTAATGGATGAATTGAAGAAACACGATGATATCCATGATCGGATCCACAGAGAGCAGGGTGCTGTAAAACAGCGGATCTTGGATTTGGAAAAACGAGTTCTTGACAATGCTGTTGCTGATGATACTGCTTGGGTTGATACACGCTCCTATATTGATGAACTCCACCAACAAATCACTCGTCAGAATGATCGTTTGACAACATTTAGATCGGAATTGGATGATGAGGATGATCATCAACAAGATGTTATCGAAAGAATGGAGTCAAGGATGGATTAATTCGACAGAGACGTTCAAACGATCGACTCCAAAGTTGCTCATGAGCCTGAGAACAATCAGAGAATCTTGTCAAGAGTTGAGGACAATAGCAGAACTCTAAATCATCTTGCTGAACCAATGCGTAGGTTGCTTGACAGATCTTCGTAATTAACTTCAAGCTATAATTCATGTATCCTTCTGATCATGTAAAGCTTCAAACTTCAATCATTCAATGGAATAATATTTCAATTTGTATCTAGAAATGTTAGTATTCTCTTCCCTTCCAATCATGTGATCCATTAGTTTTCTCTATTCATACAGATGCATTCAAATGATTTTTGAGTTGTAAAATCTATTTTGAATATATTTCGAGAACAAACAATGATTGTATTTTTTCAAAAAACAATGGTTCCTCCTTTATTTCACATCATGATAATGATATACACATATTCATGTTCAATCAATCCATATTCTTTTCCACCAGCCTATAATCACCATATGCAAGAGTTTCAATCCCGTTCTCGAGACAAACTCTCTTATCATCTAAGGACTGATGAATACTTCCTTTTCAGTAACTGAAAACACAATGTGATTGAGACTTCTAATACTTCTCTGCTTCCCCGATAGAATGTCTTTGTTGGAAAAACAATTCTTATAATCCTGGAAGGTAATTCTATTTTTCATTTGTACTCTACTCACACCTTTGGTGCACTTTTTCTCCTGAGTACCTGTCTCTGTTTGGAGCAAGAGACTATACGATTTTGGTCTCAGAAAAACAGCCTCTCGATTGATAGTAGTAGGACATTCATCCGACATGATTCCAGATACTTCTACAGTGAGATTGATTGGGATTCCGTATCTGTTGTTTGGGTGATACACCGAGGTATCGAAATGAGTATAGCAATCTCTCTTAATCATATCTGTATGAAAGCCAAATGGAAATCTATACAGTAGCCCGTTTGTGTCTACGTATAACAACTAACTCTGTCTACCCGGAAATTTCTTCATGATATAGTTATAGTGAAAATCATACAACGTGATCTTTGATACATCGAGGATTGAGAACTCAACATGTGTAGGTTTTCCGATTTCTATACGAGTTTTCGCCATCCCTACAGCTGCAAGGTTTTCGCTGATGACAACTATTCGTTTGAAACGATCAGACGCAATGAGAGCATTGAGTCCAGAGCGGCCGTCTCATCCGTTTACGAGAACAATATTCACGCGCTTTTTCATATTTTCGATGATTTTCCCAAAAATACTGTTATTCATCATTTTGTATGGGTTTTTATCAAAGTCACTAGTTGACACCTGTCTAAAACTAGTGTTCAAATTAATGTTCGACTTGAGCCAGGCTCCCTGTTCAAATTTCAAGATTCTAGAAATCTCGGTTAATATTAAACCATTGGAAAAGCACAGTTTGAATATCTATAATGTATGATATAATCTTCCTTATCATATAGAGTTGTCATTAATTTTTGATTCGTATGAGTTGCACCAGGTGGAATCATCTTCGCAGGTGCAGAAGGTAGATCAGAATGGTTTTTGGGAACTTTAGCGGGATACGTTAAATCAACCATGAGTATGTAACCAATGTTAGAATCATCAGGGATCTTTCCAACATCAAAATTCGGATCTTCAATTCATTCAAAATTTTTTGCTGACAATTTTTGTTGCATTGCAAGACCATAGAAATTGTTAACGTCAAAATAACGAATAAACTCCTGCTCCTTGGAGCTAACATAATCAGACATGTATGGATTATTTGATTCCGCCCGATGTCTTATAGCACAACATATCCCACCTCTCACACCTTGTTCTAGGAATAATAACATGGTTGGACATTTAATTATTTGAAGTTTAACTTTAGTATGTAGTAACATACACTCCATGTGAAGCCTGGGAGTGTGAAGAAATGAGCTGAATCAAGTCTATAGCTTTTCATACAGCTTGAACGGGAATCCTGGAAAATATCTCCTGATAATAAGTTATCACATTTCATATATAACGATGCGTATTCACACAAGTATTTTATACTGAACATAGTCCAGATCTATTTTACATGATTATAGTCTGTGTCAGAGATGAAGCTCTCTGTTAATATGTCATAGAATTCATCCTTAGATGGTATGTGAGTCTCGGAGAGACTTTCTAGACTATCAACATGGTCATATGGAAAATTACCTTTCTGTGTTAACAAACCAAAAATCTCAGCTTGATCTAACCCCGTTTGCTGTGCAATCGTCTCAATTTGCTCTTGAGATTGAGCTCGCAAAATCAATCTATTATCATCAGGAAGTAGTCTAGCAAGACTATCTAGACTAGCGTTCGAAAATTTAGTGAATCGGTGAATCAGAGTTGAATCCTTGAGTCATTCACATACCTTGTGGAAGAAATATACTGATCCATATTCTGTGGTATGATCGACATTTTCCCCTTCATTGCGTTCGCGATGTGTGTGATTATGGAATGAGCATCATATATGTGAGAGAAGAATGATTGGAAAGGAAAAAAATGAAAAATCGAATCTATTTGATATAGCGAATTAAATGGTTGAGAAAAACAACTCACCGGGGAAAATTATGATAGATAAGAGGAATGATGAATGCCTTGCGATATGAGAGATTGCATGATCGATGTGCCAAAGACCTCGGTCGACCTGTATGATGGTCGTGATCGATCACAGGACTGTCATCTGGTTGAAACTCCTTTTCACAGATGTGACACGTTTTAACTTGTTGTAAGGCCACTTGCTCCTCAGCAGTCATATGAAGAGGCATTGGATTTGACAGCTCCTAATGATCACATAATGATATAATTGAAAGTAAATCAGTAAAAACTATAAATATATAACACTCACTTGTTCCACTCCCTGGGGAATTCTTTCAAGCTCCGAAGTAAACCATTCGGAGACATCAGTTCCAACGTGATAAGCGTACACAGACTTTTCCGAATTATATTCACTATGTAAATAATAGTCTATAGAGAATGGAATAGGTCTCTGGTAGGCGTTTTACCTAATTTAACGTTCGCGAGCTTGCTAACATTTATATCGTCTGAATTTTTAAAATATTCTGATTTTGTTCTAGTTAAAAAGCATTCATAGTCACTGTATACTATATACGGAGCCTCCAACATTTTATGATAATTCGTAAATCTAACAACGTCTTTCTTTGGAAAAGTTACCGCACATTGATCCTTATTTTTAGGACAAAGCTCTTTCTGCATCACTAATTTTCCATCTGTGTAAAAATAATGCAAACATTTCCTACATCACGGTACTCTTGAGATACGTTCACATTCCGCTGACGACCACCAACGGGATCGTTGTGGGATATGTTTCTGGGGCCCTTGGAGCTCATTCTCTGACAAGGATCAGAATCGGCTTGGGCCGTTTTCTATAAAAGTCCAAAAAACGTGTCTTTCATCCTCTTTTCAATCTTTCTCCTCGAATAACTCGGAAAGATCACACTTTAATCGGAAATGTGTAGAGACATCCTTAGTAGATCTTGAAAAATTGTATAAAAAAAGTTCCCACTCTTCAATCCGTAAAACGCACTCCGTTTAAGATATTTTGGGATTTTCATTTCGTAATCATGAATTTCCCGGAAAATCTCAACTCTGTGGCTCTAAAGAAGTTCGTTTCATCGGAAATTGTGTGAAATATGAATTGTAGTGCTTGAAAATGGCGAATTATCCAGGATTCTTTGATATTCTTCCAATCCAGTAATGGGTGAGCATCAGAAATGACTCTCCGAAAAAATTTATGATTACGAATTGAAAATCCCAGAATATCTCGAACGGAGTGCGTTTCACGGATTCGAGTGGGAAGACCTCCTTTATGCACTTTTTCGAGATCTACAGGAGATGTCTTCACCCATTTTTGGTTAAAGTGTGATCTTTTCGAGTCATCCGAGGAGAAAGATTGGAAAGAGGATAAGAAACACGTTTTTCGGACTTTTATAGAAAACGGCTCAAGGACTGATTTCGATTCTTATCAAAAAATGAGCTCCAAGGGCCCCAGAAACATATCCCACAACAATCCCGTTGGTGGTCGTCAGCGGAATGTAAACGTATTTCAAGAGTACCGTGACATAAAAAACACTGTGTGTGAGGTAAGGTACTAGCAATTCGGATAAATTTTTAATATGAAGATAATGGTTGTGAAGTAGAAGCGGATCAATATATTTCATCTGTTCAGTTCTTGTTAAGTAGAAAGGGTAAAAATTCATCTCTAAATGATCGGCTCCGTATACATTTATGCTATAACCTTTATTCTGTTTCTCAAAATTTGGAATTGATTTCAATTGAACGGGAAAGCTTATCCTAGAGAATTTGGAATATAAACTAGGATCTGGATAAGTACTTCGTAAATGTTCTCTCAATTTAGGGACATTAAATAACGCGGGTATTAAAGACCGAAGGAAGCATCTATCATCAGTTGTTTGGATGTTTATTACAGCATTCTTGCGTGCAATCCATTTGGGTACAACTACGTTTACATCTACCCTCCCTTCATCCACAAACAGGATTATATTTAATTATGTTAATTTATAGATTTGAGATTCCAGAGAGGGACCATCCACTACCCTCGCCCTCGTGTTCAGAAATCTGATCAATTATATCCTGAGATGAAGTGCTATTCCACTTCCTAGTTCTATCCGGTATGAGTAAAGTCTTATAATGTGTTTGGAAATATTTAACATTTGACGAAGAGTCAAGCAACTCGAATCGAGCTGCTAATATTAAATTCACTTTGATATTCTTCAACTCGCGGAACATTGATCGGATGAATTGCAAAACTTCGGGTTGAGCTCGTCGCAGAAATTCTTCAAAGTTTCCACAACTAATATTTCCCACTAATCCAGTGCAAATACGATTCTGGAATGCACTTCCACCTTAAAAAAAAAAAATTAATTCATCCGAGTTTTTTCTACTCCGATTTGAATATTTATGGACAAATATTTTTTCATCTAATCAACACTGATCAATGAAAGATCCATATTTAGCTTTGAATCCAGTCCTTTTGTTCATATGCGGGGTTGGATTCAGGTGAATGCAGAATGAACTAGAGGAGAGGTTTAATTGAACTGTTCGCAAAACTATATTGAGCAATGTGATACATGCTCGAGGTGGTGGAGAGTGTGCGTACGGTTCGCGATCCACAAGAAGACTGACTGAACCGGAGCAGAGCGGGAGGCCTATAGCCGAGCGGCTGAATGTCCATATATATATATATATATATATATATACTGCAGTCTGTTCTACTGTCGGTTGAGCATCTAATGCCACTCGACGGCTTAGCTAATGTGTGCGTGAATGTATGTGTGCTGTCGCGGACATTGTTTGATCGGTGCTACATAAACATCCTCCCACCTCGAGAAAAAAAAAGAATAGATTTCATTGAAATGAACAAAGGATTTCATAAAAGTGTGGAAAATTAAGAGTTCACTTGTAGTGAAAAATAAGGAGTCATTATTCAATTTCATCTGGAGAAAATAATCCAAACTGTTCACTGATTTCAAGAAAAGAAAACGAAACATTCATAGATTCTAAGGAACACTGCACAGATCACTCTTCATCTTCACTTTGTGGGTGAAATAATTTCACCAACTTCACAATCGGTCGATCCAGGATGGTGGTAGCTGTGCGCACCTGCACGACTCGAACAATTCCATCTTTTCCAGGGAGCGTCTTGATGATTCGGCCCAGTGGCCATCTGGACGGTGGTGTGATCTCATTCCTTACTAAAACCAGGTCACCTTCAAGTTAGGTTGTACTGAGGTCCACTTATTCCGTTTATGGAGCGTATGGAGATACTGGTGCGACCAATGTTCCCAAAATTGTTGGACCATTTGTGTGATGATTTTCCAGCGTCGTAGAGGTGACACTTTGTCATTGGTGACTCTGTCCTTCACTATTAGTAGGGATGGCTCTCCTATCAGAAAATGGGCAGGTGTGAGAGCCTCTAGATCAGAAGGGTCATTGCTGAGGGGCATGAGAGGCCGAGAGTGCAGGCATGCCTCCACTTGATTAAGGACTGTTGTGAATTCCTCAAAGGTGAGTATTGTTTCTCCCACTACTCTCTTTAGGTGATGTTTCACTGCCTTAACCCCCGCTCCCCAAATTCCTCCAAAATGTGGGGCGGATGGTGAATTAAAACGCCACTTTGTCCCCAAATTGCTGAGGGATTGGGAAATGAAATTGAAGTAGGGTGAATTTTTGGTGAACATTTTTTTGAGTTCGGCATCTGCTCCTACCAAATTCTGACCTTGATCACTTATGAGAAGCTCACAAGGTCCTCGTCTTGCCGTGAATCTGTCGAACGCGGCCAGATACGATTCTGTAGTGTAATCGGAGACAGCTTCAAGGTAAATTGCTTTTGTGCAAAGACAAATGAGAATAATGAAATAACCCTTGTAGGAGATTTGTCCGCGAATGCGTGAAGCTAGCAACTTAAATGGACCTGCGTAATCTACACCTGATTTCTTGAATGAACGCGTAGGCAGTACCCGTTTTTGAGGTAGAGCTGCCATCATTTGATACTGCGGAGTAGCTCTGTATATTTGACAACTGGTGCAATTATCAATAATATTTTCCACTGCACTTTTCCCTCGAATAATCCAGAACATTCGTCTGCTAGTAGAAAGAGTCAGTTGAGTACCACCGTGCAACGTGATGTGATGAAAATATCGAATCAAGAGCTCCGTCAGAGTAAATTTTGTAGGTAAGATAACGGGAAATTTCTCATCATCACATAGATCTGAATTTTTGATTCTGCAACCTACTCTCAACAAATCGTCCTTTAGCACGGGGTTCGAGGATTTCAAGGCATTCGCTTTAGGTAGAATTTTACCTTCTTGCAGCATTTTATATTCAAATGGAAAATAAGCTAACTGAGTAAGATAGCTCATGACAAGTTTAGCGTGGCGAATTTCACTGCTGTTTATGAGCTGATCTGAACGAACAGGAAACTTGCTAATAACGCATGAGACTTTGTCTTTGAGAGACGTTCTATTCACGATTCTTGAAATAAATCTCATAATATATACAGTGATCCTAATCAGTTTGGTGGAAGAAGAGTACCGTTTCATCAGATCCCAAATTTGCATCTTCGGAGTCTCTGAAGTTATGGTATTCACAGATACTTGAATGTTTTCATTAGTCGACTCCTCTGGATTGGTGGAAAAATTCGAATCGACATAATCTGTTAGACTCCAATCGCCATTGTGTTCTCGCAAGTCGGGGGGTCCCTCCCACCACAGAATAGTTTGGAGGTGTTGATCCTCTGGATGGACGCCAATTTGTAAAAACATTTGTTTTATATCCGCCACAAAAGCATGAGGATACTTACGCCATTGGGTACATAAATCAACTAATTCAGGTAGCAAATTCGGACCTGAATAGAGATAGTCATTGAGCGAGTAACCCTTATCAGTGATCATTGAAGCATTGAAAACTGTTCTCACTGGAGTTGTCGAGCTATTCTCTTTGATAACTCCGTGATGAGGTAAAAAATAGAATCGATCATCAGGGATACTCGTGGTGAATATTGGGCGCACGAAACCTTGCGATAAGTAATATCGCATTGATTCGACATACGCGTTCTTGAATTCAGGATTCTTTGCAAACTTCTTTTCCAGACTTAGAAAAACTCGAAGTGCTTTGGAGTAAGAATCTCCTAGAATACCTGACTCTGGAAAGTTGGGTTTCCGTGGAAGTTTGACGATACATTTGCAGGTTTCTGTGCGACTCACATTATTATTGTAATGTTCAACACATTTTTGTTCATCATCCGACAAGAAACGTTCCTTTGGAATCTCCTCGCGATCGAAAAACGAACGGAGAGTTTCATTGAGTTGAGAATCAGTGTCATTAAGACACAAATTTATTGTTGGTCGCGACGATTTTTGAGACATCGAAGAACCAGAAACTATCCAGCCGAAATGCGATTTCATAGCTATAGGAGCATCGCCCTTTCGGATCTTACGTAAACCTTGTTGTATGATTTGTGCGTGGATCTGAGCACTAAGTAACATATCAACAACACCAGGTTTATTGAAATTAGGGTCTGCTAAGCGCAGCTTCTTCAGATGTTTCCAATCCTCATTGAATAGAGAGTTGGGTTGATATTGGGTAACCTTAGAAATCACGTAAGCTGACATTATGAATTTTTTATCGGAAGTAAAGCGAGGTCGTATAGTCATCTCCACTACGTATTTGCATACAGGGCCACTTTTACCGCCAACTGTCGTAGTAGGTACCATGACGGGTTTTTTCTTTAACCGAAGTAATTGGCATGAGCCTTCTGAAATGAATGAAGATTGTGCGCACTGATCCACAGTTGCCCATATTTCGTGTGACGAACCAAATGTAGATTCAGCTAAGATTCGAGCAGTTGCTATGAAAATCTCTCCATCATTGTCATCTTTATTAATAATGTTATTGACGTGGTTCGATTCTAATTGTAACATAGATGCTGCACTGTTGGATTGTTGGGCGGGCGTATTTGATTTGGAAAGTTGATCAGCGGTATTCGGAATACTGGGCTTACCACTTTCATGAATAGTCGTATGATGTTTTCCATTACAAACCGCACAGCGTTTGTCACTAGGACACTCCGGCGAGAGATGGTCGGAAGAAAAGCAATTGGAAAATCTCTTGAGTGAGGTTATATATCTTTTTCTCTCAGGCACAGATTTTGCCTTGAAGGTATTACAAAAGGTGAAAAAATGAGGACCCTCGCAAATCATGCACACGGGTCGCTCACGTCCAGGCTTTGATTTATCTTTTCGATTCACGTGGACAGCTTCTGAATCTTTGGGTTTAGTATTCTGATTCTTGTTTTGATTCTTCAAATCAGAGGTGGCACTAGATCTGGGTTTTTTTCTCTGTCTGCTCAGTTGCTTCCTTAGCACTCTCAAATTGCTCTCTCTCGGGCTCGGTAATTGCTTCCAAACGCATTCAACATCGCTCTCTGTTAGAGTATCGTTTTAACCTTCGAAACGTCGTCCTGAGTGGCACTTTTTTGCAGATTGGGCTTCCTCCCGTAGGCTCATACCATTGGAGCATTACTGCATGGCTCCTGATCGAGCCTGGGAGGAATAATTCCAATTCTGCAATTCCAACAACAACACCGAGTTGGCAGTGCTTGGCGCCGAAAGTGAGCTCTCGGCGGATGCTCGGAGGTCGTCTGCTCCGCTAGCCTGTCTCGCTGTCTCGCTGTCTGCTGCATGATGAATGACAACACCTGCTGTGCGTGCAACGGCACCTTACGCACGGGCAGCAGAGAATGCAGCATGTGCAAAAGATCTGCACATGTCAAGTGCTCAAAGATATCCCGAGGAGCAGTGACATGCACGAGCTGTCTGCAGGTGAGCGAAATTTCAACCGCTAAACTACCATCGAAAGCAGTGAAGCAGACGACTTCTGCCGCTCGTCCCAGCATGCAGATGGCCAGAGAGAGAGAGAGAGAGAGAGAGAGAGAGAGAGAGAGAGAGAGAGAGAGAAGGAGGATACAAACTCGCAGAGACGTGTGAGTAACCAGCCCAACTCACACATTTGGCTCAGCACGCATGCTGCCTCTGGATTGTCTCCCCCTGCTCCGCAATATACCAGCGTGCGACGTAGCGCGATGCTCCCCACCACCAAGACCTCTCATTCCACCGGGAGTTCACAGCTCGCGCTAGCGGGGGGTATTCCGCTAGCTGATGTCTCAACTCCATCACGTGGCGCCACCATCCACGACTCCAGCAAAGTAGAGCCCGCGAATATTCAAAAGCAGCAAACACAAGAGCGGCTCACTACTGCCTCCCAGTTGCTGCTTCCTACACCACCTGAGGACGGCCCTGCTGAGATGGAGGAGAGAAACAGCTCCAACATCTTGGAACATCCTTCAGCATCACCTACATCGACGCCGACACCTTCTCCGGAGCCAAAATGGGTACTTATAGCGCAGAGTACTCTGGACCTATTTTACGACCAATATGCCTTGCTCCAGGACCAGCTTGACGGAATAAAATCCCTCGTGAGTCGACGCAACGTTACCATTCCCCCTCCATCTCTCACGCCAGCGGTGAAAAAGGTGGATGATTGCCTGTTAACACGTGTATCTTCTCTCGAGGGACTTATAGAGAAGCAGAACTCCCAGCTGGAGGAGCTTTGCTTGGATCGCCAGCTTCTTTTGGAGCAGAATTCCAATATGAAGGGCCGAATTTCTACTCTTACTGAGCTGCTTGAAGGCCTCCAAAGTACTCTGCATAATTATAAATTAAGAAATGATGATAATTGCAATGCCGAATCGACACATCAATCCTCGATTCCTATTAATCCACCTAGGATGAACGAGTCCCCTCATTCACATGATGGGAAGCAAGGACGGGAACATGGCAGTGATGGACTTGAGCGCTGCAAATTGATTATTAATGGGGTTTTGAAAGAAAATTTTATGGCCTCACCGGCACGAATATCTAGTATTTCCTATGCAGTGCTCAAATCCATTCTCCCCTCGCTGGAGAGGGCAGACATTGTTGATGTTCACGTCCTGCATGCGTCTGAGGAGAGGTCTCCAGTAAGTAATCGTGATTCGGATCCATCTTCACGAGCCTCAACTGCCATCTCACGCACTCTACCATCATGCGTAGTCCAACTCTCCAGTAGCCATTCAGTCGGGAAAGTGATTCGGGCTAAACGCTCAATTGCCAATGATTATTTCACGACTAATAACATCCAGTCTGGACTACTTGACTCAGATGCGGAAGCTCATGTGCCAAACCGTAAAATCTTCATAAATGAAATGCTCCCCCGTGAGAAGTACAAGGAATACACACGATTGAGATCGGTTGCACGCGGTTTGGGTCTAAGATACGTCTGGCACAGCGGTGGACGTTTCTGGGTCAGGCGGAAAAATGGTGAGCGAGCGCATACGTTCGAATCCCTTGCTGATCTGCAGGTCACTCAAACGGCCTGTCGAAGTGTTCCGAAACGCACTTGTGCGTCCCCTAACAACACCCAGAGCTGCACAGTCGTTCCGGAGCAGAGCCGAGATCCGGCAGCAGAATCCGCGGGGACTCCTTGACTAAATATGGCTGCTGAGGAGCGACGAGGGGGTGGAGGTCTCTTGAAAGCGGGATTTATCAATCTTAACTCGCTGACAGATAAGATTGAGCATTGACGCTTGCTCGTCGCCAACGATCCCTCCTACCATCTATTTGGGGTGGCTGAGTCGAAGCTAGATGAGTATGTGGATGACAGTCTCGTTCAGATTCCGGGGTTTTCACTGTTGAGACAGGATCGCAACAGAGAGGGAGGTGGGGTCGCCTTGTATGTACGCAATGACTTCAAGATTGAGAAATTGATTTCGTCGAATACTTTTGGGCCAGGGGAACCTGGAGTATCTGAATTCTTTTTTTGTAGCGTACAGCAGGGCAACTCTCCTCCGATATTAGTCGTGGTAATTTACAGACCCCAAAAATTGCCATGCAGAAGGATGATGGGCTATTTGGCTCATTACGTCGACTGTGTGGCGATTACAGTCACAAAGTTATAATGGGAGATCTGAACGCGGATTTACTTGACGCTACTCACCCAGACACCAAAACACTGACTGCGCTGACAGGAGAACTTGCCTTGCAGATAGTACAGCATGGCCCGACTCACCAACACAATCCCAATGTATCTCATACATGGATTGATCATATTCCCGTGGATGACAATGACATCATTACCGACTTTCAAAACAGACTTCTGCCCAGTTTTGGCAGGCACTCGGTCATTGACGTTACCATCAGCGTCTTCACTCCCACTCCGCCGAAAAATTTCTTCACCTATAGGGATTTTCGTAAGATCACTCCGGAGATATTGAATGACCGTTCGCTTCGCTGCAACTGGACGGCTCTTGAGAATGCTGAAACCAGTTTGGAAGATGCAATTCACTGTTTGAATGAAAATTCAAAGACCGTTTTGGACGAATTAGCACCGGAGAAAACTATAAATCCGAAGAAAAATGATGCTCCTTGGATTGGTCCAGAGTTGAGAGTACTCATGGATAAGCGAGACGCGACGCGCAGGCGCTGGGAGCGGATGCAACGTAACCACCGCAAGTGTCCCGAGCTTCAAAGTGAGTACTTTTGGCTTAGCGAAGAGGTTGACTTGCGCATTGAACAAGAGCATAACTCCTTCCTTCAAACCCATCTCACGGACGCTCTTGATCAGAACAAGAACATCTGGAAGGAGATGCGTAAGCTTGGCCTCTTGCCCAAAAGCAAAGAGGAAGAACTTCACGGATTCACACCGGATGAGTTGAACGCTCACTTTGCGGGGGTTTCTGTCTCGCCTCACAAAAATATTAATGGAGCAATGGACGATATTATTTCGGCACCGGAGGAAGGGTTTGAATTTAAGCCCACAAATTTCAATGATGTAGTCCTTGCCATTAAACATTTCTCCTCCCAGGCCCGTGGGGTGGATGGAATACCCCAAAGCGTGATCGCGAAAGCTCTTCCGAGTATTGGTGATCTTATTGTACATATTTTCAATTCCTCTTTCGCTCATAGCGTTTTTCCTGAGGCTTGGAAGCAAGCGCAGCTGATTGCATTAAAGAAGACTGCAGCTCCATCAGCAGTCTCGGATTTCCGTCCCATAGCGCTGCTGTGTTTCCTCTACAAGGTTCTGGAAAAAATCGCACATGACCAAATCACGGAGTATCTGAAAATTGAGAAACTACCTGATCCGTTCCAGGCTGGTTTCAAGCAACATGACAGTACCCAGACGGCACTACTGAAGTTGACAGACGACATCAGAGTAGGAATTGACAGAAAGAAGATTACTCTTCTCCTACTGTTCGACTTTAGCAAAGCATTCGACACAATTTCACCATCCAAGCTACTGAGGAAGCTACGACATCTCGGTTTCTCGAGATCGGCACTCCTGTGGATAGAATCGTATTTACAGGGCCGCACCCAACAAATCACCTCGAAGACAGGCAAATCTGATTGGCTAGAAACCATTCTGGGTGTTCCACAGAGGTCCGTTCTTGGTCCTCTCCTCTTTAGTTTGTATGTGAATGACTTGCCCGGGCTACTGAGTGGAAAGTCGGTTAACCACTTATTCTACGCGGATGACCTCCAGATTTATCTACAAGTCGATAAAAAGAACATCGACCAGGGAATTGCTCGACTAGAGGATATAGAGCGACTCGTTGCTGACTGGGCTAGGAATTCCGACCTGCGCCTCAACGCTGGAAAGACCAAGGCGATCTTTTTCAGTTCCGAAAAAATCGTTAAAGACTTGCAGCGCATGAACTTGCCAGGGGTTGAGATACAGTACGGAGTGTTTATCCCATTCAGTGACTCTGTCGCGAGTCTAGGTGTTACACTTGACAGCGAACTGACGTGGAAACCGCACATCGATCAATTAACTAAGAAAGTAAACAGAGCCCTTTTCGGTTTGCGGTTTTTTAGGGCGTGTATCACCAGACCACTCCGAGTTCGCCTAGTCGAGTCTTTGGTTCAACCGCATTTAGATTACTGCACGTGTACCTTGACGCCACGGACGAACAGCGGCAACGGATACAACGACTGAGCAATTCATGTGTTAGGTACATTTTTGATCTTAGGAGAGACGAGCACATCACCCCGTTTAGGGAGCGTCTGGGTCGGTTACGTACTGATTCGCGGAGAATGTACTTCACAGCTCTTTTGATGCATAAGATCATGCACTTGGGAGAACCTGGCTACCTAGCTGCGATGTTTACCAGGTACCAATCCGAACGCCCCGCACGTGGTGATCTGGAAGAGCGAGTACTCAAAGTCCCCAACATGAGACTTGAGTATGGAAGAAGATCATTCCAAGTTCAATGTGCTCATCTGTGGAACTTTCTCCGCCCGGGCTTTCGGCAGCTGAGGAAAGTATCGTTACTTATAGAGGCTTTAAAAAATTTCTTAGTGACACAGCCTCCTCAGAGGATTGATGTAGAGAAGAAGCACTATTTTAATCTGTGATGGGTTGGGCTCTACTTTGTTTTAATATTTCTTTTTTCTATATGTGACCTCCTGTCAACCGACTGATGAAACATAATCTGTGATATGACTGTGAGCCCTTATCATTCTCTTATTACAAAATTTTGTACTTAGAATCATGAGTGATCTTTGCCTTGACTAGTCACAGATTGTGATACTGAGTGTCCTTGACCAAAATAGTGATTCACTGAAATTATTATTATTATGAGTATATATATATACTTTATTTTCTATACACAATATTATATTTTCAACGGGCATATGTAATCATATGCAATCAGATTTTTTGTCTGCGGACGAATAAAGGACATCTATCTATCTAAAAAAAATTGAGCGTGATCCAGTCTCTGAGTTTCAAGAAAATCATCGAGCATTTTGTAGCTAGGACATTGCTTCGGATTTTCTGATTGGGCGACATGAGATTCCCAATCTTTTTGAAGTGCAGGAGTAAGACGCATGACTACTAGGAAAACGACCATGGGGTCCCAAGTATCGATTTGACAGTTCAATGATTTCAGAGCTTTCAAACATTGTTCACTCCGTTGCGAAGACGACTGATCTCTGAAGCGGTCTCAGCTCCCATTTTATTCATGGACATCAATTTTGAGAGTAATTTAGAGACTAATAAGCAATTATTGCTGTAGTACTCTTTAACGCTTTTCCAGGCCGGATCAAAGTTTTCGCCAGAGGAAGCGCTTTTTTCAAGGAGTTCTGTGGCTTCCCCTTTGAGTGAGGATCGCGAATAACTCATTTTATAAACATCCGCAAGGCCGTGTTTCTTCACCACCATTTTATCAAAAGAATCGTGAAAATTCTTCCAGCTCTGAATGTCACCGGAGAAAGTGGGAAGTTCGATTGGCGGTAATTTGGCTTGGAATGTAGCAGATTGTTCAGATGTTTCAGCTTTTCACGAACCGGTAGGTACTGCCGCGTCGAGATTTAATAGGAAGTCTTGGAATAGCCCTAGGGAGGCAAAATATGATTCTTCTACACTATCATACACATTATTCTTGAAGTAGTTATCTGAAGCGTCAATATCATCATCGTCTAATAGCTTCTCATGAATATCTTGGAACTTTTCCCAGTAATCTTCAAACCCCTTCATCCGGGTAAGGCACGCGCCTTTTGTCATCTTAGCTTGGCCTGTTTTTTGGGAGTTTATATACGCGTTTGCAATGCGCGATTGCAGTTTGAGTTGCTTCTCAATCGAAGCCATTGTGTATAAATGAATGGATATGGTCGTTGAATTACTCGTTCACCGATCTACTCGTCTGAACGAATAATTCAGACGAAGTGAAGTTTCAGACGATGTCCGAGTGACTATATCGCACTCAACAGGATCGGCGAAAATTGCACTCGACAGGATCTACGAGAATCGTACTCTACAGGATCTGTGAATAGCGCCCAACAGGATCGGCGAAAATTGCACTCGACAGGATCTACGAGAATCGCACTCTACAGGATCTGTGAATAGCACTCAACAGGATCGGCGAAAATTGCACTCGACAGGATCTACGAGAATCACACTCTACAGAATCTGTGAATAGCACTCAACAGGATCGGCAAAAATCGCACTCTACAGGATCTACGAGAATCGCACTCTACAGGTTCTGTGAATAGCACTCAACAGGATCGGCGAAAATTGCACTCGACAGGATCGGCGAAAATTACGAGAATCGCACTCTACCGTATCTGTGAATGGCCCAAAATGGTTGTGGTCATGTCAACTCGAGTGCCCAAAAATGGAATATCTCCTCGAATGCTCAAAATTAGTGTTATCAGCGCGTTAACTCGAGTGCCCAAAATGGAGTATCTCCTCGAATGCTCAAAATGAGTGTTATCAGCGCGTCAACTTGAGTGCTCAAAATGGAGAATCTCCTCAAATGCTCAAACTGAGTGTTGACATGAAGAATGAAACTAATTCGACTAACTATGTGTCGCGAATAACACGAATGTACGATGCATTATTCGTTGAATATAATGATCGGCCGTTGTCCGGTGATCTTGCAATGAATGAAAAATCATGAAAATGTAACGATCGTTAGAATATATTGATCAGTTATATACTGTCCCTCCCAAACACGAAGAGAAGCTCAAAATATTCATCGCAAAATGTAGCATGGTACGGTTCCGACTAACGAGAGGGGGGGGGGCAAGGGCAGGCAGCGAAACATCCCCAGAGAACGTAGGAAAGAGTAAACATCTCACTCACCGAACGATGACCTTGCCTTTTGTCGCGAACGCTTCGCGCTTGTTATGTTGTACAAGAATGTGAAGGCCGCTGTCGTTGTGGCGCCGCTATGTCGCCGACTCGCTGCTCATCTGCTGCTAACTGCGACGTTGAAGAAGGAGCATGCTTGCTCATAAAGATGGCTGCCACGTTCTCTTGATATGATCCGCTTGGCGTCACTTGCCGTTTGGAGCACTAAGGACAAAATGGCTGTCCATTGGCGTGGGTGCTGACACAACGATGACGATGCCATGCAATTCCCACAATTGTGTGGATCGCAAGTTTTATGCACGGTATTTGAGAGTCATCGCACTATAATTAGTGCACAATATAACTGCACTTGGCGAATACACTCCGCGCCAATATTTGCACCACGTTCTCACACATCACTGTGATAACTTCCTCCATTCACTGCATTTTTTATCCGTCTCGAAGGACCAAATGTTTATATGCGGGGTTGGATTCAGGTGAATGCAGAATGAACTAGAGGAGAGGTTCAATTGAACTGTTCGCAAAACTATATTAAGCAATATGATACATGCTCGAGGTGGTGGAGAGTGTGCGTACTCTTCGCGATCCACAAGAAGACTGGCTGAACCGGAGTAGAGCGGGAGGCTTATAGCCGAGCGGCTGAATGTCCATATATATATACTGCAGTCTGTTCTACTGCCGGTTGAGCATCTAATGCCACTTGACGGCTTAGCTAATGTGTGCGTGAATGTATGTGTGCTGTCGCGGACATTGTTTGATCGGTGTTACATGAACACCTTTTTTTCTGAATTCTGAAAAATCTGAAATATCTAACATTTTAGTCTCTAATTGTCCAAATTTCCTTGCGAGTCTTGAGAGACGTGTCAAGTTTTCGAGTTCCGATTTTTACAGAGATTGAAACGTATTGAGAGCGTCTCATAATCTAATTTAATCATGTCAAATATTCTCATAGGTTTATATTCGGTATAAGACATAATTAGAATTCACCCAAATTGTCTGTGTACGCTGTGTACGATTTTTCACGCGTCTATCAAGATGTTTTACCTCTACATCAAACTACCCAAGAAATTCATGAAAGCGTTCAGTAAGAGCCTCATGGGATGGAGAGAATCTGAAAGATTGCGCTAGCCTCCTGTAAAACCTTTTCATTCCCACATGAATGCTTTACAATGTACATAGCAGAGTGAATACCCGCATAACACGCAATAGCTTAGAAAAGCGTTAACTTTTCTGAGAAAAATCCAAGTAGATGCTGGAGCGGGATATTTCCACATTAAACCTCTGAGAAATGAATGAGCTTCAAACTTTGTAGTTATAAATTGACACATATAATGTATGATCGGAGCTTGAACTGTGTTACCCAACGAATTGAAAGAGTGATATCTTTCAAGTTGTACATGGATTGTGTAAGTATGAACTATGTACTGAGGTCCGTGTGATTTACGGTGAGTTCAACGGAAGCGTAAGCTTTTTCCAGAGAAAATTCCACTAGACGTTACAGTGGAGAGATTCAATTAGATTAGATTAGTTTTTATTTGATACATTGGGGTATTACCCCATGTGGTACAGGCAGCAAGTACAGTTTACATAATAAATATATCAAATATATGGGTCGTTGTGGACCAAGGTGAACATTTTGAAAATCGACAAAATTCAAAAATGCCCCAAACATTTTTCTCTAATTAGTACTACTAGAATATAGTTGAAAAATTTTTTCCTAGATTTTTTGGGACCCATGGCGGGTCCTACGAATTTTCCAAGTCCCATTTTTCAGCAGTTTTTCGCCTATTTTTCGCTATCTTGGAAAATTCGTAGCTCGAACCCAAATGCATCGTTTCCATCCTAGCTGGGCGTACTTTTTTTTGATATGGCGTACACTTTCAAGAAAGGAATTGACCGGTCCAAAAAATTGATATCTGAAAAGTCCCACGGTTGCATCGAAGAAGGCCTTTTGGGGACTTCGCACCACCTTTGGAGGCGTATAGATCAAATTGAAAGACTCGTAGCAAAATACTCAGGAAGAAAAACTTGTAGACCTTGAAAAAACCTTCAATTTGCTTCTTGGAACGTGTCATTATCTCATCTCACGTACGATCTACAGCCGATTTAAGTTGGGCATTTTTGTAAAAACGTGAGCCTTCAAGCCCAATTTAAAAAAATCTTTTATTTTTTATCGACCCCAAACCTATGAGAAAATGTTCTTTCTGGTGTCTTTTTGAAGGTCCAACAATTGTTTGGTTGTTCCTTTAAAATCCCGATTTTATACGAATTGTTAAAAACAGTCGAAAATACCGAAAATCATGTCGAATTCGGGCCTCATCATGACGCTTCGTGGACTAGATCTTCCCTTGCTCTCGATTCGTGGGCTCTAATTATCCAGCATTTGGCATACAATATTGTAAAAGATGAGACCTAGAGCTGAAGAATGGCCTCTCGTGCGATCTTTTATGATGGAACAGTCCAAAACTAGAGTGAATTGAGTAAATACAAGATGAATCGAGAAAATCGATTGTGACGCATCTCTCACTCAACTAGCCCACACTCACTAGCCCAACCCGCCGCTTTGGCACTCCGCGTATGCTCCGCACTGTATGCCATCCTCCGTTTATGCGGGAGTGATGAACAGCTGATGCAGTATTGTCAGGTATCATCCAGGATAGACAGTGATAAGAAGGTTCTCTAATCTTCGTTATAGACTGTAGACTGTACGAGGTTTTGGTTGTTACGGACCACCACGGGAAAATTGTATGTGTCAGTTAGCGTCCCGATCAGAAATTTTGGTGCACACGGAAACAAGGTGAACCATGGCGTGAGAATAACTGTTGTTATCTTCACGCCATGAGGTGAACTGCAATGGGATGACGGTCAGTGACGGTTCGCGATTTGTCGTCTCCCTCGCACTCATGGGATAACCTATTAGGTGCAGGTGAGATAGGAGATCTCGAATGGTCGCTAACCGTCATCACATTGCAGTTCACCTTAATCCCGAGTGTACCTTTCTCGCGGGGTTTGCCCCGAACATCGCGGGGACCTCGTAGGGCAAATGTATTGTGAAGCATATGAAATGTAAAGCCTACCCTGCAGGGCCCCCGCAAAGTATCTGATCACTTTCATAACATTTCTGCGTAAAGCCTCTGAGTTAATCTCACTCCTGTAGGTGTATGATGGAAATTTCAACAGAGGCATTGAACGTGAACATACTGTATTTTGATATCATTGATGAGCACCACTCACTTTTCACACAAATCTCAGTCCAGCAAAATTACTTTCGTCATCACACGCTGCAAAGTCAAGTGACTATTTCCTCTTTGCTGGATGGGCCCAGGCCTCTGGCCTACATCTCAATGCTAGTAAGACCAAAGCCATCTACTTTGGATCGAGAGACAACGTCAAAGATCTAAGGGATATGGGCCTCGCTGGCATAGGGATGCAGGGCAGAGTGGTGATCCCATTCAGCGAAACGGTTGTGAGTCTCAGTGTGACACTAGACAGTAAACTCGTTTGGACCTCGCAGATCGATCAAGTTACCAAAAAAGTTGATAGAGCACTTTATGGTCTGCGGTTTATCAGGGCGTGCACCACCGAGACACTCCGCCGAAGGCTGGTCGAGACTCTCGCCCTGCCTTACCGAGATTACTGTACTGTGGTATGTCTTGACGCCCTAGACAAAGAACGGTCGCGACTGCAAAGACAGCAAAATTCATGTGTGAGATATATTTTTGGAGTGAAGAAGAGGGAACACATCACCCCGTTCAGGGAAAATCTGAGCTGGTTACTTTCGGACTCGCGCAGGTCATACTTTGCAGCTATCCTCGTGTATGAAATTTCAAAGATGAAAGAGCCCGATGACTTAGCCGTAATGTTCATTGAATATCAGCGCAGACCCACGAGTCGGGATGATGCTAGAGAATTGAAGTCCCCCAGAGTCCTACTTAAGTCAACCGAGAACTCATTTCAAATCCAGTGGGCCAGACTCTGGAACTCTCTCCCGCTTCTCATACGCCATTTGCCGTCACTGTCATCATTCAAGTTCTCCCTAAAACTCCATCTGCTCAAGTTTGATTCCCAAGATCTCCCAATCATCCCACACACGTCACAATGAGCTCCTTTTCATGAAATTCTATGAATTTTCTGATTTATATTCCATGTTTCCTTGAATCATTGTGATTACTGTGATTTATACTGTGTAATACTGTGGATTACTAAAAATGTACATGACGTATCATATTTGTGATAAAATGTAAGACTGAATATGGCCTTGACCAAATTCTTACCGAATGACACAAAGAAATATTAGTAATGTATATGAGTCATTCTGGAGCAAGCTGGACAAAACCGTCACCAGGGGGGTCTGGGAAAATTCCACAAAAATTTTTTTCCATCAGTACTATGTTGAAATAGTACGAAAAAATTTTTTTCAGATTTTTTCGACCCCCCCTGTGGGCCCCAGGGCCCATGAAAGGGCCATTTTAGGCCCTTTTTTAGCCTATCCTAGAAAAATCATAGTTCCAACGCGATTCAATATTTTTCAACGTACTTGGGCGCATTTTCCTCGTCAAGACTAGTACTTTTGAAAAAAAAATTGTCCAAGGCCACTCAGTGAGCCTGACGACTTCTGCAAGCTGATTATCGAGAGCAAATTTCAGCGATTTTTGGGCCTGCTCCAAAGCAATCTAGCTCCTACTAGACATGTGATAATCGACTTCTGCAGGTAGTCATTTTGAAGGTCTTGGAAAAACCTACAATTTGACTACCTGCAGGAGTCAATTATCGTACTTTTTATAGGAGCTATAGCCGATACAAGTTGAGCTATTTACGAAAAAGTCGAAAATTCAGGACTCGATTCCAAAAATATATCTTAATTTTTCTTCACGAAACTCGTGCGAAAATGTTCTTTCAGACATCTACTTCCAGTAAAAAAAATTTGGCGGAGGTTATTTTTTTTTATTTTTTTTGCCGAGCATTACAAAATGCCGCATTTCGTGGTTTTAGCAAAAACGGCATCAGCGACCACGGTCACATATGCTCCCATCTGGACCTATGTGCACCAATCTGTGTGGAAGTACTCCCCAAAGTACCCTCAAGTACGTGTAAAAAGTTGCGGGGACGAGCCTTCAGCCAGAAGCGAGCTGTAGGTTCTATTTACCGTGTCAAAAATAGGCATTATTCTGGCTATTCGAGCGTGAGCGATCGAGAGCATGATTTTACTTGTTCTGACTTACAAATGAGATAATGGGCTAGAATGAGGATTCAAACATACTTCTCCGACTCAAAATGACCATCTGAACACAATCCCGAGGTCAGTTTAGCTCTAGAATGTCGTCTAGTGCCTCAACGGTGTCAGAACCCGTCGACAGAATCTAAGTTCTTGAGGGGCAGAGGGACGACTATTTAGAGCAAAATTGACCTCGGAATTGTGTTCAGATGGTCATTTTGAGTCGGAAAAGTATGTTTGGATCCTCATTCTAGCCCATTATCTCATTTGTAAGTCAGAACAAGTAAAATCATGCTCTCAGTCGCTCACGCTCGAATAGCCAAAATAATGTCTATTTTTGACACGGTAAATAGAACCTACAACTCGCTTCTGGCTGAAGGCTCGTCCCCGCAACTTTTTACACGTACTTGGGGGTACTTTGGGGAGTACTTCCACACAGATTGGTGCACATAGGTCCAGATGGGAGCATATGTGACCGTGGTCGATGATGCCGTTTTTGCTAAAACCACGAAATGCGGCATTTTGTAATGCTCGGCAAAAAAAATCAAAAAAAATAACCTCCGCCAAATTTTTTTTACTGAAAGTAGATGTCTGAAAGAACATTTTTGCACAAGTTTCGTGAAGAAGAATTAAGATATATTTTTGGAATCGAATCCTGAATTTTCGACTTTTTCGTAAATAGCTCAAATTGTATCGGCTATAGCTCCTATAAAAAGTACGATAATCGACTTCTGCAGGTAGTCAAATTGTAGGTTTTTCCAAGACCTTTAAAATGACCACCTGCAAGAGTCGATTATCACATGTCTAGTGGGAGCTAGATCGCTTTGAAGCAGGCCCAAAAATCGCTAAAATTTGCTCTCGATAATTAGCTTGCAGAAGTCGTCAGGCTCACTAAGTGGCCTTGGACAATTTTTTTCTTCAAAAGTACTAGTCTTGACGAGAAAAATGCGCCCAAGTACGTTGAAAAATATTGAATTGCGTTGGAACTATGATTTTTCTAGGATAGGCTAAAAAAGAGCCTAAAATGGCCCTTTCATGGGCCCTGGGGCCCACAGGGGGGGTCGAAAAAATCTGAAAAAAATTTTCTCGTACTATTTCAACATAGTACTGATGGAAAAAAATTTTTGCGGAATTTTCCCAGACCCCCCTGGTGACGGTTTCGTCCAGCTTGCTCCAGAATGACTCATATACAAGTGGGGAGACATTGACTGTCCCCTCCGCCTTTATTTATTTGGAATTTTATTCGTACTTTCGTTATTTTGCCTCTGAGCAAATAAAGGCTATCTATCTAGGAGGATAGCATGCAGTGCGGAGCATACGCGGAGTGCCAAAGCAGCTGGTTGGGCTAGTGAGCGTGGGATTGTTGAGTGAGAGATGCGTCACAATCGATTTTCTCGATTCATCTTGTATTTACTCAATTTACTTCAGTTTTGGACTATTCCATCATAAAAGATCGCACGAGAGGCCATTCTTCAGCTCTAGGTCTCATCTTTTACAATATTGTATGCCAAATGCTGGATAATTAGAGCCCACGAATCGAGAGCAAGGGAAGATCCAGTCCACAAAGCGTCATGATAAGGCCCGAATTCGACACGACTCTCGGTATTTTCGACTGTTTTCAACAGCTCGTATAAAATCGGGATTTTAAAGGAACAACCAGATTATTGTTGGGCCTTCAAATAGACACCTGAAAGAACATTTTCTCATAGGTTTGGGGTCGATAGCAAAAACCGATTTTTTCAAATTGGCCTTGAAGTTTCACGTTTCTACAAAAATGCCCAACTTAAATCAGCTGTAGATCGTACGTGAGATGGATAGATAAGCTTTGATATGCTCTAGTTGGCAAAAGAATAGATATACATTTGGTCATATAAATTTGATGATTTCCGACGATAATGTCATGTCTGCACTACAGTACTTATTGATACTGAGTCGTAATGCTTAATTTGGTCGAGGCCATAATCAGTTACATACTATATCACAGTTGTGTTGCGTCATTTGCTAATAATTGACGTGGAGGGAGAAAAATATGAGAAAAAAGAAGAAATACTTCCGTAGAAAGTTTGAAGATTGAGTAATACTGGTGGAATTCAGTTTTGAACCTCAGGGATGATGGGAGGATCTTGAGAATCAAGCTCGAGGAGGTAAACATCGAGTGCTGCCTTGAATGATGAGAGTGATGGAGAGTGGCGCAGAGAAGGGGGAAGAGAGTTCCACAGTCGAGCACCCCGATACTGAAAAGAGTATTCAGTGGTGGCGAGTCGAATCCTGGGGATGTTGAGCTCTCTTCCATCACTCCGACTGGTAGACCTGTGCTGATACTTGGTAAATATTGCAGCCCAATAGCCAGGCTCTTTTAATTTGAATATTTTGTACATGAGAATGGCTGGAAAATAAATTGAGATGAGATGATGACACGTTCTAAGGAGGAAATCGAAGGTTTTTTCAAGGCCTACAAGTTTTTTCTCCTGCAAAATTTTGCTACTAGGCTTCCATTTTGACCTATACGCCTCCAAAGGTGGTGCAAAGTTGTATTTTTGGGCCTTCCTTGATGCAACGGTGGGACCTACCAGATATCAATTTTTTGGACCGGTCAATTTCTTTCTTGAAAGTGTACGTCATAACAAAAAGAATGCGCCCAGCTAGGATGAAACAGATGCATTTGGGTCCGAGCTGCGAATTTTCCGAGATAGCGAGAAATAGGCAAAAAACTGCTCAAAAATGGGCCTTGGAAAATTCGTAGGGCCCGCCATGGGTCCCAAAAAAATCTGAAAAAAAATTTTCCCAAATATATTCTACTACTAGTACTAACTGGGAAAAAATGTTTAGGGCATTTTTGAATTTCGTCGATTTTCAAAATGTTCACCTTGGTCCAGAATGACCCATATACAAAGAGTATGAGAAATATGATTAATGAGAAATATACTGAACTAATCATATTTTCCTATAAACAGTTGATCAAGAGATATAATAATACATTCAGACTACGTGAGATGAGTTCACATACAGGTCTGAAACTATGAACTCGCGCATTTCAAATGAATTACTCGTAACTTGGGAATAAATAGAAAAGATATCTTGATACAATGCATCTATCCTGCTAGTGCAGTGATGTAACAGAACATTGATTGATTATTCAGTAGAAAAATTTTGTGGAGAAAATTCAAGCTTAAGGATATGATTCAAGACCATATCAGCTTTGGAATTTACCAAGATCGAGTTCTGACAAAATTGGGACGAGAGGCCCATTCTCCGACGGTCTCATACACACGATAAGATTTTTAACTCCTGTCCTCGAGCTCATTCAACTTCGAGAAAAGTTTCTGCTGACATGCATCAAAATGAGATATAAACTTTTCGAAATAAGGAGGCATTTCACATAGGTGGTCAACATGCTCTGCGTTAGCCTCAGATTCACGTGATTCATATGAAATCACTCAGTTTTGTTCAGAAACTCACTGTGAGTAGATTTCGTATCATGGTAGTGCGATAGAAGCACTAAAGCAATAGAGGATTGAATCAGCTGTCGCTGGTATCGGACGTGTGTAAGCGTTGATCAGGCAGCTCGATTGGGCAAAACTCTTAGAGTGGGCCACGTGTGAATCAGGCTTTAGAGTTGCATATGCAGGGATCTGTTTGAAATTGTGCCCATCTAGCGTCTGATAAGCGAAGTCAGTAGATCCAGCAAACCAAGCTCAATGAAGCGTGCAATCTCACCTCAAAGTACGAACCTTGCCGATGGAAAAGCAGGTGAATTTCTTGCTGGATGAGTAGATTCACAAAGATATATGAATCCAACGGATCTTTGCAAGATTTGGAGAGAGAGAGATAGATAGATAGATAGAGAGTCTACGAGTGGATGATCAGCAGGCTTCTGGAGCTCGCTGTCAAGAAGTGCGAAGCAATCGTGGTCACAAGGCGTAGGAAGTTTGACCTACCCCGGTTTTATATCAACGAGCAAGAGATTCCACGGAAGACAGAGCTGAAATACCTCGGTAAATGGCTCGACGACAAGTGGTCGTTCAAGAAGCACATCCAGGAAGCCGCCCAGAAGGCGAGCAGGGTCGGTGCGGCGCTCCAGCGGCTTATGCCGAATATCGGAGGACCCAAGGGAAAGAGGCGCGCACTTCTCAACACCGTCACTACCTCCATCATGCTGTACGGTGCACCCGTGTGGGGGAAGAGAGTAGAGAAGACCATCATCGAGAAGAGAATGGGGCCTGTCCACCGAAGAGCGGCCCTGAGGAGTATCCGTGCCTACCGCACTGTGTCAGGAGATGCGGCTTACGTATTGGCGAGTACTCCGCCCATCCACTTGCTCGTCGCGGAGCGAGTGAGGATCTGGGACCGCCAGAAAGTGATCGGAGCCGAACGAGTACTCACTCCGACGATGAAGGAGATCATCCGCGACAACGAGAAGGAAACCACCCTTGAGCATTGGCAAACTGAGTGGGATTCGCCATTTGCAAACGGCAGATGGACGCACCGGCTGATCCGTGACGTAGCCAAGTGGGCGGAACGCACCCACGGAGAGATGGACTACTGGGCGTCGCAGGCACTGAGCGATCATGGTTGCTTCGGTTCCTATCTAACCAGGTTCAAGAAGAGGACGACCCCAGCATGTCAGTCATGCGGGGACGAATGGGATGACGCTGAACACGCCCTGTTCAAGTGCAGCGACACCCCGAGAGAGCGCGCCGAGCTGGATGAATAGCTGGATGCTCAACTAACACCTGAGAATCTCGTCCCGTACTTGCTCCGCAACCAGGAGACATGGGATAGACTCACCGGATACATCAAGCTGGTGATGACCCGCGAAGAGGAGAAAGAGAGGGAAGTAAGGCGCCTCGAAGCAGGCGAATTACAGTGACTCTGCCGATTGAAACAGAAGAGGCCCAAATGATTCCAGGAGGAATCTGATGCACTGAAGAGGGGAGAAAGAAGAAAGAAGAAAGAGAGGGAACAATGAAGAATGAAGATAGAAGATGCCGACAAGTGGCCGAAGAGAGAAGATGGAGAAGAGGAACGCTCGCAATCGAGCGCGAGACATGCCGCTCATCCTGAAGTAATGCTCACGTGGTTCCGGGATGAGATGGTAGATGCAGGTGGATCTCCTTCTTGATTGCCCGATGCCCTAGGTATCGGACATCGAGGGGAGAGGGATATTACACGGCCGGGCCCACCTCTCGGTGGGCCCCACCCAAACCCGTGTCCCGCCTGGTATGGCCTGCGTGGGCTATGCGTAGTCCGCGTAAGCTGAACCAGTCCGGTGTCTGGGGACGGATCCGAGGGATCCTGAGGCAGATTTTGCCCTCTAACCACCTCAAAGAAAAAAAGAAAAAGATAGATAGATAGACGTCCTTTATTCGCCCGGAGGCAAAAATCAAATATCACATGTGGGATACATATGTCGTATAAATAGAAATTATTAATTAATATGAATAAATCTTTTGGTCAAGGACAGGTAGGTTATCACAAGTTGTGACTAGTCAAGATTGCAGCAACAAAGGCTGCTTAAAAAACATTTAATGAATAGAACGAAGGCTCAACAAAATATCGCAGTTATCTTCTAATCAGTCATGTAACAGGTTGTGAGTATAATCACAGTCCATATAAAAAGAGAAGAGCCCAATGACCTTCAAAAATTGAAGTAATGCTTCTTGTCCACATCAATTATCTGGGGAGGCTGTGAACGAAGGAATTCTTTCAAAGCATCCTTAAAAATCGAAATTTTTGCGATCTGCCGAAAACCCGAAGGGAGAAAGTTCCAGAAATGAGCACACTGGGCTTGGAAAGATCGTCTTCCGTACTCGAGTCTCATTCTGGGTACTTTGAGTTCCTGCTCTTGTGCATTCCCACGCCCAGGGCGCTCGGATTGGTGCCTGGTGAACATTGCAGACAGGTAACCAGGTTCCCTCATGTGCATGATCTTATACATGATAATGCCTGCAAAGTACATTCGCCGCGAATCAGTACGCAACCAATCCAAGCTGTCCCTGAACGGAGTGATGTGCTCTTGTCTCCTAAGATCAAAAATGTATCTCACAAATGAATTGCTCAGTCGCTGTATCCGTTGCCGCTGTTCGTCCGCTGCGTCAAGATATGTGACCGTGCAGTAGTCCAGATGAGGCTGGACTAACGCCTCGACTAGTCGAATGCGAAGAGTCCTGGTGATGCATGCCCTAAAAAACCGCAAACTGTATAGGGACCTGTTGACTTTCTTTGTCACTTGATTAATTTGCGGTTTCCACGACAATTCGCTATCTAAAACAACACCAAGGCTCACGACTGTATCACTGAAAGGGACGAAAACTCCTTCCTGTATCTCAACCCCTGGCAAGTCCATACTTTTCAGATCTTTGATATTCCTCTCAGAAGAGAAAAAGATTGCTTTGGTCTTACCAGCGTTGAGACGCAGGCCGGAGCCCGCAGCCCAATCAGCAACCAGTCGCCCCACTTCTCCTAATCGAGCGATTCCCTCTCTGATATTATTTTTCTCCACCTGGAGATAAATTTGGAGGTCATCAGCGTAAAAGAGATGATCTACCGACTTTCCGTTCAGTAACCCGGGCAAGTCATTGACATACAAACTAAAGAGTAAAGGTCCAAGAATGGAGCCCTGCGGAACACCCAGATTGGTTGCAAGCCAATCAGAATCCCCATTTTTAGAGGTGACTAGTTGGGTGCGACCTTGTAAATATGATTTGATCCACAGGAGGGCCGATCGTGAGAATCCCAGTTGTCGGAGTTTACTCAGAAGTTTCGTTGGTGATATCGTGTCAAAGGCTTTGCTGAAGTCAAAGAGCAGTAATAGGGTGATATTTTTCCTATCGATGCCTAGTCTAATGTCATCTGTCAATTTCAACAAAGCTGTCTGGGTACTGTGGTGTTGCCTGAAACCAGCCTGGAAGCGATCTAATAATTTTTCTTTCTTCAAGTACTCCGTGATTTGGTCGTGTGCAACCTTTTCGAGAAACTTGGAGAGAAAGCACAGCAGCGCTATAGGGCGGAAATCCGAGACTGATGATGGAGCTGCAGTCTTCTTCAGCGCAATCAGCTGTGCTTTCTTCCAAGCCTCAGGGAAAATGCTGTGAGCGAGAAAGGAGTTAAAATATGTACAATAAGGTCACCCAACGCCGGGAGAGCCTTCGCGATCACACTTTGAGGAATTCCGTCTGCCCCGCGAGCCTGTGAGGAGAAATGTTTTATAGCAAGGACTACTTCATTGAAATTGGTTGGCTTGAATATGAAACCCTCCTCTGGAGCCACCATAATTTCATCCATCGCATCTTCTATATTTCCGTGGGGCGAGACACAGACTCCCGCGAAGTGAGCGTTCAACTCACCCGGGGTGAAGCCGTGAAGCTCCTCCTCTTTGCTCTTGGACAAAAGGCCGAGGTTACGCATTTCCTTCCAGATATTTTCATGTTGATCAAGAGCGTCTGAAAGGTGATTCTGAATGAAGGTATTCCGCTCTTTTTCGATGCGCATGTCAACTTCTTCACTGAGGCGAAAGAACTCATTTTGAAGCTCAGAACACTTGCGCAGGTTGCATTGATTTCGCTCCTAGCGCCTACGCGTCGCATCTCGCTTCTTAATGAGTGCTTTCAGCTCGGGACCAATCCAAGGAGCATCACCTTTATGAGGGTAAATCGTTTTTTCCGGTGCTAGTTCGTCCAAAACAACTTCTAAGTTTTCATTCTAGCGCTGTCCAGTCACAGCGAAGCAGGCGATCATTCAACTGCTCTGGAGTGATGTTACGAAAATCCCTGTAAGTGAAGGAATTTTTAGGCGGAGCAGGAGTGAAGACGTTGATGGTCACGTCAATGACCGCGTGCCTGCCAAAACTGGGCAATAGTCTGTTTCGTGAGTCGGTAATGATGTTATTTTCATCTACGTACATGTGATCAATCCATTTGTGAGATACATTGGAGTTGTGTTGGTGAGTCGCGCCATGCTGCACAATCTGTAGGGACAGTTCTTCCGTCAGTGCAGTCAACGTCTTTGTGCCGGGATGAGCTGGGTCCGGCAAGTCTGCGTTCAGATCCCCCATGAGAACTTTGTGGCTAAAGCCACCACACAGTCGGCGTAGTGACCCGAAAAGCCCATCGTCCTTCTGCATGGCGACCTTTGGGGGCCTATAAATCACACCTACTAAAATAGATGGTGAATCGCTCTGCTGCACGCCACAAAACAAGTATTCAGGGATGCCGGGACACCCTGGCCCAGAAGTATTAGACGAGGCGAGCCTCTCCACTTTGATTTCATTGCGCACATACAGAGCAACCCCACCACCGTTTCTGTTGTGGCCTTGCCGCAACAGCGAATAACCTGGGATCTGAACAAGACTGTCGTCCACGAACTCATCCAGCCACGACTCAGCTACTCCAAAAAGATGGTAGGAGAGGTCGGTAGCGACGAGCAGACGCAGATGCTCAATCTTATCCGTTAAGGAGTTAAGATTGATAAACCCCGTCTTTAAGGAACCGCCACTCCCTTTGGACCCTCCGGCAGCCGTATCTAGTCAGGGAGTCCTCAAAGGTGCTGCCGTCGGAGCTGTACTTTGCTCTGGAACGGTAGAACTGTTCCCGGTGCTGTTCGTGGACTCACGATTAGGTCCTCGAACAGTTCGACACGCCGTTTGAATGACATGCAGTTCAGTGAGCGACTCAAACGCATACGCCCTCTCGCCATTTCTGCGCCTGACCCAGAAACGTCCACCACTGTGCCAAACATATTTGAAGCCCAAACCCCGTGCAAGTGGCCTCAAACGAACATATTCCTTATATTTGTCACGGGGTAACATCTCATTGATGAAAATCTTTCGGTCCGGCACGTGGGTTTTCGCTTCAGGGTCGAGGAATGTGGGCTCGATATTATGAGCTGTGAAATAATTGTTGGCAATCGAGCGCTTGGCTTTCATCACCTCCCTGACTAGGCGGCTGCAGGAGAGTTGGATTACGCAAGATGGGAGAGAACGTGAGTGAGGACGTGAGTTAACGATGGAAGCCTGGGACAATGAATTTGACGTACTGTTGTTGCGCGTCAGAGACGCCTTTCCAGACACACGCCCGGGCTGCAGAACACGAACATCAAGAATGTTTCCCCTCTCCAGCGAAGTATGGACTTGAGTACTGCAAAGGAAATGTTACATACCTCTTCCTCCGAGGCAGTAGAGTCTTTTTTCAAAGCTCCAGTTATAATGAGTTGGTTGCACTCAAGACCATCACCCCTGAGTTCAGTGCCCTGCCGCCCAGCATGAGAATGGTCTGACGAATCCGTTTTGAATTGAGGGGCCCCCGCAGAGGATTGATGTGGAAACTCAGGAGTAGAAATTGCTAGTATCCCGCAGAGTACTCTGTTTACCCTTTATAAATTCAGTCAGACTCAAAATCTGACTCTTCATCAAGGTATTTTGCTCGAGGAGCAGCCCACGATCCAAGCGCAACTCCTCCAGCTTGGAGTTTTGCTTCTCTATAATTTCTTCCAGGGCCGACATTCATGCCAACAGTCGGTCATCCGCCTCTCTCACTGCTGGTGTGGAAGACGGAGGAGGAATGGCTACGCCCTGGCGCCCTAGGAGAGACATTATTTTGTCGAGCCGCTCCTGAGTTGAGTCATTTCGTTGAATGAAGAGGTCCAAAGTACTCTGCGGGATGAAAAACCACTTATCTCTAACAGTTTCTGGAGCTGACGTTGACGCTGGGGTTGTTGGCTGGACAGGTGTTCCATCGTAGCCATGTTGGGATGAGCCACCACCAGCCTCCGAAGATGTTGGTGAGAGTGGTGGTTGCAATGCGTCATCTCCGCCAGTGGGGCATGAGGCGTCCATAGGGGCTTCCGTAGCTCCAGTTCGAATTGCCGCGCCACTAGCAGTGTGGGCTGTGGTGCTGCCATCGCCGCGAGCTGGTAGTGCAGCAGACGACAGGCACGGCTCGCGAGAGGCAGGAGCGCCTTTGGTGGTGGGAGGCTTCTCGATACGGCCTGTGACAGGGGCCTGCGGGGGGAGGGGTGATGTCCCCACCTTGCTGTGAGCGTTGAGCCGTGCTTGAGTGGTAGTAGACAGGCCACTCATAGAATAGAATAGAATAGAATATCCTTTTTATTCGCCCTTGGGCAAAAAACATCAATTATTCATACAATACTCGTACATATACAAATCCAGTAATAGCATTCTGGTCAAGGATTTAATATCACAGATGTGACTAGTCGTTTGATAATAATATAACTCGAATTACAATCATAGTTTGCATAACAATTGGGCCACTGGAAGACTTGAAAAAGAAACAAGAAAATCACTCAATAGACATATACGAAAGTGCCCTCAAAGATTAAAAAATTACCCAGTGTCCACATCCATCCTCATGGGAGGGAGAGTTTTCAGAAATTCTTTCACTGCTTTTTTAAACAGGGAAACTTCTTTTACTCGCCGAAAGCCGAGAGGGAGGAAGTTCCAAAATCGTGCGCATTGACTTGGAACGATCTTAGTCCATGGTCAAGACGCATTCGTGGAACTCTGAGTTCCTGTGCTCCTGCCTCACCACGCTGAGCGCGCTCGGATTGGTACCTGGCAAACATCGCAGCTAGGTAGCCAGGTTCTCCCAAATGCATGATCTTGTGCATTAAGAGGGCTGCGAAGTACATTCTCCGCGAATCAGTACGTAACCAACCCAAACGCTCCCTGTACGGGGTGATATGTTTGCTCTTCTTAATTCCAAAGATGTACCGCACACATGAATTACTCAGTCTCTGTACCCGCGTCCTTAGTTTGTCGGTGGCGTCTAGATACACGACTGTGCAGTAGTCAAGGTGTGGTTGGACTAAGGTCTCGACCAGTCGAATACGGAGTGTCTCGGTAGTGCATGCCCTCATAAACCGCAGACCGTATAGGGCCTTATTAACTTTCTTTGTAACTTGATGTATATGCGGTCTCCACGATAATTCACTATCTAATGTCACACCGAGACTCACGACAGTGTCACTGAATGGGACATATACTCCGTCCTGTATCTCAACCCCCGGTAGATCAATTTTCTGTAGATCCGCGATGTTCCTGTCGGAAGCAAAGAAGATTGCTTTGGTTTTACCAGCGTTGAGACGCGAGTCGGAGCCCTGAGCCCATCCTGCGACAAGTCTTCCGATTTCTCCTAACCGAGCGATCCCCTCCAGTATGTTCTCTTTCTCAACTTGGAGATAGATTTGGAGGTCATCTGCATAAAAGAGATGATTTACCGATTCTCCGTGAAGCAACTCAGGGAGGTCATCGACATACAGGCTAAAGAGTAGAGGTCCAAGAACAGATCCCTGCGGAACACCGAGATTGGTTGCAAGCCAATCAGAATTTCCATTTTTTGTGGTGACCATTTGGGTGCGATTCTGTAAGTATGATTTGATCCACAGTAGTGCTGATCTTGAGAAACCGAGATGTCTGAGTTTACTCAGTAGCTTTGATGGTGAAATCGTGTCAAAAGCCTTGCTGAAGTCAAAAAGCAGCAACAAGGTGATCTTCTTCCTGTCAATTCCGACTCTAATGTCATCAGTCAACTTCAACAAGGCAGTCTGAGTGCTATGATGTTTCTTGAAACCAGTTTGGAAGCGATCTAACAAATTTTTACTTTCAAGATACTCCGTGATTTGGTCGTGCGCAATCTTTTCCAGAACCTTAGATAAGAAGCACAGCAATGCAATGGGACGGAAGTCCGTGACTGCTGATGGAGCTGCAGTCTTTTTCAAAGCAATCAGCTGGGCTTGTTTCCAGGTCTCGGGAAAAGTGCTATGAGCGAAGGAGGAGTTGAAAATGTGTACAATAAGATCACCTCAGGCCGGAAGAGCCTTCGCGATCACGCTTTGGGGGACTCCGTTTGCCCCACGAGCCTGCGAGGAGAAATGTTTTACAGCAAGGACTACTTCATTGAAATTTGTGGGCTTGAATTTAAACCCATCTTCTGAGGCTGACACTATTTCATCGATTGCTTCCTCAATATTCTCGTGCTGTGAAACGGAGACCCCCGCAAAGTGAGTATTCAGCTCGTCCGGTGTGAAGCCATGTAGCTCCTCCTCCTTGCTCTTCGGTAAGAGGCCAAGGTCGCGCATTTCCTTCCATATATTCTTATTCGAATGAAGGGCATCTGAAAGGTGGTTTTGAAGGAAGGAAGTACGCTCTTGTTCTAAGCGCACGTCGACCTCTTCGCTGAGTCGAAAGTACTCATTTTGAAGCTCAGTACACTTGCGTCGGTTGCGTTGATTACGCTCCCAACGCCGTCGTGCCACATCTCGCTTCCTAATGAGCACCTTCAACTCTGGACCAATCCAAGGAGCATCGCCTTTGCGAGGACGAACCGTTTTCTCTGGAGCTAATTCATCAATAACTTTCTTCAAATTTCCATTAAGGCAATTTACTGCGTCTTCCAAGCTGGTTTCAGCATGTTGCAGAGCTGTCCAGTCATAGCGTAGCAGGTGATCATTCAGTAACTCCGGTGTAATATTGCTGAAATTTCTACATTCAAAAGAGTCCTTCGGAGGAGCAGCAGTGAAAACATTGATTGTAACATCTATGACCGCGTGCCTGCCAAAACTGGGCAGTGCTCTGTTTTGATAGATGGTAATGTTGTCATTGTCATCTGTATAAATATGATCTATCCATGTGTGGGAAGAATCTGAGGAATGGTGGTGAGTCGCGCCATGCTGAACAATCTGTAGAGACAGTTCTTCTGTCAGCTCAGTCAGAGCTTTTGTGTCAGGATGAGTCGTGTTTAACAGGTTCGCGTTCAGATCCCCCATGATGATTTTATGGCTGCAATCCCCACACAATCGGCGCAACGAGCTGAAAAGCGCGCAGTCCTTTTGTATGGCTATTCCAGGAGGTCTATATATGACTCCAACTAGGATTAGGGTAGAGTTGCCCTGCTGTATGCTACAAAATAAAAATTCAGGTACACCAGGTTTCCCTGAGCCATACGTATTGGACGACACCAAATGTTTGATTTTGAAATCATTCCGCACATACAGGACAACCCCACCGCCCTCTCGGTTACGATCTTGTCGAAGCATAGAAAACCCCCGGATCCGCACTAGGCTGTCATCCACGCACTCATCTAGCTTTGACTCTGCCACTCCAAAAAGTTGGTAAGAAGGTTCGTTGGCAAGAAGCAGGCGGAGGTGTTCGATTTTTATCGTCAAGGAGTTGAGATTAACGAAGCCCGCCTTTAAGGAACTACCACTCCCTCGTGGCTCTCGAGCAGTTGGATCTAGTCATGGGGTTTTCACAGGGTCGGCTGTCAGAGTAACATCCGATTCCGGGATGGTCGGTACGTTCTGGGTGCTTTCCGAGGCTTTGCCGTTGTTCCCCGGAGTTGATTTACTCGCTGTCTGTATAACATGAAGATCAACCAATGATTCAAACGCGTGCGCTCGCTCACCTTTCCTTCTCCGAACCCAAAAACGTCCACCGCTGTGCCAAACATATCTGAAACCTAGTCCCCGCGCTAAGGGCCTCAGACGCAAATATTCCTTATACTTATCTTGGGGAAGCTTTTCATTGATAAATATTCTCCTGTCTGGCACAAGGGCTTTGGTGATAGGGTCTTACAAAGAAGTCTCGATATCACGAGCGGTGGAATAGTTATGAGTGAGCGAGCGCTTGGATCGTATGACATCTCGGACCATACGGCTACTCGCGAGTTGTACTACACAAGATGGTAAAGTGCGAGATTTGAATGATGGAGAAGATTCCTTTCCCATATCCCCACTCACGCACAAGGGTTGCAAGACACGAACATCGACGATGTCGCTCTTTTCCAGCGAAGGATGTATCGTTTTCAGCACTGCGTATGCAATTTCACATACTTCCTCAAGTGAGGCAGCAGATTCATTTTTCAGAGCACCATTAACTATTAATTTAGAGTACTCATCGCCGTAGCACGTGTTCTGTTCACCAGCGTGTGAGTGGGAAGCTGATTTGGATTTTGTTGGAGAAACTACATTTGAGGACTTCTGCGGACACTGATTATGACATATATTCTTACAGCTATCAGTCTTGGTTTCGCACAGAGCACATTGGTTCATAGTGAAAATCTTTTTTAGGTTATCAACCTGATCTTTCATTGAGGAATTCTGCTCCAGTATCAGTTTGCGATCGATACACAACTCCTCCAGCTGGGAGTTTCGTTCTGCTAAAAGCCTTTCGAGAGACGACACACGTGTCAACAGCTCCTTATCAAGCTCACTGACTGCTGGTGTGAGAGGCGGAGATGTGCTGGCAACGTCGCGTCGGCAAACGATTGCTTCAATTTCGTCGTACTGATTCTGCAGCATGTCAAAACGCTAAAAGATACGATCCAATGTGCTCTGCGATATAAGTACCCACTTTGACACCGTATCCTGCGATGATGGTGATGTTAAAGGCGGTGAAAGTGCCGTCCGATCCTGGGTGTTGTTCTCGTGAGTCCCAGAGCCATGGCCACTTGCTGGTGTTTTCGGCGGGGATTGTGACTTGAGCAAGGTGTGCGCCACAGTTCGCTTAGTTTGAATTTGCGCGGGCTTTGCTCTCGCAAGCTTGCTGTTGAGTGGCGTCCCCTGTTCTGCTGGTGTAGAACTGAGGTCTCTGGTGGTGGGAGAGCCGTCAGTGGGGGACTCCGAGCCGCAACCGATGGTGGTATTCGTCGGAGCAGAGGGAGTTGAAAACTTCTCATGAGTGCGCATAAGAGTAGACAGCTTATTTTTCGCACGGTTGCCGGAGCTGGTATTCGGCTTCTCTCTCCCTCCCGTTGCTTTGACTGTACTGCGTCTGGCTACTGATGTCTGCTTTGTTTCATTCGCCGATGGTTTTACGCGCGGGTTCATGCGTGCCTCGTGGCATGTGAGACACGTCGCAGCGGGCCCCGAAATCCTCATGCACTTGACATGTGCAACCCTATTACACTTCCCGCATTGCCTGCTGCCCGGGCGTAGCGTATTTTGAGAGACACAGCAGGTGTTTTCACTCATATCGCCGTTGTAGTCAAAGAAACCAGGTGACAAGGCTTCTAGCAGATGACGCAGAGAAGCAGGGGAGAGAGAGAGATAGAGCGAGACGTACCTGCGCTAAGTTTGATGCGCTCACAGCTCGTTGCCGCTCTGCTCGTGCACTTTCAGTTTCTTAACCTCATTCCTCACTGATGTTGGATGTTGTCTTGTGAGGAGTCGAGCAAAGTCCGCAGTCTGGATTTTCTAGATGCGAGACCCTGCATTCATAGCGCATGCAAGTAGCTGAAACAAAAACACCCCGAGGGGCATTTGCACGGCAGGAGAGGTGTTCAAACAGGAGCTGTTCGAAGATAGATTTTAATGGGTTACCTACCTAACCTGACCTAGTGATCATACGAGCACGCGTGCGGGTTTTCTCCATCTCTCTCTCTCTCTCTCTGACGTACTTTGTGCTGCGTCTAGCAGCCGAAACCGTCTGCTTCACTGCACTCGACGACGCTGTATTAGGTGGATTTTTACTCACCTCATGACACATCACGCATAACCATTTGTTGCTCGATGTTTTTGAGCACTTAGCGTGAGCAAACCGTTTGCAGGTGCTGCATTGCTTGCTGCCAGTGCGTAGAATATTGCTGCAGATGTGGCAGGTGGAGTTGGGCATCATGGTATAGCAGACAGCAGTGATGTGACATAGCGTGAATCAGACGATCGCCGAGCATGCGCGGAGAGATCGGTTTCGGCGCCAAGCACCGTGCTGATATTCCTTCAGATGTTAGTCGATTGCAGAAATTGGAATAATTCCTCTCAGGCTCGAGTTGGAGCCATGCAGCAATGCTCCAAAAGTATGAGCCTGCGAGAGGATATCCAATCTGCAAAAAGAGGTCCCTCGGGACAACATTTTGTTAGTGAGAAATAACATTCAACACGGAGCGATATAAAGTGCGTGTGGATGTACTCACCGCCAGAGAGAGAGATTGTAGATTGTAGATTGGTTTTTATTTTGGTACCTTGGGGTATAACCCTATCTGGTACATCAAGCAAATTCAGTTTACATATATAATAAAATACAATAAGAGAGTAAGTATGAAGATCATTCGAACTGGTGAATAGATTATGATATAATATAGTGATCAATCTTTGTACTCATGTTCATACATGAATATGCAAAAACTATGATTAGAGTTACATTTGATAATGTGAATTTGATATAATTCAGTGAGAAAAGAAAAGATGAGAGGAGCTGAACTGATTTGAACGTGGTGAAATGAGTAAGTTAGGAGAATGAACGAAATCAATTTCTCAAGAGTGGGCATAGAAATCTAAGTACTCAGTGGAAATTCATAAACAATCCGCACGCTTTCAACTTGAGAATCCATCCATGTGAATTGCGGCTATTCATTGATGAGAATGGTGTAAAAACTCACTAGAGTCATTTAAAATTATCGAGCTCAAGATCTGAAAAAATAGGTATAAGAGGTCCATTCCTCGAACGTCTCATGCACACAATTAGATTTTTCACCACTGGACTTTGATATTTCAATCGAACACTCACAGAATGAGCTTTCTTGAACAGGTTATGGACTTCTTTAGGCCACAGTGGGCTACAGCTGATTTTGGAGTCATTCTCATAGCCAAAAATATCTTTTACCGTTTTCTTCCTCAATTTAGATGAACTCGAAATAATTCTATCTCTGACAGTAGGTGAAGATAATTGAATAACAATTGCTTGGGAGTCTACATTCTTGGTTTCCTGAGAGATCGAGTTCGAAGTTGAAATTGATGAACACTTATTTCGAAAACTAGGACCTTTCCATTCTCTGACGTTTATCACACAATTTTGAAGCATTGGCTCATCTATAGCATCAAAAATTCTATTGACTATTTCAGTTTTCGAGACATTTATGTCGCATGGAATGCCCGTTAGGATCATTTCAGCTGAGTCAACAAATGTAGTTTGATGAGAAAACTGGACAAGCTTATCGCGGATTTTCGATACATCTTTTTCCAGCGCAGTTATGCGATCTTCTATCCTCGCCTCAATTTCATTCAATTTTGAGAAAAGTTTCTCTTGACGAGTGTCAAAATGAGATATAAACAATTGAAAGTAAGGTGGCATGTCACATGGATGATCAGCACACTTGGCGGTAACATCAGAGCCACGTGATTTATATGAAATTACTCGATCTGTCTGAGAAAAACTCACTGTAAGTGGATTAGATGCCATGGTAACGTTATAGAAGCAATATAGCGGAACAGGATTGAATCAGCTGTCACTGTTGCCGGACGTGTGCAAGCGTTGATCAAGCAGCTCACTTTGGCAGAACACGTATCGTTGACCACGTGTGAATCAGGCTTAAAGTTGATTATGCAGGGATCTGTTTGAGACTGCTGTCATCTAGCGTCTGACTATAGAAGATCGTAGATCCAGCAAACCAAGCTCGATGCAGCATGCAAACTAACCTCAAAAACTCGCAATGTGCTGATGGAAAAGCAGATGAGATTCTTGCAGGATGAGTAGATTCACAGAGATATATGAATCCAACGAATCCTTGCAAGATTTGGCGTGCAAGAGTCTGAAAAAAAAGCCCGGAGGCACCTTGCGGCAGAAAAAGTGGCGAAATAGAGAGATACACTGAAGAAAACTTGTTGTCAGACTCACCGAGAGCGAAAAAAAGCGAGAGAGAGAGAGAGAGAGAGAGAGAGATTGATTGATAAAATATTTATTTTGCCTAGGTCCTGATAGACCGTAAGGCGAATGGAATATACAAATATATGCCTTGATTATCTATAATACTTTTCAGGAATTTCGAGGTAATTCGAGTTAGTGAGATATAGAGTATAAGATATAAAATATGACGGATAAACTATGAAATATGAGATATTAAATACGAGAAATAGCGTCTCAATTGCAAATCCCAGGTATCATATACAGTATAGCATTTCGAGTCCGGTTAAGATAATATACAATTTTCTGCACATAGAATTTAGGCAACGAGAATACAGTGGGCATTCCACAAAATAATTGAACATCAGTTTAACTATAATTTCGCATATAATTACTCAATCTTGCAGAGAAAGTCCTTCATTCTCACAAAAGTGCTCAAATAGTGCGTATTCGAATGAATCCAAAGATTTCATCATGCGAATACTGGAGGGGGTTCCTTCCCAGGACAATTTTGCTCGTACTGAGAAAGCTCCTCCATAAGTAGTAGTACGCGTGGTCGGGATGCGCAATTGTGAGGACTGGTTTCTGTCAGAACGACGCAATTCATTATCTATCGGAAATAGATCCAAAAGATATTCAGGTTTTGATGTTGTGAAGATCTTGTATAGCATCACACAAAGGAAGTATTGACGGCGTGACTTGAGTGATAACCAGCGCGATTTTTGGTAGAATGGCTTAAGAGCCGCGTCACGGCGTAGATGAAAAATGAAACGCACGCACGTATTACAAAGTCTGTGCAATTTTGTTTCTTGATAACCCGACATATCGTTGTATACAAGGCAAGCATAATCAAAGTAGGGAGTGACCAGAGCGCTCACGAGTAAACACTTCACTTCGCATGACAAGGAGTGACCTCTATATCTGAGAGAGTGCATGACTCCATGCACCCTTGAGCAAATTCCCGCAATATGGGGATTCCAAAATAGATCCTGGGTGAACAACACTCCAAGATTTTTCACTGAAGTTTGCAAAGGGATTGGAATTCCGTTGACCATATTATGGCTGGAAGGGCTTCTACATCAAGTCTCATGTGGTATTGAACCGAGGCATATAGAATAGCTTTAGTTTTTCAAGATTCAATTCGAGACCATGTGCTCGTGCCCAAGCAACTATGCGACTCGCATCTCCATTAATCAAGCTTATAATACTAGGTAAATCGGATGGTCTGCACTGACATGGGGAACACCAACCTTGTGGGTCCTGGACCTTGACGAAATTTTGGGAATCTTCTTGTTTTGGTGAGAAATGAAGGTATCTGGAAGGGTTTTGTCCAATGGGCCTCCTATCTCGAGATACAGCTATGGAAATTAGCACTGTCCATATAGGCGCATGTTAAAATGACACATATATAGATATACTGGCAATGCTAACCTCCATGACTGTATCTCAGGATAGGCGCCCCATTGGACTAAACCCTTCTGGGTACCTTCATTTCTCACCAAAACAAGAAGATTCCCAAAGTTTCGTCAAGATCCAGGACCCGCAAGGTTGGTGCTCCCCTCGTGAATGTAAATTTGCAAGTCATCTGCAAATAACATGCCTTTACGGTGCTCCAATACTGATGAAATACCATCGATAAGAATCAAAAATATGATAGGCCCTGGTTTCGAGCTTTGGGGGACGCTTGAGGTGTTCGGAAAGAATTCTGATAACTCGCCGTTTTCATCAATTATTGTTTGTGATCGCCTACTTAAATAGGAATGGAACCATTTCAAGGTTTCACTAGAGAATTTTAGTTCTTCCATCCTCATGAGGAGCTCCTCGTGTTTTATGCTATCAAAAGCAGATTTGGAGTCGAATAGCAACTGCAACGTCACAAGACCCTTCTCTACTCCGAAACGTATGTCCTCAGAAACTCTCAGCAGGGCTGTTTGGGTACTATGCGAGGCACGAAAACCCGATTGCCATTTAGAAAGGAGTTTGTGCTCTTCAAGGTGATCAATAAGCTGACATTTAATGAGGTTGTCAAAAACCTTGGCAAAGTGAGGAAGATTCACTATAGGCCTCGTCTCTGATGGGGAAGATGGCGATGGTACTTTACTCAGGGGTATAACTGAAGATTTCTTCCACATGTCTGGGTATTGGCAGTTTGAAATAGATAAATTCAAAAAATTAGTTAAGAAGGGCACTAATGAACTGAGAACCGATTTAAAATATGAAATATTCAGGCCATCACTACTCTTCCCTCTAGTTTTTGGTAAACAATCAAGCAATGATTGATAAACCTGTATGCCATCAACCGGTACAAACGTAAAAATTGGTAAATTGGTATATCAGATATTGTTGATGTTGGAGTTGCTATAATATCTATGAGTTTTTCCATACTGCAATTCTCATGGCGACTTGAAATATTCGAATAGTGACTCATGAGTTCATTTGCTGAGAACTTACTCAAAGGTGACTTATGACCACTCTTTGTTAAGCCAAGTTTATGAAGGATTTTCCAATAATTTGAAGTGTCTGAGGTCTCTTTGAGAGATTGCAAGCAATAGCCATTCCTAGCTCCTGCAACTCTCCGTTTTAGTTGTGCACGCAAAGTTTTGTAATTTCTCATCAGTTCTACATTTCCAGTCCTCTTTGCTTTTCGGTACATACGATCATGCTGTTTGCATTCTTCACGAAGATGAGGTGTGAGCCAAGGATTCTCATGCTTACGCACAGTACGAGTCCTTACTAGCGCATGTTCATCTAGTAATTCGGTTGCTAAACAGTGGAATTTCTCCAAAGATTCATTCACATCTGTGGGCTGTAGCAGGTTATGATTTACAATGACTGATTCTAATTCCTGAGAAAATAACTTGGCATTGAATTGACTAAAATTTCTGGAGGTAATTTTACGTGGCTCTATAACGTTGACGGGTAACTTGTAATCAATGACAATAAAATCGTGACCATGTATATACGGGGTATTAGACTTAGAGTAGCTCAAGAGTTTAGCAGCGGAATCAACAATCATGACATCTATCCATGTGTCTGATTCATCGAGGTGGTGGCTAGCCCCCGATGGAACTCAGTATAGAGAGTGTTCCGAGATCAGCTCGCGCAGATGATTACCGTAATAACGATTTGACAATAAATCAGGATTCAAATCACCAGACAAGATAAAATTCCTGTACAATGGAGAAATGTCTTGAAAATCTGCGAAAAACTTTGTCAATACGTGTCCGTCCGGCCGACGATACAGGGAACCGATTAAAATTTACTCATCATCACATGTTTGCACTTCAACAAGCAAGTACTCTGTTCCATCTAGATGCATAAATTTTGAAGATCCAATTACTTTGTACGACAATCGATCGTGAATATAACAAGCCACTCCACCGCCTTGCATGAACTCGCGTTTACCTGTGGAAGATTTTAGCCCACGATCGTTTCGAATTAATGCAAAATCTGGAATTGATACCAATGAGTCAAGACAAAGTGGAGTGAGCCATGTTTCAGAAACAGGAAGAATATCTACATCATGACTTTCCGGGAACAGCTTCACATAATCAAAATTCTTCTTAAGAGAAGTGACATTTAATTGCGCAACTCGGAGTTTAGTGCGGACTGGTCTTTTTTTCACGCACAGGATGAGAATCAAGCGATAATCATGCTATGTTATTCAAGTCAGCTTCTGTCGCTATAGGAATACGATCATTATCGTCATCTTTATGTACATAGATCACACCTTCACGAACCCAAACCTTTTTATAATAGTGCTGCTTAGCACGTTCTTTGGCTTGCACTCGAAGATTATGAAGGACATAAGGGAGCATCTCTTGGAAGAATATCTTGGACTGACTTCCCGCATTAGGAACAATTTTGTCAAATTTTAGTTCACCATAGTTACGCTTCATCCTGATTACATGATCACGGACGTAGATAGACTTGAATTTGAGAACAAATGAAAAAACATCTCCGTGTGTCTGTGCACCCTGTGATGGAGTTTGCCCTGCATTTTGGCCAGGATTCTTTATCTTAAATTCGCGCGTCTCAAGAATGTCATTATACAAATGTTCTATCTTCAGTAATTTGAGGATACCTCGAGAAAGAGTATTCAAGGGTAAATTACATGGCCGTGGAATTCCATTAATTTTCAGTTCAGGACATGGCGCACCAGACACACGCAGTTCTTTGAGCTGATTTAGTTCGTCACGAAGCAACATATTCTCATTTTCTAAGGAAATTATTTTCTCAGCCTGTTCCTCTATTTGAGTTTCGAAAGAATCAAATTTTTCATCTAAGCCCGTCAATTTCGCGTTGATTTGATTTGAGTTGGCATTTAAAGCAGAAAACAGTGTAGAAAACTGCTGTGATGGGGTGAAATTCTCCCAACCTTCCGGTAGTTCGGCCATAGTTGAAGTTTGAACTGTATTTTGGGTGTTACTGATCATCAAATCAGATGAAATTAAGCTACTTGAACTACCAGGGATGTCGTCTGTAAAACTTTCGGACAGGTCCCTCGATTTGTTATAGGCCTTATCACGAGCAAATTTCCTTTCACTTGTCTGAAAAATAGATTTGTTGTTACCTAATAAATTATTCCGGTGTAATGTATCATAGAACGACCGAACACAGCAAAAATCCTTAGGCTTATTAAAGATGTAACCATACACACATCCCGGATGAAAGTGACTGTTACATATATGACAAGTTTTAGAAAAATTGATGATATTCTTCTTACACCTTTCACATTCACGCATTGATGATATGTCTGCGTCACGTCTATTGAGTGATAGCTTTCAATATTCGCTGTAACACCTGCTCTCATATCGTCAGATATGTTGAATCAGCTGATGAACAGAGAGTGTTGTCATTCGATCGCAGGGTGAAACAGATGATAAAACAGGGACTGAACAATTCTCTGGCCGGTTTCCGGTTCAGCTAATAGATGGCGTGATAGGCCTGATAAACAGCGAATTCGCCTCGATACATCACATTGACAACAGAAAGGCTGATCTTAACTGCGATGTAAACAACACGCTATGTAAAGCAACACACTTGGCGATATTAAAATCCACTTGGTACGATCATAAAAAGCGATCGACTTGAACATCCATCGTTTATGCTTTCGCAAGACGTTAAAAATTTGACTCGCCACAGCACGATGTACATTTACACTCACACAAAGTCAACTTCGCCACATGACACTTGGCCACTACGCACGAATACCTGGGGCCATCCAGATGATGATGCTCACGGAGTAATGACGAGACTACTCACTATTCCTCCTCTGGAACTCAGATTTCTTCCCAGGCGAAGGTGTCATAATCCACAGGCAGCAATTCAATAACTCGTTTCAAAGTTAGCCTCGTAGCAGCGAGTGTCGTGTGGCGCCAAGCTCTTCCTCCCTTGGTAACATAACCTCCAATTCCAGGAAAAAATTTGCCCAAGGAATTGAGATTCTCCGAGATTCTCCGATCTCTACCCCAGAATAATACTTGTGAACGTGTTTTGCAATCAGGTGCTTGCATGAATATGAAAAAACAGTAGCCCCGAAGGCAGATTGAGGCAGAATTTGTCGATATTTGTAGGAGCGTCGGATAGTACGTGTATTTTTGTATATCCACCAGCGAGAGAGAGAGAGAGAGAGAGAGAAAACCAAGGTGGGTTAAGCTACGCAGATATGCTGCGCAAGATAAAGACGGATGACCTTAATGAAGAAGTGGGCTCTAAAGTCACGGGCATCCGCAAGACACAGGAAGGACAAATCCTCATTGAACTGAGGAAGGGCACCGACGCTGCAGCCATCAAAGCGGCTCTGACACCAGTCGTCGGGCAAGAAGGGGCCGTCCACTGCCTCGCAAATAGCATGACCCTCGAGGTTCTCGGAGTCGACTACGATGTCGACAAAACTAAAGTGCAGAAGGACCTCGCGAAGGCCCTACCAGAAAACGAGGATGGAGCCATAATAGTCAAGAGCCTGCGAAAAGGCTCCCGAGGCACCCAAACAGCGGTTGTGTCCATCCCAGCGAGGCTCGCTCACCGCCTCCTGGACTGGGAAGAACCCAAGGTGGGATGGAGCAGAGTGAGAATCCGCGAGAAGGGAGGCATCCCACGCTGCTATAACTGCCTAGAGTATGGCCACAAGGCCTCAGGCTGCAAAAAAGAGAAGGCAGAGGAACGTCAACCGAAACTCTGCTTCCAGTGCGGTGAACCAGGACACCTCGCCGCTACCTGTAAAGAGAAACCAAAATGCCTCAGCTGCGTGGCTATCGAAACCAGATCTGACCACAGGTCAGGCTCCAGCAACTGCACAGCCTACCAAAACGCGAGGGCGACATATAGACGCAGGGGGGGAAGAAATGGCTAACTTCATCCAAGCCAACCTCAGGAGAAGCGGGGACGCTTATGACCTCCTACACACTGCCGCCAAAGAAGGGGGTATCGATGTTCTGATCATCTCCGAACCGTCTCGGAAGCGCGAACTTTCCCGTTCCACATTCGATCACTGGGGGACCGCTGTAATTCAGATCACGAATCCCGCGATCCGCGAGACTGAACCAGCTGTTAGTGGCCGTGGTTATGCTCGAAAGACCATAGGGGGCACAGCTGTATACAGCTGCTACTACTCGCCGTCGCTCAAAACGCACGAATTTGAAGACGAGCTCCACGACCTAGAAGAGGATGTGAGGCAATGGGGGGGCCCAGCTATAATCGCGGGAGATTTCAACTCCAAGGAACCGACTTGGAGCGGGGGGCCGCGCGATGGACGGGGGGTAATACTCACTGATGACATGGAGGCATTGGGATTAGTGCTCGCGAACGAGACGGGGGTTATCACCTATTACCGGCACGACACTCGGTCCCGGGAGGGAGGTTCATCATCGGTCCTCGACCTGACGTTCATGAGCCCGTCGCTCATGGGACGTATGACATCGTGGGAAGTTCTGGACACGGAAACACTGAGTGACCATCGACATATTCGGTTTCGACTTAGGACTGACGGACAGAGACAGACGACACGCAGACCGCGACCAACGGGGTGGCAGGTACGGAAGCTGGACGAGGGAAAATTCCGGGAATCGATAGAAACAGTCGAAGATCTCCCGATGAACTCCGCCTCGGACGAGGCTGTGGCGATGGTAACATCCGCCATCACGAGAGCTTGCGACGCGTCGATGCCTCGCAGGACAACACCATGTTTCTGGAGGAAACCAGAGTACTGAATCACCGATGAGATCAAGGCTCTCCGAAGAACGAGCAACAAGAAAAGGAGGACCGCATGGCGATCAAGGAAGCTGCAACGACCATCGCTGGCGGAAGATGACAGAGCGTACAAAGAAGCAAAGAAGGCTCTCGTTCTAGCCATCCGGAGGAGCAAAGAGGAGTGCTGGGGTGAACTGTGCGACATGGTTAACGAAGACCCCTGGGGCACGCCATATCGCGTGGTCATGTCAAAGGTCCGACCCCGGAAGGGCAACCCAGCACCGACCGATGCAGCAACGTTGCGCACCATCGTGGAAGACCTCTTCCCAGCAGGAGAACCCAGAGTTACATTCCCTACGGAGAGCGAAGACCCCATCCCGCTCCTCACTATGCAAGAGCTACTCATAGCGGCGAAGAGAATGCCGAACGGCAAGTCCCCTGGCCTGGATGGCATCCCAAACGAGGCTCTGAGACTGGTCTTCAAATACAAGCCAGATCCACTCCTCGACCTCTTCAACATCTGTCTGAGCGCGGGATCTTTCCCGGACAAGTGGAAACGCCAGAAGCTGGTCCTGATACCTAAGAGTCAAGGAGGTCAACGCCCTCTCAGCATGCTCGACAATATCGGGAAAATGTACGAGAGGATGGTGCTCAACAGGGTGGAAAAAGCCTACGAAGTAGGCGGTGGGCTATCACCAATGCAGTTCGGGTTCCGGAAGGGACGGAGCACTGTGCACGCGATCGAGGCGGTCCAAGAACGGGTTCAAGCGTCGGTAGGGAACCCATACCAAGGAAGAGGAGGATTCTGTGCCATCATTGCGTTGGACATAAAGAACGCATTCAACTGCGCGAGCTGGGAGCGAGTCTATCAATCCCAAGCAGGTAAAGTGCCCCCCTATCTACTAGCCGTCACGAGTGACTACCTGCGGAACAGGACCCTCGTGTACGACACCGACGAGGGACAAGAGATTCGGGTACTGTCCGCCGGAATCGGACAGGGATCGGTCTCCGGGCCGTTCAACTGGAACACCCAGTATGACAGCTTACTGTCTATCGAACTGCCAGAAGGAGTGATAATAGTGGCTTTCGCGGACGACGCGGGACTCATAGTATGGGCTGACAACGAGGAACTCTTGGGTAGACGCGCGAACGAAGCGCTGGCCCGAGTCTACGAGTGGATGATTAGCAGGCTTCCGGAGCTCACTGTCAAGAAGTGCGAAGCAATCGTGGTCACAAGGCGTAGGAAGTTTGTTTTACCCCGGTTTTATATCAACGGGCAAGAGATTCCACGGAAGACAGAGCTGAAATACCTCGGTGTATGGCTCGACGACAAGTGGTCGTTCAAGAAGCACATCCAGGAAGCCGCCCAGAAGGCGAGCAGGGTCGGTGCGGCGCTCCAGCGGCTTATGCCGAATATCGGAGGACCCAAGGAAAAGAGGCGCGCACTTCTCAACACCGTCACTACCTCCATCATGCTGTACGGTGCACCCGTGTGGGGGAAGAGAGTAGAGAATACCATCATCGAGAAGAGAATGGGGCCTGTCCACCGAATAGCGGCCCTGAGGAGTATCCGTGCCTACCGCACTGTGTCAGGAGATGCGGCTTACGTATTGGCGAGTACTCCGCCCATCCACTTGCTCGTCGCGGAGCGAGTGAGGGTCTGGGACCGCCAAAAAGTGATCGGAGCCGAACGAGTACTCACTCCGACGATGAAGGAGATCATCCGCGACAACGAGAAGGAAACCACCCTTGAGCATTGGCAAACTGAGTGGGATTCGCCATTTGCAAACGGCAGATGGACGCACCGGCTGATCCGTGACGTAGCCAAGTGGGCGGAACGCACCCACGGAGAGATGGACTACTGGACGACGCAGGCACTGAGCGATCATGGTTGCTTCGGTTCCTATCTAACCAGGTTCAAGAAGAGGACGACCCCAGCATGTCAGTCATGCGGGGACGAATGGGATGACGCCGAACATGCCCTGTTCAAGTGCAGCGACACCCAGAGAGAGCGCGCCGAGCTGGATGAATGGCTGGGTGCTCAACTAACACCTGAGAATCTCGTCCCGTACTTGCTCCGCAACCAGGAGACATGGGATAGACTCACCGGATACATCAAGCTGGTGATGACCCGCAAAGAGGAGAAAGAGAGGGAAGTAAGGCGCCTCGAAGCAGGCGAATTACAGTGACTCTGCCGATTGAAACGGAAGAGGTCCAAATGGTTCCAGGAGGAATATGATGGACCGAAGAGGGGAGGAAGAAGAGAGAAGATCGAAGAAAGAAGAAAGAAGAATGAAGAGATGGAAGAAGATCGAAGGAGGAGAAACAACACCTGCGAGTCGTGAGAAGAGGGACGCTCGATCCTGAGCGCGAGACGCCACCGGTCCTGAAGTAATGCTCACGCGGTGCCGGGTCCGGATTGGTAAGTTGGTGGATCTCTCCCTTGTCCGATGGCCAGCGCCAAAGGGGAAGGGAGAGAGGGTTTATCTGGTACGGTTGGCCGCATCGATGCGGAATCCAGCCCGGAAGCCTTGAGAAGTATCGGCCAGGCGAGAGAGAGAAAAAAAAAAAAGAGAGAGAGAGAGAGAGAGAGAGAGAGAGAGAGAGAGAGATAGATAGATAAATAGATGTCCTTTCCCAGGAACCGTGTTGAGGTAGAGCATTCTCCATGCTACTGGGTGCGTCCACAGGGTGCGGATAGTGGCACGGCCAGAGTAACTGGGGATTGATTTGATCCTCAGTATCTCTGGTTACTCGTAAATATGCAGAGTATGCAAAATAAGCGAGCGCAGACAAGGAGCCGCAGATACACAATACAACATCACACTGGCACAATAAGTGAACCCGCGTGGACATTCTGAGCCGACCGACGACGGCCATGCTGGCTTCGAGGGGCACACCGAAAGTTGGTGAGAAGCAACGCGGTGACCTTGTCGATACAGGGTATCTCTATCATATATGCATCGGATCACAAGAGTGACGCGAGGGCCCGAATCAAGTCGGGCATTCTCTCGCTGAGTGGTAACACGATCTTCCCCAAGGATCCACAAAAACCCTCTTGGGGATAGGGATCGGCCGAACTAGGGAGTGCTACCACGATACCAGTTGGCATGGCGATTGGTCGAGACTCCGGTGGAAACGCGGGCGAGACTGACATTACACTGACACCACACACACAGCGCGTCACTCACGCCACCAGTGCAACAGTCCCCGGGAGGGGATCCTTCCACTGCTGTGTCCGTGCCCACTCTGGAGGATACCGCGTTAAAACCAGTGATCGCTCCTGGGCCGCCGGTAGTAGGGGGACCCGAACCCCACGCTAACCACGAGGGGAGGCAGTCCCGCACAACGGTAGGGGGGATACCCCAAATCCCGCTCCTGTGGTAGTGCCGGTTGGTGACCGGACGGGACCATGCTGCAGGGTGCGGGGGTTGGAACGTCTTCTGAGGCCACCGGACTGTAGGCGCGGTCGGCAAGTGGGAGGATCCAAGAACGGGGTACTCGGACTGGTGGGCGGGGGTAGGTGGGACCACTAACACAAACAAAGACACAGTAATCCGAGGGGGATAGGAGAGAAGGGGGAAAAAAAAATGGCAGAAACAACAACGAATTTGGAAATTTTCAGAGCGAATCTGCCAACTGGGTGTCCCACCCAAACACAACCATCAACATCAAACAAGGAGAGAGTTGATGCAGAAGAGATGGAGACTGGCGAACGAAAGACGCCTGGCGCCAGTCAACAGAGGTCACGCAGAACTAATTCCGCTGACCTCAAAACGAGCTGGGGTAAGTTCAAAGAGGCTCACACGAGAGAGGAAGAACTCCTGAAGAGAATCCTCAAGGTACTCGATGACATAACCAAGGAAGTCAACGAGCACGCGACAGCAAAGAAGTCGACCAAGAGGCTTGTACAGAAGGCCATCAGCCTACGTGAAGGGCTAGAAGCTGCTAGTACAAGAGCTTCAGAAATGAGAGAGGCAATCAGCTCCAGCCTAGAGATAATGGCCGAGGACTCCGCTGGATCAACATCCTCGCTGGCCCCACCTCCACAAAGAGCGAGATGGGGGAGCCAAACGAAGAGAGGCCGCACAAGCCCCATCAATAGGGACCAGGAAGCCGATATCAAAAGAGCAAAAAGAGCAGCCCTCAAACCGGAGCAGCTCAATTTTGCAGGACAAGGGGCTGGACTGTTCAGGACACCCCCATCCACGCCAGGGACACCAATGACAACCTGGTCCGATAACGGTCAGCTCTCGGACGCTGGTTCCGGCTGGCAACTTGCGGGACGGAACAGGGGACGTAGGGGAAACGAGAGGCGTCCCAAGGATCAGGGGAGAGCCGAAAAGAAGAAAAAGAAGAGGAAGAACAAGGGAAATAGGAGAAGGACTAGACCCGACGCACTCCTCATAGAAGTGAAGGAAGATGGTTTGTCCTACGCGGACATGATCAAGAGAGTCAAGCAAGGAGACGAAACGAGGCAAGTGGCTTCAAAAGTCTCCAAACTCCGGAAGACGAAAGAGGGTCATCTACTCATCGAGCTCGAGAAGGGGGTGAAGGCAGAGGTCGTTGAGGATGCCCTTAAGGGGGCGATCCAAGACGCCGGAGAGATACGACGGCTTTCCCCAACGATCACGCTGGAAGTGCTTGACCTCGACGACGTGAGCACACTCCCGGAAGTTAAGGAAGCCTTCGTGAAGGAACTCGGAGCAGAGCATGCAGGCAGCATCACGACCCGGACCATCCGCCCAGGATACAGGGGTACTCAGATTGCGGTGATCACACTGCCAGAGCGGCTCGCTAAAGAAGTGCTGGCAAAAGGGAAAGTCCGGGTAGACTTCGTTAACGCGCGGGTCCGGGAAAAGGGCGGAATCCCGAGATGTTACAACTGCCTGCAATACGGGCATTTGTCCGCAAAGTGCGACAAGCCACAAGTGAGGCGGGCAAAACGCTGCTTCAACTGTGGGGAAGAAGGCCACATAGCAGCGGTATGTGTTACCGGAGAGCAGAAATGCCTGAGCTGCGAGGCCCTCAAAGAGGACCACAAACACAGGTCGGGCATGCAGTGCTGCAAGGCCTACCAGCAGGCGCGAGCAGCATGGGAGGGCCGGAAAAAGCGCAAAGATGGCTAGTTTCCTGCAAGCGAATCTCTGCAGGAGCAACGATGCTCACAGTCTACTCAAAGCAGAGGCCTCAAGACTGGGAGCAGACGTCCTCATCATCTCCGAGCAGTATCTCCGAGAAGAGCGACCACGAACCACGGAAGACCTTGGGAGGGGATCGGCCATCCAAGGCTGGAACGTGAGCCTTACAGAGACAAAAAGACCGACCGAAGGGACGGGCTTCGCCCGAAGAGTCATCGGCGATATTGCGGTGTATAGCTGCTATTACTCACCGAACGCACCGATGAATGTCTTCCTTCGGGAACTGCGGGAACTCGAGGATAGTCTGAGACAGTGGAGAGGCCTCGCCATAGTAGCGGGAGATTTTAACTCCAAAGCTCCAGCCTGGAGTGGAGGGCCAGAGGATGAAAGAGGCAACGCGCTGGAAACAACCATGGCCCAATTGGACCTGGTTTGCCTCAACGAGGTAGGAAAGGCGACATGGCACAGAGGGGCATCATCCTCAGTGCTCGACTTAACGTTTGTTAGCGCGCCTCTCATGAGACGAGTCACGAAGTGGCAGGTCCTTGACTCGGAAACGCTCAGCGACCACTGCCATATCTTCTTCAAGATAGACCATGGCCGAGATGCAGGCATAGCACGGCAGATCGAGGGATGGCAAGTCCGCAAACTGGACGAGGAAAGCTTCAGAGAAGCAATCCTGAGAGCAGAGGACCCCGGAGAAGAGCTCTCGCCGGAGGAGACGGTATCGAGCGTCATTCGGTTCATCACCCGAGCCTGCGACGCCTCCATGCCGAGGAGGAAGCAACCCCGGTTCCAGAAGAGGCAAGTATACTGGTGGAACGATGAGATCAGGGATCTTCGCCGCAGCGCAAACGCTCAGAGGAGGCGAGCGAAGCGAGCGCGCAAACGTGGACGTCCATCAGCGGCAGCAGACGAAGCGGCCTACAAAGAGGCGAAGAAGCTTCTTCGGGATGCCATCCGTCGCAGCAAACAAAAATGCTGGTCGGAGCTATGCAACATGGTCGATCAAGATCCGTGGGGCACACCGTACCGGGTGGTCATGAGCAGACTGCGATTGAGAGACGGACCAACAGCGCCAACTGACAAAGAGTCAGTTCTACGGATTGCCAGGGCACTCTACCCGAGAGGGGAGCCCAGACTCACATTCCCTGGGTTCATCTACGACCCAATCCCCCTCTTCACCGAAGAAGAGCTAAGACGAGCCGCTACAAGACTGGCGAATGGTAAGGCCCCGGGGTTGGATGGTATCCCTAATGAAGCCCTGAAAATAGTGGCTCGAGAGCAGCCTACCCTACTATTGAAGCTGTTCAATAAGTGTCTCCTTGCGGGAGTGTTCCCGAAAGTGTGGAAACGGCAGAAGCTAGTCCTCATCCCCAAGGGGAAGGGTGGAGAACCAGCGGAGCCATCATCGAATCGGCCACTCAATATGCTGGACAACATCGGGAAGATGTATGACCGCATGATCCTAAACCGGGCGGAGAAAGAGTATGAGCGTAGCGGAGGGATGTCCCCGATGCAGTTTGGCTTCCGCAAGGGGCGCAGTACAATGCACGCAATAGAAAGCGTACAAGACAGAGTTCACAGAGCGCATACAATGGCTCCCCAACCAGGAGGAGGGTTTTGTGCCATAATATGCTTGGATGTGAAGAACGCCTTCAACACAGCAAGCTGGGAACGGATCTATAGGTCCCTAGATGGAAGAGTCCCCCCTTACCTGCTCGCAGTCATCAGCGATGGACTCGAGTCCTCGTATGTGACACCGATGAGGGAAGGGTTGAGCTGGAATTATCTGCAGGGATAGCTCAAGGATCCGTGTCAGGACCGTTCGAATGGAACACGCAATACGACGAGTTCCTGAACATGAGTCTTCCAGATGGGGCAGAACTCATTGGCTTCGCGGACGATGCGGCATTAGTCGTGGTCGCCGAAACCGCGTGGCAAGTGGAGTGTGTGGCCAATGAAGCTCTCTACCGCATCGGTCAATGGTTCCCTGAGAACGGGCTGGAGCTTGCCGAGCACAAGTGCGAAGCGATGTTAGTCACCAAGAGGAGGAGTTTCGAAACTCCCGTGTTCTCCATCAACGGGTACGAAATTCCACTCAAGAGGGAACTTAAGTACCTTGGGGTTTGGTTTGATGACCGATGGAGCTACAAGGCACAAGCCAGAGAAGCAGCGCTGAAGGCAGACAGGGTCGGTGGCGCCCTCCAGCGGCTCATGCCAAACCTTGGTGGCCCCAAGCCAAACAGAAGAGCCTTACTCAGCACCGTGAGCTATTCCATCATGCTGTACGGTGCACCAATTTGGGGGCAGGTAGCTAGAGGGTCCGTAATCGATGCAAAGCTAGGTCCAGTCCAGCGGCGTTTCGCGCTACGGACGATCAGTGCTTATTGCACGGTGTCTGACCATGCAGCCTGTGTGCTTGCGGGTACACCACCCATTCGACTGCTTGTAGCCGAGAGAGTGCGGGTATGGAAACGCCAAGAAACCCTCAAGAGCGATGGAGTCGTGCTCAACCCCACTCGCAAGGCCCTCATACGAGACGTCGAGAGGGGGGAGACCGTTGAAGAGTGGCAAAAAGAGTGGGAGAGCTCAACGAAAGGGAAGTGGACGCGAAGGCTGATCCCCAACATAGCCAGGTGGATCGATCGAGCTCACGGAGAGCTGGATTACTGGCTGACGCAAGCTTTTAGTGGGCATGGCTGCTTCGGAGAGTACCTGGAGCGGTTCCAGAAGAGGGAGACCCCGGTCTGTCAGATGTGTGCGGCAGACTGGGACGATGCGGAGCATGCACTCTTCCATTGCATGAACACAGCTACGGAGAGAGCGGAGCTCGTGAACTGGCTTGGAAATCAGATCACCCCTGAGAATCTATTGCCGTTCATGCTCCGTAACAAAGAGACATGGGATAAGATTGCCGCCTATATCAAGACGGCGATCACCCGAAAAGAAGAGCGAGAACGGGCATTGCAGCGTCAAGCAAGGGGCGCTGCATAGCGAACAACGACGACTTGAAGAGTGATCATTGATGACGAAGAGAGAAGACAGGAGAGCGGACACACCGAAGAGGGACGCCTCATGGCGCGCGATACGCCTCCCACCCTGAAGTAATGCTAACGCGGTTCCGGGGTGGGTTGGTTAGATAGCGGTTAGCTGCCCCCAGTTCTGCAATGATGGCTTGCCAACATCGTAGGGCTGAGAACAGAAGGTTTTAGCCCCCAGGGCACACGGGCGTTGGATTCATGCTCATCCGGTTTACCGGGTGACAAAATGAAAGCGCTTATGGTCTGCCGGTGGGAAATCCATTAGGGATAGCCTGTCATCAGATTTTTCCTTATATTCCACTTAAAAAAAAAAAAAAAAAAGATAGATGTCCTTTATTCGTCCGAAGACAAAAAATAAAATTACATACACCTACATATGCCCGTTAAAATGTAATAACACGTATGAGAATGAATATAATATATGTACAACAAAACAATAATGATAATTTCAGTCAATTACTGGTTTGGTCAAGGACAATAATTATCACAATTCGTGACTAGTCAGGGTGCATACTTAGAAGTATAAAAAGAGGGGTAAGGGCTCGCACTAATATCACAGCTATAGATCACCAATTGGGTGACTGAGGTCACATGTAAAAATACTAAATTAAAGAAGAGCCCTTCCCATTACAGATTAAAATAATGCCTCTTCTCCACATCAATCTTCTGCGAAGACTGGGTTAGTAAAAAATCTTTCAGGGATTCCTTGAATTGTGATGTTCTCCGCAGCTGCCGAAAGCCCGGAGGGAGAAAGTTCCACAAATGAGCAAACTGAACCTGGAAAGATCTTCTTTCATATTCAAGTCTCATGTTGGGAACTTTGAGTACCCGCTCTTCTAGATCACCCTGTGCGGGGCGTTCGGATTGGTACCTGGTAAACATCGCAGCTAGGTAGCCAGGTTCTCCTAAGTGCATGATCTTATGCATCAAGAGAGCTGCGAAGTACATTCTCCGCGAATCAGTACGTAACCAACCCAAGCGCTCCCTAGACGGGGCGATGTGCTCGTCTCTCCTAAGATCAAAAATATATCTCACACATGAATTGCTTAGTCTCTGTACCCGTTGCCGCTGTTCGTCCGTGGCGTCGAGGTACACGACCGCGCAATAATCTAGGTGCGGTTGAACCAATGACTCGACTAGGCGAATTCGGAGAGGTCTGGTGATACATGCCCTAAAAAACCGCAGACCGTATAGGGCTCTGTTGACTTTCTTAGTTACTTGGTCGATGTGCGGTTTCCATGTCAATTCACTGTCAAGTGTAACACCGAGACTCACGACCGTATCACTGAACGGGATGAACTTTCCTTCCTGTATCTCAACCCTTGGCAAGTCCATTCTCTTCAGACCTTTGATATTTCTCTCCGAGCTGAAGTAGATTGCTTTGGTCTTGCCAGCGTTGAGACACGGGCCGGAACTTCTGGCCCACTCGGCAACTAGTCGTCCTATTTCGCCCAGCCGAGCAATACCTTCCCTGATCTTATTTTTCTCGATTTGGAGATAAATTTGGAGATCATCCGCATAAAATAGATGATGTACCGACTCTCCGTCTAGCAAGCCAGCCAGGTCATTCACATACAAGCTGAAGAGGAGAGGCCCAAGGACGGACCCCTGTGGAACACCCAGATTGGTTTCGAGCCAATCAGATTTGCCTACTTTAGAAGTGATTTGTTGGGTGCGACCCTGTAAATATGATTTTATCCACAGGAGCGCCGATCTTGAGAAGCCAAGATGTCGTAGCTTCCTCAGTAGCTTGGATGGTGCAATTGTGTCGAATGCTTTACTAAAGTCAAACAGTAGGAGCAGAGTGATCACCTTTCTGTCAATTCCTACTCTCATGTCGTCTGTCAACTTCAGTAGTGCCGTCTGGGTGCTGTGATGTTGCTTGAAACCAGTCTGGAACGGATCAAGTAATTTCTCAGTTCTCAAATACTCCGTGATTTGGTCATGTGCGATTTTTTCCAGAACCTTGGAGAGAAAGCACAGCAGTGCTATAGGACGGAAGTCCGAGACCGTTGATGGAGCAGCAGTCTTCTTTAGTGCAATCAGCTGCGCTTGCTTCCAAGCCTCAGGAAAAATGCCATGAGCGAAAGAGGAGTTGAAAATATGTACAATAAGATCACCAATGGCCGGAAGAGCTTTTGCGATCACGCTTTGGGGTATTCCATCCGCTCCACGGGCCTGTGAGGAGAAATGTTTAATAGCAAGGACAACATCACTAAAATTTGTGGGCTTAAATTTAAACCCCTCCTCCGGTGCCGAGTCAATATCGTCCATTGCTTCATTAATATTTTCGTGGGGCGAAACGGAAACACCCGCAAAGTGTGCGTTCAACTTATCCGGTGTGAAGCCATGAAGTTCCTCCTCTTTGCTCTTAGGCAAGAGGCCGAGATTGCGCATCTCCTTCCAAATGTTCTTCTTCTGATCAATAGCATCTGACAAATAGGTTTGAATGAAGAAGTTACGCTCTTGTTTAATGCGCGAGTCGACCTCTTCGCTAAGCCGAAAGTATTCATTTTGAAGCTCAGGACACTTGCGCTGCTTACGTTGAATCCGTTCCCAGCGCCTGCGCGTCGCGTCTCGCTTATTCATGAGTACCCTCAGCTCAGGACCAATCCAAGGAGCGTCATTTTTACGCGGATTAATAGTTTTTCCGGGTGCTAAATCATCAATAACGGTCTTTAAATTTTCATTCAAGCAGTGAATTGCATCTTCCGAACTCGTTTCAGCATTTTCGAGAGCTGTCCAGTCACAGCGAAGCAATCGGTCATTCAATATCTCCGGAGTGATGTTTCGAAAATCCCTGTAGGTAAAGGAATTTTTTGGCGGAGTAGGAGTAAAGACGTTGATGGTTACGTCAATGACCGAGAGCCTGCCGAAACTGGGCAGGAGTCTGTTTTGAAAGTCAGTAATGATGTCATTGTCATCTACATAAATGTGATCAATCCATGTATGAGATGTATTGGGGGTGTGTTGGTGAGTCGGGACATGCTGCACTATCTGCAAGGCAAGTTCTTCTGTCAGTGCAGTCAGTGTCTTGGTGTCGGGATGAGCAGTGTCTAACAAATCCGCGTTCAGATCACCCATTATAATTTTATGACTGTAGTCGCCACACAGCCGGCGTAATGAGCCAAACAGCCCGTCATCCTTCTGCATGGCAATTTTAGGGGGTCTAGAGATTACTACGACCAATATTGGCGGAGAGTTACCCTGTTGTATGCTACAAAAGAGAAATTCAGGCACGCCAGGTTTCCCTGGCCCAAAAGTATTTGACAAAATCAACTTCTTAACTTTGAAGTCATTGCGCACATACAAGGCAACCCCACCACCCTCTCTGTTGCGATCCTGCCGCAACAATGGAGAACCCGGAATCTGAACGAGATTGTCATCCCCAAACTCATCTAGCTTCGACTCATCCACCCCAAATAGATGGTAGGAGGGATCGTCAGCAACGAGCAAGCGTAGATGCTCAATCTTATCTGTCAGAGAGTTAAGGTTGATAAATCCCGCTTTCAAGGAACTATCTATCCCTCGTCGCTCTTCAGCAGCCGTATCTAGTCAAGGAGTCTTCGCTGATTCTGCTGCCGAAACTCTACTCTGCTCCGGAACGGTAGTACAGCTCTGGGTGTTATTAGAGGACGCACGAGCACGTTCTGGAGCACTTCAACAGGCCGTTTGAATGACCTGCAGATCAGCGAGAGATTCGAACGTATGCGCTCGCTCACCATTTTTCCGTCTAACCCAGAAACGTCCGCCACTGTGCCAGACGTATTTTAAACCCAAACCGCGTGCAATCGACCTCAAGCGCATGTATTCTCTGTATTTCTCACGGGGGAGCATCTCATTTATAAAGATTTTACGGTCTGGCACATGAGCTTTCGTATCTGGGTCGAGTAAGTCAGGCTGGATATTGTTAGCCGTGAAATAATTATTGGTGATTGAACGTTTAGCCCGTATCACTTTCCCGACTAGTCGACTACTGGAAAGTTGGACTATGCACGATGGTAGAGTGCGCGGGGTGGCAGCTGGGGCTCGAGGAGATGGAACCGAGTCGCAAATACCTGTTGGAGGCTTTTCCCCAGACGCACGCCCAGTTTGCAGGACTTGGACATCAGCAATGTCTACCCTCTCCAGTGAGGGGAATACGGACTTGAGCACTGCGTAGGCAATATCAGATACCTGTACCGGCGAGGCCTTAGAATTTTCTTTCAAAATACCATTAATAATTAATTTACAGCACTCAAGACCGTCAATGCCGTGTCCCCGTCCTTGCTCCCCAGCGTGTGAATGAGGGAACTTGTCCATCCTAGGTGTAATAGTAGGAATCGAAGATTGATGTGACGATTCGACATTACTATTCTCAATTCTACTACATTCGCTATCTCGCTGACTACTCTCACGACCTATTAATAGCTCAGTCAGAGTGGAAAACTGGCTTTTCATGGTAGAGTTCTGCTCCAGAAGAAGCTGGCGATCCAAGCGGAGCTCCTCCAGCTGGGAGCTCTGCTTCTCTATGAGTCTCTCGAGAGAGGATACACGTGCCAATAGGTGATCATCCACCTCATTCACTGCTGGCGTGAGAGGTGGAGAGGGAACGGCAACGTTTTGTCGCCTCACGAGAGATTTTATTTCGTGAAGCTCGTTCTGGAGTAGCGCATATTGATCATAAAAGAGGTCGAGAGTAGTCTGCGCTATGAGTACCCATTTGGTGTCAGGCGAATCCGTCGCCGTCGAAGTTGGTGATGTTGCAGGTCGTTCCGAGACGTTGAGGCTGTTGCTCTCCGTCGACCCTACAACGTGGCCAAGAGGTGGTGTAGTTTTCAAGATGGGACTGTTGCTCTCCATCCGCCCGACAGCGTGGCCAAGAGGAGGTGTAGTGAGCAGCGACTGGGTGGTAGTGGTGGGCCGCGCATCTGTTTGCTGCTTTCGAATATTCGCGGGCTCTAAGCCGGCGGACTGGCGGGAGGTGGCACCACATGACAGAGACGAAGCAGCAGGCGATAGAGTACCCCCCGCTAGCGCACGCTGTAGGCTCCCGGAGTTGGATAGAGAGGCATTGGTGGTAGGGGGCTTTGCGCTGCGGCCCGTGGCGGTGGTATGCGAAGCGGGGGAAGATAGTGCTGATGCAGCATGCGAGCTGAGCCGTGTGTATGAGATGGGCTGATTACTCACACGTCTATGCGAGGTAGTATTCTCCTTCTTCCTCTCTCTCTGACTGTTTGCGTGCTGAGGCGAGAAGTCAAAGTCGTCTGCTTCGATGCACTTGATGATAATTGCGCGGCCGGAATTTTGCTCACCTGCAGACATTTTTCGCATGTCACTGCTCCTTGAGATGATTTTGAGCACTTGACATGTGCTGATCTTTTGCAAATGCCGCATTCTCTGCTCCCCGCGCGTAAGGTGTTGTTGCAGACGCAGCAGGTGTTGTCGCTCATCGTGCAGCAGACAGCAAGACAGCAAAGCAGGCCAGCGTAGCAGACGACCTCCGAGCATGCGCACAAAGCCCACCTCCGGCGCCAGGCACTGCCAACTCGATGTTGTTGTTGGAGTTGCAGAATTGGAATCATTCCTCCCAGGCTCGAGCAGGAGCCATGCAGTGATGCTCCAGTGGTATGAGCCTGCAGGAGGAAGTCCAATCTGCAAAAAAGTGCCACTCGGGACGACGTTTTGATGGTTAATGAGATGTTCAAGCACGGAGCGATGTTAGATGCGTGTGGAAACACTTACCGCCAGAGAGAGAGAGAGAGGGAGAAAGAGAGATTGATTGATTGATTGATTCCTTTCTATTCGCCCCTAGACAGAAAAATATTCAATTACATATAGTTACATATGACGCGCGTCGGAAATACATATATTATACAATCGTATATATTTGGTCAAGGATTTATCATATATATATCGCAATTCGTGACTAGTCAGATTGCACAGGATGCGCGAGAAATCCGAAAAAATGTAAAGATACTAGAATTTAAAGAGTTTTTTAAAGTCAGGAGCCCAATCACATATCACAGAGTACTCCAGTCCAGTGATAGAAGGTCACATACACTCAACATTTCGATCTAGGGAGAATAAAAATGAAATAGCCAAGAAAAGGGCCCAGACGTATCAAAGATCAAAATATTGTTTCTTGTCCACATCAATCCTCTGGGAGGGTTGCGATGAAATGAATTCTTTCAAAGCCTGCTTGAAGAATGAAATTTTCTGTATCTGCCAAATACCCGAAGGGGAGAAGTTCCAGAAATGAGCACACTGAACTCGGAAAGATCCTCTTCCATACTCCAGTCTCACTTCAGGCACTTTAAGTTCCTGCTCGTTTGCATCTCCCCGCACTGGGCGCTCGGATTGGTGCCTGGTAAACATTGCAGACAGGTAACCAGGTTCCCTCATGTTCATGATCTTATACATAATAATGCCTGCAGAGTACATTCGCCGCGAATCAGTACGCAACCAGTCCAAGCTCTCCCTGAACGGAGTGATGTGCTCATCCTTCCTAAGATGATATATGTATCTAAGAAATGAATTGCTCAGTCTTTGTATCCGTTGCCGCTGTTCGTATGTGGCGTGGATATATACGACCGTACAGTAGTCCAGATGAGGTTGGCCTAACGCCTCGACTAGTCGAATTCGCTGAGTCCTGGTGATGCAAGCCCTTAAAAACCGAAAACCGTATAGGGCTCTGTTGACTTTCTTCGTCACTTGATTTATTTGCGGTTTCCACGACAATTCACTATCCAATACAACACCAAGACTCACGATTATATCACTGAAAGGGATGAAAATTCCCTCCTGTATCTCAACACCTGGCAAATCCATCTCTTTCAGATCCTTGATGTTTCTCTCAGAGGAGAAAGAGATTGCCTTGGTTTTACCAGCGTCGAGACGCAGGCCGGAGCCCACAGCCCAATCGGCAACCAGTCGCCCTACTCCTCCCAGTCTAGCGATTCCCTCCCTAATCTTATTTTTCTCCACTTGGAGATGAATTTGAAGGTCATCAGCGTAGAAGAGATGATCTACCGACTCATCGTCCAGTAACCCGGGCAAGTCATTGACGTACAAACTGAAGAGTAGTGGTCCGAGAACGGAACCCTGTGGAACACCCAGATTGGTTGTGAGCCAATCAGATTGACTGTTCTTGTAAGTGACTAGCTAGGTGCGACCTTGTGAATATGATTTGATCCGAAGGAGTACCGATCGCGAGAAACCAAGTTGTCGCAATTCACTCAGCAGCTTCGTTGGTGATATCGTGTCAAAGAGAGAGATTAAATTAGATTAGATTAGATTAGTTTTTATTTGGTACCTTGGGGTATTACCCTATGTGGTACAGGTAGCAAGTACAGTTTACATAATAAGTATAACAAAAATATACAAAGAGTATGAAAAATATGATTAATGAGAAATATACTGAACAGTTCATATTTTTCTATAAACAGTTGATCAAGAGATATAGTAATACATTCAGACTACGTGAGATGAGTTTACATACAAGTCTGAAACGATGAACTTGCGCATTTCGAATAATTTACTCGTAACTTGAGAATAAATAGAAAAGATATCTTGATACAATGCAACTATCCTGCTAGTCAGTGATGTGACAGAATTATAACAATTAAGGAGCCAGGCAAAATTTGTCCGTCCACATGCCGCACATCGGGTCGCCTTTTCGGAAGGGGTGAAGTGTAATGGGTGGGTGGATGGTTGGGGAGGGTGGTGGGTGCGTGAGTCAATGGATGGATGGATGGATGGATTGCTATGAGGTATGAGGCACGAATTATGGAGAATGAGGTATAAACACCTCTGAAGAACGAGTCATGAGTTATGAGGAACTCAGGTTATGAGCAACTCGAGTCATGAGGAACTCAAGTCATGAGGAACTCGAGTTATGAGGAACTCGGGTCATGAGAAACTCGAGTTATGAGGAACTCGGGTCATGAGGAACTCGGGTCATGAGGAACTCGGGTCATGAGGAACTCGAGTTATGAGGAACTCGGGCCATTAGGGACTCGAGTTATGAGGAACTCGAGTCATGAGGAACCCGAGTTATGAGGAACTCGAGTCATGAGGAACTCGAGTCATGAGGAACTCGAGTTCTGAGGAACTCGGGTCATAAGGAACCCGAGTTATGAGGAACGAGTTTTGCGGAGTCTGTGATAGGAATAAATTATCAGAAATGAGGCATGGTCATGGGAATAGAAATGCTGGAATTAAGTCTAATTACGTGTACCTAGGCCTCATCCGGTGTAGTTTGTTCTAGTTTGTCCCGGTTGGGTTCTATTCGGTGATTGGGTGACCGTATGGGTCATGAGCAGGTTGGTGAATCCGTGGGTGATGGGTCGATGAGTGGGTCTGTGATCGAGTGGTCGTATGGGTCATGGGTAGGTGGAACAGTGGCCGTGTGGGACACGGGTTGGTGAATTGGTGAGAATGTGTTATGAGGAATTGAGTCGTGAGGAATTGAGTTATGAAGGGTTACAGCAGATTGTTCGATTCGGAGTTACGTGAAAGGTTGTTCGATTCATTCACTGGTTACGTCGTGTGTTATTTTGGATACTCTGTTAGGCATTCCAATGTAATTGTATCATCGAATTTTTTTTCCAATAATCAAGCGCCAGTTTAAATTTTGTTCGTCCGGATCCCTCGTATCTGGTTGCCTATGTGGAAGGACTGAAATATCATGGGTAGCTGGATGAGTGGGTAGATGGGTGGCTGGTTCCGTGGTCGGGCGGTCGTCTGGGTCATGGGTAGGTTGGTGAGTGATGGGTTATGGATTATGGCAATGGTACAGAGAAGTAGCGTGGAGGCACAAAAATAACGTAAATTTTTTGCGAAACTTATATCGATCTGAGCTAACCAGGGGTGCACGAGATGTAGGTCTCTAGTTTTGGTGAACAGTCTCATCCAACCCCCAAAGACGATATCTGAAGGTTTACAGTTGGATGCTCAAGGGCTTTAGAGTTACAGACTTCGGTATTGCCCACAAGGGCTCATGCTAAGAAAACATAGTCGAAATAGGTCATTCATTGATGACATGTTTCGAGCTCTACAATATAAGTATTCTCAAAGTCAAATATCTTTAAATGCCAGATTCTATTGGCTTCTGATGGTTCGTGCGTTCTTTATTGATTGTAAGACGGGGTGAGTCTCGGGCCCTCCGCCCGCGCCTCATCCCGTCCCATGACGGTTCACCGGCGACGGCTCCGCGAGCCACGCAACGCCCGTGCGCCGCTCGCTGTCCGTCGCGGGTGCACCGTCAGCGGTTCTGACGGCGCTCCGCGCCTTCCCCCAGGTACTACTTCGCGGTGCGACCCATCGTCACGGACGACGGGCCGCACAGCGGGCAGACCGCTCCGACCAACCTTTCAGTCCACACACTCTCTCTCGAGTCTCTTGTTTCACATTAAAGTCACTCTAAAACTATTCTCGCTCGTGTTCTTTCCGGAATCTCCTGCCCACGCAACAATTGATATCACATGCAATGTGTGCGCATTCATTGCTTTTGTAAAGTGTAGCTGTTTTATACAGGGGACTGACTAATTTCTGGCAACGCTGGTGATGGAATGAGACGAAAGAATAGGATGTTGGCATACTTGAAATTCTCATTTGGTAACTTCAAGAAGTAAGCACCCAGTTATTGCTTGCAACGCTTTGCAACAATTCCGTTAGGTTTACTATCAGAACAATTTACTTTAATGAATGTCAAAGAGAGATTACTAAATAAAATCACCGAACCACAACACTTATATTTAGAACAAAATTAAGTCAAAACTTGCAAAGTTATACTAGGCAGTCTGGATTTAATTTGTTCAATCCGGTATAACAAGTGGTTGTATAAGGGTGGTGGGTAGGGGGTGCATGGATGAATGAATGGGTGGATTAATGAGTGGATGGATGGTTGGGGATGATAATGGGGACGGGGATGGGGGTGGGAAGTACCGGGCTGAAATGGTATAGTCCGGTCTGGTTCGGTCCAGATTGGCGTATTGAGTCAAATTCGGTCTAACCTATTCTCATGCGGTCTATTCCTTTCTGATTAGGTTAAGTTCAGTCTAATTCGGTCGACTTCGGGAAGTGAGTCTAGTTCGGTCTAGCTCGGTCTGGTTCGGGGTAATTAGGTCTCGTTCGGTCTAGTTCTGTTAAATGAGGTCTAGTTCGAATTAAAGAAGTATATTTGATCGGTCTTTGCGAGTTAAAGTCAGCTGGTACTGCTGAAATTTTTGGCATCAATCGAGAATGGATTTTTCTCCACTCTCGATCAATTTCAGAAATACCAGCTGACTTTAACTCGCAAAGACCGATCAAATATACTTCCATAATTTGAAATTCCCGCGAGTGATAAATACGATATCCGATCATATCGATCGAGTGTCATAATTAATTATATATATATATCTCCGGCAGAAGGCCGAAGACCTGCCAAAAGTAAAAATGGTGAGAAATCAAATAGAAATAGCGGGTTAAAATCACTTTTCTCGCAAACGGTTAACGAAGATGAACTTTCGTATATAAAGACGTTCTAACTATCGAACATTCGGCCACTCGAGCCGCGTGTCAGTGGTAAACTCTCATTGCTCTTCTACCACTTTGAAAAGCTCGAGCAATGAGAGAAGGTCTAATTCGGTCTATTTCAGTCTAGTATTGTCAAAGACGGTGTAGTTCCATCTAATTCGGTCTACTTTTATCTAGGTCGGTCTAATTTGGTCCTTTTCGATCTAGCTCGGTGTAGTTGGGTCTAGATCGGGCCAATTCGATCTATATCAGTTCAGTTCGGTCTAATTAAGTCTAGCTCGGTCTAGTTTGGGGTGATTAAGTCTCGTTCGGCCTACTCCGGTCTAATTCGGTCTAGTTCAGTCTAGTATGGTCTAATACGATCTAGTTCGGTCCAATTAGGTCTAGTACAATCTAGGTCGGTCTAATTCGGTTTGGTTTGGTCCAATCAGGTTGGTCCAATTCGGTCTAGTTTGACCTAATTTGTTCTAGTTTGTAGTTGCTCTTATATGCACCAAGTCCGGAGATCAACGGTCAACTTATGCACACTGCACAATGAATTGAATTGACATCGCTTTGATTAACCCTTTACATTCACGCCATGTAACGGAAGTTTTTCAGCCTAATCGATTCATCAAAGATATACCAGCTCAGCTAATTGAAAAGCAACTATGCAATTCCGCAATATTCATTGTTGCTTTCTTGAAGTTATATCTCCACAACTAGCCAGTATAATTTGATATAATACCAATTTTGCGAACTATTTCAAAACTTTTTTTAGACACCTTGAATTGATCAGCAATCATTATCCTACAACTATTCTTTTTGAACTATAGAAGCATTTCTGGTGCCTATGACTTATCAAGAACATTTACAAGCCGAACGAGCGGTAGCGAGTAAGGCAAAAACGCTAGTATTAATTGATTATTCAGTAGAGAAATTTTGTGGAGGAATTTTAGGCTTCAGGATATGATTAAGGACCATATCAGCTTCGGAATTTACCAAGATCGAGTTCTGACAAAATTGGGACGAGAGGCACATTTTCCGACGGTCTCATACACACGATGAGATTTTCAACTACTGGTTTTTGCATTTTTAATTTAACACTCACCAAATGAGCTTGTTTGAACAAGTTGTGTACGTCTTTCGGCCACAGTGGGCTACCACACATTTGAGAATCGTTTCCACGTCCAAAAATATCTCTAATGGATTTCTTCTTCAATTTCGATGAGTTTAAAATGATTTTATCTCGAATTATGGTTGAGGATAATTGTATGACAATCGATTGAGGATTCAAATTGTGGCTCTTTGATAGACTCGGTTTCGAAGTTGAAACAGATGAATCCTTATTGCGAAAACGTGGACCTTTCCATTTCCCAATATTGATTACGGAGTCTTGCAGTTCAGGTACATCCATAGCATGAAAAATTTTGCTTACTATTTCAGTTTTAGAGGGATCCAAATTGCGAGGTATGTCCGAAAAAATCATGTCAGCTGGGTCTACTATTGTTGCTTGTTGAAAAAGCTGAGAAAGCTCATTACGAATATCCAGAACATCTTCTTCAATTGCAGTGATTCGATTTTCTATTCTGTCCTCCAGCTCATTCAACTTCGAGAAAAGTTTTTGCTGACATGTATCAAAATGAGAAATAAACATTTTGAAATAGGGAGGCATTTCACATGGATGGTCAACATGCTCTGCGTTAGCCTCAGATTTACGTAATTCATATGAAATCACTCGATTTTGTTCAGAAAAACTCACTGTGAGTGGATTTCGTGTCATGGTAACGCGATAGAAGCACTAGAGCAACAGAGGATTGAATCAGCTGTCACTGGTGTCGGACGTGTGTAAGCGTTGATCAGGCAGCTCGTTTGGGCAAAACTCTCATAGAGTGGGCCACGTGTGAATCGGGCTTTAGAGTTGCATATGCAGGGATCTGTTTGAGATTGTCACCATTTAGCGTCTGATAAGCGGAGTTCGTAGATCCAGCAAACCAAGCTCAATGAAGCGTGCAATCTAACCTCAAAGTACGAACCTTGCCGATGGAAAAGCAGGTGAAATTCATGCAGGATGAGTAGATTCACAGGGATATATGAATCCAACGAATCCTTGGAAGATTTGGCGTGCAAGAGTCTGAAAAAGAAAAGCCCGGAGGCACCTTGCGGCAGGAGAAGTGGCGAAATACAGATGGGCACTATAGAGAGCGTGTTGTAACACTCACCGAGAGATTAGATTAGATTAGATTAGATTAGTTTATTAATGGTACCTTGAGGTATTACCCTATGTGGTACAGGTAGAAATTCAATGTACATAATAATATAAATAATTTGAATGTGGTATGACATAAAGATAACAACATTAATATATCAAAAGGAGAAGTATCAATTATTGCGCAACTGTTAATTCTATAACAATATTGAAATGTTGAAAAAAAAGAGATATTGAGGCATTTCAAAACTTCAAAATAATTATGTTCATTCAACTCACAGACACGTTCTGGTGGAGAGATTCGCTTGAATCTAGATTTATATGGATGTACTAGGAGCACAGCTTAATTCAAATGATGATACGATGATCTGATAAGGTTGAAAGTTCAATTTATCCAAAACAAAGAAACATCAGTGAAATAAAATTAAAAATGGAAATGAAATGGAAATAAAATGAATTGGTAAGTGAGGAAACTTGAACGTATCAGATAGTTATGTCCTCACGCGTCATTTGATCATGCCAGTCTCTCTCATCTCGTTTCAGGAGGATGTTGAATAAGTCAACCTTGAAAGAATCAATTGCATCAGGGTTATATGAAAACGAGAGAATCGAGTTTAGGAGAGCTGATGCATGGTGTATGAAGGAATTTTGGTAGCAAGATGTGGGGGGGGGATTGGCACCAGAAGGTGTCCTGGTACATTCCTAGCAGGCCGTCTTACATTGGGGTTGTCAGCAAGTAGGGTGAAGTTCTTGGTTAAATTGAGAGGTGAGCGATTAGCAATGATTTTGTAGGCCAATGCCCCAATGAAATACTCTCTCCTGCGTTTCACCGTGAGCCATCCTAGTGACAGTCTATATGGTGTAACATGACCGCGGGTTGGAATATTCTTGAAGACAAAGCGGACCCAGGCATCCAGTGTCCTCTGAAACCTTGTGTCTCTTGTGGGGTCAATGTCGTGGTAGAGTACACAGGCATAATCTAGGGTTGGGAAGATGAGGGACTCCACAAGGGATTTGCGTACGCTAAATGACAGTGAGTGGCGATGGAATTTAAGTGAGTGGAGTGATCTGTGGATTTTTGAAGTAAGCATGTCCAAGTGTGAGCCCCAGTTGAGAGTATTAGAAAGAATGAGTCCTAAGTTTTGCGCTCCACATAGGGTATTGCAACTCCGTCAATCTGGATTCTTGGGATAGTAGAGAAGTCTATGAGTGAAATGTATTTATTACTGCCTAGTATCATTGCCTTTGTTTTATCTCGATTGAGTTTAAGTCCGTTAGAGATAGCATACTGACTGACAGAGTTAGCATCTATGCTAGCGAATGAAATGCCATTTGAGAGTTCACTAGGGAAGCAGTGAAGGTATATCTGTGTATCATTCGCATATATAATGTGTTCACTAAACTGAAGGCACCAATGCAGGTCATTGATAAATATAATAGAAAGCAGGGTTCTTAATACACTGCCCTGAGGAACACCGGCGAGTGTGTCAAGCCAGAGGGCCGTCAACTTGTTTTCGTCCACTACAGCTTGTTTCCTTTTTTTCAAATAAGAACTAAGCAATTGCAGAGCATGATCATCTAGTCGAAAGAGTATTTTTAATTTTTCTAGCAGTAATTCATGTGGAACCATGTCAAAGGCCTTCGAAAAATCGAAGAGGATCAGTATTGTTAGTTTCCTATCATCTATTGCTTTTCTCACATCTTCAGTTAAGCTTAGGAGAGCTGTAGTAGTGTTGTTGGACCTATGAAAGCCCGATTGCATGGGATCTAGAAGGTTGTGAGATTCCACATGAGAACTGAGTTGATTAAACAACAGTCGCTCGAATATTTTTGAAACTTCACATAATTTTGCTATGGGGCGAGTATCCGAGGGCGATTGTGGGTTAGTCTTTTTCAGTAAGGGCATGAGAAGTGTCTTTTTCCAGAGTTCGGGAAAATGTGATGACTCGATTGAGAAGTTGAAAAGTTGAGTGAGATATTCGGCAATACTAAAAGCTGACATCTTCAACATATCTACAGAGATGCCATCATGGCCTATTGATTTCGATTTCATATTCTTAATGGTTCGGATTACTGATTTAACTGAAACTTTGGAAAAACTCAATGATGGAATTGCAGGATCAGGTGGTCGTATGTGTGATATCTATAGTGAGGAACTGTGTCTTGGATGAGAAAGGTTAGCATAATGATTGTTGAGTAGTTCAATTGAGAAATATTGGAACGGGGACTTGGGTCGAGCAGGAGTTAGGCCAAGTTTGCGAAACTCTGTCCATTTTCCTCTAATATCTGTTGTGCTGTTTATTTTGTTTGCTATGTAGGCATTCTTTGCTGAGCAGATTTTGTTTGAGACCTCATTTCTCAACTTACGAAAGGATTCACGATCTGCTAGTGAATTGGAGCGTTTCGCACGCTCATACATTTTGCCTCTCTTCAGCATCAACATTTTGATTTCATCAGTCATCCACGGTTTACGACGAGAGTTGAGCGTTATCTCAGTGATGGGTGCTGTTTGGTCGAAGATATCAAGGAGGAGTCGAGAAATGGCATTGGCCAGGAAGTCTGTGTTCTCAGAACAGGGCTCAAGTGAGTCTACAATGACAGGATCGATACCATTGAATACAAAAAGTTCAGAGATTTTGTTGTTCAAATCAATTAAATTGACTTTTTTCAAGTTTCTGGATGTAATTGTTTTCTTAATTCTAGGAGGGTTGTGAAATTTAAATCGAAGTGATATGAGATCATGTCCAGCAATAAAGGGTGAAGTAGTTTTCTCGAAGTGAGTAACAGATGAGAGATCATTGACAATGAATAAGTCGATCCATGTGTGTGATGGAGGTTCACGCCAGAGCTCGTGATGTGTAGGTTCCGAGGGTACAATTTGCAATGAATATTTTGAAATGAGCGATCTCAAATATGTGGCTTTTGCTCTCTCAGAAGTGAGATCAGCGTTGAAATCGCCTGCGATTATGATAATGTTGTACAAGGGCGAATAGTTAGAGATTGATTCGAAGAAGGATATTGGATAAGCTCCCTTAGGTCGGCGATACACTACAGCAAATAAAATTTTGTGGGATAAGCTTGAAATTCCAGCAATGATAAATTCAGGTGTGTTATCAAATTTGGGATCAGAATGTGTCATAATTTTCACTTTTAGATTGTTGAGGGAGTAGAAACCAACACCACCACCTTCCATGCCTTCTCTATCAACTCTGTAAAAAGTGTCACCATCAATATTAACAATATCAGAAAGAATATGGTTCTTAAGGAATGTTTCAGATACAGCTGAAATGTCTGGATTTTCATTGGAGATGTAAATTCCAAGTAGGACGAAATGTTTTGGTGAAGCAAGTCTATTTACATTGATATGAGCGACTTTGATGCTGAGCAAGTTTTTGTGATCGTGTCTGTGAGTATGTTCTCGTCAATCCGCGATGGAGCGGGGATTGAGGGTATCAAGATCTTTATCAGAAAATACTGGTATCAGAGGAGAAGTGCGGGTTTGTCTTACACAGACTACAAGATTCCTCACAACAGGTCTATCGTAACTTAGGCGGGCGCAAGCTGCCCACGCTTTTCTCAGCAATGCATGCACTTCTTTGGGCCACAGGGGCGGCAGAATACTTTTAAATGGCTATCAAACCCAAAGATGTCACGAGCAGTTTTGTTCTTGAGTTCGGCTGAGTTGAATACAAGGGTATCCCGAACGGTAGTTGAGGAGAGCTTCAGAACAATTGCAGTGTGTTGAGAATTGACAGGATTGGACAGTTGGGGTGTGGGTTCAGTCGGTTGAGCATTTGGATTGCCCAGTGCTGGACCTTTCCACTCACGGAATTCCAGAACGAAATTGATCAGCTGTGGATGATCAAGAGCATCTAGAAGCTTAGACACAATAGTATTTTGATCAAGTGTTAGATTTTTTGGAATTCCAGTGAAGATCATCTCAGCCGAGTCGACAAGAGTGGAGTGGTGGCCTATACAGCCAATCTTCTCATTAACTTTGGAAATATCATTTTCAACTCTGTTGAGACGCATATCCATTCTCGATTCCAAACCATTAATTTTTGACACTATTTGACTCTGGCCGTTGTCGTAATGAGTTATAAATTGCTTGAAGTAAGCTGTTATATCATCTGGAAGGTTAGATGGATTTAGACTGTTATATGATTGGACTTGCATTTGTGTTTGAGGGTCACCTGGGTTACTTTGTGTGGATGGATGCATAGACTGATTCAGCATAGCGGGCGGGTTGCCCGGATTGCTAAACATTGTGATATTGACGGAGTCTTCTGAAATCTCAGTTAAATCTGAATCTAAATTTGACCTGTATTGTTTCGTTGCTCGAGCAAGAAAGGGTGGGGATGCCTGTCGCTTAGGCGTACCTTGAATTTTACTCATGGAAGTCAAATTGGTGGATTTTGTATTCAACTGTGGTGTGGCAAGAAGAGACAAGTGAAACTCAGATGCGTGAGAAGTAGAAGAGGTTGCTGCTGAAAAGTGAGCTTGAGATGTGGAATTTTGACTCGAACAACAAATCAGATCATCGTTAACATTGCACCACTTAGAGTTTGAGCATACTGAATGAAACACTTTGTTGCACACTTTACAAGAAACACGTTTGTGGCTCAGAAGAATAAATTGTTCGCAAGCACAGCATCGAGCAAAATTCATGCTCTGTCAAAACATACATACATGCAGAAATGCAGATCAGCTGTGTGACATCAACACCAGATCGTCTGAGAGTAGCACCAGTTGCGCTGCAGTGGCGAAATGTTCAGGCTACTGGAAATGAGTGGTCTGCTCGATCGGTCAGGTAGTACTCTGTACGATGGTGGATAAGTGGCAGCTGTAAGTTGTCAATCCATTGACAAGATGGCAGGTCACTCGCTCTCAACAGCTGCAGGAATCCTCGTGATTTGGATAACCTCAAAGATTTCTCATCAGATCAAAGTCGAAATCCCCTGGCCCTTCATAAAAAGCCTTGCTGATTATACACTCCAAGCGTGAGCCAGCAGGAACTCGACCCGATCTGCAACAAAGTGAATACTCACAGGAATAATGAATTATAATATACTGATTCCAGAGTGGAGCGATTGAAGAGTACGTCTGTTTAAACTTACAGAGAGAGAGAGAGAGATCCCGTAGGGGGCTTCGAGTGTGACCTTCGGGCTGCACTTGGACCTTGAGGGAGCGACACCCCTCCGGACCCGAGGCCTACACTTACACTTACACACACTACACCACACATGCACGATACTTACGCTTGCTCAAGCATTACACAGACATACCAACATTATACAGAACACGCATCACACAAAACACCACACCCGTGCTGGCCTGGTCCGGGGTCGGCCAGCATGCGATTCCAGGCCCTGGAAAACAGAAGAAAGAAGATGATGTCCAGCATTGACGGCAAGAATTCCCCAAGTAATGCGGGGCCCCATTCGGATCTTGGGGGGGGGGGGCTCCAACGATGCAAAGCGCGCTACCAGTGGCACACTTGGCTGGTGGACTCACGCGTAAAACTACAAGCGATGGAAGTACGCCATAGGCGAAAAGAGTTGGAGTGAAGGACCAACGCAAGAGGGAAACCCCAAACAGCAAGAAGAAAAAAGGTTTGGGTGAGGGAGCGGAGAAACGAGTGCTAAAGCAATCGAAGCTCACTTTTCCAGTCCAACTAGGGAAGAATGCGAAGGTTGCAGCAGAAGCACAAGAAGCGGCAGAGAAGCTGCTGAGGAACAACCCCGCGCTCAGGATCCAGATTACGCAACCTAGCAACGGGGTTGATGACGCCGTCAACTTAAGCTCAGACTCGAGCAAGTCCGACTCCACTTTAGGGTCCCAGGGAAACGGAACAATCCTGACTCCCGGAATCGGTGCGCTCGATAAGAGAGTACACGATGAAGAGTCTGATGGGATGGAGATTGACCCTATCCTTTCATCCGGAGATGCGGCACGACAAAAGAGTGGAAACGAGGCGGGCGATCTCATGGCGAAATGGGGAGACCGAAAAACGTGCCGGGAAGAGATGGAGGAGAAGACATATCTTCTCCTCGAGGACTTCAACTTGGTTATAGGGATAGCCGAGTCCGTCTCCAGTGATCCAGAAGGGACCAAGGGCGACATCGACGAGCTCAAGAAGATCGCCCTTGTGCTCGAAGGCCTACTCGCGTCAGACAAGGCAAAGCGGGCTGCTTTTGAGACAACGCTCCTCGAAACGGAAAAGACCCTGAAAGCGAGGGGAAATGTGCAGCCTCTGGCCACGAAAAACCGGCCGCGTCGGGCGATGGCTTCCAGGGGAGGGGGCAGGGATACCGGAATTGCGACCGGGGCAAGAACGCGGTTCGAAGGGGATGCGATACGGACCTCCACCGGGAGGTCTCGGAACACCGCGCTCGACATCGACGCCCAATTGGCCCGAGCAGAATAGGCCTTGGGAGGGAGTGGTGTCGAAGAAAGGAGCAAAGAAGGCGAAGAAGAGCGGTAGAACGAATGATAGCGCCGGAAAGAAGGCGGAAATGAAGCTGAGAAGAGCCAAGCCTGAGGCCATCCTCGTCACGGCCAATCAGGGAGGGCTCACCCACGCAGACATGCTGCGGAGAATCAAGACGAATGCCGCCGACGAGGAAGTAGGCACAAAAGTCACGGGCTTCCGCGAGACAAAGGAGGGCCAAGTCCTCATCGAATTGAGGAAGGGTACCGACGCCACAGCCATGAAGACAGCGTTGGCACCAGTGGTCGGCGAAGAAGGAGCTGTCCATTGCCTCCTGAACACATCTACTCTTGAGGTGCTCGGAGTTGACTACGACGTTGACAAGGGCCGAGTACTCAAGGACCTCGCTAAGGCCCTGCCAGAGAGTGAGAGAGGGAATATTGCAGTGAAGTCTCTCCGAATCGGTTATCGGTGCACCCAATAGGCGGTCGTCTCGGCCCCAACAAGACTGGCTCACCACCTCCTGAAATGGGAGGAGCCCAAGGTTGGATGGGGCAGAGTCAGGATCCGCGAAAAAGGTGGCATTCCACGGTGTTACAACTGTCTTGAGTACGGCCACAAGGCCTCGGGCTGCAAGAAGGAGGAGACGGAGGACCGGAGACCAAAACTCTGCTTCCAGTGCGGCGAACCAGGACACCTCGCCGCAACCTGCGAAGGGAAGCTGAAGTGCTCGAGCTGTGCGGCGATCGGGACCAAATCTGATCACAGATCTGGGGCGAGCAACTGCACTGCCTACCAGAAAGCGAAGAACACGTATGAACGGAGGAGAGGTCGAAATGGCTAAATTCATCCAAGCCAACCTCAGGAAGAGCAGGGACGCGAACGATCTCTTATGCGCTGTTGCCGAAGAAGACGGGATCGATGTTTTGATTATCTCCGAACCGCCTCAAAAGCGCTGATTCTCCCGATCCACATTCGATCACTGGGGAACTGCTCTAATCCAGATCATGAATCCTGCGATCTGTGAGACTGGACCAGCTGTAAGTGGCCGCGGTTTTGCTCAAAAGACCATAGGGGGCACAGCAGTCTACAGCTGCTACTATTCGCGGTCGCTCAGGACGCACGAATTCTAAGACGAGCTCCACGACCTAGAAGAGGAAGTGAGGCAATGGGGGGCCCAGTTATAATCGCGGGGGATTTTAACTCCAAGAAACCGACTTGGAGCGGGGGGGCCGCGTGATAGACGGGGGGTAATACTCGCTAATGCCATGGAGGCATTGGGATTAGTACTCGCGAACGAGACGGGGGTTATCACCAATTACCGACATGACACTCGGTCCCGGGAGGGAGGTTCGTCATCGGTCCTAGACCTGACGTTCATGAGCCCGTCGCTCATGGGACGTATGACATCGTGGGAGGTTCTGGACACGGAAACACTGAGTGACCATCGACATATCCGGTTTCGGCTTAGAACTGACGGACAGAGACAGACGACACGTAGACCGCGACCGACGAGGTCGCAGGTACGCAAGCTGGACGAGGAAAAATTCCGGGAATCGATAGAAACAACCGAAGATCTCCCGACGAACTCCTCCGCGGACAAAGCTGTGGATATGGTAACGACCACCATCACAAGTGCTTGTGACGCATCGACGCCTCACAAGACAACGCCATGCTTCTGGAGTACTGGATTACCGACGAGATGAAGGCTCTACAAAGAACGAGCAATAAAAAAAGGAGAAGCGCGTAGCGGTCAAGGAAGCTGAAACGACCATCGCTGGCGAAAGATGACAAGGCGTACGGAGAAGCAAAGAAGGCTCTCGTTCTAGCTATCCGGAGAAGCAAAGAGAAGTGCTGGGGTGAATTATGTGACATGGTTAACGGGGACCCCTGGGGCACGCCATACCGCGTGGTCATGTCAAAGGTCCGAACCCGGAGGGGCAACTCAGCACCGACCGATGCAGCAACCTTACGCAGCATCGTGGAAGACCTCTTTCCAGCAGGAGAATCCAGAGTGACATTCCCTCCGGAGAGCGAAGATCCCATCCCACTCTTCACTATGCAAGAGCTACTCACAGCGGCAAAGAGGCTGCCCAACGGCAAGGCCCCTGGCCTGGACGGCATTCCAGACATGGCTCTGAAACTGGTTTTGAAATACAAACCAGATTCACTCCTCGACTTCTTCGACATCTGTCTGAGCGCGGGAACTTTCCCGGACAAGTGGAAACGCCAGAAGCTGGTCCTGATACCTAAGGGTCAAGGAGGCCAACGCCCTCTCAGCATGCTCGACAATATCGGGAAAATGTACGAGAGGATGGTGCTCGACAGGGTGGAGAAAGCCTACGAAGAAGGCGGTGGGCTATCACCAATGCAGTTCGGGTTCCGGAAGGGACGGCCCCACCGAAAATGGGTGGCCGCCCGAGCGGGCGCCCGGACGGTAGCACGAAATTAACGATAAAATCGCCCGCCCGGGTGGCCACCCGGTTGGCCGCCGCGAAAAATTTTTCGTGCCCAAAAATTCAATTTCTATATTCTTGTTTTCCCAAAAACCCGAAATAATTTTTGGGAAAAATTTTATATACATCCCACTTACGTCCCTCTTCTTCCAATTGATGGGAATTCTCTGGAGGAAACTAGAGAATATCAAGGATCATTGCGAGTGGTGTGAACAAAAATACTTAGGAGAAGTTTCCAATTTCGAATCTTCACTTCGTGCGAGTCTGAAACACCAATTCTCCAAATCGAAGTTTCATGAGTCAGTTTTTCATCAATCTGTTCTCTGTATTTGAATGAAAAAACATGATCTGACGTACTGTCTCTAGTATCTCTATCACCATTCCCTATCCGGAGCGTACAGGACATGGTTATTAAACCTACATTCGTTTATTCAAATTAGATGTATTTCCTGATCCGAAGATAGCTAAAATATAACGATCAGACGCTCATCAACGGTGAGTAATATGATGAGATGATTTTTGCGACTACTCGATTCATCAACGCGGGAGAATTGGGGGTGAGAATGAACGAGAAACACGAGATCAATGAACATGAACAATTTATGACGGAAAAGAATACGAACAACAAACCATGAAATGAACATAGTCGATATCACAACAAACACACTCATAAACATGATATTAAGAAATCTACATATTCCTTGAGCACATAACTCAAGAAACCATATGCACATATTCGCACTATCATAATAGTTATAATATTCGACTGTTTGATTCCAACGTCTCAATTTCCATACATTTATATTGATTCCGAGTCGAGCACGCGGTAGTTGGAAGAGAAACAAGGACGGAGCATTAGTTAGATTCGAATGGTCGAATTTTCGAGAAATCATCGCTCAACGCATCTCCTCTCTTCCGCTGCCTCGTGTTCGTCATCGGCTCATTATGCTGGCACTTGTCGCTGGATCGCTGAGCTGGCCACATCTTGACCAGCTCGCAGTCAATCACACTTGCGATTTCCCGCGTTCGCGCCGGTGCCAAAATTTTACCGTCTTTCTCATTTTTCACTTAAAAGTAATTCCCAGTGCCGCGACCTCGCGTCTTAACTATTAACCCGTGTATAACACAACTTTGGTTATTAAACCAACTAGTTTTAGTGAAAGTGTGTGTTATTATTTAAATCTCCCATCCAACAAAATTCGCTTCCACTTTTAACGAGACCACTCAATTTATATTTGATTTGAGTACGCTCACTTGTGAGGAAGTGATTGTGCGTTTGCCAATTTCCCCGAAGATTGAGGATTTTGATTTTGCAGATACTGAGGAGATTGCCAAGGCCTGCCTTCGCCGATCGGAGAGACGCCGCCGCAAGGACGATCAGCTGGATGCTGCTTACGTCAAATTCATGGAGGACTACTGGAAATTGGGACACATGGAACCAGTTCCTGAAAGTATTCGTGGTGGAGACTGCTTCATTCCACATTATGCAGTCTTCCATAACGGAAAAATACGAGTGGTATTCAATGCATCTCAAAGGTCTGTAAATGGGCATACTTTCAATGATTTTTTGTTACCTTGTCCCAATTTATTGAATGATATCACTCTGGTGATCTCACGATGGAGATTTTTTAAGTTCGTGTTTGTCACAGACATAGTTAAAATGTTTCGGCAAATCTTAGTTCACGAAGACGATGTGAACTGGCAAAAGATCGTATGGCGTACCTCAGACATCGATCCCGGGATTGTTTTCATCCTGTTAACTGTCACGTATGGTACTGCGTGTGCACCGTTCCTGGCAATTCGTGTTCTGTTTCATTTAGCTGAAGTCTATGGTGCAGATTATCCGTTGGCTGCCGTGATTTTGCGTTTGATGAGCTATATGGATGACTTGTTTGGTGGCGCTGATTCAGTTTCAACGGCGTTAGAAGCCCGTCAGCAGCTCATTGAGGTTATGCAGGCAGCTTGCATGCCTCTTGGCAAGTGGGCGGCGAACGTTCCTCCTTTATTACAGGGGTTGCCAAGCGGCGGGCAAGACGTTGTATCTGTGGATTTGCAAGAAACCGTATCCACTCTGGGCCTGAAGTGGATGCCGGCAGAAGATTATTTTTTCTTCCAGGTTACGATGACAGCAGCTGCGCCGATTGTCACCAAGAGGTCGATTCTGTCGGAAGTGGCACGTCTATTCGATCCGTTAGGCTTGTTGTCGCCGTTCCTAGTTCAATGTAAGATTTTGATACAGGATTTGTGGCTGTGTAAGTTTGATTGGGATACTCCGCTTACGGGAGAGTTATTCGACCGCTGGATCGTTTTACGCAATCAGATGCCGTCGTTGTCTGAGATTCGTATATCTCGTTGGCTACAATCCACCTCGGACACTTCGTGGGTCATTCATGGATTTTCAGACGCTTCAAAGCGTGCTTATGCTGCGGCAGTTTACCTAGTAGTACCTGGTGTTGCATCTACACTACTTATGTCGAAAACCAAAATAGCGCCAACCAAGGTTATCTGTACTCAGAAGCTTGAATTATGTGGTACTGTCCTTTGAGTTCCTCTACTCAAGCATTTGTTAACCCAGTTGTCTCGAAAACCTTCGACTGTGTATTGTTGGACGGATAATAAGGTGGTGTTGGACTGGCTTAGTGGTCACCCATCCCGTTGGGAAACTTTTGTTGCGAATAGAGTCAGCCAGATGATCACTTCACTTCCAGAGGCCGTTTGGAATCATGTGCGCTCCAAAGAAAATGCTGCGGATTCGGCCACGCGAGGAGTCACGGTAGAGGTTCTGAAAGACGAGAGCTTGTGGTGGCATGGGCCACCTTCGTTGTTGCAAGAACCCAAGGACTGGCCGGTTACAGTGCTGTCGGTGCCGGAGCAAGCTGAGGCCTCAACGATGGTTGCGCTTGCTCAAAAGTGTCAGGAATCGTGAGTGAATGTAGCTACTGCTAAATCCGAATCCTATGTGTTGTCTTGCTTGGAAAAATCCAGTTCTCTGTCTAAGGCTGTTCGTGTTGTGGCTTTTATGTTTCGGTGGAAATTCAATGCCAAGAGGAAGGAAGGAACGAGAGCTGATGGACTTTTCACTCACCAGGAACTCACTTCGGCTCCAGCAGCTATTTGGAAAGCTGTTCAATTGCAGCATTTCAGCTTAGAGTTCGATTGTGTTGCTAAGGGCAAGGATCTGCCCAATAGTAGTGATTTGCGACGGTTGTTACTTTTTGTGGGTCGTAAGGGTTTACTTCGTGTCACGGGTCGACTCCAAAATTCCACTTTGAGTTATAGTGAGAAGCATCCTATTATCCCGCCTTACAATAACATTTTAATTCGCAGGCTAGTTGAAGTAGCTCATTCAGCTACATTGCATGGTGGAGTTCGCCTGATGCTGAGCCACCTACGTCGGAGCTACTGGATCACGCATTCACTTCGGCTGGTTCAGATCGTCTACCGGAAATGTGTGACATGCAGACGCCACGCCGCTGGACCTATGGAACAGCAGATGGCACCACTTCCTGCGGTTAGACTGGAGATTCGAATGCCCTTCGAGGCCACCGGCGTCGACTTTGCAGGTCCTGTATCAATTTTATTCTCTCGAGGCCGCGGAGCCAAAAGTACTAAGGGTTATATTGCCATCTTTGTATGTATGTTTAATAAAGCTACGCACATCGAAGCAGTATCCGATTTAATCTCAGAGGCATTCATGGCGGCTTATCGTTGATTCATTTCCCGCCGGGGTCATTGCAAGGATTTATATTGTGATATTGCAAAGAACTTTGTCAGAGCCGAAAAAGAGCTTAAGAAACTTTTTTCTCAAGCTTCTGCTATATGTGAAGAAATTGCTGCCGAGCTTGTTCACGATGGTGTCACTTGGCATTTTATACCGCCCCAAGCTCCTCACTTTGGCGGACTTTGGGAGGCTGCCGTTCGTAGCTTCAGGTACCATTTTCGACGTGTGATCGGGGAATTTACTCCAACGTTTGAAGAGCTGTACACTTTATGCTCGCAGATTGAAGCTTGTTTAAACTCACGCCCCTTGAGTCCTATGATTAATGGGGCTACTGATCTGGCAGCTCTCACTCCAGGTCATTTTTTGATCGGACGTTCAGTCACTGCAATACCAGAACCATTCAAGCCTGTAGATGTGACAATCCATCCTAGTTGCAGGTGGAAAATACTCACGCAGATGCGCAATGATTTCCGGCTGCGTTGGAGGCAGGAAGTCATGCACCAGATGCAACAGCGCAATAAGTGGTTGCGAGTTCGAACACCAATCGACGTTGGAGATATCGTTCTGATCATCGATGAGCTCAGCCCTCCAACCAAATGGCCATTAGCTCGAGTCATTGCCTGTCATCCTGGATCGGATGGATAATCTCGAGTGGTAACCGTGAGGACAGCCAGTTTGGAATTGAGAAGGCCCATCGTTAAATTGATCAAGCTTCCGACCGAGCCAGATGTTGATGAAGCTTTCTAGGCCATTCAAGTTGAAGAACCATCGTAGTAGTCATCATTGAAGAGCTCCTGAATTTTTTTTGGTTGAATAACATCGCGAAACTTTCGACAATCATCACACTATTTTCCTCGCTCACACCGTCTTTTCTTTGCGTCATGTATGATACAAATCTTCTTATCTTCTTTTGATTTTTTCTGTTATAATTGGATTTTTTTTGTTTGAAAATTTTTATTGTTATGCTGACTCACTAGTTATTCTGTGAGTGTTCAAAATGGGCGGCATGTTTGATTTTAACGTCTCGATTTTCATACATTTATATTGATTCCGAGTCGAGCACGCGGTAGTTAGAAGAGAAACAAGGACGGAGCATTAGTTAGATTCAAATGGTCGAATATTCAAGAAATCATCGCTCAACGCATCTCCTCTCTTCCGCTGCCTCGTGTTCGTCATCGGCTCATTATGCTGGCACTTGTCGCTGGATCGCCGAGCTGGCCACATCTTGACCAGCTCGCAGTCAATCACACTTGCGATTTCCCGCGTTCGCGCCGGTGCCAAAATTTTACCGTCTTTCTCATTTTTCACTTAAAAGTAATTCCCAGTGCCGCGACCTCGCGTCTTAACTATTAACCCGTGTATAACACAACTTTGGTTATTAAACCAACCAGTTTTAGTGAAAGTGTGTGTTATTATTTGAATCTCCCGTCCAACAAAATTCGCTTCCACTTTTAACGAGACCACTCAATTTATATTTGATCTGAGTACGCACACTTGTGTCTATTCCTCATCGACAATAAACTAAAAATCAATATACACAACGAATCAGTAAAATTTTATTAGGAATAATATATGATAAAAAGTGACATTTAGATCATCACCCACTCACATGAACACATATAGATCCTCAAATATACATATATACTCAAAAAATCAAGAAACCCACTTATCGACGCATTCGTGAAAACATCTTATTACCCATCAAATCATGGATCAAATTGTTATTTGATATATATTAAATGGTTATTTGATAACACTATACATGAATCCCGAATCTCATTATCCATACATATATGGGCCATTTCGGAGCATTTCGACAAATGCCTGCACCAGGGGGGTCTGGAAAAAATCCGCAAAAATTTTTTTCTGTTAGTACTATGTTAATATAGTACAAAAAAATTTTTTTTGAATTTTTTCGAAGGCCCCCGTGGGCCCTAGGGCCCATAAAAGGCCTATTTTTGGCCCCTTTTTAGCCTATCTTGGGAGAATCATAGCTCCGACCTGGTTCAATTTTTTTCAACGTACTTGGGCGCATTTTCTTCGTCAAGACTAGTACTTTCAAGAAAAAAATTGTCCGCGACCAAAAATTCAGCCTAGCAACTTCTGCAAGCTATTTACTAAAGGCAGATTTTAGCGATTTTTAGGCCTTCTTCCAAGTGATCTAGCTCCTACTAGACATGTGATAATCGACTTTTGCAGGTAGTCATTTTGAAGGTCTTGAAAAAACCTACAATTTGACTACCTGCAAAAGTCGATTATCGTACTTTTTATAGGAGCTATAGCCGATACAAGTTGAGCAGTTTTGTAAAAACACCAAACTTTAAGCTCAATTTAAAAAAATCACTTTTTTTTTTTCGAGGTCTAACCTATGAGAAAATGTTCCTAAAAGCCCCAACTACCAACCCCAAAAATAATCTGAGTGGGATATTCAATTCTCGATTTTATTCAGCCAATTTAAAACACCTTTTTTTGACTTTTTGCTTAAAATGCCAACACAGGCATGGCTCGCATATGCTTCCATCTGAGTTTTTGTGCACCAATCTGGGTGGAATTACTCCCCAAAGTACCCCCAAATATGTGTGAGAACTTCCGAAGGCGAGCCTCAAGCCAGAAGCGAGCTGGAGGTTCAATCCATCAGGTCCAAAATGGGCATTATTTCGTCTAATTTCGGGCAGGCGAGCGAGGGCTCGATTCCCCGTGTTTCTGCTCACAAACGAGACAAGTGGCTAAAATGGGGATTCAAACATGTTATTCCGACTCAAAATGACCATCTGAACACGATGCCGGGGTCAATTCGTGCCTAGGATATCATCCAATCCTCAAACGGCGTTAAACTCCGTAATCACAGGTTTTGCGCCTCTACTGCAAAATGACGATGATTTAGGGCTAAATCGACCCCGGCATCGTGTTTAGATGGTCATTTTGAGTCGGAATAACATGTTTGAATCCCCATTTTAGCCACTTGTCTCGTTTGTGAGCAGAAACACGAGGAATCGAGCCCTCGCTCGCCTGCCCGAAATTAGACGAAATAATGCCCATTTTGGACCTGATGGATTGAACCTCCAGCTCGCTTCTGGCTTGAGGCTCGCCTTCGGAAGTTCTCACACATATTTGGGGGTACTTTGGGGAGTAATTCCACCCAGATTGGTGCACAAAAACTCAGATGGAAGCATATGCGAGCCATGCCTGTGTTGGCATTTTAAGCAAAAAGTCAAAAAAAGGTGTTTTAAATTGGCTGAATAAAATCGAGAATTGAATATCCCACTCAGATTATTTTTGGGGTTGGTAGTTGGGGCTTTTAGGAACATTTTCTCATAGGTTAGACCTCGAAAAAAAAAAGTGATTTTTTTAAATTGAGCTTAAAGTTTGGTGTTTTTACAAAACTGCTCAACTTGTATCGGCTATAGCTCCTATAAAAAGTACGATAATCGACTTTTGCAGGTAGTCAAATTGTAGGTTTTTTCAAGACCTTCAAAATGACTACCTGCAAAAGTCGATTATCACATGTCTAGTAGGAGCTAGATCACTTGGAAGAAGGCCTAAAAATCGCTAAAATCTGCCTTTAGTAAATAGCTTGCAGAAGTTGCTAGGCTGAATTTTTGGTCGCGGACAATTTCTTTCTTGAAAGTACTAGTCTTGACGAAGAAAATGCGCCCAAGTACGTTGAAAAAAATTGAACCAGGTCGGAGCTATGATTCTCCCAAGATAGGCTAAAAAGGGGCCAAAAATAGGCCTTTTATGGGCCCTAGGGCCCACGGGGGCCTTCGAAAAAATTCAAAAAAAATTTTTTTGTACTATATTAACATAGTACTAACAGAAAAAAATTTTTGCGGATTTTTTCCAGACCCCCCTGGTGCAGGCATTCGTCGAAATGCTCCGAAATGGCCCACATATATATGACAATGAACAGTGGAAAAAAACACACAAAACATATAATTACATCAAAAAACCGAAAAACATCGCACAAACACATAAAAATCACCACATAACACATACACCCAAGATCGCAACAATTATACTCATCGACCCAATACATAAAACCGTCATTCAATAATACAAATGGACATATACTCACCATCACAATACATATATATACTTACACAACTCACAAATCACCTATGACGTTTCCATTAAGAGCCGGTGACTGCACGTGGTTAGATCGCAATAACAATGCCATTCGAGCGCTGTAAAAGTGTCCTGGGCTGCCTCTAATAATGAAAATCGAGGTGACAAACACAAACACGAAAAACACACGCACTCACACACACGCACACGACGCTCTCACAAATTATCGAAAGGTATAGGGGTGGGAGAAAATCTAGTGACTCCGGACGTTTCTTCGAATTTCTAATATATAATTAACTCATAGATACGTTTAATACTAGTCGAGGAATTTCGCATGCAAAAGTTACGTCCAAATTTGCCCACAATCAGAAAGATGAGACTATCAATAAGGATGATTCATATAGCTCATTCCTACCATATGAGGCATCTAATCATTCGCGTCATTAACATTGCACTGTTTCGTTCATCAAACTTTTATCACATCGTCACAATTCACATCATTTACACACCTATCACACTCATACATTACTCCATTGCATCCATTCATCACATTCATCCACCACACTACAACACTCCGCTACTTTGACATTTCATCAACATCATCAGTATAATCATAATCATTAACACGCCAATTCATAGTCCCTCATCATTCTTACCATCCCATACTCCATATCACCTACCACACATTCCATTCATCATTCTGCCACTCACTCTATCATCAACTCCGTGCATCCTCCGCATGCACTAATATGACCAATGATACCACAACAACCAAGGAGAGGAAAAAAAGTGGTCTTCGGGAAAATGAAGAAAGCCGCGAACAGCCAACACAGCTAGTCTTAGGCAAGCGCTCACCAATTCGAAGCTTGTTCCAAACTCAGCGTAGCGTCGCTGACACAGTAGAACTGAAGAGGATATCAAGACAACATTCCATAATAAGAATAATATATTCAAGTCACACACAGAGTGAATCTCCCATGGAAAATCATCGCAAACAACCGGGAATCAACACAGAAAGAAGAAAAGCAAATATGTAAGTATTTTCCTGCAACTTGATATTTATTATCATTATTAAATACTTCCATCATCAGATATTCATATCCACCATCCATCATCTTAGCATCATCTTCAATCATTCCAAACTCAATCAACAAGGAGAAAAATATACAATAATCTCAATATAAACTTAACATGATGATCTTCAATTATCTCATAATAATATATATCCAATCATTCATAATAATCATGTTATTATCATTCATTCAATATTATCCCTTCCATTCCAAATTGATACAATTCCCTTCAATCTCATTATCTCCATCCCACATATACATATTCAAATTATATTACTATGTACAAGAGCAACATTATTGTCTGAGCTCATAGTCATGAGTACTATCATCACTTTATTTTGATATTATAATTATCATTATTATTATACTACTCCTTCCTTGTGATATCTCAGGAACACCAGACGGGGTCCTACCCCAAGGTGAGATAAAGTACTATACATACATCATATATAAAATTCGGAGCAAATCATGTATAGAATTTGGAGCGAAAACTTTGCGACTACGGAATCATTTTCTCAGTGATGATCATCTCCTGGAGTGGCTCTCTCAGAGTTCTCTCCGGTAATTTTTCATGGATTGGAGGGAACGATATTGAATAGAATAATTTCGGGTTTTCGGGAAAACAAAAATATAAAAATTGAATTTTTGGGCGGAAAAAAATTCTCGCGGCGGCCGCCTGGCCATCCATTTTCAGTGGGGGAGCACTGTGCACGCGATCGAGGAGGTCAAAGAACGGGTTCAATCCATACCAAGGAAGAGGAGGATTCTGTGCCATCATTGCATTGGACATAAAGAACGCGTTCAACTGCGCGAGCTGGGAGCGAGTCTATCAATCCCAAGCAGGTGAAGTGCCCCCCTATCTACTAGCCCTCACGAGTGACTACCTGCGGAACAGGACCCTCGTGTACGACACCGACGAGGGACAAGAGATTCGGGGACTGTCCGCCGGAATCGGACAGGGATCGGTTTCCGGGCCGTTCGAGTGGGACACCCAGTACGACAGCTTACTGTCTATCGAACTGCCAGAAGGAGTGATAATAGTGGCTTTCGCGGACAACGCGGGACTCATAGTATGGGCCGGCAACGAGGAACTCTTGGGTGAACGCGCGAACGAAGCGCTGACCCGAGTCTGAGAGTGGATGATCAGCAGGTTTTTGGGGCTCGCTGTCAAGAAGTGCGGAGCAATCGTGGTCACAAGGCGTAGGAAGTTTGACTCACCCCGGTTTTATATCAACGGGCAAGAGATCCCACGGAAGACAGAGCTGAAATACCTGGGTGTATGGCTCGATGACAAGTGGTCGTTCAAGGAGCACATCCAGGAAGCCGCCCAGAAGGCGAGCAGGGTCGGTGCGGTGCTCCAGAGAGAGATAGATAGATAGATGTCCTTTATTCGTCCGAAGACAAAAAATACAATTGCATACACCTACATATGCCCGTTAAAATGTAATAACACGTATAAGAATAGATATAATATATGTACAACGAAATAATAATGATAATTTCAGTCAATTACTGGTTTGGTCAAGGACAATAATTATCACAATTCGTGACTAGTCAGGGTGCATACTTAGAAGTATGAAAAGAGGGGTAAGGGCTCGCACTAATATCACAGCTTTAGATCACCAATTGGGTGACTGAGGTCACATGTATAAATACAAAATTGAAGAAGAGCCCTTCCCATTACAGATTGAAATAATGCCTCTTCTCCACATCAATCCTCTGGGAGGATAGTGTAAACAGGAAGTCTTTTAAGGACTCTTCAAATAATGATATCTTCCCAAGCTGCCGAAAGCCCGGAGGGAGAAAGTTCCACAAATGAGCACACTGAACCTGGAAAGATCTTCTTTCATATTCAAGTCTCATGTTGGGAACTTTGAGTACCCGCTCTTCTAGATCACCCCGTGCGGGGCGTTCGGATTGGTACCTGGTAAACATCGCAGCTAGGTAGCCAGATTCTCCTAAGTGCATGATCTTATGCATCAAGAGAGCTGCGAAGTACATTCTCCGCGAATCAGTACGTAACCAACCCAAGCGCTCCCTAGACGGGGTGATGTGCTCGTCTCTCCTAAGATCAAAAATATATCTCACACATGAATTGCTTAGTCTCTGTACCCATTGCCGCTGTCCGTCCGTGGCGTCGAGGTACACGACCGCGCAATAATCTAGGTGCGGTTGAACCAATGATTCGACTAGGCGAATTCGGAGAGGTCTGGTGATACATGCCCTAAAAAACCGCAGACCGTATAGGGCTCTGTTGACTTTCTTAGTTACTTGGTCGATGTGCGGTTTCCATGTCAATTCACTGTCAAGTGTAACACCGAGACTCACGACCGTATCACTGAACGGGATGAACTTTCCTTCCTGTATCTCAACCCCTGGCAAGTCCATTTTCTTCAGATCTTTGATATTTCTCTCCGAGCTGAAGTAGATTGCCTTGGTCTTGCCAGCGTTGAGACACAGGCCGGAACTTCTGGCCCACTCGGCAAGTAGTCGTCCTATTTCGCCCAGCCGAGCAATACCTTCCCTGATCTTATTTTTCTCGATTTGGAGATAAATTTGGAGATCATCCGCATAAAATAGATGATGTACCGACTTCCCGTCTAGCAAGCCAGCCAGGTCATTCACATACAAGCTGAAGAGGAGAGGCCCAAGGACGGATCCCTGTGGAACACCCAGATTGGTTTCGAGCCAATCAGATTTGCCTACGTTAGAAGTGATTTGTTGGGTGCGACCCTGTAAATATGATTTATCCACTGGAGCGCCGATCTTGAGAAGCCAAGATGTCGTAGCTTCCTCAACAGCTTGGATGGTGAGATGGTGTCAAAAGCTTTGCTAAAATCGAATAGTAGGAGCAGAGTGATCTTCTTTCTGTCTATACCTACTCTGATGTCATCAGTCAATTTCAACAAAGCTGTCTGGGTGCTATGGTGTTGCCTAAAACCAGTCTGGAAGCGATCAAGTATCTTCTCGATTTTCAAATACTCCGTGATTTGGTCATGTGCGATTTTTTCCAGAACCTTGGAGAGAAGGCACAGCAGTGCTATAGGACGGAAGTCCGAGACCGTTGATGGAGCAGCAGTCTTCTTTAGTGCAATCAACTGCGCTTGCTTCCAAGCCTCAGGAAAAATGCCATGAGCGAAAGAGGAGTTGAAAATATGTACAATAAGATCACCAATGGCCGGAAGAGCTTTTGCGATCACGCTTTGGGGTATTCCATCCGCTCCACGGGCCTGTGAGGAGAAATGTTTAATAGCAAGGACTACATCACTAAAATTTGTGGGCTTAAATTTAAACCCCTCCTCCGGTGCCGAGTCAATATCGTCCATTGCTTCATTAATATTTTCGTGGGGCGAAAGGAAACTCCCGCAAAGTGTGCGTTCAACTCATCCGGTGTGAAGCCATGAAGTTCCACCTCTTTGCTCTTAGGCAAGAGGCCGAGATTGCGCATCTCCTTCCAAATGTTCTTCTTCTGATCAAGAGCATCTGACAAATGGGTTTGAATGAAGGAGTTATGCTCTTGTTCAATGCGCAAGTCGACCTCTTCGCTAAGCCGAAAGTATTAATCTTGAAGCTCAGGACACTTGCGCTGGTTACGTTGAATCCGTTCCCAGCGCCTGCGCGTCGCGTCTCGCTCATTCATGAGTACCCTCAGCTCAGGACCAATCCAAGGAGCGTCATTCTCACGCGGATTAATAGTTTTTCCGGGTGCTAAATCATCAATAACGGTCTTTAAATTTTCATTCAAGCAGTGAATTGCATCTTCCGAACTCGTTTCAGCATTTTCGAGAGCTGTCCAGTCACAGCGAAGCAATCGGTCATTCAATATCTCCGGAGTGATGTTTCGAAAATCCCTGTGGGTAAAGGAATTTCTTGGCGGAGTAGGAGTAAAGACGTTGATGGTGACGTCAATGATCGAACGCCTGCCAAAGCTGGGTAGGAGTCTGTTTTGAGAGTCGGTAATGATGTCATTGTCATCTACATAAATGTGATCAATCCATGTATGAGATGTATTGGGGGTATGTTGGTGAGTCGGGCCATGCTGCACTATCTGCAAGGCAAGTTCTTCTGTCAGTGCAGTCAGTGTCTTGGTGTCGGGATGAGCAGTGTCTAACAAATCCGCATTCAGATCACCCATCATAATTATATGACTGTAGTCGCCACACAGCCGGCGTAATGAGCCAAACAGCCCGTCATCCTTCTGCATGGCGATTCTAGGGGGTCTGTAGATTACTACGACCAATATTGGCGGGGAGTTACCCTGTTGTATGCTACAAAAGAGAAATTCAGGCACGCCAGGTTTCCCTGGCCCAAAAGTATTTGACGAAATCAACTTCTTAACTTTGAAGTCATTGCGCACATACAAGGCAACCCCACCACCCTCTCTGTTGCGATCCTGCCGCAACAATGAAAAACCCGGAATCTGAACGAGATTGTCATCCACAAACTCATCTAGCTTCGACTCAGCCACCCCAAATAGATGGTAGGAGGGATCGTTAGCAACGAGCAAGCGTAGATGCTCAATCTTATCTGTCAGAGAGTTAAGGTTGATAAATCCCGCTTTCAAGGAACTGTCTGTCCCTCGTCGCTCTTCAGCAGCCGTATCTAGTCAAGGAGTCTTCGCTGATTCTGCTGCCGAAACTCTACTCTGCTCCGGAACGGTAGTACAGCTCTGGGTGTTATTAGAGGACGCACGAGCACGTTCTGAAGCACCTCGACAGGCCGTTTGAATGACCTGCAGATCAGCGAGAGATTCGAACGTATGCGCTCGCTCACCATTTTTTCGTCTAACCCAGAAACGTCCGCCACTGTGCCAGACGTATTTCAAACCCAAACCGCGTGCAATCGACCTCAAGCGTATGTATTCTTTGTATTTCTCACGGGGGAGCATCTCATTTATAAAGATTTTACGGTCTGGCACACGAGCTTTCGTATCTGGGTCGAGTGAATCAGGCTGGATATTGTTAGCCGTGAAATAATTATTGATGATTGAACGTTTAGCCCGAATCACTCTCCCGACTAGTCGACTACTGGAGAGTTGGACTATGCACGATGGTAGAGTGCGCGGGGTGGCAGCTGGGGCTCGAGGAGATGGAACCGAGTCGCAAATACCTGTTGGAGGGTTCTCCCCAGACGCACGCCCAGTTTGCAGGACCCGGACATCAGCAATGTCTACCCTCTCCAGTGAGGGGAGTACGGACTTGAGCACTGCGTAGGCAATATCAGATACCTGTACCGGCGAGGCCTTAGAATTTTCTTTTAAAATACCATTAATAATTAATTTACAGCACTCAAGACCGTCACTGCCGTGTCCCCGTCCTTGCTCCCCAGCGTGTGAATGAGGGAACTTGTCCATCCTAGGTGTAATAATAGGAATCGAAGATTGATGTGTCGATTCGACATTGCTATTCTCAATTCTACTACATTCGCTATCTCGCTGACTACTCTCACGACCTATTAATAGCTCAGTCAGAGTGGAAAACTGGCTTTTCATGGTAGAGTTCTGCTCCAGAAGAAGCTGGCGATCCAAGCGGAGCTCCTCCAGCTGGGAGCTTCGCTTCTCTATGAGTCTCTCGAGAGAGGATACACGTGCCAATAGGTGATCATCCACCTCATTCACTGCTGGCGTGAGAGGTGGAGAGGGAACGGCAACGTTTTGTCGCCTCACGAGAGATTTTATTTCGTGAAGCTCGTTCTGGAGTAGCGCATATTGATCATAAAAGAGGTCGAGAGTAGTCTGCGCTATGAGTACCCATTTGGTGTCAGGCGAATCCGTCGCCGTCGAAGTTGGTGATGTTGCAGGTCGTTCCGAGACGTTGAGGCTGTTGCTCTCCGTCGACCCTACAACGTGGCCAAGAGGTGGTGTAGTTTTTGAGATGGGGCTGTTGCTCTCCATCCGCCCGACAGCGTGGCCAAGAAGAGGTGTAGTGAGCAGCGACTGGGTGGTAGTGGTGGGCCGCGCATTTGTTTGCTGCTTTTGAATATTCGCGGGCTCTAAACCGGTGGACTGGCGGGAGGTGGCACCACATGACGGAGACGAAGCAGCAGGCGATAGAGTACCCCCCGCTAGCGCAAGCTGTAGACTCCCGGAGTTGGATAGAGAGGCATTGGTGGTAGGGGGCTTCGCGCTGCGGCCCGCGGCGGTGGTATGCGGAGCGGGGGAAGAAAGTGCTGATGCAGCATGCGAGCTGAGCCGTGTGTGTGAGATGGGCTGATTACTCACACGTCTATGCGAGGTAGTATTCTCCTTCTTTCTCTCTCTGGCTGGTGCGTGCTGAGGCGAGAAGTCGAAGTCGTCTGCTTCGATGTACTTGATGATAATTGCGCGGCTGGAATTTTGTTCACCCGCAGACATTTTTCGCATGTCACTGCTCCTTGAGATGATTTTGAGCACTTGACATGTGCTGATCTTTTGCAAGTGCCGCATTCTCTGCTACCCGCGCGTAAGGTGTTGTTGCAGACGCAGCAGGTGTTGTCGCTCATCGTGCAGCAGACGGCAAGACAGCGAAGCAGGGCAGCGTAGCAGACGACCTCCGAGCATGCGCACAAAGCTCACTTTTGGCGCCAGGCACTGCCAACTCGATGTTGTTGTTGGAGTTGCAGAATTGGAATTATTCCTCCCAGGCTCGAGCAGGAGCCATGCAGTGATGCTCCAGTGGTATGAGCCTGCAGGAGGAAGTCCAATCTGCAAAAAAGTGCCACTCGGGACGACGTTTTGATGGTTAAAGAGATGTTCAAGCACGGAGCGATGTTAGATGCGTGTGGAAACACTTACCGCCAGAGAGAGAGAGAGAGAGAGAGAGAGAGAGAGAGAGAGAGAGAGAGAGAGAGAGAGAGAGAGAGAGAGAGAGAGAGAGAGATAGGCCCCGTAGGGGGCTTTGGGTGTGACCTTAGGGTTGCACTTGGAGCTTGAGGGAGTAACGCCCCTCCGGACCCGAGTCCTACACTTACACTAACACACACACACACTACACTCTACACGCACCATACTAACGCTTGCTCAAGCATTACACAGACATACCAACATTATACAGAACATGCATCACACAACACACCACACCCGTGCTGGTCTGGTCCGGGGTCGGCCAGCATGCGATTCCAGGCCCTGGAAGAAGAAAGAAGATGATGTCCAGCATTGACGGCAAGAATTCCCCAAGTAAAGCGGGGCCCCATTCGGATCTTGGGGGGGGCCCCCCAACGATGCAAAACGCGCCACCAGTGGCACACTTGGCTGGTGGAATAACGCGTACAGCTACAAGCGATGGAAATACGCTGCAGGTGGAGGGTGCGGGAGGAAAAAACCTACGCCATGGAGAAGCTGAGCTCACCCCTAGCAGGAAGAGAAAGGGCCCGAGTGACGGAGCAGAGAAGCGAGTGCTCAAACAATCAAAGCTCACATTTCCGAGCCAACGAGGGATGAACGCGAAAGTTGCAGCAGAAGCACGAGAGGCGGCAGAGAAGCTGCTGAAGATCAACCCCGCTATCAGGATCCAGATCACGCAACCCAGCACCGAGGTTGATGACGCCGTCAACTTGAGCTCAGACTCGAGCGAGTCTGACTCCACTATAGGGTCCCAGGGGAACGGAACAATCCTGACTCCTGAAAACGGTTTGCTCGAGAGGAGAGTGCACGATGAGGTGCCTGATAGAGTGGAGATTGACCACATCCCCTCAACCAGAGATGCGGCACGACAGAGGAGTGGAAACGAGGCAGGCGATCTCATGGGGAAATGGGAAGACCTGAAAAAAAGCCGGGAAAAGACGGAGGAGAAGACATATCTCCTCCTCGAGCACTTCAACTTGGTTATAGGAATAGCCGAGTCTGTTTCCAGCAATCCAGAAGGGACCAAGGGTGACATCGAAGAGCTCAAGAAGATAGGCCACGCGCTCGAAGGCCTACTCGCGACAGACAAGGCGAAGCGGGCTGCTTTCGAGACAATGCTCCTCGAAACGGAAAAGACCCTGAAAGCGAGGGGGAATATGCAGCCTCCGGTCACAAGAAAACCGGCCGCGTCGGGTAGTGGCTTCCAGGGAAGGGGGGCAGGGAAACCGGAATCGCGACCGGGAAAACAACGCGGTTCGAAGGCGACGCGATACGGTCCTCCACCGGGAGGTCTCGGAACACCGCGCTCGACATCAACGCCCAATCGGCCCGAGCAGAATGGGCCTTGGAAGGAAGTGGTGTCAAAGAAACAAGCGAGAAGGGCAAAGAAGAGCGGTAGATCGGACGATGCCGCCGGGAAGAAAGCGAAAATGAAGCCGAGAAGGGTGAAGCCCGAAGCCGTCCTCGTTACGGCCAAACAAGGTGGGCTAACCTACGCAGACATGCTGCGCAGGATAAAAACGGATGACCTCGATGAAGAAGTGGGCTCCAAGGTCACGGGCATCCGCAAGACCCAAGAAGGCCAAGTCCTTCTTGAACTCAAGAAGGGCACCGATGTCGCCGCCGTCAAGGCAGCCTTGGCACCAGTCGTCGGGCAAGAAGGAGCTGTCCACTGTCTAGCAAACAGCACGACCCTCGAGGGTCTCGGAGTCGACTACGATGTCGACATAATCAAGGTGCGGGATGCCCTCGCGAAGGCCCTACCAGAAAACGAGAAGGGTGCCGTTGTAGTCAAGTCCATCCGGAGTGGCTACCGCGGCACCCAAACCGCTGTTGTCTCGATTGCAACGAGACTGGCCCACCATCTCCTCGACTGGAAGGAGCCAAAGGTTGGATGGGGCAGAGTCAGGATCCGCGAGAAGGGTGGCATCCCACGGTGCTATAACTGCTTAGAGTACGGGCACAAGGCCTCGGGGTGCAAAAAAGAGAAGGCAGAGGAACGGAAACCAAAACTCTGCTTCCAATGCGGCGAACCAGGGCACCTTGCTGCGATTTGCAAGGAAAAACCAAAATGCCTAAGCTGTGTGGCGATCGGGTCCAAATCTGACCACAGATCTGGGGCCAGCAACTGCACTGCGTACCAGAGGGCAAGAACCACATATAGACGCAGGAAGGGAAGAAATGGCTAGCTTCATCCAAGCCAACCTCAGGAAGAGCGGGGACGCAGACGATCTCCTACACGCTGTAGCCAAAGAAGGAGGGATCGATGTTCTGATTATCTCCGAACCGCCTCGGAAGCGCGAATTCTCTCGATCCACATTCGATCACTGGAGGACAGCCGTAATCCAGATCATGAATCCTGCGATCCGTGAGACTGGACCAGCTGTTAGTGGCCGCGGTTTCGCTCGAAAGACCATAGAGGGCACAGCAGTCTACAGCTGCTACTATTCGCCGTCGCTCAAGATGCACGAATTCGAAGACGAGCTCCATGACCTAGGAGAGGATGTGAGGCAATGGGGGGGCCCAGTTATAATCGCGGGGGATTTCAACTCCAAGGAACCGACTTGGAGCGGGGGGCCGCGTGATAGACGGGGGGTAATACTCGCTGATGCCATGGAGGCATTGGGATTAGTGCTCGCGAACGAGACGGGGGTTATCACCTACCACCGACACGACACTCGGTCCAGGGAGGGAGGTTCGTCTTCGGTCCTCGACCTGACGTTCATGAGCCCGTCGCTCATGGGACGTATGACATCGTGGGAGGTTCTGGACACGGAAACATTGAGTGACCATCGACGGTTTCGGCTTAGGACTGACAGACAGAGACAGACGACACACAGACCGCGACCGACGGGGTGGCAGGTACGCAAGCTGGATGAGGGGAAATTCCGGGAATCGATAGAAACAGTCGAAGATCTCCCGATGAACTCCGCCTCGGACGAAGCTGTGGCGATGGTAACATCCGCCATCACGAGAGCTTGCGACGCGTCGATGCCTCGCAGGACAACACCATGTTTCTGGAGGAAACCAGAGTACTGGATCACCGATGAGATCAAGGCTCTACGAAGAACGAGCAACAAGAAAAGGAGGACCGCATGGCGATCAAGGAAGCTGCAACGACCATCGCTGGCGGAAGATGACAGAGCGTACAAAGAAGCAAAGAAGGCTCTCGTTCTAGCCATCCGGAGGAGCAAAGAGAAGTGCTGGGGTGAACTGTGCGACATGGTTAACGAAGACCCCTGGGGCACGCCATATCGCGTGGTCATGTCAAAGGTCCGACCCCGGAAGGGCAACCCAGCACCGACCGATGCAGCAACATTGCGCACCATCGTGGAAGACCTCTTCCCAGCAGGAGAACCCAGAGTTACATTCCCTACGGAGAGCGAAGACCCCATCCCGCTCTTCACTATGCAAGAGCTACTCATAGCGGCGAAGAGAATGCCGAACGGCAAGGCCCCTGGCCTGGATGGCATCCCAAACGAGGCTCTGAAACTGGTCTTCAAATACAAGCCAGATCTACTCCTCGACCTCTTCAACATCTGTCTGAGCGCGGGAACTTTCCCGGACAAGTGGAAACGCCAGAAGCTGGTCCTGATACCTAAGAGTCAAGGAGGTCAACGCCCTCTCAGCATGCTCGACAATATCGGGAAAATGTACGAGAGGATGGTGCTCAACAGGGTGGAAAAAGCCTACGAAGAAGGCGGTGGGCTATCACCAATGCAGTTCGGGTTCCGGAAGGGACGGAGCACTGTGCACGCGATCGAGGCGGTCCAAGAACGGGTTCAAGCGTCGGTAGGGAACCCATACCAAGGAAGAGGAGGATTCTGTGCCATCATTGCGTTGGACATAAAGAACGCATTCAACTGCGCGAGCTGGGAGCGAGTCTATCAATCCCAAGCAGGTAAAGTGCCCCCCTATCTACTAGCCGTCACGAGTGACTACCTGCGGAACAGGACCCTCGTGTACGACACCGACGAGGGACAAGAGATTCGGGTACTGTCCGCCGGAATCGGACAGGGATCGGTCTCCGGGCCGTTCAACTGGAACACCCAGTATGACAGCTTACTGTCTATCGAACTGCCAGAAGGAGTGATAATAGTGGCTTTCGCGGACGACGCGGGACTCATAGTATGGGCTGACAACGAGGAACTCTTGGGTAGACGCGCGAACGAAGCGCTGGCCCGAGTCTACGAGTGGATGATTAGCAGGCTTCTGGAGCTCGCTGTCAAGAAGTGCGAAGCAATCGTGGTCACAAGGCGTAGGAAGTTTGACCTACCCCGGTTTCATATCAACGGGCAAGAGATTCCACGGAAGACAGAGCTGAAATACCTCGGTGTATGGCTCCATGACAAGTGGTCGTTCAAGAAGCACATCCAGGAAGCCGCCCAGGAGGCGAGCAGGGTCGGTGCAGCGCTCCAGCGGCTTATGCCGAATATCGGAGGACCCAAGGAAAAGAGGCGCGCACTCCTCAACACCGTCACTACCTCCATCATGCTCTACGGTGCACCCGTGTGGGGGAAGAGAGTAGAGAAGACCATCATCGAGAAGAGAATGGGGCCTGTCCACCGAAGAGCGGCCCTGAGGAGTATCCGTGCCTACCGCACTGTGTCAGGAGATGCGGCTTACGTATTGGCGAGTACTCCGCCCATCCACTTGCTCGTCGCGGAGCGAGTGAGGATCTGGGACCGCCAGAAAGTGATCGGAGCCGAACGAGTACTCACTCCGACGATGAAGGAGATCATCCGCGACAACGAGAAGGAAACCACCCTTGAGCATTGGCAAACTGAGTGGGATTCGCCATTTGCAAACGGCAGATGGACGCACCGGCTGATCCGTGACGTAGCCAAGTGGGCGGAACGCACCCACGGAGAGATGGACTACTGGACGACGCAGGCACTGAGCGATCATGGTTGCTTCGGTTCCTATCTAACCAGGTTCAAGAAGAGGACGACCCCAGCATGTCAGTCATGCGGGGACGAATGGGATGACGCCGAACATGCCCTGTTCAAGTGCAGCAACACCCGGAGAGAGCGCGCCGAGCTGGATGAATGGCTGGGTGCTCAACTAACACCTGAGAATCTCGTCCCGTACTTGCTCCGCAACCAGGAGACATGGGATAGACTCACCGGATACATCAAGCTGGTGATGACCCGCAAAGAGGAGAAAGAGAGGGAAGTAAGGCGCCTCGAAGCAGGCGAATCACAGTGACTCTGCTGATTGAAACAGAAGAGGCCCAAATGATTCCAGGTGAACTTCTGATGCACTGAAGAGGGAAGAGAGGAGAAAGAAGAGAGAAGAAAGAAGATGAAGAATGAAGAGATGGAAGAAGATCGAAGAAAGGGAAACAACACCTGCGAGTCGTGAGAAGAGAGACGCTCGATCCTGAGCGCGAGACGCCGCTGGCCCTGAAGTAATGCTCACGCGGTGCCGGGGCCGGATTGGTAAGTTGGTGGATCTCTCCCTTGTCCAATGGCCGGCGCCAACGGAGAAGGAAGAGAGGGTTTACCCGGTTCGGATGGCCGTATCGATGCGGATTCCAGCCCGGGACTGTTGGGGAGGTGCTGGCCAGCCGTGTTTGGCTGACCGGTGCCTCTCCTTCGTACGTCGCAGCGTATTTGCCCTACAACCACCTTAAAAAAAAAAAAAAAAAAAAAAAGAGAGAGAGATAGGAAAGATGATTAGAGTAGTTAAAATTCAATCGAGAGGATATATGAGAGTTTCAAACTCCGTAGTTAGAGACTATGATATACTATATATAATTGGGACGTGAACTCTCAATATAATGAAGAAAACACCTTTCAAGTTGTGTAATGCTCACATTGAGAGTGTGAACCATGTACTGAGGTCTACATGATTCACGATCGCCTCGAGGAGAGCGTAAACTTTCGTTAGAAAAAATTTGATCAAACGATGGAGCGAGGATTGAGGAAAAATGATCAGAGTAGTTTTACTCCGAATCTCTGAGGATATATAAGAGCTCGAAACTCTATAGTTTTCAGTTAGTCTACCAGTGGCAGTGGTAGCATCCAACGTGATTAATGAGTATAATCTCAATCAATACAATACTAAGATAATTATTGTTCTCAATATTAACCATCAATACCGAGTAACTTCAGTGAAGAATATAAAAACCAAATACGGTCCAGCTTTTGTCATCAGTCTCAGGAATCCGAAGGATTCTGAGACATTCGTTATTTTCGCGCCCAAGGGATTAGCGCAATTGATCCAAGGAGATTTGGACGGAAATTTGGAGTTATCAAACAGAGATAATACTTGTCTAATCGTTGAACTCGTGAAGGGCGAACGAATCATTAATTTTAAAGAGACAGCAGTTAAGCTTCGAGGAAAGAAGTAGAAGAGCATTATAAAGAGTGATGCTGAATCTGAACAGGAGCATTCCAAGGACGAAGAAGAAGAGGAGAAAACACCGCCTCCACCACTTCCATCAACAGAGAAGAAAAGAAATGTCTCAGGACGTTCGAGACGCGGGCGAAAATGGAGTGAGTTCAACCGTTATAGAGCTCTCGGACTATGAGAGCGATGGAGAGGAGGAGGAGGAGGACCCGGAGACTTTGAGATGGACACCTCTCCAAGACGACTACGTGAGCAGTAGCACTGAAGAATTTATCCCTCAGTGCCCAGAAGGAGTTCCAATTAATCAAGTTCTATACACTCTCGATGATTAGATGAGGGAGCAGGGCATACCTATGGATGCTCAACCGATGCCGTTGTATCATGAACCGTTATACAATAATGAGCAAATTCGAGAGCTCTTGGATGAATTTCAGTGAGTATCATTCCCCTTTTTTAGTTCTAAGAGTGGAAGAGAGAAAATTCTAAGCTTTTTTCTGATTCTGATTCACAGATGTTGGAGAAAAACCACAGCAACAACAGCAACGACAGTGACAACGGCAACAACAGCAACAACGGCAACAACAACAATGAGAACAGCAGCAACAACAATGAGAGCAGTAACAACAGCAGCAACAACAATGAGAGCAGCAACGACAGCAGCAACAACAATGGAAGCAGCAACAACAGCAGCAACAACAATGAGAGCAATGTTCTCAAAGCTCAATTATAATGAAATGGAAGGAAAGAAAATGAATCAAAGGTCATGGTCCGAATAATTGAGTTATTCTTCAAATTCATTCACCATTGAATTTTTCAAATAGAAAGATTTCCAAGTTGAAAAAACCATCACTTCACTGTATTCACATCACAATTGGAGTCCTCAAAGCTCACTCATAATGAAATGAAATAAAAGAAAATAAATAAAAGGTGATGGTTCAAACAGTTAAGTTCTCCAAATTCCTTCACCATTGAACCCTCCAAATAGAAAGATCTCCAAGTTGAAAAACTTTCACTTCACTGAATTCACATCACAATTAAACACTTTGATCGAAAAACAATTCTTGTTAGATTGAGAATGTCTGTTCAAACCGGCCGCCCAGTGAAACGCCGTAATAACGAACTCATAATCTGGCCGCCCAGTTGAATGTCGTATAGCAAGCTCATCGAGCTGTTCATCCGTATAAGCCAATAGAATTATACAACATCAACTCTATCGTTTTCACAATCTTGAATGAACGTGAGCATTGTTAAACTCCAGACGTGTTCGTTTAATTCAGTCAAGTGCTTAAATACCGTTTCAACAAAACATTGGTAAAGTGTGAATGCTATGAGACTATACTGATGTAATTGCAACAGCAGCATCAACGTTAGCAGTAAACGAATCTCGGTCTGAATGAGAGAAAGGAAGAGCGAGAGAGAGGAACTCGTTGCGGAGGCGAGGACAATGATATTGGCGGCGGCGGCAGCGGCAACAGAGTGAGTATAGAGTGAGAGTGGTAACCCGTTGTGGAGTGAGGAATGCGGTGGTGGCGGCGGTACCCGAAGCAACAGAGTCAGAGATCCTCAAGCAGAACGAAATAACGGGTATAGCGAGTATCTGGTTGGGGACGATACGTTCGTATATGGAGGAGCGCATATGCCTCGAGCATATATGTATGGCTCGACTGGCGTATGAGCCTGTTTCAGCAATGTCGTAGAAGCCCTTGGATGTATCAGCATTGAACTTTGATACGGTATTGGTGTGGGGCTCGAGATCTGTAGGGCAATACCATGCTAGAACGGCATAGTAGAGAGAGAGGGCGGGGGGGAGTGACCGGCGCGTTACTTGCCTATGCCTGCAATGCTTTTCTCACTTCTGGTTTCCCCATGTATTTGAATGGGGAAAGGTGCCCAAACATAGTTTTTGGTCGTGGAGATTATCCTATCACAACTACTTGTTCGCCGTCCATTGCGCGAAACCCGGGTCTCAGGCTAGAAGTCCCTCTGAAAATGAATGAGTGTGATCGGTGAAGTAATTTGCCAGGTCACATCAGTCTCTGAATTCGTTCTCGTAAGTCCTATACCAGTGGCGAGCATTTTTGCTCAGGGCTGCCGGCACTGCCGAGGGTATTTCCGTGTCGGATACCGGTAGCATACGCTTACAGTCCTTGAGATGGACCGGAGAGTCCTGTGGTCTACCTCTCTCACCACCACTCTTGAGGGCCCTGGAAAGGCTATCCGGGCCACCCAGCTGTCAGAATCGCGATCCGTCGGTCGCTGATTCTCGGGGTCTCCTATGCAACTTCTGCAGCGGCTATCTGCAGTGTAGGTGGGATAGCATACCCGCGTGCATGCCCGCCTTGTACAGGAGGGTGGGCAGAAAAATGGAAATTTTCGGAAATCGTCACGCCTGAGGGCCAATTTTCTGCTATTTTGCACGTAGATAATGGAAAAATTTTTCGCGGATTTTTAAAAAGAACTTTCAGGTTCTGGCGAAAGCCTTGAAGATTCTGAGAAAATAGAGTGAAAACGTCTTTTTCACGCTATTTCTAAGAGCAAAGTTATAGCATGCAGAATCTACGCGGTGGCACCAAACAGTGATCGAACAATGTTTTCTTACGTATTTTTGGCAGTAGAAACCGAGAATCAGGTTCGTTCAATTCTCAGAAGTTAAGGGCCTTTGTAAATTGCGAGATACCGATCAGAGTGGGAAAGCGACAATTTTTCGGGAAACGCCAGATTCCTGTGGAATTGAAAACGATCCTCCAAACTCGATTCAATCGACCAAAAATCATCACACACTTTTTTTCTTATGTATTTTGACCTGCTAAAGACGGACTCGGTTGTTTCAGGAAGCTCGGACGCGTCAAAATTTAGCTATGAGCAAACGTATCAGGACGATTTTCGTAGGACTCACGAATGGGCTCGTCGCGGCCAGGGCATAGGTCACGGACACTAGTCCTCTTTCACTCGACGCGTAATCCCCAATATCAATATTAATCGGGGCCGAGTGTGCGCCATCATTGGGAAAACTATTCCCACGAGGTTTTGCTCCGAGATCCCCTGTAGAAGACTGTCCTGATTATGGAAACCCATGTTGCCAAGCTGAGAAATGGTCACAATTTGTTTGAACTGAAATCGTTTAAACAATTGATAGAAATTGATTCTCCGATATGGATACTATTTTTGAGGGGTATTTTGGGTGATTCTAAATCGAAAGTTACTCCTGTCATTTCTCGCTACAATCGATCCGTTTTGAATTATACACACTTTTGAATTGAAAAATCACGATATTGCGATTTTCACTAGTGAAAATTGACAAAAAAAAAGTAAATAGTGCTTTTTCTGGCGATGAGAATCTATCCTCATAACCTTTATGAACAATATCCGATGTCAGAAAGTAATTTTCCCGGTCCAAAACCTCATTTTTCAACTAATTGTTAATAACGCTACCGCGTGTATTGGAGTATACTTGGTAGACTTTTAGAGTCCCCTGACGCGTTAGTACTCAAGTATACTCCAACACACGCGGAAGCATCATGAACAATGAATTAAAAAATGAGGTTTTGGACCGGAAACATTACTTCCTGACATTGGATATTGTCGATGAAGGTTGAAAGAATAGATTCTCATCGCCAGAATAGGCACCATTTACATTTTTTGTTGTTAATTTTCACTGGTAAAAATCGCAATATCGTGATTTTTCAATTCACAAGTGTGTATAAGCCAAAACGAATCGATTGTAGCAAAAAATGACAAGAGTATTTTTCGATTCAGAATCACCCAAAATACTTGTTAAAATAGTATTGATCTCGAAGAATCAATTTTTATCAATTGTTTAAACGATTCCAGTTTAAACAAATTGTGACCATTCTTTGGCTTAGCAACATGGGTTTCCATAATCAGGACAGTCTTCTGGAGGGGATCTCGGAGTAAAACCTCGTGGGAATAGTTTTCCCAATGATGGCGCCCACTCGGTCCCGACTAATAATGATGTTGGAGATTACGCATCGAGTGAAAGGAGACTAGTGTCCGTGACCTATGCCCTGGCCGCGACAAGCCCATTTGCGAGCCCTACGGAAAACGCCCTGATACATTTGCTCATAGCTAAATTTTGACGCGTCCTAGCTTCCTGAAACCACCAAGACCGTCTTTAGCAGGACAAAATACATAAGGAAGTATAGTGTGTGATGGATTTTGGTCGATTGAATCGAGTTTGGAGGGACGTTTCAGTTTCACAGAAATCTGGCGTTTCCCGGAAAATTGTCGCTCTCCTACTCTGATCGGTATCTCGCGATTTACGAAGGCCCTTAACTTCTGAGGCTTGAACAGACCTGATTTTCGATTCCTGCGGCCAAAAATACGTGAGAAAACATCGTTCGATCACCGTTTGGTACTACCGCGTAGGTTCTGCATGCTATAACTTTAGTTTTAGAAATAGCGTAAAAATGACGTTCTCACTCTATTTTCTGAGTATCTTCAAGGCTTTTGCCAGAACCTAAAAGTTCTTTTCAAAAATCCGCAAAAAATTTTCCCATTATTTACGTGCAAAATAGCAAAAAATTGGCCCTCAGGCGTAACGATTTTCGAAAATTTCCATTTTTCGGCCCACCTTATTGTACAGCATCGCGTTGTCCTGTCCACCCTCCCGTCGGTCACCGTCGTCGTTTCCTCGAGACAGCATTTCGACAGGAAAGTGAAGTCCTAGTGTCAATACTCCATCTTATTGCTCGTTGGCTCGAGACGGCGACGAGAGATTCCCTAAACTCGGCTGTGACGGTTCATCCTCCACATCATGTTGTCATTTGATTCATCGAATTCGATTGTGAAAGATTCTTCAGAATCATTGGTTCAATCTATGTGTCGACCCACGGTATTCCCGAATTGAACTGTAACTATTGAATTTGTTGTTTGATCGCTTAGAGCGATTAAAGTGGGTGGCATGTTCAATACTGTATATATATACAGGGTGTTCAGACACCCCTTTTGCACCCGGAACCGGATGATATTGTGGACATTTTTGAGTTTGATGGCGCAAGACAGAAAGGTTTTCCAGCCAGGCATTCTTTTGAAAGAGCTTGATGAATAAAGCGTATCAAAATCGTATTATTCGTATTGTTTCGCGTATCGCGCGTATCGTTGAGCACGTATCTACGGTGCATATCGCACGTATCGCGTGTATCGCTGAAGCGTATCAACGGATACGGTCATTGTTAATTTTTTTTCTCATTCCACGAACTTAATGCGTGGCCTCGGATAATTTTCAAATATCTAGGGCGCGGTGGAGCTAGTGAATATAGTGTGGGCATGTGATTATGTCATGAAATGGTTACTTTGTATTTTTACAGTAGAGCCGATTTTGCAGAGATTGACATGGTGCCGAGGTGGAGTGCGACCTTATTTATGGGTTGCCCCGGAGGTTCACGGATAGATTCCTGACGCGAAGAGAAATGGGAGAAGACGCGCCGGTTGAGTCCGTTTCCATCCGCCATGCAAAAGCCGCTGGGGCACTTCGTTTACAATACGACGCGCCCTCTGCACGCGCGCCAGGTCATCCAACGTTTCCAATTGGGCATAACAGTGATCTGCAGTATACGTATTAGATTGTAGTGTGTTGGATTCATTTACAAAAAAACGTGGGCTGTGCTCCCGATGCCACCAAAGCAGGAAAGTGACAGAGAGCGCCGACGATGACACCGATGGTGCTCCTGACCAGGCAGAGTACACCCGGATTGACCTCGGTGTCAACGTGCGCGATAAAGATGGATTGCGATGATCTAGTGTGACGACAATGCACCTGGTCAACGAAAGCGCAGTATTTACGTACTCTTAGAGAATTTGGAAGACGTGTTTCGTAAGTGTCCAGACATTGTGATAAAAGCGACCATGTTCGCTTCTGGAGAAGGCGCCTGATGCACGAAAATACTTGTCTAACAATCGTTCGGATTGATTCGAGATCGACGAAACATAAGCTCAGCTCCTCGTCATACAGCCCAACTCGATGCGCGGGAAACCCAGACCCTGCAGCGGCTGCGCATGTTTCGCATTTTAGTTGCGCGGATAACATTTCGGTGTTGCGATAGTGAGCTCCTAGAACCACAGGAGAATTAGGAGATCAAGATTTCTCAGGCACGGAAAATGGCATCAGGCGAAAAGTCGAATTTCGCATTGATAACGCATAAGCGTAGCTCCTCAGACTCTGCAGCGGCTGCGGATGTTTTGCATCTTAATTCGCGGACTTCATTCTGGCGTTGCGATGAGTGAGCTTCTAGAACCACAGGGAAATTAGGAGATCAAGATTTCTCAGGCACAAAAAATGACACCACACGAAGAGTCGTATTCCGCATTGATGACGCATGAGCGTACCTCCTCGGATCCTGCAGCGGCTGCGAATGTCTTGCATCTTAGTTGCGCGGACTCTATTTCGTCTTTGTGATGAGTGAACTCCCAGAACCACAGGAAAATTAGGGGATCAAGATTCCTTAGGCACGAAAAATGGTATCAGATGAAAAGTCGAATTTCACGTTGATGACGCATGAGCTCAGCTCCTCGTTGCACAGCCCAACTCGATGAGCGTATGCGTCACACCCTGCAGTGGCTGCGCATGTTTTGCATCACACTCGCCCAGTTCCTCTCCACGCGTTCCACTGTTATGATTCTGAGTTTGATCCAATGTTGTGGTTCTGATGATCCGACATATGTTCAAGATTATCCCACCTTCGGTCCCTGTGGCTCCAATACGATGAGAAAATTAGTTCTTCTCAGTCAAAATCAACAATCAACTTCTTTCGCAATTTATGAGATTTAGTATGACAACAATAGGGAACCAACGTTCCTGATGCACAAAAATTGTTGTCTAACAATCATCCGGATTCATTTGAGATTGATAGGCATATGCTTAGCTCCTCCTCCTACAGCCTGATTCGATGCGTGAGAGCCCCAGACCCTGCAGCGGCTGTGCATAGCTTGCATCTAAGTTGCGCGGACTCTATTCTGGCGTTACCATGAGTGAGCTTCTAGAACCATAGGAAAACTAGGAGATGAAGATTTCCCAGGCACGAAAAATAGCATAAGACAAAAAGTCGAATTTCGCATCGATAACGCATGAACGTAGCTCCTCAGACCCTGCAGCAGCTGCGCATGTTTTGCCTTTCGTTGCGCGGACTCTATTCTAGCGTTGCGATGAGTGAGCCTCTAGAACCACAGGAAAACTGGGGGATGGAGATTCCTCAGGAACGAAAAATGGCATCAGACGAAAAGTCGAATTTCGCTTTGATAACGCATTAGCTGAACTCTCCGTCGCACAGGCCAACTCGATGAGCGTATGCCTCACACCCTGCAGCAGCTGCGCATGTTTTGCATGACACTTGCCCAGTTCCTCTTCTGGCGTTTCACTATTATGATCCGAGTGAAAACTGTATCGTAAATACGAGTCAAATTTGCCACTGGAATTGTTAGTATATTGTTCCGACGGAATATGCTCGAGAGTGATAGAACAACGCCCAATGCACGGAATGAAAGTGTCTATTCAAATTTGCGGAAGCTCGAAGACACTGGAAGCATCATCTCACACTATTCAATGATTGAATACTGTGTGACTGATTTGGTAGTCAGCTTGAGATCAGTAAAACAACCCTGATGGGAATTAAATCTAGGTGTGGAGCCAATTCGCGAATTGCACTCGGTTCGCGCGCGCAAAAATGCCATGTCAAGTACGCGACAACGAAACCTCATTCTTCTACGCGAGAATCTCGTCTCGCGTATGCGTAAAGCTGTTTAGCACGAACCGCACCCGGTTCGCGCCCGCGACAATTCGATGTCGCGTACGCGACAACGACTCCTCATTCGCCTACGCGAGAATGTCGTCTCGCGTACGCGAAAAGCGAATAAGCATGAACCGCACTCGGTTCGAGCACTCGAAGCTGCCAAGTCACGTACGCGATATGCAAGTTTCATTTGCATACGCGAGAGTGTCGTTTCGCGTACGCGACAGTCAGACCCGCTCTGCTCAAGCAGATCGTGTTGGGAATATCTTTGCGTACGCGCCAAGGAGATGACGTTTCTGTTCATGCACGGTGGAGCTGGCAGGATGCCGAGGCGGGGACATCTCTCCTCGATGACCAGACTCACTTCGCGCACGCGAAAATGTCAACTCGCGTACGTGACTCTGGAACCTCATCCGTGGACACGAGAGTGTTATCTCACGTACGCGACAATTGGACCTCACGAATCGCACTCGGTTCGCGCCCGCGAAAATGCTATGTCACGTACGAGACAACAAAACCTCATTCGCCTACGCAAGAATGTCGTCTCGCGTACGCAGAAAGCGGTTCAGCAAGAATCGCGCAACGGAATGCAAAACATGCGCTACCGCTGCAAGAACTGAGAAGCTGAGCTCATGCGCTATCGATGCGAAATTCGACTTTTCCTCTGATGCCATTCCTCGTGCCTGAGAAATCTTGATCCCCTAGTTTTCCTGTGGTTATAGGAGCTCACTCATCGTAATGCCAAAATGAATTCCGCGCAACTAAATTGCAAACTATGCGCAGCCGCTGCATGGTCTGGTGCTCTCAGACATCAAGTCTGGCTGTGTGACGAGGAGCTGAGCATATGCTTCATCAATCTCAAATCAATCCGAATGATTGTTAGACAACAATTTCTGAGCATCAAGACCGTTGGTTCCCTATTGTTGTCATACTAAGTCTCATAAATTGCGAAGGAAGTTGATTGTTGATTTCGACCGGCAATAACGGATTTCTTCATCGTATTTGAGCCACAGGGACCAAAGGTGGGATAATCTTGAAAATATGTCGAATTATCAGAACCACAACTTTGGTTCAGACTCAGGATCATAACAGTGAAACGCTAGGAAAAAAACTGGGCAAGTGTCATGCAAAACATGCGCAGCCACTGCGGGGTGTGAGGTATACGCTCATCGAGTTGGGTTGTGCGACGAAGAGCTCAGCTCATGCGTTATCAACGTGAAATTCGACTCTTCGTCTGATGTCATTTTTCGTGCCTGAGGAATCTTGATCCCCTAATTCTCCTGTGGTTCTAGGAACTCAGTCATCGCAACGACAAAATAGAGTCCGCGCAACGAAATGCAATACATGCGCAGCTGCTGCAGGGTCGGAGGAGCTGAGCTCATGCGTTATCAATGCGAAATTCGACTTTTCGTCTGATGCCATTTTTCGTGCCTGAGAAATCTCGATGTCCTAATTTTCCTGTGATTCTAAGAGCTTACTCATCGCAACGCCAAAATGTTGTCCGCGCAACAAAATGCAGGACATGCGCAGCCGCTGCAGGGTCTGAGGAGTTGAGCTGATGTGTTATCAATGCGAAAATCGACTTCCCGTCTGATGCCGTTTTTTGTGCTTCAGAAATCTTGATTTCCTGATTTCCCTGTGATTCTAGAAGCTCACTCATCAGAACGCGAAAATCAAGTCCGCGAAACTAAAATGCAAATCATTCGCAGCCGCTGCAGAGTCTGGGTCTCCCGCCTATCGAGTTGGGCTGTGTGACGAGGAGTTGAGCTCATGTTTTATCGATCTCAAATCGATACGGATGATTGTTGGACAACAATTTTCGTGCATCCTGAACATGGGATCCTTATTGTTGTAATACTTAGTCTCATAAAATGCTGAGCAAGTTCATTGTTGATTATGACTGGCAATGAATTTATTCAGATTATGACTGATAATGAATTTTTTTATCGTGTCAGAGCCATCGAGACCAAAGATGGATCAATCTTGAAAAGATGTCGAATTGTCAGAACCACGACTACCGATCATACTGTGAAGCAAACCAGTAAATCGCTGGAAGGGAGCCTGGACAAGTGTAATGCAAAACATGCGCAGCTCCTGCAGGGTGTGAGACATGCGCTCATCGAGTTGGGCTGATTAACGAGGAGCTGCGCTCTCGCGTTATCAATGCAAAATTCGACTTTCCTCCTAATGCCGTTTCTTGTGCTTCAGGAATATTGATCTCCTAGTTTCCCTGTGGTTTTAGAAGGTCACTCATCGCAATGCCAAAATAGAGTCCGCGCAACTAAAATGCGAAACATGCGCAGCCGCTGCAGGTCCTGGGTTCCCCGCGCATCGAGTTGGGCTGTCTGGCGAGGAGCTGAGCTTATGCTTGGTCGATCTCTATCAATCTGAATGATTGTCAGACAACCATTTTTTGCATCAAAAACTTTCTCCAAAATCGAACATCGTCGCTTCTATCACAAAGTCTGGACACCCACGGAACATGGCTTCCAAAATCTCGAAGGGTACGTAAAACACTGCCCACTCGTTGACCAGATGCATTGTCGTCGCACTAGATCCCCGCAACTCACTTTCATCCTGCACATTGACACCCAGGTCGATCCGGGTGTACGCTGCCTGGTCAGGAGCACCATCGGTGTCGTCGTCTGCGCTCTCTGTCACTTTTCTGCTTCGGTGGCATCGGGAGCACAGCTCACGTTTTTTTGTGAATGAATCCAACACACCAAAATCTAAAACTTATACTGCAGAACACTGTCATGCCCGATCGGAAACTTTGGATGGCGTGGCGCGCGTGCAGAGAGCGCGTCGTATTGTAATTGAAGCACCCCAGCGGCTTTTGCATGGCGGACGGTAACGGACTTAACCGGCGCGCCTTCTCCCATTTCTCTTCGCGTCAGAAATCTATCCATCAACCTCAGGGGCAACCCATATTTATATAAGGTATTGATATTTATATCATATAAATATGAATATATTCATATAAGGTCGCGCTCCACTTCGGCACCAAATCAATCTCTGGAAAATCTGCTCTACCGTGAAAATACAAAGTAACCATCTTATGAGACAATTACATGCCCAGACTATGAACACTAGCTCTACAGCGCACTAGATGTTTGGAAATTATTCGAGGCCACGCATGTCAAATAACAAAAAAATAACAATGACCTAATCCGCTGATATGCTCCAGCGATACACGCGATACAGCGCACAGTGGGGCCGAGAAATTCTTGGATGATTCTCCTTTACGTGAATTTGCAACCAATCAACATATGCGCAGACGCAGAAGGTTGTTCTCATTCATCCAGAAAGTCTTCTGTTAGCGCATATTGTTGATTGGTTGCAAATTCACGTAATGGCAAATTATTCAAGTACTCCTTGGCCCCACTGTGCAGCGCGACGATGCGTGCGATATGTACCGTGGATACGTCTAAAACGATACGCGCGATGCGTGAAACGATACGAACGATACGATTCTGATACGCTTCTTTAGTTAAGCTTTTTTGAAAAAATGCTTGGGTGGGAAAATTTTCTTTTTGCGCCATCAAACTCAAGAATGTTCAAGGTATCAACCGGTTCCGGGTGCATAAGGGGTTTCCAAATACCCTGTATATAAGTCGATCACAGGCCTCAAATCACACGATGATCGAGGCACCGAAAATGACAAAGACACAGCTATAATGGACATCACCTGATGTCTACATATTTATGTTCTTTTCAAATGCTCGAATATTCGAGAAACTATCGTTTCAATGCGTGTGCGTTGCAGCAATTAGCGCCGAATCATCGAGCTGGCCGCAGCTCATCCAACTCGCGCAGTCTCTACGTTTTGCGTCTCGTGCCGGTGCCGATATGTCTATTCTGCACCACTCTTTTTTACCAATAATCATTGCATTTATCCTATTGTTTCCCCTCCCAGTGCCGTGACCTCGCAACTATTTTTAATTACTTGTACGTGAAACTTTTGAGTGAAAAGTGCAGTGTTCAAATCCCTTCAGTGAGTGATCATACAATCTTTTTGGATCTGCAACAAATCGCTCCCACTCCACAAATTTCCACTCGCTCAAGAGCATCCCGCTCAACACAATGCTTATAGTGATATCTGTGGACACAAATTGACTCCTGATCACTCGACCGGAATGATCTTGGAACTGTTCGACTCTACGATAGTGTGAAATCATACGTGTGACCTTTCGTCAATCGACTGAACTATTCTGTAATATGACTGTGAGCCCTGACATTTTATTTGTATTCTTATATTCTGAGTGCTCTTCTGAGTGCTACCCGACTAGTCACAAATTGGGATATACTTAAGATTTGTCCTTGACCAAATGACTTCATTATCTTTATTAATGTGCACCATTGATCTGTGATATATATTACCATATGTAACTGATCATTTTCTTTTTTGTCTTCGGACGAATAAACGGGCATCAATCAATCAATCAAAAAAATCAGCTCCATGGGAGATACTTCGACTTATATCACAATGAAATATCTCGCGTCTAGTCGGAACGCCACAGTGTCATCCAGCTGGAGTCAAGCTCTCTCCAATTCTCCTACAGCCTTCCGAAATCAAAATTCCTGGGAGATCTACATGTGAGACAGCATGGAAATGCAAGGAGGGGTGAGGAATTGAGGGTCACGGGAATAACGTCATGCTTCCAATCCGGAGAAACTTACCCTTGTTCTGTCTCGAGAATTTTCGATTCGTCAAAAACACAGAAACAGTATAACAGTGTATGATCTCCGCTACAATGTTTATTGACTCCAGGATGCATGAATCTGGGTCACAAAATCGTAGAAATTTGCCCATAGGAGTTTGCCTCTAGCTCTAGTAAAACCCTCTTGCCAGTCGATGTCGAGATTTCTCATAACTCTTGGAGGATCAGGTTGGTTATTCCATCTTAGTATGGTTCCTCCTACGGACGAACAGCGGCAACGGATACAGCGACTGAGCAATTCATGTGTGAGGTACATTTTTGATCTTAGGAGAGACGAGCACATCACCCCGTTCAGGGAGCGTTTGGGTTGGTTACGTACTGATTCGCGGAGAATGTACTTCGCAGCACTTTTAATGCATAAGATCATGCATCTTGGAGAACCTGGCTACCTAGCTGCGATGTTTACCAGGTACCAATCTGAACGCCCCGCACGTGGTGACGCAGAAGAGCGGGTACTCAAGGTTCCCAATATGAGACTTGAGTACGGAAGAAGATCATTCCAGGCTCAATGTGCTCATCTGTGGAACTTTCTCCCTCCGGGCTTTCGGCAGCTGAGGAAAATATCAGTATTCAAAGAGGCCTTAAAAGATTTCCTTCTGACTCAGTCTTCTCAGAGGATTGATGTGGAGAGGAGGCATTATTTTAATCTCTAAACTGTGATAGGCTTGGGCTCTTTTCAACCGGCGTTCCCTTTTTTTAAAAGAGTTATACGTGGCTACTTCGCCACTGAATTGTAATTCCTGTGATATTTCTGCTGGACCAAGCCTTTATATGCCTTTCTACGTGAGAATGTCCTCTCTCCTCGATCGTTCTTGTGAACACTGATATATATATATATATATATATATGGAAATGTATTTTATCATTCTCTTCCTGACTTTTATGCATCTCTCGATGCCTTAAAATGACTAGTCACTTTCTGTGATAATCCTAATATTCCTTGACCAAAAAGACAATTATTTATACTTTTTATATATTTATTATGTAGGTGTAACATATGTGACATATGCCACTGTATTTTTCAATTTTGCCCTCGGGCGAATAAAGGTTATCTATCTATCTATCTCCTACATCACTCCAATACCCAATATGGAGAGAACTATAGACAACTACACAGAGCAGTATGATGGAGCTCCACCCAAGCGAAGCAAGCGTGGAGTCTGATCTCCTTGAGCACGACTCACAGAAGCTATTGGGTACCCTATACTCAATTCATCTGTACCGACAAACTCATGTAATAATATGACTTATAGTATAACTCATGTAATAACTCATAATCACATCGACAGGATATTGAGTCAAAATTTGCGCATTCAAGTAACCTACCCATATAAGCTATGCTTGTCAACTCTGCAGACGATCGATGATAGAGTTCTCATGCTGTATCATTCCAATGAAGATTGGACTCTTTGATTTATCATGCGCTGAATGAGTAATCGACACACCTCAGGTATTAACGAATACAACAGATTCGTGTGTCATTATTCCCAGCTCGAATGCACACTTGCAAGCAATATGACCCGAACCTTGGCATCGGAACATTATGCTATAGTACATGATAGTCAATGTGGCACGAAAAGTACTGGATGTTCACTCTCCTGGTCTATCAATTGTATTTTGTTATTTCGCAAAGTCTGAAGACTGCTGAATTCAACCCCCTCCGTCTCTCGTGAATATGATAATTTCCTTCACATCACATCCCGGAATGTTTGGCCGAATAATTAATGATCCCACGAATATTTCCTTCGCATAGTTCAACTGTAATATCGTGCAATATCATATGGAGTTCCAATCGCAAAGACTCTCATCTCAAGCTCTGCTAGGCACAGTTTTGTACGATTCTTCAGTTCCTCCAGACTTTCATCGCCTACGGAGATAACAAAATCATCCGGGGCATTGGGAATACGGTACGCATTGAACTTCGGATCAACCGTGTCTAGAAGAACTCACCTTGTTATTCTCGACGTGGAGGATTCCTCCTGATCTGCATTGGTAGAGATCACACTATTGTGACGAGGTAAACCGCCACACGCGATAGAGCTAATGAGCAGACAAAAGTTAGGAAAGTATAGAGCGAGAGATGCGCGAGAGAGAGAGAAAGAGATCATCAGCTGTCATCATCGGCGCGGTCACCGTTGTCGTCGTCGTTGATGGGCAGCTTGGCGCGAGCCATCACTGCGTGCGGTCGCGACGATCCGACGGGAAAATATCCGCGCGCGCGATGTGCAAGTGTGTGTGTGCCTCGACCCTGGCCCCGGCCGTCGGCCACGCGCGTGAGTGAAGGAGTGCAGCGTCGCCGAGGGGTAGCCGTGTAGCCGTCCGGTCGGAGCCCAGGATGCGGTGTTTGCGATAGCCGTCTGGGATATGTCGGCCCGGATGCGAGGCGCCGGCCCGGGTTATGCGGAGAGCGTGTGTATGGTGAGTCTCTCTCTCGTGCGTTCGAAATCTCTCCCACGCGACTAGAGTAAGAGTAAGTAGCTAGCATCATATCCTAGCTCATGAAGCGAGATATTTGTATCGTTATGTATGATTTCTATTTCTTTTATTCATAATAAATAATCGAAGGTCACGCGAAAGGTGACCCACAGTCCAATATAAAATCTAGCGTCTGAGTAAAAGTCATTTATCACTTATATTTATATACGAATAGGTTAGACCCATTTTCCTAAAATCCCTCATCCTTTCAGGTCGAGATGAAGCAGATATGGGTAATTATTCAAGGCTCGTTACCCTATCTCATTGGCGCCCAAGGTTTAGTTAATTATTGTACTCTGAAATTTTAAGTAACGCGTTTCGCGCGCAAAATTTGGAGCAATAGCTCAATTTCATCCGAAAAAGCGCTACAAGAAATGAAAAAGAGTGCAGTAATTAAAAAATCCACCTCAAAATCGAGCCTAAGAATTTTAAGATGAGTGAAGTAGTCAATTTTCAATCAAAATCGTTAGAAATTTTTGAATTTATGTAAAAATTTGAGAGACATGAAATCGATAGAAAGCGCGCCAAGGCCAAGCTTAGCCGGCAAAAGTTAGAGTCAAGTACCTCACGCGTAAATATAAGATCGCGCGATGCGTATATAGATATACCAAGCTCCGTAAGCGTCAACACAAGTCGATGGCAGGTTTTTTTTTTCTTTTACTCTCTACATTGGGAAGAGAATTACTTTTGGATTTTAACAGCCGAATAAAGGCGTAGCAAGTCTAACAGACATATAAAAATAAATACAGATATAGATTTAGCATTTAAATTTTGCCTCGGCCAGTTTTCACGCTTGCGTCTGACCAATTTTTAATGATATGAGAATATGATATGAGAATATTTTGCATGATAGAATAATGAATAATTGCGTGATGCTCACACGCGTGATATTGAAGTGATGAAATGTTTAAGAGAATAGACATTTCTGATTTCTGGCCCGTCTGAATTTTTAAGAAGTGAAAATTTTTTTTTGTGACGAAATGGCGGGAGCTCACATGGATAGCCACATAGTGGACGATTTCATCAATAATATTGATGAAGAATCGCTAGATGAGGCTTTGAGTGAACTCTTGCTCTCGCGTGAAGGAACATTCAGGGCGCGAATAGAACGGTTGCGTAGACGCGTTCGCGGCGAATATAATGAGACAGATTTCGATCAATATTTATTGATGGATCTAGCTGAATTAGAAGTCGCGCGGATGGAGGCTTTGCCGAGATTTTTACGCAAGACCACACAGACAGCTCATGATAGCCGTTCAATCCTCAATAGATATGAGGAGGACGATATTTTTGCGAATAATATAAATGATGAAAATGTGACTAGGCGCAATCACCGAGTGCGAAGAAGCTCATTACGCGATGAATTAGCGGATGTGCAAGCGGATGCACAACGGCGATCAGCATTAGTCCAAAACGACGCGCGCCCGGAAATTCAAAAAGCTAACGAACCGCCAGTTAAATTTATTACGTTGCGAGATGAAAATGGCAGGTTATATGAAATTCCTATGCAGATCGCGGATAGTTGGAAAAATTCGCCAGACCGCGAAAAGGCTGAGAATCAAATCATTCGTGAGAATATTTTAGATCAGACGGTGCGTTTTCAAAATAGTGCGAGATCGAGCGCGCCATTACAATCGAATACCCAACGACAAGCGAAAGAGCCAAGCACTGAGCCACACAGTAACACGCACACAACGACAGATTCGAACAGACCCAAAAGGCGTAGTCAAATTTTACGCGAGCAATTACAGCAAGCATTATTAGAAGAGGAATATGAATCGTGCGGTGTTAGAAATAATTCGTATAAGGGTAATGAAACGAGGCAAATCGAGGACGACGAGGGAATTTCTTCTAGCGATAGTGAGAATGAAAATTCTCAGAACCAAGGGGAAAATCTGAGACCCTCTTTGCCGAGACTCAGCGGCCATTCGCGCGTGAGTTGGGCAGCGGACGTGAATCAGGCACCGCAGCCGAATAACACGCAACAAACACAAGCAGCGCGTTCAGATTTCCACGCACATACACAAAATAGAAACGAGAGGAATACAGCTGAGACGAGAGATCTCACGCGTACAGTAAAATCATGGAATCTTAGATTTTCAGGTTCAGCAAATCAGAGTTTAGAAGAATTTTTGATTAAAGTCGATGAACACAGAATGGTGGCATGCATGTCCGAGAATGATATTTTACGCGCAGTAGCGGTGCTGTTGAGCGGCCCAGCGTTAAATTTGTATCGGTTACGCGGTAGTAGCTGGAATTCTTGGAAAGATGCGGTTACTTGTTTTCGCGCGCATTACCAGGACGAAAAATATTCTGAACGGTTGGCAGACAAAGCACGCGCACGATGACAGAAAGACGATGAGCCAGTTCACGAATACATCACAGCGATGCGTCTAATTTTTAACAGAATGCCGGAACCTCCACCAGAATCGAAACAGGTTGAACGTATTTACTATAATATGAGAAAAGATTTTCACCCCTTGATGCGTCGATATTTGCACGCGGGTATTGAGAAATTTTCCAGACAAGCTACTGAGCTTGGAAAAGCTTTCGACGCGGGCAAAAATCAGGCACTCGTTCAGGGTAATAAGAAAGAGGACGAAAAATCGAGTTCGCAAAAGCCCAAAAATTCGAATCAAAATTCAAAAGAGACTCAAATTTCCAATCAAGATAAGGAGAAAAAATCGGAATCTGAATAAGAGACGATAGATTTAGCAACCGTCGAGATAACAACTATGGCAGATGTTGCAAAGTTGATGAATATTCAAATTCAGAAATTACGAGAAGAACTCTTACCGAAGCCGAACGGTCAAAACGCGAGTCAGAGCAATAACGCGCAAAATTCAAATCAAAATAACGGGCAAGGTCGAAATAGAAGTCGACGTAGAGATCGAGGCGATCGGGGAGGCAATAATAACAACAATGGCAACGGTGGCAATGGCCAGCAGCAGGGTGCTCAAGCGGGGCCACCACCTCAAAATTTCCAAAATACCTATCCTCAGCAACAAAATTTTCAGACGCGTGAATTTTACGCGAATAACAACGGTCAAAATCAAAGTCAAAATAATCAATATCAGAATCAGAATAGAGGTTACAATGGCAATTACAATAATAATTACCAAAACAATTATCCAAGAGGAGGTTATAGAGGAAATCGAGGAGGTGGTTATCGCGGGGGTTACCGTGGTAGAGGTTATGGTGGTTATTATAATAATGGCTATTATAATAGTTACCAGAACCAGGGCCAACCACCACCAATACAACAACAGAATGCGCCGGTTAATGCAATAAATTTACAAGAAAACGCGTCCGCGACGAAACCATCCGTCGATGCGGGAAACGCGAAGCCAGCGGCGTAAATGAGACCATTGCGTTAGCTACGTCCGAACAGGTCTCAAAAGTTTGCGAAGCCAGTCAATCACAATCTCAAGAAACTGCGAATACTTTTCAAGTTGACGCGACTAGGATTTTCAAAGTTCCTGATACGACAAAACCGACAGATTATCCTCGATATTGGATCAACGTAAAAATTGGTCCAATAGAATTGAAGGGATTATTAGATTCGGGAGCCGCACGGTCCGTGATAGGCAGAAAGTATCGAGAAATCGCAGGGCAAATTGGTATTACGCTCCAACCCTCTAATTTTTTGTACGCTCAAATGGCGAACGGAGAATTAGAAGAGGTAGCTGGGGAATTGATCACTCCCCTGGAGATAGCTGGGATAAGCAAAAATATGCCGATTCTTAGCGTGCCATCATTACCTGTAGATCTCATTTTGGGACTTGAATTCATCCGTTTCTTTGGGATGCACATATTAGGTGATAGTGACGAATATACATTCGCAGACCTTAAGGACAAGCAAAAATTTGCATTTGAATTATTTTCAATCGAAGCACCAAGTCAAGTGAATTTAAAGTCTGAAATTCCAACATCATCGGAGGGAAAAATTGAGTCAAAATCTGAAGCGTCAAGAAACGCGCAAGAGCCACAATCGAGAAAGTAAGTGATTATGAAGCTTACAGACTGAAAAGAGTTTTGGATAAATGTTTACCTCACCAGAATAAAAATGAGAAAATTTTGAAAGCAACTGATTTAATCGAATACGAGATTCGACTCTTGAAAAGTGCACGTCCAGTAAAGCAAAGATATTTTCCGTTGTCAGATAAAATGGAGAAAACAATGCATGCAGAATTCCAAAAATTAATCGATGCTGATGTAGTTGAGAAATCGAATAGCCCTTGGAATAACCCAGCATTTTCAGTGAAAAAAGCGAACGGAGGGCATAGATTGGTAGTAGATTTACGAGTAGTCAATTCATTAGCTGAAAAAGATGCGTATCCGACACCCTATATGGACACTATATTAAGGAAATTAAAGAACGCGAAATATATAACTACGCTGGACTTATCCATGGCCTACCATCAAATAAAGCTTAAAAAGATTTCGAGAAGCATTTGCGCATTCACAATTCCAAGTAGAGGGCACTGGCAATTCAAAAGGCTACCTATGGGCTTAGCTAACGCTGGAGCCTGCTTTCAAAGATTAATCGACTCAATTATAGGAGACCTAGAGCCTTACGCGTACGGGTATTTAGACGATATTGTCCTGGTGACAGAGACGTTTGAACAGCATTTAGAGCTACTAGAAAAATTATTAAACAGAATCGTGGGGGCAGGTCTAACGATTAACAGAGAAAAGAGTAAATTTTGTTGCCAAGAAGTCAAATTTTTAGGATATATAGTGGACGAGCACGGTTTAAGAGTCGATCCCGCGAAAACAGAAGCAATTAAAAATTATCCGAGGCCTAAAAATGTCAAACAAGTGAAAAGATTTACAGGTATGACATCATGGCACAGTAAATTCATCAGAAATTATGCGACGATTGTAGAGCCAATAAATCGGTTATTGAAAAAAGACGCGAAATTTGAGTGGAAAGAAGAACAGGAAGAAGCATTTTGTACGCTAAAAGAAGCATTAGTATCTGCACCCGTGCTCAGTATGCCAGTTCCAGACGCTGAATGGTTCTTGCATACTGATGCATCAGACACGGGGATAGGATCTATGCTTACACAGAAGGTTGATGGCAAAGAACGCGTAGTTTGTTACGCGAGTCGATCACTTTCAAAACAAGAAAGAGTCTGGTCAGTAACAGAACGTGAATGTCTGGCTATAAAATGGAGTATTGAAAAATTTAGGCCGTATATTGAAGGGGAAAAATTTACTGTTGTAACAGACCACAGCGCGCTACAGTGGCTGTTCAACAAGAAAAATCCAGTAGGACGCGTAGGCAGATGGGCCCATGACCTCGCGAGTTATTCGTTCCGCGTGATCCACCGCAAAGGAACGCTTAATGTTGTCCCTGATGCGCTCTCAAGAATGTTTGAAGACGACACGATGAATATCGGTTCAGTTGGAGTTCTTGAGAAAACATCAGATGAGTGGTACAACAAAAGATTTTTTCAAATTTTGAAACATCCAAAAAGATACAGAGATTGGAAAATTATGGATGGTAGAATTTATAGATATAGGCCAGATCACGAATTAAATGGAATAATTGATGATTTAGATGCGTGGAAATTAGTGGTTCCAGAAGAAAACCGTGTAAAAATAATTAAAGAAAGCCATGACGAGCCATCAGCTGGTCATATGGGCAAAGAAAAAACGTATAGAAAGGTCGCGCAGTCATACTATTGGCCCGGTATTTACCTAGACGTCGCGAATTACATGAAATATTGCGATAGTTGCGCGTTATATAAGGTGGATCAACGCGGTCAAATAGGTATGATGGGTACGCGCACAGTCGACAGACCGATGAAAATTATTGCGATGGATTTAATGGGACCATTCCCAAAATCGAAAGAACAGTTTGAATATTTACTCATTTTTGAGTGTATTTTTAGCCGTTATATAGTCTGCGTACCATTACGTAAAAAGACTGGGCAAGCGGTTCAGAATGCACTGGAAAATGTATTATGTACACATTATGGGACACCGGAAATTTTGATTAGCGATAATGGGTTAGAGTTCAAAAACAAATTGATGAATGAATTCTGCGAGGATAACGGTATAGAGCATGAATTCACCCCTAGTTTCCATCCCCAAGCAAATCCGGTTGAACGAGTCAATCGAGATATTGAGACCATGATAGCAATATTTGCTGATAACCACAAAGAATGGAATAAGCATATTCAACAATTTCAATTTTGTCACAAAAAAATTTTTCAAGTTCGACCGGAAAATCACCAGCGTTCATGATTTATGGTCGCGAGATTAAAGCGCCAAAATTATGGAGAAGACGCGTAGAAATATTCGAGAAAAGTTTGAAAAAGTTCATGAAAAACGGTAATCAAACAGAGTTTATAGAGTCATTAAAAGATTTAGACGGAGCAGAAATCACTTCAGAATCAAATTCAGAGAATAAAGTAGAAAGCGAATCAGAAAATCAGAATTCAAGCCAAGCGAATGAGCGCTCGCGAGTCGATGAGCCTGAGAAATTTATTATTCAACACGAAAAGCTCAATTCAGATTTTATTGTTTCTCAAGAATCAGTAAAAAATTGGTCAGATCGTATGAAGAGGTTACCCGAGGTACACGACTCTACTATAAGTTAAATTGAAAAAGCGAGCGAAAAGCAAAAATTGAATTATAATGTATCAAAGCGTGATGTTAGATTTAAAATAGGTGATAAGGTACTGAAGAAGAATCGACCATTGTCATCAGCAGAGAAGAACTTCACAGCGAAATTGGCAGAGAAATTCACCGGTCCATATGAAATCAGCAGGAAACTGGGCGAAAATGTGTATGTATTATCAAAGGATGGAGCTGAGTTACAAGCATCTGTCTACGCCAAAGATTTGAAATATGCAAGCGTTGCATCAAATCAGAAGTCAAAAAGTAATCTGCCCAAGCAAGCGATAAATCAACAGCAGACAGAAGAATTGGTGCCGTCGGACAGCAGCGAGTCTCCCCGCCCCGCAGCAGTGGCACGCGCCCGGAAGAATAGCCAGCAGAAGCCGCGAGGAGCTGCAGGTGAGCAGACCACGCGCGAGACCGATCGACAGCCCACGCGCTCGAGAGGCCCAATAACGAGATCTAAATCGAAAGCTACAAGTGGTTAGAGTGCATATAAAAACAAAGTGACTAGAGTGTATATAAAAACAAAGTGACTAGAGTGTATATAAAAGCTATAAGTGACTAGAAGTGTATATAAAATCTAAGTGCCTAATTCTAAGACTTGATACTAGTGACTAGAAAAAATTGAAGACTAGTACAGTGATTAAAAATGGGACCTATGAAAGAGGCAGTGATTAAGTGGTTAAGTTAAGAACAAAGTGACAATAGCGAATCTGATACGCGCGCGAGTGAGCAGGACAGAGACAGTGAGGGTGCAAGAGTGATTGTGCCTGTGGACACTCAGGAAGCCGTCAATAACGACGCAAGAGTGCCGGCACCTAGTAACCCCATCGTACCCGCGACAATGCCACCCGCGCGCCAGCAAGAGGCGAACATCACCTCCGAGGACATCGCCGAATTTCACGCGCGTAAACGCGTTCGTGAAAAATCAGCTCTAATGCGAAGCCTGAAAGCCATGGCAGAGCCTTGGAGAGAGGAAGATCGCCGCCGGCGCGAAATGGAAACGCGCGCGGCATCGAAAACAACAACTACACCAACGCCCGAATTCCAGGAAGAACAGCAACAAGTGAGGAAAGCGCGCGCCGACGCTCATGCAGCTGCAGCGGCAGCGGAGCTCAACGACGCCGTCAACAATGCACGATTGGGATTGGAGGTGCATTGTAGTCGCGCTCTTCAAATACATCAACGCAATCACTTTTTGCAACTTCGAGAACGTGAGTACCAAGCCCGGGTGGAACGAGAGAGACAGCAGGTCTCCAATAGATTCGCGGTTGATCTGCCTCGGGCCATCCAGAATGCCGAGCAGATGCACCAATCGCTTGAATATAGAGCAAGTATGTTGGAGGCGCGAGAAGAAAATCTCATGCAGCGTGAGGCAGCAGTCCACGCGCGAGAACAACATTTGCAGCGATCAGCTGATCGTTGGGCAGCAGAGTGCCGCAATTTGGAACGAAGATTGCGCGAAGAAAAGGCACGCGCAAGATTTCAAATTCAGCGTGCACCACCCCCTCCAACGCCTACAAATAATCGTCGTCGAATATCCGCAACAATGCGGATCGATTTTAATTTTTACCCACCAGAGCAGCCACAGCACCAAGTGATAATCGAGGAGGTAGAAGAAGAGCAGCTTGCTCAAGAAGCCGGACAACAACAAATAGTTGAAGTAGTACAGCCACCTGTCGAGCCGCCGCCACCCCCACAGCATGCAGAGAATAATGAATGGAGACCGATAAGGGGTTACAGGACAGCAGCTGAGCGTGAGGCACGCGTATATGTTACGCAGGCTGAGCGAGTTCGACGAGCAGAAGAGCTCAATGAGGCGTTCAGAATCAGAAGTATTGAGCAGAGAAAATTGAACAAGGCGTGGGCGGATAAACATTTTCTGCCAGGAGAGCGGGATTTGGAGTGAGCAGCATCAACAGCAGCAGGGGCATCATCATCGAGTCAGCGCTTCAAGATCAAGAGTAGTGTTTATTTTCCCTTTGGCAATTTTCAATTCATTTTGAATCAGGTATAATCTTTTTTTACAAAGAAAATCCAGTCATTTCCTTTTTTTTTAGCATAAAGAAGCGTTATTTACAACGCGTAATATAGTACTTCGCGTCACGAGCGAGAGAGAGAGATATAGATATATAATGAGAGAGACTCATATTTAGCTATAAGGATTTGCGAGATCTAAATGAATATGTTCCTAAACATTGATATTTACAGGCTATGTACAGAAGTTATTATTTTACAATATTTACAGGTTATCCAGTGAATAGTCGCGGAGTTAGGAAGATTCACTCTATGTACAAAATAGCAGCACTGTATTATTAGTATTTATATATTTACAGAATTGTTCCTATGAATTTTGAACACATTTTCAAGATAATGGTATGACGAGGAGTTAGTATTTATAAATGCGTGATAAGAATATTTAGGTTTTTGTATGCAAAAGAATCGGGTGAAACAGTCATTCTATTTTCGACGTTATGTTTATTTTCAGTTGATTAATTAAGAAGCTCCAATCGCGAGTAATTTCAATTTTTTCACGGGGCTCAAAATTTAGCGGGGGGCTCTGTGACGAGGTAAACCGCCACACGCGATAGAGCTAATGAGCAGACAAAAGTTGAGAAAGTATAGAGCGAGAGATGCGCGAGAGAGAGAGAAAGAGATCATCAGCTGTCATCATCGGCGCGGTCACCGTTGTCATCGTCGTTGATGGGCAGCTTGGCGCGAGCCATCACTGCGTGCGGTCGCGACGATCCGACGGGAAAATATCCGCGCGCGCGATGTGCAAGTGTGTGTGTGCCTCGACCCTGGGCCCGGCCGTCGGCCACGCGCGTGAGTGAAGGAGTGCAGCGTCGCCGAGGGGTAGCCGTGTAGCCGTCCGGTCCGAGCCCAGGATGCGGTGTTTGCGATAGCCGTCTGGGATATGTCGGCCCGGATGCGAGGCGCCGGCCCGGGTTATGCGGAGAGCGTGTGTATGGTGAGTCTCTCTCTCGTGCGTTCGAAATCTCTCTCACGCGACTAGAGTAAGAGTAAGTAGCTAGCATCATATCCCAGCTCATGAAGCGAGATATTTGTATCGTTATGTATGATTTCTATTTCTTTTATTTATAATAAATAATCGAAGGTCACGCGAAAGGTGACCCACAGTCCAATATAAAATCTAGCGTCTGAGTAAAAGTCATTTATCACTTATATTTATATACGAATAGGTTAGACCCATTTTCCTAAAATCCCTCATCCCTTCAGGTTGAGATGAAGCAGATATGGGTAATTATTCAAGGCTCGTTACCCTATCTCACTATAATATTCTCCCCGGTTTTGATTGCAAAGATTTGCCTTCGACTACTGGAACCCCATGAGATAGCTTCAATGGTTGCTCTATAACATTGGCGTGGATTGGTGCCAAAGTTTTGGGAACCTCATGCAATGCACACACGCCCTGATCCAACTCCTCCCAAGTATCCACGAATTCAGTACGCTACACTTCATCATGTACCAAGTGGGTGGCTGAGGAGAACTCGGGATGCGTTCTTTCCAATATTCATCCACAGCAGGTAGCTTTCATTAGGATGAATTCCACGCCAAAGCGACCTACGGAAAGGGGTCATCTCTCGGATTCTCTTTTAACCTTTTCCATTCGATTCTATGGCCCAAAATAGGAACTTCGGACCACCTATGAGGTCCCGAAAAAGTTCCTCCTCTCCATTGCACGCACATCCGTAAACAGACCAAAAATTCATCGTGTAGAAATAGATGCTCTTTTATCCACGGAAATGAGAATATTTCGAGTTTTTGAATAGCTATCGATTTGCGGGTTGCGGCATCTGAAAGGGCATCAAAAAACCTATCGAAAACATTGTCGGAAATTCCTCCGCTCTGATTTGGGGGCCTCCTGAAGGCAAAAGAGTGTTTTTGACTAGAATGTTAATTTCTCAAGAAGCAATTTCTTTTATCCTTCGAAAATCATGTATTTGACGTGAAATTTTGCGTTCTTTTGGAAAAATGGGTTTCAGAGAAGTTTGGGGCGATCCAAGTGACTGATGAGCCATTTTTTGAAAATTCGATTTTCTCGGTTTCAGAAAAAGGCGATTTTCTGCGCATGCGCACAAACGTAGACTTTCGGCGCCACTCTCAATGGGAAGCTGACAAAATTCCCTATGGAATGACTACCCGCAACATGAAACGGAATCTGCAACGATTAATTATATCGAATCAAAATCACATGGAAATTCAGCCCACTAATGCCTTCGTGGCGCCTGCTGAGATGACACATTCACGAGATCTTGTCGGGACTCAATTTTGAGTACGAAATTGACTTGAAAAAAATTTGGACCACATGGTTTCAACGTAGAGTTGTATGAATTTTCAGAAATGCGATGAAAAATCCTGTTCGAGGCGAACCCGAGGTACTACATTCAATTTTCTCACAGAAAATACGATATTTCACATTCAAAATTGCGAAAAATTGAGTATAGCACCTCGGGTTCGCCTCAAACGGGGTTTTTCATCGCATATTTTGAAAGACCATACATATTTACGTCGAAACTATGTGGCCTAAATTTTTTTCAGGTCAATCCCGTTCTCAAAATTGAGTTCCGAGAAGATCTCGTAAATGTGTCATCTCAGCAGGCTCTCATGGGCTGAATTTTCATGTGATTTTGATTCGATATAATTAATCGTTGCAAATCCCGTTTCAGTGCATGAATTTCAACTTTGCGGGTAGTCATCTTACAAGAAATTTTGCCAGCTTCCCATTGGAAGTGGCGCCGAAAGTCTACGTTTGTGCGCATGCGCACAAAATCGCCTTTTCCTGAAACCGAAAAAATCGTATTTTGAAAAAATGTCTCATCAGTCACTTGGATCGCCCCAAACTCCTCTGAAACTCATTTTTTTCAGAAGAACGCGAAATCTCACATTAAATGTATTATTCTCAAAGGATAAAAAGAAGGTTTCTTGAGAAATTATTATTTTAGTGAAAAACACTCTCTTGCCTCCAGGAGGCCTCCAAATTACAGAGAAGGTATTTCCGACCACGTTTTCGATAGGTTCTTCGATGCCCTTTCAGATGCCGCAACCCGCAAATCAATGGCTATTCAGAAACTCGAAATATCCCCATTTTCGTGAATGAAAGAGTATCGATTTTCACAACGATCAATTTTCGGTCTGTTTACGGATGTGCGTGCAATGGAGAGGAGAAATTTTTCTTGAACCCCATAGGTGGTCCAAAGTTCCTATTTTGGGCCATAGAATCGAATGAAAAAGGTTACAAAAGAATCTGAGAGATGACCCCTTTCCGTAAGTCGCTTTGACGTGGAATTCATCTTAGATGATACCTACCTGGGGAATGTACGCGTTCAGCCTTCGTTCATTCTCTCCGAATGGATCATTGTTTATTATCCATCAACGTTTGAGATATTTCAACTTAGTTTCTGTGAGACGTCCGGGAATTTCAGTGGGAATCATCGGATACTTCAACGGGAGGTCACTCAGGGAAGTCAGAACGTGACATGAAAAATACTTGCAGGACGATAGTACCAGGAAATCACCCAGTCCCTTTTCCAGTTTCCTCAATATAGCCATGCCTCTGACTAGATCCTCCGTCAGACGACTTCATCCCTACGTTTCATGAGATACCATTGATGTTGATTTGTTCCAGACATATACTCATCTCAGCCATCCGAGAGATGAATGAGACGGAAGTTATTGGACAAACCCTCTATAACTGTGATGACCCACATCCTGTTTGGGAAACTGGGCGGAAGTTCCTTGAGTAAGTAACACCATATCTCCTCGTCTGGGAGCTTATCGTGGATCATTTTGTTCGCCCTAAGAATCTCTTGATCAATTGCAGCGGCACCCTGTAAAATCTTCTGCAATCCCTCTCAGCATCTAGCAAAGTTCATCTTGAATTCGGTTTGATGATCATTCTGGTCCCCATCCTTCTCCATCCCGATATCACCTGTTCTTCCAAAAATCTCCACTGGAAAGTGACATGTCTTCGCCCGTTCCAAGGTAAACTATCCCTGAATCGTTCCGCTCACCCTCTACTGAAATGGCCATAACGATCGAGGAATGATCGAATTTGTATCCTCCTTGTTACATCGAGAATCTCCCACATGATAACTTGCTCCCAGGTGATTGAGAATCGTATACAATTCCCAACAAGGCTCGACCCCTCTAGCGAGACTGCGATTATACAATGCATGATTAGTTAGATAGCGGATTTCATCTGTTGCTCTCCGGGTCCCCGGCCATAATCCTCAACCCACTCACTCCTATGAGTAGCATGTAGGGTAGACATACACTCTGCCAGTGCATCGGCTTAGAGAATGGCCACTCCAGGGTCAGGAGTTGTTCTAAAATGTTTTGTCTCTGTGTTCCGACTACCGCATCTTGAATCGGCCACCAGCACATTGCCGTGACTGCTTGATCCATCGATGGCACTCGAACAACTACTGGATGCAAAAGCAGGAACCTGGACATCATTGTAGGTATTCAGGTGGCCAAATCCAGACATCTGGCACCAGGTAGTATCAGCAACATGTAATGAGAATTATTCATTAGTATTGAAACTAATTTCCATTTTTTATTAGTAAGAAAATAAATAAGTTAGTTGAGAAGAAAGTTACAGGCAACAGTAATAAGTTGAAGAATCAGTCATTGATCTCATTCATACATGTATTTGTATGCACTATTGTTTGTGCATATAATCTGACAGCCATCAGCTGATTTGTATTTACACTTGCTCGGCACTGATAACCAAGCCAGTCAAGTTTTCAGTACAGAGACACCATGTGTTTTATAAGTTTAAAGAGAGTAAAAGAATACATATCCATTCATCCCAATAAATCCCAGAATCCCACCCATGCTGAGGAAATGATGTATATTCCGCTCTCTGGCTCCCATCTGATGATGGTGATGGTCCAACGCAGTACAACTGATGCCTCTGGCCCATATCGTGGGCCATCCTTCCTACTTACCGCACCAAGTTTTACTGAAAAAACACATACAGAATTAGTTTTTTGACATCAGCACTACATGAGATATTAGTATACATCCCATATACCATTTCTATCATGCATTGAAAATGATTTACTTGTTAGTTAAAAAATTCACTACCAACAACCTGCATCAAAATACTAACAAATTCATTTTACATCATACCATGAGTACTAACACCCATGATATGCCTATCCATGTTCTTATGGATATGTAACAGGTGTACTTACCCAATGCTGCAGTTTATTCATAATTATTTTGCCACACTTACAATACCCAGCCGCTTGTTGACATGATGTAAACAATCGCCTGTCATAACCACAAACCATATGTTGATAGACTGGATGAATTGATGTCGTCTGCTATCGCATTGCTATCTCTTGACTGGCCAATCTGATTGATCCTACTACGCATGAGCAATGGCACCAGATTCAAATCTATGGGATTTTCTCATGAGGATTTCCTATGGAAATACTATTGGATCGTCGAGTATCTAATCCAGACACGTTTCAACCTAGAGGAAGAAACCATAATATCAATTCCATCAATATTCAATCATGGAATTCAAGTTTTAATTGAAACTAGCATTATTGCCTACCTCGCTAACGCTTGTCCGGCTTGGAAGTGTCTCTGATATGGTATGAGCCCCTGAAATGCTTCTGTAGTTCAACAATGTAACGTTGAGATTTCATAATACAGTGGATTCGAAGAAAATAATTCTCCTGATGTAACCTAGTAACTGTGATTGAGAACTATTGAGTTGGTGTAATGTTGCGCATAGTGAGGTTCCTGAATCTCCAGTAAGAATCTGGAAATTCCGCTTAGTTAATTTAATTTGTTGGTAGGATATTGCGAAATCTACGATTATCCGCCTTATGGATCCTATCCCACTTATGATTTGTACCTAGATGAAAAACTAATCACGAAGGATATTTTTCTCTTCAGCAATGGTAAACATTCATACACTTATTGCCCATCTCGTTTGACTCAATCAATACACTAATTTCGAAATAGTTATTTACATCCGATGATGCAATCATACTGAAATAGAGTACTATTCGAATCTGATAGACAGTGGAAACTTGAGCGATTTTCACTGAAATTTCAGTGGGAGTTCCACTGAAACTCTAGGAATTTCCACAGGAATTTCACTGAAAATGTAGTTTCACTGAAACTCTAGAATTTTCCACGGGAATTTCAGAGAAAGTTTTACTGAAACTTGAACGATTTTCAACGATTTTCAACGATTTTCATTGAAATCTCAGTAGAACTTCCACTAAAATTCAAGCGATTTCCACTGAAATATCAATGGAATTTCCATGGGGATTTCAGTGAAATTTTAGTGAAATTTTCACTGATCTTTCAGTGAAATTTTCACTAATTTTCTAGCGAAATTCTCACTGGTTTTTCAGTGAAATTTCCACTGATTTTTCAGTGAAATCTTCACTAATTTTTCAGTGGAATTTCCACTGATTTTCCAGTGAAATTTTCACTGATTTTCAGTGAAATTTCCACTGATTTTTTAGTGAAATTTCTCACTGAATTTTTAGTAAAATTCCCACTAAAATTCGGTGAAACGTATCACTTTGACTTTGGTGATTTCCACTCCATCCATCCACCAACCAACCCACCTGACCACTCACCCACCAACCCACCCATCCATGACCCAACCATGACCCATACGGCCACCCATCGCCCTTCACCCCCTGCCGATAGGCAACCCGAGACGCGAGAGGCTGACGGACAAATTTTGGCTGGGCTCCTAATCATTTTAATATGTGCTAACCAATTCAAATCACCCGCTAAATTCAGATCTCGTATTATTCATGTTCGATATCTTGCCAATCGGTGGCTTGCGAGATTACCCTAAATGAATTATATGTTCATATGTTATGACCGGACATGATGGGTCCGGGTAACAAATATATTTATTTTAGAGTGGGTTTTTGGACATTGAAGGGCGGACTGCCCTGTTGCACTCACTCTATTAAAAAATGTAGACAAGTAGACAATGTAGAAAAGTATATATATATATATATATATCTATCGTTCAAATTTTGAAAAATGAAATATGCATATTAATCATCAGGGAGAAGGTCAATTTAATTAATAAATATTAATTTGAGAATAATTCGATTTATATGCTCATTTTGAATTGGACAATACAAAGGTAACAATGATAGATTTAATATACTAAACATGAATGGTAGATTTTCTTAGACTTACAATTATGTTGATACTAAATTCTACTCGAGGATTCCCAGCTCTGCGGGTCAAGATATCCTGGAGGCTGATAGACAGGTTGATTAGCTCGTTCTCGGGATGACGCCGGAGATACGCGGCGGGATTCAGTCGACTCAGTCTCTCACTTAGAAATTTACTTTTTGATATTGTGTGCGTAATGTTGTGCCGAAAAAGTACTTTGCGGGTGAGTGTGCGGTGCGCAAAGTTGAGCGAATTCTTTTTTACGCACGACTTCCAGTGCGCAAAGTTTGAAATCGTGCGCAAAATTGTCGCGATCGTGCGCAAAGTTGCCATAATCGTGCGCAAAGTTCGCTTATCAGTGTGCAAAGTTGATTTCGTGCAAAAACATCGTACCTCATATCCCACCCAATTTCGAGGTTTACGCAATGCGATCAATTCACGGACCATCACTGAAGACAATTTAAATTTCGAATTCTCGCGGACGCTTCATTTTTGTTGGTACCCGTGATCTCCGTTATGCGCATGTCCGCGCGAGCCGCGGCGATGCGACGCTCCGAGGGATGCGACGCGCGAGAGAGACGCTTTCTTTTCCGGAGCAAACGCGATCGAGTCTAGATCTAAAATTGTCGAGTGCGAAGCCAATTCAAATCGGAGCAAACGTGATTTATTCTTTGAAGCCGCAAAGATTCCTCATCAAAAATGTCTCGCCGAGTAAGTACCAAGACTGTTTTTGTAATATTCATATCGTGTGGCGTGGTAAAAATCTAAATATCGGATGCATCCTGTCATTCAGATCAATAGATTACCCGGCTGTAGCAACGAATTGCCACCAGCAATTCACATGGCCACCCAAGAGGCAATTGAGAACAGTTTACCAACGGAATCCAGAAACTACTACCGCAAGGTGCACAGCGAATTTGAAGACTGGAAAATAACAAAAAATGTGATGGTCACCAACGAAACTGTTCTCTTAGCCTATTTCAATGAACTTTCCAAAACTCTGGCACCACCAACTTTGTGGTCAAAATATTCCATACTCAAAACAATGATAATGAAAGAAGAAAATTTGGATCTTGGTGAATATGAGAAACTCAAGAGATATTTGAGAGAGAGGAATGTTGGATTCCAACCTAAAAAGTCTTCTGTATTCACTCGTAATGAGCTGAATACTTTTTTCATCCAAGCGCCAGATCACAAGTACTTAGGAGCAAAGGTTAGTCTATTATTCTATCAAGTTATCAATTCTCTCAATCCTCATTATTAAACTGATTCTCAAGTGGATATGTTCTGATCTATTTCTACATATCTTAATCATTATACTATCTTGAACTAATATGCCATCAAGCGTTGTCAGCATCTGTGGTACATTATTAACCTAATAACTTTTTCTCTCTACAGGCAGCTGCTGGAATGGCTATTAGTGGGGCTTGTCGTCGTGTAGAAATCAAGAATATGAAAGTTGCTGACGTTGTTGACAATGGAGACTTCCTGACGATAACTGTGAAGGAAACCAAGACACACGTCAACAGGACATTCACAATCAACAACCCGCTGAGAGAAACTATATTGGATTATATGAGTTTGCGCCCTACTGATACAGCACATGATTATCTCTTTGTCAACTACCAGAATGGCAAGTGCACCCGACAGGCTATGGGCATTAATAAGATTGGCAAAATTCCTGAAGAAATTGCTAGCTGGTTGAACTTGGACAATCCAGAAACTTATACAGGGCATAGTTTTCGCCGTACCTCAGCCACATGGCTCATAGATGGGGGTGGCTCACTAGAAGACTTGAAACGCCATGGTACATGGAAATCATCAACTGTTGCAGAGGGTTACATCGCTGACTCTATTCAACGCAAACGTAAAATGAATGACACTATAACCAATGGACTGTTTGACGATGGTACACTTTGCGTTGACCCATTAGCCACCAAGATAAAGAGAAGGATAACTGCCTACAGGGAAACTAGAAGTCAGCCTTCTTCATCAACTAGTTCCTCATCTCAAAGTTCAAGGTCTAGTACCAACAAACCTACTACCTCTATCTCATGGTCTGATAGTTCAAATAGAAGGCTCCAGGAGTCAAACTCAAAGCGAGGACCTTCAGTGAATATTTCATTGAATGACTGTTGCCTTCAGTGAAATCTTTTACAAATCATTCTACTCTCCGAACTAAGTATCATTTCTTCAGTTGACTTTCTTCTGCTCTAATCCAAAGTTATAGGATTATTTTGTGTTGGTCTGATCCATCATAATGGAGAGGCTATATTTTGTGTTCATTCAATCTATCATATTGAAGAGTTTAAAATAGTTCCAAGTTCAAATCTGTTGAAACTTGAAATTCCATTCAACGAAACTAATGATAGCTCCATTCGTGTGAATTTGTTAGTTATGACTAAATATTCAGTAATGCTTGTAAGAAAGAATTATCTTATGATCTTGTTACCACAATGTTGAGCAATCTTCTTATATTCGACAAAGCTCAAACATTCGAACAAATTGTCTCATTAAATGAGAGTTATTTAATCTATTGTGTTGAAAAGTTTGAATGAGTTCAAAGTTCAATTCTATTAGATGTCAAAGTTTTATTCAACAAGACTAATAATCACTTCATTACGTCAGTCATGGCTAGAAATCTGATAACGCTAGCTCTTGTACTGGCTCATGATCATTCTAGGTGCTGTGTGACTCATAGGGTATATATTTTTGTACAATAGAAAGAACTATTCTATGTTTTTGCTACCACAATGTTGAGCAATTTTCTTCTACTCGACAAAGCTCATACATTCAAACAGATTGTCTCATTGAATGAGAGTTATTTAGTCTATCGTGTCAAAGAGTTCGTATAAGTCCAGAGTCAAGTCTATCTAAAGTCAAAGTTCCATTAATCGGAATCAATTATAACTTCATTTCGTTAGTCATGGCTAGAAATCTAGTAACGCTAGCTCTTGTACTGGCTCATGATCATTCTGAGTGTTATGTGACTCATAAAATATATATATTTTTGTTTGAGATGAAAAATGAGCTTATGTTTGTGGTACCACAATGTTGCGAAATTTTTTTGTATTCAACAAATCTCAAACATTCAAACATGCTACCTCATTAGTTGAAAGTATATGTTCAATACCATTAAATCTATTATTTGTGTTTAATAATTGATTGAGATAACTAAGCGTTGACTCAAATGTGAATGTGAGCTTTTCTAGGGTAATTGACAAATTATGGTTGATGCCAACCATTCCCTGGAGGATAATTTTTATTTTTGTATTCAAAACTTTCTAATTACTCAAAAATTCCACCTATTCATTGATAAAATGTTGAAAGTTTCTTGTGTATTTCACTCCTAAATTTCATCCTAATCATAGCGTACTCATGTAATGTTTCAACTTTAATTGTTAACACCTGTCCAGTAATTTTGAATATTTCTTTTCTAATATATATCCGTTTTCTTCAGTCGAAATTTTCCATATTTGCAAGAACTCAAAAAATTTCACAAACATTCAGGTGACTCGGAGATCAAATTTTTTGCCATGAAATTTAATGGTGTAGCTTTCTATAAAGATGAGAACTTCTTATTTGATATGGATGATAATACTTTTTCAGTGCGAGTACTTGCATATCTTACATTTGTCTTCTATTAGTACTTCTGAAAGTTGAAATCAAAATTTTTTGTCGATGCGGTAAAATATGATATATCATGAAGATTTTTTCATAATACATTTTCAGAACTTTTTTTTCAGTCGGGGGGCTCCGCCCCTGGACCCCGTCCTCGCCCTCCCTTTCCCCCGCCTTCCAAGCGATAAACCGCGGAGAACAACTTTCCGCACCAATATCAAAAAGTATAGTAAGCAACACGGGCGCAACTTTTCCACCCTCGTTCCCGAAATTCTCGTGCGTAAAAATGAAACTTTGCGCACAGTTGTAACTTTGCGCACGCTTCGCGGTGCGCAAAGTCTTCTGCACTGTGCGCAAAGTTATTTTGCGCACAGCGCAAAACACTTTGCCCACGTCGCAGAAGTTACAACTGTGCGCAAAGTTCACTTTTACGCACTCATTTCGGGAACTCGTGCGTAAAAGTACTTTGCGCCCTTGTTACTTAATGTACTATTGTCGTGCTCAACACTTGGGTAAAATCTGCGCGTGAGTTTAAGAGTAACGTTTCAAGACTGATCAATTAACTGCTGTTGACACTTAATTTTTATAGCTTTGTGGTTATGAAATTTGACCTGTTTTTTGGCCGTGCGCGTAACTCGGAGTTGCTGTGGGTTACGCGCACGGCGACAACAATGCGCTGAATCAACTTGTCTTCATAATTCTGATTGCTTAATTAAATAAAGATTACCCAAAAGACAAGCAATCCTCAATCGCAACTCAGCAATTCACAACTTCTTTGGGTAATTGGGGCACCTCGGGATGGCGGGACGCCACATCTCCCCCCTAGACCATTCCCGTCCCGGGAATGCATCCAGCAGGGGCGCCGTGGTCCAACCTCCCAAATGACCCGATTACTCAAAGCTGTAAAGATGTATTTTGTGTCATGCGTTTAATGTGATTCTTACAACTTTTGCATTGGAAAGTTCTCACATTGTTCTTCCTCAGGCATGGAATATCCGCCCTGGCTCCGCTGCAGGTTCTGCATTTTGCCCATCTAGTCGGCGATATTGCGTGAGCATGCTTGCACAAATAGCACCAACTTTTACTTGTTTCACCTGCCTTTTTCCGTTCCCTATATATTCTGGCTCGTATGCTATTTTGTTGTCTTATCCTAATTTTTTTTTTGAATCGTCAATATCAAAATTCATGCCATTTTCCCTCGATGTAGCTGGCATCAAATCTCCTCTTTCACGTTCTGTTGCTTCTTCATTTTCGGTGTAACTTGAACTTGATTTCTGACCCGAGAAATTGAATGAAATCAAATTTTCGCTCACTTCTGCCTCGGGTCCAGGAGATATGAGCTGATAATGTGGTCCTGGTACGAGTGTGATCCATTGATCTTGCGGCAGTGATACATCACTAATTACTTCGATGGAAGGCTTCCCATTTAATGATGAGGCTCTTTGCTCGATGTCTGGAGTCGAGCTGGAAATGGGTAATTGCACGTTCAGTAGTTCATTCCCCTGTTGATGATTTGTTTGATTCTCGGTTATGCATGACGGGCTTGATGATGAGATATATACCAAGTCGGGGAGAGCGGGCGCGGGTGGGGGCCGGTTGTCGAAAAGCTTGCCCCGTGGTGGCTCACTATTCCGGGTGTCGTCTGCTGGGTTAGCAGTTACGCGTGATGCAGCTGTTAGCCACAGTAAGATTGGGCTGTTATGCGTGATGCGGCGTGCTCAGTGTCGTAGTTCACTACAACTTAACCACATGGACTAAAGGAACTTTTGGCGCTCATCTGGGAATCGTGTATGAAGTGTATGTACTATTACGAATGGACCTTTATATGTTTGATATCTTAATCGTGTCCTATGTAAATTTTGCGTGTTGCGATTGAATACTCTATACCTCTGAGTAACCTTCATTTTACATGAATAAGTCTTTTTATAAATACTACATCATTTCTTATCGTAAAATTAAAGGATGCCTCATACAATATAATATATACATATAATAAATCTGTCAATCCACTTACACACACACATATATATATATACATATATATTCTCCAAGGCAAGGTTTCCTTCTTTTTCTTTTCAATAAAAAAGAAAAAAAAAAAAGGCGAACAAATTTTCTGAGAGTCAAAATGTATGAAATGAAGTATTCGTATCATGGCAATCCTATACAACCTACATATGTTTTATTTATTTATCTATTTTTATATTTATCAATTTATTTACTAATCATCATATATATATATTCATTTTCTTTATATATATATATATATATATATATATATATATTTCCAAATTTTCTTGGATTTCAAAATTCATTCGAAACAATTTTGTGAAATTACAGGTAAACTCGTATTTTTTTTTTGTTAGGTCATCGTGAAAAGGAAAATCCCTGATATTAATACCACATCTTACATCTAAATAATATTACTACTAATATTATAAATTACAGTCATAACAAATATGATCTGGAGGGAGTGCAGAACATAATTTCCTCCGTATGCTATTATGTATGCATATATCATCTTCAAAATTCTCCAAAAACAAAGAGAAACATTGAATATATATGTTCTGGAACATCGCACGTTGTCACTTCTGTCGTCCAGCGTTTATACACGTCATTTGGGTGTTGAGTTATTTCCAATATGCGGCCAAGTAGTCCGCATGAGTTATGCGTGATTGACATCGGTCTAAGATCTTAAGGATAGTCTACGTCTCGTGTCGGTGATAAAGATGATTGTGGGTGCAATTGTGGTGAAACATGTATAAATGAGGGCTGGGAGTAATGAGGTTATCAGTGGTACAAGGGCTTGAGTCCCAAAGGTAGACTTTGGAATGATGGGGGGGGGGGTGGTGTTCATGTTCTTTGGACGGTACCTATTTGGGGCGGGTGTTGTGTTTCATCTGTTTGGATGATACTGGGTGCATTTTGTCTCTTAATTCCAAACGTATGAGTATTTTCCTAGTATGTTATTTTGTCAAACCGAAATGTTCTTAAGCAATGTATAGGGTTTCAAAGGAGGATTCAGAAGAACTATGGAGACCTATGAAGAACCATGGAGAACTGAAATTTGAATTCTTATCATAGATGTTTTAAAACCGGTTAATTCTGATCCTCTCTGATTTTGATATTAAACAAAAAGGAGTGATGGCTGCGAGTGATTTGTTATCCTGAATTCATGGAGTCACTTTGTGTAGAATCGTTGAATCTCCGGCGAGCGCCAAATTACAAAGACATGATTTGAGAAATTAAAGATTACGCCACAATACTATTAAAGATTCATTTCTGGACTGTTGATTCGAAACCAATAGATGTTGTCTTTATATCATTCCGATATTGGTCTGAATTTTTTGGAGGTAGAAAATGGAAAAGTCGTGGGAGAACTATCACCTAAGGTTCGAGTCCTCAGTGGTGTATATATCCTGCTAATACTCTGGAGAAGCTTTTTCTTATCGATTGATGTTATGAAAGGTTCTGAGCTACCTGTTTTGAGCGACAAATATTTCGAAAGAAAATATTCGATCAACCATTTTGAAATAAAATATGGTCGGGGTTTTCCCTGGATCTTTGTTTTGATGGGATTTCTTGAGTATTCATCAGGCGCTCGTATCGAGTTGACGGATTTTGTGGACGTTGCATTGAGATATTCCATTCTTGTATGGAGGATCGGTTTTTCACTGTCTTTCAGCATCGTTGAGACATTGGGACGGTTATCATTGTGCCTGACACACTTTGAATTTCTGAGACTAATGATTATCCTTTCGTAAGAACAAATCTGTGTGCACTGATTTCTAGAATTCAATGGAAGTTCAGGAGGGTTTCGGGAAGTTTCAGGAAGAGTACCATCACATTGGGGATTAGTCGGTTCTGGTCTATCATCATCGTGATAGAACCTTTCATCTGAAATGATTTGGGTTTGTTGATCATCTGCCTCAAGTTGCTGGGTGGAGCAAAATTCTTTGGAGGGTTCAAGGAAAGTTTGACTGATTTGAATTCCTTCTGGTTGACGTTCCTTATCATCTATGTATTTTGCGTCGAGTATGGTTGTCACTTTTTCGCAAGTGAAAGGAATTGATATGCCACATTCTCTCAAATATTCAAAAAGTGCATTTCTATCCCGGAAATATTGGAATGGATTTGAAACGAAGAGATGCAGGTCGTTTAGAGTGTTTGGTTTCTGGGTGATGGTCCGGGAGTCCATGAGAAATGAGACTACGATTTTTAGTTCATTTGGAAGATTTTGGATATATTTCAGTCTTGCGAGCGCGTCTAAATTTTTGTAAAGCTGATGGTAAATTGGATCGACAGAAAGGTATGGGTCGGTAAGAAAATTATGACGTGCATCGTTGAGGATTTCATGCAACTGAGTATATACTATCTCAAAATGGTTATAATTTACATTAATAATCTGTTGACATAATTTATCAAAAACAGTTGTTCTGATGAAACATTCCAATACGTGTTGATTTATTTCGTCTACGGATGTAAATTTGAAATTTTCAAAAGCATGAAAGGCTGATCCGGACAGATGATCGAGGATATGACTTATCAAACTCTTATCGAAGTATTGATATGGAGCAATGCATTTTGCTTCGATAACACGAGCAATGAATTCTACAGGGTTGATGTTGTGTCCGTCGAATGGCACAAGGCACTCCTCAACTGCATCGCGGGGATATTCGAAAATGGGGTCCTTCATTGTTATTGATACGTTAATTCATGGGAGATTCAAATCATTTTATACAGAGAATGGCGAACATTTTTGCTCTGTGGCATCTGCAATGGCTATGATGTCCATAAAAGATTCATTTAATCCAGAAGAGAAAAGGCCATTGTTGGTTTGGGAATTTTTCGTTTTCGGGTCGTAATGAGTTATATGTTACACCACTTGGGGTTATGAGCTACGAGATATACCTTACGTGTTACTAGAAGTGATATGTGGAGTCGGGAATTTGATATGACAGAGATTTGTCAGTTTCACAGTAGAAGTTCGTCGAGTCAGTAAGAAGGACAATGTTGCAATATTATTGCAGAGCGATTTTGCAGGATGTAAATTTAGGAGTTGAACAAAGTTAGTGCAACAGTATGTTCCTCACAAGGGATGCCAAAATGTTATGACCGGACCTGATGGGTCCGAGTAACAAATATATTCATGTTAGAGTGGGTTTTTGGACATTGAAGGGCGGACTGCCCTGTTGCACTCACCTTATTCAAGAATGTAGACAAGTAGACAATGTACAAAAGTATATATATATATATATATATATATATCTATCGTTCAAATTTTGAAAAATGAAATATGCATATTAATTATCAGGGAGAAGGTCAATTTAATTAATAGATATTAATTTGAGAATAATTCGATTTATATGCTCATTTTGAATTGGACAATACAAAGGTAACAATGATAGATTTAATATACTAAACATGAATGGTAGATTTTCTTAGACTTACAATTATGTTGATACTAAATTCTACTCGAGGATTCCCAGCTCTGCGGGTCAAGATATCCTGGAGGCTGATAGACAGGTTGATTAGCTCGTTCTCGGGATGACGCCGGAGATACGCGGCGGGATTCAGTCGACTCAGTCTCTCACTTAGAAATTTACTTTGTCGTGCTCAACACTTGGGTAAAATCTGCGCGTGAGTTTAAGAGTAACGTTTCAAGACTGATCAATTAACTGCTGTTGACACTTAATTTTTATAGCTTTGTGGTTATGAAATATGACCTGTTTTTTGGCCGTGCGCGTAACTCGGAGTTACTGTGGGTTACGCGCACGGCGACAACAATGCGCTGAATCAACCTGTCTTCATAATTCTGATTGCTTAATTAAATGAAGATTACTCAAAAGACAAGCAATCCTCAATCGCAACTCAGCAATTCACAACTTCTTTGGGTAATTGGGGCACTTCGGGATGGCGGGACGCCACACATATTGACAATTACCGTCGATTTTGACGGCATTTGGCATCTCAGTTCGGACTTCCAGTCAGTAATTGATTTCACTAATCCTTCTTGCCATAAGCAGGTAATGGATTTTTTTATCTTGTCGAAAGTCGTCAGTCACTGGCCACTGCTTTTAGTAGAAACCACGTCTGATGGTCTTTACAAGCACGCCGGCTACTGCTTCATGCAGATACCATGTGCTTCGGGTTATCTAGGTCTTTTTCATTGATTTTTGTCACTCATATTTCCAGATCACATTAGTCAAGTCGATAGTAGTTTTTCAAAGTATATTTTTGTTAGATAGGCATTTGTGTTTCGCTGCAAAGAGTGAGTCATGGACAAAGGGACTAGGCGGGTAAGCATGGTGAATCGGCCCTTGTCGGGTATCGGTTCAGGAGTAATTTTTCCCAGTTCCTAACACCAAAGTTAGTGGCGAAAAAGGTTCCTTAGGTCCCAAGGTCGCCTCTATAGTGTACGGCACCCTGAAAACCGTCTAAAAAACGCTAAAAATCGATGTTCCATCAACTAAATCGCATTTCAACGCATTTTGATGAATCGTTTTGAAAATTTCTTTGTAAAATTTCTTTGAAACTGTACCAAATGATAAAACGATATTCTCGTGTCTACAACTTTTGATTAAGTCCTCTGAAAAAATTCCAGAAAGTTAAAAATCGGTTTTTGACACAGTTGTCCATGATTCCAACGAGATTTGACCATTCCATCGTGTTTATCGAGTCATTTTGCATCGATAATCATTCTGAAACATATTGTTTTGGGTGGGGGAAAGTGGTCAAAAATGTAAAAATCCATTTTTTAAGCAAATTCTGACTCACTAATTAGCATCTCCTGCGCATTCGCATTCTTCTACGTCTCCGAGAATATCTTCAATCGATAGCTGATGTACTTTCCTTCAAAATGATCACTTGAGGAGATCAATTTGATGCAGTCGAACCCGAGATCTAGCTGGTCCAAAAAATCAAAAAATCCAAGGTACCAAATCTGTGAAGCCGCGGCCCCTTCAATGGGCCTGAAAAATGCGAATTTTGAATTGGAGTGTTCCAGAGAGGTGAACATGTGTTTTTCATGTAATTTTTTAGCGTAGAAACCGAATCCGTGATCAATTTGGTTCCCAGCCTTCAAGATTTTTCACCCGACTCAAAAAACTAGCTCGATAGTAAAGGGTCATTTTTAGCCTTTTTACTTACAATCTTGGTGCATGACAAGTGTATAAATAGATTTGAATCGGGTACATATTGAATGTATCCATGTTTCTCCACGTATCCTGAACAACGAGAACGATGCCGATGGTATCGGGGCTCGAGGATGAGTTGGGAGTGAGACATTCACTAGTTGATTCAGCCTTTCGAGAATGAGATTGAAGAACCAAATCCAGATTTTCTAGTGACAACTCACTCCCAACTCATCCTCGAGCCACGATATCGTCCCCATCGACATCGTTCTCAGTTGGTCAAGATACGTGAAAAAACATGGATACATTCAATATGTACCCGATCCAAATCTATTTATACACTCATCATGCACCAAGAATGTAAGTAAAAAGGCTAACCCTTTACTATCGAGCTATTGTTTTGAATCAGGTAAAAAATCTTGAAGGCTGGGAACCAAACTGACCACGGATTCGGTTTCTACGCTAAAAAATACATAAAAAACATTCAATATAATCTCTCATTATATGCAAGTCCACTAGAATTGTATGTGAGTTTTCCAGGGATTATGTCCTTGGTCCAAAAGTATTGAACTCCTGGAATATTTGTTAGTGAAAGATGAGCATACATTGGTTTGAAAATAATATGAATGAAACTCATGAGCGGCTATGCACATATCCCATCATCTCATAGTTCAGGCTGTACAAAACTACTATTATGTCTTTGCAGATAACAATAACTACACATCAAGATCTACATGTTGATTGTATGGTATCCTTTGCAATAAATTATAATTCACATAAGCAGAAAAAACATGTCTGATATTTATACTGATTTTGATGGATGGGAGTGAAACCAAATTAGTTTTGAATGATATAATTCGAGGCTGAGGTAGACCTTGATTTAGGTCCAAGCCCAGACAACCCATTCAGACCAACCCTAAAGATATTGATGAATCTCTACACAATTTTATGGGCCACTCTCATGAAAGATCACACTAAATGTCGATGTTTGATTATGAGTGAAACTTGACTCGACGAAAGATGTGCCATTATGTTGATATAACTTTGTCGCTTTTCTCATACCTAGATTGGATTGTGGAATGATACCAGGATCATTGGATAATGTATCTCAAAGAACAACCATGCTGAGAGTCTAAGCATGCTATACCTAAATTCCATACTCTTTGAAATTCCCAACTCCCATCACCAGACGTTCCACTCAGAGTTTCACCACATCCACTCAATAATGGAGACTCATTATAGAGTTTCACCAAGAATGAATAAACCTATAGATAGATTCATTAGGATAAACTAATTCAGGTTGTAGCAGAGCAATGCGTTTTCGAAGTCACTGCAAGTCAATGCTCAAATTTCAAAGGGTGGTAAAGTAAAATTGATTTGTTGAACAGGAGGACGGTTACTCAGCATTGAGGCGAAAAACTCTCTCCATAGAGTCTTTGAAACCTGCTCAAGCTGTTTCACAACAAAATTTCTCTCTTTTGGTTGAGAAATCTGCAGTATAATGATAATGAGAACCTGTGGAAGGAATTCCGCCACAACTCTCATTGAGGATTTAGGCACATCACCACTGATCACATTTGCACTGTGGCACAAATTCAGACAGAAAATTCTTTGTTGAGTTGCAGAGAGGGAACCAATCTATTACCTCCCATAAGAATCAAAATCTGTCATTTGGATGATTAATTAATAAGCTTAAAGCTCACTCGAATACCATCTGCTACTGTCTCTTTGTCACGCTTTCTCGCTGCGCGATCATCACGCGTAGAATCTATATATATATATATTCATATACCTCAGTATATTCTATCTTCTATATGTGATATTATATCGATACCTCCTACGAAGAGTAACACGTACGATAAACGCCAGCGAAGAGTAACACTTGCGTGATATCCTCCGGCGAAAAGTATTACTTGGGCTTGTCACCGACGAAAAATATCACGAAGCGCGTACCAACGACGAAAAGTATCACATAGCGCGTACCACCGACGAAGAGTATCACTTGGTGCTTGTCGCCGACGAAAAGTAACACATAGAGCTCACAAGCGGCGAAGACTCACCTCGCGCTGGCCACGTCAGACAGATCAGTTTTCTTGTTTACCGGTTGGGTGTAGAAATTAACAAATTTGGAAAACCCAAAGAGATGCATCCACCTAAACTGTTTATTCATGTTTAGAGGAAGATTTTCAAATATTGAGATGCTTTCGGCAGATGGACAAAATATTTAGGAGTCATTCTTTTTATCATCACCAGGTTTTTGGTCGATGGTCAGGGATTTTTCTATAACTTGAGGTACGTGTTGAAGGCGATAGAAAAAGATGGAAAGCATGGTTGATAGATCCCAAAGTTCATCCGTGCGGGCTTGGTGCGCTATTTTCGTTTTTGGAATTTGCAGTAAAAATCGACTTTTTTATTTCTTGATTGATTTTTCGCAGAGGTAAGACGAGTTGAGAAATCTCTTCCAAGTACATATTTCGACATAAAAAAAGCTGAATTTCACGGAAAAGATACTTTTAAATCTGGAGAAGGTCACCATAACCTCAAAAGAGTAGTTTTTTGCATAAAAACGTTTTTTCGGCCCTTCAACTTAATTGATGTTATCTCAAATTGATATTTTTATCGGATTCCTCGTCAAATTTGACGTGGAAAACCATTCTTGAAAAGTTGGGACGGGATTGACCGCTACGACTACAACCTCAGGAACAGGGTCATAAAAATAGTGCTGAATTACGTGGTTTTGGAGGGAGACCTGTTCCACTGGACAACAAAACTGTGGGTCATGGATAGTGCAATGAACGAACAATGACTTTTTTGTGTATTTTTCGACGTAGGAATCGAATCCAAATCAGAAATTTTTCGGAATCGCGAAATACTAAGCTCCTTCAGAACTGCGTTTTCAGCGTTTTTTGCAGATTTTGTTGATACATGATTTTGATGGTGCAACGTTGCAGCGGGCTGTGAGTAAACTCGGACTATGATTTCTCACGTATTTTGACCTGCTTGAATCGATGGCGGTACTCTAGGGAGGAAGTGGTTATTCGCATTCACCTCGTGTATATCCGTGTAGAAAATTGAGCCGCACCCGTGTAAAAAGCCTCTTTATCCGTGAGTGGCGGTGTCTCCCCGTTGAATGGGGAGGGTAATGTTATGCAATACGTCCGTAAGCCGCCATGTGCTTGCAAGCACTCTTCTCCGTGTGTACCCGTGCAGCTGTGATTCCGTATCCGTGCTTATCCGTTGGGCGTCCGTGTCTACCCGTTTTGGGGTACTGTAGTCGTAATACGCGTGCCCATCCGTGTACCAGTATCCAACCGTAGCCGACGAACTGTGCTCATCCGTGTGGATCTGTATCCGTACCGATCCGTTGGGCATCCGTGTCTGGCCGTTTTATGCATCCGAGTGACTCCGCATCCGTGATGACCTGTGCATCCGTGCCTATCCGTTTTGAGGGACTGTCGTCGTTCTACCTGTGGCTATCCGTGTACCCGTATCCACCCGTGGCCGATGTCATTGCCACTCATCCGTGTGAATCCATTCCGTGCCTATCCGTTGGGCATCTGTGTCTACCCGTTTTGAGGGACTGTCGTTGTAATACCAATGCCCATCCGGGTACCCGGATCCACCCGTAGCCAATGTCATTGAGCTTATCCGTGTGAATCCGTATCCGTACCTATCCGTTTAGCATCCGTGTCTATCCGTTCGATGTTGTTATGGCCTATTCATCCGTGTAACTCCGCATCCGTGCCGATCCGTTGGGCATCCGTGTCTGGTCGTTCAATGCATCCGGGTGACTCCGTATCCGTGTTGACCCGTGCACCCGTGCCTATCCGTTTTGAGGGACTTTCGTTGTACTACCCGTGACTATCCGTCTACCCGTATCCACCCGTGGCCGATGTCATTGCCACTCTTCCGTGTGAATCCGTATCCGTGACTATCCGTTGGGCATTCGTAATACCCGTTTTGAGGGACTGTCATCGTCACCCCCGTGGTCATTCCTATACCCGTATGTATCCACCCGTAGCCGATGTCATTGCCACTCATCCGTGTGAATCCGTATCCGTGTCTATCCGGTTTGAGGGACTGTCGTCGTAATTTTCGTGCCCATCCGTGTACCCGTATCCACCCGTAGCCTTGTCATTGCCACTCATCCGTGTGAATCCGTACCCGTACTCATTCGTTGGGCATCCGTGTCTATCCGTTCAATGTTGTTATGGACACTTCTTCCGTGTGACTCCGCATCCGTGCCGATCCGTTGGGCATCCGTGTCTTTTCGTTTGATGCACACGGGTGACTCCGTATCCGTGTTGACCCGTGCACCCGTGCCTATCCGTTTCGAGGGACTAACGATGTTTTACCCGTACCCATCCGTGTATCCGTATCTTCCCGTGGCCGATGTCATTGCTACTCATTTGTGTGATTCCGTATCCTAACCTATCCGTTGGGCATCCATGTCTATCCGTTTTAAGATGTCATGGCCACTTCGCCCGTGTGACTCCGTATCCGTGCCTCTCCGTTGGGCATCTGTGTCCACCCGTTTTGAGGGACTGTCGTTGTGATACCCATGCCCATCTGGGTACCCGTATCCACCCGTAGCCAATGTCAATGCGCTGAAGCGTTTGAATTCGTATCCGTACCTATCCGATTAGCATCCGTGTCAATCCGTTCGATGTTGTTATGGCCTATTCATCCGTGTGACTCCGTATCCGTGCCGATCCGTTGGGCATCCGTGTCTGGCCGTTCAATGCATCCGGGTGACTCCGTATCCGTGTTCACCCGTGCACCCGTGCCTATCCGTTTTGAGGGACTTTCATCGTACTACCCGTGACTATCCGTGTACCCGTATCCACCCGTGGCCGATGTCATTGCCACTCATCCGTGTGAATCCGTATCTCGTGTCAACACGGATACGGAGTCACCCGGATGCATAAAACGGACAGACACGGATGCCCAACGGATAGGCACGGATACGGAATCATACGGATGAAGTGGTCATAACAACATAAGACGGATAGCCACGGATGTTCAACGGATAGGTACGGATACGGATTCACACGGATGAGTGGCAATGACATCGGCTACGGGTGGATACGGGTACACGGATGACCACGGGTATAGCGACGACTCACGGATGGCCAACGGATAGACACGGATACGGAATCACGGGTTCACGGGTACACACCGAGAAGAGAGCTTGCAAGCACACGGCAGATCACTGGCGTACTACGTGACACTACTTCCCTCATTCCCCGGAGAGACACGGACGCTCACGGAAAAAGGGTTTTTTCACACGGTTGCGGCTAAATTTTCCACACGGATATACACGAGGCGATTGCGAATAACCGGGGCCCTCTAAGAAAACTAGGATGCGTTTGAAACGATGGACAAGCTAATTTTTTGAGTTGCTATTAGCAAAATTAGCCTGATTATGCAATAAATCTCCGAATGCTCACGAAATCGGCCAGGAAGATACTTTCATGACGCACGAGGGCGTATTTTTTTGTTTTCATGTACACAATAAGGGAGAAGTATATACAATAGCCCAGACCAGACTAGGCCGTCGTACACATTTTCCACGACGAAGAAGGCGTTTGAAGCATTATTTTAGGTGAGTTCAAGCCTCCTCATGATGAGTCGAATTCTGAGTTCCCTTGTCTAACGTATGTACCTCTCAGATCATTCAAATGATCCCTTTCAATCATACCCAAATGGTGCATCTAACTCTGGATGCTTCGATCCAGTTGCTCTCGGAATTGAACTATTGAAGTGCCCCTATAAGCTCGGGATGGGAAACGATGTAAACATGATAGACAGGATCTTACTGATCTATTGAGGTTCACTTGATACTACCAAAGTATAAATCTCCGGAATTCCAGATATCGTGTCATGGTGATGTGACGTGGTGAGTTTCGGGCCTCCTGCCCACGCCTCTCCTCGTCCCTTGACGATTGACCAGCGACGACTTCGGGAGCCACGCAACGCCTGAGCGCTGCTCGTTGAACGTCGCAGGTGCATCTTCAGCACCTTGACGTGGCTTTGCACTCTCTCCTTTGGCACTACTTCATGGAGATGCAGAGCATCGTCGATGACGATGCTCGGCATGCTCGAGAGACCCCTCGGGGCAGCCAAGCCACCCAGACCATCTCGGGTGCGCTTCGCACCGCGTTCCACACTCACCACTTACACTTACTTTTCCAAGTATATGAAGGCATCAGTAAAGTACATCTTGCCTATTATTCAAACATCTCCCTCACATCTCACCTTATGTGCCGAATCCCCCCCCCCCACGTCCCAGTAACAAAACAGATCTAAGCAGAAAAGAGTTCCTAAGGGCTGTAGAGAAATATACTCAAGATTTGACTCATTACGAGGGGACTTGAGCTTTTTCCAGATAATGCTCAGAACGCGTCTTTCAGAATAGTACATGCATATTGGTCCCATCTGTTCTTGAGCTATTGCAAATGACTTTCCCTCATTGTATACATGAAAGCGAAAAAAATACGCCCTCTTGAGTTATAAGAGGATCTCCCTGGTCGATTCCGTGAGTATTCGGGAATTTATTGCAAAATCAGGCGAATTTCGCCGATCGTTTGAACACATCTTGGCTTCCTTAGAGTACCGCCATCGATTTAAGGAAGTCAAAATACGCGAGAAATCATAGTCCGAGTACGCTCGAAGCCCGCTGCAACGTTGCATCATCAAAATCATGATTCTACAAAATCTGCGAAAAACGCTGAAAATGCCCCACTGAAAATGCTCACGTACGGCGAACGTGCAGCGGGACGTCAGCCGGGACGTGCGGCGGGACGTACTGCCGGACGTCCGGCGGGTGGTGACCGATATGGTCGATTTCCTTTTCTCCCGCCACACGTCCCGTCTGACGTTCCGCCGTACGTTCCGTAACTAGGAAGTGAGTGGCAAAGTTGACTCCTTTGGGATGCATCTAAGGAAGACTAAGATGAAATACCAGATAATACTGGAGTAACGTATCGTGTACGGCAAAGCAGATTGAAGATGAACTTGAGTGAATCGAACATCAAACAGTTACCATCCCTGGGTCAAACATAGTGATATGAATTAGTTATCATTCATGGGGTGAGAGCTATTCTGTCCGAAAGAGTGCGACAAACCAGACCTTGAAGATAATCAAATCATCAATCATCAGTTGATGAATTATGTATCAAATCATATGTTGTCAGTTTGAGGAAGAAAAGCGAATTCAATCATCAGTAATCTCATTATCTTCATTCTGGTATTTTAAAAGAAATTTTTGCATTCATTCTTGGTATTGTATCTCGTGGAAAATAAGAATCGCAATATCAGATAATGTTATAGTTCCTCGTTTTATTTAATCATATCTTACAGATCATGTGCATACAAATGAATCGTTATGAAGATGAATCACAAGAAAATGAATGGATCAATCAGCAAATTCAGATGACACAATATACAATAATCACTTATCACAATAGATCGCATGTGTGAAAGAATCAATGACAGCTCTGCTAACAGTTTCTCCATGAGTATGAGTCTAGAATTTTCAAGGGGATGGAAATCTCATCGCACGGCACAATCGTTTCACTACGGTTTCCAACCATGATCGGGGAAATATATCTCGAGTATACAGTATTCACAATGTTGATCATTCCGGAAGGACCCGCTGTCACCCCACTAAAATTGGGCGGCCGCTCAGGCGGGCACTAGGGCGGGCGCCCGAGAGGTAGCACGAAATCGACGATAGAGTTTACTACCAGGTGATGGCGAGAGGACAGCCGTCCATTGCCACATCCGAGAAGAAGAAGAGGACAATAGAGTCGGCCGCCCGGTGCCAAAATTTTTTTTCTGAAAAATTCGATTCTCATATTTATGTTCTTCCGAAATCCCGAAAATTTCCCGAGAAAAGATGAAAAATCGATTTTTATATTCTTGTTTTTTCGGGAATTTTCTAAGGAAAGGTGGAAAATCGATTTTCATAATTCCGTTCTCCCGAAATCCTGAAAGATTCATGGTATGTGCAGTACATGATGATTACAACTGAATTCGTTTGTTCACATTGGATCTATCTCTTGATCTGAAGGGTAGTATTACATAGTGTCGTTATCATAAACTTATAGAGTTTGTTGTATCATGAGTATATTATATATCGATGGCTCCTACGAAGAAAAACACTTTTCCAGCCGCCGGCGAAGAGTAATACGTACGCTTGTAATTCACGAAGAGTAACACAAACGCGTACCACCGGCGAAAAGTATCACTTGGCGCTTGTCGCCGACGAAAAGTATCACATAGCGCGTACCACCGGCGAAAAGTATCACTTGGCGCTTGTCGCCGACGAAAAGTATCACATAGCGCGTACCACCGACGAAGAGTATCACCTAGCGTTTGATGCCGGCGAAGGGTATCACATAGAGCATGTCAGCGACGAAAAGTATCACATAGCTCTCTGAAAACTCATCTGGCCGACGTGGCTTGGTAAGCTCTATGTGTTACTGTTCGTCGGCGACAAGCGCCAAGTGATACTTTTCGCCGGTGGTACGCGCTATATGTTACTTTTCGTCGGTGGTACGCGCTATGTAATACTTTTCGTCGGCGACAAGCCGAAAATGCAGGAGAATTGCTCGTGAGAATGGAGGTGACAGTAGCTCAATCCAATATCATCTCCTTTCACAAATTATTCCCCCAAAATAATGAAGAGGTGCGTAATAACTCTCCCGCCACAATTCGAATAGACTATTTGCCAACAAATTCCATCCGAGAGTATCAATTGAAGGGAGACATACTCTAAATTCTGAAAAATACAAGATACACTCTTCATTGAAGAGGGCTAGAACTGGAGGGAGATCCCTACCATGACTATCATCATCATGACATCAGTGAATAAGATTATTTGGCGTTGTCACTATAACATCTCCCCACCGCAAGTTCCTCTAGTTGGAAGTGGTGAAATTGACCTTCTGGGGAGAGATTTAATAATAGCAGAGGAGTTATACCGAATGATACTGAATCAACGTATTGGATACTGCATGGGGAATCGATGATCTATTTGAGAGAAACAAACAACAGAATATGATCTAAATTGTTTAGACTAGAGTGAAGAGATCAATTTGAGAGAAGCAAACGAAAACGTTGCTTCTAGAACTAACACCAAACGTGTTCCGCGCGCGAGAATTGATGCGTCGAAATTCGGCAGCCACGCATTTCGGTATAGGGCCGAAAGCGACATAAGTTGCATTATACGGGAGTGCGAGAGAGACGCTAGAAAAAAGACACATGAGAGTGTGCGCGAACAGTGTGTACTCATAGTAGGAAGAGAAAGGGAGAGAGAGAGAGAGAGAGTGAGTGAGAGAGCGCGCGCTATATGCACAGATGACATACTCGTAGTGGTGGAGGTATGGTAGTGGTAGAACTCGTGTAAGCAGTATAGTATAGAGTGTGTAAGTATGACTCCCTAATATATCGAATAGCCAGCCTGCTTTGTTAGCTCAGCGCACAGAGCTCTCGACTTCTAATCTTACGGCCCCAGTTCGATCCCCGGTCAAGTCGGATCATGCAAATTTCATATGAATAATTTCGCGGTATTTGATAAGAGGTAATGCGAGTAAGAATGGTTTAACCAAGCTCGTATATGGTGTGTGCGGTCACTCAGAAGAGTACCGACGGGATGTTTAAATTTCACGAGTTCTGTGAGCGTCTCGGATAATATTCGTGGCAGAAAATGTAACTGAAACCCAGATCGATTAACTGTGCGTAGGGATGACGATGGAATGCGAGTGAAACGAATGATCGTGATAAAGTCTGAAAATAGCTGCGTAAAAATGAGTATGCGTTGAGAATGAATAGTATAGGTGTAACATACATGTGTCCATTATACAAGACGGGTGTATGCGAGATTTGTTCTTATTCATAGTACTATATAATGAGTGTAAAACATCGAATATAAAATATGGAAGAATTGTGAGAAAAATATGTCAACCCAGCGATGAGTATTGTTTAATCGAATTTGTTACTGTTATTGCGATGATTCGAATCTGTTCTGAATATTACCTGTTGCTTACATAATCATTCAAATTTTTTGACAAATAATTTGTAAAGAATTCAGAGCAAGTATTTTTTGTAGAATAGTAGAAAAGTGGTTTATGTTTGAGAATATTCCTGAAAAGTTTGAAGCAGCTTCAAAATGAATGTCACAACAACAGCTAATCGCCGCACCTTGTGGTGCACCCGCAGCCCCAGCCCCAGCCCGTGTTTACCATCTAAACACGTCAGCAATCCTCGATTTTCCCGCATCGGAAAACCATGGAAAAAATCTGACAAAACCATGGGTTTCTTGAGGGAAAGTCGTAGATTCCGAATTTTGGCTCCTCTGCAGAAACAGATAAGCTGCGCATGTTACTGCAGCGTGCATGCGTGGTCTATTTCAAGTAGAGGATCCATCATTCGGTAGAAATGTTCATGTTATAGGCATCCATGAGGCGCGGCGACAAGAAAACAATACTTAGCTCAGCCTCGTGTTACATATATATGCTGCCGGCACATGCCGGTCAACTTTTGACTCTTGACTCTGAATTCTATATCGAAGTGAGCCCCGCAAGGAGGGGCAATCCTCATCGCAAGGGTATAAAAAGACCGCCCATCGTGGGCGCGGGCCTTATTCGATCCACATCTCACACGGTACGCATCGCCGTCTTTACATTTTGTCATTCTACCATTCATTTGTGAACTTGTAATTGCTTTCACAATTGGTAACATCTACAAAGTTTGTAATTTTGAACAGAATATAGCACCAAATTTTTGTTTCACCTCAAAACTACTTTTTCACTCAAAAACACCCAGCCCTACCCCTTTGAGTTCATAACAATTTGGTGCCGAAACCCGGGAGTTTTTCCGGAAAAGGCTGGGTGCGAGTGATTGATCGATCGATCTGAGTCTAAAATTTGCATTCGAGTTCCTGTTCAAAACATTCGACGATGGCTCCGAGGAGAAGGGCACCAGCATCCGTCGCAGCCGCCGATCAACCACCAACCAAACGGTCCAGAGGAAGAGCCCGAGGTGCCGACGTAAACTTCGAGGTGCCACCCGCTCCCGTCACCGGAGGGCGAGGTCGAGGGCGGCCCCCGGGTCATTCGACAGCAGCACGCGGCCTACAGCCAATCCCTGCGACCGACGTCGGGGCACCCGACCAAAATCGTCCAATACAGCAGCAGCCCGTTCCCATTCCTGACATCGTCGCCGACGCCGACGCCGATACCAGCAGCACGTCGGACTTCGCTGCACCACGTACGGATAGAGGTAGGGGTAGTGCGTGGAGAAATAGCACCACGGTGCCTGATTGTGTCAATGTGCAAAGTGACCCGGCCGCGCAATTTGCGAATGTCCTGATGGAAACGCTGAGTGTGATCCGCGAAGCCTCTTTGAGTGAGAACAATTCGCGTCTGATCAATCGACTGGCTTCCGACAAAAAATTGCCAGAATTTTCCGGAGATCCTTTCGAGTGGTTGCGCTTCAAAGAAACATATGGAACTACTTCCGAGCGCGGAGCGTACACCAACCAAGAGAATATGACGCGCTTATTTGAGTCGATCAAGGGCGATGCGCGCAAGATTGTAAGCCCGCTCCTAGCCTCGAGTTCTGATGGACAAGCTGTCATAGAAACTTTAGACTTACATTACGGAAATAAGGGCCGTGTCGGGGAAAAAATAGTGCACGATTTGAAAAGCCTGCCGCACCTCGATTCAAATAAAATCAGCTTGACGGGATTCGCAACAAGAGTCAAAACGGCGACGGTTGCATTAAAATCGTTACAACTTGATGGCTATTTGACGAGCCCGGAACTATTTCAGAGTGTCGCGAGTAAACTGTCGGCAGTGTTGAAACACGCATATGCTCGTTACCCTGGAGATCCAGGAAGCTCAAACCTCGAAAAGCTCGGTGTGTTTTTGTACGCTGAGGCCAAATTGGCTGCGGACTCCGGTACATTCGATGACCCAGCAATACTCGCGGCAGAGCGAGAACCTGCACCCGCAGCCAGACGAGCCCCCCCGTGATACACGTGCTCGCGCTGGAATGGTACACGCTGCGAGCGGAGAGAGCACGTGGTCGGCGAATGACGCGGCAGAAAAATCACGGCATGTGTGTGAGATGTGTGAGAGAGAAAAACACCACCCAGCTAGATGTAACGTTTCCAAGAAAGCTAGCGTAGAGGAGCGCTGGAATCTAGCTAGAAAGCACAGACTCTGTTTCAATTGTATGCGGTCGGGTTACTCCGTGAATGAATGTACAGGTACTCTCTGCCTCAAATGCGCGAAGAAACATAATAGCATGCTTCACTACCCTCCTCGCCCCGCCGACGAAAAGCCCAAACAAACTCCGCCCGCCAACCCGCGCGATGACAGCGCAGCGGTAGGAGGATCTGTGTTGAATAAAGGAAACTCACAAAGCTGACTAGATAAGACGCGTGTATTCCTCAAAATTCTACCTGTGCGAGTGCTGGGCTCAGGACGCTCAGAAATGACTTATGCTTTGTTGAATGATGGGTCAACCATCACAATCATCGACAAAAATCTGGCTCTTAGGCTAGGCTTGAGAGGTAAACGTTTGAATTTTACGATGTCAACCGCCAGCGAGTCAATGGCGATTCCAAACTGCGAAAGTGTGAATTTTGAAATTTCCAATGGTGTTGAAAAGTTCAGAATCAACGGTGCGCTAGCTTGTTCGAATGTCAAGCTGCCTGGCCAAACAATCACGTCAAATTTTCTCTCCAAGATTCAGTTCCCAGATAATATAAGTATCGAGCCACAGCACAGGGCACAAGTAAAATTATTGATAGGTCAAAATCAGTGGCGTTTGTTGAAAACCCTAGAGTTAAGAGAAATCCCTCGGTGTGATTTGGCACTCTCTCGCACCCCGCTAGGATGGGCGATTCATGGTCAGATGGATCTAGGGGCACTCGAGTCACGCGCCACGGTAATGAGTTTACAGGCAAAACCTGCCGCGAAATCGGGCCGCGGGCGCGCGCGCAAATACAACGAAGACGAATCGCTTGATGAGCTGATGCGTAAATATTTCGAGTATGACTGCATGGGGGTAGAGCCAAAAGGACCGCAAAAAACCGAACATGACCGCGCGCTGAAGCTCATGGACGAAACAAGCCGTCGCGTAGGTAACGCGTGGGAGACCGGGCTACTGTGGAAGAGAGATTCTCCCCCTCGCATCGACAGTTACGGTACAGCGCGTAAACGACTCGCGCTACTCGAAGCTCGGCTAGATCGAAATGCAGAATTCGCTGGGCCCTATTACAAAGAAATGAATCGGTTTATTGAAAACGGCTACGCGCGAAAAGTTGATAATCCAACGGCGCAGACACGTATCTGGGTACTTCCGCATTTCGGTGTGTATAACGTTAAAAAGCCCGGGAAAGTCAGGCTTGTTCTTGACGCGGCTGCGAAATCCATGGGAGTGAGTCTAAATGATCAACTAGAATCGGGGCCAGATCTGTTGAAGCCGTTGCCGGGAGTTCTGCTTCGGTTTCGTCAATACCGCGTGGCAATCAAGGGTGACATATCTGATATGTTCTTGCGGGTCAAAGTTAGAGAAGCCGATCGTGGGGCGCAGCGATTTCTCTGGCGCGGCTCAGATCGGTCAAAAGAACCCGAAGTTTATGAGATGACAAGTTTGATATTCGGGGCAAAATCGTCTCCGTCCAGCGCGAATTATATTAAGAACAGAAATGCGCAAGAGTTCAGCGAAACAAAACCGACAGCTTCCCGTAGTATTCAGAAAAATAGTTACATGGATGATGAGTTGGATAGTTGTCGCACGGAGGACGAGGCTGTAGAGCTGGTGAGAGATATAATCGAGATAAACACCGCCGGCAACTTCGAGATGCATGGATGGGCCAGTAACTCTCCTCGCGTCGTGCAATCGGTCTTACAAAATGACTTGAATCGAAACGGGGCTCGCGAAATGCGCTTGTGCGACAGGGGGGAAGAACGAGTCCTTGGGTTATACTGGGATACGGAAAATGACAGCCTTAAATTCAACCTCGAGTTATCCAAAATCCCGAAAGAAATAATCAGCGGCGCGAAACGTCCGACTAAGAGAGAAGTCCTACGCGTCGTCATGTCGATTTTTGATCCGCTTGGTCTCCTCGCCCCTTTCATCTTACAGTCAAAAATACTCATGCAGGAAATCTGGCGCAGTGGTATTGAGTGGGATAGTGAGCTGCAGGACGTAGAATACACAGCGTGGCGCGCATGGTTCGCGAGAGTAGAGGAGGCTCGCGCGTGTGTGGTGCCTCGCTGTGTCACACCGATCGCCGATCAACACGCGCAAGCCCAGCTGCATGTTTTCTGCGACGCGAGTTTGTCCGCGTACGCGGCGGTAGCCTATCTGAGGTTTGAGCCGAGAGAAGGTCAAGTTCACATCGCATTACTCATGGCGAAAACAAAGGTCGCGCCCCTCAAGCCCAAAACTTGGGATATCCCTAAACTCGAACTCCAAGCAGCATTGCTCGGTACCCGTCTCGCCCAGTTTGTCAAGGAAGAGCTTGAGATCGAGATAAGCCGTTGATTTTTTTGGTCTGACAACACAGCTGTTCTACACTGGATAAAGTCGGAGCCACGGGCGCGTCAAGTTTTCGTCGCGAACCGATTAGGTGAGATCGCTGAATCCACGCTGAAATCCGAGTGGCACTGGGTTCCTTCTAAACAGAATCCAGCCGACAAAGCGACCCGTTTCGACGACGAGCTAAATGTAGAGTCGATGTGGTTCACCGGTCCGGAGTTTCTTTTGCGCGGAGAAGCTGAATGGCCAAAGCAAGAACAGATATCGGTGGAAGAAACGCTGCGTATTAACGCCCTTCATTCGCGCGGAATCTTCTCGTGCGTGGTAGAAACCGCGAAAGCCGAAAGACCCATAGCAGCTCAATTCCCGATGACATTGCTGGGTTGGCGAGGGCTTATGGTTGTGGCACGGCGTATGCATAGAACCGTCCAACGCTGGAGAATCTTCGCAGCGGCTAGAGTCCAGGAGCGTCGTGGGCGCGAAGGCGCCCCTCAGATCTGCCCCGTGATCGCGCGTCCCCCACTCACCGCGTGGAATGTCGAGTTAGGCGAAAGCTACTGGTATCGTGAAATACAGAGTCGGTGTTTTACGGAGGAAATTCGAACTTTGAAACGCGGAACAACGGTGAGCGTGAAAAGCGCGTTGAGACATTTCTGCCCGTACCTCGATGAAAACGGCTTCCTCAGGGTAAATGGTCGCGTTGCTCGCGAAACTCCCGCCGAATTTCGAAATAATCCGATCATCCTCGATGCAAAACATCAGGCTACGCGCTATCTGATAGCCGAGTATCACCGCAAATTCCACCACGGTTCTCGCGAAACAGTTTTGAATGAGCTCAGACAAAAATTTCACATCGTCGGGCTGCGCACGGCTCTGCGGTCGCGAATAAGTAGGTGTTTGACTTGCAGAATTCGCAGAGGGCAACCGTGTCATCCGCTTATGGGCGCGCTTCCACCCGCGCGCGTCGCTTATCATCAGCGCCCGTTTACGCATTGCGGGGTCGACTACTTTGGTCCTATGTGGGTGAAAATCGGGCGCCGGCGAGAAAAACGGTGGGGAGTACTGTTTACGTGCCTCACGACGCGTGCTATACACGTAGATTTTGCAGAATCCTTGAGTGCGGACTCGGCTATTCTGGCGGTCCTCAGCCTCGCAAGTATTCGAGGGGCTCCGCGCAAGATGTACAGCGACAACGGGACAAATTTGAGAGCAGCTGATAAAGAGCTCAGAACGGAGTTCGAACGCATGAACAAGGAAGAAATGATCTCTCGCGCGAATCTCAAACGCATAGAATGGCACTTCAACCCCCCTGACGCTCCTCACATGGGAGGGGCGTGGGAACGATTGATCCGATCGGTAAAAACCGCGCTTACGGCGATTCTGAATGGTCAGGCTACGAGACCGGAAGTTCTGCAAACAACGCTTTTAGAAATCGCGCATACGGTAAACTCACGCCCGCTGACCCATGTCCCGCTTGACCCGCGCGACGCTGAAGCCCTTACCCCAAACCACTTCTTGATTGGCTCATCCTCAGGGGACGTGGCCCTCGAAAACTACGAGTTGGGGAGAACTTGCCACAAGAAACAGTACCAACTTAGCCGGGCGCTCGCGGACGCTTTTTGGAAGCGCTGGATTCGTGAGTACCTTCCGGATCTTAGAGAGCGAACGAAATGGACGGATTTAGATAAGAATTTGGAGGTAGGCGACATCGTCATGATAGTAGACCTGCAGGCACCGCGAAACTGTTGGAGGAAGGGTACGGTGACGAAAATCTACCCCGGGGCGGATAAGCAGGTTAGGATGGCCGATGTCCGTACATCTACTGGGAATTTTTCGAGGCCCGCGCGGAAACTCATACGCCTCTTGGGCGTGAAAGAGGTGCAAGACTCATTAAGTCTTGCACCGGGGGGAAATTGTTTCGCGCGCGAGAATTGATGCGTCGAAATTCGGCAGCCACGCATTTCGGTATAGGGCCGAAAGCGACATAAGTTGCATTATACGGGAGTGCGAGAGAGACGCTAGAAATAAGACACATGAGAGTGTGCGCGAACAGTGTGTACTCATAGTAGGAAGAGAAAGGGAGAGAGAGAGAGAGTGAGTGAGAGAGCGCGCGCTATATGCAAAGATGACATACTCGTAGTGGTGGAGGTATGGTAGTGGTAGAACTCGTGTAAGCAGTATAGTATAGAGTGTGTAAGTATGACTCCCTAATATATCGAAAAGCCAGCCTGCTCTGTTAGCTCAGCGCAGAGAGCTCTCGACTTCTAATCTTACGGCCCCAGTTCGATCCCCGGTCAAGTCGGATCATGCAAATTTTATATGAATAATTTCGCGGTATTTGATAAGAGGTAATGCGAGTAAGAATGGTTCAACCAAGCTCGTATATGGTGTGTGCGGTTACTCAGAAGAGTACCGACGGGATGTTTAAATTTCACGAGTTCTGTGAGCGTCTCGGATAATATTCGTGGCAGAAAATGTAACTGAAACCCAGATCGATTAACTGTGCGTAGGGATGACGATGGAATGCGAGTGAAACGAATGATCGTGATAAAGTCTGAAAATAGCTGCGAAAAAATGAGTATGCGTTGAAAATGAATAGTATAGGTGTAACATACATGTGTCCATTATACAAGACGGGTGTATGCGAGATTTGTTCTTATTCATAGTACTATATAATGAGTGTAAAACATCGAATATAAAATATGGAAGAATTGTGAGAAAAATATGTCAACCCAGCGATGAGTAATGTTTAATCGAATTTGTTACTGTTATTGCAATGCATCGAATCTGTTCTGAATATTACCTGTTGCTTACATAATCATTCAAATTTTTTGACAAATAATTTGTAAAGAATTCAGAGCAAGTATTTTTTGTAGAATAGTAGAAAAGTGGTTTATGTTTGAGAATATTTCTGAAAAGTTTGAAGCAGCTTCAAAATGAATGTCACCACAACAGCTAATCGCCGCACCTCGTGGTGCACTCGCAGCCCCAGCCCCAGCCCGTGTTTACCATCTAAACACGTCAGCAATCCTCGATTTTCCCGCATCGGAAAACCATGGAAAAAATCTGACAAAACCATGGGTTTCTTGAGGGAAAGTCGTAGATTCCGAATTTTGGCTCCTCTGCAGAAACAGATAAGCTGCGCATGTTACTGCAGCGTGCATGCGTGGTCTATTTCAAGTAGAGGATCCATCAATCGGTAGAAATGTTCATGTTATAGGCATCCATGAGGCGCGGCGACAAGAAAACAATACTTAGCTCAGCCTCGTGTTACATATATATGCTGCCGGCACATGCCGGTCAACTCTTGACTCTTGACTCTGAATTCTATATCGAGGCGAGCCCCGCAAGGAGGGGCAATCCTCATCGCAAGGGTACAAAAAGGCCGCCCATCGTGGGCGCGGGCCTTATTCGATCCACATCTCACACGGTACGCATCGCCGTCTTTACATTTTGTCATTCTACCATTCATTTGTGAACTTGTGATTGCTTTCACAATTGGTAACATTTACAAAGTTTGTAATTTTAAACAGAATATAGCACCAAATTTTTGTTTTACCTCAAAACTACTTTTTCACTCAAAAACACCCAGCCTCACCCCTTTGAGTTCATAACAAAACGGCTTTCCATATGTTTTGTCGATCATAGTCGAATGAGGAAATGATTCATGGAATGAACGCTGTTCTATGCAGATGAGCAGTACAAATAATAATTAAATCTCAAATCATCAGCTTATGGATTATCCATCAAGTCAATTGTACAAAAATTGGAGAAGGAATACAAATTCTGCTCCTAGTCCAGTATTGGCGGAATTCTTGCACCCATCAGCTCATTTGAATCGAGCCATGCAAAAAGGGACCTAAGCGCCATTTTTTGCAAAATTGATATAAGGTGATATTTGCACTCTTTGAACATTCCTCTATCAACTGCATATGAAATCTTTCCGGTATGACCAATCCCTGAGACCTGATCCATGCAAAAAGAGACCCAAGTCCAGGATATGGGGCCCTTTTTGCATGGATTGATAAAAGAACCTACAAAAACTAATATTCACGCACTGTATCATCACATCTATCACTCACACAATTGATCGATGTGATTCTTGGCGCCAGTTGGTCGACGAGCTGCGACGCCTCGAATAATGTATAGGCATATAGGTGTATACTCTTCGCTCTGAGCTCAACTAGAATTTTGAAATGATCAAAAAGTGCTGTAGTATCTAGTGTATCATCCGATAGCTCTGCAGACGTTGATCTTGTCTGCCTCATAGTGTATAAAATCTAGAATATGGATTGTGACAGTAATAACGATGGCGAAGAACGGAAAAATCGTAGCGATCCTTCATCTTGGGCACGGAATGAGAGGGAAAGATCGAAAACGTGTGGCGAGCCTTCCTCAAATAGCCAAAATGAATACATTCATAGATTCATAGATCTTATGAATGTTAATGTTACGTGATTTAGATAGTTATGATGGTTTTGTTTGTTGTAATGGACTTGATGATTATATTCGAAGTATTTTCAGTCAATCCGAGCAAAACGGTACCTAAATCCCGCTATGAATCTATGATAATCATCAAGATATCGTTTAAATTCAATATTTCCAAGTTTTGTAGTGTCTTGATATGAAATCATAGCTTTTAAAAGAAATCCATGCTAAAAGGGACCCAAGTCCACACAAGTTTCCATTAAAAAACAACTCTGCAGGCCACCCTTGGTCAAAAAATGGAGAAGATTATAGTAAATACTGATAAGAAGTATGTGTATGTACATTGGCGTTAGGAAATTGTGGATGGTAGAGATGCAACACAGTTTTTTTCGTTTTCCCGACAATTTGTCATTTGCACGAAGGTCCCTTCTTGCATGGCTCGATTCATTTATGTTATTCGATGAAACTAGAGAACAATTTTCTAATGATACGCCGTACCCAATACGTTACTTCAGTATTACCCTGTATCTCTTCTCAGTCCTTGTTAGATGCACCCCGAAGGAGTCAAATTTGCTACTCACTCCCTAGTTTGGGAACGTACGGCGGGACGTGCGGCGGGACGTCCGGCGGGAGGTAAGTAAATCGACCATATCGGTCACCATGAAGTGAGTTGAGTTGGTGATGTTTCGACTATATGACATGATCTTCACACAAGTCTTGTCGATTCTCCAGAGATCGAAGGTTATCTCAAGGCTCAATTCGTTCAAAAAAATGAGAAGGATAAGAATAATATTCTGGGTGTAACTACGAACGTACGTTACAAACTTGATGTTATTGTTGTGGAAGATGAAAACGGACGAATTGAATCGTACGGTTGTGGAGTGGAGTGAGAAGTTTGCGGTGACTTGCAAAAGAATGGTTAATTTTCGGATCAATCAGGTGAAATTGGGAAGAATCGTTTCGAAATTGTTCCCATTGCGTGGTCTTTACAGTTTCAACGTACATGTGGAAGTGAAGGGTGTAGATGAATTGAAATTGTTAGGTGGTGAAAAGGTGGAAATTGATGGATTGATTTCGGAAAATGAAGTTCATGTTGTGGAAGAGTGATCCGTCACCAGAGATATTGATGATTAATTTTTGATTTTCGGAGATACTGTGAAATTTTTCTGATTCATATTTTCTTGGAAGAAATAGACATGTTCTTCGTAACCCAAGCTCACTTCGGATGTTGTGATAATTGAATGATGTGATCAAAAATAATGATGATTCCAAGGAATTGATTTTTCGAAAGCTGCAAAAGAAAATTGAGAGGACTGAAAAACCTGCAGGGGTTCAGAAAAGATGAGGAGCCCTCAAAGGCACTCGGAGGCCCTCAGGTCCCTCACAGGCCTTCAGGGGATGTCGGACCAATCTCTCAGCCCCCAAGATGAATATAGAACGTAATTCAGGTTGATTGGTCGAAGGCACTCGGGGCCCTCAGGGGTCCTCCCGGGCATTCAAGGCAGTCAAGAGCATTCAGGGGAAATCAAGGGAGTTCAGAGGAATCTCATCTTCACTACTATATATTAGGGGGAGATACAATACAGGTGACTATATTTAATGAAATTCACAAGGGAGAAGTCATACATAATCGATGAGTTTCGGGGATTAAGACCGTCTCACACTCATATGCGTTGGTCATAGGGAGATACGTCAACAGGCTAGGAAGTTATCCTCAGTTTCCTCATGAGAAACTACTATTGGAGATCGAAATAATCACACTGCTGGGAAGCCTGAACCCTCATCAGGGCTTGCTTGAGCAGGAATCCTCGGGCGGCGCCCTTGAAGAAGGATGAGGATAGAAAGGACCAAATTTGATAGGGGAGAAGAGGATGAGAGAGAGATTGATTGATTGATCGATCCCTCCATTTGCCCGAAAGCAAAAGTCAAAGTACAGTCACACGGAATACATAAAACGGTCATAACCAACATATAAATATTATACAATTCGTCATTTTGATCAAGGAAATTTCATCCATCACAGGAAGGGACTAGTCATTGGAAAGGCATCGAGAGATGCACACGAGTCAAAATAAATTAAGAAATTAATCAAGGTACATCAGTACATATAAAAAGATTATGTGACAGGGAAGCCACGCATAACTCAACTAAAACTAGAAAAAGACTAATTGAATAGAGCCAAAGCCTATCAAAGATTAAAGTACTGTTTCTGGTCCACGTCAATCCTCTGGGAGGGTTGCGACAGGAAAAATTCTTTGAAAAGCGTCTTTGAAAATTGAAATTTCTTGAATTCGCCGAAAGCCCAAAGGGAGAAAGTTCCACAAGTGAGCACGTTAACCTCGAAAAATCTTCTTCCATATTGAAGTCTCATATTGGGAACTTCGAGTACCCGCTCTTCTGCAACACCACGTGTGGGGCGTTGAGATTGGTACCTGGTAAACATCGCAGCTAGGTAGCCAGGTTCTCCTAAGTGCATGATCTCATGCATCAAGAGAGCTGTGAAGTACATTGTCCGCGAATTAGTACGTAAACAACCCAAACGCTCCCTGAACGGGATGATGTGCTCATCTCTCCCAAGATCAAGAATATATCTCACATATGAATTGCTTAGTCGTTGTATCCGTTGCCGCTGTTCGTCCGTGGCGTCGAGATACACGACCGCACAATAGTCTAAAAGCGGTTGAACTAGGGACTCAACTAGGCGAATTCGGCGAGGTCTGGTGATACATGCCCTAAAAACAGCAGACCGTATAAGGCTCTGTTGACATTCTTAGTTACTTGGTCAATGTGTGGTTTCCACGTCGATTCACTGACAAGTGTAACACCAAGACTCACAACCGTATCACTGAAAAGGATGGACGTTCTCTCCTGTATCTCAACACCTGGTAAGTCTATCCTATTCAGATCTTTGATATTTCTCTCCGAACTGGAGTAGATATTGCCTTGGCCTCGCCAGCGTTGAGACTCAGGCTGAAACCTCTGGCCCACACAGCAACTGGTCGTCCTATTTCTCCCAGTCGATCGATGCCCTCTGTGATCTTATTTTTCTCGATTTGGAAATGAATCTGGAGGTCATCCCGTAAAATAGATGATAGGCCGACTTTCCATCTAGCAAACCAGTTAAGTCATTGACATATAAGCTGAGGAGTAAGGCCCAAGAACGGAACCCTGTGGAACACCCAGATTGGTTTTGAGCCAATCAGAGCTACCTGATCTTGAAGTGACTGCTTGGGTACGGCCTTGATCTTGATTCTATCCACAGGAGTACCGATCTCGAAAAGCCAAGATTTTGGAGTTTTCTCAGCAGCTTCGTTGGTGAAATTGTGTCAAAAGCTTCACTAAAATCGAACAGTAGGATCCGGGTGATTTTTTTCCTGTCAATACCTATTCTGATGTCATCGGTCAACTTTGGTGAGGCTGTCTGGGTACTATGGTGTTACCTGAAACCAGTCTGGAAGCGATCGAGTAGTTTCTCAATTTTCAAATACTCCATGATTTGGTCATGTGCGATTTTTTCCAAAACCTTGGAGAGGAAGCACAGCAGCGCTATAGGACGGAAATCATAGACAGTTGATGGAGCGGCAGTCTTCTTCGATACGATCAGCTGCGCTTGCTTCCAAGCCTCAGGAAAAATGTCAGAAGCGAAAAAGAAGTTGAAAATATGTACAATAAGATCACCAATAGCCGGGAGAGCTTCCGCGATCTCACTTTGGGGTATCCCATCCGCTCCACGGGCCTGCGAGGAGGAATGTTTAATGGCAAGAAATACATCAGTGACATTTGTGGACTTAAATCTAAAACCCCCCTCTGGTGCCGAGTTGGAATCGTCCTTTGCTTTTTTAATATTTTCGTGGGGCGAAACGGAAATACCCGCAAAGTGTGCATTCCTCTCATCCGGTGTGAAACCATGAGAATCCTCCTCTTTGCTCTTAAGCAGGAGGCGGAGGTTGCGCATTTCCTTCCAGAAGTTCTTCTGTTGATCGAGAGCGTCAGAAAGAAGACTTTGAAGGAAGGAGTTACGCTCACGTTCGATGCGCAAGTCAACCTCTTCACTGAGACGAAAGTACTTATTTTGAAGCCCAGGACATACGCGCTGGTTGCGTTGAGCCCGCTCCCAGCGCCTGCGCGTCGCATCTCGCTCCCTTATGAGTACCCCCGGCTGAGGACCAATCCAGGGAGCGTCATTTTTCAGGAGATCAATTATTTTTTCAGGTGCTGATTCATCTATAATAGTCTTGAAATTTCCATTCAAGCAGTGAATTGCTTCTTCCAAACTGATTTCGGCATTTTCAAGAGCTGTCCAGTCACAGCGAAGCAACCGGTCATTCAATATCTCCCGAGTGATGTTTTGAAAAAGTCCTCTGTAGGTGAAGGAATTTTTTGGCGGAGTGGGAGTAAAGACGTTGATGGTGACGTCAATGACCGAGTGCCTGCCAAAACTGGGTAGGACTCTGCTTTGGAAGTCAGTTATGATGTCATTATCATCTACATGAATGTGGTCAATCCATTTATGAGATGTATTGGGGGTGTGTATGTATAAGGATGTATGAGGATAGTGGTAAACATAAGGATTATATTCAAGTTATTTGGGAATATAAGGATTTTGAGAAGTTGAATATACACTGTAAATGGAAATTTCTACGGTTCCGCTAGCTATTGAACTTTTCCCTATCCGTTCTCTGGATAAAATCTTAATATTTCATAATTTCACCAATGATTAGCAAAATGTTTGCCTTGAATGTAGGTGCCCAGGTAACCCACCTTCTGCGTGATAAAATCGCTAATTTTCAAAGCTGTAACATCGCTAATCTTTGGTAAAAGTACAGCGCCCCGGGTGGCAAATTTACACAAGCCGATTACGGCGTGGTGGTGGCCGTGGTCTATGGGTTTGAGGTTAAGATCATCGCTGTTTGTGGATAAGGAAGTTCACCAAACGCATCATGTTTGGGTGCAGGAGACATCTGAATCGGAGGTGGCGATGGCCGATTTCAGGTGACCCGAGGGACGAGCCCAATACATTTTTTCTTGGTCCTTTTTCGATAGTTAATTCAACAGAAACAAGGTGTTGGATATTCACGCGAGTAGAATCATTTTGTGAAGTACGAATTGCTGTGTGATGCATTCAGCTCCTCCTCGGCGTCAGATACGCCGGCTTTGAAGGTTGGCCTATCGTCATTGATTTCCTGCAAGCTTTGATGAAAAGTTGACCGGGGTAATCGTGTAACTCTAGCTCGAATCACCCCAAGAGCAGTATAAATTTTCCTACATGTCCTGCAAGCGCGCATGTTATCCGAAAACCGAGGAGGGGCCGAGGTATCAGTCAAGCATTTTAGGTTATGATAGTGTAAACATCGTGTCGCTGATATGATGTGATTATAAGTCCTCGCCTCTCGATTCCATGTGTTCGCAAGGAATCTATCCGAACTACTTTGGATAAATAGTTCATGAAATGAAAAATCTTTGAGGATCATAAAATACATGCTCACGATTTTCCCCGTATTTTTCTCTGAATTTCTTCAGTTTTATGAATTCTCAATGGCATTCATGACAAAATTGCTAAAAACTGATAAAATCTGGCCGCATCGAACGAGCCCACTCTGGCGTTCAATTCGCGAAATTTTCTTGAATAAAATCGCTAATCTTTGGTAGAATCACTGCATTGAACGTAGATGCCCAGGTAACCTACTTTCAATTTAGCAGTTTCGCGAGAACTTTTTTTTACAGTGTATCATTATGATATAAGAATCTTGAAACTCTTGAAATAATTTACTTGTTCCATTATAATAACGTTGGATGGATGAGAATAATCGAATTGTTGTATGCACATCAAATGATGATGAACGTTATTAGATAATGACGTCAAAGGGAGTGAATAGATACAGGGGGACTGTTTGGGATGATGTTCCCAACCAAAAATATTTTTTATTATACGCGGTGGGCGGGAAGAGATTTAAAGTTGAACAAAAATGACTTAAAAATCTGCACACGTTGTGTTTTTCGTTCTGGCGTTCAGATTACGAATCTTTTTCGAGCGAAATCGTAGCTGATCCTTAATTGGAATGCGAGCGAAGAATCTGAAAATCCCATTTGATGACATGTATTTTTGTTCACATCGATAAATCAATCGACGAGCGACAATAGCACAGTTACTGATTCACCGTCCTCGGACGGGTTAGAGGGGTGTCAATATGCATTTCCATAGGGGATTCGACGTAGAACGTGATGGTGGAATCCGTTTCTGAGTATTTAGTTCCAATTCTGGAGGCACGAAAGAAGTAGCGCAAGAACCGTTAGCAAAAGCGAATTTGACAGCAACGTCTTGGACAGAGAATTGCATTGACAGAGAGGATACGGAGGGATTAAATAAGGTATAGATTCATGATACCTATTGTACTTTTCCAAGTAGAACTTCAATTTGAGCCCAATTTCTTCCTTACTGGTCGAGTTTTCACTCGAGTCGCGAAGAAGTGTCGTGATTTTCCATCAACTTCAAATCTTTGTTCGAAATGTACAAGGAATACTATCTAATCAAACAAGTACTGGTCCTTCTCACTCGGACGAGGCCCTCTCTGATAGAGTTTCTCAATGCATTGAAGTCAACTTGATATATGATGTCGACGAGACCATGATCCAGACACGTATCTGGAAATAAACTACGGGCTGACTCGATCGAGTTTTTATTAACCGAATCACAACGAATTGAACCAGGACAGTTCTTCACGATTCGAATAAAAACTTAAGGAAGAAATTGGGCTCAAATCCGTGTTCTCTAGTGATTTTACATGGCAAAAATGAAGGTGAATCGATAGTTTGAACATTGACAATTGCACATTGTCATTTGAACTTGGAACATTGAGGATTGAATATTGAAGACTAATGGACCCATGAACTCTGGCTTTACTCCCAAGAAGAAATCTACACGTCGTGCCATACATCCACCCGAGCTATCGTTGGACAATCTACGAGATCGAGACAAGTGCGGATATTTGAAAATTTGACAAGATCATCATACAACCACTTGAAAGAGGATCTAATTCAGTTATTGTTGCCATACTCAAGAGACGAGCGCTGAGAGGAATCTCATACGCCAAGTGTATCAGAGTAAGAGAATCGTTCTGCTAAATCGAACAAGACCTGGCGCGTCTCACTCGGATTACCGCAAGGACAAAAACTATCGGCGCAATCTCCTTGGAGGACGATCCAGATACAATCTACGATCAAGACACCTACTTCGAACGAGGTACATTTATCGAGCTCCGTTATTTGGAACCCGACTAGAAACCATTCCCTCTAATCCGCTAAAGGATTGAGTTCCTGCGTAGCTGGATCTACGAGTCACCCAATCTTCGAGTTGCTGAGCTTCTGAACCTTGAGTACAAGTTACGTATTATTATGACCCATTTGTCTCAATTAAGCGGAAAGGGTTTTGGGATTCGTGATCGCTTCACCCAAGGAATTTCAACAATATTTGTGAGATAGGTGTTTTTCTTAAGCCCCAGTTTTGATTTTAAAGCAGTCATAGTTTTCGACTTAGACGCATTGATCCTGACAGTAGTCGTGAGATAGGTATCTCTCTTAAGCCCCAACTCAGATCTATTTTAGACGAGAGTACACACTGATAGTTACTGATCCCCTTGATTCCGATGAAAAGGCCTTTCGGACTGGTGATTACTTCACCCAGTGAATTTATAAGAACGATTTCTCATTCAGATTCACTTCGTGACAGTAAAAATCGCAATCGAACCCCTAGATCAAGACCTGATCGTTGTGCTGCCGCGGATGCACAACGTATGTTAGATATAATGGTTGATGACTCGATTATCGTGCGGGTGGATTCTCTTGACAGAAACCTGGATAGAAACTTGAACCCTAGATGTCTTGATTTCAGAAATCAACCCAGCTTCTAACTAACCATCCCGGTCCGGGGGCCACACGTCTCGGTGGTGGACCGGGAGGCCGTGGACCATCCAAGTCCCTGGGGGCCCCCTCTCTCGGGCCCGCGGCCACACATCTCGGTGGTTGCCCAAGGGGGTTTTGGGGTGACGGCTACACACCTACCCGAGCCTGTGTTCACACGGATCGGTGGGGACTCGAGGGTTTGTGGGCAGTTCGAGGTACAGTTCGTCGTACCTTTGTGGCGATGATCACGTATCTCCAAGCCCGCATCCACACGTCTCGGTGGGGACTCGAGAGATCGCGGGCCGTTCGAGATACAGTACGTCGTATCGGTTTGGTTCAAGATACAGTGCGTCGTATCGGTTTGGTCCGGGAAACAGTACGTCGTATCGGTTTGGTTGATTGCTCGGGTTTGGTCCTCTGGTTTGTTCTTGTTTGTGTTATGTGATGATAGAATAGGAACAATAGAATAGATAAAAGTTGCATGTGCATTTTGAAGCCACTGGTTTCAAGGGAGGAGGAAGCAAGAGAGTGAAGTTCGTGTTTGTGGGTCTTAATCGCTTCTCAGATAGCCAACATTCCCAGTTCAAAGAGAGGTTTCTCCCTCATGTCGTTATCAAAATTTCGTTATTCATTATAATCAATAGATTCCTCCCATAAACACATGTGAAACACATCGCGAATTTGGAATCATATGTGAACTTCTAATTATCGTTTCTATAAATTGGGTCGAATCTTCATGGATGACCTCGAGCTAATTTATATTTGCTTCATCGGGTTCGTCAACTTGGTGAGTTGAATTGGGTTTTACTCTAGCGACGGCCACCTTCCGTGTTTGCACCTTACAACTATCGAATGAATGACCTCTCTTGTGACAGTATTGACAATAGGCCTGAGGGTCACGTCTCGATGTGCGTAGGGATTCAGCTTCTCGAAAATTCCTAGCATAATGTCCGAACATTCCACAGTCGAAACATTTGGCCCTGCTCATGTCTTTGAAAATACCTGGTCGCGGTTAATCAAACGGTTCTCTTTCTGGTTGTATAATTTTTCCAGTGACTTTCGGGTGTAGGGTCTAGGGAGCCGGCCGTTACATGGCTCCTGCACGACAATATCGGTTCCTTGATCAGAATTCATTGTCTCCGGATGCTGTAGGTCATGAATAATATTCCGCAAGGAAGCACGAAAATTCCACCCGGAGTTCGACAGTTACACAACAGACCCCTCCCATGCAATCTACTTATCGGACCACCTCACAGTCATTCGGGTATTAGCCATCATGATCAGATAACGTCACTCCTGGGTTCTTATACTAAATTCGAACTACTTATCGGACCACCTCACAGTCATTTGGGTATTAGCCATCGTGATCGGAGTTACGTCTCTCCTAGGTTCTTATACTAAATTCAAACTACTAATCGGACCACCTCACAGTCATTTGGGTATTTGCCATCGTGATCGGAATTACGTCACTCCTAGGTTCTCATTCTAAATTCAAAGACTTGTTCGTCCGTTGGTTAGAATATCTATCCAGTTTAAGCGCGATAACAGTCAGTGAATGACCTCATTCTAAGAGGAAGAAGCAAAAAAGCGTCAGGTGATGGTCGCGAAAGATCTGTCAACTGTCAAAAGCGCTGGTTGTTAGTCTCAACTAGGTGAGCAGTGGCCATTTATCGAGCGATCTGAACGTGTTCTCCTGGTCGGGTTGCTATCTTTCGTTGTTAGTTGTCACAAACACTCGTTGCAGTCACAAATTCAACCTACAATTTTATGTACGAGTTATTACGATTCAATCAACTCACAAGCTCACAACCAAGTCATTCTACCTTAAATTAGGTGAGCAAGGGTCCACCATTCATCGAGCAAGCCCTCCTGGTCGGAAACGCTATCTTCTCTTAGAGTAACAGAGAGGGGCGAGGGATGTCAGTTGATGATCGCAAGGAATCTGTCAGCTGACGAAAGCAGGAACTATTAATCTAACTTTTACTATCACAATCACTCAAACCAATCATTGGGGTCGAAAAACAATCGTTCCAAGAGCAATAGACAGATTAATTATCGAGACTAGGATGTACTCATCTAGGACGATCAAACGTCAATCTCTCTTTTATATACGTAAAATCATGTGAAGCCTACAGATCTCAACCCCCTAGGATTCACCAAGCTGGGTTGATTTTTGAAATCAAGACCTCCAGGGTTCAAGTTTCTATCCAGATTTCTGTCAAGAGAATCCACCCGCACGATAATCGAGTCATCAACCAGTATATCTAACATACGTTGTGCATCCGTGGCAGCACAACGATCAGGTCTTGATTCAGGGGTTCCATTGAAATTCTTACTGTCACGAAGTGAATCTGAATGAGAAATCGTTCACATAAATTCACTGGGTGTAGTAATCACCAGTCCGAAAGGCCTATTCATCGGAATCAAGGGAATCAATAACTATCAGTGTGTACTCTCGTCTAAAATAGATCCAAGTTGGGGCTTAAGAAAGATACCTATCTCACAACTATTGTTGAAATTCCTTGGGTGAAGCGATCACGAATCCCAAAATCCTTTCCGCTTAGTTAAGACAGATTGGTAAAAATAATACGTAACTTGTACTCAAGGTTCAGAAGCTCAGCAACTCGAAGATTGGGCGACTCGTAGATTCAGCTACGCAGAAACTCAATCCTTCAGCGGATTGGAGGGGATGGTTTCTAGTCGGGTTCCAAATAACGGAGCTCGATAAATGTACCTCGTTCGAAGTAGGTGTCTTGATCGTAGATTGTATCTGGATCGTCCTTCAAGAAGATTGCGCTGATAGTTTTTGTCCTTGCGGTAATCCGGAGGAGACGCGCCGGGTCTTGTGTGATTTAGCAGAACGATTCTCTTACTCTGATACACTTGGCGTATGAGATTCCTCTCAGCGCTCGTCTCTTGAGTATGGCAACAATAACTGAATTAGATCCTCTTTCAAGTGGTTGTATGATGATCTTGTCAAATTTTCAAATATTCGCACTTGTCTCGATGTCGTAGATTGTCTAACGATAGCTCGGGTGGATGTATGGCACGACGTGTAGATTTCTCCTTGGGAGTAAAGCCAGAGTTGATGGGTCCATTAGTCTTCAATATTCAATCCTCAATGTTCCAAGTTCAAATGACAATGTGCAATTGTCAATGTTCAAACTGTCACTTCACCTTCATTTTTGCCATGTGAAATCACTAGGGAACACGAATTCGAGCCCAATTTCTTCCTTAAGTTTTCATTCGAATCGTGAAGAACTGTCCTGGTTCAATTCGTTGTGATTCGGTTAATAAAAACTCGATCGAGTCAGCCCGTAGTTTATTTCCAGATACGTGTCTGGATCATGGTCTCGTCGACATCATATATCAAGTTGACTTCAATGCATTGAAAAACTCTATCAGAGAGGGCCTCATCCGATTGAGAAGGACCAGTACTTGTTTGATTAGATAGTATTCCTTGTACATTTCGAACAAAGATTTGAAGTTGATGGAAAATCACGACACTCCTTCGCGACTCGAGTGAAAACTCGACTAGTAAGGAAGAAATTGGGCTCAAATTGAAGTTCTACTTGAAAAAATACAATAGGTATCATGAATCCATACCTTATTTGATCCCTCCGTATCCTCTCTGTCGATGCAATTCTCTGTCCAAGACGTTGCTGTCAAATTCTCTTTTGCTCACAGTTCTTGCGCTACTTCTTTCGTGCCTCCAAAATTGGAACTAAATACTAAGAAACGGATTCCACCATCACGTTCTACGTCGAATTTCCTATAAAAATGCGTATTGACACCCCTCTAACCCGTCCGAGGACGGTGAATCAGTAACTGTGCTATTGTCGCTCGTCGATTGATTTATCTATGTGAACAAAAATACATGTAATCAAATGGGATTTTCAGATTCTTCGCTCGCATTCCATTGAAGGATCAGCTACGATTTCGCTCGGAAAAGATTCGTAATCTGGACGCCAAGACGAAAAACACAACGTGTGCAGATTTTTATGACATTTTTGTTCAACTTTAAATCTCTTCCCGGCCCCCGTGTATAATAAAAAATATTTTTGGTTGGGAACATCATCCCAAACAGTCCCCCTGTGTCTATTCACTCCCTCTGACGTCATTATCTGATAACGTTCATCATCATTTGATATGCATACAACAATTCGAACATTCTCATCCATCCAACGTTATTATAATGGAACAAGTAAATCATTTCAAGAGTTTTAAGATTCTTATATCATAATGATACACTGTAAAAAAAAGTTCTCGCGAAACTGCTAAATTGAAAGTCGGTTACCTGGGCATCCACGTTCAATGCAGTGATTCTACCAAAGATTAGCGATTTTGTTCAAGAAAATTTTACGAATTCAACGCCAGATTGGGCTCGTTCGATGCGGCCAGATTCTATCAGTTTTTAGCAATTTTGTCTTGAATGCCATTGAGAACTTATAAAACTGAAAAAATTCAGAAAAAAATACGGGGAAAATCGTGAGCATGTATTTTATCATCCTCAAAGATTGCTCATTTCATGAACTATTTATCCAAAGTAGTTCGGATAGATATCTTGCGAACAGATGGAATCGAGAGGCGAAGACTTATAATCACATCATATCAGCGACACGATGTTTACACTATCATAACCTAGAATGCTTGACTGATACCTCGGCTCCTCCTCGGCTTTCGGATAACATGCGCGCTTGCAGGACATGTAGAAAAATTTATACCGCTCTTGGGGTGATTCGAACTAGAGTTACACGATTACCCCGGTCAACTTTTCATCAAAGCTTGCAGGAAATCAATGACGATAGGCCAACCTCCAAAGCCGGCGTATCTGACGCCGAGGAGAAGCTGAATGCATCACACAGCAATTCGTACTCCACAAAATGATTCTACTCGCGTGAATTTCCAACACCTTGTTTCTGTTGAATTAACTATCGAAAAAGGACCAAGAAAAAATGTATTGGGATCGTCCCTCGGGTCACCCGAAATCGGCCATCGCCACCTCCGATTCAGATGTCTCCTGCACCCAAACATATTGCATTTGGTGAACTTTTTCATCCACAAACAGGGATGATCTTAACCTCAAACCCATAGACCACGGCCACCACCACGCCGTAATCGGCTTGTTCAAATTTGCCACCTGAGGCGCTGTACTTTCACCAAAGATTAGCGATGTTACAGCTTTGAAAATTAGCGATTTGACCACGCAGAAGGTGGATTACCTGGGCACCTACGTTCAAGGCAAACATTTTGCTAATCATTGGTGAAATTATGAAATATTAAGATTTCATCCAGCGAACGGATAGGGAAGAGTTCAATAGCTAGCGAAATCGTAGAAATTTTCATTTACAGTGTATATTCAACTTCTCAAAATCCTTATATTCCCAAATGACTTGAATATAATTCTTATGCTTACCATTATCTTCATATTTTCAAATGACTTGAAATACCACATCAACAACATTGCACACTGATACTGCTTCTGGCGATCAAACTGTTGGATTCCTTTGATCCGAACATCGTCCCTTGTCCCGTCTAGGTTAACCGATACGAATAACGTTCATTCGATCATGAGTCTCTTAGTCACTGTGACGTGAAACTACACCTACCCAAAATACATTACTCAACACTTATACTATTATCACGATACACTCATCAACGAATAACGAGGATTTGAAAATTCACCATCATAGTCATTCCACCTTCCATCTCAAATTCAATCATACACAATGAGAAACAATGGAGGAATGACAAAAGTATCAGAGATCCTCTGAAAAAGCTTTGACGATTCATATAAAATATATTTACATCATTCTACATCAAAATATTGAACATCAATATAACGATCTCATAAATATATGATGTATGTAGTAGGTCATGAGTATATATATGGAAAATATGTGAAATCGTGAATGTGTTAGGAGGTATAATAAAGGATATTTCTGGTTGGGAACATCATCCCAACCAGGCCCCCAGTATCAATTTACTTCTTCTAATGTGAGTTTCTAAAAACGTTTATCATTATTCAATCCTCATACAACAATTTGAACATTTTTATCCATCCAATCTTGAGATGATGGAACTAGTATATTATTTCAAAATGTCTGAAATTCTCATATCATTATATATTACATTCAACTCCTCATAATATTTTGAATATACTTCAAGTATTACAATATTCATTATCTTCACAATCTTCATCGAGTATGTGAGATGTTAGGATCTCATACCTAACAATCATATCAACATACCTAACATACGTTAGGTATATTGGAAAATATGATTTGGTCTGGCCCATCATCCCAATCATTCCCTTTGTGTCAAATTACTCCTTTCATTATAATCTTCCATTCGAGTTTTTCAACTGTCAATTCTCATACAACAATTAGAACAATTTCATCCATTGAACTTCAAGATACTGAAACAAGTGGGTTATTTCAAAAGTTCTATAATCATTATATCACAATGATATATCCGACTCCTCAAAATATTTCAGGTAAACTCCGAGATCTTGCAGAATGAAACAATACACAACACCTTTACACCATCATACTTGACATAGAGGATGACGTTGCGGTGACTTGCTTAGGCTATGGCTCAAGAGTGACTCACTCCGCTGAAAGCGACTGACGCAAATAATTCCAATACTGATTCTTCAACAACTCACACTTAACGTTATTGAGTATCATACACAAATAATCATACACATTTGCCACAAATACAATATTTATATGCAATACTGATGATAACGTTGCGGTGATTTGCTCAGGCCATGGCTCAAGAGTGACTCACTCCGCTGAGTTCGACCGACGCAAAAAATCCAATACAATATCATCAACACATCATGAACAATGCAATGATACATTTAAATAACTCTCCACGATATCCGAAATTTACAGGAATATCAAAAAATCCGGTTTGCAACATCTGAAGTTTTAGTCAAATTCGATAGAACTTTTCAAAATCTCCATCTGAAATTGCACATACATATATCTACCATTTCACTAGAAATGATATTTCGTAGAGGGAACGCGAATTATCGGATAGCATCCAATATTAATTTTAAAACGAAGTATGAAAATTCTTAATAGGACTTATTCCAACATATATTCATCTCCAAATTCTGAATTATTTGTCAAAAAATTCCAATCGACTACCATCATCTAGCTCGATAGAAAAATAGATATAGTTTCAATCTTACTGGCTCTCAATCTCTTGATAACAACCCATAACTCCCCCGATAACGAATACACAACCTGGAAACTCATACACCTTGATCCTGATATGGATATCGCATTGATCAACACTCTACACTGACAGGACTTCTGAAGATCAAACCGTTAAATTTCCTCTGATCTGAACATCGTCCCTCGGCCCGTGAAGATAACCAATACGTGTCAGGTTCATCTGATCATGTCTCTCTCGGTCCCTGTGACGTGAAGTCACAACTACTCAAAATCAGGGTTTTCAACGGAATATTCGTTTTGTTTCGTTTTGTTTAGCAAATAAACGAAACAAGACGAAATAATCCCGTTCACGTTGATGATAAACGAAACTAAACAAAACATTATTCCATATTCAATATCAATAAACAAAACTAAACGAATTTCCGGCATTTTGAATAGGTTGAATTTCGATTTTGGGAAACGAAACGTGAACAAAATTACTTCTGATTATGTTGGTGGGAAACTAAACTCAACGTTATCAGAAGGGCTCAACGTAATATTACACGAAATAAAACTCGCATGACCTCGTTTAGTTTTGTTTATGCAGTTCTCTTATTCATATCGTTTCGTTTAGTTTTGCTTATCGTCAACGTAAACGAAATTGCATTTTTTTTTTGTTTTTCCCTTGAACAAGACTAAACGGAACAAAACAGAATGTTTTTTTCTCTTTTCATCATTTTTCTAATCCACTTCATTTGCACAGATCTATCATTGTTTGAAGGTGGAAACTATGAGTGCTCGATCGTCTCAACAACACACTTCATTCGATACGTATCATTATTCGCAGAAGCTCTAGTTCTTTGGGTGAGGATCTTGAGGGCAAATCTCGGCATTCGAGCGATACTGGTTAGCAAATTCGAGATATTCCAATCTGATACGACATTTCCGGGTAACTTTCCCATCGATTAATCATTACTCAAACAATGGTATGATACTCGCGTGATCCATTTTGCAGCTTCGCCGCGCCTGAACGGTCGAATAACGGATATTCTCATGTATTCAAGAAGAACCTCGTGTTACAATCATCCTAATGAGTACACTTCATCCTAGAGGTGAGCTGTCTTCGGCGACAGAAAAGTGATCAGGGGGATCCTAACAGCTCATAGGGATTCTCAATGGTCTTTGTTACAAGATAAAGGAACTCCTCACCTACTGAAATGTACGTTTTTGTGAATTTTCAATTTTTGTTAGCCTCGCATTACTCCTGAGATAGATGTATGACAGAGGCAATTTTTACATACGTTCCTGTTGAAGTAGGAATCAGATTATACGTGTTTCCAGTTACAATGAGGTCCTCATTTTCATGACTTATGCAAAGAGTGCATTTCGATACAAGAGTGGAAAAACTCTTTTCGCGTCCGAGTGATGGGTTCGCGGCTTGAGCCGTGGTCGAAGGTCCGAATTCAGACGAGGATGCAAAAAATATGTTTTACATCCCTGTATCGAATTGTGTTCTTCGACAAACTGTCCGTGAAAGTGGAAAATCAGTGTGGGAGAGACACTTTTCCGCACAACATGTCGAAAATTTTTTTTCATTTCTCTAACCTAATAATGCCGTATTTGAATGGAATCTCGTCGGGGCAAAGTTCTCGATAAACTGAACTGAACAAAAATATTTTTGTTTCGTTTCGTTCAATGACATTTTGTCGAGGGGCGTCTCACTGAATGGTAGCCTATGTTGCTGCTGGCCGCTGTTGGTCGCATGCGGTATGATTTCTCCTGCTGCGAATCCTGTCCAAGCAGCCTACAGCGGTCAGGCATGTGCTCGCATGTGCCTGGCAGCGTCGGGCAGCGAAATAGGCTGCCGGACGCACACTAGCACATACCTGTCCAGCAATGGGCCACTCGGACAGGATAATTCATACCGCATGCGACCAACAGCGGCCGGCAGCAGAATAGGCTGCCATTCAGTGAGTTGCCCCTTGCATTTTGTTTATGTTTAGTTACGTTTATCCTCAACATAATCATACAGAGATTTGTTTAGTTACGTTTATCGCAACATAATTATGAATGATTTCGTTTATGTTTTGTTTTTAAGAAACAAAACAAAACATATTGATCAGAAAATAGTTTCATTGAATTCCGTTTATTCACGAAACTGAACAAAACTATTGAGTTTTGTTTATCCCGTGAATGAACAAAACTGAACGAAACATAAATTCTGAGGAACAATATTCAACGAAACTAAATTACAATAACTTTGTTTAGTTTCGTTTATGAAAAGAGAGACGAATTCGGTTTTCGTTCAGTTTTGTTTCCGTTCAACATAATTGAAAATAATTTTGCTTCGTTTTGTTTTTGCTAAAATAAACGGAAAAAAATTAAAAATCGCGTTTTGTTTCGTCTCGTTAAAAACCCTGCTCAAAATTCACTTCTCAACACCCATACCACCACTATCATTATAATATATACTCAGCATCATATATCGGGGATGATGATACATTCTCGACAGTATTTCATCTTTAGTTCCAAATTCAAGTATATTGTATATATATTATTTGGAGGAAAATATCCTCACAATTTTGACGAAGTTACATGATGGTAATACAGGAACGAGCACGTGAAATGAGTGTATATGTCATGGGCTGCCTCACAAGAATGAATTCCTCAGATCTCCGCAAACACAAGAATAGACGCACACATACACGAACACAAATCCATATCCTTGAGTCGGTGAATATATTCATCATATTTGTCTAAGCCAGTGTACTGGACCGCCTCACAGAAGAAGATTCTACACACATTTTCACGAATACAAGACACAGAGATAGACACACACAAACACGAACACGAATCCATATCCTCGAGCCGATGACAGCACCCCGTAAAATGTGAATATGTTCATCATATTTGTCTATTTGTCTTGTAAGTGTACGTGTATTGAATTGCCTTTCAGAGGAGAATTCCACAAACTCTCTCTCTCTCTCTCTCTCTCTCTCTCTCTCTCTCTCTCTCTCTCTCTCTCTCTCTCTTTTTTTTTTTTTTTTTTTTTTAAGGTGGTTAGAGGGCAAAATCTGCCTCAGGATCCCTCGGATCCGTCCCCAGACACCGGACTGGTTCAGCTTACGCGGACTACGCATAGCCCACGCAGGCCATACCAGGCGGGACACGGGTTTGGGTGGGGCCCACCGAGAGGTGGGCCCGGCCGTGTAATATCCCTCTCCCCTCGATGTCCGATACCTAGGGCATCGGGCAATCAAGAAGGAGATCCACCTGCATCTACCATCTCATCCCGGAACCGCGTGAGCATTACTTCAGGATGAGCGGCATGTCTCGCGCTCGATTGCGAGCGTTCCTCTTCTCCATCTTCTCTCTTCGGCCACTTGTCGGCATCTTCTATCTTCACTCTTCATTGTTCCCTCTCTTTCTTCTTTCTTCCCTCTTCAGTGCATCAGATTCCTCCTGGAATCATTTGGGCCTCTTCTGTTTCAATCGGCAGAGTCACTGTAATTCGCCTGCTTCGAGGCGCCTTACTTCCCTCTCTTTCTCCTCTTTGTGGGTCATCACCAGCTTGATGTATCCGGTGAGTGTATCCCATGTCTCCTGGTTGCGGAGTAAGTACGGGACGAGATTCTCAGGTGTTAGTTGAGCACCCAGCCATTCATCCAGCTCGGCGCGCTCTCTCCGGGTGTCACTGCACTTGAACAGGGCATGTTCGGCGTCATCCCATTCGTCCCCGCATGACTGACATGCTGGGGTCGTCCTCTTCTTGAACCTGGTTAGATAGGAACCGAAGCAACCATGATCGCTCAGTGCCTGCGTCGTCCAGTAGTCCATCTCTCCGTGGGTGCGTTCCGCCCACTTGGCTACGTCACGGATCAGCCGGTGCGTCCATCTGCCGTTCGCAAATGGCGAATCCCACTCAGTTTGCCAATGCTCAAGGGTGGTTTCCTTCTCGTTGTCGCGGATGATCTCCTTCATCGTCGGAGTGAGTACTCGTTCGGCTCCGATCACTTTCTGGCGGTCCCAGATCCTCACTCGCTCCGCGACGAGCAAGTGGATGGGCGGAGTACTCGCCAATACGTAAGCCGCATCTCCTGACACAGTGCGGTAGGCACGGATACTCCTCAGGGCCGCTCTTCGGTGGACAGGCCCCATTCTCTTCTCGATGATGGTCTTCTCTACCCTCTTCCTCCACACGGGTGCACCGTACAGCATGATGGAGGTAGTGACGGTGTTGAGAAGTGCGCGCCTCTTTTCCTTGGGTCCTCCGATATTCGGCATAAGCCGCTGGAGCGCCGCACCGACCTTGCTCGCCTTCTGGGCGGCTTCCTGGATGTGCTTCTTGAACGACCACTTGTCGTCGAGCCATACACCGAGGTATTTCAGCTCTGTCTTCCGTGGAATCTCTTGCCCGTTGATATAAAACCGGGGTAAGTCAAACTTCCTACGCCTTGTGACCACGATTGCTTCGCACTTCTTGACAGCGAGCTCCAGAAGCCTGCTAATCATCCACTCGTAGACTCGGGCTAGCGCTTCGTTCGCGCGTCTACCCAAGAGTTCCTCGTTGTCAGCCCATACTATGAGTCCCGCGTCGTCCGCGAAAGCCACTATTATCACTCCTTCTGGCAGTTCGATAGACAGTAAGCTGTCATACTGGGTGTTCCAGTTGAACGGCCCGGAGACCGATCCCTGTCCGATTCCGGCGGACAGTACCCGAATCTCTTGTCCCTCGTCGGTGTCGTACACGAGGGTCCTGTTCCGCAGGTAGTCACTCGTGACGACTAGTAGATAGGGGGGCACTTTACCTGCTTGGGATTGATAGACTCGCTCCCAGCTCGCGCAGTTGAATGCGTTCTTTATGTCCAACGCAATGATGGCACAGAATCCTCCTCTTCCTTGGTATGGGTTCCCTACCGACGCTTGAACCCGTTCTTGGACCGCCTCGATCGCGTGCACAGTGCTCCGTCCCTTCCGGAACCCGAACTGCATTGGTGATAGCCCACCGCCTTCTTCGTAGGCTTTTTCCACCCTGTTGAGCACCATCCTCTCGTACATTTTCCCGATATTGTCGAGCATGCTGAGAGGGCGTTGACCTCCTTGACCCTTAGGTATCAGGACCAGCTTCTGGCGTTTCCACTTGTCCGGGAAAGTTCCCGCGCTCAGACAGATGTTGAAGAGGTCGAGGAGTAGATCTGGCTTGTATTTGAAGACCAGTTTCAGAGCCTCGTTTGGGATGCCATCCAGGCCAGGGGCCTTGCCGTTCGGCATTCTCTTCGCCGCTATGAGTAGCTCTTGCATAGTGAAGAGCGGGATGGGGTCTTCGCTCTCCATAGGGAATGTAACTCTGGGTTCTCCTGCTGGGAAGAGGTCTTCCACGATGATGCGCAATGTTGCTGCATCGGTCGGTGCTGGGTTGCCCTTCCGGGGTCGGACCTTTGACATGACCACGCGATATGGCGTGCCCCAGGGGTCTCCGTTAACCATGTCGCACAGTTCACCCCAGCACTTCTCTTTGCTCCTCCGGATGGCTAGAACGAGAGCCTTCTTTGCTTCTTTGTACGCTCTGTCATCTTCCGCCAGCGATGGTCGTTGCAGCTTCCTTGATCGCCATGCGGTCCTCCTTTTCTTGTTGCTCGTTCTTCGGAGAGCCTTGATCTCATCGGTGATCCAGTACTCTGGTTTCCTCCAGAAACATGGTGTTGTCCTGCGAGGCATCGACGCGTCGCAAGCTCTCGTGATGGCGGATGTTACCATCGCCACAGCCTCGTCCGAGGCGGAGTTCATCGGGAGATCTTCGACTGTTTCTATCGATTCCCGGAATTTTCCCTCGTCCAGCTTCCGTACCTGCCACCCCGTTGGTCGCGGTCTGCGTGTCGTCTGTCTCTGTCCGTCAGTCCTAAGTCGAAACCGAATATGTCGATGGTCACTCAGTGTTCCCGTGTCCAGAACTTCCCACGATGTCATACGTCCCATGAGCGACGGGCTCATGAACGTCAGGTCGAGGACCGATGATGAACCTCCCTCCCGGGACCGAGTGTCGTGCCGGTAATAGGTGATAACCCCCGTCTCGTTCGCGAGCACTAATCCCAATGCCTCCATGGCATCAGCGAGTATTACCCCCCGTCTATCGCGAGGCCCCCCGCTCCAAGTCGGTTCCTTGGAGTTGAAATCTCCCGCGATTATAGCTGGGCCCCCCCATTGCCTCACATCCTCTTCTAGGTCGTGGAGCTCGTCTTCAAATTCGTGCGTCTTGAGCGACGGCGAGTAGTAGCAGCTGTATACAGCTGTGCCCCCTATGGTCTTTCGAGCATAACCACGGCCACTAACAGCTGGTTCAGTCTCGCGGATCGCGGGATTCGTGATCTGAATTACAGCGGTCCCCCAGTGATCGAACGTGGAACGGGAAAGTTCCCGCTTCCGAGGCGGTTCGGAGATGATCAGAACATCGATACCCCCTTCCTTGGCGGCAGTGTGTAGGAGGTCACAAGCGTCCCCGCTTCTCCTGAGGTTGGCTTGGATGAAGTTAGCCATTTCTTCCCCCCCTGCGTCTATATGTCGCCCTCGCGTTTTGGTAGGCTGTGCAGTTGCTGGAGCCTGACCTGTGGTCAGATCTGGTTCCGATAGCCACGCAGCTGAGGCATTTTCGTTTCTCTTTACAGGTAGCGGCGAGGTGTCCTGGTTCACCGCACTGGAAGCAGAGTTTCGGTTGACGTTCCTCTGCCTTCTCTTTTTTGCAGCCTGAGGCCTTGTGGCCATACTCTAGGCAGTTATAGCAGCGTGGGATGCCTCCCTTCTCGCGGATTCTCACTCTGCTCCATCCCACCTTGGGTTCTTTCCAGTCCAGGAGGCGGTGAGCGAGCCTCGCTGGGATGGACACAACCGCTGTTTGGGTGCCTCGGGAGCCTTTTCGCAGGCTCTTGACTATTATGGCTCCATCCTCGTTTTCTGGTAGGGCCTTCGCGAGGTCCTTCTGCACTTTAGTTTTGTCGACATCGTAGTCGACTCCGAGAACCTCGAGGGTCATGCTATTTGCGAGGCAGTGGACGGCCCCTTCTTGCCCGACGACTGGTGTCAGAGCCGCTTTGATGGCTGCAGCGTCGGTGCCCTTCCTCAGTTCAATGAGGATTTGTCCTTCCTGTGTCTTGCGGATGCCCGTGACTTTAGAGCCCACTTCTTCATTAAGGTCATCCGTCTTTATCTTGCGCAGCATATCTGCGTAGCTTAACCCACCTTGGTTTGCCGTGACGAGAACGGCGTCGGATTTCGCTCTTCTTGGCTTCATCTTTGCCTTCTTTCCAGCGGTGTCACTTGATCGACCGCTTTTCTTTGCCCTCTTTGTATTCCTCTTAGAGACCACTTCCTGCCAAGGCCCGTCCTGCTTGGGCCTATTAGGAGTCGATGTCGAGCGCGGTGTTTCGAGGGCTCCCGATGGATGTCCGCGTCGCGTCCTCTTCGTATTGTGCTGTTTCTCTTGTCGCGATTCCGGTTTATTCGCCCCCCTTCCCTGTGTGCCGCTTCCCGACGCGGCTGGCCCAGAGGGCTGCGCACTCCTCTTCATTTTTAGGGTCTTCTCCGCTTCGAGAAGTGTCGTCTCGAAAGCCGCTCTCTTCCCTTTGTCTGCCGCAAGTAGGCCTTCGAGAGCGTGGCCAATCTTCTTGAGCTCTTCCATGTCGCCCTGAGTTCCTTCTGGGATGTTGGAGGCAGACTCGGCTATCCCTATGACCAAGTTCAGGTGGTCGAGGAGAAGATGAGTCTTCTCCTCCATCTGTTCTCGGCACATTTTCAAGTCCCTCCATCCTTCCATTAGATCGGGGGCCTTGTCTCCATTTCTTTGTCGACTGGCCTTCTCAGGTGTGGGGAACCGATCGATGTCCATATCCTCCGGTGTTTTTTGACCTCTTTCGAGTCCGCGGTCGCAGTCCTTGGATGTCAGGGTGTCTTCTGACTTCTGGGACTCCGTGGTGGTGTTAGAGTCCCCTGAATCCGAGCTGGAATCGGCGGTATCGTCTCCCTTGTTCTTGTCTTGCGTAAGCTGGATCTTGATCGCGGGGTTGATCTTCATCAGCTTGTCTGCCGCCGCTTGCGCTTCTGCAGCAACCTTCGCGTTCTTCTCTTTTTGGCTCAAGAATGTGAGCTTCGATTGCTTCAGCGTTCGCTTATCTACTTCCTCACCCGGACCCTTCCTCTTCCTGCTGTTCGGGGTGAGGTCTACTCCTTTCTGGTGTTGGTCCTTTCCTCCAACTATCTTCGCCAGAGGCGTATTTCCATCGCTTGTAGCTTTACGCGTGAGTCCACCAGCCAAGTGTGCCACTGGTAGCAAGCTTTGCATCGTTGGGGGACCCCCCCCCCCCCCAAGATCCGAATGGGGCCCCGCTTTACTTGGGGAATTCTTGCCGTCAATGCTGGACATCTTCTTCTTTCTTCTTTTTTCCAGGGCCTGGAATCGCATGCTGGCCGACCCCGGACCAGGCCAGCACGGGTGTGGTGTGTTGTGTGATGCGTGTTCTGTATAATGTTGGTATGTCTGTGTAATGCTTGAGCAAGGGTAAGTATGGTGCGTGTAGAGTGTAGTGTGTGTTAGTGTAAGTGTAGGACTCGGGTCCGGAGGGGCGTCACTCCCTCAAGCTCCAAGTGCAACCCTAGGGTCACACCCAAAGCCCCCTACGGGGTCTCTCTCTCTCTCTCTCTCTCTCTCTCTCTCTCTCTCTCTCTCTCTCTCTCTCTCTCTCTCTCTCTCTCTCTCTCTCTCTCTCTGTGGATCCGTGAGTATAGTCACACGCTTCTCTACTTCGCTCCGCTGCTCACTCATTATTAACCAGGATTTTTAACACTTTCTCTTGCGAGACTGTGTTTTTTCAGATATTTCAGGTTCCTGCTGGCTCACACAATAACGAGCAGTACTGGCCGGCTCATTTTTTAAGAGCCAGGGAACCGAATATCTGATTGAGCATTTTAGAGGTTAGGCAATATATAGCCTACTTTTCTGCAAATCTGCAAGCTAACGTGACGATTTGAAGATGCATCAGCGCCCTCACACACCGCATTCTGCTAGACCTGCTGATCAATCATCGATGAAAATTTGTATGTGTGTGTGTCCATCGGATTCACTTAGCAGCAGACGTCTCTAGCAGACGACGCATGTATATCATCCGACTGAATGCCTGCAAGATATGAGCACAACTACTTCCACACTGAGAAATATATGTTTATTATGCAGCAAGCCTGTAAAACGTGGTGAGTCCTCTCTTCAATGTGTTACTTGTGCCAGCCTTATTCATCTTGCGTGCTCGCCATCTACATTACACACTGAGTCTCAATTGTTTAAATGTCCCGACTGTCTAATATCTGTTAATCATAATAGTTTGCGCAAAACACACATATCATCATCATCACATACCAATTGCTCACCAACACCACCTTCGCGAGCTTGTACCCCTCCCAGCGCTTGCCCCTCAATTGCTCCTCCCCGCTCTCCGGCATCGGCAGCCCACGAACGTCACTCTCGCTCGCGCAAGCGTTCTGCTTCATCTCCTCCATCTCTCTCGCACTCACGTGTTAAAGCTTTGCGCACAGCTGAGTCGCCAGTCTTAGACTCTAGCTTTTTGCCCTCGAGTATGGAGGACTTGAATGCCAAGACTGCGCAATTCATGGATGATCCGAATATCCCAGAGCATATCAAGCAGCTTGGAAGTTTTTTACAAGCTTCTCAGCAGATGAATCACGCTTCAATTCAGACACAACTGCACGATATTAGCACACGTCTTACGAATATTGCCGGTACCGGAGAACAAAACACCCGTGCTATCGCTCATCTCCGCGAGGATTTTCGATCAACTCGAGCTCTTGTTGACTCATGCGAGATAAGATTCTCCGGCCTACCACCAAACACTCAGCTTTCAGATCTTCAGCTTGTAAACAAGGTATTGGTAGCTATGGGCTGTGCAGAAACAGCTGGTGTCATCTTAGCTGTGCGCCGTTGGGCTCAGTCACCAGTATTGAATAACCCTGCAAACAATAACTCCAACGTCGCACCAGCAATACCCTCAGCACGCCCAAATATAGGCAACTATATTTCGGTTGTTGCTAAATTTACCTCGCCAACTGTGAGAGACTTTCTTTCGTCGAAGGCAATGGCTCTGAAAGGTCAAACGTCCCAGACAATTTTTGGTGTTGGAGGCCCGATTAAAATATTCTTATCCCCAGTATTGCCACCGTCAGTTTACAAAATTTGGCGAGCAGCTCTGCCAAAATCTAAAGAACTAGGATACCTTAGGCCCGAAATTAATAATATGACTGTAATCATGCGTCCAGGTCGATCTGCGCCTCCCATTGCAATCCTCTCAGTGGCAGAGCTTGCTCAGTTCCCTCGTAATCAAATTACCCCAATAACTCAAGAATATTCAAACCCCAATATGGACGTTACTTCTACCTGAAGGAACGCAGGTCTGCCACCTTCGAATTTATTATCAAAATCTGCTGCCTCGCGTTGTAAACTTACTGTCGGTCACACAAACATCAATAGATTGAAAACTAATTTCTCCCTACTTGAATTAAAACTTTCCTCATATACTTACGACATCATTGCCATCTCCGAAACTTTTCTAGATCCATCAGTTAATGTGCAAATTTTTGAAGTTCCTGGTTACACTTTTATCCATCATGATAGATTGGGAATGGAGGGTGGCGGTGTCGGACTCTACGTTCGCTCCGACTTTCAAGTGAAAATCCTCAAGTGCTCTGATCCAATATTTATGAACAAGCCCTAGTATATGATCTGTGAGATCAAATTAGGAAGTACTTCCCTTTTAATGGCTATCGTCTATCGCAGACCGTCTGCTGCTTACCCACATGAGTTCTTTGAGGCCATTTCCCCTTTCCTTCTTACATATGAGCACACTATCATAACAGGTGATTTCAACATGAATATGGCAATTGAATGGCCCCCCTCGATTTCTTTGACAGCATTATACACCGCATACTCATTATCCCTGGTTAGTACCGAACCTACGCACCATAAGGTATGGCATGATGGCTCTCGTCATGATACATGTCTCGACCTGTTTTTTATCAGCAACTCGACTGCTTTAGCAGCTCACCGTCGATCGGAATCCCCTTTCACAGATGGCCATGATTTTGTTGACATTGATTATAATCTCAAAGTGAAGCCCATTGAGCCCAAAGCTCTACCGATACGAAATTTGAAACGAGTTGATCCTGCCAAACTGTGCCACATTATATCGTCCAACCTATCTTCAAAATTGAATTTCCCAGCGGTGGCAGACCCTGTTTCTCTAGCAACTGGTGCTGTACAAGAGGTGCTTCCTGCACCCCTCCTATCTGTAAATATTGTAAATAATGTAAATATACCAAATCCACTCTTGCTAAATTCTAACCACATTTTGCGCCCCTTGGATCTCAGTCATCCTTTATATTCAACCTTAGCAAAAGATCATATAGATGACCAAGTAAACTGTATTACAAAAACTTCGCTTGACGCCTTTGATCTGCTGTCTCCTGTTAAATCTTGCACTCTAACCTCCACAAATAAACCCTGGGTGACAGCAGATATTCGGTTGTCTATGAAGCGTAGAGATCGTCTGTATCGCAAAGCCACCGAAACAAGATCTCCTATAATCATGCAGCAATATCGTCAAGCACGCAGTGAAGTCAAATCGACTTTAGATAGTGCTAAGAATAGCTACATATCTAGCAAACTAAACTCTGCAAAGGATGTAAAGACTCGCTGGCAAGAGCTGCGCAAATTTGGGATCGCTAATAAGCGCAATACCTCACCCTTCGCATTTTTCAGCAGTCAAACTTTGAACTCTCATTTTGCCTCTGTGACAAAGAATCTACCTCCCCTGAAAGATGAGGACATAGATAGAATCTGCTCCTCCCCCCTCCCAAGTCATGTTCCTGGGTTTGATTTCTCGTCTATCTCTGAGAATGACGTGGTTCGAGCATTCAATACAGCCAACTCCAAAGGAGCGGGGTCTGACCAACTATCCTCGTCCATGATGAAACTGGCATTCCCAGCATCACTTCCTCATCTCACTGGAGTTTTCAATAACTCCTTGCAAACGAGCTATTTTCCCGACGACTGGAAACGTGCCCCGATCATCCCGCTGTCTAAAATTCCGTCTCCAAAGGACCCCAGCGATACACGACCCATTGCGCAGCTTCCTGAGCCTGCGAAACTCTTGGAAAGAGTCGTGCATGAACAACTCATGTCCCATTTGACTATGAACAAGCTCATCGATCCTTTCCAATCTGGTTTTAGAGCTCGTCACTCCACTCAGACAGCTCTCCTGGGTGTTTTGGAAGACGTGCGAAATTCCATCGATAAGCGTATGTTAACTGTTCTCGTCTCTTTTGATTTCTCAAAAGCGTTTGACACGATCCCACACGTTAAAATCTTAGAAAAACTTCGAAATTTTGGTTGTTCTGACCGTGTCATACGGTGGTTTGCCAGTTATCTGAGAAACCGCTCGCAAGCGGTACGACTAGATAACGGAACTCACGACGAGTGGCTACCTATAAATGCAGGAGTTCCCCAGGGCAGCGTTCTAGGCCCCCTACTTTTTCTTATATTCATTAACGATCTTCCCAAAATCCTTCGGCATACATCTCATATGATATATGCAGACGATAGCCAGATCTACTTACACGCTCTTCCAACGGAATTAGTTACAAAACTTGCCCTAATTGCCCAAGATGCAAACGCCGTTGCTCAATGGGCAGCTGATAATGGGCTTAAACTCAACCCTACTAAGACAACGGTGATGATACTTGGGAGTGAGTTCTATACTTCAAAGATCGATTACAAGCAGATCCCAACCCTCAACATCATGGGCACTACCGTACCCTACTCAAAATCTATGAAAATTCTAGGACTTAACATATCACCAAGCCTTGACTGGGACCTTCAGGTTAGAGAAGTATCAAAGAGAGTCCACGGTTCACTTTATTCACTTCGGTCTCTGAGGCACTCACTTTCTCGTGATCTTAGAGAGCAACTTGTTCGAAGCCTTGTGCTGCCAATATTTGATTATGCCGCGCCATTGCTCATCGATCTCAATAAAGGCCAGCAACTTAAACTCCACCGCCTGCATAATGCATGTGTGCGCTTCGTCTATGGGAATATCCCATGGCGATCGCATGTGACCCCATACCGATTAGCCCTAGGATGGCTATCCGCTCAGCGCCGTAGAGAATACCTGCTCGGTTCCTTAGCTTACTCGGTAATAGATACCGGTTTGCCCGAATATCTCCGTCCTAGATTCCTTCTTACAGCGGAGTTACCATCTTTGAGGCAATCTAAGAGGAGAGACAAGGACACACTAACATATCGAACTCCCCGTACTGAAGCTCAAAACCAATCATTTGCTCTTGCATCATCGAGACTCATCAATGAGTTACCTTACATTGATTTTGAAACATCCACACACGAACAGTTTAAACAAGACTTGCTCGACCATCTCATGTCTCTGGATCGTGATGACTGGCTTAAGCGTGTGCAACAAGAGCAACTTGAATCAGTCCCACCCGCCATCACTCACTTGATTTCTTTTCCACCTTCCTGAGCAAAACAAGATGATACTGGCACTCACATTGATGAAAAGAGATTCTATTGCACTCATGAATTTGATCCATGCTTCATGGAATGGATAAATTATGAGAACGTGAACAACCGAGTTCCAGTTTACATATTACCTCAAATATTATTGTTATTTCTATTCTCAGCTCATTTCGAATTCACTTAGTATTTAATTTTAAGTCTATTCGCAATTTTAGTTAGTCACTAGCAAACCATAGATTAATACTATAGTTCGTTATAACTAAACTCTCAATACCCTGCACCATAATTCGACTGTGAATATGTAGCACTCTGTAATTCGCAATTTGGGCATATGGGATTCTTCCCCCGCCCTCAATAAAATCATCAATCAATCAATCAATCAATCAATCTCTCTCTCTCTCTCTCTCTCTCTCTGCTGCGCGATGAGCAAAAACATCTGCTGTGTCTGCGATGGCACCTTACGCACAGGCAGCGGAGAATGCGGCATTTGCAATGGATCAGCTCATGTCAAGTGCTCGAGATCATCCCGAGAAGCAGTGACATGTTTGCAATACCTGCAGGTGAGCGACACCAATATCGCTAATTTAACATCGAGTGCGTCAAAGCAGACGACTTTGGCCTCACAATTCAACACCCAAACAGCCAGAGAGAGAGAGAGAGAAGGAGAATACAAGCCTGCGATAACGTGTGAGTAATCAGACCATCTCACACCCGAGGCTCAGCTTCCGTGGTGCGTCAGGAACATCTCTCCCCGCTTCGCAACATACCACCACTGCACGGAGCGCGAACCCTCCCACCAACAGTGCCTCTCATATCCCCGAGAGTCCACAGCTCGCGCTCGCCAGGGGTAATCCACCGACTGCTGTCTCGTCTCCGTCACGTGGCGCCACCAGCCACCAGTCGAGCAAAGTAAAGCCCGCAAAAATTCAAAAGCAGCAAACAGATGCGTGGCCAACTATTGCCTCCCAGTCGCTGCGTTTTACATCAATTGTGGAGTGCATTGTCGAACCGGAGAAGAGTAATAGCCCCAACATCTCGGATCAACCTGCAGCATCACCAACATCGAATCCGTTGAATTCTCCTGAGAACAATTGGGTACTCTTATCGCAGAGTACTCTGGACCTCTTTTTCCAACAGAACGAGATGCTCCAGAATCAGCTCGACGGAATAAAATCCCTTATGAGCCGACGAGACGTTGCCATTACCTCTCCATGTTTCACACCAGCAGTGAATGAGATGGATGATCGTTTGTTGGCACGCGTGTCTTCTCTCGAGGGACTATTGGAGAAGCAGAGCTCCCAGCTGAAGGAGCTTCGCTTAGATCGTCAGCTACTTCTGGAGCAAAATTCTATAATGAGAGATCAGCTTTCCAGTCTGACTGAGCGACTGACAGGTAACCAGAGCAATCTGCAAAATAATACAGTTAGTAATGATGAGTATATTAATGCCAAATCAACACATCAAACTTCGGGTCCCATCATTCCACCTAGAATGGACGAGCCTTACCAGTCATATGCTGGGGAACAAGGACGTGGACTCAGTAGGGACGGTCTTGAGCGCTGTAAGCTAATTATAGATGGTGCTTTGAAAAAAGATCCTGTGGCCTCACAGGCACAGGTATGTGATATTTCTTTTGCGGTGCTCAAGTCCATTCTCCCAAAGCTGCAGAGGGCAGACATTGCTGATGTCCATGTCTTGCAACCGGGGCAGACGTCTGGCGAAAGGCCTTCGATTCATGATTCGATTTCATCTCCCCATGCCCCAGCTGCCATCTCACGCACACTAACATCATGCGTGGTCCAACTCTCCAGTAGTACTCTGGTAAGGGAGGTGATTCAGGCTAAACGTTCTATCACCCATAACTATTTCACGGCTAATAATATCCAGCCTGATTTACTTGACCCGGATACGAAAGCTCTCGTGCCAGATCGTGAAATCTATGTGAATGAAATGCTTCCCCGTGAGGAATACAAAGGATATATACGCTTCAGGTCAGTTGCACACGGTTTAGCATTAAAATACGTCTGGCACAGTGGCGAACGTTTCTGGCTTAGACGGAAAAATGGTGATCGAGCGCATACGTTTGAATCTCTTGCTGATTTGCAGGTCATTCAAACGGCCTGTCGAAGTGTTCCGAAACGTTCTCGTGCGCCCTCTAACAACACCCAGAGCTGCGCCTCCGTTCCGGAGCAAAGTTGTGCTTCGGCAGCAGAAAAGGCGAGAACTCCCTGACTAAGTACGGCTGCTGAGGAGAAACGAGGGTGGTAGTTCTTTGGAAGCGGGATTTATCAACCTTAACTCGTTGACAAATAAGATTGAGCATCTGCGCTTGCTCGTTGCTAACGATCCCTCCTATCATCTATTTGGGGTCGCTGAGTCGAAGCTAGATGAGTATGTGGATGACAATCTCTCTCCGATTCCGGGGTTTTCACTGTTGAGACAGGATCGCAACAGGGAGGGTGGTGGGGTTGCTTTGTATGTGCGCAATGATTTTGAAGTGAGAAACTAGTTTCTCCTACTACTTTCGGCCCAGGAAAACCTGGCGTGCCTGAATTCCTTTTCTGTAGCGTACAGCAAGGCAACTCTCCTCCAATATTAGTCGTGGTAGTCTATAGACCTTCAAAAATCGCCATGCAGAAGGATGATGGGCTGTTTGGCTCATTACGCTGACTGTGTGGAGATTATAGTCACAAAATTATAATGGGAGATCTGAACGCTGACTTGTTGGATACTGCTCATCCCGACACCAAGACATTAATTGCACTGACAAAAGAACTAGCCCTAGAGATAGTGCAGCATGACCCGACTCACCAACGCAACCCCAATGTTTCTCATACATAGATTGATCATATTTACGTAGATGACAATGACATCATTACTGACTTTCGAAACAGACCCCTGCCCAGTTTCGGCAGGCACTCGGTCAAAGACGTCACCATCAACGTCTTCACTCCCACTCCGCGAAAAAAATTCCTTCTCATATAGGAATTTTTGTAACATCACTCCGGAGATGCTGAATGACCGTCTGCTTCGCTGCGACTGGACAGCTCTTGAAAATGCTGAAACTAGCTTGGAAGACGCAATCCATTGCTTGAGTGAGAATTTAAAGACTGTGATAGATGAATTGGCGCCGGAAAAAACTATCAACCCGCGGAAAAATGATGCTCCTTGGATCGATCCTGAGTTGAGGGTACTCATGAATAAGCGAGATGCGACGCGCAGGCGCTGGGAACGAAATCAACGTAACCAGTGCAAGTGTCCTGAGCTTCAAAGTGAGTACTTTCGGCTTAGCGAAGAGGTCGACTTGCGCATGGAACAAGAGCGTAACTCCTTCCTTCAAGACCATCTTTCAGACGCTCTTGATCAAGATGAGAACATCTGGAAGAAATGTGCAACCTCGGCCTCTTGCCTAAAAGCAAAGAGAAGGAACTTCATGGTTTCTCGCCTCACGAAAATATAGATGAAGCAATGGACGATATAAATTCGGCTTCAGAGGAGGGTTTTGAATTCAAGCCCACAAATTTTAATGACGTAGTCCTTGCTATCAAACACTTTTCCTCGCAAGCCCATGGGTCAGACGGGATGCCCTAAAGTGTGATTGTGAAGGCTCTTCCGGCTATTGGTGATATTATTGTATATGAGTCATTCTGGAGCAAGCTGGACAAAACCGTCACCAGGGGGGTCTGGGAAAATTCCGCAAAAATTTTTTTCCATTAGTACTATGTTGAAATAGTACGAAAAATTTTTTTTTAGATTTTTTCGGCCCCCCCTGTGGACCCAGGGCCCATGAGAGGGCTATTTTAGGCCCTTTTTTAGCCTATCCTAGGAAAATCATAGTTCCAACGCAATTCAATATTTTTCAACGTACTTGGGCGCATTTTTCTTGTCAAGTCTAGTACTTTCGAAAAAAAAAATTGTCCAAGGCCACTTAGTGAGCCTGACGACTTCTGCAAGCTAATTATTGAGAGCAAATTTTAGCGATTTTTGGGCCGGCTTCAAAGCGATCTAGCTCCTACTAGACATGTGATAATCGACTTTCGCAGGTGGTCATTTCAAAGGTCTTGGAAAAACCTACAATTTGACCACCTGCAGGAGTCGATTATCGTACATTTTATAGGAGCTATAGCCGATACAAGTTGAGCTATTTACGAAAAAGTCAAAAATTCAGGACTCGATTCCAAAAATGTATCTTAATTTTCTTTCACGAAACTTGTGCTAAAATGTTCTTTCAGACATCTACTTTCAGTGAAAAAAATTTGGCGGAGGTTATTTTTTTTCATTTTTTTTGCCGAGCGTTACAAAATGCCGCATTTCGTGGTTTTAGCAAAAACGGCATCTTTGAACACGGTCACATATGCTCCCATCTGGACTGATGTGCACCAATCTGTGTGAAAGTACTCCCCAAAGTACCCCCCAGTACGTGTAAGAAGTTGCGGGGACGAGCCTCCACCCAGGAGCAAGCTGTAGGTTCTATTCACCGTGTCCAAAATAGGCATTATTTTGGCTATTCGAGCGTAAGCGACTGAGAGCATGATTTTACTCGTTCTGGCTTACAAATGAGATAATGGGCTAGAATGAGGATCCAAACATATTTTTCCGACTCAAAATGACCATCTGAACACAATTCCGAGGTCAGTTTAGTTCTAGAATGTCGTCTAGTGCCTCAACGGTGTCAGAACCCGTCAACAGAATCTAAGTTGTTGAGGGGCAGAGGGACGACTATTTAGAGCGAAACCAACCCCGGAATTGTGTTCAGATGGTCATTTTGAGTCGGAAAAGTATGTTTGGATCCTCATTCTAGCCCATTATCTCATTTGTAAGTCAGAACAAGTAAAATCATGCTCTCGGTCGCTTACGCTCGAATAGCCAAAATAATGCCTATTTTTGACACGGCAAATAGAACCTACAGCTCGCTCCTGGGTGGAGGCTCGTCCCCGCAACTTCTTACACGTACTTGGGGGTACTTTGGGGAGTACTTTCACACAGATTGGTGCACATCAGTCCAGATGGGAGCATATGTGAACGTGTTGATAATGCCGTTTTTGCTAAAACCACGAAATGCGGCATTTTGTAATGCTCGGCAAGAAAAACAAAAAAAAATAACCTCTGCCAAATTTTTTTTACTGAAAGTAGATGTCTGAAAGAACATTTTTGCACAAGTTTCATGAAAAAAAATTAAGATATATTTTTGGAATCGAGTCCTGAATTTTTGACTTTTTCGTAAATAGCTCAACTTGTATCGGCTATAGCTCCTATAAAAAGTACGATAATCGACTTCTGCAGGTGGTCAAATTGTAGGTTTTTTCAAGACCTTTAAAATGACCACCTGCAAAAGTCGATTATCACATGTCTAGTAGGAGCTAGATCGCTTTGAAGCAGGCCCAAAAGTCGCTAAAATTTGCTCTCAATAATAAGCTTGCAGAAGTCGTCAGGCTCACTAAATAGCCATGGACAATCTTTTTTCAGAAGGACTAGTCTCGACGAGAAAAATGCGCCCAAGTACGTTGAAAAATATTGAATTGCGTTGGAACTATGATTTTCCTAGGATAGGCTAAAAAAGGGCCTTAAACGGCCCTTTCATGGGCCCTGGGGCCCACAGGGGAGGCCGAAAAAATCTGAAAAAAATTTTTTCGTACTATTTCAACATAGTACTGATGGAAAAAAATTTTTGCGGAATTTTCCCAGACCCCCCTGGTGACGGTTTTGTCCAGCTTGCTCCAGAATGACTCATATATTTTTAACTCCTCTTTCGCTCATAGCACTCTTCCCGGAGCTTGGAAGTGAGCACAGCTGATTGCATTGAAAAAGACTACAGCTCCATCAACAGTCTCAGATTTTCGTCCTATAGCGCTGCTTTGCTCCCTTGCCAAGGTCCTGGAAAAAATCGCACACGACCAAATCACGGAGTACTTAAAACAAGAGAAATTACAAGATCGCTTCCAGACTGGTTTCAGGCAATACCTCAGCACCCAGATAGCTCTACTAAAGTTGACCGATGACATCAGAGTAGGTATTGACAAGAAGAAGATCACCTTGCTCCTGCTTTTTGACTCTAGTAAAGCCTTTGACACGATATCACCATCAAAGCTGTTGAGCAAACTTCGCAATCTTGGCTTTTCGAGATCGGCACTCCTGTGGATAAAATCATACTTACAAGGTCGCACCCAAAAAGTCACTTCAGAATCTGGTAATTCTGATTGGCTCGGAACCAATCTGGGTATTCCACAGGGTTCCGTTCTCGGGCCTTCACTCTTCGGCTTATATGTCAATGACTTACCTGGTTTGCTAGACGGAAAGTCGGTACATCATCTATTTCATGCGGATGACCTGCAAATTCATCTCCAAGTCGAGAAAACTAAGACCAGAGAGGGCATCGCTCGGCTGGGTGAAATAGGACGACTAGTAGCAGAATGGGACAAGAGTTCCGGCCTGTGTCTCAACGCTGGCGAGACCAAGGCAATCTACTTCAGCTCTGAGAGGAATATCAGAGACCTGAGGGGAATGGACTTGTCAGGGGTTGAAATACAGGATGGAAAGTTCATCTCGTTCAGTGACACGGTCGTGAGTCTTGGTGTTACACTTGACAGGGAACTGACGTGGAGACCGCACATTGATCAAGTAACTGAGAAAGTCACCAGAGCCCTATACAGATTGCGGTTTTTAGCGCGTGTATCACCAGACCTCTCCGAATTCGCCTAGTCAAGTCCTTGGTTGAACCGCACTTAGATTACTTCATGGTCGTGTACCTCGACGCCACGGACAAACAACGGCAACGGATACAGCAACTGAGCAATTCATGTGTTAGGTACATTTTTGATCTTAGGAGGGACGAGCACATCACCCCGTTGAGGGAACGTTTGGATTGGTTACGTACTGATTCGCGGAGAATGTACTTCGCAGCTCTGTTAATGCACAAGATCATGAATTTAGGAGAGCCTGGCTACCTAGCTGCGATGTTCACCAGGTACCAATCCGAACACCCCGCACGCGGTGATACAGAAGAGCGGGTACTCAAAGTTCCCAATATGAGACTTGAGTACGGAAGAAGATCATTCCAGGTTCAATGTGCTCATTTGTGGAACTTCCTCCCTCCGGGCTTTCGGCAGCTGGGGAAAACATCACTATTCAAAGAATTCCTGAAAGATTTTTTACCAACCCAGTCTTCGCAGAAGATTGGGCGGAGAAGGGACATTATTTTAATCTGCAATGGGAAGGGCTCTTCTTTAGCTTAGTATTTTTTACATGTGACCTCAGTCACCCAATTGGTGATCTATAGCTGTGATATTAGTGTGAGCCCTCACCCCTCCTTTCCTACTTCTGAGTATGTACCCTGACTAGTCACGAATTGTGATACTTATTGTCCTTGACCAAACCAGTAATTGACTGAAACTATCATTATTATTTTGTGTACATATATTATTTCATTCCTATACGTGTTATTACATTCCAACGGGCATATGTAGGCATATGTGATTGTATTTTTTGTCTTCGGACGAATAGAGGACATCTATCTATCTATCCCTCTCTCTCTCTCTATTTATATATATGACCCATCTATGGTGGACGCACCTTGGCATTTTTTTCCCCGCGGGGTACAAATTCGATCGGAAATGATTTTTGAATGGTTCAACCGTTTGTCTTGGAAGGTGAGGTGAACAAATTCAGGAAATGGAAAATTCGATGCGAATTGGAAAATTTTTTTCCAGGAAATGCGGAAAGATACATTTGGGTGGTGGGATCGTGAAGATTGTGGAATTTTGGATATGGGATGAGTCGAGTGGTATTTTTTGGATTATCCAGAATCGATTGTCAAGGATCCAAAAATACCAAAAATCTAATTTTCCAGTCATAGCGGGTGGATTCTGCCGTAAGTGTCGTGAAGGTTAGTATTCCTTGGGGGATTTGTTTTTGGTCAACCTGTATGCTTACATTTACTAAATTCCAACCCTCGCGCATTGCAGGTGGATTAATAAATAGTGTAGTTTTCCAATTAGCGTATTTTTTGTTGAATCGAAGAACCTTGATTATTCAATAATGCATGGGTCTCCGAATTTTCGTCGGTTATCGCGGTAAATAATGGCATTGTTGACGCCGTGCCAGTCGACAGGGGTGATTGTACCCCGTTCGTTGTCGGCAATAGCATCGCAGGTTCAGTGCTCCAGATCGTATATAATCATTTTGCCTTCAAGAACAAGTTAAGTGTGAGTGTTGTGTCACATTATCAAAATCTCCTCAACCAGGTGTGCTCTCACCTCGAGCTCGAGTGTGTCGCGGAATCGGGTGAAACCTACAGCTATCCGTGTTGTCATGCTTCATAGCGGGCTCCAATCTTTATTTCATCAATTTGCTGCTATGAGGGAGCCTTGTCATAGCAACTGAACTAGATGTATCAATTTTACAGCAGAAGTTTATTGCTTTTACTACTGAAACATACTCAGCATCTCGCCACCTGCTTGCTGTGCAAGTCCCAGCAGTGCAACAGTGTATCATCTTCTAATTCTCAGATTAGTACTATTTCATAAAGTTTACTAGTAATCACCCTATCTTCTTGCATTTGGATGTATTTCTTTGTAGTGCTGTTTTCATTTTAGGTTTTCTCATGCCGTACAGCGAGTTCAGGTATGGCTGATGATGGTTTGGTTGTGCATTGTGTGTGGGAGCCATCATGCATCTACAATGCTGGAAACCTCCAAGACTTTGTGAGTCAAAATCCAAAATGTATCTCATTGCTGTTCTATAACCCTTGTGAAGATTTGCGAGTGTTGTCAGGCTCCATTGAGAATTCCTTTCTTTCGAACGTAAAGTGATGTAGAGCTAGTGAGTTGCTCAATTGATTTTATTTGAACCAGCCTCTACTCTTGGTTGTTATAATGTGACATTATGGTTTGGATCTGTCAGTTTTAAAATCACCAAGTTCTGTCAATTTTAAGCGAACCTTTGAGAATTCATTGTTCATGTCGTTAGTGAGCAAATAATAGTCACAATTTTGTCTCCTCTTATGCATCAAGAATGACCTCATTGTCGAATTGTCACATCTTCCCAAGATGTGTTTGATAGTTTCTTATAGTTTCATTCTTCATATTCACATGTGATCCAGATATCCAAAGCAGCGCAAACTAGGTTGTGAGCAATTGGGTTGAGACCGTGGTTGCTCTAGTGGCCTGGGATACTGATTTTAGTTTTATACCAATGTGTACCGTTGGGCAGTTTATAGCCAGCGAATGTGAAACCCTTGCCAGTGTGGAATCTGAGCCAATGTGGATGCCTGCTCAGGTACAAATGGCTGCAACCAAGGATTTTATTATCATCAATACAAATCTTCCATCCGCATGTTGTGTGGAACCTCTCTAATGCAGGTACGCATACTCTTGGCCTTTTTTATAGGATGTCATATGGTATATTCTTCATTGTTTTGCCAAGCTAAAACTGTGCATGATTACTTTCTCTTTCAGTTAACCACAGATAGCATTCCAGGATGGTCATATTCAGTTAATCATTGCTTATTATTTTTCCTCGCTGCTCATAGTGCTGGTGCCAGTTACATCTTGTAAACTTTTGATTGCGATGCTGTATCAGTTGATCAATAACTGACTATTCCTGAGCCTAACAACTGGTGCATTCGCTGATTAATTTCTCCAAACATTAGCAAGTATCAATTCATCTAATGCTTCAACTCGAGGACATGATTCTGAGAGGCACAGTGTAAAGATTATTTCTGTGGTGGAGAACGTGTTGCTCTGAACTGCCAATAATATAATACTGTGAGGCAAAGTTTTATTCTACAAATTATATTGGATTTAGGTTACTTATGATTCCAACCCATCTCTGCCTCAAAATATTTCTAAGTACTGGGGGATGGATTCGAACTCCTTCTCATTCGATATTGAATCTACAAATCCGAGATGACGAACCGTCCGTGCAGCACTATTAGCAAGACCGAGGTTCAAGTGCTTGAGCGATCCCCCTCCACACATGGATCCTCATCCAGTTTCCTCTATGAACATTGCGCGATCTATGATCATTGGGAGGAGTCGAAGGATATCGCCCAAATTCCGAGAAAATGTTAGTTGCGAACCACAGCCATCAGACAATCCGTATAACTGGTTCGAAAGCTGAACAACCAACCCTCGAGCAGTAGTAGACATGATTTTGTAATCGATTTAGATTCCAATATACTCCATTACGTGCGTAAGGACTGGGGAGGGAGGTGGCACGCGAATCCCTCCACTCGACATTCAACATTCAATCTTATTCGGATATGACGAGCGAACCCTGTAGCAGTAGTAGACCGAGGTTCAAGTGCTCGAGTAGTCGAGTAAGTAAGCTCCTGAATTCGTACACTAACCGGCTAAATCCTTTCATACCCTCCAGTTTTGGGCTCAAATGATTGGTGGCACATCCAATAATCAACATTAATAAGAAATATCGTTCAAAAATTGTGACATGGCATAAATAAATAATAAAAACATGCATCTTTCCGTCCTTTTTTTGGTTTTTCCATTGTGAGTCGGAAAATATTGGTTTTTCGAGAAAACTTGTTCAGAGGTAATTTGTAGATCTTTAAACAATCTACAAAATTGGTATCCTTACTTTTTCCCGTAAAATGCATCCTTTTGGAGTTATTCTTGATCAAAGTTATAATCAAATTTGTTTTAATAAATTCGCTAAAATTGCTTATAACGGGTTCAAATTATTTTCCCTAGGTGATTGAGTCAATTCTGAAAAGAAAAGGTCTCTTGGTATTTTTTCTTGAATTTGATCGTTTTCGAGTAATGAGAAAAAGCAGATTCCGCAACTTCCTAGTCAAAGTGCTGTCATGAAAGCACCGTATTGAAGGTTAGAAGTCGCGAAATTTGCTTTTCTCATCGAAAACGATCAAACTTAGCAAAAAATATCAAGAGACCTTTTCTTTTCAAAATTGACTCAAATACCTAGGAAAAATAATTTGTGCCCGTTATAAACAATTTTGGAGAATTCATTCAAACAAATTCGACTATAACTCAGATCAAGAATAACTCCAAAAATACGCATTTTACGGGGAAGAAGTGTATGAACAAATTTTGTAGACAGTTTGAAGATCTACAAATTACTTTTGGACAAGTTTTACTCGAAAAACCAATATTTTCCGACTTCTAATGAAAAAACCGAAAAAAGACGGGAAAATGCATGTTTTTATTGTTTATTCATGCCTTGCCCCAATTTTTGAACAATAATTCTTATCAACATTGATTATTGGATGTGCCACCTATCATTTGAGCCCAAATTTGGAGGGTTTGGAAGAGTTTTAACGGTTGCTCCTGAAAGGAAGCGTCTTATCGGGGCTTACTTACTTGACTAGAGCAATCCCCGTCCGTACCCCGATCGTATCCCAATTTTTCCATGATCATGACGAGAAATCGTATGATATCACTCGAATTCTTGGGAAATTGTGAGTTGGAACCCACAGGTGCCGGGAAATCTGTAACTGGTCCGAGAGCCGAATAACCCATCCTCGATCAGTAGTTGACATGATTTCCCAAATTTTCCAGTTGATGCACTTTAATCCATTTCTATTTCAAAGTGCTCTGTTATAAGCATGAGAAATGAAGAATGTCATGCAGGTCCAATTATCCAATCTCCGCTTTCCTTTTTGGGAATGACGAATCGACCCTGCAGCAGTAGTAGACCGAGGTTCAAGTGCTCGAGCGATCCTCGTTTATACCTTGATCCGTATTAAAGTTCCTGGATGATTATGACGAGAAATTGTATAATATCTTTCAAATTATCTTGAAAATGTGAGTTGGAACCCACAGCCACCAGAGAATTGGTAGATGGTCCAAGAGACCTTATCGAACCGTCGAGTAATCCATCAACACGTTGTCCAGTGTCGAAGAAAGGTACCCCGATCGATTCCACAATTGAAAGTTTAATCAAAAAAGTGAGAGATCGAGAAGAAGCTGAGTGACTCGTTCTTTTTGATCAAGAAAAATGTCTTATCAGTCTCTCGTATTTGAAAATCTTTGAGTTTTCCATTCAGATGATCCTGGTAATGCATCCACACGTTCTCCATAGTCGAGGGAAGGTACCCTGATCGATTCCACAATCAAAAGTTCAATAAAAAAATTCAGAGCTGGAGAAGTAGCTGTGTGACTCATTTTTTCGATCAAGAAGAATGTCTCATCAGCCTCTTAAATTTGAAAATCTTCAAGTTTTCCATTCAGATAGTCCTGGTAATGCATCCACACGTCCTCCAAAGTCTCATGAAGGTATCCTAATTGATCTCACAATTAAACATACAATCAGAAATTTTAGAGATCGAAAAGAAGGCGAGGAACTCGTTTTTTTTCGATCAAGAAAAATGTCTTATCAGCGTCTCGTATTTGAAAATCTTCAAGTTTCCCAATCAGATAGTTCTGGTAATGCATCCAGACGTTCTTCAAAGTCAAAGGAAGGTACCCTGATCGATTCTACAATCGAAAGATTAATCAAAAAATTTAGAGATCGAAAAGGAGGCGAGGAACTCGTTTTTTTCGATCGAAAAAAATGTCTTATCAGCCGAGAGGCTGATAAATGAATACGAGAGCATTCGAGAATCTTCAAGTTTTCCAATTACATGATCCTGGTAATGCATCCACACGTTCTCCAAGGTCAAAGGAAGGTACCCTGAACGATTCTACAATCAAAAGTTTAATCAAAGAATTTAGAGATTCAAAAGAAGTCAAGAAACTCGTTTATTCCGATCGAGAAAAAGTTTTCCAATAAGATAATTCTGGTAATGGTTCCACACGTTTTCCAAGGTCGAAGGAAGGTACCCTGATTGGTTCAACAATTGAAAATTCAATTAGAAAGTTTAGTGATCGAAAAGAACGCGAGTAACTCGTTTTTTTCGATCAAGGGAAATGTATTATCAACCTCTCGTATTCGAAAATCTTCAAGTGTTCCATTCAGATAATCCTGGTAATGCGTCCACACGTCCTCCAAAGTCAAATGAAGATATTCTGATTGGTTTCACCATTAAAAATTCAATCAGACAGTTTACAGATCGAAAAGAACGCGAGTCACTCGTTTTTTTCGATCGACAACAATGTATTATCAGCCTCTCGTGTTTGAAAATCTTTAAGTTTTTCATTCAGATGATCCTGGTAATGCGTTCACACGTTTTCAAGGGTTGAAGTAAGGTATCCTGTTTGATTCCACCATCAAAAATTTAATCAAAAAATTTTGTTATCGAGAAGAAGGCGAGAAACTCGTTTTTTTCCATCGAGAAAAATGTCTTATCAGCCTCCCGTATTTGAAAGTCTTCAGGTTTTCCAATCAGATAATTCTGGTAAAGCATCCATACGTTCTCTAGGACGGAGGGAAGTACCCTGATTGATTCCACGATTAAAAGTTTAATCAAAAATTTTGGAGATCGAAAAGGAGCCGAGTAAATCGTTTTTTCCGATCAAGGAAAATGTATTATCAGCCTCTCGTATTTGAAAATCTTCAAGTTTTCCATTCAGATATTCCTGGTACTGCGTCCACACGTCCTCTAAAGTCGAATGAAGATATTCTGTTTGGTTCCACCGTTGAAAATTCAATCAGACAGTCTAGAGATCGAAAAGAAGGCGAGCAACTCGTTTTTTTAGATCGTGTGCAAGGGAAGACATTGTTAAAGAAGATCTCAACACAGTAAAGATTATTGCAGAAACAAGTAATTTAAAAGAAAAAAAAAAACTGATATCAAACTGCACCCTTTCCGGGTATCGGTAAATTTTTCCTCTCGAGTACAGAACGAAACGAGGGAGATGCGTTCTCGAACGTTCAAATTTGTCTATTCTACACTGAGAATAAAATATTGCCGTCAGAACAATACAATTGTATTGTTACGTGGTATTGCCGTCGGACCAATACTTGATTGTCACCACAGCCTAATGATCTTGATATTGCATGCGAATAACCTGAAAATCTCTCGATTATATTTGTTCCTTTACCGGCACCCTTCCGTGCAAAAAAAATTGGTAGCTTTTGTGGCAAAATAGTCGTAATGTGACTGTGAATCCATCAAGTATCAGAGCATTTGGAATATATGGGCCACGATTATTTATTCTTGCAGTAATGCCAGACTGCGCCAAACCGATCTGATGGATTGGGGTGATGACAAAATCGGTATTGCTCTCCTGGCTATACCACTTTTTGATTGTACGGCAAGACGCAAGGCCGTACGACTGAACTTTTTCTCTCAGTGTAGTTCGCTTCATGATTTTCTGAGACTTCATTGCATTTTGGATTTCCCCACCAAATACGAGGTATACTAATTAGCTTATTGAACTACCGGGATAGCTCTAAGCGGGTCAAACACGCACTTCAACATGTTTACATAGGCTCTTCTATAAAACGCAACGTATCACCAAAATCCACATTTTTCCAAAATCGAACTCGTAGATTGAAAAAATAAATCCCGACTCATGGGCATACATTTGGGCTAGAATTCAGTTTTTATATTGGAATGAATACAAGTTAATCATTGCTCTTTTCATGTACTGTTCACAACTCAAAATGTCGGCCAGTGTTATGTGCGCTTTGTGACTCTCCAAAAGCATGGAACCAGAATCACTGAAATGATCGTCGTAATACTTGGTTAGTCACCCAGTGACTCGAACGATGCAAGCACTGTTGCTCGTGATCGATGGGTGCATTTATTGCGTTTCCATATGGGCGGTTACGTTGTGATGCCTTGTAGGTCGTGGAGGAGTGTCGGGTCAAGCTGCTTCAGTCTCCAAGTGGACCCGGACCGGACCTGGTGCTCACGCGGACTGATGAGCAGCTGATCGGTGGTATGTTACATCTCGGAGCTTCCTGGTCCTTGACTTGGTGATAGAAGGCGCCAGTAGTGTAACATGAATATACTAGGTTTACCATTAACAATCAACGAACAACGATCGCAGAAGCTCCACGATTATTCAGCTGAGGAGGAATTTTGAATGCAAATTTCATTCACTCGTGTTCCCAGCACATGCGCATCTTTCTACGTTCCTGGAACTGTTTTTTTTGACGTCTGAGCCGATTATCCAACCCTCGAGCAGTAGTAGACATGATTTGCCAATCTTTCCAGTCGATGCAGTCGATCGATTCCGATTTCAAGGTGCTTTGTTATGGGAATGAGGACTGCAGGATGTCATGCAGGTCCAATTATCCTATCTTTGCTTTCCTTTCTGGGATGACGAGCCGACCCTGCAGCAGTAGTAGACTGAGGTTCGAATGCTCGATCAATCCTCGTCCGTAACCCGATCGTATCCCATTTTTTCCACGATCATGCCCTGAAATCGTATGATATCACTCGATCCTCGGGAAATCGTAAGTTGGGACCCACAGCCACCAGAAAATCTGTATCTGGTTCATGAGCCGTACAACCCAACCCTCCAGCAGTGGTAGGCATAATTTCTCTCATTTTCTAGTTGATGCAGTCTAATCGATGATTACTACTCGTTGCAGTCGAGGTCACGGTCATTCATAAGAATTTCAATCCCGGACCGTGAACACTAGACACTCGTCATCGCATGAATACATGCTGAAATTCGAGCTCCGAACCCGACTCCACCTGCGGTTGATGAATTCATCGAGAATAATGTTTTCTCTACCTGCACTCTGTTCTCAGTTCTACTTCGTGGCAGCAATCAATAGGTGTCAGAGACACCTGAACCCAATTCGTCGCGTCCTTCGCCAATCGATTCTCGCCGGCAGCGATCACTCTACGCAACACTTACTAGAATATCTGGGGTCATAGCCCTAACGATTGGTTCATCTGGTTTATGCGCCAATCACGACATTCATCTGCCTTTGACACTTCCATCCCCCCGATGGGATAGAGATAATCGATATCTCTTCTTGCCTTTGTCTTCTAGAAATTTCCAATATCCTTGCTTTTTGTAGAAAAGCTCTGAGTCATGAAAGAAATTTTCAACCTCATACTGAGAGCGCTCCATACTCATTTTTCTAAAAATTTCCGGCAGCTATTGGCCCGGATTGCTCCCAGGAATCGACGTATGATTCAATCCAAGGGAACATCGGCTTGCCCCTGTACTTTGTTTTCAAATTCTACTGGAGATGATGGTCGTTAGAAGTTAGCGACATCTGAATCTGTTTCGCACCATCATACATTAATACTAGGGGGGGTACCCCCCTGCTCGCTACGCTCGCCAACCCCCACAATTCCAATTGACACAATCACCTCCGTGGAAACTTTCAAATAACGTATGCGAGGTTTCACGAAACCCTAAAGTAGTATTAGCGGTACTCGAATTGACGCTCAGAAAATCACGAAAGTCGGCACAATTGTAGATTAAAGTCTCAAAATGCTTCGGTTGGAATTTCAGGAGCCTTCTGAGTCGGAGAAGAAAGTTATGAGCGTTTTTGTAAAAGCCCTTTATCACGGCGTCTTATGGAAAATCACCAGCAGAGTGATACCTGATGCACATATCTCCATGGCAGGGAATACACAGATGTAAGAATGCACAAAAACTCTCAGGAGCGATCAGATTGACGATTTGTCTGATGCGTGCACTCACTATACCTATATCACGGGCAGAAGGGAGTCGAGCGCGAGTATGTTCGGCACTTGACACATCCAGTACCGCTAATACTACCTTCAAAATTATAATACAAAGAAGAGAGTAAAAATGTCTTCAAAAAAATGAAGACGATTGAACTATCTACTACTGAATTCCTGAGGAATGAAGTCAAAATTGGTGATAAGACTACGTGAGTAAAGATGAGTAATGGGATTTATCCAAACTTCAGCTTGTAGAGAGATTTATCATGGATAAACGTGGTTCTCTCACATGCTATAAGCGTGGAATGATTGGTCATTGGTAAAATGAGTTATAAGTATAGGGTGATTAACATAAAACAAACGTGCGTTGTAGAACGGTAGTGGCTCACGTTGATGAATTCCTTGGAGAAGAACAATTCACAAGAAGAAAAGACAATGTTGAGGTCACGGTCATGAAAATATTATTGAACAACACAGTGGTATCAAATTGCAGTGCAACTCATATGATGACAGCATACAGAAATTCAAAGAATCATTCAAATTATATCGTGTAAGTGGTGAACAAATTGATGCATGGATAATTCACTAATTGATAGAGAATATTAATGAATATTATCCATTTATGTGCAGAAACTATAACTGGAAAAATGCTCTGTACAGGCATCAAATCAGAACTTTACAGAGAGAAATCTTCCTTATGAAATAGGTTTGCAGAGTTATTCAACTGTGTTTAATTGCGGAGAATTCGGCAAACTATCTGAACCATTATCAATCGATTTCCGGGATGTACCATTGAAGAATGGATTGATAAGTACGTAGAACATGTACTGAGAAGAAGAATGCAAATGAGTATATATATACATATATATACTGCGTGCATTTTTTAACTTACAGAATTGGTTGGTTATCTCAAAGATGATATTGTAAAGAAGAACAATGAGAGCGGAAATGAATAGATGGGGATTATCACTGATGGGAGGTATAAACTGGATTTTGTTTTGATAAAATGTGAGGATGAGATTTGTCCAGTGATAGAACGTGGGAACGAGATAGGACTAGTAGGGGATCTGCAAGAGAACGGTAAATTTCAACGATTTATTGACTTGGATTGCGGTGAATTTTGTTCATTATGATTCCATTCTTGATATTTTAAAGGTGACCTATGTTGTACGAGTAAAATCTGCTGCTAATATAAAATCATTCCCAGATGAAACAATGACTTTGGGGGAGTTACTTGTTGCTAACAAAATTCTTGTGAGAAAGGTAACATGAATCAAAAGGAATCATTTCATCATATAGTGTGACTCTCAAAATGTAACTCTCATTGATGGGAAGGTGGAGATGGAGACATAGAAAATTAAAGGAGAGTGAGTGGACTTTCAAAACTTATTAGTTTGTATTCATTTTAAAGTTTTCATAGATTGTTTTTATGAATTGGATTCTCTCGAAATCAAGAGATTGAATCGAAGAGATTGAGACTGGTTCATTCTCGATCCGATTTTTCTCTGGGGACATAACTCTCAAGATTGGTTCATCTGGTTTATTCGCCAATCACGAACTTCATCTGCCTCTGGCACTTCCATCACCCTGATGGGATGATCGATACCTCTTCTTGCATTCGTCTCCTGGAAATTTTCGATATCCTTGCTCTTCGTAGCAAAGCTCTGAGTCATGAATGAAATTTCCAAACTCATACTGAGAGCGCTCCTTACTCAATTTCCCAACAATTCACGGCAGCTTTTGGCCCGGATCGCTCCCAGGAATCGAGGTATGATTCAATTAGAGACAGAAGCGGCTTGCCCCTGTACTTTGTTTCCGAATTCTACTGGAGATGAAGGTCGTTAGGAGGTAGTTACATCTGAATCTGTTCCAAATCATCATGCATCTATATGTTCATTCCATAAGCGAATTTTTCAAGTGGCGTTCACCAGGATTCTTGAGGACATACCTTCAACCATTGGTTCATCTGGTTCTGCGCGATTTCCGACGTTCATCCATTGAGAGCTGTTCCACCACCATCAATTCTTGTTCGGATTGGGTAACTCATGAATCTAACCTATTTTTGCCTGTGAATATTTCTAAGTACTGGGGGATGGATGCAGATTTCCTTCCGGTCGATAGCAATTCTACCAATTCGCGATGACTGATCGTCTCCGCAGCACCATCAGCATGACCGAGGTCCAAGTGCTCGAGGGATCCTCGTCTGGCCATTGATCCGCATCTATTATAACGAGATATATGGTGCTGGAGAGGAATCGGAGGATACCGAGGAGATTCTCAAGTAAAAGTGAATATGTATTCCTAACCACCAGAAAATCTGTAACTGGTTTGAGAGCTGAACAAGGAACACTCGAGCAGTAGTAGACATAGTTTCTGACATTTCCTAGTTGATGCACTTTGATCGATGATTAGTACTCGTTGCAGTCAAGGTCACGTTCATTCATGAGAATTTCAATCCCGGATCGTGAACACGAGACACTCGTCATCGCATGAATCCATGCTGAAAGTTGGGCTCCGAACCCGACTCCACCTGCGATCGATGAATTCATCGAGAATAATTTTCTCTCTACCTGCACTCTGTTCTCAGTTCTACTTCGTGGCAGCAATCAATAGGTGTCGAAGGCACCTGAAACCAAATCGCCGCATCATTCGCCACTAGATTCGCGCCGGGAGGGATCAATCTACGCAAGACTCGCTTGAATATCTGGGGACATAACTCTAACGATTGGTTCATCTGGTTTATTCGCCAATCACGAACTTCATCTGCCTCTGGCACTTCCATCACCCTGATGGGATGATCGATATCTCTTCTTGCATCTGTCTCCTGGAAATTTTCGATATCCTTGCTCTTTGTAGCAAAGCTCTGAGTCATGAATGGAATTGGCTATCTCATACTGAGAGCGCTCCATACGCATTTTCCTAACAATTCACGGCAGCTTTTGGCCCGGATCGCTCCCACGAATCGAGGTATGATTCAATTAGAGACAAAAGCGGCTTGCCCCTGTCCTTTGTTTCCAAATTCTACTGGAGATGAAGGTCGTTAGGAAGTAGCTACATCTGAATCTGTTCCAAATCATCATGCATCTATATGTTCATTCCATGAGCGAATTTTTCAAGTGGCGTTCACCAGGATTTTTGAGGACATACCTTCAACCATTGGTTCATCTTGTTCTGCGCGATTTCCGACGTTCATCCATTGAGAGCTGTCCCACCACCAGCAATTTTTGTTTGTATTAGGTAACTCATGAATCTCACCTATTCCTGCCTGCGGATATTCCTAAGTACTGGGGAATAGATGCAGAGTTCCTTCCGTTTGATAGCAATCCTACCAGTTCGCGATGACTAATCGTCTCCGCAGCACTATCAGCATGACCGAGGTCCATGTGCTGGAGGGATTCTCATTTGGACATGGATCCGCATCGGATATGACGAGATATATGATGCTGGAGAGGAATCGGGGATACCGCTCAAATTCTCAAGTATGAGTGAATATGTACTTCCAGCCACCAGGGAATCTGTAACTGGTTAGAGAGCTGAACAACGACCACTCGAGCAGTAGTAGACATGGTTTCTGGAATTCACTAGTTGATGCAGTTTGATCGATGATTAGTACTCGTTGCAGTCAAGGTCACGGTCATTCATAAGAATCTCAATCCCGGACCATGAGCACTAGACACTCGTCATCGCATGAATCCATATCGAAATTCGGGCTCCGAACCCGACTCCACCTGCAGTTGATGAATTTGTCCAGGATAATGTATTCTCCACCTGAACTTTGTTCTCAGTCCTACTCCGTGGCAGCAATCAAAAGGTGTCGACGACACCTGGAACCAACTCGCCGCATCATTCGCCACTAGATTCGCGCCGGGAGGGATCAATCTACGCAAGACTCGCTTGAATATCTGGGAACATAAGTCTAAAGATTGGTTCATCTGGTTTATTCGCCAATCACGAACTTCATCTGCCTCTGGCACTTCCATCACCCTGGTGGGATGATCAATATCTCTTCTTGCATTTGTCTCCTGGAAATTTTCGATATCCTTGCTCTTCGTAGCAAAGCTCTGAGTCATGAATGAAATTCCCAAACTCATACTGAGAGCGCTCTTCACTCATTTTCCCAACAATTCACGGCAGCTTTTGGCCCGGATCGCTCCCAGGAATCGAGGTATGATTCAATTAGAGACAAAAGCGGCTTGCCCCTGTACTTTGTTTCCAAATTCTACTGGAGATGAAGGTCGTTAGGAGTTAGTTACATCTGAATCTGTTTCGCATCATCATGCATCAATATGTTCATTCCATGAGCGAATTTTCCAAGAGGTGTTCACCAGGATTTCTGAAGACATACCTTCAACCATTGGTTCATCTGGTTCTGCGCGATTTCCGACGTTCATCCATTGAGAGCTGTTCCACCACCATGCATTTTCGTTTGAATTAGGTAGCTCATGAATCTAACCTATTCCTACCTGCGAATATCCCCAAGTACTGGGGGATGGATGGAGATTTCCTTCCATTTGATAGCAATTCTACTAATTCGCGATTACTAATCGAATCTGTAGCACTATCAGCAGGATCAAGGTCCATGTGCTGGAGGGATTCTTATTTGGACATGGATCCGCATCGAATATGACGAGATATATGATGCTGGAGAGGAATCGGGGGATACCGCTCAAATTCTCAAGTAAGAGTGAATATGTACCTCCAGCCACCAGGAAATCTGTAACTGGTTAGAGAACTGAACAACGACCACTCGAGCAGTGGTAGACATGGTTTCTGGAATTCCCTAGTTGATGCAGTTTGATCGATGATCAGTACTCGTTGCAGTCAAGGTCACGGTCATTCATAAGAATCTCAATCCCGGACCGTGAGCACTAGACACTCGTCATCGCATGAATCCATGTTGAAATTCGGGCTCCGAACCCGACTCCACCTGTGGTTGATGGATTTGTCCAGGATAATGTATTCTCCACCTGGACTTTGTTCTCAGTTCTACTCCGTGGCAGCAATCGAAAGGTGTCGAAACCTGAAACTGAATCGCCGCATCATTCGTCACTAGATTCGCTCCGGGAGGGATCAATCTACGCAATACTCGCTAGAATATCTGGGGACATAGCCCTAACGAGCGGTTCATCTGGTTCATCCGCCAATCACGACATTCATCTGCCTTTGGCACTTTCATCTCCCTGATGGGATAGAGATAATTGATATCTCTTCTTGCCTTTGCCTTCTAGGAATTTACAATATTCTTGCTCTCTGTAGCAAAGCTCTGAGTCATGAATGAAATTTCCAAACTCATACTGAGAGCGCTCCATACTCATTATCCTAACAATTCTCGGCAGCTTTTGGCTCGGATCGCTCCCAGGAACCGAGGTATGATTCAATCAAAGACGAAATCGGCTTGACTCTGTACTTTGTTTCCAAATTCTACTGGAGATGGAGGTCGTTAGGAGTTAGCTACATCTGAATCTTATCCAAATCATCATGCATCTATATGTTCAATCCATGAGCGAATTTTTCAAGTGGCGTTCACCAAGATTTTTGAGGACATACCTTCAACCATTGGTTCATCTGGTTCTGCACGATTCTCGACGTTCATCCATTGAGAGCTGTCCCACCACCAGCAATTTTTGTTTGAATTCTCTCGAAATCAAGAGATTGAATCGAAGAGATTGAGACTGGTTCATTCTCGATCCGATTTTTGATATGACTATTTTGATGAGCATTTTTCTTATTCACATTTGAAGTTCATTTTATAGTCCATCCAGTTTTCGATGTTTTTACAAGTTTTGAAAAAATTGTATTGTTTGATACATATTGTTTTCCGTTCATGGTTGAGAGGATATATTCATTTTGAAGTTTTCATAAATTGTTCTCATGAATTGGATTCTCTCTATATCAAGAGATTGAATCAAAGAGATTGAGGCTGGTTCATTCTCGATCTGATTTCTGATATAGCTATTTTGTGAAGCAATATTTTTTTTATCCACATTCGTAGTTCACTCTATAGTTCATCCAATTTCTGATGTTTTTACAAGTTTTGAAAGAATTGTTTTGTTTGATACATATTGTTTTCCGTTCAGGGTTGAGAGAATATATTCTTCTTGTTGCAATATCATCGAAGGACTATTCTTCTTTGGAATTGAAATAGTACAGGAAAATTGGATGAGGTGGATTCGAAAGAAGAACAATTTCTGATGTTCTTACAAGTTTCGAAAAAATTGTTTTGTTTGATACATATTGTTTTCCGTTCAGGGTTGAGAGAATATATTCTTCCTGTTGCAATATCATCGAAAGACTATTCTTCTTTGGAAATGGAATAGTGAAGGAAAATTGGATGAGGTGGATTCGAAAAAAGAAAATTGAATTCAGTGGACGTCGGTAGAGTTCGGTGGAATTCGGTGGAATAACGGTGGCATAATTGAGAGTTCGGTGGAGTCACATTGAAATTCGGTGGATCGCAGGTGGCAGAACGTGCCACTTTCGTCGAATATTGTAAGAACGTAGGTGAAAAATGGTAATGTGAGGGAGTGGAATCTCAGTGGAAGAACAAAGGAATTTAGTGGCAGAATGATGGAATTCAGTGGAATATCTAATGAGTTCAGTGGCTTTTGGTGGAAGTCAGTGGAATTCAGTGGAATTCGCATGAATTCCATGGAAGGTGGTGGCGCTCGGTGGACCTCGGTGGCCCTTGGTGGCACTCAGTGGAATACAGAGGAATTCAGTGGAATCGCTCAGAAGTTTTCATTTCAACTATATAATATAGGGAGATGTTCATCCAATGAGCGAATTTTTCAAGTGGCGTTCACCAGGATTTTTGAGGACATATCTTTAACCATTGGTTCATCTGGTTTCTGCGCGATATTCGACATTCATCCAGTGAGAGCTGTTCCACCACCATGCATTTTTGTTCGAATTAGGTAACTCATGAATCTAACCTCTTTCTGCCTGCGAATATTTCTAAGTACTGGGGGATGGATGCAGATTCCCTTCCATTTGATAGCAATTCTACCAATTCGCGATGACAAATAGTCTCCGCAGCACTATCAGCATGACCGAGGTCCAAGTGCTCGGGGGATCCTTGTCTGGACATAGATCCGCATCCAATATGACGAGATATATGGTGCTGGAGAGGAATCGGAGGATACCGAGGAGATTCTCAAGTAAAAGTAAATATGTACTCCTAACCACCAGGAAATCTGTAACTGGTTTGAGAGCTGAACAAGGAACACTCGAGCAGTAGGAGACATAGTTTCTGACATTTCCTAGTTGGTTTGATCGATGATGAGTACTCGTTGCAGTCAAGGTCACGTTCATTCATGAGAATTTTAATCCCGGACCGTGAACACTAGACACTCGTCATCGCATGAATCCATGCTGAAATTTGGGCTCCGAACCCGACTCCACCTGCGATCGATGAATTCATCGAGAATAATGTTCTCTCTACCTGCACTCTGTTCTCAGTTCTACTTCGTGGCAGCAATCAATAGGTGTCGAAGGCACCTGAAACCAAATCGCCGCATCATTCGCCACTAGATTCGCGCCGGGAGGAATCAATCTACGCAAGACTCGCTTGAATATCTGGGGACATAACTCTAACGATTGGTTCATCTGGTTTATTCGCCAATCACGAACTCCATCTGCCTCTGGCACTTCCATCACCCTGATGGGATGATCGATATCTCTTCTTGCATCTGTCTCCTGGAAATTTTCGATATCCTTGCTCTTTGTAGCAAAGCTCTGAGTCATGAATGGAATTGGCAATCTCATACTGAGAGCGCTCCATACTCATTTTCCTAACAATTCCCGGCAGCTTTTGGCCCGGATTGCTCCCAGGGATCGACATATAATCCAATTCAAGACAAAATCGGCTTGCCCCTGTTTTTCGTTTCCAAATTCTAGTAGAGATGACGGTCCCTAAGAGTTAGTGACATCTGAATCTGTTTCGCATCATCATGCATCAATATGTTCATTCCATGAGCGAATTTTCCAAGAGGTGTTCACCAGGATTTCTGAGGACATACCTTCAACCATTGGTTCATCTGGTTTTTGCGCGATATTCGACATTCATCCATTGAGAGCTGTTCCACCACCATGCATTTTCGTTTGAATTAGGTAGCTCATGAATCTAACCTATTCCTACCTGCGAATATCCCCAAGTACTGGGGGATGGATGGAGATTTCCTTTCATTTGATAGCAATTCTACTAATTCGCGATTACTAATCGAATCTGTAGCACTATCAGCAGGATCGAGGTCCATGTGCTGGAGGGATTCTTATTTGGACATTGATCCGCATCGAATATGACGAGATATATGATGCCGGAGAGGAATCGGGGGATACCGCTCAAATTGTCAAGTAAGAGTGAATATGTACTTCCAGCCACCAGGGAATCTGTAACTGGTTAGAGAGCTGAACAACGACCACTCGAACAGTAGTAGACATGGTTCCTGGAATTCACTAGTTGATGCAGTTTGATCGATGATTAGTACTCGTTGCAGTCAAGGTCACGGTCATTCATAAGAATCTCAATCCCGGACCGTGAGCACTAGACACTCGTCATCGCATGAATCCATATCGGAATTCGGGCTCCGAACCCGACTCCACCTGCAGTTGATGAATTTGTCCAGGATAATGTATTCTCTACCTGCACTCTGTTCTCAGTTCTACTCCGTGGCAGCAATCAAAAGGTGTCGAAGACACCTGGAACCAAATCACCGCATCATTCGCCACTAGATTCGCTCCGGGAGGGATCAATCTACGCAATACTCGCTAGAATATCTGGAGACATAGACCTAACGATTGGTTCATCTGATTATTCGATGAGTATTGTTCGACTTATAGATTTTTTGACAAATTTTCGATTTTTATTAAAAAAGCATATCTTAAAAATAATTTGTAATTCTGAGTCCCACTTGAAAAATTTTCAGAGAAGTGATTTTTGATGTTTTTGAGGTGCTGAATCGCTTGGTTGATACGGAATTTTGTTAAAATGTCATATGGAGATCAGATCCGAACTAGTTTTGTACTGATTTTTTTCTATTCCACAGGAACGAAGATTCGAGTTTGTACTGACATGTGACACAAAATTCAGCTAGATACGAGGTGCGGAAAGTAGTTTTCTTTTGAGGTTAGGATTTTGGAACACGCCGGAGATAGGGTTGGGGTCGGAATGCGTTCGCAAAATTCTTGTCAGGTACTCGGGCAGTCATGAGGACCAATCTGCCATGTGTTTCGTGCCGATCGGAAGTGCGGAAGGCAGTCATTTTGGAGGTTATAAATCTGGAAGACGCCGTAGATAGGGTTAGGATCGGAATGCGTTCGCGGAATTTTTGTCAAATACTAGGGCAATCATGAGGATCAATCTACCATAGGTTTCAGGGCGATCAAAGGTATGGAAGGCAGTTTTCTTCCGAGGTTATGAATCATGACCACGCCGTAGATAGGGTTAGAATCGGAATGCGTTCGCGGAATTCTTGTCAGATACTTGGGCAGTCATGAAGACCAATCTGCCATGGGTTTCGAGCCGATCGAAAGTGCGGAAGGCAGTCATTTTGGAGGTTATGAATCTGAACGACGCCGTAGATAGGGTAAGGATCGGAATGCGTTCGCGGAATTTTTGTCAAATACTAGGGCAATCATGAGAATCAATCTACCATAGGTTTCAGGCTGATCGAAGGTATGAAAGGCAGTTTTCTTCCGAGGTTATGAATCTTGACCACGCCGTAGATAGGGTTAGGATCGGAATGCGTTCGCGAAATTCTTGTCAGATACTCGGGCAATCATCAGGACCAATCCGCCATAGGTTTCAGGGCGATCGAAGGTGCGGAAGACAGTTTTCTTCCGAAGTTATGAATCTTGACCATGCCGTAGATAGGGTTAGAATCGGGAGCGTACGCGAAATTCTTGTCAGATACTCGGGCAGTCATGAAGACCAATCTTCCATGGGTTTCGAGCCGATCGAATGTGCGGAAGGCAGTCATTTTGGAGGTTATAAATCTGAACGACGCCGTAGATAGGGTTAGGATCGAAATGCGTTCGCAATATTTTTGTCAAATACTCGGGCACTCATGAGAATCAATCTACCATAGTTTTCAGGCTGATCGAAGGTATGAAAGGCAGTTTTCTTCCGAGGTTATGAATCTTGACCGCGCCGTAGATAGGGTTAGGATCGGAATGCGTTCGCGAAATTCTTGTCAGATACTCGGGCAGTCATGAAGACCAATCTGCCATGGGTATCGAGCCGATCGAAAGTGCGGAAGGCAGTCATTTTGGAGGTCATAAATCTGAACGACGCCGTAGATAGGGTTAGGATCGGAATGCGTTCGCGGAATTTTTGTGAAATACTCGGGCAATCATCAGGACCAATCCGCCATAGGTTACAGGGCGATCGAAGGTGCGGAAGACAGTTTTCTTCCGGAGTTATGAATCTTGACCATGCCGTAGATAGGGTTAGAATCGGAAGCGTACGCGAAATTCTTGTCAGATACTCGGGCAGTCATGAAGACCAATCTGCCATGGGTTTCGAGCCGATCGAAAGTGCGGAAGGCAGTCATTTTGGAGGTTATAAATCTGAACGACGCCGTAGATAGGGTTAGGACCGGAATGCGTTCGCGGAATTTTTTTGAAATACTCGGGCAATCATCAGGACCAATCCGCCATAGGTTTCAGGGCGATCGAAGGTGCGGAAGACAGTTTTCTTCCGAAGTTATGAATCTTGACCATGCCGTAGATAGGGTTAGAATTGGGAGCGTTAGCGAAATTCTTGTCAGATACTCGGGCAGTCATGAAGACCAATCTGCAATGGGTTCCGAGCCGATCGGAAGTGCGGAAGGCAGTCATTTTGGAGGTTATAAATCGGAACGACGCCGTAGATAGGGTTAGGATCGGAATGCGTTCGCAATATTTCTGTCGAATACTCGGGCAATCATGAGGACCAATCTGCCATAGGTTTCAGGCCGATCGAAGGTGCGGAAGACAAGTTTCTTCCGAGGTTATGAATCTTGACCACGCCGTAAATAGGGTTAGGATCGGAATGCGTTCGCGAAATCCTTGTCAGATCTTTGGACAGTCATGAAGACCAATCTACCATGGGTTCCGAGCCGATCGGGAGTGCGGAAGGCAGTCATTTTGGAGGTATTAAATCTGAACGACGCCGTAGATAGGGTTAGGATCGGAATGCGTTCGCGGAATTTTTTTGAAATACTCGGGCAATCATCAGGACCAATCCGCCATAGGTTTCAGGGCGATCGAAGGTGCGGAAGACAGTTTTCTTCCGAAGTTATGAATCTTGACCATGCCGTAGATAGGGTTAGAATTGGAAGCGTTAGCGAAATTCTTGTCAGATACTCGGGCAGTCATGAAGACCAATCTGCAATGGGTTCCGAGCCGATCGGAAGTGCGGAAGGCAGTCATTTTGGAGGTTATGAATCTGAACGACGCCGTAGATAGGGTTAGGATCGGAATGCGTTCGCAATATTTTTGTCAAATACTCGGGCAATCATGAGGACCAATCTGCCATAGGTTTCAGGCCGATCGAAGGTGCGGGAGACAGTTTTGTTCCGAGGTTTTGAATCTTGACCACGCCGTAGATAGGGTTAGAACCGGAATGCGTTCGCGAAATTCTTGTCAGATACTCGGGCAGTCATGAAGACCAATCTGCCATGGGTTTCGAGCCGATCGAATGTGCGGGAGGCAGTCATTTCGGAGGTTATAAATCTGAACGACGCCGTAGATAGGGTTAGGATCGGAATGCGTTCGCAAAATTCCTGTCAAATACTCGAGCAATCATGAGGACCAATCTGCCATAGGTTTCAGGCCGATCAGGAGTGCGGAAGGCAGTCATTTTGGAGGTTATAAATCTGAACGACCCCGTAGATAGGGTTAGGATCGGAATGCGTTCAGGGATTTTTGTCAAATACTCGGGCAATCATGAGGATCAATCTGCCATAGATTTCAGGCCGACCAAGGGTGCGGGAGACAGTTTACTTCCGAGGTTATGAATCTTGACCAGGCCGTAGCTAGGGTTAGAATCGGAATGCGTTTGCAGAATTCTTGTCAGATACTTGGGCAGTCATGAAGATGGCACCCATGGCAGCACTAATCTGCCATGGGTTTCGAACCGATCAAAAGTGCGGAAGGCAGTCATTTTGTAGGTTATAAATCTGAACGACGCCGTAGAAAGGGTTAGGATCGGAATGCGTTCACGGAATTTTAGTGAAATACTCGGGCAATCATCAGGACCAATCCGCCATAGGTTCCAGGGCGATCGAAGGTGCGGAAGACAGTTCCCTTCCGAAGTTATGATTCTTGATCACGCCGTAGATAGGGTTAGAATCGGAAGCGTTCGCAAAATTCTCGTCAGATACTCGGGCAGTCATGGAGACCAATCTGCCATGGGTTTCGAGCCGATCGAAAGTGCGGAAGGCAGTCATTTTGGAGGTCATAAATCGGAACGACGCCGTAGATAGGGTTAGGATCGGAATGCGTTCGCAATATTTTTGTCGAATACTCGGGCAATCATGAGGACCAATCTGCCATAGGTTTCAGGCCGATCGAAGGTGCGGAAGACAGTTTTCTTTCGAGGTTATGAATCTTGACCACGCCGTAGATAGGGTTAGGATCGGGATGCGTTCGCGAAATCCTTGTCAGATACTCGGGCAGTCATGGAGACCAATCTGCCATGGGTTTCGAGCCGATCGAAAGTGCGGAAGGCAGTCATTTTGGATTTTATAGATCTGAACGACGCCGTGGATAGGGTTAGGATCGGAATGCGTTCGCGGAATTTTTGTCAAATACTCGGGCAATCATGAGGATCAATCAGCCATAGATTCCAGGCCGAACAAAGGTGCGGAAGACAGTTCACTTCCGAGGTTATGAAGCTTGACCACGCCGTAGATAGGGTTAGGATCGGAATGCGTTCGCGAAATTCTTGTCAGATACTCGGGCTGTCATGAAGACCAATCTGCCATGGGTTTCGAGCCGATCGAAAGTGCGGAAGGCAGTCATTTTTAGGTTATAAATCTGAACGACGCCGTAGATAGGGTTAGGATCGGAATGCGTTCGCGGAATTTTTGTGAAATACTCGAGCAATCATCAGGACCAATCCGCCATAGGTTTCAGGCCGATCGAAGGTGCGGAAGGCAGTTCTCTTCCGAGGTTATGAATCTTGACCACGCCGTCGATAGGGTTAGGATCGGAATGCGTTCGCGAAATTCTTGTCAGATACTCGGGCAGTCATGAAGACCAATCTGCCATGAGTTTCGAGCCGATCGGAAGTGCGGAAGGCAGTCATTTTGGAGGTTATAAATCTGAACGACGCCGTAGATAGGGTTAGGATCGGAATGCGTTCGCGGAATTCTTGTGAAATACTCGGGCAATCATCAGGACCAATCTGCCATAGGTTTCAGGCCGATCGAAGGTGCGGAAGACAGTTTTCTTCCGAGGTTATGAATCTTGACCACGCCGTAGCTAGGGTTAGAATCGGAATGCGTTCGCGAAATTCTTGTCAGATACTTGGGCAGTCAAGAAGACCAATCTGCCATGGGTTTCGAGCCGATCGAAAGTGCGGAAGGCAGTCATTTTGGAGGTTATGAATCTGAACGACGCCGTAGAAAGGGTTAGGATCGGAATGCGTTCGCGGAATTCTTGTCAAATACTCGGGCAATCATGAGGATCAATCAGCCATAGATTCCAGGCCGATCAAAGGTGCGGAAAACAGTTCACTTCCGAGGTTATGAAGCTTGACCACGCCGTAGATAGGGTTAGGATCGGAATGCGTTCGCGAAATTCTTGTCAGATACTTGGGCAGTCATGAAGACCAATCTGCCATGGGTTTCGAGCCGATCGAAAGTGCGGAAGGCAGTCATTTTGGAGGTTATAAATCTGAACGACGCCGTAGATAGGGTTAGGATCGGAATGCGTTCGCGGAATTCTTGTGAACTACTCGGGCAATCATCAGGACCAATCTGCCATAGTTTTCAGGCCGATCGAAGGTGCGGAAGACAGTGTTCTTCCGAGGTTATGAATCTTGACCACGCCGTAGGTAGGGTTAAAATCGGAATGCGTTTGCGAATTTCTTGTCAGATACTTGGGCAGTCATGAAGACCAATCTGCCATGGGTTTCGAGCCGATTGAAAGTGCGGAAGGCAGTCATTTTGGAGGTTATAAATCTGAACGACGCCATAGATAGGGTTAGGATCGGAATGCGTTCGCAAAATTTTTATCAAATACTCGGGCAATCAAGAGGATCAATCTGCCATAGGTTTCAGGCCGATCAAAGGTGCGAAAGACAGTTCACTTCCGAGGTTATGAATCTTGACCACGCCGTAGATAGGGTTAGAATCGGAATGCGTTCGCGAAATTCTTGTCAGATACTCGGGCAGTCATGGAGACCAATCTGCCATGGGTTTCGAGGCGATCGGAAGTGCGGAAGGCAGTCATTCTGGAGGTTATGAATCTGAACGACGCCGTAGATAGGGTTAGGATCGGAATGCGTTCGCAAGATTTCTGTCAAATACTCGAGCAATCATGAGGAACAATCTGCCATAGGTTTCAGGCCGATCAGGAGTGCGGAAGGAAGTCATTTTGGAGGTTATAAATCTGAACGACCCCGTAGATAGGGTTAGGATCGGGATGCGTTCGCAAAATTCTTGTGAAATACTCGGGCAATCATCAGGACCAATCTGCCATAGGTTTCAGGCCGATCGAACGTGCGGAAAACAGTTTTCCTCCGAGGTTATGAATCTTGACCACGCCGTAGATAGGGTTAGAATCGGAATGCGTTAGCGAAATTCTTGTCAGATACTTGGGCAGTCATGAAGACCAATCTGCCATGGGTTTCGAGCCGATCGAAAATGCGGAAGGCAGTCATTTTGGAGGTTATTAATCTGAACGACGCCGTAGATAGGGTTAGGATCGGAATGCGTTCGCGGAATTCTTGTGGAATACTCGGGCAATCATCAGGACCAATCTGCCATAGGTTTCAGGCCGATCGAAGGTGCGGAAGACAGTGTTCTTCCGAGGTTATGAATCTTGACCACGCCGTAGCTAGGGTTAGAATCGGAATGCGTTCGCGAAATTCTTGTCAGATACTTGGGCAGTCATGAAGACCAATCTGCCATGGGTTTCGAGCCGATTGAAAGTGCGGAAGGCAGTCATTTTGGAGGTTATAAATCTGAACGACGCCATAGATAGGGTTAGGATCGGAATGCGTTCGCAAAATTTTTGTCAAATACTCGGGCAATCATGAGGATCAATCTGCCATAGGTTTCAGGCCGATCAAAGGTGCGAAAGACAGTTTACTTCCGAGGTTATGAATCTTGACCACGCCGTAGATAGGGTTAGAATCGGAATGCGTTCGCGAAATTCTTGTCAGATACTCGGGCAGTCATGAAGACCAATCTGCCATGGGTTTCGAGGCGATCGAAAGTGCGGAAGGCAGTCATTTTGGAGGTTATAAATCTGAACGACGCCGTAGATAGGGTTAGGATCGGAATGCGTTCGCGGAATTCTTGTCAAATACTCGGGCAATCATGAGGATCAATCAGCCATAGATTCCAGGCCGAACAAAGGTGCGGAAGACAGTTCACTTCCGAGGTTATGAATCTTGACCACGCCGTAGATAGGGTTAGAATCGGAATGCGTCCGCAAAATTCTTGTCAGATATTTGAGCAGTCATGAAGTTCAATCTGCCATGGGTTTCGAGCCGATCGAAAGTGCGGAAGGCAGTCATTTTGGAGGTTATAAATCTGAACGACGCCGTAGATAGGGTTAGGATCGGAATGCGTTCGCGGAATTTTTGTGAAATACTCGGGCAATCATCAGGACCGATCCGCCATAGGTTCCAGGCCGATCGAAGGTGCGGAAGACAGTTTTCTTCCGAAGTTATGAATCTCGACCACGCCGTAGATAGGGTTAGAATCGGAAGCGTTCGCGAAATTCTTGTCAGATACTCGGGCAGTCATGAAGACCAATCTGCCATGGGTTTCGAGCCGATCGAAAGTGCGGAGGGCAGTCATTTTGGAGGTTATAAATCTGAACGATGCCATAGATAGGGTTACGATCAGAATGCGTTCGCGGGATTTCTGTGAAAAACTCGGGCAATCATGAGGACCAATCTGCCATAGGCTTCAGGCCGATCGAAGGTGCGGATGACAGCTTTCTTCCGAGGTTAGGAATCTTGACCACGCCGTAGCTAGGGTTAGAATCGGAATGCGTTCGCGGAATTCTTGTCAGATACTCGGGCAGTCATGAAGACCAATCTGCCATGGGTTTCGAGGCGATCGAAAGTGCGGAAGGCAGTCATTTTGGAGGTTATAAATCTGAACGACGCCGTAGATAGGGTTAGGGTCGGAATGCGTTCGCGGAATTCTTGTGAAATACTCGGGCAATCATCAGGACCAATCTGCCATAGGTTTCAGGCTGATCGAAGGTGCGGAAGACAGTTTTCTTCCGAGGTTATGAATCTTGACCACGCCGTAGCTGGGGTTAGAATCGAAATGCGTTTGCGAAATTCTTGTCAGATACTTGGGCAGTCATGAAGACCAATCTGCCATGGGTTTCAAGCCAATTGAAAGTGCGGAAGGCAGTCATTTTGAGGGTTATAAATCTGAACGACGCCATAGATAGGGTTAGGATCGGAATGCGTTCGCAAAATTTTTGTCAAATACTCGGGCAATCATGAGGATCAATCTGCCATAGGTTTGAGGACGATCAAAGGTGCGAAAGACAGTTTTCTTCCGAGGTTATGAATCTTGACCACGCCGTAGATAGGGTTAGAATCGGAATGCGTTCACGAAATTCTCGTCAGATACTTGGGCAGTCATGAAGACCAATCTGCCATGGGTTTCGAGCCGATCGAAAATGCGGAAGGCAGTCATTCTGGAGGTTATTAATCTGAACGACGCCGTAGATAGGGTTAGGATCGGAATGCGTTCGCGGAATTCTTGTGAAATACTCGGGCAATCATCAGGACCGATCTGCCATAGGTTTCAGGCCGATCGAAGGTGCGGAAGACAGTGTTCTTCCGAGGTTATGAATCTTGACCACGCCGTAGCTAGGGTTAGAATCGGAATGCGTTCGCGAAATTCTTGTCAGATACTTGGGCAGTCATGAAGACCAATCTGCCATGGGTTTCGAGCCGATTGAAAGTGCGGAAGGCAGTCATTTTGGAGGTTATAAATCTGAACGACGCCATAGATAGGGTTAGGATCGGAATGCGTTCCCAAAATTTTTGTCAAATACTCGGGCAATCATGAGGATCAATCTGCCATAGGTTTCAGGCCGATCAAAGGTGCGAAAGACAGTTTACTTCCGAGGTTATGAATCTTGACCACGCCGTAGATAGGGTTAGAATCGGAATGCGTTCGCGAAATTCTTGTCAGATACTCGGGCAGTCATGAAGACCAATCTGCCATGGGTTTCGAGGCGATCGAAAGTGCGGAAGGCAGTCATTTTGGAGGTTATAAATCTGAACGACGCCGTAGATAGGGTTAGGATCGGAATGCGTTCGCGGAATTCTTGTCAAATACTCGGGCAATCATAAGGATCAATCAGCCATAGATTCCAGGCCGAACAAAGGTGCGGAAGACAGTTCACTTCCGAGGTTATGAATCTTGACCACGCCGTAGATAGGGTTAGAATCGGAATGCGTTCGCAAAATTCTTGTCAGATATTTGGGCAGTCATGAAGTTCAATCTGCCATGGGTTTCGAGCCGATCGAAAGTGCGGAAGGCAGTCATTTTGGAGGTTATAAATCTGAACGACGCCGTAGATAGGGTTAGGATCGGAATGCGTTCGCGGAATTTTTGTGAAATACTCGGGCAATCATCAGGACCAATCCGCCATAGGTTCCAGGCCGATCGAAGGTGCGGAAGACAGTTTTCTTCCGAAGTTATGAATCTTGACCACGCCGTAGATAGGGTTAGAATCGGAAGCGTTCGCGAAATTCTTGTCAGATACTCGGGCAGTCATAAAGACCAATCTGCCATGGGTTTCGAGCCGATCGAAAGTGCGGAGGGCAGTCATTTTGGAGGTTATAAATCTGAACGATGCCATAGATAGGGTTAGGATCAGAATGCGTTCGCGGGATTTCTGTCAAAAACTCGGGCAATCATGAGGACCAATCTGCCATAGGTTTCAGGCCGATCGAAGGTGCGGATGACAGCTTTCTTCCGAGGTTAGGAATCTTGACCACGCCGTAGCTAGGGTTAGAATCGGAATGCGTTTGCGGAATTCTTGTCAGATACTCGGGCAGTCATGGAGACCAATCCCCCATGGCTTTCGAGCCGATCGAAAGTGCGGAAGGCAGTCATTTTGGAGGTTATAAATCTGAACGACGCCGTAGATATGTACGAGTATCGTATGAATGATTGATGTTTTTTGCCCAAGGGCGAATAAAAAGGATATTCTATTCTATTCTAGATAGGGTTAGGATCGGTATGCGTTCGCAAAATTTCGGTCAAATACTCGAGCGATCATGAGGACGAATCCGCCATAGGTCTCAGGCCGATCAGGAGTGGCGAAGGCAGTGATTTTGGAGGTGATATATATCTGAACGGCCCCGTAGATAGGGTAAGGATCGGAATGCGTCCGCGGAATTTTCGTCAAATACTCGGGCAATCATGAGGATCAATCTGCCATAGATTTCAGGCCGATCAAAGGTGCGGAAGACAGTTTACTTCCTAGATTATGAATCTTGACCACGCCGTAGATAGGGTCAGGATCGGGATGCGTTCGCGAAATTCTTGTCAGATACTTGGGGAGTCATGAAGACCAATCAGCCATGGGTTTCGAGCCGATCGAAAGTGCGGAAGGCAGTCATTTTTTAGGTTATAAATCTGAACGACGCCGTAGATAGGGTTAGGGTCGGAATGCGTTCGCGGAATTCTTGTGAAATACTCGGGCAATCATCAGGACCAATCCGCCATAGGTTTCAGGCTGATCGAAGGTGCGGAAGGCAGTTCTCTTCCGAGGTTATGAATCTTGACAAGGCCGTCGATAGGGTTAGGATCGGAATGCGTTCGCGAAATTCTTGTCAGATGATTGGGCAGTCATGAAGACCAATCTGCCATGGGTTTCGAGCCGATCGAGAGTGCGGAAGGCAGTCCTTTTGGAGGTTATAAATCTGAACGACGCCGTAGATAGGGTTAGGATCGGAATGCGTTCGCGGAATTCTTGTGAAATATTCGGGCAATCATCAGGATCAATCTGCCATAGGTTTCAGGCCGATCGAAGGTGCGGAAGACAGTTTTCTTCCGAGGTTATGAATCTTGACCACGCCGTAGATAGGGTTAGAATCGGAAGCGTACGCGAAATTCTTGTCAGATACTCGGGCAGTCATGAACACCAATCTGCCATGGGTTTCGAGCCGATCGAAAGTGCGGAAGGCAGTCATTTTGGAGGTTATAAATCTGAACGACGCCGTAGATAGGGTTAGGATCGGAATGCGTTCGCGGAATTCTTGTCAAATACTCGGGCAATCATGAGGATCAATCAGCCATAGATTCCAGGCCGAACAAAGGTGCGGAAGACAGTTCACTTCCGAGGTTATGAAGCTTGACCACGCCGTAGATAGGGTTAGGATCGGAATGCGTTCGCGAAATTCTTGTCAGATACTTGGGCAGTCATGAAGACCAATCTGCCATGGGTTCCGAGCCGATCGAAAGTGCGGAAGGCAGTCATTTCGGAGGTTATAAATCTGAACGACGCCGTAGATATGTACGAGTATTGTATGAATGATTGATGTTTTTTGCCCAAGGGCGAATAAAAAGGATATTCTATTCTATTCTAGATAGGGTTAGGATCGGAATGCGTTCGCAAAATTTCGGTCAAATACTCGAGCGATCATGAGGACGAATCTGCCATAGGTCTCAGGCCGATCAGGAGTGGCGAAGGCAGTCATTTTGGAGGTGATATATATCTGAACGGCCCCGTAGATAGGGTAAGGATCGGAATGCGTCCGCGGAATTTTCGTCAAATACTCGGGCAATCATGAGGATCAATCTGCCATAGATTTCAGGCCGATCAAAGGTGCGGAAGACAGTTTTCTTCCGAGGTTATGAATCTTGACCACGCCGTAGCTGGGGTTAGAATCGAAATGCGTTTGCGAAATTCTTGTCAGATACTTGGGCAGTCATGAAGACCAATCTGCCATGGGTTTCAAGCGAATTGAAAGTGCGGAAGGCAGTCATTTTGAAGGTTATAAATCTGAACGACGCCATAGATAGGGTTAGGATCGGAATGCGTTCGCAAAATTTTTGTCAAATACTCGGGCAATCTTGAGGATCAATCTGCCATAGGTTTGAGGACGATCAAAGGTGCGAAAGACAGTTTTCTCCCGAGGTTATGAATCTTGACCACGCCGTAGATAGGGTTAGAATCGGAATGCGTTCGCGAAATTCTTGTCAGATACTTGGGCAGTCATGAAGACCAATCTGCCATGGGTTTCGAGCCGATCGAAAATGCGGAAGGCAGTCATTTTGGAGGTTATAAATCTGAACGACGCCGTAGATATGTACGAGTATCGTATGAATGATTGATGTTTTTTGCCCAAGGGCGAATAAAAAGGATATTCTATTCTATTCTAGATAGGGTTAGGATCGGAATGCGTTCGCAAAATTTCGGTCAAATACTCGAGCGATCATGAGGACGAATCCGCCATAGGTCTCAGGCCGATCAGGAGTGGCGAAGGCAGTGATTTTGGAGGTGATATATATCTGAACGGCCCCGTAGATAGGGTAAGGATCGGAATGCGTCCACGGAATTTTCGTCAAATACTCGGGCAATCATGAGGATCAATCTGCCATAGATTTCAGGCCGATCAAAGGTGCGGAAGACAGTTTACTTCCTAGATTATGAATCTTGACCACGCCGTAGATAGGGTCAGGATCGGGATGCGTTCGCGAAATTCTTGTCAGATACTTGGGGAGTCATGAAGACCAATCTGCCATGGGTTTCGAGCCGATCGAAAGTGCGGAAGGCAGTCATTTTTTAGGTTATAAATCTGAACGACGCCGTAGATAGGGTTAGGGTCGGAATGCGTTCGCGGAATTCTTGTGAAATACTCGGGCAATCATCAGGACCAATCCGCCATAGGTTTCAGGCTGATCGAAGGTGCGGAAGGCAGTTCTCTTCCGAGGTTATGAATCTTGACAAGGCCGTCGATAGGGTTAGGATCGGAATGCGTTCGCGAAATTCTTGTCAGATGATTGGGCAGTCATGAAGACCAATCTGCCATGGGTTTCGAGCCGATCGAGAGTGCGGAAGGCAGTCCTTTTGGAGGTTATAAATCTGAACGACGCCGTAGATAGGGTTAGGATCGGAATGCGTTCGCGGAATTCTTGTGAAATATTCGGGCAATCATCAGGATCAATCTGCCATAGGTTTCAGGCCGATCGAAGGTGCGGAAGACAGTTTTCTTCCGAGGTTATGAATCTTGACCACGCCGTAGATAGGGTTAGAATCGGAAGCGTACGCGAAATTCTTGTCAGATACTCGGGCAGTCATGAACACCAATCTGCCATGGGTTTCGAGCCGATCGAAAGTGCGGAAGGCAGTCATTTTGGAGGTTATAAATCTGAACGACGCCGTAGATAGGGTTAGGATCGGAATGCGTTCGCGGAATTCTTGTCAAATACTCGGGCAATCATGAGGATCAATCAGCCATAGATTCCAGGCCGAACAAAGGTGCGGAAGACAGTTCACTTCCGAGGTTATGAAGCTTGACCACGCCGTAGATAGGGTTAGGATCGGAATGCGTTCGCGAAATTCTTGTCAGATACTTGGGCAGTCATGAAGACCAATCTGCCATGGGTTCCGAGCCGATCGAAAGTGCGGAAGGCAGTCATTTCGGAGGTTATAAATCTGAACGACGCCGTAGATATGTACGAGTATTGTATGAATGATTGATGTTTTTTGCCCAAGGGCGAATAAAAAGGATATTCTATTCTATTCTAGATAGGGTTAGGATCGGAATGCGTTCGCAAAATTTCGGTCAAATACTCGAGCGATCATGAGGACGAATCTGCCATAGGTCTCAGGCCGATCAGGAGTGGCGAAGGCAGTCATTTTGGAGGTGATATATATCTGAACGGCCCCGTAGATAGGGTAAGGATCGGAATGCGTCCGCGGAATTTTCGTCAAATACTCGGGCAATCATGAGGATCAATCTGCCATAGATTTCAGGCCGATCAAAGGTGCGGAAGACAGTTTTCTTCCGAGGTTATGAATCTTGACCACGCCGTAGCTGGGGTTAGAATCGAAATGCGTTTGCGAAATTCTTGTCAGATACTTGGGCAGTCATGAAGACCAATCTGCCATGGGTTTCAAGCCAATTGAAAGTGCGGAAGGCAGTCATTTTGAAGGTTATAAATCTGAACGACGCCATAGATAGGGTTAGGATCGGAATGCGTTCGCAAAATTTTTGTCAAATACTCGGGCAATCATGAGGATCAATCTGCCATAGGTTTGAGGACGATCAAAGGTGCGAAAGACAGTTTTCTTCCGAGGTTATGAATCTTGACCACGCCGTAGATAGGGTTAGAATCGGAATGCGTTCGCGAAATTCTTGTCAGATACTTGGGCAGTCATGAAGACCAATCTGCCATGGGTTTCGAGCCGATCGAAAATGCGGAAGGCAGTCATTCTGGAGGTTATTAATCTGAACGACGCCGTAGATAGGGTTAGGATCGGAATGCGTTCGCGGAATTCTTGTGAAATACTCGGGCAATCATCAGGACCAATCTGCCATAGGTTTCAGGCCGATCGAAGGTGCGGAAGTCAGTGTTCTTCCGAGGTTATGAATCTTGACCACGCCGTAGCTGGGGTTAGAATCGGAATGCGTTCGCAAAATTCTTGTCAGATATTTGGGCAGTCATGAAGTTCAATCTGCCATGGGTTTCGAGCCGATCGAAAGTGCGGAAGGCAGTCATTTTGGAGGTTATAAATCTGAACGACGCCGTAGATAGGGTTAGGATCGGAATGCGTTCGCGGAATTTTTGTGAAATACTCGGGCAATCATCAGGACCAATCCGCCATAGGTTCCAGGCCGATCGAAGGTGCGGAAGACAGTTTTCTTCCGAAGTTATGAATCTTGACCACGCCGTAGATAGGGTTAGAATCGGAAGCGTTCGCGAAATTCTTGTCAGATACTCGGGCAGTCATGAAGACCAATCTGCCATGGGTTCCGAGCCGATCGAAAGTGCGGAGGGCAGTCATTTTGGAGGTTATAAATCTGAACGATGCCATAGATAGGGTTACGATCAGAATGCGTTCGCGGGATTTCTGTGAAAAACTCGGGCAATCATGAGGACCAATCTGCCATAGGTTTCAGGCCGATCGAAGGTGCGGATGACAGCTTCCTTCCGAGGTTAGGATTCTTGACCACGCCGTAGCTAGGGTTAGAATCGGAATGCGTTTGCGGAATTCTTGTCAGATACTCGGGCAGTCATGGAGACCAATCCCCCATGGCTTTCGAGCCGATCGAAAGTGCGGAAGGCAGTCATTTTGGAGGTTATAAATCTGAACGACGCCGTAGATATGTACGAGTATCGTATGAATGATTGATGTTTTTTGCCCAAGGGCGAATAAAAAGGATATTCTATTCTATTCTAGATAGGGTTAGGATCGGAATGCGTTCGCAAAATTTCGGTCAAATACTCGAGCGATCATGAGGACGAATCTGCCATAGGTCTCAGGCCGATCAGGAGTGGCGAAGGCAGTGATTTTGGAGGTGATATATATCTGAACGGCCCCGTAGATAGGGTAAGGATCGGAATGCGTCCGCGGAATTTTCGTCAAATACTCGGGCAATCATGAGGATCAATCTGCCATAGATTTCAGGCCGATCAAAGGTGCGGAAGACAGTTTACTTCCTAGATTATGAATCTTGACCACGCCGTAGATAGGGTCAGGATCGGGATGCGTTCGCGAAATTCTTGTCAGATACTTGGGGAGTCATGAAGACCAATCTGCCATGGGTTTCGAGCCGATCGAAAGTGCGGAAGGCAGTCATTTTTTAGGTGATAAATCTGAACGACGCCGTAGATAGGGTTAGGGTCGGAATGCGTTCGCGGAATTCTTGTGAAATACTCGGACAATCATCAGGACCAATCCGCCATAGGTTTCAGGCTGATCGAAGGTGCGGAAGGCAGTTCTCTTCCGAGGTTATGAATCTTGACCAGGCCGTCGATAGGGTTAGGATCGGAATGCGTTCGCGAAATTCTTGTCAGATGATTGGGCAGTCATGAAGACCAATCTGCCATGGGTTTCGAGCCGATCGAGAGTGCGGAAGGCAGTCCTTTTGGAGGTTATAAATCTGAACGACGCCGTAGATAGGGTTAGGATCGGAATGCGTTCGCGGAATTCTTGTGAAATACTCGGGCAATCATCAGGATCAATCTGCCATAGGTTTCAGGCTGATCGAAGGTGCGGAAGACAGTTTTCTTCCGAGGTTATGAATCTTGACCACGCCGTAGATAGGGTTAGAATCGGAAGCGTACGCGAAATTCTTGTCAGATACTCGGGCAGTCATGAACACCAATCTGCCATGGGTTTCGAGCCGATCGAAAGTGCGGAAGGCAGTCATTTTGGAGGTTATGAATCTGAACGACGCCGTAGATAGGGTTAGGATCGGAATGCGTTCGCGGAATTCTTGTCAAATACTCGGGCAATCATGAGGATCAATCAGCCATAGATTCCAGGCCGAACAAAGGTGCGGAAGACAGTTCACTTCCGAGGTTATGAAGCTTGACCACGCCGTAGATAGGGTTAGGATCGGAATGCGTTCGCGAAATTCTTGTCAGATACTTGGGCAGTCATGAAGACCAATCTGCCATGGGTTCCGAGCCGATCGAAATTGCGGAAGGCAGTCATTTCGGAGGTTATAAATCTGAACGACGCCGTAGATAGGGTTAGGATCGGAATGCGTTCGCGGAATTCTTGTGAACTACTCGGGCAATCATCAGGACCAATCTGCCATAGTTTTCAGGCCGATCGAAGGTGCGGAAGACAGTGTTCTTCCGAGGTTATGAATCTTGACCACGCCGTAGGTAGGGTTAAAATCGGAATGCGTTTGCGAATTTCTTGTCAGATACTTGGGCAGTCATGAAGACCAATCTGCCATGGGTTTCGAGCCGATGGAAAGTGCGGAAGGCAGTCATTTTGGAGGTTATAAATCTGAACGACGCCATAGATAGGGTTAGGATCGGAATGCGTTCGCAAAATTTCTATCAAATACTCGGGCAATCATGAGGATCAATCTGCCATAGGTTTCAGGCCGATCAAAGGTGCGAAAGACAGTTTACTTCCGAGGTTATGAATCTTGACCACGCCGTAGATAGGGTTAGAATCGGAATGCGTTCGCGAAATTCTTGTCAGATACTCGGGCAGTCATGGAGACCAATCTGCCATGGGTTTCGAGGCGATCGGAAGTGCGGAAGGCAGTCATTCTGGAGGTTATGAATCTGAACGACGCCGTAGATAGGGTTAGGATCGGAATGCGTTCGCAAGATTTCTGTCAAATACTCGAGCAATCATGAGGAACAATCTGCCATAGGTTTCAGGCCGATCAGGAGTGCGGGAGGAAGTCATTTTGGAGGTTATAAATCTGAACGACCCCGTAGATAGGGTTAGGATCGGGATGCGTTCGCAAAATTCTTGTGAAATACTCGGGCAATCATCAGGACCAATCTGCCATAGGTTTCAGGCCGATCGAACGTGCGGAAGACAGTTTTCTTCCGAGGTTATGAATCTTGACCACGCCGTGGATAGGGTTAGAATCGGAATGCGTTCGCGAAATTCTTGTCAGATACTTGGGCAGTCATGAAGACCAATCTGCCATGGGTTTCGAGCCTGTCGAAAATGCGGAAGGCAGTCATTTTGAAGGTTATTAATCTGAACGACGCAGTAGATAGGGTTAGGATCGGAATGCGTTCGCGGAATTCTTGTGAAATACTCGGGCAATCATCAGGACCAATCTGCCATAGGTTTCAGGCCGATCGAAGGTGCGGAAGACAGTGTTCTTCCGAGGTTATGAATCTTGACCACGCCGTAGCTAGGGTTAGAATCGGAATGCGTTCGCGAAATTATTGTCAGATACTTGGGCAGTCATGAAGACCAATCTGCCATGGGTTTCGAGCCGATTGAAAGTGCGGAAGGCAGTCATTTTGGAGGTTATAAATCTGAACGACGCCATAGATAGGGTTAGGATCGGAATGCGTTCGCAAAATTTTTGTCAAATACTCGGGCAATCATGAGGATCAATCTGCCATAGGTTTCAGGCCGATCGAAGGTGCGAAAGACAGTTTACTTCCGAGGTTATGAATCTTGACCACGCCGTAGATAGGGTTAGAATCGGAATGCGTTCACGAAATTCTTGTCAGATACTCGGGCAGTCATGAAGACCAATCTGCCATGGGTTTCGAGGCGATCGAAAGTGCGGAAGGCAGTCATTTTGGAGGTTATAAATCTGAACGACGCCGTAGATAGGGTTAGGATCGGAATGCGTTCGCGGAATTCTTGTCAAATACTCGGGCAATCATGAGGATCAATCAGCCATAGATTCCAGGCCGAACAAAGGTGCGGAAGACAGTTCACTTCCGAGGTTATGAATCTTGACCACGCCGTAGATAGGGTTAGAATCGGAATGCGTTCGCAAAATTCTTGTCAGATACTCGGGCAGTCATGAAGACCAATCTGCCATGGGTTTCGAGGCGATCGAAAGTGCGGAAGGCAGTCATTTTGGAGGTTATAAATCTGAACGACGCCGTAGATAGGGTTAGGATCGGAATGCGTTCGCGGAATTCTTGTCAAATACTCGGGCAATCATGAGGATCAATCAGCCATAGATTCCAGGCCGAACAAAGGTGCGGAAGACAGTTCACTTCCGAGGTTATGAATCTTGACCACGCCGTGGATAGGGTTAGAATCGGAATGCGTTCGCAAAATTCTTGTCAGATATTTGGGCAGTCATGAAGTTCAATCTGCCATGGGTTTCGAGCCGATCGAAAGTGCGGAAGGCAGTCATTTTGGAGGTTATAAATCTGAACGACGCCGTAGATAGGGTTAGGATCGGAATGCGTTCGCGGAATTCTTGTCAAATACTCGGGCAATCATGAGGATCAATCAGCCATAGATTCCAGGCCGAACAAAGGTGCGGAAGACAGTTCACTTCCGAGGTTATGAAGCTTGACCACGCCGTAGATAGGGTTAGGATCGGAATGCGTTCGCGAAATTCTTGTCAGATACTTGGGCAGTCATGAAGACCAATCTGCCATGGGTTCCGAGCCGATCGAAAGTGCGGAATGCAGTCATTTCGGAGGTTATAAATCTGAACGATGCCGTAGATAGGGTTAGGATCGGAATGCGTTCGCGGAATTCTTGTCAAATCCTCGGGCAATCATGAGGATCAATCAGCCATAGATTCCAGGCCGAACAAAGGTGCGGAAGACAGTTCACTTCCGAGGTTATGAAGCTTGACCACGCCGTAGATAGGGTTAGGATCGGAATGCGTTCGCGAAATTCTTGTCAGATACTTGGGCAGTCATGAAGACCAATCTGCCATGGGTTTCGAGCCGATCGAGAGTGCGGAAGGCAGTCCTTTTGGAGGTTATAAATCTGAACGACGCCGTAGATAGGGTTAGGATCGGAATGCGTTCGCGGAATTCTTGTGAAATACTCGGGCAATCATCAGGATCAATCTGCCATAGGTTTCAGGCCGATCGAAGGTGCGGAAGACAGTTTTCTTCCGAGGTTATGAATCTTGACCACGCCGTAGATAGGGTTAGAATCGGAAGCGTACGCGAAATTCTTGTCAGATACTCGGGCAGTCATGAACACCAATCTGCCATGGGTTTCGAGCCGATCGAAAGTGCGGAAGGCAGTCATTTTGGAGGTTATAAATCTGAACGACGCCGTAGATAGGGTTAGGATCGGAATGCGTTCGCGGAATTCTTGTCAAATCCTCGGGCAATCATGAGGATCAATCAGCCATAGATTCCAGGCCGAACAAAGGTGCGGAAGACAGTTCACTTCCGAGGTTATGAAGCTTGACCACGCCGTAGATAGGGTTAGGATCGGAATGCGTTCGCGAAATTCTTGTCAGATACTTGGGCAGTCATGAAGACCAATCTGCCATGGGTTCCGAGCCGATCGAAAGTGCGGAAGGCAGTCATTTCGGAGGTTATAAATCTGAACGACGCCGTAGATAGGGTTAGGATCGGAATGCGTTCGCGGAATTCTTGTGAAATACTCGGGCAATCATCAGGACCAATCTGCCATAGGTTTCAGGCCGATCGAAGGTGCGGAAGACAGTGTTCTTCCGAGGTTATGAATCTTGACCACGCCGTAGCTAGGGTTAGAATCGGAATGCGTTCGCGAAATTCTTGTCAGATACTTGGGCAGTCATGAAGACCAATCTGCCATGGGTTTCGAGCCGATTGAAAGTGCGGAAGGCAGTCATTTTGGAGGTTATAAATCTGAACGACGCCATAGATAGGGTTAGGATCGGAATGCGTTCGCAAAATTTTTGTCAAATACTCGGGCAATCATGAGGATCAATCTGCCATAGGTTTCAGGCCGATCGAAGGTGCGAAAGACAGTTTACTTCCGAGGTTATGAATCTTGACCACACCGTAGATAGGGTGAGAATCGGAATGCGTTCGCGAAATTCTTGTCAGATACTCGGGCAGTCATGAAGACCAATCTGCCATGGGTTTCGAGGCGATCGAAAGTGCGGAAGGCAGTCATTTTGGAGGTTATAAATCTGAACGACGCCGTAGATAGGGTTAGGATCGGAATGCGTTCGCGGAATTCTTGTCAAATACTCGGGCAATCATGAGGATCAATCAGCCATAGATTCCAGGCCGAACAAAGGTGCGGAAGACAGTTCACTTCCGAGGTTATGAATCTTGACCACGCCGTAGATAGGGTTAGAATCGGAATGCGTTCGCAAAATTCTTGTCAGATACTCGGGCAGTCATGAAGACCAATCTGCCATGGGTTTCGAGGCGATCGAAAGTGCGGAAGGCAGTCATTTTGGAGGTTTTAAATCTGAACGACGCCGTAGATAGGGTTAGGATCGGAATGCGTTCGCGGAATTCTTGTCAAATACTCGGGCAATCATGAGGATCAATCAGCCATAGATTCCAGGCCGAACAAAGGTGCGGAAGACAGTTCACTTCCGAGGTTATGAATCTTGACCACGCCGTAGATAGGGTTAGTATCGGAATGCGTTCGCAAAATTCTTGTCAGATATTTGGGCAGTCATGAAGTTCAATCTGCCATGGGTTTCGAGCCGATCGAAAGTGCGGAAGGCAGTCATTTTGGAGGTTATAAATCTGAACGACGCCGTAGATAGGGTTAGGATCGGAATGCGTTCGCGGAATTCTTGTCAAATACTCGGGCAATCATGAGGATCAATCAGCCATAGATTCCAGGCCGAACGAAGGTGCGGAAGACAGTTCACTTCCGAGGTTATGAAGCTTGACCACGCCGTAGATAGGGTTAGGATCGGAATGCGTTCGCGAAATTCTTGTCAGATACTTGGGCAGTCATGAAGACCAATCTGCCATGGGTTCCGAGCCGATCGAAAGTGCGGAAGGCAGTCATTTCGGAGGTTATAAATCTGAACGACGCCGTAGATAGGGTTAGGATCGGAATGCGTTCGCGGAATTCTTGTGAACTACTCGGGCAATCATCAGGACCAATCTGCCATAGTTTTCAGGCCGATCGAAGGTGCGGAAGACAGTGTTCTTCCGAGGTTATGAATCTTGACCACGCCGTAGGTAGGATTAAAATCGGAATGCGTTTGCGAATTTCTTGTCAGATACTTGGGCAGTCATGAAGACCAATCTGCCATGGGTTTCGAGCCGATTGAAAGTGCGGAAGGCAGTCATTTTGGAGGTTATAAATCTGAACGACGCCATAGATAGGGTTAGGATCGGAATGCGTTCGCGGAATTCTTGTCAAATACTCGGGCAATCATGAGGATCAATCAGCCATAGATTCCAGGCCGAACAAAGTTGCGGAAGACAGTTCACTTCCGAGGTTATGAATCTTGACCACGCCGTAGATAGGGTTAGAATCGGAATGCGTTCGCAAAATTCTTGTCAGATATTTGGGCATTTATGAAGTTCAATCTGCCATGGGTTTCGAGCCGATCGAAAGTGCGGAAGGCAGTCATTTTGGAGGTTATAAATCTGAACGACGCCGTAGATAGGGTTAGGATCGGAATGCGTTCGCGGAATTTTTGTGAAATACTCGGGCAATCATCAGGACCAATCCGCCATAGGTTCCAGGCCGATCGAAGGTGCGGAAGACAGTTTCCTTCCGAAGTTATGAATCTTGACCACGCCGTAGATAGGGTTAGAATCGGAAGCGTTCGCGAAATTCTTGTCAGATACTCGGGCAGTCATGAAGACCAATCTGCCATGGGTTTCGAGCCGATCGAAAGTGCGGAGGGCAGTCATTTTGGAGGTTATAAATCTGAACGATGCCATAGATAGGGTTAGGATCAGAATGCGTTCGCGGGATTTCTGTGAAAAACTCGGGCAATCATGAGGACCAATCTGCCATAGGTTTCAGGCCGATCGAAGGTGCGGATGACAGCTTTCTTCCGAGGTTAGGAATCTTGACCACGCCGTAGCTAGGGTTAGAATCGGAATGCGTTTGCGGAATTCTTGTCAGATACTCGCGCAGTCATGGAGACCAATCCCCCATGGCTTTCGAGCCGATCGAAAGTGCGGAAGGCAGTCATTTTGGAGGTTATAAATCTGAACGACGCCGTAGATATGTACGAGTATCGTATGAATGATTGATGTTTTTTGCCCAAGGGCGAATAAAAAGGATATTCTATTCTATTCTAGATAGGGTTAGGATCGGAATGCGTTCGCAAAATTTCGGTCAAATACTCGAGCGATCATGAGGACGAATCTGCCATAGGTCTCAGGCCGATCAGGAGTGGCGAAGGCAGTGATTTTGGAGGTGATATATATCTGAACGGCCCCGTAGATAGGGTAAGGATCGGAATGCGTCCGCGGAATTTTCGTCAAATACTCGGGCAATCATGAGGATCAATCTGCCATAGATTTCAGGCCGATCAAAGGTGCGGAAGACAGTTTACTTCCTAGATTATGAATCTTGACCACGCCGTAGATAGGGTCAGGATCGGGATGCGTTCGCGAAATTCTTGTCAGATACTTGGGGAGTCATGAAGACCAATCTGCCATGGGTTTCGAGCCGATCGAAAGTGCGGAAGGCAGTCATTTTTTAGATTATAAATCTGAACGACGCCGTAGATAGGGTTAGGGTCGGAATGCGTTCGCGGAATTCTTGTGAAATACTCGGGCAATCATCAGGACCAATCCGCCATAGGTTTCAGGCTGATCGAAGGTGCGGAAGGCAGTTCTCTTCCGAGGTTATGAATCTTGACCAGGCCGTCGATAAGGGTTAGGATCGGAATGCGTTCGCAAAATTCTTGTCAGATGATTGGGCAGTCATGAAGACCAATCTGCCATGGGTTTCGAGCCGATCGAGAGTGCGGAAGGCAGTCCTTTTGGAGGTTATAAATCTGAACGACGCCGTAGATAGGGTTAGGATCGGAATGCGTTCGCGGAATTCTTGTGAAATACTCGGGCAATCATCAGGATCAATCTGCCATAGGTTTCAGGCCGATCGAAGGTGCGGAAGACAGTTTTCTTCCGAGGTTATGAATCTTGACCACGCCGTAGATAGGGTTAGAATCGGAAGCGTACGCGAAATTCTTGTCAGATACTCGGGCAGTCATGAACACCAATCTGCCATGGGTTTCGAGCCGATCGAAAGTGCGGAAGGCAGTCATTTTGGAGGTTATAAATCTGAACGACGCCGTAGATAGGGTTAGGATCGGAATGCGTTCGCGGAATTCTTGTCAAATCCTCGGGCAATCATGAGGATCAATCAGCCATAGATTCCAGGCCGAACAAAGGTGCGGAAGACAGTTCACTTCCGAGGTTATGAAGCTTGACCACGCCGTAGATAGGGTTAGGATCGGAATGCGTTCGCGAAATTCTTGTCAGATACTTGGGCAGTCATGAAGACCAATCTGCCATGGGTTCCGAGCCGATCGAAAGTGCGGAAGGCAGTCATTTCGGAGGTTATAAATCTGAACGACGCCGTAGATAGGGTTAGGATCGGAATGCGTTCGCGGAATTCTTGTGAACTACTCGGGCAATCATCAGGACCAATCTGCCATAGTTTTCAGGCCGATCGAAGGTGCGGAAGACAGTGTTCTTCCGAGGTTATGAATCTCGACCACGCCGTAGGTAGGGTTAAAATCGGAATGCGTTTGCGAATTCCTTGTCAGATACTTGGGCAGTCATAAAGACCAATCTGCCATGGGTTTCGAGCCGATTGAAAGTGCGGAAGGCAGTCATTTTGGAGGTTATAAATCTGAACGACGCCATAGATAGGGTTAGGATCGGAATGCGTTCGCAAAATTTTTATCAAATACTCGGGCAATCATGAGGATCAATCTGCCATAGATTTCAGGCCGATCAAAGGTGCGAAAGACAGTTAACTTCCGAGGTTATGAATCTTGACCACGCCGTAGATAGGGTTAGAATCGGAATGCGTTCGCGAAATTCTTGTCAGATACTCGGGCAGTCATGGAGACCAATCTGCCATGGGTTTCGAGGCGATCGGAAGTGCGGAAGGCAGTCATTCTGGAGGTTATGAATCTGAACGACGCCGTAGATAGGGTTAGGATCGGAATGCGTTCGCAAGATTTCTGTCAAATACTCGAGCAATCATGAGGAACAATCTGCCATAGGTTTCAGGCCGATCAGGAGTGCGGAAGGAAGTCATTTTGGAGGTTATAAATCTGAACGACGCCGTAGATAGGGTTAGGATCGGAATGCGTTCGCGGAATTCTTGTCAAATACTCGGGCAATCATGAGGATCAATCAGCCATGGATTCCAGGCCGAACGAAGGTGCGGAAGACAGTTCACTTCCGAGGTTATGAAGCTTGACCACGCCGTAGATAGGGTTAGGATCGGAATGCGTTCGCGAAATTCTTGTCAGATACTTGGGCAGTCATGAAGACCAATCTGCCATGGGTTCCGAGCCGATCGAAAGTGCGGAAGGCAGTCATTTCGGAGGTTATAAATCTGAACGACGCCGTAGATAGGGTTAGGATCGGAATGCGTTCGCGGAATTCTTGTGAACTACTCGGGCAATCATCAGGACCAATCTGCCATAGTTTTCAGGCCGATCGAAGGTGCGGAAGACAGTGTTCTTCCGAGGTTATGAATCTTGACCACGCCGTAGGTAGGATTAAAATCGGAATGCGTTTGCGAATTTCTTGTCAGATACTTGGGCAGTCATGAAGACCAATCTGCCATGGGTTTCGAGCCGATTGAAAGTGCGGAAGGCAGTCATTTTGGAGGTTATAAATCTGAACGACGCCATAGATAGGGTTAGGATCGGAATGCGTTCGCGGAATTCTTGTCAAATACTCGGGCAATCATGAGGATCAATCAGCCATAGATTCCAGGCCGAACAAAGTTGCGGAAGACAGTTCACTTCCGAGGTTATGAATCTTGACCACGCCGTAGATAGGGTTAGAATCGGAATGCGTTCGCAAAATTCTTGTCAGATATTTGGGCATTTATGAAGTTCAATCTGCCATGGGTTTCGAGCCGATCGAAAGTGCGGAAGGCAGTCATTTTGGAGGTTATAAATCTGAACGACGCCGTAGATAGGGTTAGGATCGGAATGCGTTCGCGGAATTTTTGTGAAATACTCGGGCAATCATCAGGACCAATCCGCCATAGGTTCCAGGCCGATCGAAGGTGCGGAAGACAGTTTCCTTCCGAAGTTATGAATCTTGACCACGCCGTAGATAGGGTTAGAATCGGAAGCGTTCGCGAAATTCTTGTCAGATACTCGGGCAGTCATGAAGACCAATCTGCCATGGGTTTCGAGCCGATCGAAAGTGCGGAGGGCAGTCATTTTGGAGGTTATAAATCTGAACGATGCCATAGATAGGGTTAGGATCAGAATGCGTTCGCGGGATTTCTGTGAAAAACTCGGGCAATCATGAGGACCAATCTGCCATAGGTTTCAGGCCGATCGAAGGTGCGGATGACAGCTTTCTTCCGAGGTTAGGAATCTTGACCACGCCGTAGCTAGGGTTAGAATCGGAATGCGTTTGCGGAATTCTTGTCAGATACTCGCGCAGTCATGGAGACCAATCCCCCATGGCTTTCGAGCCGATCGAAAGTGCGGAAGGCAGTCATTTTGGAGGTTATAAATCTGAACGACGCCGTAGATATGTACGAGTATCGTATGAATGATTGATGTTTTTTGCCCAAGGGCGAATAAAAAGGATATTCTATTCTATTCTAGATAGGGTTAGGATCGGAATGCGTTCGCAAAATTTCGGTCAAATACTCGAGCGATCATGAGGACGAATCTGCCATAGGTCTCAGGCCGATCAGGAGTGGCGAAGGCAGTGATTTTGGAGGTGATATATATCTGAACGGCCCCGTAGATAGGGTAAGGATCGGAATGCGTCCGCGGAATTTTCGTCAAATACTCGGGCAATCATGAGGATCAATCTGCCATAGATTTCAGGCCGATCAAAGGTGCGGAAGACAGTTTACTTCCTAGATTATGAATCTTGACCACGCCGTAGATAGGGTCAGGATCGGGATGCGTTCGCGAAATTCTTGTCAGATACTTGGGGAGTCATGAAGACCAATCTGCCATGGGTTTCGAGCCGATCGAAAGTGCGGAAGGCAGTCATTTTTTAGATTATAAATCTGAACGACGCCGTAGATAGGGTTAGGGTCGGAATGCGTTCGCGGAATTCTTGTGAAATACTCGGGCAATCATCAGGACCAATCCGCCATAGGTTTCAGGCTGATCGAAGGTGCGGAAGGCAGTTCTCTTCCGAGGTTATGAATCTTGACCAGGCCGTCGATAAGGGTTAGGATCGGAATGCGTTCGCAAAATTCTTGTCAGATGATTGGGCAGTCATGAAGACCAATCTGCCATGGGTTTCGAGCCGATCGAGAGTGCGGAAGGCAGTCCTTTTGGAGGTTATAAATCTGAACGACGCCGTAGATAGGGTTAGGATCGGAATGCGTTCGCGGAATTCTTGTGAAATACTCGGGCAATCATCAGGATCAATCTGCCATAGGTTTCAGGCCGATCGAAGGTGCGGAAGACAGTTTTCTTCCGAGGTTATGAATCTTGACCACGCCGTAGATAGGGTTAGAATCGGAAGCGTACGCGAAATTCTTGTCAGATACTCGGGCAGTCATGAACACCAATCTGCCATGGGTTTCGAGCCGATCGAAAGTGCGGAAGGCAGTCATTTTGGAGGTTATAAATCTGAACGACGCCGTAGATAGGGTTAGGATCGGAATGCGTTCGCGGAATTCTTGTCAAATCCTCGGGCAATCATGAGGATCAATCAGCCATAGATTCCAGGCCGAACAAAGGTGCGGAAGACAGTTCACTTCCGAGGTTATGAAGCTTGACCACGCCGTAGATAGGGTTAGGATCGGAATGCGTTCGCGAAATTCTTGTCAGATACTTGGGCAGTCATGAAGACCAATCTGCCATGGGTTCCGAGCCGATCGAAAGTGCGGAAGGCAGTCATTTCGGAGGTTATAAATCTGAACGACGCCGTAGATAGGGTTAGGATCGGAATGCGTTCGCGGAATTCTTGTGAACTACTCGGGCAATCATCAGGACCAATCTGCCATAGTTTTCAGGCCGATCGAAGGTGCGGAAGACAGTGTTCTTCCGAGGTTATGAATCTCGACCACGCCGTAGGTAGGGTTAAAATCGGAATGCGTTTGCGAATTCCTTGTCAGATACTTGGGCAGTCATAAAGACCAATCTGCCATGGGTTTCGAGCCGATTGAAAGTGCGGAAGGCAGTCATTTTGGAGGTTATAAATCTGAACGACGCCATAGATAGGGTTAGGATCGGAATGCGTTCGCAAAATTTTTATCAAATACTCGGGCAATCATGAGGATCAATCTGCCATAGATTTCAGGCCGATCAAAGGTGCGAAAGACAGTTAACTTCCGAGGTTATGAATCTTGACCACGCCGTAGATAGGGTTAGAATCGGAATGCGTTCGCGAAATTCTTGTCAGATACTCGGGCAGTCATGGAGACCAATCTGCCATGGGTTTCGAGGCGATCGGAAGTGCGGAAGGCAGTCATTCTGGAGGTTATGAATCTGAACGACGCCGTAGATAGGGTTAGGATCGGAATGCGTTCGCAAGATTTCTGTCAAATACTCGAGCAATCATGAGGAACAATCTGCCATAGGTTTCAGGCCGATCAGGAGTGCGGAAGGAAGTCATTTTGGAGTTTATAAATCTGAACGACCCCGTAGATAGGGTTAGGATCGGGATGCGTTCGCAAAATTCTTGTGAAATACTCGGGCAATCATCAGGACCAATCTGCCATAGGTTTCAGGCCCATCGAACGTGCGGAAGACAGTTTTCTTCCGAGGTTATGAATCTTGACCACGCCGTAGATAGGGTTAGAATCGGAATGCGTTCGCGAAATTCTTGTCAGATACTTGGGCAGTCATGAAGACCAATCTGCCATGGGTTTCGAGCCGATCGAAAATGTGGAAGGCAGTCATTTTGGAGGTTATTAATCTGAACGACGCCGTAGATAGGGTTAGGATCGGAATGCGTTCGCGGAATTCTTGTGAAATACTCGGGCAATCATCAGGACCAATCTGCCATAGGTTTCAGGCCGATCGAAGGTGCGGAAGACAGTGTTCTTCCGAGGTTATGAATCTTGACCACGCCGTAGCTAGGGTTAGAATCGGAATGCGTTCGCGAAATTCTTGTCAGATACTTGGGCAGTCATGAAGACCAATCTGCCATGGGTTTCGAGCCGATTGAAAGTGCGGAAGGCAGTCATTTTGGAGGTTATAAATCTGAACGACGCCATAGATAGGGTTAGGATCGGAATGCGTTCGCAAAATTTTTGTCAAATACTCGGGCAATCATGAGGATCAATCTGCCATAGGTTTCAGGCCGATCAAAGGTGCGAAAGACAGTTTACTTCCGAGGTTATGAATCTTGACCACGCCGTAGATAGGGTTAGAATCGGAATGTGTTCGCGAAATTCTTGTCAGATACTCGGGCAGTCATGAAGACCAATCTGCCATGGGTTTCGAGGCGATCGAAAGTGCGGAAGGCAGTCATTTTGGAGGTTATAAATCTGAACGACGCCGTAGATAGGGTTAGGATCGGAATGCGTTCGCGGAATTCTTGTCAAATACTCGGGCAATCATCAGGATCAATCAGCCATAGATTCCAGGCCGAACAAAGGTGCGGAAGACAGTTCACTTCCGAGGTTATGAATCTTGACCACGCCGTAGATAGGGTTAGAATCGGAATGCGTTCGCAGAATTCTTGTCAGATATTTGGGCAGTCATGGAGTTCAATCTGCCATGGGTTTCGAGCCGATCGAAAGTGCGGAAGGCAGTCATTTTGGAGGTTATAAATCTGAACGACGCCGTAGATAGGGTTAGGATCGGAATGCGTTCGCGGAATTTTTGTGAAATTCTCGGGCAATCATCAGGACCAATCCGCCATAGGTTCCAGGCCGATCGAAGGTGCGGAAGACAGTTTTCTTCCGAAGTTATGAATCTTGACCACGCCGTAGATAGGGTTAGAATCGGGAGCGTTCACGAAATTCTTGTCAGATACTCGGGCAGTCATGAAGACCAATCTGCCATGGGTTTCGAGCCGATCGAAAGTGCGGAGGGCAGTCATTTTGGAGGTTATAAATCTGAACGATGCCATAGATAGGGTTAGGATCAGAATGCGTTCGCGGGATTTCTGTGAAAAACTCGGGCAATCATGAGGACCAATCTGCCATAGATTTCAGGCCGATCGAAGGTGCGGATGACAGCTTTCTTCCGAGGTTAGGAATCTTGACCACGCCGTAGCTAGGGTTAGAATCGGAATGCGTTTGCGGAATTCTTGTCAGATACTCGGCCAGTCATGGAGACCAATCCCCCATGGCTTTCGAGCCGATCGAAAGTGCGGAAGGCAGTCATTTTGGAGGTTATAAATCTGAACGACGCCGTAGATATGTACGAGTATTGTATGAATGATTGATGTTTTTTGCCCAAGGGCGAATGAAAAGGATATTCTATTCTATTCTAGATAGGGTTAGGATCGGAATGCGTTCGCAAAATTTCGGTCAAATACTCGAGCGATCATGAGGACGAATCTGCCATAGGTCTCAGGCCGATCAGGAGTGGCGAAGGCAGTCATTTTGGAGGTGATATATATCTGAACGGCCCCGTAGATAGGGTAAGGATCGGAATGCGTCCGCGGAATTTTCGTCAAATACTTGGGCAATCATGAGGATCAATCTGCCATAGATTTCAGGCCGATCAAAGGTGCGGAAGACAGTTTACTTCCTAGATTATGAATCTTGACCACGCCGTAGATAGGGTCAGGATCGGGATGCGTTCGCGAAATTCTTGTCAGATACTTGGGGAGTCATGAAGACCAATCTGCCATGGGTTTCGAGCCGATCGAAAGTGCGGAAGGCAGTCATTTTTTAGGTCATAAATCTGAACGACGCCGTAGATAGGGTTAGGGTCGGAATGCGTTCGCGGAATTCTTGTGGAATACTCGGGCAATCATCAGGACCAATCTGCCATAGGTTTCAGGCTGATCGAAGGTGCGGAAGACAGTTTTCTTCCGAGGTTATGAATCTTGACCACGCCGTAGCTGGGGTTAGAATCGAAATGCGTTTGCGAAATTCTTGTCAGATACTTGGGCAGTCATGAAGACCAATCTGCCATGGGTTTCAAGCCAATTGAAAGTGCGGAAGGCAGTCATTTTGAAGGTTATAAATCTGAACGACGCCATAGATAGGGTTAGGATCGGAATGCGTTCGCAAAATTTTTGTCAAATACTCGGGCAATCATGAGGATCAATCTGCCATAGGTTTGAGGACGATCAAAGGTGCGAAAGACAGTTTTCTTCCGAGGTTATGAATCTTGACCACGCCGTAGATAGGGTTAGAATCGGAATGCGTTCGCGAAATTCTTGTCAGATACTTGGGCAGTCATGAAGACCAATCTGCCATGGGTTTCGAGCCGATCGAAAATGCGGAAGACAGTCATTCTGGAGGTTATTAATCTGAACGACGCCGGAGATAGGGTTAGGATCGGAATGCGTTCGCGGAATTCTTGTGAAATACTCGGGCAATCATCAGGACCAATCTGCCATAGGTTTCAGGCCGATCGAAGGTGCGGAAGACAATGTTCTTCCGAGGTTATGAATCTTGACCACGCCGTAGCTAGGGTTAGAATCGGAATGCGTTCGCGAAATTCTTGTCGCATACTTGGGCAGTCATGAAGACCAATCTGCCATGGGTTTCGAGCCGATTGAAAGTGCGGAAGGCAGTCATTTTGGAGGTTATAAATCTGAACGACGCCATAGATAGGGTTAGGATCGGAATGCGTTCGCAAAATTTTTGTCAAATACTCGGGCAATCATGAGGATCAATCTGCCATAGGTTTCAGGCCGATCAAAGGTGCGGAAGACAGTTTACTTCCGAGGTTATGAATCTTGACCACGCCGTAGATAGGGTTAGAATCGGAATGCGTTCGCGAAATTCTTGTCAGATACTCGGGCAGTCATGAAGACCAATCTGCCATGGGTTTCGAGCCGATTGAAAGTGCGGAAGGCAGTCATTTTGGAGGTTATAAATCTGAACGACGCCATAGATAGGGTTAGGATCGGAATGCGTTCGCAAAATTTTTGTCAAATACTCGGGCAATCATGAGGATCAATCTGCCATAGGTTTCAGGCCGATCAAAGGTGCGAAAGACAGTTTACTTCCGAGGTTATGAATCTTGACCACGCCGTAGATAGGGTTAGAATCGGAATGTGTTCGCGAAATTCTTGTCAGATACTCGGGCAGTCATGAAGACCAATCTGCCATGGGTTTCGAGGCGATCGAAAGTGCGGAAGGCAGTCATTTTGGAGGTTATAAATCTGAACGACGCCGTAGATAGGGTTAGGATCGGAATGCGTTCGCGGAATTCTTGTCAAATACTCGGGCAATCATCAGGATCAATCAGCCATAGATTCCAGGCCGAACAAAGGTGCGGAAGACAGTTCACTTCCGAGGTTATGAATCTTGACCACGCCGTAGATAGGGTTAGAATCGGAATGCGTTCGCAGAATTCTTGTCAGATATTTGGGCAGTCATGGAGTTCAATCTGCCATGGGTTTCGAGCCGATCGAAAGTGCGGAAGGCAGTCATTTTGGAGGTTATAAATCTGAACGACGCCGTAGATAGGGTTAGGATCGGAATGCGTTCGCGGAATTTTTGTGAAATTCTCGGGCAATCATCAGGACCAATCCGCCATAGGTTCCAGGCCGATCGAAGGTGCGGAAGACAGTTTTCTTCCGAAGTTATGAATCTTGACCACGCCGTAGATAGGGTTAGAATCGGGAGCGTTCACGAAATTCTTGTCAGATACTCGGGCAGTCATGAAGACCAATCTGCCATGGGTTTCGAGCCGATCGAAAGTGCGGAGGGCAGTCATTTTGGAGGTTATAAATCTGAACGATGCCATAGATAGGGTTAGGATCAGAATGCGTTCGCGGGATTTCTGTGAAAAACTCGGGCAATCATGAGGACCAATCTGCCATAGATTTCAGGCCGATCGAAGGTGCGGATGACAGCTTTCTTCCGAGGTTAGGAATCTTGACCACGCCGTAGCTAGGGTTAGAATCGGAATGCGTTTGCGGAATTCTTGTCAGATACTCGGCCAGTCATGGAGACCAATCCCCCATGGCTTTCGAGCCGATCGAAAGTGCGGAAGGCAGTCATTTTGGAGGTTATAAATCTGAACGACGCCGTAGATATGTACGAGTATTGTATGAATGATTGATGTTTTTTGCCCAAGGGCGAATGAAAAGGATATTCTATTCTATTCTAGATAGGGTTAGGATCGGAATGCGTTCGCAAAATTTCGGTCAAATACTCGAGCGATCATGAGGACGAATCTGCCATAGGTCTCAGGCCGATCAGGAGTGGCGAAGGCAGTCATTTTGGAGGTGATATATATCTGAACGGCCCCGTAGATAGGGTAAGGATCGGAATGCGTCCGCGGAATTTTCGTCAAATACTTGGGCAATCATGAGGATCAATCTGCCATAGATTTCAGGCCGATCAAAGGTGCGGAAGACAGTTTACTTCCTAGATTATGAATCTTGACCACGCCGTAGATAGGGTCAGGATCGGGATGCGTTCGCGAAATTCTTGTCAGATACTTGGGGAGTCATGAAGACCAATCTGCCATGGGTTTCGAGCCGATCGAAAGTGCGGAAGGCAGTCATTTTTTAGGTCATAAATCTGAACGACGCCGTAGATAGGGTTAGGGTCGGAATGCGTTCGCGGAATTCTTGTGGAATACTCGGGCAATCATCAGGACCAATCTGCCATAGGTTTCAGGCTGATCGAAGGTGCGGAAGACAGTTTTCTTCCGAGGTTATGAATCTTGACCACGCCGTAGCTGGGGTTAGAATCGAAATGCGTTTGCGAAATTCTTGTCAGATACTTGGGCAGTCATGAAGACCAATCTGCCATGGGTTTCAAGCCAATTGAAAGTGCGGAAGGCAGTCATTTTGAAGGTTATAAATCTGAACGACGCCATAGATAGGGTTAGGATCGGAATGCGTTCGCAAAATTTTTGTCAAATACTCGGGCAATCATGAGGATCAATCTGCCATAGGTTTGAGGACGATCAAAGGTGCGAAAGACAGTTTTCTTCCGAGGTTATGAATCTTGACCACGCCGTAGATAGGGTTAGAATCGGAATGCGTTCGCGAAATTCTTGTCAGATACTTGGGCAGTCATGAAGACCAATCTGCCATGGGTTTCGAGCCGATCGAAAATGCGGAAGGCAGTCATTCTGGAGGTTATTAATCTGAACGACGCCGGAGATAGGGTTAGGATCGGAATGCGTTCGCGGAATTCTTGTGAAATACTCGGGCAATCATCAGGACCAATCTGCCATAGGTTTCAGGCCGATCGAAGGTGCGGAAGACAATGTTCTTCCGAGGTTATGAATCTTGACCACGCCGTAGCTAGGGTTAGAATCGGAATGCGTTCGCGAAATTCTTGTCGCATACTTGGGCAGTCATGAAGACCAATCTGCCATGGGTTTCGAGCCGATTGAAAGTGCGGAAGGCAGTCATTTTGGAGGTTATAAATCTGAACGACGCCATAGATAGGGTTAGGATCGGAATGCGTTCGCAAAATTTTTGTCAAATACTCGGGCAATCATGAGGATCAATCTGCCATAGGTTTCAGGCCGATCAAAGGTGCGGAAGACAGTTTACTTCCGAGGTTATGAATCTTGACCACGCCGTAGATAGGGTTAGAATCGGAATGCGTTCGCGAAATTCTTGTCAGATACTCGGGCAGTCATGAAGACCAATCTGCCATGGGTTTCGAGGCGATCGAAAGTGCGGAAGGCAGTCATTTTGGAGGTTATAAATCTGAACGACGCCGTAGATAGGGTTAGGATCGGAATGCGTTCGCGGAATTCTTGTCAAATACTCGGGCAATCATGAGGATCAATCAGCCATAGATTCCAGGCCGAACAAAGGTGCGGAAGACAGTTCACTTCCGAGGTTATGAATCTTGACCACGCCGTAGATAGGGTTAGAATCGGAATGCGTTCGCAAAATTCTTGTCAGATATTTGGGCAGTCATGAAGTTCAATCTGCCATGGGTTTCGAGCCGATCGAAAGTGCGGAAGGCAGTCATTTTGGAGGTTATAAATCTGAACGACGCCGTAGATATGTACGAGTATCGTATGAATGATTGATGTTTTTTGCCCAAGGGCGAATAAAAAGGATATTCTATTCTATTCTAGATAGGGTTAGGATCGGAATGCGTTCGCAAAATTTCGGTCAAATACTCGAGCGATCATGAGGACGAATCTGCCATAGGTCTCAGGCCGATCAGGAGTGGCGAAGGCAGTGATTTTGGAGGTGATATATATCTGAACGGCCCCGTAGATAGGGTAAGGATCGGAATGCGTCCGCGGAATTTTCGTCAAATACTCGGGCAATCATGAGGATCAATCTGCCATAGATTTCAGGCCGATCAAAGGTGCGGAAGACAGTTTACTTCCTAGATTATGAATCTTGACCACGCCGTAGATAGGGTCAGGATCGGGATGCGTTCGCGAAATTCTTGTCAGATACTTGGGGAGTCATGAAGACCAATCTGCCATGGGTTTCGAGCCGATCGAAAGTGCGGAAGGCAGTCATTTTTTAGGTTATAAATCTGAACGACGCCGTAGATAGGGTTAGGGTCGGAATGCGTTCGCGGAATTCTTGTGAAATACTCGGGCAATCATGAGGATCAATCTGCCATAGGTTTGAGGACGATCAAAGGTGCGAAAGACAGTTTACTTCCGAGGTTATGAATCTTGACCACGCCGTAGATAGGGTTAGAATCGGAATGCGTTCGCGAAATTCTTGTTAGATACTCGGGCAGTCATGAAGACCAATCTGCCATGGGTTTCGAGCCGATCGAAAGTGCGGAAGGCAGTCATTTTGGAGGTTATAAATCTGAACGACGCCGTAGATAGGGTTAGGATCGGAATACGTTCGCGGAATTCTTGTCAGATACTTGGGCAGTCATGAAGACCAATCTGCCATGGGTTCCGAGCCGATCGGAAGTGCGGAAGGCAGTCATTTTGGAGGTTATGAATCTGAACGACGCCGTAGATAGGGTTAGGATCGGGATGCGTTCGCAATATTCTTGTCAAATACTCGGGCAATCATGAGGACCAATCTGCCATAGGTTTCAGGCCGATCGAAGGTGCGGGAGACAGTTTTGTTCCGAGGTTATGAATCTTGACCACGCCGTCGATAGGGTTAGAACCGGAATGCGTTCGCGAAATTCTTTTCAGATACTCGGGCAGTCATGGAGACCAATCTGCCATGGGTTTCGAGCCGATCGAATGTGCGGGAGGCAGTCATTTTGGAGGTTATAAATCTGAACGACACCGTAGATAGGGTTAGGATCGGAATGCGTTCGCGGAATTTTTTTGAAATACTCGGGCAATCATCAGGACCAATCCGCCATAGGTTTCAGGGCGATCGAAGGTGCGGGAGACAGTTTTCTTCCGAAGTTATGAATCTTGACCATGCCGTAGATAGGGTTAGAATCGGAAGCGTTAGCGAAATTCTTGTCAGATACTCGGGCAGTCATGAAGACCAATCTGCAATGGGTTCCGAGCCGATCGGAAGTGCGGAAGGCAGTCATTTTGGAGGTTATGAATCTGAACGACGCCGTAGATAGGGTTAGGATCGGAATGCGTTCGCAATATTCTTGTCAAATACTCGGGCAATCGTGAGGACCAATCTGCCATAGGTTTCAGGCCGATCGAAGGTGCGGGGGACAGTTTTGTTCCGAGGTTATGAATCTTGACCACGCCGTAGATAGGGTTAGAACCGGAATGCGTTCGCGAAATTATTGTCAGATACTCGGGCAGTCATGGAGACCAATCTGCCATGGGTTTCGAGCCGATCGAATGTGCGGGAGGCAGTCATTTTGGAGGTTATAAATCTGAACGACGCCGTAGATAGGGTTAGGATCGGAATGCGTTCGCAAAATTCCTGTCAAATACTCGAGCAATCATGAGGACCAATCTGCCATAGGTTTCAGGCCGATCAGGAGTGCGGAAGGCAGTCATTTTGGAGGTTATAAATCTGAACGACCCCGTAGATAGGGTTAGGATCGGAATGCGTTCAGGGATTTTTGTCAAATACTCGGGCAATCATGAGGATCAATCTGCCATAGATTTCAGGCCGACCAAGGGTGCGGGAGACAGTTCACTTCCGAGGTTATGAATCTTGACCAGGCCGTAGCTAGGGTTAGTATCGGAATGCGACTGCAGAATTCTTGTCAGATACTTGGGCAGTCATGAAGACCAATCTGCCATGGGTTTCGAGCCGATCGAAAGTGCGGGAGGCAGTCATTTTGTAGGTTATAAATCTGAACGACGCCGTAGATAGGGTTAGGATCGGAATCCGTTCGCAATATTTTTGTCAAATACTCGGGCGATCATGAGGATCAATCTGCCATAGGTTTCAGGCCAATCGAAGGTGCGGAAGACAGTTTTCTTCCGAGGTAATGAATCTTGACCAGGCCGTAGCTAGGGTTAGAATCGGAATGCGTTTGCAGAATTCTTGTCAGATACTTGGGCAGTCATGAAGACCAATCTGCCATGGGTTTCGAGCCGATCGAAAGTGCGGAAGGCAGTCATTTTGTAGGTTATAAATCTGAACGACGCCGTAGAAAGGGTTAGGATCGGAATGCGTTCGCGGAATTCTTGTGGAATACTCGGGCAATCATCAGGACCAATCTGCCATAGGTTTCAGGCTGATCGAAGGTGCGGAAGACAGTTTTCTTCCGAGGTTATGAATCTTGACCACGCCGTAGCTGGGGTTAGAATCGAAATGCGTTTGCGAAATTCTTGTCAGATACTTGGGCAGTCATGAAGACCAATCTGCCATGGGTTTCAAGCCAATTGAAAGTGCGGAAGGCAGTCATTTTGAAGGTTATAAATCTGAACGACGCCATAGATAGGGTTAGGATCGGAATGCGTTCGCAAAATTTTTGTCAAATACTCGGGCAATCATGAGGATCAATCTGCCATAGGTTTGAGGACGATCAAAGGTGCGAAAGACAGTTTTCTTCCGAGGTTATGAATCTTGACCACGCCGTAGATAGGGTTAGAATCGGAATGCGTTCGCGAAATTCTTGTCAGATACTTGGGCAGTCATGAAGACCAATCTGCCATGGGTTTCGAGCCGATCGAAAATGCGGAAGGCAGTCATTCTGGAGGTTATTAATCTGAACGACGCCGGAGATAGGGTTAGGATCGGAATGCGTTCGCGGAATTCTTGTGAAATACTCGGGCAATCATCAGGACCAATCTGCCATAGGTTTCAGGCCGATCGAAGGTGCGGAAGACAATGTTCTTCCGAGGTTATGAATCTTGACCACGCCGTAGCTAGGGTTAGAATCGGAATGCGTTCGCGAAATTCTTGTCGCATACTTGGGCAGTCATGAAGACCAATCTGCCATGGGTTTCGAGCCGATTGAAAGTGCGGAAGGCAGTCATTTTGGAGGTTATAAATCTGAACGACGCCATAGATAGGGTTAGGATCGGAATGCGTTCGCAAAATTTTTGTCAAATACTCGGGCAATCATGAGGATCAATCTGCCATAGGTTTCAGGCCGATCAAAGGTGCGGAAGACAGTTTACTTCCGAGGTTATGAATCTTGACCACGCCGTAGATAGGGTTAGAATCGGAATGCGTTCGCGAAATTCTTGTCAGATACTCGGGCAGTCATGAAGACCAATCTGCCATGGGTTTCGAGGCGATCGAAAGTGCGGAAGGCAGTCATTTTGGAGGTTATAAATCTGAACGACGCCGTAGATAGGGTTGGGATCGGAATGCGTTCGCGGAATTCTTGTCAAATACTCGGGCAATCATGAGGATCAATCAGCCATAGATTCCAGGCCGAACAAAGGTGCGGAAGACAGTTCACTTCCGAGGTTATGAATCTTGACCACGCCGTAGATAGGGTTAGAATCGGAATGCGTTCGCAAAATTCTTGTCAGATATTTGGGCAGTCATGAAGTTCAATCTGCCATGGGTTTCGAGCCGATCGAAAGTGCGGAAGGCAGTCATTTTGGAGGTTATAAATCTGAACGACGCCGTAGATATGTACGAGTATCGTATGAATGATTGATGTTTTTTGCCCAAGGGCGAATAAAAAGGATATTCTATTCTATTCTAGATAGGGTTAGGATCGGAATGCGTTCGCAAAATTTCGGTCAAATACTCGAGCGATCATGAGGACGAATCTGCCATAGGTCTCAGGCCGATCAGGAGTGGCGAAGGCAGTGATTTTGGAGGTGATATATATCTGAACGGCCCCGTAGATAGGGTAAGGATCGGAATGCGTCCGCGGAATTTTCGTCAAATACTCGGGCAATCATGAGGATCAATCTGCCATAGATTTCAGGCCGATCAAAGGTGCGGAAGACAGTTTACTTCCTAGATTATGAATCTTGACCACGCCGTAGATAGGGTCAGGATCGGGATGCGTTCGCGAAATTCTTGTCAGATACTTGGGGAGTCATGAAGACCAATCTGCCATGGGTTTCGAGCCGATCGAAAGTGCGGAAGGCAGTCATTTTTTAGGTTATAAATCTGAACGACGCCGTAGATAGGGTTAGGGTCGGAATGCGTTCGCGGAATTCTTGTGAAATACTCGGGCAATCATGAGGATCAATCTGCCATAGGTTTGAGGACGATCAAAGGTGCGAAAGACAGTTTACTTCCGAGGTTATGAATCTTGACCACGCCGTAGATAGGGTTAGAATCGGAATGCGTTCGCGAAATTCTTGTTAGATACTCGGGCAGTCATGAAGACCAATCTGCCATGGGTTTCGAGCCGATCGAAAGTGCGGAAGGCAGTCATTTTGGAGGTTATAAATCTGAACGACGCCGTAGATAGGGTTAGGATCGGAATACGTTCGCGGAATTCTTGTCAGATACTTGGGCAGTCATGAAGACCAATCTGCCATGGGTTCCGAGCCGATCGGAAGTGCGGAAGGCAGTCATTTTGGAGGTTATGAATCTGAACGACGCCGTAGATAGGGTTAGGATCGGGATGCGTTCGCAATATTCTTGTCAAATACTCGGGCAATCATGAGGACCAATCTGCCATAGGTTTCAGGCCGATCGAAGGTGCGGGAGACAGTTTTGTTCCGAGGTTATGAATCTTGACCACGCCGTCGATAGGGTTAGAACCGGAATGCGTTCGCGAAATTCTTTTCAGATACTCGGGCAGTCATGGAGACCAATCTGCCATGGGTTTCGAGCCGATCGAATGTGCGGGAGGCAGTCATTTTGGAGGTTATAAATCTGAACGACACCGTAGATAGGGTTAGGATCGGAATGCGTTCGCGGAATTTTTTTGAAATACTCGGGCAATCATCAGGACCAATCCGCCATAGGTTTCAGGGCGATCGAAGGTGCGGGAGACAGTTTTCTTCCGAAGTTATGAATCTTGACCATGCCGTAGATAGGGTTAGAATCGGAAGCGTTAGCGAAATTCTTGTCAGATACTCGGGCAGTCATGAAGACCAATCTGCAATGGGTTCCGAGCCGATCGGAAGTGCGGAAGGCAGTCATCTTGGAGGTTATGAATCTGAACGACGCCGTAGATAGGGTTAGGATCGGAATGCGTTCGCAATATTCTTGTCAAATACTCGGGCAATCGTGAGGACCAATCTGCCATAGGTTTCAGGCCGATCGAAGGTGCGGGGGACAGTTTTGTTCCGAGGTTATGAATCTTGACCACGCCGTAGATAGGGTTAGAACCGGAATGCGTTCGCGAAATTATTGTCAGATACTCGGGCAGTCATGGAGACCAATCTGCCATGGGTTTCGAGCCGATCGAATGTGCGGGAGGCAGTCATTTTGGAGGTTATAAATCTGAACGACGCCGTAGATAGGGTTAGGATCGGAATGCGTTCGCAAAATTCCTGTCAAATACTCGAGCAATCATGAGGACCAATCTGCCATAGGTTTCAGGCCGATCAGGAGTGCGGAAGGCAGTCATTTTGGAGGTTATAAATCTGAACGACCCCGTAGATAGGGTTAGGATCGGAATGCGTTCAGGGATTTTTGTCAAATACTCGGGCAATCATGAGGATCAATCTGCCATAGATTTCAGGCCGACCAAGGGTGCGGGAGACAGTTCACTTCCGAGGTTATGAATCTTGACCAGGCCGTAGCTAGGGTTAGTATCGGAATGCGACTGCAGAATTCTTGTCAGATACTTGGGCAGTCATGAAGACCAATCTGCCATGGGTTTCGAGCCGATCGAAAGTGCGGGAGGCAGTCATTTTGTAGGTTATAAATCTGAACGACGCCGTAGATAGGGTTAGGATCGGAATCCGTTCGCAATATTTTTGTCAAATACTCGGGCGATCATGAGGATCAATCTGCCATAGGTTTCAGGCCAATCGAAGGTGCGGAAGACAGTTTTCTTCCGAGGTAATGAATCTTGACCAGGCCGTAGCTAGGGTTAGAATCGGAATGCGTTTGCAGAATTCTTGTCAGATACTTGGGCAGTCATGAAGACCAATCTGCCATGGGTTTCGAGCCGATCGAAAGTGCGGAAGGCAGTCATTTTGTAGGTTATAAATCTGAACGACGCCGTAGAAAGGGTTAGGATCGGAATGCGTTCGCGGAATTTTTGTGAAATACTCGGGCAATCATCAGGACCAATCCGCCATAGGTTCCAGGGCGATCGAAGGTGCGGAAGACAGTTCCCTTCCGAAGTTATGATTCTTGATCACGCCGTAGATAGGGTTAGAATCGGAAGCGTTCGCAAAATTCTCGTCAGATACTCGGGCAGTCATGGAGACCAATCTGCCATGGGTTTCGAGCCGATCGAAAGTGCGGAAGGCAGTCATTTTGGAGGTCATAAATCGGAACGACGCCGTAGATAGGGTTAGGATCGGAATGCGTCCGCAATATTTTTGTCAAATACTCGGGCAATCATGAGGACCAATCTGCCATGGGTTTCAGGCCGATCGAAGGTGCGGAAGACAGTTTTCTTCCGAGGTTATGAATCTTGACCACGCCGTAGATAGGGTTAGGATCGGAATGCGGTCGCGAAATCCTTGTCAGATACTCGGGCAGTCATGAAGACCAATCTGCCATGGGTTTTGAGGCGATCGGAAGTGCGGAAGGCAGTCATTTTGGATTTTATAGATCTGAACGACGCCGTGGATAGGGTTAGGATCGGAATGCGTTCGCGGAATTTTTGTCAAATACTCGGGCAATCATGAGGATCAATCAGCCATAGGTTCCAGGCCGAACAAAGGTGCGGAAGACAGTTCACTTCCGAGGTTATGAAGCTTGACCACGCCGTAGATAGGGTTAGGATCGGAATGCGTTCGCGAAATTCTTGTCAGATACTTGGGGAGTCATGAAGACCAATCTGCCATGGGTTTCGAGCCGATCGAAAGTGCGGAAGGCAGTCATTTTTTAGGTTATAAATCTGAACGACGCCGTAGATAGGGTTAGGGTCGGAATGCGTTCGCGAAATTCTTGTGAAATACTCGGGCAATCATCAGGACCAATCTGCCATAGGTTTCAGGCTGATCGAAGGTGCGGAAGACAGTTTTCTCCCGAGCTTATGAATCTTGACCACGCCGTAGCTGGGGTTAGAATCGGAATGCGTTTGCGAGATTCTTGTCAGATACTTGGGCAGTCATGAAGACCAATCTGCCATGGGTTTCGAGCCGATCGAAAGTGCGGAAGGCAGTCATTCTGGAGGTTATAAATCTGAACGACGCCGTAGATAGGGTTACGATCGGAATGCGTTCGCGGAATTCTTGTGAAATACTCGGGCAATCATCAGGACCAATCTGCCATAGGTTTCAGGCCGATCGAAGGTGCGGAAGACAGTTTTCCTCCGAGGTTATGAATCTTGAGCAGGCCGTAGCTAAGGTTAGAATCGGAATGCGTTTGCGGAATTCTTGTCAGATACTCGGGCAGTCATGGAGACCAATCCCCCATGGGTTTCGAGCCGATCGAAAGTGCGGAAGGCAGTCATTTTGGAGGTTATAAATCTGAACGACGCCGTAGATATGTACGAGTATTGTATGAATGATTGATGTTTTTTGCCCAAGGGCGAATGAAAAGGATATTCTATTCTATTCTAGATAGGGTTAGGATCGGAATGCGTTGGCAAAATTTCGGTCAAATACTCGAGCGATCATGAGGACCAATCTGCCATAGGTTTCAGGCCGATCAGGAGTGGCGAAGGCAGTCATTTTGGAGGTGATATATATCTGAACGGCCCCGTAGATAGGGTAAGGATCGGAATGCGTCCGCGGAATTCTCGTCAAATACTCGGGCAATCATGAGGATCAATCTGCCATAGATTCCAGGCCGATCAAAGGTGCGGAAGACAGTTTACTTCCTAGATTATGAATCTTGACCACGCCGTAGATAGGGTTAGGATCGGGATGCGTTCGCGAAATTCTTGTCAGATACTTGGGGAGTCATGAAGACCAATCTGCCATGGGTTTCGAGCCGATCGAAAGAGCGGAAGGCAGTTTTCTTCCGAAGTTATGAATCTTGACCACGCCGTAGATAGGGTTAGAATCGGAAGCGTTCGCGAAATTCTTGTCAGATACTCGGGCAGTCATGAAGACCAATCTGCCATGGGTTTCGAGCCGATCGAAAGTGCGGAGGGCAGTCATTTTGGAGGTTATAAATCTGAACGATGCCATAGATAGGGTTAGGATCAGAATGCGTTCGCGGGATTTCTGTGAAAAACTCGGGCAATCATGAGGACCAATCTGCCATAGGTTTCAGGCCGATCGAAGGTGCGGATGACAGCTTTCTTCCGAGGTTAGGAATCTTGACCACGCCGTAGCTAGGGTTAGAATCGGAATGCGTTTGCGGAATTCTTGTCAGAAACTCGGGCAGTCATGGAGACCAATCCCCCATGGCTTTCGAGCCGATCGAAAGTGCGGAAGGCAGTCATTTTGGAGGTTATGAATCTGAACGACGCCGTAGATATGTACGAGTATTGTATGAATGATTGATGTTTTTTGCCCAAGGGCGAATAAAAAGGATATTCTATTCTATTCTAGATAGGGTTAGGATCGGAATGCGTTCGCAAAATTTCGGTCAAATACTCGAGCGATCGTGAGGACGAATCTGCCATAGGTCTCAGGCCGATCAGGAGTGGCGAAGGCAGTCATTTTGGAGGTGATATATATCTGAACGGCCCCGTAGATAGGGTAAGGATCGGAATGCGTCCGCGGAATTTTCGTCAAATACTCGGGCAATCATGAGGATCAATCTGCCATAGATTTCAGGCCGATCAAAGGTGCGGAAGACAGTTTACTTCCTAGATTATGAATCTTGACCACGCCGTAGATAGGGTCAGGATCGGGATGCGTTCGCGAAATTCTTGTCAGATACTTGGGGAGTCATGAAGACCAATCTGCCATGGGTTTCGAGCCGATCGAAAGTGCGGAAGGCAGTCATTTCTTAGGTTATAAATCTGAACGACGCCGTAGATAGGGTTAGGGTCGGAATGCGTTCGCGGAATTCTTGTGAAATACTCGGGCAATCATCAGGACCAATCTGCCATAGGTTTCAGGCCGATCGAAGGTGCGGAAGACAGTTTTCTTCCGAGGTTATGAATCTTGACCACGCCGTAGATAGGGTTAGAATCGGAATGCGTTCGCGAAATTCTTGTCAGATACTTGGGCAGTCATGAAGACCAATCTGCCATGGGTTTCGAGCCGATCGAAAATGCGGAAGGCAGTCATTCTGGAGGTTATTAATCTGAACGACGCCGGAGATAGGGTTAGGATCGGAATGCGTTCGCGGAATTCTTGTGAAATACTCGGGCAATCATCAGGACCAATCTGCCATAGGTTTCAGGCCGATCGAAGGTGCGGAAGACAGTGTTCTTCCGAGGTTATGAATCTTGACCACGCCGTAGCTAGGGTTAGGATCGGAATGCGTTCGCGAAATTCTTGTCAGATACTTGGGCAGTCATGAAGACCAATCTGCCATGGGTTTCGAGCCGATTGAAAGTGCGGAAGGCAGTCATTTTGGAGGTTATAAATCTGAACGACGCCATAGATAGGGTTAGGATCGGAATGCGTTCGCAAAATTTTTGTCAAATACTCGGGCAATCATGAGGATCAATCTGCCATAGGTTTCAGGCCGATCAAACGTGCGAAAGACAGTTTACTTCCGAGGTTATGAATCTTGACCACGCCGTAGATAGGGTTAGAATCGGGATGCGTTCGCGAAATTCTTGTCAGATACTCGGGCAGTCATGAAGACCAATATGCCATGGGTTTCGAGGCGATCGAAAGTGCGGAAGGCAGTCATTTTGGAGGTTATAAATCTGAACGACGCCGTAGATAGGGTTAGGATCGGAATGCGTTCGCGGAATTCTTGTCAAATACTCGGGCAATCATGAGGATCAATCAGCCATAGATTCCAGGCCGAACAAAGGTGCGGAAGACAGTTCACTTCCGAGGTTATGAATCTTGACCACGCCGTAGATAGGGTTAGAATCGGAATGCGTTCGCAAAATTCTTGTCAGATATTTGGGCAGTCATGAAGTTCAATCTGCCATGGGTTTCGAGCCGATCGAAAGTGCGGAAGGCAGTCATTTTGGAGGTTATAAATCTGAACGACGCCGTAGATAGGGTTAGGATCGGAATGCGTTCGCGGAATTTTTGTGAAATACTCGGGCAATCATCAGGACCAATCCGCCATAGGTTCCAGGCTGATCGAAGGTGCGGAAGACAGTTTTCTTCCGAAGTTATGAATCTTGACCACGCCGTAGATAGGGTTAGAATCGGAAGCGTTCGCGAAATTCTTGTCAGATACTCGGGCAGTCATAAAGACCAATCTGCCATGGGTTTCGAGCCGATCGAAAGTGCGGAAGGCAGTCATTTTGGAGGTTATAAATCTGAACGACGCCGTAGATATGTACGAGTATCGTATGAATGATTGATGTTTTTGGCCCAAGAGCGAATAAAAAGGATATTCTATTCTATTCTAGATAGGGTGAGGATCGGAATGCGTTCGCAAAATTTCGGTCAAATACTCGAGCGATCGTGAGGACGAATCTGCCATAGGTCTCAGGCCGATCAGGAGTGGCGAAGGCAGTCATTTTGGAGGTGATATATATCTGAACGGCCCCGTAGATAGGGTAAGGATCGGAATGCGTCCGCGGAATTTTCGTCAAATACTCGGGCAATCATGAGGATCAATCTGCCATAGATTTCAGGCCGATCAAAGGTGCGAAAGACAGTTTACTTCCTAGATTATGAATCTTGACCACGCCGTAGATAGGGTCAGGATCGGGATGCGTTCGCGAAATTCTTGTCAGATACTTGGGGAGTCATGAAGACCAATCTGCCATGGGTTTCGAGCCGATCGAAAGTGCGGAAGGCAGTCATTTCTTAGGTTATAAATCTGAACGACGCCGTAGATAGGGTTAGGGTCGGAATGCGTTCGCGGAATTCTTGTGAAATACTCGGGCAATCATCAGGACCAATCTGCCATAGGTTTCAGGCCGATCGAAGGTGCGGAAGACAGTTTTCTTCCGAGGTTATGAATCTTGACCACGCCGTAGATAGGGTTAGAATCGGAATGCGTTCGCGAAATTCTTGTCAGATACTTGGGCAGTCATGAAGACCAATCTGCCATGGGTTTCGAGCCGATCGAAAATGCGGAAGGCAGTCATTCTGGAGGTTATTAATCTGAACGACGCCGGAGATAGGGTTAGGATCGGAATGCGTTCGCGGAATTCTTGTGAAATACTCGGGCAATCATCAGGACCAATCTGCCATAGGTTTCAGGCCGATCGAAGGTGCGGAAGACAGTGTTCTTCCGAGGTTATGAATCTTGACCACGCCGTAGCTAGGGTTAGGATCGGAATGCGTTCGCGAAATTCTTGTCAGATACTTGGGCAGTCATGAAGACCAATCTGCCATGGGTTTCGAGCCGATTGAAAGTGCGGAAGGCAGTCATTTTGGAGGTTATAAATCTGAACGACGCCATAGATAGGGTTAGGATCGGAATGCGTTCGCAAAATTTTTGTCAAATACTCGGGCAATCATGAGGATCAATCTGCCATAGGTTTCAGGCCGATCAAACGTGCGAAAGACAGTTTACTTCCGAGGTTATGAATCTTGACCACGCCGTAGATAGGGTTAGAATCGGGATGCGTTCGCGAAATTCTTGTCAGATACTCGGGCAGTCATGAAGACCAATATGCCATGGGTTTCGAGGCGATCGAAAGTGCGGAAGGCAGTCATTTTGGAGGTTATAAATCTGAACGACGCCGTAGATAGGGTTAGGATCGGAATGCGTTCGCGGAATTCTTGTCAAATACTCGGGCAATCATGAGGATCAATCAGCCATAGATTCCAGGCCGAACAAAGGTGCGGAAGACAGTTCACTTCCGAGGTTATGAATCTTGACCACGCCGTAGATAGGGTTAGAATCGGAATGCGTTCGCAAAATTCTTGTCAGATATTTGGGCAGTCATGAAGTTCAATCTGCCATGGGTTTCGAGCCGATCGAAAGTGCGGAAGGCAGTCATTTTGGAGGTTATAAATCTGAACGACGCCGTAGATAGGGTTAGGATCGGAATGCGTTCGCGGAATTTTTGTGAAATACTCGGGCAATCATCAGGACCAATCCGCCATAGGTTCCAGGCTGATCGAAGGTGCGGAAGACAGTTTTCTTCCGAAGTTATGAATCTTGACCACGCCGTAGATAGGGTTAGAATCGGAAGCGTTCGCGAAATTCTTGTCAGATACTCGGGCAGTCATAAAGACCAATCTGCCATGGGTTTCGAGCCGATCGAAAGTGCGGAAGGCAGTCATTTTGGAGGTTATAAATCTGAACGACGCCGTAGATATGTACGAGTATCGTATGAATGATTGATGTTTTTGGCCCAAGAGCGAATAAAAAGGATATTCTATTCTATTCTAGATAGGGTGAGGATCGGAATGCGTTCGCAAAATTTCGGTCAAATACTCGAGCGTTCGTGAGGACGAATCTGCCATAGGTCTCAGGCCGATCAGGAGTGGCGAAGGCAGTCATTTTGGAGGTGATATATATCTGAACGGCCCCGTAGATAGGGTAAGGATCGGAATGCGTCCGCGGAATTTTCGTCAAATACTCGGGCAATCATGAGGATCAATCTGCCATAGATTTCAGGCCGATCAAAGGTGCGAAAGACAGTTTACTTCCTAGATTATGAATCTTGACCACGCCGTAGATAGGGTCAGGATCGGGATGCGTTCGCGAAATTCTTGTCAGATACTTGGGGAGTCATGAAGACCAATCTGCCATGGGTTTCGAGCCGATCGAAAGTGCGGAAGGCAGTCATTTTTTAGGTTATAAATCTGAACGACGCCGTAGATAGGGTTAGGGTCGGAATGCGTTCGCGGAATTCTTGTGAAATACTCGGGCAATCATCAGGACCAATCTGCCATAGGTTTCAGGCTGATCGAAGGTGCGGAAGACAGTTTTCTTCCGAGGTTATGAATCTTGACCACGCCGTAGCTGGGGTTAGAATCGAAATGCGTTTGCGAAATTCTTGTCAGATACTTGGGCAGTCATGAAGACCAATCTGCCATGGGTTTCAAGCCAATTGAAAGTGCGGAAGGCAGTCATTTTGAAGGTTATAAATCTGAACGACGCCATAGATAGGGTTAGGATCGGAATGCGTTCGCAAAATTTTTGTCAAATACTCGGGCAATCATGAGGATCAATCTGCCATAGGTTTGAGGACGATCAGAGGTGCGAAAGACAGTTTTCTTCCGAGGTTATGAATCTTGACCACGCCGTAGATAGGGTTAGAATCGGAATGCGTTCGCGAAATTCTTGTCAGATACTTGGGCAGTCATGAAGACCAATCTGCCATGGGTTTCGAGCCGATCGAAAATGCGGAAGGCAGTCATTCTGGAGGTTATTAATCTGAACGACGCCGGAGATAGGGTTAGGATCGGAATGCGTTCGCGGAATTCTTGTGAAATACTCGGGCAATCATCAGGACCAATCTGCCATAGGTTTCAGGCCGATCGAAGGTGCGGAAGACAGTGTTCTTCCGAGGTTATGAATCTTGACCACGCCGTAGCTAGGGTTAGAATCGGAATGCGTTCACGAAATTCTTGTCAGATACTTGGGCAGTCATGAAGACCAATCTGCCATGGGTTTCGAGCCGATTGAAAGTGCGGAAGGCAGTCATTTTGGAGGTTATAAATCTGAACGACGCCATAGATAGGGTTAGGATCGGAATGCGTTCGCAAAATTTCTGTCAAATACTCGGGCAATCATGAGGATCAATCTGCCATAGGTTTCAGGCCGATCAAAGGTGCGAAAGACAGTTTACTTCCGAGGTTATGAATCTTGACCACGCCGTAGATAGGGTTAGAATCGGGATGCGTTCGCGAAATTCTTGTCAGATACTCGGGCAGTCATGAAGACCAATATGCCATGGGTTTCGAGGCGATCGAAAGTGCGGAAGGCAGTCATTTTGGAGGGTATAAATCTGAACGACGCCGTAGATAGGGTTAGGATCGGAATGCGTTCGCGGAATTCTTGTCAAATACTCGGGCAATCATGAGGATCAATCAGCCATAGATTCCAGGCCGAACAAAGGTGCGGAAGACAGTTCACTTCCGAGGTTATGAATCTTGACCACGCCGTAGATAGGGTTAGAATCGGAATGCGTTCGCAAAATTCTTGTCAGATATTTGGGCAGTCATGAAGTTCAATCTGCCATGGGTTTCGAGCCGATCGAAAGTGCGGAAGGCAGTCATTTTGGATGTTATAAATCTGAACGACGCCGTAGATAGGGTTAGGATCGGAATGCGTTCGCGGAATTTTTGTGAAATACTCGGGCAATCATCAGGACCAATCCGCCATAGGTTCCAGGCCGATCGAAGGTGCGGAAGACAGTTTTCTTCCGAAGTTATGAATCTTGACCACGCCGTAGATAGGGTTAGAATCGGAAGCGTTCGCGAAATTCTTGTCAGATACTCGGGCAGTCATGAAGACCAATCTGCCATGGGTTTCGAGCCGATCGAAAGTGCGGAAGGCAGTCATTTTGGAGGTTATAAATCTGAACGACGCCGTGGATATGTACGAGTATCGTATGAATGATTGATGTTTTTTGCCCAAGAGCGAATAAAAAGGATATTCTATTCTATTCTAGATAGGGTTAGGATCGGAATGCGTTCGCAAAATCTCGGTCAAATACTCGAGCGATCATGAGGACGAATCTGCCATAGGTCTCAGGCCGATCAGGAGTGGCAAAGGCAGTGATTTTGGAGGTGATATATATCTGAACGGCCCCGTAGATAGGGTAAGGATCGGAATGCGTCCGCGGAATTTTCGTCAAATACTCGGGCAATCATGAGGATCAATCTGCCATAGATTTCAGGCCGATCAAAGGTGCGGAAGACAGTTTACTTCCTAGATTATGAATCTTGACCACGCCGTAGATAGGGTCAGGATCGGGATGCGTTCGCGAAATTCTTGTCAGATACTTGGGGAGTCATGAAGACCAATCTGCCATGGGTTTCGAGCCGATCGAAAGTGCGGAAGGCAGTCATTTTTTAGGTTATGAATCTGAACGACGCCGTAGATAGGGTTAGGGTCGGAATGCGTTCGCGGAATTCTTGTGAAATACTCGGGCAATCATCAGGACCAATCTGCCATAGGTTTCAGGCTGATCGAAGGTGCGGAAGACAGTTTTCTTCCGAGGTTATGAATCTTGACCACGCCGTAGCTGGGGTGAGAATCGAAATGCGTTTGCGAAATTCTTTTCAGATACTTGGGCAGTCATGAAGACCAATCTGCCATGGGTTTCAAGCCAATTGAAAGTGCGGAAGGCAGTCATTTTGAAGGTTATAAATCTGAACGACGCCATAAATAGGGTTAGGATCGGAATGCGTTCGCAAAATTTCTGTCAAATACTCGGGCAATCATGAGGATCAATCTGCCATAGGTTTGAGGACGATCAAGGGTGCGAAAGACAGTTTACTTCCGAGGTTATGAATCTTGACCACGCCGTAGATAGGGTTAGAATCGGAATGCGTTCGCGAAATTCTTGTTAGATACTCGGGCAGTGATGAAGACCAATCTGCCATGGGTTTCGAGCCGATCGAAAGTGCGGAAGGCAGTCATTTTGGAGGTTATAAATCTGAACGACGCCGTAGATAGGGTTAGGATCGGAATACGTTCGCGGAATTCTTGTCAGATACTTCGGCAGTCATGAAGACCAATCTGCCATGGGTTCCGAGCCGATCGGAAGTGCGGAAGGCAGTCATTTTGGAGGTTATGAATCTGAACGACGCCGTAGATAGGGTTAGGATCGGAATGCGTTCGCAATATCCTTGTCAAATACTCGGGCAATCATGAGGACCAATCTGCCATAGGTTTCAGGCCGATCGAAGGTGCGGGAGACAGTTTTGTTCCGAGGTTATGAATCTTGACCACGCCGTCGATAGGGTTAGAACCGGAATGCGTTCGCGAAATTCTTTTCAGATACTCGGGCAGTCATGAAGACCAATCTGCCATGGGTTTCGAGCCGATCGAATGTGCGGGAGGCAGTCATTTTGGAGGTTATGAATCTGAACGACACCGTAGATAGGGTTAGGATCGGAATGCGTTCGCGGAATTTTTTTGAAATACTCGGGCAATCATCAGGACCAATCCGCCATAGGTTTCAGGGCGATCGAAGGTGCGGGAGACAGTTTTCTTCCGAAGTTATGAATCTTGACCATGCCGTAGATAGGGTTAGAATCGGGAGCGTTAGCGAAATTCTTGTCAGATACTCGGGCAGTCATGAAGACCAATCTGCAATGATTTCCGAGCCGATCGGAAGTGCGGAAGGCAGTCATTTTGGAGTTTATGAATCTGAACGACGCCGTAGATAGGGTTAGGATCGGAATGCGTTCGCAATATTCTTGTCAAATACTCGGGCAATCGTGAGGACCAATCTGCCATAGGTTTCAGGCCGATCGAAGGTGCGGGGGACAGTTTTGTTCCGAGGTTATGAATCTTGACCACGCCGTAGATAGGGTTAGAACCGGAATGCGTTCGCGAAATTCTTGTCAGATACTTGGGGAGTCATGAAGACCAATCTGCCATGGGTTTCGAGCCGATCGAAAGTGCGGAAGGCAGTCATTTTTTAGGTTATAAATCTGAACGACGCCGTAGATAGGGTTAGGGTCGGAATGCGTTCGCGGAATTCTTGTGAAATACTCGGGCAATCATCAGGACCAATCTGCCATAGGTTTCAGGCTGATCGAAGGTGCGGAAGACAGTTTTCTCCCGAGGTTATGAATCTTGACCACGCCGTAGCTGGGGTTAGAATCGGAATGCGTTTGCGAGATTCTTGTCAGATACTTGGGCAGTCATGAAGACCAATCTGCCATGGGTTTCAAGCCAATTGAAAATGCGGAAGGCAGTCATTTTGAAGGTTATAAATCTGAACGACGCCATAGATAGGGTTAGGATCGGAATGCGTTCGCGAAATTCTTGTCAGATACTCGGGCAGTCATGAAGACCAATCTGCCATGGGTTTTGAGCCGATCGAAAGTGCGGAAGGCAGTCATTCTGAAGGTTATAAATCTGAACGACGCCGTAGATAGGGTTAGGATCGGAATACGTTCGCGGAATTCTTGTCAGATACTTGGGCAGTCATGAAGACCAATCTGCCATGGGTTTCGAGCCGATCGAAAGTGCGGAAGGCAGTCATTCTGGAGGTTATAAATCTGAACGACGCCGTAGATAGGGTTAGGATCGGAATGCGTTCGCGGAATTCTTGTGAAATACTCGGGCAATCATCAGGACCAATCTGCCATAGGTTTCAGGCCGATCGAAGGTGCGGAAGACAGTTTTCCTCCGAGGTTATGAATCTTGAGCAGGCCGTAGCTAAGGTTAGAATCGGAATGCATTTGCGGAATTCTTGTCAGATACTCGGGCAGTCATGGAGACCAATCCCCCATGGGTTTCGAGCCGATCGAAAGTGCGGAAGGCAGTCATTTTGGAGGTTATAAATCTGAACGACGCCGTAGATATGTACGAGTATTGTATGAATGATTGATGTTTTTTGCCCAAGGGCGAATAAAAAGGATATTCTATTCTATTCTAGATAGGGTTAGGATCGGAATGCGTTCGCAAAATTTCGGTCAAATACTCGAGCGATCATGAGGACCAATCTGCCATAGGTTTCAGGCCGATCAGGAGTGGCGAAGGCAGTCATTTTGGAGGTGATATATATCTGAACGGCCCCGTAGATAGGGTAAGGATCGGAATGCGTCCGCGGAATTCTCGTCAAATACTCGGGCAATCATGAGGATCAATCTGCCATAGATTCCAGGCCGATCAAAGGTGCGGAAGACAGTTTACTTCCTAGATTATGAATCTTGACCACGCCGTAGATAGGGTTAGGATCGGGATGCGTTCGCGAAATTCTTGTCAGATACTTGGGGAGTCATGAAGACCAATCTGCCATGGGTTTCGAGCCGATCGAAAGTGCGGAAGGCAGTTTTCTTCCGAAGTTATGAATCTTGACCACGCCGTAGATAGGGTTAGAATCGGAAGCGTTCGCGAAATTCTTGTCAGATACTCGGGCAGTCATGAAGACCAATCTGCCATGGGTTTCGAGCCGATCGAAAGTGCGGAGGGCAGTCATTTTGGAGGTTATAAATCTGAACGATGCCATAGATAGGGTTAGGATCAGAATGCGTTCGCGGGATTTCTGTGAAAAACTCGGGCAATCATGAGGACCAATCTGCCATAGGTTTCAGGCCGATCGAAGGTGCGGATGACAGCTTTCTTCCGAGGTTAGGAATCTTGACCACGCCGTAGCTAGGGTTAGAATCGGAATGCGTTTGCGGAATTCTTGTCAGATACTCGGGCAGTCATGGAGACCGATCCCCCATGGCTTTCGAGCCGATCGAAAGTGCGGAAGGCAGTCATTTTGGAGGTTATAAATCTGAACGACGCCGTAGATAGGGTTAGGATCGGAATGCGTTCGCGGAATTCTTGTCAAATACTCGGGCAATCATGAGGATCAATCAGCCATAGATTCCAGGCCGAACAAAGGTGCGGAAGACAGTTCACTTCCGAGGTTATGAAGCTTGACCACGCCGTAGATAGGGTTAGGATCGGAATGCGTTCGCGAAATTCTTGTCAGATACTTGGGCAGTCATGAAGACCAATCTGCCATGGGTTCCGAGCCGATCGAAATTGCGGAAGGCAGTCATTTCGGAGGTTATAAATCTGAACGACGCCGTAGATAGGGTTAGGATCGGAATGCGTTCGCGGAATTCTTGTGAACTACTCGGGCAATCATCAGGACCAATCTGCCATAGTTTTCAGGCCGATCGAAGGTGCGGAAGACAGTGTTCTTCCGAGGTTATGAATCTTGACCACGCCGTAGGTAGGGTTAAAATCGGAATGCGTTTGCGAATTTCTTGTCAGATACTTGGGCAGTCATGAAGACCAATCTGCCATGGGTTTCGAGCCGATGGAAAGTGCGGAAGGCAGTCATTTTGGAGGTTATAAATCTGAACGACGCCATAGATAGGGTTAGGATCGGAATGCGTTCGCAAAATTTCTATCAAATACTCGGGCAATCATGAGGATCAATCTGCCATAGGTTTCAGGCCGATCAAAGGTGCGAAAGACAGTTTACTTCCGAGGTTATGAATCCTGACCACGCCGTAGATAGGGTTAGAATCGGAATGCGTTCGCGAAATTCTTGTCAGATACTCGGGCAGTCATGGAGACCAATCTGCCATGGGTTTCGAGGCGATCGGAAGTGCGGAAGGCAGTCATTCTGGAGGTTATGAATCTGAACGACGCCGTAGATAGGGTTAGGATCGGAATGCGTTCGCAAGATTTCTGTCAAATACTCGAGCAATCATGAGGAACAATCTGCCATAGGTTTCAGGCCGATCAGGAGTGCGGGAGGAAGTCATTTTGGAGGTTATAAATCTGAACGACCCCGTAGATAGGGTTAGGATCGGGATGCGTTCGCAAAATTCTTGTGAAATACTCGGGCAATCATCAGGACCAATCTGCCATAGGTTTCAGGCCGATCGAACGTGCGGAAGACAGTTTTCTTCCGAGGTTATGAATCTTGACCACGCCGTGGATAGGGTTAGAATCGGAATGCGTTCGCGAAATTCTTGTCAGATACTTGGGCAGTCATGAAGACCAATCTGCCATGGGTTTCGAGCCTGTCGAAAATGCGGAAGGCAGTCATTTTGGAGGTTATTAATCTGAACGACGCCGTAGATAGGGTTAGGATCGGAATGCGTTCGCGGAATTCTTGTGAAATACTCGGGCAATCATCAGGACCAATCTGCCATAGGTTTCAGGCCGATCGAAGGTGCGGAAGACAGTGTTCTTCCGAGGTTATGAATCTTGACCACGCCGTAGCTAGGGTTAGAATCGGAATGCGTTCGCGAAATTCTTGTCAGATACTTGGGCAGTCATGAAGACCAATCTGCCATGGGTTTCGAGCCGATTGAAAGTGCGGAAGGCAGTCATTTTGGAGGTTATAAATCTGAACGACGCCATAGATAGGGTTAGGATCGGAATGCGTTCGCAAAATTTTTGTCAAATACTCGGGCAATCATGAGGATCAATCTGCCATAGGTTTCAGGCCGATCGAAGGTGCGAAAGACAGTTTACTTCCGAGGTTATGAATCTTGACCACGCCGTAGATAGGGTTAGAATCGGAATGCGTTCGCGAAATTCTTGTCAGATACTCGGGCAGTCATGAAGACCAATCTGCCATGGGTTTCGAGGCGATCGAAAGTGCGGAAGGCAGTCATTTTGGAGGTTATAAATCTGAACGACGCCGTAGATAGGGTTAGGATCGGAATGCGTTCGCGGAATTCTTGTCAAATACTCGGGCAATCATGAGGATCAATCAGCCATAGATTCCAGGCCGAACAAAGGTGCGGAAGACAGTTCACTTCCGAGGTTATGAATCTTGACCACGCCGTAGATAGGGTTAGAATCGGAATGCGTTCGCAAAATTCTTGTCAGATACTCGGGCAGTCATGGAGACCAATCTGCCATGGGTTTCGAGGCGATCGAAAGTGCGGAAGGCAGTCATTTTGGAGGTTATAAATCTGAACGACGCCGTAGATAGGGTTAGGATCGGAATGCGTTCGCGGAATTCTTGTCAAATACTCGGGCAATCATGAGGATCAATCAGCCATAGATTCCAGGCCGAACAAAGGTGCGGAAGACATTTCACTTCCGAGGTTATGAATCTTGACCACGCCGTGGATAGGGTTAGAATCGGAATGCGTTCGCAAAATTCTTGTCAGATATTTGGGCAGTCATGAAGTTCAATCTGCCATGGGTTTCGAGCCGATCGAAAGTGCGGAAGGCAGTCATTTTGGAGGTTATAAATCTGAACGACGCCGTAGATAGGGTTAGGATCGGAATGCGTTCGCGGAATTCTTGTCAAATACTCGGGCAATCATGAGGATCAATCAGCCATAGATTCCAGGCCGAACAAAGGTGCGGAAGACAGTTCACTTCCGAGGTTATGAAGCTTGACCACGCCGTAGATAGGGTTAGGATCGGAATGCGTTCGCGAAATTCTTGTCAGATACTTGGGCAGTCATGAAGACCAATCTGCCATGGGTTCCGAGCCGATCGAAAGTGCGGAATGCAGTCATTTCGGAGGTTATAAATCTGAACGATGCCGTAGATAGGGTTAGGATCGGAATGCGTTCGCGGAATTCTTGTCAAATCCTCGGGCAATCATGAGGATCAATCAGCCATAGATTCCAGGCCGAACAAAGGTGCGGAAGACAGTTCACTTCCGAGGTTATGAAGCTTGACCACGCCGTAGATAGGGTTAGGATCGGAATGCGTTCGCGAAATTCTTGTCAGATACTTGGGCAGTCATGAAGACCAATCTGCCATGGGTTTCGAGCCGATCGAGAGTGCGGAAGGCAGTCCTTTTGGAGGTTATAAATCTGAACGACGCCGTAGATAGGGTTAGGATCGGAATGCGTTCGCGGAATTCTTGTGAAATACTCGGGCAATCATCAGGATCAATCTGCCATAGGTTTCAGGCCGATCGAAGGTGCGGAAGACAGTTTTCTTCCGAGGTTATGAATCTTGACCACGCCGTAGATAGGGTTAGAATCGGAAGCGTACGCGAAATTCTTGTCAGATACTCGGGCAGTCATGAACACCAATCTGCCATGGGTTTCGAGCCGATCGAAAGTGCGGAAGGCAGTCATTTTGGAGGTTATAAATCTGAACGACGCCGTAGATAGGGTTAGGATCGGAATGCGTTCGCGGAATTCTTGTCAAATCCTCGGGCAATCATGAGGATCAATCAGCCATAGATTCCAGGCCGAACAAAGGTGCGGAAGACAGTTCACTTCCGAGGTTATGAAGCTTGACCACGCCGTAGATAGGGTTAGGATCGGAATGCGTTCGCGAAATTCTTGTCAGATACTTGGGCAGTCATGAAGACCAATCTGCCATGGGTTCCGAGCCGATCGAAAGTGCGGAAGGCAGTCATTTCGGAGGTTATAAATCTGAACGACGCCGTAGATAGGGTTAGGATCGGAATGCGTTCGCGGAATTCTTGTGAAATACTCGGGCAATCATCAGGACCAATCTGCCATAGGTTTCAGGCCGATCGAAGGTGCGGAAGACAGTGTTCTTCCGAGGTTATGAATCTTGACCACGCCGTAGCTAGGGTTAGAATCGGAATGCGTTCGCGAAATCCTTGTCAGATACTTGGGCAGTCATGAAGACCAATCTGCCATGGGTTTCGAGCCGATTGAAAGTGCGGAAGGCAGTCATTTTGGAGGTTATAAATCTGAACGACGCCATAGATAGGGTTAGGATCGGAATGCGTTCGCAAAATTTTTGTCAAATACTCGGGCAATCATGAGGATCAATCTGCCATAGGTTTCAGGCCGATCGAAGGTGCGAAAGACAGTTTACTTCCGAGGTTATGAATCTTGACCACACCGTAGATAGGGTTAGAATCGGAATGCGTTCGCGAAATTCTTGTCAGATACTCGGGCAGTCATGAAGACCAATCTGCCATGGGTTTCGAGGCGATCGAAAGTGCGGAAGGCAGTCATTTTGGAGGTTATAAATCTGAACGACGCCGTAGATAGGGTTAGGATCGGAATGCGTTCGCGGAATTCTTGTCAAATACTCGGGCAATCATGAGGATCAATCAGCCATAGATTCCAGGCCGAACAAAGGTGCGGAAGACAGTTCACTTCCGAGGTTATGAATCTTGACCACGCCGTAGATAGGGTTAGAATCGGAATGCGTTCGCAAAATTCTTGTCAGATACTCGGGCAGTCATGAAGACCAATCTGCCATGGGTTTCGAGGCGATCGAAAGTGCGGAAGGCAGTCATTTTGGAGGTTATAAATCTGAACGACGCCGTAGATAGGGTTAGGATCGGAATGCGTTCGCGGGATTCTTGTCAAATACTCGGGCAATCATGAGGATCAATCAGCCATAGATTCCAGGCCGAACAAAGGTGCGGAAGACAGTTCACTTCCGAGGTTATGAATCTTGACCACGCCGTAGATAGGGTTAGTATCGGAATGCGTTCGCAAAATTCTTGTCAGATATTTGGGCAGTCATGAAGTTCAATCTGCCATGGGTTTCGAGCCGATCGAAAGTGCGGAAGGCAGTCATTTTGGAGGTTATAAATCTGAACGACGCCGTAGATAGGGTTAGGATCGGAATGCGTTCGCGGAATTCTTGTCAAATACTCGGGCAATCATGAGGATCAATCAGCCATAGATTCCAGGCCGAACAAAGGTGCGGAAGACAGTTCACTTCCGAGGTTATGAAGCTTGACCACGCCGTAGATAGGGTTAGGATCGGAATGCGTTCGCGAAATTCTTGTCAGATACTTGGGCAGTCATGAAGACCAATCTGCCATGGGTTCCGAGCCGATCGAAAGTGCGGAAGGCAGTCATTTCGGAGGTTATAAATCTGAACGACGCCGTAGATAGGGTTAGGATCGGAATGCGTTCGCGGAATTCTTGTGAACTACTTGGGCAATCATCAGGACCAATCTGCCATAGTTTTCAGGCCGATCGAAGGTGCGGAAGACAGTGTTCTTCCGAGGTTATGAATCTTGACCACGCCGTAGGTAGGGTTAAAATCGGAATGCGTTTGCGAATTTCTTGTCAGATACTTGGGCAGTCATGAAGACCAATCTGCCATGGGTTTCGAGCCGATTGAAAGTGCGGAAGGCAGTCATTTTGGAGGTTATAAATCTGAACGACGCCATAGATAGGGTTAGGATCGGAATGCGTTCGCGGAATTCTTGTCAAATACTCGGGCAATCATGAGGATCAATCAGCCATAGATTCCAGGCCGAACAAAGTTGCGGAAGACAGTTCACTTCCGAGGTTATGAATCTTGACCACGCCGTAGATAGGGTTAGAATCGGAATGCGTTCGCAAAATTCTTGTCAGATATTTGGGCATTTATGAAGTTCAATCTGCCATGGGTTTCGAGCCGATCGAAAGTGCGGAAGGCAGTCATTTTGGAGGTTATAAATCTGAACGACGCCGTAGATAGGGTTAGGATCGGAATGCGTTCGCGGAATTTTTGTGAAATACTCGGGCAATCATCAGGACCAATCCGCCATAGGTTCCAGGCCGATCGAAGGTGCGGAAGACAGTTTCCTTCCGAAGTTATGAATCTTGACCACGCCGTAGATAGGGTTAGAATCGGAAGCGTTCGCGAAATTCTTGTCAGATACTCGGGCAGTCATGAAGACCAATCTGCCATGGGTTTCGAGCCGATCGAAAGTGCGGAGGGCAGTCATTTTGGAGGTTATAAATCTGAACGATGCCATAGATAGGGTTAGGATCAGAATGCGTTCGCGGGATTTCTGTGAAAAACTCGGGCAATCATGAGGACCAATCTGCCATAGGTTTCAGGCCGATCGAAGGTGCGGATGACAGCTTTCTTCCGAGGTTAGGAATCTTGACCACGCCGTAGCTAGGGTTAGAATCGGAATGCGTTTGCGGAATTCTTGTCAGATACTCGCGCAGTCATGGAGACCAATCCCCCATGGCTTTCGAGCCGATCGAAAGTGCGGAAGGCAGTCATTTTGGAGGTTATAAATCTGAACGACGCCGTAGATATGTACGAGTATCGTATGAATGATTGATGTTTTTTGCCCAAGGGCGAATAAAAAGGATATTCTATTCTATTCTAGATAGGGTTAGGATCGGAATGCGTTCGCAAAATTTCGGTCAAATACTCGAGCGATCATGAGGACGAATCTGCCATAGGTCTCAGGCCGATCAGGAGTGGCGAAGGCAGTGATTTTGGAGGTGATATATATCTGAACGGCCCCGTAGATAGGGTAAGGATCGGAATGCGTCCGCGGAATTTTCGTCAAATACTCGGGCAATCATGAGGATCAATCTGCCATAGATTTCAGGCCGATCAAAGGTGCGGAAGACAGTTTACTTCCTAGATTATGAATCTTGACCACGCCGTAGATAGGGTCAGGATCGGGATGCGTTCGCAAAATTCTTGTCAGATACTTGGGGAGTCATGAAGACCAATCTGCCATGGGTTTCGAGCCGATCGAAAGTGCGGAAGGCAGTCATTTTTTAGATTATAAATCTGAACGACGCCGTAGATAGGGTTAGGGTCGGAATGCGTTCGCGGAATTCTTGTGAAATACTCGGGCAATCATCAGGGCCAATCCGCCATAGGTTTCAGGCTGATCGAAGGTGCGGAAGGCAGTTCTCTTCCGAGGTTATGAATCTTGACCAGGCCGTCGATAGGGTTAGGATCGGAATGCGTTCGCAAAATTCTTGTCAGATGATTGGGCAGTCATGAAGACCAATCTGCCATGGGTTTCGAGCCGATCGAGAGTGCGGAAGGCAGTCCTTTTGGAGGTTATAAATCTGAACGACGCCGTAGATAGGGTTAGGATCGGAATGCGTTCGCGGAATTCTTGTGAAATACTCGGGCAATCATCAGGATCAATCTGCCATAGGTTTCAGGCCGATCGAAGGTGCGGAAGACAGTTTTCTTCCGAGGTTATGAATCTTGACCACGCCGTAGATAGGGTTAGAATCGGAAGCGTACGCGAAATTCTTGTCAGATACTCGGGCAGTCATGAACACCAATCTGCCATGGGTTTCGAGCCGATCGAAAGTGCGGAAGGCAGTCATTTTGGAGGTTATAAATCTGAACGACGCCGTAGATAGGGTTAGGATCGGAATGCGTTCGCGGAATTCTTGTCAAATCCTCGGGCAATCATGAGGATCAATCAGCCATAGATTCCAGGCCGAACAAAGGTGCGGAAGACAGTTCACTTCCGAGGTTATGAAGCTTGACCACGCCGTAGATAGGGTTAGGATCGGAATGCGTTCGCGAAATTCTTGTCAGATACTTGGGCAGTCATGAAGACCAATCTGCCATGGGTTCCGAGCCGATCGAAAGTGCGGAAGGCAGTCATTTCGGAGGTTATAAATCTGAACGACGCCGTAGATAGGGTTAGGATCGGAATGCGTTCGCGGAATTCTTGTGAACGACTCGGGCAATCATCAGGACCAATCTGCCATAGTTTTCAGGCCGATCGAAGGTGCGGAAGACAGTGTTCTTCCGAGGTTATGAATCTTGACCACGCCGTAGGTAGGGTTAAAATCGGAATGCGTTTGCGAATTCCTTGTCAGATACTTGGGCAGTCATGAAGACCAATCTGCCATGGGTTTCGAGCCGATTGAAAGTGCGGAAGGCAGTCATTTTGGAGGTTATAAATCTGAACGATGCCATAGATAGGGTTAGGATCGGAATGCGTTCGCAAAATTTTTATCAAATACTCGGGCAATCATGAGGATCAATCTGCCATAGATTTCAGGCCGATCAAAGGTGCGAAAGACAGTTTACTTCCGAGGTTATGAATCTTGACCACGCCGTAGATAGGGTTAGAATCGGAATGCGTTCGCGAAATTCTTGTCAGATACTCGGGCAGTCATGGAGACCAATCTGCCATGGGTTTCGAGGCGATCGGAAGTGCGGAAGGCAGTCATTCTGGAGGTTATGAATCTGAACGACGCCGTAGATAGGGTTAGGATCGGAATGCGTTCGCAAGATTTCTGTCAAATACTCGAGCAATCATGAGGAACAATCTGCCATAGGTTTCAGGCCGATCAGGAGTGCGGAAGGAAGTCATTTTGGAGGTTATAAATCTGAACGACCCCGTAGATAGGGTTAGGATCGGGATGCGTTCGCAAAATTCTTGTGAAATACTCGGGCAATCATCAGGACCAATCTGCCATAGGTTTCAGGCCCATCGAACGTGCGGAAGACAGTTTTCTTCCGAGGTTATGAATCTTGACCACGCCGTAGATAGGGTTAGAATCGGAATGCGTTCGCGAAATTCTTGTCAGATACTTGGGCAGTCATGAAGACCAATCTGCCATGGGTTTCGAGCCGATCGAAAATGTGGAAGGCAGTCATTTTGGAGGTTATTAATCTGAACGACGCCGTAGATAGGGTTAGGATCGGAATGCGTTCGCGGAATTCTTGTGAAATACTCGGGCAATCATCAGGACCAATCTGCCATAGGTTTCAGGCCGATCGAAGGTGCGGAAGACAGTGTTCTTCCGAGGTTATGAATCTTGACCACGCCGTAGCTAGGGTTAGAATCGGAATGCGTTCGCGAAATTCTTGTCAGATACTTGGGCAGTCATGAAGACCAATCTGCCATGGGTTTCGAGCCGATTGAAAGTGCGGAAGGCAGTCATTTTGGAGGTTATAAATCTGAACGACGCCATAGATAGGGTTAGGATCGGAATGCGTTCGCAAAATTTTTGTCAAATACTCGGGCAATCATGAGGATCAATCTGCCATAGGTTTCAGGCCGATCAAAGGTGCGAAAGACAGTTTACTTCCGACGTTATGAATCTTGACCACGCCGTAGATAGGGTTAGAATCGGAATGTGTTCGCGAAATTCTTGTCAGATACTCGGGCAGTCATGAAGACCAATCTGCCATGGGTTTCGAGGCGATCGAAAGTGCGGAAGGCAGTCATTTTGGAGGTTATGAATCTGAACGACGCCGTAGATAGGGTTAGGATCGGAATGCGTTCGCGGAATTCTTGTCAAATACTCGGGCAATCATCAGGATCAATCAGCCATAGATTCCAGGCCGAACAAAGGTGCGGAAGACAGTTCACTTCCGAGGTTATGAATCTTGACCACGCGGTAGATAGGGTTAGAATCGGAATGCGTTCGCAGAATTCTTGTCAGATATTTGGGCAGTCATGGAGTTCAATCTGCCATGGGTTTCGAGCCGATCGAAAGTGCGGAAGGCAGTCATTTTGGAGGTTATAAATCTGAACGACGCCGTAGATAGGGTTAGGATCGGAATGCGTTCGCGGAATTTTCGTGAAATTCTCGGGCAATCATCAGGATCAATCTGCCATAGGTTTCAGGCCGATCGAAGGTGCGGAAGACAGTTTTCTTCCGAGGTTATGAATCTTGACCACGCCGTAGATAGGGTTAGAATCGGAAGCGTACGCGAAATTCTTGTCAGATACTCGGGCAGTCATGAACACCAATCTGCCATGGGTTTCGAGCCGATCGAAAGTGCGGAAGGCAGTCATTTTGGAGGTTATAAATCTGAACGACGCCGTAGATAGGGTTAGGATCGGAATGCGTTCGCGGAATTCTTGTCAAATCCTCGGGCAATCATGAGGATCAATCAGCCATAGATTCCAGGCCGAACAAAGGTGCGGAAGACAGTTCACTTCCGAGGTTATGAAGCTTGACCACGCCGTAGATAGGGTTAGGATCGGAATGCGTTCGCGAAATTCTTGTCAGATACTTGGGCAGTCATGAAGACCAATCTGCCATGGGTTCCGAGCCGATCGAAAGTGCGGAAGGCAGTCATTTCGGAGGTTATAAATCTGAACGACGCCGTAGATAGGGTTAGGATCGGAATGCGTTCGCGGAATTCTTGTGAAATACTCGGGCAATCATCAGGACCAATCTGCCATAGGTTTCAGGCCGATCGAAGGTGCGGAAGACAGTGTTCTTCCGAGGTTATGAATCTTGACCACGCCGTAGCTAGGGTTAGAATCGGAATGCGTTCGCGAAATTCTTGTCAGATACTTGGGCAGTCATGAAGACCAATCTGCCATGGGTTTCGAGCCGATTGAAAGTGCGGAAGGCAGTCATTTTGGAGGTTATAAATCTGAACGACGCCATAGATAGGGTTAGGATCGGAATGCGTTCGCAAAATTTTTGTCAAATACTCGGGCAATCATGAGGATCAATCTGCCATAGGTTTCAGGCCGATCGAAGGTGCGAAAGACAGTTTACTTCCGAGGTTATGAATCTTGACCACACCGTAGATAGGGTTAGAATCGGAATGCGTTCGCGAAATTCTTGTCAGATACTCGGGCAGTCATGAAGACCAATCTGCCATGGGTTTCGAGGCGATCGAAAGTGCGGAAGGCAGTCATTTTGGAGGTTATAAATCTGAACGACGCCGTAGATAGGGTTAGGATCGGAATGCGTTCGCGGAATTCTTGTCAAATACTCGGGCAATCATGAGGATCAATCAGCCATAGATTCCAGGCCGAACAAAGGTGCGGAAGACAGTTCACTTCCGAGGTTATGAATCTTGACCACGCCGTAGATAGGGTTAGAATCGGAATGCGTTCGCAAAATTCTTGTCAGATACTCGGGCAGTCATGAAGACCAATCTGCCATGGGTTTCGAGGCGATCGAAAGTGCGGAAGGCAGTCATTTTGGAGGTTATAAATCTGAACGACGCCGTAGATAGGGTTAGGATCGGAATGCGTTCGCGGGATTCTTGTCAAATACTCGGGCAATCATGAGGATCAATCAGCCATAGATTCCAGGCCGAACAAAGGTGCGGAAGACAGTTCACTTCCGAGGTTATGAATCTTGACCACGCCGTAGATAGGGTTAGTATCGGAATGCGTTCGCAAAATTCTTGTCAGATATTTGGGCAGTCATGAAGTTCAATCTGCCATGGGTTTCGAGCCGATCGAAAGTGCGGAAGGCAGTCATTTTGGAGGTTATAAATCTGAACGACGCCGTAGATAGGGTTAGGATCGGAATGCGTTCGCGGAATTCTTGTCAAATACTCGGGCAATCATGAGGATCAATCAGCCATAGATTCCAGGCCGAACAAAGGTGCGGAAGACAGTTCACTTCCGAGGTTATGAAGCTTGACCACGCCGTAGATAGGGTTAGGATCGGAATGCGTTCGCGAAATTCTTGTCAGATACTTGGGCAGTCATGAAGACCAATCTGCCATGGGTTCCGAGCCGATCGAAAGTGCGGAAGGCAGTCATTTCGGAGGTTATAAATCTGAACGACGCCGTAGATAGGGTTAGGATCGGAATGCGTTCGCGGAATTCTTGTGAACTACTTGGGCAATCATCAGGACCAATCTGCCATAGTTTTCAGGCCGATCGAAGGTGCGGAAGACAGTGTTCTTCCGAGGTTATGAATCTTGACCACGCCGTAGGTAGGGTTAAAATCGGAATGCGTTTGCGAATTTCTTGTCAGATACTTGGGCAGTCATGAAGACCAATCTGCCATGGGTTTCGAGCCGATTGAAAGTGCGGAAGGCAGTCATTTTGGAGGTTATAAATCTGAACGACGCCATAGATAGGGTTAGGATCGGAATGCGTTCGCGGAATTCTTGTCAAATACTCGGGCAATCATGAGGATCAATCAGCCATAGATTCCAGGCCGAACAAAGTTGCGGAAGACAGTTCACTTCCGAGGTTATGAATCTTGACCACGCCGTAGATAGGGTTAGAATCGGAATGCGTTCGCAAAATTCTTGTCAGATATTTGGGCATTTATGAAGTTCAATCTGCCATGGGTTTCGAGCCGATCGAAAGTGCGGAAGGCAGTCATTTTGGAGGTTATAAATCTGAACGACGCCGTAGATAGGGTTAGGATCGGAATGCGTTCGCGGAATTTTTGTGAAATACTCGGGCAATCATCAGGACCAATCCGCCATAGGTTTCAGGCCGATCGAAGGTGCGGATGACAGCTTTCTTCCGAGGTTAGGAATCTTGACCACGCCGTAGCTAGGGTTAGAATCGGAATGCGTTTGCGGAATTCTTGTCAGATACTCGCGCAGTCATGGAGACCAATCCCCCATGGCTTTCGAGCCGATCGAAAGTGCGGAAGGCAGTCATTTTGGAGGTTATAAATCTGAACGACGCCGTAGATATGTACGAGTATCGTATGAATGATTGATGTTTTTTGCCCAAGGGCGAATAAAAAGGATATTCTATTCTATTCTAGATAGGGTTAGGATCGGAATGCGTTCGCAAAATTTCGGTCAAATACTCGAGCGATCATGAGGACGAATCTGCCATAGGTCTCAGGCCGATCAGGAGTGGCGAAGGCAGTGATTTTGGAGGTAATATATATCTGAACGGCCCCGTAGATAGGGTAAGGATCGGAATGCGTCCGCGGAATTTTCGTCAAATACTCGGGCAATCATGAGGATCAATCTGCCATAGATTTCAGGCCGATCAAAGGTGCGGAAGACAGTTTACTTCCTAGATTATGAATCTTGACCACGCCGTAGATAGGGTCAGGATCGGGATGCGTTCGCAAAATTCTTGTCAGATACTTGGGGAGTCATGAAGACCAATCTGCCATGGGTTTCGAGCCGATCGAAAGTGCGGAAGGCAGTCATTTTTTAGATTATAAATCTGAACGACGCCGTAGATAGGGTTAGGGTCGGAATGCGTTCGCGGAATTCTCGTGAAATACTCGGGCAATCATCAGGACCAATCCGCCATAGGTTTCAGGCTGATCGAAGGTGCGGAAGGCAGTTCTCTTCCGAGGTTATGAATCTTGACCAGGCCGTCGATAGGGTTAGGATCGGAATGCGTTCGCAAAATTCTTGTCAGATGATTGGGCAGTCATGAAGACCAATCTGCCATGGGTTTCGAGCCGATCGAGAGTGCGGAAGGCAGTCCTTTTGGAGGTTATAAATCTGAACGACGCCGTAGATAGGGTTAGGATCGGAATGCGTTCGCGGAATTCTTGTGAAATACTCGGGCAATCATCAGGATCAATCTGCCATAGGTTTCAGGCCGATCGAAGGTGCGGAAGACAGTTTTCTTCCGAGGTTATGAATCTTGACCACGCCGTAGATAGGGTTAGAATCGGAAGCGTACGCGAAATTCTTGTCAGATACTCGGGCAGTCATGAACACCAATCTGCCATGGGTTTCGAGCCGATCGAAAGTGCGGAAGGCAGTCATTTTGGAGGTTATAAATCTGAACGACGCCGTAGATAGGGTTAGGATCGGAATGCGTTCGCGGAATTCTTGTCAAATCCTCGGGCAATCATGAGGATCAATCAGCCATAGATTCCAGGCCGAACAAAGGTGCGGAAGACAGTTCACTTCCGAGGTTATGAAGCTTGACCACGCCGTAGATAGGGTTAGGATCGGAATGCGTTCGCGAAATTCTTGTCAGATACTTGGGCAGTCATGAAGACCAATCTGCCATGGGTTCCGAGCCGATCGAAAGTGCGGAAGGCAGTCATTTAGGAGGTTATAAATCTGAACGACGCCGTAGATAGGGTTAGGATCGGAATGCGTTCGCGGAATTCTTGTGAACGACTCGGGCAATCATCAGGACCAATCTGCCATAGTTTTCAGGCCGATCGAAGGTGCGGAAGACAGTGTTCTTCCGAGGTTATGAATCTTGACCACGCCGTAGGTAGGGTTAAAATCGGAATGCGTTTGCGAATTCCTTGTCAGATACTTGGGCAGTCATGAAGACCAATCTGCCATGGGTTTCGAGCCGATTGAAAGTGCGGAAGGCAGTCATTTTGGAGGTTATAAATCTGAACGATGCCATAGATAGGGTTAGGATCGGAATGCGTTCGCAAAATTTTTATCAAATACTCGGGCAATCATGAGGATCAATCTGCCATAGATTTCAGGCCGATCAAAGGTGCGAAAGACAGTTTACTTCCGAGGTTATGAATCTTGACCACGCCGTAGATAGGGTTAGAATCGGAATGCGTTCGCGAAATTCTTGTCAGATACTCGGGCAGTCATGGAGACCAATCTGCCATGGGTTTCGAGGCGATCGGAAGTGCGGAAGGCAGTCATTCTGGAGGTTATGAATCTGAACGACGCCGTAGATAGGGTTAGGATCGGAATGCGTTCGCAAGATTTCTGTCAAATACTCGAGCAATCATGAGGAACAATCTGCCATAGGTTTCAGGCCGATCAGGAGTGCGGAAGGAAGTCATTTTGGAGGTTATAAATCTGAACGACCCCGTAGATAGGGTTAGGATCGGGATGCGTTCGCAAAATTCTTGTGAAATACTCGGGCAATCATCAGGACCAATCTGCCATAGGTTTCAGGCCCATCGAACGTGCGGAAGACAGTTTTCTTCCGAGGTTATGAATCTTGACCACGCCGTAGATAGGGTTAGAATCGGAATGCGTTCGCGAAATTCTTGTCAGATACTTGGGCAGTCATGAAGACCAATCTGCCATGGGTTTCGAGCCGATCGAAAATGTGGAAGGCAGTCATTTTGGAGGTTATTAATCTGAACGACGCCGTAGATAGGGTTAGGATCGGAATGCGTTCGCGGAATTCTTGTGAAATACTCGGGCAATCATCAGGACCAATCTGCCATAGGTTTCAGGCCGATCGAAGGTGCGGAAGACAGTGTTCTTCCGAGGTTATGAATCTTGACCACGCCGTAGCTAGGGTTAGAATCGGAATGCGTTCGCGAAATTCTTGTCAGATACTTGGGCAGTCATGAAGACCAATCTGCCATGGGTTTCGAGCCGATTGAAAGTGCGGAAGGCAGTCATTTTGGAGGTTATAAATCTGAACGACGCCATAGATAGGGTTAGGATCGGAATGCGTTCGCGAAATTTTTGTCAAATACTCGGGCAATCATGAGGATCAATCTGCCATAGGTTTCAGGCCGATCAAAGGTGCGAAAGACAGTTTACTTCCGACGTTATGAATCTTGACCACGCCGTAGATAGGGTTAGAATCGGAATGTGTTCGCAAAATTCTTGTCAGATACTCGGGCAGTCATGAAGACCAATCTGCCATGGGTTTCGAGGCGATCGAAAGTGCGGAAGGCAGTCATTTTGGAGGTTATAAATCTGAACGACGCCGTAGATAGGGTTAGGATCGGAATGCGTTCGCGGAATTCTTGTCAAATACTCGGGCAATCATCAGGATCAATCAGCCATAGATTCCAGGCCGAACAAAGGTGCGGAAGACAGTTCACTTCCGAGGTTATGAATCTTGACCACGCCGTAGATAGGGTTAGAATCGGAATGCGTTCGCAGAATTCTTGTCAGATATTTGGGCAGTCATGGAGTTCAATCTGCCATGGGTTTCGAGCCGATCGAAAGTGCGGAAGGCAGTCATTTTGGAGGTTATAAATCTGAACGACGCCGTAGATAGGGTTAGGATCGGAATGCGTTCGCGGAATTTTCGTGAAATTCTCGGGCAATCATCAGGACCAATCCGCCATAGGTTCCAGGCCGATCGAAGGTGCGGAAGACAGTTTTCTTCCGAAGTTATGAATCTTGACCACGCCGTAGATAGGGTTAGAATCGGGAGCGTTCGCGAAATTCTTGTCAGATACTCGGGCAGTCATGAAGACCAATCTGCCATGGGTTTCGAGCCGATCGAAAGTGCGGAGGGCAGTCATTTTGGAGGTTATAAATCTGAACGATGCCATAGATAGGGTTAGGATCAGAATGCGTTCGCGGGATTTCTGTGAAAAACTCGGGCAATCATGAGGACCAATCTGCCATAGATTTCAGGCCGATCGAAGGTGCGGATGACAGCTTTCTTCCGAGGTTAGGAATCTTGACCACGCCGTAGCTAGGGTTAGAATCGGAATGCGTTTGCGGAATTCTTGTCAGATACTCGGGCAGTCATGGAGACCAATCCCCCATGGCTTTCGAGCCGATCGAAAGTGCGGAAGGCAGTCATTTTGGAGGTTATAAATCTGAACGACGCCGTAGATATGTACGAGTATTGTATGAATGATTGATGTTTTTTGCCCAAGGGCGAATGAAAAGGATATTCTATTCTATTCTAGATAGGGTTAGGATCGGAATGCGTTCGCAAAATTTCGGTCAAATACTCGAGCGATCATGAGGACGAATCTGCCATAGGTCTCAGGCCGATCAGGAGTGGCGAAGGCAGTCATTTTGGAGGTGATATATATCTGAACGGCCCCGTAGATAGGGTAAGGATCGGAATGCGTCCGCGGAATTTTCGTCAAATACTCGGGCAATCATGAGGATCAATCTGCCATAGATTTCAGGCCGATCAAAGGTGCGGAAGACAGTTTACTTCCTAGATTATGAATCTTGACCACGCCGTAGATAGGGTCAGGATCGGGATGCGTTCGCGAAATTCTTGTCAGATACTTGGGGAGTCATGAAGACCAATCTGCCATGGGTTTCGAGCCGATCGAAAGTGCGGAAGGCAGTCATTTTTTAGGTCATAAATCTGAACGACGCCGTAGATAGGGTTAGGGTCGGAATGCGTTCGCGGAATTCTTGTGGAATACTCGGGCAATCATCAGGACCAATCTGCCATAGGTTTCAGGCTGATCGAAGGTGCGGAAGACAGTTTTCTTCCGAGGTTATGAATCTTGACCACGCCGTAGCTGGGGTTAGAATCGAAATGCGTTTGCGAAATTCTTGTCAGATACTTGGGCAGTCATGAAGACCAATCTGCCATGGGTTTCAAGCCAATTGAAAGTGCGGAAGGCAGTCATTTTGAAGGTTATAAATCTGAACGACGCCATAGATAGGGTTAGGATCGGAATGCGTTCGCAAAATTTTTGTCAAATACTCGGGCAATCATGAGGATCAATCTGCCATAGGTTTGAGGACGATCAAAGGTGCGAAAGACAGTTTTCTTCCGAGGTTATGAATCTTGACCACGCCGTAGCTAGGGTTAGAATCGGAATGCGTTCGCGAAATTCTTGTCGCATACTTGGGCAGTCATGAAGACCAATCTGCCATGGGTTTCGAGCCGATTGAAAGTGCGGAAGGCAGTCATTTTGGAGGTTATAAATCTGAACGACGCCATAGATAGGGTTAGGATCGGAATGCGTTCGCAAAATTTTTGTCAAATACTCGGGCAATCATGAGGATCAATCTGCCATAGGTTTCAGGCCGATCAAAGGTGCGGAAGACAGTTTACTTCCGAGGTTATGAATCTTGACCACGCCGTAGATAGGGTTAGAATCGGAATGCGTTCGCGAAATTCTTGTCAGATACTCGGGCAGTCATGAAGACCAATCTGCCATGGGTTTCGAGGCGATCGAAAGTGCGGAAGGCAGTCATTTTGGAGGTTATAAATCTGAACGACGCCGTAGATAGGGTTAGGATCGGAATGCGTTCGCGGAATTCTTGTCAAATACTCGGGCAATCATGAGGATCAATCAGCCATAGATTCCAGGCCGAACAAAGGTGCGGAAGACAGTTCACTTCCGAGGTTATGAATCTTGACCACGCCGTAGATAGGGTTAGAATCGGAATGCGTTCGCAAAATTCTTGTCAGATATTTGGGCAGTCATGAAGTTCAATCTGCCATGGGTTTCGAGCCGATCGAAAGTGCGGAAGGCAGTCATTTTGGAGGTTATAAATCTGAACGACGCCGTAGATAGGGTTAGGATCGGAATGCGTTCGCGGAATTTTTGTGAAATACTCGGGCAATCATCAGGACCAATCCGCCATAGGTTCCAGGCCGATCGAAGGTGCGGAAGACAGTTTTCTTCCGAAGTTATGAATCTTGACCACGCCGTAGATAGGGTTAGAATCGGAAGCGTTCGCGAAATTCTTGTCAGATACTCGGGCAGTCATGAAGACCAATCTGCCATGGGATTCGAGCCGATCGAAAGTGCGGAAGGCAGTCATTTTGGAGGTTATAAATCTGAACGACGCCGTAGATATGTACGAGTATCGTATGAATGATTGATGTTTTTCGCCCAAGGGCGAATAAAAAGGATATTCTATTCTATTCTAGATAGGGTTAGGATCGGAATGCGTTCGCAAAATTTCGGTCAAATACTCGAGCGATCATGAGGACGAATCTGCCATAGGTCTCAGGCCGATCAGGAGTGGCGAAGGCAGTGATTTTGGAGGTGATATATATCTGAACGGCCCCGTAGATAGGGTAAGGATCGGAATGCGTCCGCGGAATTTTCGTCAAATACTCGGGCAATCATGAGGATCAATCTGCCATAGATTTCAGGCCGATCAAAGGTGCGGAAGACAGTTTACTTCCTAGATTATGAATCTTGACCACGCCGTAGATAGGGTCAGGATCGGGATGCGTTCGCGAAATTCTTGTCAGATACTTGGGGAGTCATGAAGACCAATCTGCCATGGGTTTCGAGCCGATCGAAAGTGCGGAAGGCAGTCATTTTTTAGGTTATAAATCTGAACGACGCCGTAGATAGGGTTAGGGTCGGAATGCGTTCGCGGAATTCTTGTGAAATACTCGGGCAATCATCAGGACCAATCTGCCATAGGTTTCAGGCTGATCGAAGGTGCGGAAGACAGTTTTCTTCCGAGGTTATGAATCTTGACCACGCCGTAGCTGGGGTTAGAATCGAAATGCGTTTGCGAAATTCCTGTCAGATACTTGGGCAGTCATGAAGACCAATCTGCCATGGGTTTCAAGCCAATTGAAAGTGCGGAAGGCAGTCATTTTGAAGGTTATAAATCTGAACGACGCCATAGATAGGGTTAGGATTGGAATGCGTTCGCAAAATTTCTGTCAAATACTCGGGCAATCATGAGGATCAATCTGCCATAGGTTTGAGGACGATCAAAGGTGCGAAAGACAGTTTACTTCCGAGGTTATGAATCTTGACCACGCCGTAGATAGGGTTAGAATCGGAATGCGTTCGCGAAATTCTTGTTAGATACTCGGGCAGTCATGAAGACCAATCTGCCATGGGTTTCGAGCCGATCGAAAGTGCGGAAGGCAGTCATTTTGGAGGTTATAAATCTGAACGACGCCGTAGATAGGGTTAGGATCGGAATACGTTCGCGGAATTCTTGTCAGATACTTGGGCAGTCATGAAGACCAATCTGCCATGGGTTCCGAGCCGATCGGAAGTGCGGAAGGCAGTCATTTTGGAGGTTATGAATCTGAACGACGCCGTAGATAGGGTTAGGATCGGGATGCGTTCGCAATATTCTTGTCAAATACTCGGGCAATCATGAGGACCAATCTGCCATAGGTTTCAGGCCGATCGAAGGTGCGGGAGACAGTTTTGTTCCGAGGTTATGAATCTTGACCACGCCGTCGATAGGGTTAGAACCGGAATGCGTTCGCGAAATTCTTTTCAGATACTCGGGCAGTCATGGAGACCAATCTGCCATGGGTTTCGAGCCGATCGAATGTGCGGGAGGCAGTCATTTTGGAGGATATAAATCTGAACGACACCGTAGATAGGGTTAGGATCGGAATGCGTTCGCGGAATTTTTTTGAAATACTCGGGCAATCATCAGGACCAATCCGCCATAGGTTTCAGGGCGATCGAAGGTGCGGGAGACAGTTTTCTTCCGAAGTTATGAATCTTGACCATGCCGTAGATAGGGTTAGAATCGGAAGCGTTAGCGAAATTCTTGTCAGATACTCGGGCAGTCATGAAGACCAATCTGCAATGGGTTCCGAGCCGATCGGAAGTGCGGAAGGCAGTCATTTTGGAGGTTATGAATCTGAACGACGCCGTAGATAGGGTTAGGATCGGAATGCGTTCGCAATATTCTTGTCAAATACTCGGGCAATCGTGAGGACCAATCTGCCATAGGTTTCAGGCCGATCGAAGGTGCGGGGGACAGTTTTGTTCCGAGGTTATGAATCTTGACCACGCCGTAGATAGGGTTAGAACCGGAATGCGTTCGCGAAATTATTGTCAGATACTCGGGCAGTCATGGAGACCAATCTGCCATGGGTTTCGAGCCGATCGAATGTGCGGGAGGCAGTCATTTTGGAGGTTATAAATCTGAACGACACCGTAGATAGGGTTAGGATCGGAATGCGTTCGCAAAATTCCTGTCAAATACTCGAGCAATCATGAGGACCAATCTGCCATGGGTTTCAGGCCGATCAGGAGTGCGGAAGGCAGTCATTTTGGAGGTTATAAATCTGAACGACCCCGTAGATAGGGTTAGGATCGGAATGCGTTCAGGGATTTTTGTCAAATACTCGGGCAATCATGAGGATCAATCTGCCATAGATTTCAGGCCGACCAAGGGTGCGGGAGACAGTTCACTTCCGAGGTTATGAATCTTGACCAGGCCGTAGCTAGGGTTAGTATCGGAATGCGACTGCAGAATTCTTGTCAGATACTTGGGCAGTCATGAAGACCAATCTGCCATGGGTTTCGAGCCGATCGAAAGTGCGGGAGGCAGTCATTTTGTAGGTTATAAATCTGAACGACGCCGTAGATAGGGTTAGGATCGGAATCCGTTCGCAATATTTTTGTCAAATACTCGGGCGATCATGAGGATCAATCTGCCATAGGTTTCAGGCCAATCGAAGGTGCGGAAGACAGTTTCCTTCCGAGGTAATGAATCTTGACCAGGCCGTAGCTAGGGTTAGAATCGGAATGCGTTTGCAGAATTCTTGTCAGATACTTGGGCAGTCATGAAGACCAATCTGCCATGGGTTTCGAGCCGATCGAAAGTGCGGAAGGCAGTCATTTTGTAGGTTATAAATCTGAACGACGCCGTAGAAAGGGTTAGGATCGGAATGCGTTCGCGGAATTTTTGTGAAATACTCGGGCAATCATCAGGACCAATCCGCCATAGGTTCCAGGGCGATCGAAGGTGCGGAAGACAGTTCCCTTCCGAAGTTATGATTCTTGATCACGCCGTAGAAAGGGGTTAGAATCGGAAGCGTTCGCAAAATTCTCGTCAGATACTCGGGCAGTCATGGAGACCAATCTGCCATGGGTTTCGAGCCGATCGAAAGTGCGGAAGGCAGTCATTTTGGAGGTCATAAATCGGAACGACGCCGTAGATAGGGTTAGGATCGGAATGCGTTCGCGGAATTCTTGTCAAATACTCGGGCAATCATGAGGATCAATCAGCCATAGATTCCAGGCCGAACAAAGGTGCGGAAGACAGTTCACTTCCGAGGTTATGAATCTTGACCACGCCGTAGATAGGGTTAGAATCGGAATGCGTTCGCAAAATTCTTGTCAGATATTTGGGCAGTCATGAAGTTCAATCTGCCATGGGTTTCGAGCCGATCGAAAGTGCGGAAGGCAGTCATTTTGGAGGTTATAAATCTGAACGACGCCGTAGATAGGGTTAGGATCGGAATGCGTTCGCGGAATTTTTGTGAAATACTCGGGCAATCATCAGGACCAATCCGCCATAGGTTCCAGGCTGATCGAAGGTGCGGAAGACAGTTTTCTTCCGAAGTTATGAATCTTGACCACGCCGTAGATAGGGTTAGAATCGGAAGCGTTCGCGAAATTCTTGTCAGATACTCGGGCAGTCATAAAGACCAATCTGCCATGGGTTTCGAGCCGATCGAAAGTGCGGAAGGCAGTCATTTTGGAGGTTATAAATCTGAACGACGCCGTAGATATGTACGAGTATCGTATGAATGATTGATGTTTTTGGCCCAAGAGCGAATAAAAAGGATATTCTATTCTATTCTAGATAGGGTTAGGATCGGAATGCGTTCGCAAAATTTCGGTCAAATACTCGAGCGATCGTGAGGACGAATCTGCCATAGGTCTCAGGCCGATCAGGAGTGGCGAAGGCAGTCATTTTGGAGTCGATATATATCTGAACGGCCCCGTAGATAGGGTAAGGATCGGAATGCGTCCGCTGAATTTTCGTCAAATACTCGGGCAATCATGAGGATCAATCTGCCATAGATTTCAGGCCGATCAAAGGTGCGGAAGACAGTTTACTTCCTAGATTATGAATCTTGACCACGCCGTAGATAGGGTCAGGATCGGGATGCGTTCGCGAAATTCTTGTCAGATACTTGGGGAGTCATGAAGACCAATCTGCCATGGGTTTCGAGCCGATCGAAAGTGCGGAAGGCAGTCATTTTTTAGGTTATAAATCTGAACGACGCCATAGATAGGGTTAGGATCGGAATGCGTTCGCAAAATTTTTGTCAAATACTCGGGCAATCATGAGGATCAATCTGCCATAGGTTTGAGGACGATCAAAGGTGCGAAAGACAGTTTTCTTCCGAGGTTATGAATCTTGACCACGCCGTAGATAGGGTTAGAATCGGAATGCGTTCGCGGAATTCTTGTCAGATACTTGGGCAGTCATGAAGACCAATCTGCCATGGGTTTCGAGCCGATCGAAAATGCGGAAGGCAGTCATTCTGGAGGTTATTAATCTGAACGACGCCGGAGATAGGGTTAGGATCGGAATGCGTTCGCGGAATTCTTGTGAAATACTCGGGCAATCATCAGGACCAATCTGCCATAGGTTTCAGGCCGATCGAAGGTGCGGAAGACAGTGTTCTTCCGAGGTTATGAATCTTGACCACGCCGTAGCTAGGGTTAGAATCGGAATGCGTTCGCGAAATTCTTGTCAGATACTTGGGCAGTCATGAAGACCAATCTGCCATGGGTTTCGAGCCGATTGAAAGTGCGGAAGGCATCCATTTTGGAGGTTATAAATCTGAACGACGCCATAGATAGGGTTAGGATCGGAATGCGTTCGCAAAATTTCTGTCAAATACTCGGGCAATCATGAGGATCAATCTGCCATAGGTTTCAGGCCGATCAAAGGTGCGAAAGACAGTTTACTTCCGAGGTTATGAATCTTGACCACGCCGTAGATAGGGTTAGAATCGGGATGCGTTCGCGAAATTCTTGTCAGATACTCGGGCAGTCATGAAGACCAATATGCCATGGGTTTCGAGGCGATCGAAAGTGCGGAAGGCAGTCATTTTGGAGGGTATAAATCTGAACGACGCCGTAGATAGGGTTAGGATCGGAATGCGTTCGCGGAATTCTTGTCAAATACTCGGGCAATCATGAGGATCAATCAGCCATAGATTTCAGGCCGAACAAAGGTGCGGAAGACAGTTCACTTCCGAGGTTATGAATCTTGACCACGCCGTAGATAGGGTTAGAATCGGAATGCGTTCGCAAAATTCTTGTCAGATATTTGGGCAGTCATGAAGTTCAATCTGCCATGGGTTTCGAGCCGATCGAAAGTGCGGAAGGCAGTCATTTTGGATGTTATAAATCTGAACGACGCCGTAGATAGGGTTAGGATCGGAATGCGTTCGCGGAATTTTTGTGAAATACTCGGGCAATCATCAGGACCAATCCGCCATAGGTTCCAGGCCGATCGAAGGTGCGGAAGACAGTTTTCTTCCGAAGTTATGAATCTTGACCACGCCGTAGATAGGGTTAGAATCGGAAGCGTTCGCGAAATTCTTGTCAGATACTCGGGCAGTCATGAAGACCAATCTGCCATGGGTTTCGAGCCGATCGAAAGTGCGGAAGGCAGTCATTTTGGAGGTTATAAATCTGAACGACGCCGTAGATATGTACGAGTATCGTATGAATGATTGATGTTTTTTGCCCAAGAGCGAATAAAAAGGATATTCTATTCTATTCTAGATAGGGTTAGGATCGGAATGCGTTCGCAAAATCTCGGTCAAATACTCGAGCGATCATGAGGACGAATCTGCCATAGGTCTCAGGCCGATCAGGAGTGGCGAAGGCAGTGATTTTGGAGGTGATATATATTTGAACGGCCCCGTAGATAGGGTAAGGATCGGAATGCGTCCGCGGAATTTTCGTCAAATACTCGGGCAATCATGAGGATCAATCTGCCATAGATTTCAGGCCGATCAAAGGTGCGGAAGACAGTTTACTTCCTAGATTATGAATCTTGACCACGCCGTAGATAGGGTCAGGATCGGGATGCGTTCGCGAAATTCTTGTCAGATACTTGAGGAGTCATGAAGACCAATCTGCCATGGGTTTCGAGCCGATCGAAAGTGCGGAAGGCAGTCATTTTTTAGGTTATGAATCTGAACGACGCCGTAGATAGGGTTAGGGTCGGAATGCGTTCGCGGAATTCTTGTGAAATACTCGGGCAATCATCAGGACCAATCTGCCATAGGTTTCAGGCTGATCGAAGGTGCGGAAGACAGTTTTCTTCCGAGGTTATGAATCTTGACCACGCCGTAGCTGGGGTGAGAATCGAAATGCGTTTGCGAAATTCTTGTCAGATACTTGGGCAGTCATGAAGACCAATCTGCCATGGGTTTCAAGCCAATTGAAAGTGCGGAAGGCAGTCATTTTGAAGGTTATAAATCTGAACGACGCCATAAATAGGGTTAGGATCGGAATGCGTTCGCAAAATTTCTGTCAAATACTCGGGCAATCATGAGGATCAATCTGCCATAGGTTTGAGGACGATCAAGGGTGCGAAAGACAGTTTACTTCCGAGGTTATGAATCTTGACCACGCCGTAGATAGGGTTAGAATCGGAATGCGTTCGCGAAATTCTTGTTAGATACTCGGGCAGTGATGAAGACCAATCTGCCATGGGTTTCGAGCCGATCGAAAGTGCGGAAGGCAGTCATTTTGGAGGTTATAAATCTGAACGACGCCGTAGATAGGGTTAGGATCGGAATACGTTCGCGGAATTCTTGTCAGATACTTCGGCAGTCATGAAGACCAATCTGCCATGGGTTCCGAGCCGATCGGAAGTGCGGAAGGCAGTCATTTTGGAGGTTATGAATCTGAACGACGCCGTAGATAGGGTTAGGATCGGAATGCGTTCGCAATATCCTTGTCAAATACTCGGGCAATCATGAGGACCAATCTGCCATAGGTTTCAGGCCGATCGAAGGTGCGGGAGACAGTTTTGTTCCGAGGTTATGAATCTTGACCACGCCGTCGATAGGGTTAGAACCGGAATGCGTTCGCGAAATTCTTTTCAGATACTCGGGCAGTCATGAAGACCAATCTGCCATGGGTTTCGAGCCGATCGAATGTGCGGGAGGCAGTCATTTTGGAGGTTATGAATCTGAACGACACCGTAGATAGGGTTAGGATCGGAATGCGTTCGCGGAATTTTTTTGAAATACTCGGGCAATCATCAGGACCAATCCGCCATAGGTTTCAGGGCGATCGAAGGTGCGGGAGACAGTTTTCTTCCGAAGTTATGAATCTTGACCATGCCGTAGATAGGGTTAGAATCGGGAGCGTTAGCGAAATTCTTGTCAGATACTCGGGCAGTCATGAAGACCAATCTGCAATGATTTCCGAGCCGATCGGAAGTGCGGAAGGCAGTCATTTTGGAGTTTATGAATCTGAACGACGCCGTAGATAGGGTTAGGATCGGAATGCGTTCGCAATATTCTTGTCAAATACTCGGGCAATCGTGAGGACCAATCTGCCATAGGTTTCAGGCCGATCGAAGGTGCGGGGGACAGTTTTGTTCCGAGGTTATGAATCTTGACCACGCCGTAGATAGGGTTAGAACCGGAATGCGTTCGCGAAATTCTTGTCAGATACTTGGGGAGTCATGAAGACCAATCTGCCATGGGTTTCGAGCCGATCGAAAGTGCGGAAGGCAGTCATTTTTTAGGTTATAAATCTGAACGACGCCGTAGATAGGGTTAGGGTCGGAATGCGTTCGCGGAATTCTTGTGAAATACTCGGGCAATCATCAGGACCAATCTGCCATAGGTTTCAGGCTGATCGAAGGTGCGGAAGACAGTTTTCTCCCGAGGTTATGAATCTTGACCACGCCGTAGCTGGGGTTAGAATCGGAATGCGTTTGCGAGATTCTTGTCAGATACTTGGGCAGTCATGAAGACCAATCTGCCATGGGTTTCAAGCCAATTGAAAATGCGGAAGGCAGTCATTTTGAAGGTTATAAATCTGAACGACGCCATAGATAGGGTTAGGATCGGAATGCGTTCGCGAAATTCTTGTCAGATACTCGGGCAGTCATGAAGACCAATCTGCCATGGGTTTTGAGCCGATCGAAAGTGCGGAAGGCAGTCATTCTGAAGGTTATAAATCTGAACGACGCCGTAGATAGGGTTAGGATCGGAATACGTTCGCGGAATTCTTGTCAGATACTTGGGCAGTCACGAAGACCAATCTGCCATGGGTTTCGAGCCGATCGAAAGTGCGGAAGGCAGTCATTCTGGAGGTTATAAATCTGAACGACGCCGTAGATAGGGTTAGGATCGGAATGCGTTCGCGGAATTCTTGTGAAATACTCGGGCAATCATCAGGACCAATCTGCCATAGGTTTCAGGCCGATCGAAGGTGCGGAAGACAGTTTTCCTCCGAGGTTATGAATCTTGAGCAGGCCGTAGCTAAGGTTAGAATCGGAATGCATTTGCGGAATTCTTGTCAGATACTCGGGCAGTCATGGAGACCAATCCCCCATGGGTTTCGAGCCGATCGAAAGTGCGGAAGGCAGTCATTTTGGAGGTTATAAATCTGAACGACGCCGTAGATATGTACGAGTATTGTATGAATGATTGATGTTTTTTGCCCAAGGGCGAATAAAAAGGATATTCTATTCTATTCTAGATAGGGTTAGGATCGGAATGCGTTCGCAAAATTTCGGTCAAATACTCGAGCGATCATGAGGACCAATCTGCCATAGGTTTCAGGCCGATCAGGAGTGGCGAAGGCAGTCATTTTGGAGGTGATATATATCTGAACGGCCCCGTAGATAGGGTAAGGATCGGAATGCGTCCGCGGAATTCTCGTCAAATACTCGGGCAATCATGAGGATCAATCTGCCATTGATTCCAGGCCGATCAAAGGTGCGGAAGACAGTTTACTTCCTAGATTATGAATCTTGACCACGCCGTAGATAGGGTTAGGATCGGGATGCGTTCGCGAAATTCTTGTCAGATACTTGGGGAGTCATGAAGACCAATCTGCCATGGGTTTCGAGCCGATCGAAAGTGCGGAAGGCAGTTTTCTTCCGAAGTTATGAATCTTGACCACGCCGTAGATAGGGTTAGAATCGGAAGCGTTCGCGAAATTCTTGTCAGATACTCGGGCAGTCATGAAGACCAATCTGCCATCGGTTTCGAGCCGATCGAAAGTGCGGAGGGCAGTCATTTTGGAGGTTATAAATCTGAACGATGCCATAGATAGGGTGAGGATCAGAATGCGTTCGCGGGATTTCTGTGAAAAACTCGGGCAATCATGAGGACCAATCTGCCATAGGTTTCAGGCCGATCGAAGGTGCGGATGACAGCTTTCTTCCGAGGTTAGGAATCTTGACCACGCCGTAGCTAGGGTTAGAATCGGAATGCGTTTGCGGAATTCTTGTCAGATACTCGGGCAGTCATGGAGACCAATCCCCCATGGCTTTCGAGCCGATCGAAAGTGCGGAAGGCAGTCATTTTGGAGGTTATAAATCTGAACGACGCCGTAGATATGTACGAGTATTGTATGAATGATTGATGTTTTTTGCCCAAGGGCGAATAAAAAGCATATTCTATTCTATTCTAGATATGGTTAGGATCGGAATGCGTTCGCAAAATTTCGGTCAAATACTCGAGCGATCGTGAGGACGAATCTGCCATAGGTCTCAGGCCGATCAGGAGTGGCGAAGGCAGTCATTTTGGAGGTGATATATATCTGAACGGCCCCGTAGATAGGGTAAGGATCGGAATGCGTCCGCGGAATTCTCGTCAAATACTCGGGCAATCATGAGGATCAATCTGCCATAGATTCCAGGCCGATCAAAGGTGCGGAAGACAGTTTACTCCCTAGATTATGAATCTTGACCACGCCGTAGATAGGGTTAGGATCGGGATGCGTTCGCGAAATTCTTGTCAGATACTTGGGGAGTCATGAAGACCAATCTGCCATGGGTTTCGAGCCGATCGAAAGTGCGGAAGGCAAGTTTCTTCCGAAGTTATGAATCTTGACCACGCCGTAGATAGGGTTAGAATCGGAAGCGTTCGCGAAATTCTTGTCAGATACTCGGGCAGTCATGAAGACCAATCTGCCATGGGTTTCGAGCCGATCGAAAGTACGGAGGGCAGTCATTTTGGAGGTTATAAATCTGAACGATGCCATAGATAGGGTTAGGATCAGAATGCGTTTGCGGGATTTCTGTGAAAAACTCGGGCAATCATGAGGACCAATCTGCCATAGGTTTCAGGCCGATCGAAGGTGCGGATGACAGCTTTCTTCCGAGGTTAGGAATCTTGACCACGCCGTAGCTAGGGTTAGAATCGGAATGCGTTTGCGGAATTCTTGTCAGAAAGTCGGGCAGTCATGGAGACCAATCCCCCATGGCTTTCGAGCCGATCGAAAGTGCGGAAGGCAGTCATTTTGGAGGTTATAAATCTGAACGACGCCGTAGATATGTACGAGTATTGTATGAATGATTGATGTTTTTTGCCCAAGGGCGAATAAAAAGGATATTCTATTCGATTCTAGATAGGGTTAGGATCGGAATGCGTTCGCAAAATTTCGGTCAAATATTCGAGCGATCGTGAGGACGAATCTGCCATAGGTCTCAGGCCGATCAGGAGTGGCGAAGGCAGTCATTTTGGAGGTGATATATATCTGAACGGCCCCGTAGATAGGGTAAGGATCGGAATGCGTCCGCGGAATTTTCGTCAAATACTCGGGCAATCATGAGGATCAATCTGCCATAGATTTCAGGCCGTTCAAAGGTGCGGAAGACAGTTTACTTCCTAGATTATGAATCTTGACCACGCCGTAGATAGGGTCAGGATCGGGATGCGTTCGCGAAATTCTTGTCAGATGCTTGGGGAGTCATGAAGACCAATCTGCCATGGGTTTCGAGCCGATCGAAACCGCGGAAGGCAGTCATTTTTTAGGTTATAAATCTGAACGACGCCGTAGATAGGGTTAGGATCGGAATGCGTTCGCAAAATTTCTGTCAAATACTCGGGCAATCATGAGGATCAATCTGCCATAGGTTTGAGGACGATCAAAGGTGCGAAAGACAGTTTTCTTCCGAGGTTATGAATCTTGACCACGCCGTAGATAGGGTTAGAATCGGAATGCGTTCGCGAAATTCTTGTCAGATACTTGGGCAGTCATGAAGACCAATCTGCCATGGGTTTCGAGCCGATCGAAAATGCGGAAGGCAGTCATTCTGGAGGTTATTAATCTGAACGACGCCGGAGATAGGGTTAGGATCGGAATGCGTTCGCGGAATTCTTGTGAAATACTCGGGCAATCATCAGGACCAATCTGCCATGGGTTTCAGGCCGATCGAAGGTGCGGAAGACAGTGTTCTTCCGAGGTTATGAATCTTGACCACGCCGTAGCTAGGGTTAGAATCGGAATGCGTTCGCGAAATTCTTGTCAGATACTTGGGCAGTCATGAAGACCAATCTGCCATGGGTTTCGAGCCGATTGAAAGTGCGGAAGGCAGTCATTTTGGAGGTTATAAATCTGAACGACGCCATAGATAGGGTTAGGATCGGAATGCGTTCGCAAAATTTTTGTCAAATACTCGGGCAATCATGAGGATCAATCTGCCATAGGTTTCAGGCCGATCAAAGGTGCGAAAGACAGTTTACTTCCGAGGTTATGAATCTTGACCACGCCGTAGATAGGGTTAGAATCGGGATGCGTTCGCGAAATTCTTGTCAGATACTCGGGCAGTCATGAAGACCAATATGCCATGGGGTTCGAGGCGATCGAAAGTGCGGAAGGCAGTCATTTTGGAGGTTATAAATCTGAACGACGCCGTAGATAGGGTTAGGATCGGAATGCGTTCGCGGAATTCTTGTCAAATACTCGGGCAATCATGAGGATCAATCAGCCATAGATTCCAGGCCGAAGAAAGGTGCGGAAGACAGTTCACTTCCGAGGTTATGAATCTTGACCACGCCGTAGATAGGGTTAGAATCGGAATGCGTTCGCAAAATTCTTGTCAGATATTTGGGCAGTCATGAAGTTCAATCTGCCATGGGTTTCGAGCCGATCGAAAGTGCGGAAGGCAGTCATTTTGGAGGTTATAAATCTGAACGACGCCGTAGATAGGGTTAGGATCGGAATGCCTTCGCGGAATTTTTGTGAAATACTCGGGCAATCATCAGGACCAATCCGCCATAGGTTCCAGGCCGATCGAAGGTGCGGAAGACAGTTTTCTTCCGAAGTTATGAATCTTGACCACGCCGTAGATAGGGTTAGAATCGGAAGCGTTCGCGAAATTCTTGTCAGATACTCGGGCAGTCATGAAGACCAATCTGCCATGGGTTTCGAGCCGATCGAAAGTGCGGAAGGCAGTCATTTTGGAGGTTATAAATCTGAACGACGCCGTAGATATGTACGAGTATCGTATGAATGATTGATGTTTTTTGCCCAAGAGCGAATAAAAAGGATATTCTATTCTATTCTAGATAGGGTTAGGATCGGAATGCGTTCGCAAAATTCCGGTCAAATACTCGAGCGATCATGAGGACGAATCTGCCATAGGTCTCAGGCCGATCGGGAGTGGCGAAGGCAGTGATTTTGGAGGTGATATATATCTGAACGGCCCCGTAGATAGGGTAAGGATCGGAATGCGTCCGCGGAATTTTCGTCAAATACTCGGGCAATCATCAGGACCAATCTGCCATAGGTTTCAGGCTGATCGAAGGTGCGGAAGACAGTTTTCTTCCGAGGTTATGAATCTTGACCACGCCGTAGCTGGGGTGAGAATCGAAATGCGTTTGCGAAATTCTTGTCAGATACTTGGGCAGTCATGGAGACCAATCTGCCATGGGTTTCAAGCCAATTGAAAGTGCGGAAGGCAGTCATTTTGAAGGTTATAAATCTGAACGACGCCATAAATAGGGTTAGGATCGGAATGCGTTCGCAAAATTTCTGTCAAATACTCGGGCAATCATGAGGATCAATGCCATAGGTTTGAGGACGATCAAGGGTGCGAAAGACAGTTTACTTCCGAGGTTATGAATCTTGACCACGCCGTAGATAGGGTTAGAATCGGAATGCGTTCGCGAAATTCTTGTTAGATACTCGGGCAGTGATGAAGACCAATCTGCCATGGGTTTCGAGGCGATCGAAAGTGCGGAAGGCAGTCATTTTGGAGGTTATAAATCTGAACGACGCCGTAGATAGGGTTAGGATCGGAATACGTTCGCGGAATTCTTGTCAGATACTTGGGCAGTCATGAAGACCAATCTGCCATGGGTTCCGAGCCGATCGGAAGTGCGGAAGGCAGTCATTTTGGAGGTTATGAATCTGAACGACGCCGTAGATAGGGTTAGGATCGGAATGCGTTCGCAATATCCTTGTCAAATACTCGGGCAATCATGAGGACCAATCTGCCATAGGTTTCAGGCCGATCGAAGGTGCGGGAGACAGTTTTGTTCCGAGGTTATGAATCTTGACCACGCCGTCGATAGGGTTAGAACCGGAAGCGTTAGCGAAATTCTTGTCAGATACTCGGGCAGTCATGAAGACCAATCTGCAATGGGTTCCGAGCCGATCGGAAGTGCGGAAGGCAGTCATTTTGGAGTTTATGAATCTGAACGACGCCGTAGATAGGGTTAGGATCGGAATGCGTTCGCAATATTCTTGTCAAATACTCGGGCAATCGTGAGGACCAATCTGCCATAGGTTTCAGGCCGATCGAAGGTGCGGGGGACAGTTTTGTTCCGAGGTTATGAATCTTGACCACGCCGTAGATAGGGTTAGAACCGGAATGCGTTCGCGAAATTCTTGTCAGATACTCGGGCAGTCATGAAGACCAATCTGCCATGGGTTTCGAGCCGATCGAATGTGCGGGAGGCAGTCATTTTGGAGGTTATGAATCTGAACGACACCGTAGATAGGGTTAGGATCGGAATGCGTTCGCGGAATTTTTTTGAAATACTCGGGCAATCATCAGGACCAATCCGCCATAGGTTTCAGGGCGATCGAAGGTGCGGGAGACAGTTTTCTTCCGAAGTTATGAATCTTGACCATGCCGTAGATAGGGTTAGAATCGGAAGCGTTAGCGAAATTCTTGTCAGATACTCGGGCAGTCATGAAGACCAATCTGCAATGGGTTCCGAGCCGATCGGAAGTGCGGAAGGCAGTCATTTTGGAGTTTATGAATCTGAACGACGCCGTAGATAGGGTTAGGATCGGAATGCGTTCGCAATATTCTTGTCAAATACTCGGGCAATCGTGAGGACCAATCTGCCATAGGTTTCAGGCCGATCGAAGGTGCGGGAGACAGTTTTGTTCCGAGGTTATGAATCTTGACCACGCCGTAGATAGGGTTAGAACCGGAATGCGTTCGCGAAATTCTTGTCAGATACTTGGGGAGTCATGAAGACCAATCTGCCATGGGTTTCGAGCCGATCGAAAGTGCGGAAGGCAGTCATTTTTTAGGTTATAAATCTGAACGACGCCGTAGATAGGGTTAGGGTCGGAATGCGTTCGCGGAATTCTTGTGAAATACTCGGGCAATCATCAGGACCAATCTGCCATAGGTTTCAGGCTGATCGAAGGTGCGGAAGACAGTTTTCTCCCGAGGTTATGAATCTTGACCACGCCGTAGCTGGGGTTAGAATCGGAATGCGTTTGCGAGATTCTTGTCAGATACTTGGGCAGTCATGAAGACCAATCTGCCATGGGTTTCAAGCCAATTGAAAATGCGGAAGGCAGTCATTTTGAAGGTTATAAATCTGAACGACGCCATAGAAAGGGGTTAGGATCGGAATGCGTTCGCGAAATTCTTGTCAGATACTCGGGCAGTCATGAAGACCAATCTGCCATGGGTTTTGAGCCGATCGAAAGTGCGGAAGGCAGTCATTTTGAAGGTTATAAATCTGAACGACGCCGTAGATAGGGTTAGGATCGGAATACGTTCGCGGAATTCTTGTCAGATACTTGGGCAGTCATGAAGACCAATCTGCCATGGGTTTCGAGCCGATCGAAAGTGTGGAAGGCAGTCATTCTGGAGGTTATAAATCTGAACGACGCCGTAGATAGGGTTAGGATCGGAATGCGTTCGCGGAATTCTTGTGAAATACTCGGGCAATCATCAGGACCAATCTGCCATAGGTTTCAGGCCGATCGAAGGTGCGGAAGACAGTTTTCCTCCGAGGTTATGAATCTTGAGCAGGCCGTAGCTAAGGTTAGAATCGGAATGCGTTCGCGGAATTCTTGTCAGATACTCGGGCAGTCATGGAGACCAATCCCCCATGGGTTTCGAGCCGATCGAAAGTGCGGAAGGCAGTCATTTCGGAGGTTATAAATCTGAACGACGCCGTAGATATGTACGAGTATTGTATGAATGATTGATGTTTTTTGCCCAAGGGCGAATAAAAAGGATATTCTATTCTATTCTAGATAGGGTTAGGATCGGAATGCGTTCGCAAAATTTCGGTCAAATACTCGAGCGATCATGAGGACCAATCTGCCATAGGTTTCAGGCCGATCAGGAGTGGCGAAGGCAGTCATTTTGGAGGTGATATATATCTGAACGGCCCCGTAGATAGGGTAAGCATCGGAATGCGTCCGCGGAATTCTCGTCAAATACTCGGGCAATCATGGGGATCAATCTGCCATAGATTCCAGGCCGATCAAAGGTGCGGAAGACAGTTTACTTCCTAGATTATGAATCTTGACCACGCCGTAGATAGGGTTAGGATCGGGATGCGTTCGCGAAATTCTTGTCAGATACTTGGGGAGTCATGAAGACCAATCTGCCATGGGTTTCGAGCCGATCGAAAGTGCGGAAGGCAGTTTTCTTCCGAAGTTATGAATCTTGACCACGCCGTAGATAGGGTTAGAATCGGAAGCGTTCGCGAAATTCTTGTCAGATACTCGGGCAGTCATGAAGACCAATCTGCCATGGGTTTCGAGCCGATCGAAAGTGCGGAGGGCAGTCATTTTGGAGGTTATAAATCTGAACGATGCCATAGATAGGGTTAGGATCAGAATGCGTTCGCGGGATTTCTGTGAAAAACTCGGGCAATCATGAGGACCAATCTGCCATAGGTTTCAGGCCGATCGAAGGTGCGGATGACAGCTTTCTTCCGAGGTTAGGAATCTTGACCACGCCGTAGCTAGGGTTAGAATCGGAATGCGTTTGCGGAATTCTTGTCAGATACTCGGGCAGTCATGGAGACCAATCCCCCATGGCTTTCGAGCCGATCGAAAGTGCGGAAGGCAGTCATTTTGGAGGTTATAAATCTGAACGACGCCGTAGATATGTACGAGTATTGTATGAATGATTGATGTTTTTTGCCCAAGGGCGAATAAAAAGCATATTCTATTCTATTCTAGATATGGTTAGGATCGGAATGCGTTCGCAAAATTTCGGTCAAATACTCGAGCGATCGTGAGGACGAATCTGCCATAGGTCTCAGGCCGATCAGGAGTGGCGAAGGCAGTCATTTTGGAGGTGATATATATCTGAACGGCCCCGTAGATAGGGTAAGGATCGGAATGCGTCCGCGGAATTCTCGTCAAATACTCGGGCAATCATGAGGATCAATCTGCCATAGATTCCAGGCCGATCAAAGGTGCGGAAGACAGTTTACTTCCTAGATTATGAATCTTGACCACGCCGTAGATAGGGTTAGGATCGGGATGCGTTCGCGAAATTCTTGTCAGATACTTGGGGAGTCATGAAGACCAATCTGCCATGGGTTTCGAGCCGATCGGAAGTGCGGAAGGCAGTTTTCTTCCGAAGTTATGAATCTTGACCACGCCGTAGATAGGGTTAGAATCGGAAGCGTTCGCGAAATTCTTGTCAGATACTCGGGCAGTCATGAAGACCAATCTGCCATGGGTTTCGAGCCGATCGAAAGTGCGGAGGGCAGTCATTTTGGAGGTTATAAATCTGAACGATGCCATAGATAGGGTTAGGATCAGAATGCGTTCGCGGGATTTCTGTGAAAAACTCGGGCAATCATGAGGACCAATCTGCCATAGGTTTCAGGCCGATCGAAGGTGCGGATGACAGCTTTCTTCCGAGGTTAGGAATCTTGACCACGCCGTAGCTAGGGTTAGAATCGGAATGCGTTTGCGGAATTCTTGTCAGAAACTCGGGCAGTCATGGAGACCAATCCCCCATGGCTTTCGAGCCGATCGAAAGTGCGGAAGGCAGTCATTTTGGAGGTTATAAATCTGAACGACGCCGTAGATATGTACGAGTATTGTATGAATGATTGATGTTTTTTGCCCAAGGGCGAATAAAAAGGATATTCTATTCTATTCTAGATAGGGTTAGGATCGGAATGCGTTCGCAAAATTTCGGTCAAATACTCGAGCGATCGTGAGGACGAATCTGCCATAGGTCTCAGGCCGATCAGGAGTGGCGAGGGCAGTCATTTTGGAGGTGATATATATCTGAACGGCCCCGTAGATAGGGTAAGGATCGGAATGCGTCCGCGGAATTTTCGTCAAATACTCGGGCAATCATGAGGATCAATCTGCCATAGATTTCAGGCCGATCAAAGGTGCGGAAGACAGTTTACTTCCTAGATTATGAATCTTGACCACGCCGTAGATAGGGTCAGGATCGGGATGCGTTCGCGAAATTCTTGTCAGATACTTGGGGAGTCATGAAGACCAATCTGCCATGGGTTTCGAGCCGATCGAAAGTGCGGAAGGCAGTCATTTTTTAGGTTATAAATCTGAACGACGCCGTAGATAGGGTTAGGGTCGGAATGCGTTCGCGGAATTCTTGTGAAATACTCGGGCAATCATCAGGACCAATCTGCCATAGGTTTCAGGCTGATCGAAGGTGCGGAAGACAGTTTTCTTCCGAGGTTATGAATCTTGACCACGCCGTAGCTGGGGTTAGAATCGAAATGCGTTTGCGAAATTCTTGTCAGATACTTGGGCAGTCATGAAGACCAATCTGCCATGGGTTTCAAGCCAATTGAAAGTGCGGAAGGCAGTCATTTTGAAGGTTATAAATCTGAACGACGCCATAGATAGGGTTAGGATCGGAATGCGTTCGCAAAATTTTTGTCAAATACTCGGGCAATCATGAGGATCAATCTGCCATAGGTTTGAGGACGATCAAAGGTGCGAAAGACAGTTTTCTTCCGAGGTTATGAATCTTGACCACGCCGTAGATAGGGTTAGAATCGGAATGCGTTCGCGAAATTCTTGTCAGATACTTGGGCAGTCATGAAGACCAATCTGCCATGGGTTTCGAGCCGATCGAAAATGCGGAAGGCAGTCATTCTAGAGGTTATTAATCTGAACGACGCCGGAGATAGGGTTAGGATCGGAATGCGTTCGCGGAATTCTTGTGAAATACTCGGGCAATCATCAGGACCAATCTGCCATAGGTTTCAGGCCGACCGAAGGTGCGGAAGACAGTGTTCTTCCGAGGTTATGAATCTTGACCACGCCGTAGCTAGGGTTAGAATCGGAATGCGTTCGCGAAATTCTTGTCAGATACTTGGGCAGTCATGAAGACCAATCTGCCATGGGTTTCGAGCCGATTGAAAGTGCGGAAGGCAGTCATTTTGGAGGTTATAAATCTGAACGACGCCATAGATAGGGTTAGGATCGGAAAGCGTTCGCAAAATTTTTGTCAAATACTCGGGCAATCATGAGGATCAATCTGCCATAGGTTTCAGGCCGATCAAAGGTGCGAAAGACAGTTCACTTCCGAGGTTATGAATCTTGACCACGCCGTAGATAGGGTTAGAATCGGGATGCGTTCGCGAAATTCTTGTCAGATACTCGGGCAGTCATGAAGACCAATCTGCCATGGGTTTCGAGGCGATCGAAAGTGCGGAAGGCAGTCATTCTGGAGGTTATAAATCTGAACGACGCCGTAGATAGGGTTAGGATCGGAATGCGTTCGCGGAATTCTTGTCAAATACTCGGGCAATCATGAGGATCAATCAGCCATAGATTCCAGGCCGAACAAAGGTGCGGAAGACAGTTCACTTCCGAGGTTATGAATCTTGACCACGCCGTAGATAGGGTTAGAATCGGAATGCGTTCGCAAAATTCTTGTCAGATATTTGGGCAGTCATGAAGTTCAATCTGCCATGGGTTTCGAGCCGATCGAAAGTGCGGAAGGCAGTCATTTTGGAGGTTATAAATCTGAACGACGCCGTAGATAGGGTTAGGATCGGAATGCGTTCGCGGAATTTTTGTGAAATACTCGGGCAATCATCAGGACCAATCCGCCATAGGTTCCAGGCCGATCGAAGGTGCGGAAGACAGTTTTCTTCCGAAATTATGAATCTTGACCACGCCGTAGATAGGGTTAGAATCGGAAGCGTTCGCGAAATTCTTGTCAGATACTCGGGCAGTCATGAAGACCAATCTGCCATGGGTTTCGAGCCGATCGAAAGTGCGGAAGGCAGTCATTTTGGAGGTTATAAATCTGAACGACGCCGTAGATATGTACGAGTATCGTATGAATGATTGATGTTTTTTGCCCAAGAGCGAATAAAAAGGATATTCTATTCTATTCTAGATAGGGTTAGGATCGGAATGCGTTCGCAAAATTTCGGTCAAATACTCGAGCGATCATGAGGACGAATCTGCCATAGGTCTCAGGCCGATCAGGAGTGGCGAAGGCAGTGATTTTGGAGGTGATATATATCTGAACGGCCCCGTAGATAGGGTAAGGATCGGAATGCGTCCGCGGAATTTTCGTCAAATACTCGGGCAATCATGAGGATCAATCTGCCATTGATTTCAGGCCGATCAGAGGTGCGGAAGACAGTTTACTTCCTAGATTATGAATCTTGACCACGCCGTAGATAGGGTCAGGATCGGGATGCGTTCGCGAAATTCTTGTCAGATACTTGGGGAGTCACGAAGACCAATCTGCCATGGGTTTCGAGCCGATCGAAAGTGCGGAAGGCAGTCATTTTTTAGGTTATGAATCTGAACGACGCCGTAGATAGGGTTAGGGTCGGAATGCGTTCGCGGAATTCTTGTGAAATACTCGGGCAATCATCAGGACCAATCTGCCATAGGTTTCAGGCTGATCGAAGGTGCGGAAGACAGTTTTCTTCCGAGGTTATGAATCTTGACCACGCCGTAGCTGGGGTGAGAATCGAAATGCGTTTGCGAAATTCTTGTCAGATACTTGGGCAGTCATGAAGACCAATCTGCCATGGGTTTCAAGCCAATTGAAAGTGCGGAAGGCAGTCATTTTGAAGGTTATAAATCTGAACGACGCCATAGATAGGGTTAGGATCGGAATGCGTTCGCAAAATTTCTGTCAAATACTCGGGCAATCATGAGAATCAATCTGCCATAGGTTTGAGGACGATCAAAGGTGCGAAAGACAGTTTACTTCCGAGGTTATGAATCTTGACCACGCCGTAGATAGGGTTAGAATCGGAATGCGTCCGCGAAATTCTTGTTAGATACTCGGGCAGTGATGAAGACCAATCTGCCATGGGTTTCGAGCCGATCGAAAGTGCGGAAGGCAGTCATTTTGGAGGTTATAAATCTGAACGACGCCGTAGATAGGGTTAGGATCGGAATACGTTCGCGGAATTCTTGTCAGATACTTGGGCAGTCATGAAGACCAATCTGCCATGGGTTCCGAGCCGATCGGAAGTGCGGAAGGCAGTCATTTTGGAGGTTATGAATCTGAACGACGCCGTAGATAGGGTTAGGATCGGAATGCGTTCGCAATATCCTTGTCAAATACTCGGGCAATCATGAGGGCCAATCTGCCATAGGTTTCAGGCCGATCGAAGGTGCGGGAGACAGTTTTGTTCCGAGGTTATGAATCTTGACCACGCCGTCGATAGGGTTAGAACCGGAATGCGTTCGCGAAATTCTTTTCAGATACTCGGGCATTCATGAAGACCAATCTGCCATGGGTTTCGAGCCGATCGAATGTGCGGGAGGCAGTCATTTTGGAGGTTATGAATCTGAACGACACCGTAGATAGGGTTAGGATCGGAATGCGTTCGCGGAATTTTTTTGAAATACTCGGGCAATCATCAGGACCAATCCGCCATAGGTTTCAGGGCGATCGAAGGTGCGGGAGACAGTTTTCTTCCGAAGTTATGAATCTTGACCATGCCGTAGATAGGGTTAGAATCGGAAGCGTTAGCGAAATTCTTGTCAGATACTCGGGCAGTCATGAAGACCAATCTGCAATGGGTTCCGAGCCGATCGGAAGTGCGGAAGGCAGTCATTTTGGAGTTTATGAATCTGAACGACGCCGTAGATAGGGTTAGGATCGGAATGCGTTCGCAATATTCTTGTCAAATACTCGGGCAATCGTGAGGACCAATCTGCCATAGGTTTCAGGCCGATCGAAGGTGCGGGGGACAGTTTTGTTCCGAGGTTATGAATCTTGACCACGCCGTAGATAGGGTTAGAACCGGAATGCGTTCGCGAAATTCTTGTCAGATACTTGGGGAGTCATGAAGACCAATCTGCCATGGGTTTCGAGCCGATCGAAAGTGCGGAAGGCAGTCATTTTTTAGGTTATAAATCTGAACGACGCCGTAGATAGGGTTAGGGTCGGAATGCGTTCGCGGAATTCTTGTGAAATACTCGGGCAATCATCAGGACCAATCTGCCATAGGTTTCAGGCTGATCGAAGGTGCGGAAGACAGTTTTCTCCCGAGGTTATGAATCTTGACCACGCCGTAGCTGGGGTTAGAATCGGAATGCGTTTGCGAGATTCTTGTCAGATACTTGGGCAGTCATGAAGACCAATCTGCCATGGGTTTCAAGCCAATTGAAAATGCGGAAGGCAGTCATTTTGAAGGTTATAAATCTGAACGACGCCATAGATAGGGTTAGGATCGGAATGCGTTCGCGAAATTCTTGTCAGATACTCGGGCAGTCATGAAGACCAATCTGCCATGGGTTTTGAGCCGATCGAAAGTGCGGAAGGCAGTCATTTTGAAGGTTATAAATCTGAACGACGCCGTAGATAGGGTTAGGATCGGAATACGTTCGCGGAATTCTTGTCAGATACTTGGGCAGTCATGAAGACCAATCTGCCATGGGTTTCGAGCCGATCGAAAGTGCGGAAGGCAGTCATTCTGGAGGTTATAAATCTGAACGACGCCGTAGATAGGGTTAGGATCGGAATGCGTTCGCGGAATTCTTGTGAAATACTCGGGCAATCATCAGGACCAATCTGCCATAGGTTTCAGGCCGATCGAAGGTGCGGAAGACAGTTTTCCTCCGAGGTTATGAACCTTGAGCAGGCCGTAGCTAAGGTTAGAATCGGAATGCGTTTGCGGAATTCTTGTCAGATACTCGGGCAGTCATGGGGACCAATCCCCCATGGGTTTCGAGCCGATCGAAAGTGCGGAAGGCAGTCATTTTGGAGGTTATAAATCTGAACGACGCCGTAGATATGTACGAGTATTGTATGAATGATTGATGTTTTTCGCCCAAGGGCGAATAAAAAGGATATTCTATTCTATTCTAGATAGGGTTAGGATCGGAATGCGTTCGCAAAATTTCGGTCAAATACTCGAGCGATCATGAGGACCAATCTGCCATAGGTTTCAGGCCGATCAGGAGTGGCGAAGGCAGTCATTTTGGAGGTGATATATATCTGAACGGCCCCGTAGATAGGGTAAGGATCGGAATGCGTCCGCGGAATTCTCGTCAAATACTCGGGCAATCATGAGGATCAATCTGCCATAGATTCCAGGCCGATCAAAGGTGCGGAAGACAGTTTACTTCCTAGATTATGAATCTTGACCACGCCGTAGATAGGGTAAGGATCGGGATGCGTTCGCGAAATTCTTGTCAGATACTTGGGGAGTCATGAAGACCAATCTGCCATGGGTTTCGAGCCGATCGAAAGTGCGGAAGGCAGTTTTCTTCCGAAGTTATGAATCTTGACCACGCCGTAGATAGGGTTAGAATCGGAAGCGTTCGCGAAATTCTTGTCAGATACTCGGGCAGTCATGAAGACCAATCTGCCATGGGTTTCGAGCCGATCGAAAGTGCGGAGGGCAGTCATTTTGGAGGTTATAAATCTGAACGATGCCATAGATAGGGTTAGGATCAGAATGCGTTCGCGGGATTTCTGTGAAAAACTCGGGCAATCATGAGGACCAATCTGCCATAGGTTTCAGGCCGATCGAAGGTGCGGATGACAGCTTTCTTCCGAGGTTAGGAATCTTGACCACGCCGTAGCTAGGGTTAGAATCGGAATGCGTTTGCGGAATTCTTGTCAGATACTCGGGCAGTCATGGAGACCAATCCCCCATGGCTTTCGAGCCGATCGAAAGTGCGGAAGGCAGTCATTTTGGAGGTTATAAATCTGAACGACGCCGTAGATATGTACGAGTATTGTATGAATGATTGATGTTTTTTGCCAAGGGCGAATAAAAAGCATATTCTATTCTATTCTAGATATGGTTAGGATCGGAATGCGTTCGCAAAATTTCGGTCAAATACTCGAGCGATCGTGAGGACGAATCTGCCATAGGTCTCAGGCCGATCAGGAGTGGCGAAGGCAGTCATTTTGGAGGTGATATATATCTGAACGGCCCCGTAGATAGGGTAAGGATCGGAATGCGTCCGCGGAATTTTCGTCAAATACTCGGGCAATCATGAGGATCAATCTGCCATAGATTTCAGGCCGATCAAAGGTGCGGAAGACAGTTTACTTCCTAGATTATGAATCTTGACCACGCCGTAGATAGGGTCAGGATCGGGATGCGTTCGCGAAATTCTTGTCAGATACTTGGGGAGTCATGAAGACCAATCTGCCATGGGTTTCGAGCCGATCGAAAGTGCGGAAGGCAGTAATTTTTTAGGTTATAAATCTGAACGACGCCGTAGATAGGGTTAGGGTCGGGATGCGTTCGCGGAATTCTTGTGAAATACTCGGGCAATCATCAGGACCAATCTGCCATAGGTTTCAGGCTGATCGAAGGTGCGGAAGACAGTTTTCTTCCGAGGTTATGAATCTTGACCACGCCGTAGCTGGGGTTAGAATCGAAATGCGTTTGCGAAATTCTTGTCAGATACTTGGGCAGTCATGAAGACCAATCTGCCATGGGTTTCAAGCCAATTGAAAGTGCGGAAGGCAGTCATTTTGAAGGTTATAAATCTGAACGACGCCATAGATAGGGTTAGGATCGGAATGCGTTCGCAAAATTTTTGTCAAATACTCGGGCAATCATGAGGATCAATCTGCCATAGGTTTGAGGACGATCAAAGGTGCGAAAGACAGTTTTCTTCCGAGGTTATGAATCTTGACCACGCCGTAGATAGGGTTAGAATCGGAATGCGTTCGCGAAATTCTTGTCAGATACTTGGGCAGTCATGAAGACCAATCTGCCATGGGTTTCGAGCCGATCGAAAATGCGGAAGGCAGTCATTCTGGAGGTTATTAATCTGAACGACGCCGGAGATAGGGTTAGGATCGGAATGCGTTCGCGGAATTCTTGTGAAATACTCGGGCAATCATCAGGACCAATCTGCCATAGGTTTCAGGCCGATCGAAGGTGCGGAAGACAGTGTTCTTCCGAGGTTATGAATCTTGACCACGCCGTAGCTAGGGTTAGAATCGGAATGCGTTCGCGAAATTCTTGTCAGATACTTGGGCAGTCATGAAGACCAATCTGCCATGGGTTTCGAGCCGATTGAAAGTGCGGAAGGCAGTCATTTTGGAGGTTATAAATCTGAACGACGCCATAGATAGGGTTAGGATCGGAATGCGTTCGCAAATCTTTTGTCAAATACTCGGGCAATCATGAGGATCAATCTGCCATAGGTTTCAGGCCGATCAGAGGTGCGAAAGACAGTTTCCTTCCGAGGTTATGAATCTTGACCACGCCGTAGATAGGGTTAGAATCGGGATGCGTTCGCGAAATTCTTGTCAGATACTCGGGCAGTCATGAAGACCAATCTGCCATGGGTTTCGAGGCGATCGAAAGTGCGGAAGGCAGTCATTTTGGAGGTTATAAATCTGAACGACGCCGTAGATAGGGTTAGGATCGGAATGCGTTCGCGGAATCCTTGTCAAATACTCGGGCAATCATGAGGATCAATCAGCCATAGATTCCAGGCGGAACAAAGGTGCGGAAGACAGTTCACTTCCGAGGTTATGAATCTTGACCACGCCGTAGATAGGGTTAGAATCGGAATGCGTTCGCAAAATTCTTGTCAGATATTTGGGCAGTCATGAAGTTCAATCTGCCATGGGTTTCGAGCCGATCGAAAGTGCGGAAGGCAGTCATTTTGGAGGTTATAAATCTGAACGACGCCGTAGATAGGGTTAGGATCGGAATCCGTTCGCGGAATTTTTGTGAAATACTCGGGCAATCATCAGGACCGATCCGCCATAGGTTCCAGGCCGATCGAAGGTGCGGAAGACAGTTTTCTTCCGAAGTTATGGATCTTGACCACGCCGTAGATAGGGTTAGAATCGGAAGCGTTCGCGAAATTCTTGTCAGATACTCGGGCAGTCATGAAGACCAATCTGCCATGGGTTTCGAGCCGATCGAAAGTGCGGAAGGCAGTCATTTTGGAGGTTATAAATCTGAACGACGCCGTAGATAGGGTTAGGATCGGAATACGTTCGCGGAATTCTTGTCAGATACTTGGGCAGTCATGATGACCAATCTGCCATGGGTTCCGAGCCGATCGGAAGTGCGGAAGGCAGTCTTTTTGGAGGTTATGAATCTGAACGACGCCGTAGATAGGGTTAGGATCGGAATGCGTTCGCAATATTCTTGTCAAATACTCGGGCAATCATGAGGACCAATCTGCCATAGGTTTCAGGCCGATCGAAGGTGCGGGAGACAGTTTTGTTCCGAGGTTATGAATCTTGAACACGCCGTCGATAGGGTTAGAACCGGGATGCGTTCGCGGAATTCTTTTCAGATACTCGGGCAGTCATGAAGACCAATCTGCCATGGGTTTCGAGCCGATCGAATGTGCGGGAGGCAGTCATTTTGGAGGTTATAAATCTGAACGACACCGTAGATAGGGTTAGGATCGGAATGCGTTCGCGGAATTTTTTTGAAATACTCGGGCAATCATCAGGACCAATCCGCCATAGGTTTCAGGGCGATCGAAGGTGCGGGAGACAGTTTTCTTCCGAAGTTATGAATCTTGACCATGCCGTAGATAGGGTTAGAATCGGAAGCGTTAGCGAAATTCTTGTCAGATACTCGGGCAGTCATGAAGACCAATCTGCAATGGGTTCCGAGCCGATCGGAAGTGCGGAAGGCAGTCATTTTGGAGTTTATGAATCTGAACGACGCCGTAGATAGGGTTAGGATCGGAATGCGTTCGCAATATTCTTGTCAAATACTCGGGCAATCGTGAGGACCAATCTGCCATAGGTTTTAGGCCGATCGAAGGTGCGGGGGACAGTTTTGTTCCGAGGTTATGAATCTTGACCACGCCGTAGATAGGGTTAGAACCGGAATGCGTTCGCGAAATTATTGTCAGATACTCGGGCAGTCATGAAGACCAATCTGCCATGGGTTTCGAGCCGATCGAATGTGCGGGAGGCAGTCATTTTGGAGGTTATAAATCTGAACGACGCCGTAGATAGGGTTAGAATCGGAAGCGTTAGCGAAATTCTTGTCAGATACTCGGGCAGTCATGAAGACCAATCTGCAATGGGTTCCGAGCCGATCGGAAGTGCGGAAGGCAGTCATTTTGGAGTTTATGAATCTGAACGACCTCGTCGATAGGGTTAGGATCGGAATGCGTCCGCAATATTCTTGTCAAATACTCGGGCGATCATGAGAATCAATCTGCCATATGTTTCAGGCCAATCGAAGGTGCGGAAGACAGTTTTCTTCCGAGGTAATGAATCTTGACCAGGCCGTAGCTAGGGTTAGAATCGGAATGCGTTTGCAGAATTCTTGTCAGATACTTGGGCAGTCATGAAGACCAATCTGCCATGGGTTTCGAGCCGATCGAAAGTGCGGAAGGCAGTCATTTTGTAGGTTATAAATCTGAACGACGCCGTAGAAAGGGTTAGGATCGGAATGCGTTCGCGGAATTTTTGTGAAATACTCGGGCAATCATCAGGACCAATCCGCCATAGGTTCCAGGGCGATCGAAGGTGCGGAAGACAGTTCCCTTCCGAAGTTATGATTCTTGATCACGCCGTAGATAGGGTTAGAATCGGAAGCGTTCGCAAAATTCTCGTCAGATACTCGGGCAGTCATGGAGACTAATCTGCCATGGGTTTCGAGCCGATCGAAAGTGCGGAAGGCAGTCATTTTGGAGGTCATAAATCGGAACGACGCCGTAGATAGGGTTAGGATCGGAATGCGTCCGCAATATTTTTGTCAAATACTCGGGCAATCATGAGGACCAATCTGCCATAGGTTTCAGGCCGAACGAAGGTGCGGAAGACAGTTTTCTTCCGAGGTTATGAATCTTGACCACGCCGTAGATAGGGTTAGGATCGGAATGCGGTCGCGAAATCCTTGTCAGATACTCGGGCAGTCATGAAGACCAATCTGCCATGGGTTTTGAGGCGATCGGAAGTGCGGAAGGCAGTCATTTTGGATTTTATAGATCTGAACGACGCCGTGGATAGGGTTAGGATCGGAATGCGTTCGCGGAATTTTTGTCAAATACTCGGGCAATCATGAGGATCAATCAGCCATAGATTCCAGGCCGAACAAAGGTGCGGAACACAGTTCACTTCCGAGGTTATGAAGCTTGACCACGCCGTAGATAGGGTTAGGATCGGAATGCGTTCGCGAAATTCTTGTCAGATACTTGGGGAGTCATGAAGACCAATCTGCCATGGGTTTCGAGCCGATCGAAAGTGCGGAAGGCAGTCATTTTTTAGGTTATAAATCTGAACGACGCCGTAGATAGGGTTAGGGTCGGAATGCGTTCGCGGAATTCTTGTGAAATACTCGGGCAATCATCAGGACCAATCTGCCATAGGTTTCAGGCTGATCGAAGGTGCGGAAGACAGTTTTCTCCCGAGGTTATGAATCTTGACCACGCCGTAGCTGGGGTTAGAATCGGAATGCGTTTGCGAGATTCTTGTCAGATACTTGGGCAGTCATGAAGACCAATCTGCCCTGGGTTTCAAGCCAATTGAAAATGCGGAAGGCAGTCATTTTGAAGGTTATAAATCTGAACGACGCCGTAGATAGGGTTAGGATCGGAATACGTTCGCGGAATTCTTGTCAGATACTTGGGCAGTCATGAAGACCAATCTGCCATGGGTTTCGAGCCGATCGAAAGTGCGGAAGGCAGTCATTCTGGAGGTTATAAATCTGAACGACGCCGTAGATAGGGTTAGGATCGGAATGCGTTCGCGGAATTCTTGTGAAATACTCGGGCAATCATCAGGACCAATCTGCCATAGGTTTCAGGCCGATCGAAGGTGCGGAAGACAGTTTTCCTCCGAGGTTATGAATCTTGAGCAGGCCGTAGCTAAGGTTAGAATCGGAATGCGTTTGCGGAATTCTTGTCAGATACTCGGGCAGTCATGGAGACCAATCCCCCATGGGTTTCGAGCCGATCGAAAGTGCGGAAGGCAGTCATTTTGGAGGTTATAAATCTGAACGACGCCGTAGATAGGGTTAGGATCGGAATGCGTTCGCAAAATTCCTGTCAAATACTCGAGCAATCATGAGGACCAATCTGCCATAGGTTTCAGGCCGATCAGGAGTGCGGAAGGCAGTCATTTTGGAGGTTATAAATCTGAACGACCCCGTAGATAGGGTAAGGATCGGAATGCGTTCAGGGATTTTTGTCAAATACTCGGGCAATCATGAGGATCAATCTGCCATAGATTTCAGGCCGACCAAGGGTGCGGGAGACAGTTCACTTCCGAGGTTATGAATCTTGACCAGGCCGTAGCTAGGGTTAGTATCGGAATGCGTTTGCAGAATTCTTGTCAGATACTTGGGCAGTCATGAAGACCAATCTGCCATGGGTTTCGAGCCGATCGAAAGTGCGGGAGGCAGTCATTTTGTAGGTTATAAATCTGAACGACGCCGTAGATAGGGTTAGGATCGGAATCCGTTCGCAATATTTTTGTCAAATACTCGGGCGATCATGAGGATCAATCTGCCATAGGTTTCAGGCCAATCGAAGGTGCGGAAGACAGTTTTCTTCCGAGGTAATGAATCTTGACCAGGCCGTAGCTAGGGTTAGAATCGGAATGCGGTTGCAGAATTCTTGTCAGATACTTGGGCAGTCATGAAGACCAATCTGCCATGGGTTTCGAGCCGATCGAAAGTGCGGGAGGCAGTCATTTTGTAGGTTATAAATCTGAACGACGCCGTAGATAGGGTTAGGATCGGAATGCGTTCGCAAAATTTTTGTCAAATACTCGGGCAATCATGAGGATCAATCCGCCATAGGTTTCAGGCCGATCAAAGGTGCGAAAGACAGTTTACTTCCGAGGTTATGAATCTTGACCACGCCGTAGATAGGGTTAGAATCGGGATGCGTTCGCGAAATTCTTGTCAGATACTCGGGCAGTCATGAAGACCAATCTGCCATGGGTTTCGAGGCGATCGAAAGTGCGGAAGGCAGTCATTTTGGAGGTTATAAATCTGAACGACGCCGTAGATAGGGTTAGGATCGGAATGCGTTCGCGGAATTCTTGTCAAATACTCGGGCAATCATGAGGATCAATCAGCCATAGATTCCAGGCCGAACAAAGGTGCGGAAGACAGTTCACTTCCGAGGTTATGAATCTTGACCACGCCGTAGATAGGGTTGGAATCGGAATGCGTTCGCAAAATTCTTGTCAGATATTTGGGCAGTCATGAAGTTCAATCTGCCATGGGTTTCGAGCCGATCGAAAGTGCGGAAGGCAGTCATTTTGGAGGTTATAAATCTGAACGACGCCGTAGATAGGGTTAGGATCGGAATGCGTTCGCGGAATTTTTGTGAAATACTCGGGCAATCATCAGGACCAATCCGCCATAGGTTCCAGGCCGATCGAAGGTGCGGAAGACAGTTTTCTTCCGAAGTTATGAATCTTGACCACGCCGTAGATAGGGTTAGAATCGGAAGCGTTCGCGAAATTCTTGTCAGATACTCGGGCAGTCATGAAGACCAATCTGCCATGGGTTTCGAGCCGATCGAAAGTGCGGAAGGCAGTCATTTTGGAGGTTATAAATCTGAACGACGCCGTAGATATGTACGAGTATCGTATGAATGATTGATGTTTTTTGCCCAAGAGCGAATGAAAAGGATATTCTATTCTATTCTAGATAGGGTTAGGATCGGAATGCGTTCGCAAAATTTCGGTCAAATACTCGAGCGATCATGAGGACGAATCTGCCATAGGTCTCAGGCCGATCAGGAGTGGCGAAGGCAGTGATTTTGGAGGTGATATATATCTGAACGACGCCGTGGATAGGGTTAGGATCGGAATGCGTTCGCGGAATTTTTGTCAAATACTCGGGCAATCATGAGGATCAATCAGCCATAGATTCCAGGCCGAACAAAGGTGCGGAAGACAGTTCACTTCCGAGGTTATGAAGCTTGACCACGCCGTAGATAGGGTTAGGATCGGAATGCGTTCGCGAAATTCTTGTCAGATACTTGGGGAGTCATGAAGACCAATCTGCCATGGGTTTCGAGCCGATCGAAAGTGCGGAAGGCAGTCATTTTTTAGGTTATAAATCTGAACGACGCCGTAGATAGGGTTAGGGTCGGAATGCGTTCGCGGAATTCTTGTGAAATACTCGGGCAATCATCAGGACCAATCTGCCATAGGTTTCAGGCTGATCGAAGGTGCGGAAGACAGTTTTCTCCCGAGGTTATGAATCTTGACCACGCCGTAGCTGGGGTTAGAATCGGAATGCGTTTGCGAGATTCTTGTCAGATACTTGGGCAGTCATGAAGACCAATCTGCCATGGGTTTCAAGCCAATTGAAAATGCGGAAGGCAGTCATTTTGAAGGTTATAAATCTGAACGACGCCATAGATAGGGTTAGGATCGGAATGCGTTCGCGAAATTCTTGTCAGATACTCGGGCAGTCATGAAGACCAATCTGCCATGGGTTTTGAGCCGATCGAAAGTGCGGAAGGCAGTCATTCTGAAGGTTATAAATCTGAACGACGCCGTAGATAGGGTTTGGATCGGAATACGTTCGCGGAATTCTTGTCAGATACTTGGGCAGTCATGAAGACCAATCTGCCATGGGTTTCGAGCCGATCGAAAGTGCGGAAGGCAGTCATTCTGGAGGTTATAAATCTGAACGACGCCGTAGATAGGGTTAGGATCGGAATGCGTTCGCGGAATTCTTGTGAAATACTCGGGCAATCATCAGGACCAATCTGCCATAGGTTTCAGGCCGATCGAAGGTGCGGAAGACAGTTCTCCTCCGAGGTTATGAATCTTGAGCAGGCCGTAGCTAAGGTTAGAATCGGAATGCGTTTGCGGAATTCTTGTCAGATACTCGGGCAGTCATGGAGACCAATCCCCCATGGGTTTCGAGCCGATCGAAAGTGCGGAAGGCAGTCATTTTGGAGGTTATAAATCTGAACGACGCCGTAGATAGGGTTAGGATCGGAATGCGTTCGCAAAATTCCTGTCAAATACTCGAGCAATCATGAGGACCAATCTGCCATAGGTTTCAGGCCGATCAGGAGTGCGGAAGGCAGTCATTTTGGAGGTTATAAATCTGAACGACCCCGTAGATAGGGTAAGGATCGGAATGCGTTCAGGGATTTTTGTCAAATACTCGGGCAATCATGAGGATCAATCTGCCATAGATTTCAGGCCGACCAAGGGTGCGGGAGACAGTTCTCTTCCGAGGTTATGAATCTTGACCAGGCCGTAGCTAGGGTTAGTATCGGAATGCGTTTGCAGAATTCTTGTCAGATACTTGGGTAGTCATGAAGACCAATCTGCCATGGGTTTCGAGCCGATCGAAAGTGCGGGAGGCAGTCATTTTGTAGGTTATAAATCTGAACGACGCCGTAGATAGGGTTAGGATCGGAATCCGTTCGCAATATTTTTGTCAAATACTCGGGCGATCATGAGGATCAATCTGCCATAGGTTTCAGGCCAATCGAAGGTGCGGAAGACAGTTTTCTTCCGAGGTTATGAATCTTGACCACGCCGTAGATAGGGTTAGAATCGGGATGCGTTCGCGAAATTCTTGTCAGATACTCGGGCAGTCATGAAGACCAATCTGCCATTGGTTTCGAGGCGATCGAAAGTGCGGAAGGCAGTCATTTTGGAGGTTATAAATCTGAACGACGCCGTAGATATGTACGAGTATCGTATGAATGATTGATGTTTTTTGCCCAAGAGCGAATAAAAAGGATATTCTATTCTATTCTAGATAGGGTTAGGATCGGAATGCGTTCGCAAAATTTCGGTCAAATACTCGAGCGATCATGAGGACGAATCTGCCATAGGTCTCAGGCCGATCAGGAGTGGCGAAGGCAGTGATTTTGGAGGTGATATATATCTGAACGGCCCCGTAGATAGGGTAAGGATCGGAATGCGTCCGCGGAATTTTCGTCAAATACTCGGGCAATCATGAGGATCAATCTGCCATAGATTTCAGGCCGATCAAAGGTGCGGAAGACAGTTTACTTCCTAGATTATGAATCTTGACCACGCCGTAGATAGGGTCAGGATCGGGATGCGTTCGCGAAATTCTTGTCAGATACTTGGGGAGTCATGAAGACCAATCTGCCATGGGTTTCGAGCCGATCGGAAGTGCGGAAGGCAGTCATTTTGGAGGTTATAAATCTGAACGACGCCGTAGATAGGGTTAGGATCGGAATGCGTTCGCGGAATTCCTGTCAAATACTCGGGCAATCATGAGGATCAATCAGCCATAGATTCCAGGCCGAACAAAGGTGCGGAAGACAGTTCACTTCCGAGGTTATGAATCTTGACCACGCCGTAGATAGGGTTAGAATCGGAATGCGTTCGCAAAATTCTTGTCAGATATTTGGGCAGTCATGAAGTTCAATCTGCCATGGGTTTCGAGCCGATCGAAAGTGCGGAAGGCAGTCATTTTGGAGGTTATGAATCTGAACGACGCCGTAGATAGGGTTAGGATCGGAATGCGTTCGCGGAATTCCTGTCAAATACTCGGGCAATCATGAGGATCAATCAGCCATAGATTCCAGGCCGAACAAAGGTGCGGAAGACAGTTCACTTCCGAGGTTATGAATCTTGACCACGCCGTAGATAGGGTCAGGATCGGGATGCGTTCGCGAAATTCTTGTCAGATACTTGGGGAGTCATGAAGACCAATCTGCCATGGGTTTCGAGCCGATCGAAAGTGCGGAAGGCAGTCATTTTTTAGGTTATGAATATGAACGACGCCGTAGATAGGGTTAGGGTCGGAATGCGTTCGCGGAATTCTTGTGAAATACTCGGGCAATCATCAGGACCAATCTGCCATAGGTTTCAGGCTGATCGAAGGTGCGGAAGACAGTTTTCTTCCGAGGTTATGAATCTTGACCACGCCGTAGCTGGGGTTAGAATCGAAATGCGTTTGCGAAATTCTTGTCAGATACTTGGGCAGTCATGAAGACCAATCTGCCATGGGTTTCAAGCCAATTGAAAGTGCGGAAGGCAGTCATTTTGAAGGTTATAAATCTGAACGACGCCATAGATAGGGTTAGGATCGGAATGCGTTCGCAAAATTTCTGTCAAATACTAGGGCAATCATGAGGATCAATATGCCATAGGTATGAGGACGATCAAAGGTGCGAAAGACAGTTTACTTCCGAGGTTATGAATCTTGACCACGCCGTAGATAGGGTTAGAATCGGAATGCGTTCGCGAAATTCTTGTTAGATACTCGGGCAGTCATGAAGACCAATCTGCCATGGGTTTCGAGCCGATCGAAAGTGCGGAAGGCAGTCATTTTGGAGGTTATAAATCTGAACGACGCCGTAGATAGGGTTAGGATCGGAAAACGTTCGCGGAATTCTTGTCAGATACTTGGGCAGTCATGAAGACCAATCTGCCATGGGTTCCGAGCCGATCGGAAGTGCGGAAGGCATTCATTTTGGAGGTTATGAATCTGAACGACGCCGTAGATAGGGTTAGGATCGGAATGCGTTCGCAATATTCTTGTCAAATACTCGGGCAATCATGAGGACCAATTCGCCATAGGTTTCAGGCCGATCGAAGGTGCGGGAGACAGTTTTGTTCCGAGGTTATGAATCTTGACCACGCCGTCGATAGGGTTAGAACCGGAATGCGTTCGCGAGATTCTTTTCAGATACTCGGGCAGTCATGAAGACCAATCTGCCATGGGTTTCGAGCCGATCGAATGTGCGGGAGGCAGTCATTTTGGAGGTTATGAATCTGAACGACACCGTAGATAGGGTTAGGATCGGAATGCGTTCGCGGAATTTTTTTGAAATACTCGGGCAATCATCAGGACCAATCCGCCATAGGTTTCAGGGCGATCGAAGGTGCGGGAGACAGTTTTCTTCCGAAGTTATGAATCTTGACCATGCCGTAGATAGGGTTAGAATCGGAAGCGTTAGCGAAATTCTTGTCAGATACTCGGGCAGTCATGAAGACCAATCTGCAATGGGTTCCGAGCCGATCGGAAGTGCGGAAGGCAGTCATTTTGGAGTTTATGAATCTGAACGACGCCGTAGATAGGGTTAGGATCGGAATGCGTTCGCAATATTCTTGTCAAATACTCGGGCAATCGTGAGGACCAATCTGCCATAGGTTTCAGGCCGATCGAAGGTGCGGGGGACAGTTTTGTTCCGAGGTTATGAATCTTGACCACGCCGTAGATAGGGTTAGAACCGGAATGCGTTCGCGAAATTCTTGTCAGATACTTGGGGAGTGATGAAGACCAATCTGCCATGGGTTTCGAGCCGATCGAAAGTGCGGAAGGCAGTCATTTTTTAGGTTATAAATCTGAACGACGCCGTAGATAGGGTTAGGGTCGGAATGCGTTCGCGGAATTCTTGTGAAATACTCGGGCAATCATCAGGACCAATCTGCCATAGGTTCCAGGCTGATCGAAGGTGCGGAAGACAGTTTTCTCCCGAGGTTATGAATCTTGACCACGCCGTAGCTGGGGTTAGAATCGGAATGCGTTTGCGAGATTCTTGTCAGATACTTGGGCAGTCATGAAGACCAATCTGCCATGGGTTTCAAGCCAATTGAAAATGCGGAAGGCAGTCATTTTGAAGGTTATAAATCTGAACGACGCCATAGATAGGGTTAGGATCGGAATGCGTTCGCGAAATTCTTGTCAGATACTCGGGCAGTCATGAAGACCAATCTGCCATGGGTTTTGAGCCGATCGAAAGTGCGGAAGGCAGTCATTTTGAAGGTTATAAATCTGAACGACGCCGTAGATAGGGTTAGGATCGGAATACGTTCGCGGAATTCTTGTCAGATACTTGGGCAGTCATGAAGACCAATCTGCCATGGGTTTCGAGCCGATCGAAAGTGCGGAAGGCAGTCATTCTGGAGGTTATAAATCTGAACGACGCCGTAGATAGGGTTAGGATCGGAATGCGTTCGCGGAATTCTTGTGAAATACTCGGGCAATCATCAGGACCAATCTGCCATAGGTTTCAGGCCGATCGAAGGTGCGGAAGACAGTTTTCCTCCGAGGTTATGAATCTTGAGCAGGCCGTAGCTAAGGTTAGAATCGGAATGCGTTTGCGGAATTCTTGTCAGATACTCGGGCAGTCATGGAGACCAATCCCCCATGGGTTTCGATCCGATCGAAAGTGCGGAAGGCAGTCATTTTGGAGGTTATAAATCTGAACGACGCCGTAGATATGTACGAGTATTGTATGAATGATTGATGTTTTTTGCCCAAGGGCGAATGAAAAGGATATTCTATTCTATTCTAGATAGGGTTAGGATCGGAATGCGTTCGCAAAATTTCGGTCAAATACTCGAGCGATCATGAGGACCAATCTGCCATAGGTTTCAGGCCGATCAGGAGTGGCGAAGGCAGTCATTTTGGAGGTGATATATATCTGAACGGCCCCGTAGATAGGGTAAGGATCGGAATGCGTCCGCGGAATTCTCGTCAAATACTCGGGCAATCATGAGGATCAATCTGCCATAGATTCCAGGCCGATCAAAGGTGCGGAAGACAGTTTACTTCCTAGATTATGAATCTTGACCACGCCGTAGATAGGGTTAGGATCGGGATGCGTTCGCGAAATTCTTGTCAGATACTTGGGGAGTCATGAAGACCAATCTGCCATGGGTTTCGAGCCGATCGAAAGTGCGGAAGGCAGTTTTCTTCCGAAGTTATGAATCTTGACCACGCCGTAGATAGGGTTAGAATCGGAAGCGTTCGCGAAATTCTTGTCAGATACTCGGGCAGTCATGAAGACCAATCTGCCATGGGTTTCGAGCCGATCGAAAGTGCGGAGGGCAGTCATTTTGGAGGTTATAAATCTGAACGATGCCATAGATAGGGTTAGGATCAGAATGCGTTCGCGGGATTTCTGTGAAAAACTCGGGCAATCATGAGGACCAATCTGCCATAGGTTTCAGGCCGATCGAAGGTGCGGATGACAGCTTTCTTCCGAGGTTAGGAATCTTGACCACGCCGTAGCTAGGGTTAGAATCGGAATGCGTTTGCGGAATTCTTGTCAGATACTCGGGCAGTCATGGAGACCAATCCCCCATGGCTTTCGAGCCGATCGAAAGTGCGGAAGGCAGTCATTTTGGAGGTTATAAATCTGAACGACGCCGTAGATATGTACGAGTATTGTATGAATGATTGATGTTTTTTGCCCAAGGGCGAATAAAAAAGATATTCTATTCTATTCTAGATAGGGTTAGGATCGGAATGCGTTCGCAAAATTTCGGTCAAATACTCGAGCGATCATGAGGACCAATCTGCCATAGGTTTCAGGCCGATCAGGAGTGGCGAAGGCAGTCATTTTGGAGGTGATATATATCTGAACGGCCCCGTAGATAGGGTAAGGATCGGAATGCGTCCGCGGAATTCTCGTCAAATACTCGGGCAATCATGAGGATCAATCTGCCATAGATTCCAGGCCGATCAAAGGTGCGGAAGACAGTTTACTTCCTAGATTATGAATCTTGACCACGCCGTAGATAGGGTTAGGATCGGGATGCGTTCGCGAAATTCTTGTCAGATACTTGGGGAGTCATGAAGACCAATCTGCCATGGGTTTCGAGCCGATCGAAAGTGCGGAAGGCAGTTTTCTTCCGAAGTTATGAATCTTGACCACGCCGTAGATAGGGTTAGAATCGGAAGCGTTCGCGAAATTCTTGTCAGATACTCGGGCAGTCATGAAGACCAATCTGCCATGGGTTTCGAGCCGATCGAAAGTGCGGAGGGCAGTCATTTTCGAGGTTATAAATCTGAACGATGCCATAGATAGGGTTAGGATCAGAATGCGTTCGCGGGATTTCTGTGAAAAACTCGGGCAATCATGAGGACCAATCTGCCATAGGTTTCAGGCCGATCGAAGGTGCGGATGACAGCTTTCTTCCGAGGTTAGGAATCTTGACCACGCCGTAGCTAGGGTTAGAATCGGAATGCGTTTGCGGAATTCTTGTCAGATACTCGGGCAGTCATGGAGACCAATCCCCCATGGCTTTTGAGCCGATCGAAAGTGCGGAAGGCAGTCATTTTGGAGGTTATAAATCTGAACGACGCCGTAGATATGTACGAGTATTGTATGAATGATTGATGTTTTTTGCCCAAGGGCGAATGAAAAGCATATTCTATTCTATTCTAGATATGGTTAGGATCGGAATGCGTTCGCAAAATTTCGGTCAAATACTCGAGCGATCGTGAGGACGAATTTGCCATAGGTCTCAGGCCGATCAGGAGTGGCGAAGGCAGTCATTTTGGAGGTGATATATATCTGAACGGCCCCGTAGATAGGGTAAGGATCGGAATGCGTCCGCGGAATTTTCGTCAAATACTCGGGCAATCATGAGGATCAATCTGCCATAGATTTCAGGCCGATCAAAGGTGCGGAAGACAGTTTACTTCCTAGATTATGAATCTTGACCACGCCGTAGATAGGGTCAGGATCGGGATGCGTTCGCGAAATTCTTGTCAGATACTTGGGGAGTCATGAAGACCAATCTGCCATGGGTTTCGAGCCGATCGAAAGTGCGGAAGGCAGTCATTTTTTAGGTTATAAATCTGAACGACGCCGTAGATAGGGTTAGGGTCGGAATGCGTTCGCGGAATTCTTGTGAAATACTCGGGCAATCATCAGGACCAGTCTGCCATAGGTTTCAGGCTGATCGAAGGTGCAGAAGACAGTTTTCTTCCGAGGTTATGAATCTTGACCACGCCGTAGCTGGGGTTAGAATCGAAATGCGTTTGCGAAATTCTTGTCAGATACTTGGGCAGTCATGAAGACCAATCTGCCATGGGTTTCAAGCCAATTGAAAGTGCGGAAGGCAGTCATTTTGAAGGTTATAAATCTGAACGACGCCATAGATAGGGTTAGGATCGGAATGCGTTCGCAAAATTTTTGTCAAATACTCGGGCAATCATGAGGATCAATCTGCCATAGGTTTGAGGACGATCAAAGGTGCGAAAGACAGTTTTCTTCCGAGGTTATGAATCTTGACCACGCCGTAGATAGGGTTAGAATCGGAATGCGTTCGCGAAATTCTTGTCAGATACTTGGGCAGTCATGAAGACCAATCTGCCATGGGTTTCGAGCCGATCGAAAATGCGGAAGGCAGTCATTTTTTAGGTTATAAATCTGAACGACGCCGTAGATAGGGTTAGGGTCGGAATGCGTTCGCGGAATTCTTGTGAAATACTCGGGCAATCATCAGGACCAATCTGCCATAGGTTTCAGGCCGATCGAAGGTGCGGAAGACAGTGTTCTTCCGAGGTTATGAATCTTGACCACGCCGTAGCTAGGGTTAGAATTGGAATGCGTTCGCGAAATTCTTGTCAGATACTTGGGCAGTCATGAAGACCAATCTGCCATGGGTTTCGAGCCGATTGAAAGTGCGGAAGGCAGTCATTTTGGAGGTTATGAATCTGAACGACGCCATAGATAGGGTTAGGATCGGAATGCGTTCGCAAAATTTTTGTCAAATACTCGGGCAATCATGAGGATCAATCTGCCATAGGTTTCAGGCCGATCAAAGGTGCGAAAGACAGTTTACTTCCGAGGTTATGAATCTTGACCACGCCGTAGATAGGGTTAGAATCGGGATGCGTTCGCGAAATTCTTGTCAGATACTCGGGCAGTCATGAAGACCAATCTGCCATGGGTTTCGAGGCGATCGAAAGTGCGGAAGGCAGTCATTTTGGAGGTTATAAATCTGAACGACGCCGTAGATAGGGTTAGGATCGGAATGCGTTCGCGGAATTCTTGTCAAATACTCGGGCAATCATGAGGATCAATCAGCCATAGATTCCAGGCCGAACAAAGGTGCGGAAGACAGTTCACTTCCGAGGTTATGAATCTTGACCACGCCGTAGATAGGGTTAGAATCGGAATGCGTTCGCGAAATTATTGTCAGATACTCGGGCAGTCATGGAGACCAATCTGCCATGGGTTTCGAGGCGATCGGAAGTGCGGAAGGCAGTCATTCTGGAGGTTATGAATCTGAACGACGCCGTAGATAGGGTTAGGATCGGAATGCGTTCGCAAGATTTCTGTCAAATACTCGAGCAATCATGAGGAACAATCTGCCATAGGTTTCAGGCCGATCAGGAGTGCGGAAGGAAGTCATTTTGGAGGTTATAAATCTGAACGACCCCGTAGATAGGGTTAGGATCGGAATGCGTTCAGGGATTTTTGTCAAATACTCGGGCAATCATGAGGATCAATCTGCCATAGATTTCAGGCCGACCAAGGGTGCGGGAGACAGTTCACTTCCGAGGTTATGAATCTTGACCAGGCCGTAGCTAGGGTTAGTATCGGAATGCGTTTGCAGAATTCTTGTCAGATACTTGGGCAGTCATGAAGACCAATCTGCCATGGGTTTCGAGCCGATCGAAAGTGCGGGAGGCAGTCATTTTGTAGGTTATAAATCTGAACGACGCCGTAGATAGGGTTAGGATCGGAATCCGTTCGCAATATTTTTGTCAAATACTCGGGCGATCATGAGGATCAATCTGCCATAGGTTTCAGGCCAATCGAAGGTGCGGAAGACAGTTTTCTTCCGAGGTAATGAATCTTGACCAGGCCGTAGCTAGGGTTAGAATCGGAATGCGTTTGCAGAATTCTTGTCAGATACTTGGGCAGTCATGAAGACCAATCTGCCATGGGTTTCGAGCCGATCGAAAGTGCGGAAGGCAGTCATTTTGTAGGTTATAAATCTGAACGACGCCGTAGAAAGGGTTAGGATCGGAATGCGTTCGCGGAATTTTTGTGAAATACTCGGGCAATCATCAGGACCAATCCGCCATAGGTTCCAGGGCGATCGAAGGTGCGGAAGACAGTTCCCTTCCGAAGTTATGATTCTTGATCACGCCGTAGATAGGGTTAGAATCGGAAGCGTTCGCAAAATTCTCGTCAGATACTCGGGCAGTCATGGAGACCAATCTGCCATGGGTTTCGAGCCGATCGGAAGTGCGGAAGGCACTCATTTTGGAGGTCATAAATCGGAACGACGCCGTAGATAGGGTTAGGATCGGAATGCGTCCGCAATATTTTTGTCAAATACTCGGGCAATCATGAGGACCAATCTGCCATAGGTTTCAGGCCGATCGAAGGTGCGGAAGACAGTTTTCTTCCGAGGTTATGAATCTTGACCACGCCGTAGATAGGGTTAGGTCCGGAATGCGTTCGCGAAATCCTTGTCAGATACTCGGGCAGTCATGAAGACCAATCTGCCATGGGTTTTGAGGCGATCGGAAGTGCGGAAGGCAGTCAGTTTGGATTTTATAGATCTGAACGACGCCGTGGATAGGGTTAGGATCGGAATGCGTTCGCGGAATTTTTGTCAAATACTCGGGCAATCATGAGGATCAAACAGCCATAGATTCCAGGCCGAACAAAGGTGCGGAAGACAGTTCACTTCCGAGGTTCTGAAGCTTGACCACGCCGTAGATAGGGTTAGGATCGGAATGCGTTCGCGAAATTCTTGTCAGATACTTGGGGAGTCATGAAGACCAATCTGCCATTGGTTTCGAGCCGATCGAAAAAGCGGAAGGCAGTCATTTTTTAGGTTATAAATCTGAACGACGCCGTAGATAGGGTTAGGGTCGGAATGCGTTCGCGGAATTCTTGTGAAATACTCGGGCAATCATCAGGACCAATCTGCCATAGGTTTCAGGCTGATCGAAGGTGCGGAAGACAGTTTTCTCCCGAGGTTATGAATCTTGACCACGCCGTAGCTGGGGTTAGAATCGGAATGCGTTTGCGAGATTCTTGTCAGATACTTGGGCAGTCATGAAGACCAATCTGCCATGGGTTTCAAGCCAATTGAAAATGCGGAAGGCAGTCATTTTGAAGGTTATAAATCTGAACGACGCCATAGATAGGGTTGGGATCGGAATGCGTTCGCGAAATTCTTGTCAGATACTCGGGCAGTCATGAAGACCAATCTGCCATGGGTTTTGAGCCGATCGAAAGTGCGGAAGGCAGTCATTTTGGAGGTTATAAATCTGAACGACGCCGTAGATAGGGTTAGGATCGGAATACGTTCGCGGAATTCTTGTCAGATACTTGGGCAGTCATGAAGACCAATCTGCCATGGGTTTCGAGCCGATCGAAAGTGCGGAAGGCAGTCATTCTGGAGGTTATAAATCTGAACGACGCCGTAGATAGGGTTAGGATCGGAATGCGTTCGCGGAATTCTTGTGAAATACTCGGGCAATCATCAGGACCAATCTGCCATAGGTTTCAGGCCGATCGAAGGTGCGGAAGACAGTTTTCCTCCGAGGTTATGAATCTTGACCACGCCGTAGATAGGGTTGGGATCGGAATGCGTTCGCGAAATTCTTGGCAGATACTCGGGAGGTCATGAAGACGAGTCTGCCATGGGTTTCGAGCCCATCGAAAGTGCGGAAGGCAGTCATTGGCGAGGGCATAAATCTGAACGACGCCGTAGATAAGGTTAGGATCGGAATGCGTTCGCGGAATTCTTGTGAAATACTCGGGCAATCATCAGGACCAATCTGCCATAGGTTTCAGGCCGATCGAAGGTGCGGAAGACAGTTTTCCTCCGAGGTTATGAATCTTGACCACGCCGTAGATAGGGTTGGGATCGGAATGCGTTCGCGGAATTCTTGTCAGATACTCGGGCAGTCATGGAGACCAATTCCCCATGGGTTTCGAGCCGATCGAAAGTGCGGAAGGCAGTCATTTTGGAGGTTATAAATCTGAACGACGCCGTAGATATGTACGAGTATTGTATGAATGATTGATGTTTTTTGCCCAAGGGCGAATAAAAAGGATATTCTATTCTATTCTAGATAGGGTTAGGATCGGAATGCGTTCGCAAAATTTCGGTCAAATACTGGAGCGATCATGAGGACCAATCTGCCATAGGTTTCAGGCCGATCAGGAGTGGCGAAGGCAGTCATTTCGGAGGTGATATATATCTGAACGGCCCCGTAGATAGGGTAAGGATCGGAATGCGTCCGCGGAATTCTCGTCAAATACTCGGGCAATCATGAGGATCAATCTGCCATAGATTCCAGGCCGATCAAAGGTGCGGAAGACAGTTTACTTCCTAGATTATGAATCTTGACCACGCCGTAGATAGGGTTAGGATCGGGATGCGTTCGCGAAATTCTTGTCAGATACTTGGGGAGTCATGAAGACCAATCTGCCATGGGTTTCGAGCCGATCGAAAGTGCGGAAGGCAGTCATTTTTCAGGTTATAAATCTGAACGACGCCGTAGATAGGGTTAGGGTCGGAATGCGTTCGCGGAATTCTTGTGAAATACTCGGGCAATCATCAGGACCAATCTGCCATAGGTTTCAGGCTGATCGAAGGTGCGGAAGACAGTTTTCTTCCGAGGTTATGAATCTTGACCACGCCGTAGCTGGGGTTAGAATCGGAATGCGTCCGGGAGATTCTTGTCAGATACTCGGGCAATCATGAAGACCAATCTGCCATGGGTTTCGAGCCGATCGAAAGTGCGGAAGGCAGTCATCTTGGAGGTTATAAATCTGAACGACGCCGTAGATAGGGTTAGGATCGGAATGCGTTCCCGGAATTTTTGTGAAATACTCGGGCAATCATCAGGACCAATCCGCCATAGGTTCCAGGGCGATCGAAGGTGCGGAAGACAGTTTTCTTCCGAAGTTATGAATCTTGACCACGCCGTAGATAGGGTTAGAATCGGAAGCGTTCGCGAAATTCTTGTCAGATACTCGGGCAGTCATGAAGACCAATCTGCCATGGGTTTCGAGCCGATCGAAAGTGCGGAAGGCAGTCATCTTGGAGGTTATAAATCTGAACGACGCCGTAGATAGGGTTAGGATCGGAATGCGTTCGCGGAATTTTTGTGAAATACTCGGGCAATCATCAGGACCAATCCGCCATAGGTTCCAGGCCGATCAAAGGTGCGGAAGACAGTTTACGTCCTAGATTATGAATGTTGACCACGCCGTAGATAGGGTTAGGATCGGGATGCGTTCGCGAAATTCTTGTCAGATACTTGGGGAGTCATGAAGTCCAATCTGCCATGGGTTTCGAGCCGATCGAAAGTGCGGAAGGCAGTCATTTTTCAGGTTATAAATCTGAACGACGCCGTAGATAGGGTTAGGGTCGGAATGCGTTCGCGGAATTCTTGTGAAATACTCGGGCAATCATCAGGACCAATCTGCCATAGGTTTCAGGCTGATCGAAGGTGCGGAGGACAGTTTTCTTCCGAGGTTATGAATCTTGACCACGCCGTAGCTGGGGTTAGAATCGGAATGCGTTTGCGAAATTCTTGTCAGATACTTGGGCAGTCATGAAGACCAATCTGCCATGGGTTTCAAGCCAATTGAAAGTGCGGAAGGCAGTCATTTTGAAGGTTATAAATCTGAACGACGCCATAGATAGGGTTAGGATCGGAATGCGTTCGCAAAATTTTTGTCAAATACTCGGGCAATCATGAGGATCAATCTGCCATAGGTTCGAGGCCGATCAAAGGTGCGAAAGACAGTTTACTTCCGAGGTTATGAATCTTGACCACGCCGTAGATAGGGTAAGAATCGGAATGCGTTCGCGAAATCCTTGTTAGATACTCGGGCAGTCATGAAGACCAATCTGCCATGGGTTTCGAGCCGATCGAAAGTGCGGAAGGCAGTCATTTTGAAGGTTATAAATCTGAACGACGCCGTAGATAGGGTTAGGATCGGAATACGTTCGCGGAATTCTTGTCAGATACTTGGGCAGTCATGAGGACCAATCTGCCATAGGTTTCAGGCTGATCAGGAGTGCGGAAGGGAGTCATTTTGGAGGTTATAAATCTGAACGACCCCGTAGATAGGGTTAGGATCGGGATGCGTTCGCAAGATTTTTGTGAAATACTCGGGCAATCATCAGGACCAATCTGCCATAGGTTTCAGGCCGATCGAAGGTGCGGAAGACAGTTTTCTTCCGAGGTTATGAATCTTGACCACGCCGTAGATAGGGTTAGAATCGGAATGCGTTCGCAAAATTCTTGTCAGATATTTGGGCAGTCATGAGGACCAATCTGCCATAGGTTTCAGGCCGATCAGGAGTGCGGAAGGAAGTCATTTTGGAGGTTATAAATCTGAACGACCCCGTAGATAGGGTTAGGATCGGGATGCGTTCGCAAAATTTTTGTGAAATACTCGGGCAATCATCAGGACCAATCTGCCATAGGTTTCAGGCCGATCGAAGGTGCGGAAGACAGTTCTCTTCCGAAGTTATGAATCTTGACGACGCCGTAGATAGGGTTAGAATCGGAAGCGTTCGCGAAATTCTTGTCAGATACTCGGGCAGTCATGAAGACCAATCTGCCATGGGTTTCAAGCCAATTGAAAGTGCGGAAGGCAGTCATTTTGGAGGTTATAAATCTGAACGACGCCGTAGATATGTACGAGTATTGTATGAATGATTGATGTTTTTTGCCCAAGGGCGAATAAGAAGGATATTCTATTCTATTCTAGATAGGGTTAGGATCGGAATGCGTTCGCAAAATTTCCGTCAAATACTTGAGCGATCATGAGGACCAATCTGCCATAGGTTTCAGGCCGATCAGGAGTGGCGAAGGCAGTCATTTTGGAGGTGATATATATCTGAACGGCCCCGTAGATAGGGTAAGGATCGGAATGCGTCCGCGGAATTTTCGTCAAATACTCGGGCAATTATGAGGATCAATCTGCCATAGATTTCAGGCCGATCAAAGGTGCGGAAGACAGTTTACTTCCTAGATTATGAATCTTGACCACGCCGTAGATAGGGTTAGGATCGGGATGCGTTCGCGAAATTCTTGTCAGATACTTGGGGAGTCATGAAGACCAATCTGCCATGGGTTTCGAGCCGATCGAAAGTGCGGAAGGCAGTCATTTTTCAGGTTATAAATCTGAACGACGCCATAGATAGGGTTAGGATCGGAATGCGTTCGCGAAATTCTTGTCAGATACTCGGGCAGTCATGAAGACCAATCTGCCATGGTTTTTGAGCCGATCGAAAGTGCGGAAGGAAGTCATTTTGGAGGTTATAAATCTGAACGACCCCGTAGATAGGGTTAGGATCGGGATGCGTTCGCAAAATTTTTGTGAAATACTCGGGCAATCATCAGGACCAATCTGCCATAGGTTTCAGGCCGATCGAAGGTGCGGAAGACAGTTTTCTTCCGAGGTTATGAATCTTGACCACGCCGTAGCTAGGGTTAGAATCGGAATGCGTTCGCGAAATTCTTGTCAGATACTCGGGCAGTCATGAAGACCAATCTGCCATGGGTTTCGAGCCGATCGAAAGTGCGGAGGGCAGTCATTTTGGAAGTTATAAATCTGAACGACGCCATAGATAGGGTTAGGATCAGAATGCGTTCGCGGAATTTTTGTGAAAAACTCGGGCAATCATAAGAATCAATCGGTCATAGGTCTCATGCGCACCAAAGGTGTGGAAGGCAGTATTTCTCCAGCGTTATGAATCTGGACCACGCCGCAGATGAGCTTAGGATCAGAATGCGTTCGGAAAATACTTTTTGATCGTCTGTGCGCAAATGAGTCATTTGCACACTGTTTCTCGCTTTTCATTTGCTCCCAGAAGATCGAAAAACATAGTATGATACTCGGGCGCAATGTTTTCCTCTTTCTCGTGAGTATTCAGACCCTCGCCTGTGGCTCGGGCCTAAAGAAGTCTCTCGAAGTGCGAAAACCATCGTCCGCGCCCTTGTATCATAATATACTATTCTAGATACCCAGAGTTCCATCAGAATGGGTTCGCGATGAATTTTTGACCGATCGCAGATGCGGAAGCCAGATTTCTGTTTGTCAATGAATATAAACCACGCCATAGATAGGGTTAGAATTGGGATGCGTCCGCTCAATCCTCGTCAGATACTCAGGGATCCATGAGTATTGATTTGCAATACGTTAGGAATCCGGATCACGTAGTAGATAGGGTTAGAATCGGAATCCGTCCGTACCATCGTACTGAAAGTCCTGGAGCAATTCTAAGATCAACTGACTATGTGAGGACCAGCTGTCCGGATCACCAATGTCATCAGAGTTCTCCCCACAGTCTTGTATCACACTGTCTATGAAGAATCCAGAGCAAATCCTTCAAATGTGCCCCTCATCCAGAGCTACAGCCCAAAACGTCTCCATCGCTAGTACATCTATATACATAATTCTGCAACATGTGCTCGTATTTTTGGACAAGAGACTCATCTGATAGTGTTACTCAAGTGAGTTCCTCATATTCTAGGTAGTACAAAGCCGTGGAAAAATCCGGGCAAGATTGGTAGTTTGGACACCTGGACTCCTCCTCATGAGTGAGCCGTAGGTAGTTCTCCCGAGATCAGAGATGTAAGAATCATTGAGAACATCACCTCCTGAGAGTCATTCGTTCCAACGGGAAGATCAATTTATTATACAAATAACGTATCAATATACAGATTTTACATGAACATCATGGTCTACAACAGATCAACTGAATCACAAGAACGTATACCCCGGGTCATAGCGTCGTCCGTTCTCCCGTGTAACAGGGTATGAGTTTTTGTCGAAATGTATACCACAATTCTGAGATTAGTTCCCTTCTTCATTTTCTTCTTTCTCTGATATCTTGAAACCAAATGCATCTTGGGCATCTATAATCATCACCAATCGTACTCAGAGCAGTTTCATCTAAACACCGTTCATGTGTAAACCTTTTACAACTCATACACGTGACTTTTCCAGTTTCTCGTTTCCTTCAGTTCATCTATTTCTCGATCAAAACCCTTCCATATCTTGAGGAAGATGATACAGTTTCCATTCGTCCCACCTATCAACATCACATAGATTTCCTATCATGAGAGATGTCTGTTGGGCTGGAATAGCTTATGCATTCTTCCAAGAACGCTCTTTGATCGCTGAGAATGCATCTATTACGTCACCTCCAACGTACTTATCGCCTTTAAACAGAGTGGCGAATTCATTTGAGAACAACTGGTTACTCCTGGATTCGCTGAACGGATGATTTTCTATCAACTCAAACTCTCCCACAGTGAACTTCCGTTCTGTCATATGGGGTCCAAGATCGCGTTCTACGTAATATTCCACGTTTGCAACTAATCCATTGTTCAAATGTTCTCCGATCGTCATAGAAAGACTCGATGAGTTGCAACCTGTTCCAATCTTCTTAGGTGTTGAGGAACCTTGTGGTCGAAGAGAAACAGAGAAGCTTTCTTCCGACGTGATTTGGAATTTATCCAGAGCCATGTGTAGAGCACTGCTCGAGATCCCTCTTGTCAGAACTATCGAATTTTCATCTCTCATCGTTTTCTCAGGAGACGCATTCGTCGAGTCGATGGTTTGATAGGACATCCCAATATCATTCTCATTCAGCGAGTCATCGTTCTTTCTTGTATCGACATTTCTGTTAGGAGTTAACTCTGGCCCAGAATTATCGGACGATGACTCCAAACGCGGAATATTTCTTTGCTTGGTTCGTCTGTTTGGTTTCGTCTTGCGTGATCTCTTCAACTCATCACTATGATCAGAGCTTTCAGAAGGGGATACGGTTCTCTGTTTCGTCCTACGTTGAGATTTCTTCTTTCCTTTCTTCTTCTGCGGCTCCTCCAACTGATCATCTCGACTACTGCCATCAGACGAGAACTCCGAATCCTGTTTCCTCTTGCGTTTGATATACTTCTCTCGTTTATCCTCCTGTGACTGTTTCAATATCTTCGCTTTTCCTTTCTCTATGCTTTTGATCAATCGTGTACACTCAAAATGGTTCTTCCTCTTCTTCCTCCCTGAAGACTTATCCATCCAAGTCTCTTCAGCTAGTGGATTACTTGGGCTATTTTCTCTGCTAGTACTCATCATCTTCCGTTTTTTGCGAGGACGCGTGTTTTTCGACTGACTCTCAGTTTGCGATTTTCTCTTCCTAGATGTACTTCCCACCAATTTCTCGTCCAATCCGTCTTGACCAGCTCTCTTTCCTAGTTTCAGCTCTATTTCTTTGCACAGTTGCCCTTGATATATTCTCATTTTCTCAGAGAATCGGCCCACACTTCCAGCTTTTTGACGCAACAAAACTTGATGTTTGACATTTTTGTTGAAAGCCTCAGAATTGGCATTAGCCAGCCTGTCATACTTTCTTGGCAATAGGGCAAGGAAAAAAGCTGACCACATGGGACAGTATGGCATGTAGTTTACGGTTACGAAGTAGGCAAGCTTCGTATTTTGGTATCCATTGATGATTTTGCCTTTCTCAGACTTCATGCGGATTTCTGAGAGTTTTGCTGAATATCTCTGATAGAATGGAGAACTCGAATAGATGGACATATGTTGTTGGTCGTTCTCCATTTCCCAATCTTCATCCTCGTCTGATGACTCTCCTTCTTGAGTTGACTCACGACCATCTTCAGAGGGGATTTCCTCTGGATTGCGTTTATTCTTCTTTGACTTGGCTTTCAAACTTTCCTCGATTTCTAACTTTGTTTCTAAGATCTTCTGTAACTTAATGGGGACTTCTTCTGCAAATTCGGAGCACAGTATCTCCATGAAAGACTTGTACACCGTATCCATCTGTTTGATGGTACGGCACCGAACCATGACTCCCATAGCATCGAGCACTAGGCTTTTGTGTTCCTTACTGCATGTTGAGAATTTTTTCTTAAGGTTGTCAGATACTCTGTGCATGAAATGACCAACGCAAGAGTAAATGATGACGAAATTCTCTGGGATTTCAACACGTTCAAGTACGAACATGTGCGCATACATCAGATACTGCGAAGGAGTGACAAGGTTGAATCGCTCCATGAGTGCCTTCATGATAGCCCAACACCAGTCTGATACTGCTATTTTGAAACGAGGATGTTTTTTGTTCTCTTCATTAGCCAAATCTTCCAGAGCATCCGCCATTTCACCGATTGCATTCTTATGATGCTGTTCACTCAGCATCATAATCTGAGGTAAAATAACGCCATCTATGTTTATTGACATGGCATACATATACATCCTATTGAAGATGTCTTTGGGCACTTTAAACAGTGAACCTGTGGCATCCACGTAGAGAATCCAATGCTTCAATTTCCAAAGTCTGAAAGCACGCTTCGAGTATAGAAGCACTTTTAGAGGGATCGAGACTCTGCGAATGAACGGGTCATCGAGTTTTCTATCATCTTAACATTTCTGTACGATTTCCTGTATATGATAAGATTTTATGCCACTTGTATCGTACTTAGCATTCGTTTCTGTTTTCAGATTCTTGTAAGTACTTAGACTTCTCAGATTCTGCATATCGCCTAAAGCAGCTAAATCGTCATCGATTGTGTCCATAACTTCCCTCCTGAACCTTTGTGCTGGTACGCATTCAAGCAACTTGGCTGTTTCAAGTCTTTCTTGGCCCTTCAAAGTGACGAAGATTCTACGTCCGAGATGCTCATCACTCTCACATTTTGTTCCATACACAAAAGTTCTGAAGACACTGACGTCTTCTTGCAATACGACGAAGAGGAAACGTTGTCGATGAGATTGGTAACGGCACATAGCGTAAAAAACTGTTCCACTCTTTGTATGTCTGAAATCTCCATAATTTCTCAGAGGGCATGTTTTTCCGAGATATTTCTTAAGAATGTATGCACCAAGAGCACGATACTTGGGACGGTCTTGTGGATCTTGAAACAGTGTGAATGCCTCATTTTTTATCCGGATACTTACATTACCAACCTCAACAGAAAAACAACTTTTCTTCTTCAAATGATCGACATATTGATCATCTTCATTTGATGAATTCGAGAGGGAGTAGTTATCATTGCTTTCTCTTGAACAATTAGACTTCACAGAAATCTCATATTCTGATTTGTTGGACCCAATTGTAGAACTGCTAGCATGACTCATTTCGCTATCGGACGAACTCTGGTCTCGACGTATTGCATCTCCATTGAACGCACTGCATGTTTCAATCTCGAAAGAATTCTCTTCCACCTCCTGCAAGAAAAGAATAATCGGACGAGAACCGGTGCGATCATCTTGGTCTGGCCGTTGGCAGAAAAGAATAATGAGTGGGTGAACACGTCGCTATCAAGAGAGTACCTAGCAACCATTGCTATACACTTGCAACTTTCTATTACACAGTCTCATAAGTAAATAGTCTAAGTTTTGGCTCTTATTATGTGATATTCATTTTTTGGGTCTTTCATTCCGAATTCGGTGCCGGCCTCCTTACTGATCTACTAACGTGAATTACATGACCTCCCGATTCACCAGCTTATGCCCTAAGGGTATGTCCACAAATTTGACCGACCGACCGACCGACCGACTGAGAGATGAGAGACCAGCAGATCGATGGGTTGTGCGAAAGGTCATTGATCACAGTTGGTGGACCTAAGCTGGTGGGTCTAAGGGTCATCTGAAATGTCATTAGGTCTACGAGCTGGTGGGTCATGTATCAGATGAATGGGTCAAGGGATAACTATGTTATCCGGCCGATCGGTTACTTTTTTGATAGGTCAGGAGCTCAGTGGGTCATGGGCCTTGCGAAAGGTCGAGTGACATTCACCAACATCGTTTTTTAGTACTTTACCTCGCGTCAAACGAACCATTTACATGATATGAATTCGATGCAAAACATGAGTTGAGTGAAACATGTACCATTCAATCCCAAATACCAACCTTTGCTATATGATGATCGTTCTCGAGTTCTTCATTTTTAGCTTGAGATCCTGCAAGAATAGGCGTGACAGCATGACTCGGCTGAACCACTGCACAACGGTCAGATTCAGACGTCAATCCTTGTTCCGCTCCCTTATTATGAATGATGAGATTTTCAAAACTTACAGGTTCTTGATCTGATCTTGGAAGCCCCTGGTCGTGTCTCTCTTTTACAGGATCCGTCACCTAAATAAGCAGGCAAATTGCGGTGTCAGTGTAAGTAATGAGAAATATTTAGAAATATATTCTCGGAATGATATTGAATATTCATTCTTGAGAGAGCATAGAAAAATAACCTCAAAACTCTTCTTCTGTTGGTCGATGTCTTCGTCTCTCTCGATCTGAGTCATCGACTCCAGATTGAGAGTAGAGTCTTCTGAGAGATGCAGATCATCATCTCGAGCATCTGTATTTGAATTGACGGGGTCAACAACGACTTCTGTGACACGTAATGCTGTTAGACCTTCATTCCCAATAATATTTCGAGGAGCAAGGTGATCCCTCGCGTCAATGCAAGATTTTTCACTCCGAGAATCATCTCTTGAAGATGGAGAAAGATGATCCAACTCCTACGAATGATTCTCATTTTAACTTTCGCAAAAAGAAAACATTGGCAAGACATTCAAGTTGAAATGAACGGAACGTGAACGGACTCAATTTTTCAATGCTGGATTCACTCAACATCGACATTGAAATTAACTTGCTCTCGACGTAAGACATTAGCTTGAATATGAAGCTCAATATCCTCAGCTATGTCATCTATAACCACTGGAAACTCCTCGTTTGTGATACCATTGCGAATACTCGAAATTTGCTATATCGTGCTCTTCATCATAGCTTCTTCTCTCTCGAATTTGTGGCGATTCTCTTCTGCTCACTTCAACCGGCCTCTGAGAGAAGAAGTGCGAATAGGCATCAAAAGCAAGTTTGAGATCGACTGAAAAATCATTAGCGGGCGATCGATGGCACCAAGGAATACAAGACGTATATTCTTGGATTAGAAACTTTGGAGGATCAAAGTCTCTTTGGGTGTGTAAGAATGAGAATGGTCCGACTACGGTATGAGAATAAAGTCTGATCTCACCTTGTTATCGTGTTTGATGGTTTCGTGGCTTTTGAGGTTAAGATTTTCCGGTGCAGCATTCGACGCTGGGTTGTCGTTACTGCGGTTGTCAGAAACGTCGAAGTCTGAAACCCTGGAGTCGTGAAGCCTTGCTCCGTGGTGAGAGGGCGGAGGAAAATTTGTTCTTCCACAGGACTCTTGATTTGCCACAACATCTCGCACAGAAGATGGAGAGCTGCTGGGGACCTAAGAGATGAATTGGTTGTACATGAATCTCGACAAATTTGGCCGATATCAATTGAGCTGAAATTGATCGAGTAGGCCAGTGATTCTAGCTCTAAATTTGTGAGTTTTCGACATCAATGACAAAGGATGGTTGTGATTTCTTCTCGATGCGGGATACCCTGATGGGCATCTGCCCATGAAATGGAACAACCCCGGGGGAGTAGAAAAAATTACTCCTTTTTATATTGGTCCCTAGGTCCATTATAATGACATTCTAACAAAATCTCGTATCAACCAATCTATTCAGCACCTTGAAAAACATCAAAATTACATCTTCATGAATACGGGATCCATGATTTGTTGGATAGAGGGTAGTCTCCGGGTGATATCACAGGATCAGAAAAACAAGTTTCTTAATGTTTTCTCGGGAACAAGTAGAAAAAAATAACGGGGGCAGGGCTGAGAACTTTTTCGGTCCAAAATCCAAGTTGAGCAACGTTTTTACGATTCAATATCTGGATTGGTGACCATCTATATCCAGGTCTGTCACACTTGAATCAGCTTAGGAAAATCTCCCCACTACTTTATTATGAGTATAATACGGAAGTCATGAGATTAGTACATAGTGGTATCCGGAGCACGTTTTTGGCTAAAAAAACGAAATATTTCATGTTTTTTTGAAAACAAATAGAAAAAACGTTAGCGGTGGCCGTGCGAGCCTTTTTGGTCGAAAATCCAGGTTGAGCAACATTTTCATGATTCAATATCCGGGTTGTTGACCGCCCATCTTAATCCCAAACAAGCTATGGGCTTCGCAAACTACGACAGGTGGTCACCAGCGGTCACCAATCCGGATACTAAATCGCGAAAACGTTGCTATACCTAGATTTCAGACCGAAAAGGCTCTCAGTGCTGCTACCATCGTGTATTCCTATTTGTTCACGAGAAAACATGAGGAAACTTGTTTTTCTGACCACGTAATGTCACCGGGTGACCGTCACCTATCCATCAAATCATGTATCTTATGTTCTCTCTTAACTTCTCCGAGTGAGATTTTTCAATCGGATTCCGAGTGAAAATCCATCTTCCTCGGTAAAAAGTGAGATATCAAAAAAATAAAAAATTTCACTCGGATGCAAGAGTGAGACGCTCAAATCAAATTTTAGGTTATTTTTTGCCGCTCGTTTGTGACTGATAGATCAATGCATTGCTTTCAAAAAGGAAAATGGTAGGTTTCCTACAATATTTGTTCAATACTGAGCGAAGAAATCTCAACATCCTTTCCCATGATATTTAAAAATATACATCTCAATATTATATTATGCTACATATTGTCAAAGAATCCATCATTTCTATATCAACTCTTTCCGAGTGAGATCTCACTCGGAAGAGTTCACAGAGTTCGTGTACATGTATTCACGGGTGAATTTTTAATCACCAAATCCAGCGCAGCGCGTGCAGCGCGAGGTTGTAGAGTCGGCCAATGAAAATTGAGAATTTCTCATTAAAAAGTTCATAAGTCAAAAATGGCTGTTCCTTCGTGTATCTCTGTGTATACCTCTTTCCCTCATCCAAATAGCGTTCTAGCAAAAATTGCTCATCAACCAATCGATTTAGAACTTCAAAGGACGTTCTTATCAAAGTCCTCCATATTTCTTAAGCTGATCCAAAGAAGTACAAACAATCTATGAGAGATTTTTTTGTGTTAAAAATTTGTGAATTCTCAGAGGAAGAGATACTGAATTTGATGAAGGAAAACTGATTAGTTATTGAAAGAAATTGAGGATTATCTGATCAAGATCTAGTTTTGATGGATGTGTGATTTTGGAAACATATAAAGTTATTTTCATGATAATGAAAAATTACGATATTTCAAATTCCAGATACTCGGAAATGAGATGTTGATTTCATTACATTGGTTTGAGAAAGCATTTTGCTAATCCCTTTTAGCAGCGTATTTTACATATAGTACTCTATGAGGGCTACATTTCCTAGCAAGTACACATCGATCCATTGGATTTCCTCGAAATGAAAAATTGAGAAAAATTTTGACATTTTCTAGCTTTGTTGCTAATTATCTCAAGTTAGGTAGAAGATTGACGCATGGTTTTTCTTTCAAAATTCAGAGTAGGCAATACAACATGGTACCATGAAGAACGATCCAAATATTATAACGAATCCCCTGGATGCAAAATAATATAAAAGAATATAAAATTCTTCACTATTTTGTTGTTGTAATTTTTTTCCACAGCCCGGGGATTGTTCCATTTTATGGGGGGATGTTCACTAGGGTATACCGCATCGAAAGAGGGTTAGAATCGTCCTTCAGCATCCATGCGCATTTCGGAATCTAGAACTACTGGGCTACAAGTAACGATTGTTTGGTCTAATTCAAAATATGAATCTTGTGAGTGTCCCAGTTTACCTGTACGCAATGGATAGCCAGATTTTCAGCCCCAGGTCTATTTTCTCTACGAGGGTTAGATCTCAACTTGTTCCTCACAAGGTCTCTTAGTCCGTTTGTAGCCTTACGCCAAATTTCATCAACATGATATCTAATAGCCGTCCAACTCGATTTCCTCTTTTCTGCTTTGCATATCTGTAGAAAATTGCAGACGAGCTAGAAAAACATCGATTAAATGTTTCCATCAAATTGATTACAGAGAAAGAGATCAAGCGCGTCACACAAATTCAACTAGAAAGATCAGCATTTTTTGAATTATAAAAAAGATCAAGCGCACATTGTACGCAAGATTCTAACCCATAAATTGCGGAAAATCGATACAAAATTATAAACGTAATAAACTTGATGTGTGGTACACTCACGTTGCGCATATGATGCGGATGCATAGGAAATCAAAACAGGACTGGAGTTAATGTGTAGTGAAAATAGCATTCTGTTTATTGGTACAATAATACTGACTTACCTCTTTGTAAATAGCATGATTGCAAATTTCCCTATCATCGAGATTCTCAAGGGGATCGCAGTGTTTTGCCAAAAAATCCACTAAAATATCGGGGCGCACCTCGAGCATATCTTTCCGACGCATGATAAACACTCATAAGATGATTAATCATCTCAAAAAACTCTAGAAATTTCGGAGTGACACGATTGTCTGCGGTTAAAAATTCACAAACAAACTATCTGGCGCCAACAACAGAACATATGGGTTATGGATACCAACTATCTGGCGACAACAACAGGACATATGGGTTATGGATACAAACAACTGTCACAGTTGCCTTCCTGTCCATCGAAGCCTGACCGGGCGTGCGAATGGAGGCTCGTTTTTGCAACATGATATCACACCTTAACGTCATTGATTGATGAGTGAGAAATGAATGAAAAATTGATTGTTATTCACATTACGTAATCAATTCAGTGATTGCTAACATGTGTTATTGTATTGATTTTATGGTAAAATTTTTTGACTAGCGACAAATTCAGATTTCAGAAAGACCAATGATGTTCCCCCCCTTGTAGTCGTTGATGCGCAATCCACATCAATAACCATTATGCTCGTTATTCATTAGAATTTTTGTGTACGCGAATTAGGACCTAGTCCACAAATTAGAACTGACCAAGAGGACGAGGGGGTGCTTGGAAGACAGCGTCGAGCCATGTTACCAGGAGTATCAATATTCGTTGCTTGAACAGATTGTGGGTGGAGTTTTGACGATCGAGGGTCACATTTTGATGCGCATGCATGGGATGATTCACGTTACCATTCCAAGCCTACGTTTCAAACGCAAGGGTATATATCTTGAGCCATTTTCTTACATCTGATGCCAGGTACAGATAAACCAACTGCATCATCGGCGATACAATTTCACAATCCATTTTCTGGAATAGTTGGAACATAACCTTATAAACGGAGATTCGAAACTGGAGATTGAAAGCCCGAGAATCTGGCAAAATTCTTGCGAACACGTTCCGATGCATAACCATGAAAAAATGCCTTTCGCATCTCCGGTCGACCCAGGGCCTATCTAAAATCAGTTCTGATGGATGTCTGAGTATCTGACATGAATTTGGCCAACGCATTCCGATTCTAACCCTATCTACGGCGTGGTCCTCTCTAAAAGTATTCGATTAGTTTACATCACCCGAAGCTCGAGTCACTAAGCAGATCCAGCCAAACGACTCCCCTTCGAGTGAAAATTGAGGAGAATCACTTGCCGTTCGAGTGCTTTTTGGTCACTCGATCGATCGAGTCGTTGTAATAACTCGATGATTGAGAGAAATCGGCCGACATAACCTAAATCAACATCATTATCTCAACTTTTTTAGTAATACGTTTTTCCACGAAATATCGATCATTCAGGCTGATTAACAAGAAGAAGTGGACGATAGTCTTACTCACAGTTAAACAACTATTGTCTGAAAACTTAAGATTAGTTGCCATAACGGCCCTCATCACTGTTATTGAGTGTAATTTGACAATATCTCTCATGGCTCAGTTGGTTGAATGGTTGGTTCAAGTATCGGACAGCAAACAATTTTGGAGGAGACCGGGTTCAAATCCCAGCGAAGAACCAATCATGAATCGATACTGAACTTTGTTGAAAGTGTTTTTTTCATTCTTTTCTTATGCATTTTCATTGCTCTTATTCAGCATTTTAGTTCGAATGTTGTTCAACAATTAATAAAAAGTTAATTCTTTTTTACTGTGAATTATAAGTAACTTGAGGATCGAGTGAAAAAACAACTCGCTTCGAGTGGGATTTTCACTCGATCTTCGAGCGAAAAACCACTCGGAGCCGGTTTGCGACGTTGTCACTGGAATTTCGAGTGGGGAAACGACTCGCTTCGAGTGAAATTTTACTCGAATACTCTTAGAAAGTCCGGACTGATCATTTGGAAATTAATTGTTTCTGCATCTTCGATCAGCCTGAAACCTATCGCAATTCAATTCACGTAAATCCCTGATTGTCTGATGAGAAAATTGCGATGGTCCCATTCTAACCCTACCTTCGGCGTGGTCCAGTCTCATAACCTCGGGAAGAACTGCCTTCCGCATCTCCGAGGGGAAATTTGCAATCGTATTCCGATTTGAATCCTATCTAAGGCGTGGTCCAGATTCATAACCTCGAAGGCACTCTGATTCTAACCCTATACTGTAAAAAAATTTTATGTAGATTTACTGGGCTGAGCGACGGTAATTCTTGGATACCGTGCTGGGGCTTGTAAATTCACATAAGCGGCTTGTAAATTTCATTACCGGCCGATGATAAATTTCAGATTCGAAGGAATTTCATTCAACTGAACCGTATGAACTACTAAGAGACTCTTTCCTGATGAATTTGAGTCTTGGATTGAGGCATATGGAACCACAATGACTCCGGCAAGGGAGAATATTCCAAGCGAGTGAAAAATTCATCGCTCGAGACCGAAATAATCGTTGAGGAGAAGTATACCAGGTTAGTTGTGCATGTTGGCAGCAGACGAAAGTTTAGATCTGCGCATGCTCAGTTGGCTGGGATTTACAAGCCTGAGCGAAGGGATTCTACAGCAAATTTTACCAGGCTAGGACTGGTATCAAAATATTACCGCATCTCAGCCTCGTGAATTCACAAGGCAAAGTGGTCCTCATGATTGCCCGAGTATCTGACAAAAATTTTGCGAACGCATTTCGATCCTAACCCTATCTACGGCGTGATCAAGATTCATAACCTCGGAAGAAAACTGTCCTCCGCACTTCTGATCGGCCTGAAACCTATGGCAGATTGGTCCTCATGATTGCTCGAGTGTTTGACAAAAATTTCGCGAACGCATTCCGATACCAACCCTATCTACGGCGTCGTTCAGATTTATAACCTCCAAAATGACTGCCTTCCGCACTTTCGATCGGATCGAAACCCATGGCAGATTGGTCTTCATGATTGCCCGAGTATCTGACAAAAATTTCCCGGACGCATTCCGATCCTAACCTCACCTACGGCGTGGTCAAGATTCATGACCTCGGGAGAGAACTGTCCTCCGCACTTCTGATCGGCCTGAAACCTATGGCAGACTGGTCCTAATGATTGCTCGAGTATTTGACAAAAATTCCGCGAACGCATTCCGATCCTAACCATATCTACGGCGTCGTTCAGATTTATAACCTCCGAAATGACTGCCTTACGCACTTTCGATCGGCTCGAAACCCATGGCAGATTGGTCCTCATGATTGCCCGAGTATCTGACAAGAAATTCCCGAACGCATTCCGATCCTAACCCTATCTACGGCGTGGTCAAGATTCATGACCTCGGGAGAAAACTGGCTTCCGTACCTTTTATCGGCCTGAGACCTATGGCAGATTGGTCCTGATGATTTCCCGAGTATTTGACAAAAATTTTGCGAACGCTTTCCGATCCTAACCCTATCTACGGTGTCGTTCAGATTTATAACGTCCAAAATGACTGCCTTCCGCACTTTCGATCGGCTCGAAACCCATGGCAGATTGGTCTTCATGACCTCCCGAGTATCTGCCAAGAATTTTGCGAATGCATTCCGATCCTTACCCTATCTACGGCGTGGTCAAGATGCATAACCTCGGGAGAAAACTGTCTTCCGCACCTCCGATCGGCCTGAAACCTATGGCAGATTGGTCCTCATGATTGCCCAAGTATTTGACAAAGATTCTGCGAACGCATTTCGAACCTAACCTTATCTACGGCGTCGTTCAGATTTATAACCTCCAAAATGACTGCCTTCCGCACTTTCGATCGGCTTGAAACCCATGGCAGATTGGTCTTCGTGACTGCCCGAGTATCTGACAAGAATTCCGCGAACGCATTCCGATCCTAACCCCATCTACGGCGTGGTCAAGATTCATAACCTCGGGTGTAAACTGTCTCCAGCACCTTTGATCGGCCTGAAACCTATGGCAGATTGGTCCTCATGATTGCCCGAGTATTTGACAGAAATTTTGCGAACGCATTCCGATCCTAACCTTATCTACGGCATCGTTCAGATTTATGACCTCGCCAATGACTGCCTTCCGCACTTTCGATCGGCTCGAAACCCATGGCAGACTCGTCTTCATGACCTCCCGAGTATCTGCCAAGAATTTCGCGAACGCATTCCGATCCCAACCCTATCTACGGCGTGGTCAAGATTCATAACCTCGGAAGAAAACTGTCTTCCTCACCTCCGATTGGCCTGAAACCTATGGCAGATTGGTCCTGATGATTGCCTGAGTATTTGACAAAGATCCTGCGAACGCATTCCGAACCTAACCTTATCTACGGCGTCGTTCAGATTTATAACCTCCAAAATGACTGCCTTCCGCACTTTCGATCGGCTTGAAACCCATGGCAGATTGGTCTTCGGGAAAGCCCGAGTATCTGACAAGAATTTCGCGAACTCATTCCGATCCTAACCTTATCTACGGCGTCATTCAGATTTATAACCTCCAAAATGACTGCCTTCCGCACTTTCGATCGGCTCGAATTCCATGGCGGATTGGTCTTCATGACCTCCCGATTATCTGCCAAGAATTTTGCGAACGCATTCCGATCCTAACCGTATCTACGGCATGGTCAAGATTCATACCCTCGGAAGAAAACCGTCTTCCGCAACTCCGATCGGCCTGAAACCTATGGCAGATTGGTCCTGATGATTGCCTGAGTATTTGACAAAAATTTTGCTAACGCATTCCGATCCTAACCTCATCTACGGCGTCGTTCAGATTTATAACCTCCAAAATGACTGCCTTCCGCACTTTCGATCGGCTTGAAACCCATGGCAGATTTGTACTCGTGACTGCCCGAGTATCTGACAAGAATTTTGCGAACGCATTCCGATCCTAACCCCATCTACGGCGTGGTCAGGATTCATAACCTCGGAAGTAAACTGTCTTCCGCATCATTGATCGGCCTGAAACCTATGGCAGATTGGTCCTCATGATTGCCCGAGTATTCGACAAAAATTTCGCGAACGCATTCCGAACCTAACCTTATCTACGGCGTCGTTCAGATTGATAACCTCCAAAATGACTGCCTTACGCACTTTCGATCGGCTCGAAACCCATGGCAGATTGGTCCTCATGATTGCCCGAGTATCTGACAAGAAATTCCCGAACGCATTCCGATCCTAACCCTATCTACGGCGTGGTCAAGATTCATGACCTCGGGAGAAAACTGTCTTCCGTACCTTTTATCGGCCTGAGACCTATGGCAGATTGGTCCTGATGATTTCCCGAGTATTTGACAAAAATTTTGCGAACGCTTTCCGATCCCAACCCTATCTACGGTGTCGTTCAGATTTATAACGTCCAAAATGACTGCCTTCCGCACTTTGGATCGGCTCGAAACCCATGGCAGATTCGTCTTCATGACCTCCCGAGTATCTGCCGAGAATTTCGCGAACGCATTCCGATCCCAACCCTATCCACGGCGTGGTCAAGATTCATAACCTCGGAAGAAAACTGTCTTCCTCACCTCCGATCGGCCTGAAACCTATGGCAGATTGGTCCTCATGATTGCCCGAGTATTTGACAAAAATTTTGCGAACGCATTCCGAACCTAACCTTATCTACGGCGTCGTTCAGATTTATAACCTCCAAAAGGACTGCCTTCCGCACTTTCGATCGGCTCGAAACCCATGGCAGATTCGTCTTCATGACCTCCCGAGTATCTGCCGAGAATTTCGCGAACGCATTCCGATCCCAACCCTATCTACGGCGTGGTCAAGATTCATAACCTCGGAAGAAAACTGTCTTCCTCACCTCCGATCGGCCTGAAACCTATGGCAGATTGGTCCTGATGATTGCCTGAGTATTTGACAAAGATTCTGCGAACGCATTTCGAACCTAACCTTATCTACGGCGTCGTTCAGATTTATAACCTCCAAAATGACTGCCTTCCGCACTTTCGATCGGCTTGAAACCCATGGCAGATTGGTCTTCGGGACTGCCCGAGTATCTGACAAGAATTTCGCGAACGCATCCCGATCCTAACCCCATCTACGGCGTGGTCAAGATTCATAACCTCGGGTGTGAACTGTCTTCAGCACCTTTGATCGGCCTGAAACCTAAGGTAGATTGGTCCTCATGATTGCCCGAGTATTTGACAGAAATTTTGCGAACGCATTCCGATCCTAACCTTATCTACGGCGTCGTTCAGATTTATGCCCTCGCCAATGACTGCCTTCCGCACTTTCGATCGGCTCGAAACCCATGGCAGACTCGTCTTCATGACCTCCCGAGTATCTGCCAAGAATTTCGCGAACGCATTCCGATCCCAACCCTATCTACGGCGTGGTCAAGATTCATAACCTCGGAAGAAAACTGTCTTCCTCACCTCCGATTGGCCTGAAACCTATGGCAGATTGGTCCTGATGATTGCCTGAGTATTTGACAAAGATCCTGCGAACGCATTCCGAACCTAACCTTATCTACGGCGTCGTTCAGATTTATAACCTCCAAAATGACTGCCTTCCGCACTTTCGATCGGCTTGAAACCCATGGCAGATTGGTCTTCGGGAAAGCCCGAGTATCTGACAAGAATTTCGCGAACTCATTCCGATCCTAACCTTATCTCCGGCGTCATTCAGATTTATAACCTCCAAAATGACTGCCTTCCGCACTTTCGATCGGCTCGAATTCCATGGCGGATTGGTCTTCATGACCTCCCGATTATCTGCCAAAGAATTTTGCGAACGCATTCCGATCCTAACCGTATCTACGGCATGGTCAAGATTCATACCCTCGGAAGAAAACCGTCTTCCGCACCTCCGATCGGCCTGAAACCTATGGCAGATTGGTCCTCATGATTGCCCGAGTATTCGACAAAAATTTCGCGAACGCATTCCGAACCTAACCTTATCTACGGCGTCGTTCAGATTGATAACCTCCAAAATGACTGCCTTCCGCACTTCGATCGGATCGAAACCCATGGCAGATTGGTCTTCATGATTGCCCGAGTATCTGACAAGAATTTCCCGGACGCATTCCGATCCTTACCTCACCTACGGCGTGGTCAAGATTCATGACCTCGGAAGAGAACTGTCCTCCGCACTTCTGATCGGCCTGAAAGCTATGGCAGATTGGTCCTAATGATTGCTCGAGTATTTGACAAAAATTCCGCGAACGCATTCCGATCCTAACCATATCTACGGCGTCGTTCAGATTTATAACCTCCAAAATGACTGCCTTACGCACTTTCGATCGGCTCGAAACCCATGGCAGATTGGTCCTCATGAATGCCCGAGTATCTGACAAGAAATTCCCGAACGCATTCCGATCCTAACCCTATCTACAGCGTGGTCAAGATTCATGACCTCGGGAGAAAACTGTCTTCCGTACCTTTTATCGGCCTGAAACCTATGGCAGATTGGTCCTGATGATTTCCCGAGTATATGACAAAAATTTTGCGAACGCATTCCGATCCTAACCCTATCTACGGTGTCGTTCAGATTCATAACCTCCAAAATGACTGCCTTCCGCACTTTCGATCGGCTCGAAACCCATGGCAGATTCGTCTCCATGACCTCCCGAGTACCTGCCAAGAATTCCGGGAACGCATTCCGATCCCAACCATATCTACGGCGTGGTCAAGATTCATAACCTCGGAAGAAAACTGTCTTCCTCACCTCCGATCGGCCTGAAACCTATGGCAGATTGGTCCTGATGATTGCCTGAGTATTTGACAAAGATTCTGCGAACGCATTCCGATCCTAACCCTATCTACGGCGTCGTTCAGATTTATAACCTCCAAAATGACCGCCGTCCGCACTTTCGATCGGCTTGAAACCCATGGCAGATTGGTACTCGTGACTGCCCGAGTATCTGACAAGAATTTTGCGAACGCATTCCGATCCTAACCCCATCTACGGCGTCGTCAGGATTCATAACCTCGGAAGTAAACTATCTTCCGCATCTTTGATCGGCCTGAAACCTATGGCAGATTGGTCCTCATGATTGTCCGAGTATTTGACAAAAATTTTGCGAACGCATTCCGAACCTAACCTTATCTACGGCGTCGTTCAGATCTATAACCTCCAAAATGGATGCCTTCCGCACTTTCGATCAGCTCGAAACCCATGGCAGATTCGTCTTCATGACCTCCCGAGTATCTGCCAAGAATTTCGCGAACGCATTCCGATCCCAACCCTGTCTACGGCGTGGTCGAGATTCATAACCTCGGAAGAAAACTGTCTCCCTCACCTCCGATCGGCCTGAAACCTATGGCAGACGGGTCCTGATGATTGCCTGAGTATTTGACAAAGATTCTGCGAACGCATTCCGAACCTAACCTTATCTACGGCGTCGTTCAGATTTATAACCTCCAAAATGACTGCCTTCCGCACTTTCGATCGGCTTGAAACCCATGGCAGATTGGTCTTCGTGACTGCCCGAGTATCTGCCAAGAATTTTGCGAACGCATTCCGATCCTAACCGTATCTACGCTATGGTCAAGATTCATACCCTCGGAAGAAAACTGTCTTCCGCACCTCCGATCGGCCTGGAACCTATGGCAGATTGGTCCTGATGATTGCCTGAGTATTTGACAAAAATTTTGCTAACGCATTCCGATCCTAACCTCATCTACGGCGTCGTTCAGATTTATAACCTCCAAAATGACTGCCTTCCGCACTTTCGATCGGCTTGAAACCCATGGCAGATTTGTACTCGTGACTGCCCGAGTATCTGACAAGAATTTTGCGAACGCATTCCGATCCTAACCCCATCTACGGCGTGGTCAGGATTCATAACCTCGGAAGTAAACTGTCTTCCGCATCATTGATCGGCCTGAAACCTATGGGGGATTGGTCCTGATGATTGCCCGAGTATTCGACAAAAATTTTGCGAACGCATTCCGAACCTAACCTTATCTACGGCGTCGTTCAGACTTATAACCGCCAAAATGACTGCCTTCCGCACTTTCGATCGGCTCGAAACCCATGACAGATTGGTCTTCATGACCCCCCGAGTATCTGCCAAGAATTTCGCGAACGCATTCCGATCCTAACCTTATCTACGGCGTCGTTCAGATTCATAACCTCCAAAATGACTGCCTTCCGCACTTTCGATCGGCTCGAAACCCATGGCAGATTGGTTTTCATGACCTCCCGAGTATCTGCCAAGAATTTCGCGAACGCTTTTCGATCCTAACCCTATCTACGGCGTGGTCAAGATTCATAATTTCGGAATTAATCTGTTTTCCGCACCTCTGATCGGCCTGAAACTTATGGCAGATTGGTCCTCATGATTGCCCGAGTATTTGTGAAAAATTCCGCGAACGCATTCCGATCCTAACCCTATCTACGGCGTCGTTCAGATTCATAACCTCCGAAATGACTGCCTTCCGCACTTTCGATCGGCTCGAAACCCATGACAGATTGGTCCTCATGACTGCCCGAGTACCTGACAAGAATTCCGCGAACGCATTCCGACCCTAACCCTATACCCGGCGTGTTTCAATATCCTAACCTCAAAAAAAACTACTTTCCGCACCTCGTATCTAGCTGAATTTTGTGTCACATGTCATTACAAACTTGAATCTTCGTTCCTGTGGAATAAAAAAAAATCAGTACAAAACTAGTTTGATCTGATCTCCATAAATGTCATTATCATGGTCTAAGAGACAAATGTAGAAGGGGTACACAGTAGCTAGCATAAAATTGGAAGAAACCAAAATTGTGTATTAACCAATCGATTCAGCACCTCAAAAAAATTTTATATTGAAGGACTCATATTCTTCAGAGGAGGACGAAAATTCATAGATAGCTTCCAAGATATGGGGGAAACAATTTTTCACAAAAAATTTCCTAATTCGGGGGATAATGGTCGGGGGATGCTCAAATTGTAGCGTTCCCATCTACAGATGACAACAAACACGTGTGCAAAATTTGGAGGGGATTGTTGGAAACAGTGAGGAGTTTTGCTGCGACATAGAAAGGGAAATACATGTACACACACACACAGACACGGTCAGAGGGCTCGGAAGATAGGGTGATTGTAATTTTCCAAGGCGTTATCAAGGAAAACTGTTACCTACAATCGATAGATCTCGGGAAAACAAAGAGGATAGTTCAATTTTTATGTATGCAAGAGCCCTCTGGGAGGAGAAAAAAATTTTTTACAAAGGAATTCGAGGAAAAATCTACTACCATCAGATGAAAGCTTTCTCTTTAGAGGAAGCAAAACGAGTTACTCGCCTTCTCTTCGATCTGTAAAATTTCTGATTGTATGTTTAATTGTAGAATCAATTGCGATACCTTCATTTCACTTTGGAAGACGTGTGGATGCATTACCAGGATTAGATTTAAAATACGAGAGGCTGATAATACATTTTTCTTGATCGAAAAAAAACGAGTTACTCGCGTTCTTTCCGATCTCTAAACTTTCTGATTGAATTCTTAGATGTTGAACCAATCAGGGTACCTTCCTTCGACCTTGGAAAACGTGTGGAACCATTACCAGAATTATCTGATTGGAAAACTTTTTCTTGATCGAAATAAACGAGTTTCTCGGCTTCTTTTAAATCTCTAAATTCTTTGATTAAACTTTTGATTGTGGAATCGATCAGGGTACCTTCCTTTGACCTTGGAGAACGTGTGGATGCATTACCAGAATCATGTGATTGGAAAACTTGAAGATTCTCGAATACTCTCGTATTCATTTATCAGCCTCTCGGCTGATAAGACATTTTTCTCGATCGAAAAAACGAGTTCCTCGCCTCTTTTTCGATCTCTAAATTTTTTGATCAATCTTTCGATCGTGGAATCGATCAGGGTACCTTCCTTTGACTTTGAAGAACGTCTGGATGCATTACCAGAACTATCTGATTGGGAAACTTGAAGATTTTCAAATACGAGAGGCTGATAACACATTTTTCTTGATCGAAAAAAACGAGTTTCTCGCCTTCTTTTCAATCTCTAAAATTTCTGATTGTATGTTTAATCGTGGGATCAATTAGGATACCTTCATTAGACTTTGGAGTACGTGTGGATGCATTACCAGGACTATCTGAATGGAAAATTTGAAGATTTTCAAATACAAGAGGCTGATAAGACATTCTTCTTGATCGAAAAAATGAGTCACACAGCTACTTTTCGAGCTCTGAATTTTTTTATTAAACTTTTGACTGTGGAATCGATCAGGGTACCTTCCCTCGGCTATGGAGAACGTGTGGATGCATTACCAGGATCATCTGAATGGAAAACTCAAAGATTTCCAAATATGAGAGGCTGATAAGACATTTTTCTTGATCAAAAAGAACGAGTCACTCAGCTTCTTCTCGATCTCTCACTTTTTTTATTGAACTTTCAATTGTGGAATCGATCGGGGTACCTTTCTTCGACACTGGACAACGTGTTGATGGATTACTCGACGGTTCGATAAGGTCTCTTGGACCATCTACCGATTCTCTGGTGGCTGTGGGTTCCAACTCACATTTTCAAGATAATTCGAACGATATTATACAATTTCTCGTCATAATCATCCAGGAACTTCAATACGGATCATGGTATAGACGAGGATTGCTCGAGCACTTGAACCTCGGTCTACTACTGCTGCAGGGTCGATTCGTCATTCCCAGAAAGGGAAGCGGAGATCGGATAATTGGACCTGCATGACATCCTTCATTCCTCATGCTTATAACAGAGCACTTTGGAATAGAAATGGATTACAGTGCATCAACTGGAACATTTGGGAAATCATGTCAACTACTGATCGAGGATGGGTTATTCGGCTCTTGGACCAGTTACAGATTTCCCGGCAGCTGTGGGTTCCAACTCACAATTTCCCGAATCCGAGTGATATCATAGGATTTCGCGTCATGATCATGGAAAAATTGGGATACGATCGGGGTACGGACGGGGATTGCTCTAGTCAAGTAAGTAAGCCCCGATAAGACGCTTCCTTTCAGGAGCAACCGTTAAAACTCTTCCAAACCCTCCAAATTTGGGCTCAAATGATAGGTGGCACATCCAATAATCAATGTTGATATAATTATTGTTCAAAAATTGGGGCAAGGCATGAATAAACAATAAAAACATGCATTTTCCCGTCTTTTTTTCGGTTTTTTCATTAGAAGTCGGAAAATATTGGTTTTTCGAGAAAACTTGTCCAAAAGTAATTTGTAGATCTTCAAACTGTCTACAAAATTTGTTCATACACTTCTTCCCCGTAAAATGCGTATTTTTGGAGTTATTCTTGATCTGAGTTATAGTCGAATTCGTTTGAATGAATTCTCCAAAATTGTTTATAACGGGCACAAATTATTTTTCCTAGGTATTTGAGTCAATTTTGAAAAGAAAAGGTCTCTTGATATTTTTTGCTAAGTTTGATCGTTTTCGATGAGAAAAGCAAATTTCGCGACTTCTAACCTTCAATACGGTGCTTTCATGACAGCACTTTGACTAGGAAGTTGCGGAATCTGCTTTTTCTCATTACTCGAAAACGATCAAATTCAAGAAAAAATACCAAGAGACCTTTTCTTTTCAGAATTGACTCAATCACCTAGGGAAAATAATTTGAACCCGTTATAAGCAATTTTAGCGAATTTATTAAAACAAATTTGATTATAACTTTGATCAAGAATAACTCCAAAAGGATGCATTTTCCGGGAAAAAGTAGGAATACCATTTTTGTAGATTGTTTAAAGATCTACAAATTACCTCTGAACAAGTTTTCTCGAAAAACCAATATTTTCCGACTTACAATGGAAAAACCAAAAAAAGGACGGAAAGATGCATGTTTTTATTATTTATTCATGCCTTGCCCCAATTTTTCAACAATATTCCTTATTAATGTTGATTATTAGATGTGCCACCAATCATTTGAGCCCAAAACTGGAGGGTATGAAAGGATTTAGCCGGTTAGTGAACGAATTCAGGAGCTTACTTACTCGACTACTCGAGCACTTGAACCTTGGTCTACTACTGCTACAGGGTTCGCTCGTCATATCCGAATAAGATTGAATGTTGAATGTCGAGTGGAGGGATTCGCGAGCCACCTCCCTCCCCAGTCCTCACGCACGTAATGGAGTATATTGGAATCTAAATCGATTACAAAATCATGTCTACTACTGCTCGAGGGTTGGTTGTTCAGCTTTCGGACCAGTTATACGGATTGTCTGATGGCTGTGGTTTGCAACTAACATTTTCTCGGAATTTGGGCGATATCCTTCGACTCCTCTCCATGATCATAGATCGCGCAATGTTCATAGAGGAAATTGAATGAGGATCCATGTGTGGACGAGGATCGCTCAAGCACTTGAACCTCGGTCTTGCTAATAGTGCTGCACGGACGGTTCGTCATCTCGGATTTGTAGATTCAATATCGAATGAAAAGGAATTCGAATCCATCCCCCAGTACTTAGAAATATTTTGAGGCAGAGATGGGTTGGAATCATAAGTAACCTAAATCCAATATAATTTGTGAAATAAAACTTTGCCTCACAGTATTATATTATTGGCAGTTCAGAGCAACACGTTCTCCACCACAGAAATAATCTTTACACTGTGCCTCTCAAAATCATGTCCTCGAGTTGAAGCATTAGATGAATTGATACTTGCTAATGTTTGGAGAAATTAATCAGCGAATGCACCAGTTGTTAGGCTCAGGAATAGTCAGTTATTGATCAACTGATACAGCATCGCAATCAAAAGTTCACAAGATGTAACTGGCACCAGCACTATGAGCAGCGAAGAAAAATAATAAGCAATGATTAACTGAATATGACCATCCTGGAATGCTATTTGTGGTTAACTGAAAGAGAAAGTAATCATGCACAGTTTTAGCTTGGCAGAACAATGAAGAATATACCATAAGACATCCTATGAAAAAGCCAAGAGTATGCGTACCTGCATTAGAGAGGTTTCACACAACATGCGGATGGAAGATTTGTATTGATAATAATAAAATTCTTGGTTGCAGCCATTTGTACCCGAGCAGGCATCCACATTGGATCAGATTCCACACTGGCAAGGGTTTCACATTCGCTGGCTATAAACTGCCCAACGGTACACATTGGTATAAAACTAAAATCAGTATCCCAGGCCTCTAGAGCAACCACGGTCTCAACCCAATTGCTCACAACCTAGTTTGCGCTGCTTTGGATATCTGGAACACATGTGAATATGAAAAATGAAACTATAAGAAACTATCAACAACATCTTGAGAAGATGTGACAATTTGACAATGATGTCATTCTTGATGCATAAGAGAAGATAAAATTGTGACTCTTATTTTCTCACTAACGACATGAACAATGAATTCTCAAAGGTTTGCTTAAAATTGACAGAACTTGGTGATTTTAAAACTGAGACATCCAAACCATAATGTCACATTATAACAACCAAGAGTAGAGGCTGGTTCAAATAAAATCAATTGAGCAACTCACTAGCTCTACATCAGTTTACGTTCGAAAGAAAGAAATTCTCAATGGAGCCTGACAACACTCGCAAATCTCCACAAGGGTTATAGAACAGCAATAAGATACATTTTGGTTTTTGAAGAGAAATACTCACAAAGTCTTGGAGGTTTCCAGCATTGTAGATGCATGATGGCTCCCACACACAATGCACAACCAAACCATCATCAGCCATACCTGAACTCGCTGTACGGCATGAGAAAATCTAAAATGAAAACAGCACTACAAAGAAATACATTCAAAAGCAAGAAGAGAGAGTGATTACTAGTAAACTTTATGAAATAGTACTAATCTGAGAATTAGAAGATGATACACTGTTGCACTGCTGGGAGTTGCTCAGCAAGCAGGTGGCGAGATGCTGAGTATGTTTTAGTAGTAGAAGCAATAAGCTTCTGCTGTAAAATTGATACATCTGGTTCAGTTGCTATGACAAGGCTCTCCCATAGCAGCAAATTGATGAAATAAAGATTGGAGCCCGCTATGAAGCATGACAACACGGATAGCTGTAGGTTTCACCCGATTCCGCGACACACTCGAGCTCGAGGTGAGAGCACACCTGGTTGAGGAGATTTTGATAATGTGACACAACACTCATACTTGACTTGTTCTTGAAGGCAAAATGATTATTCACGATCTGGAGCACTGAACCTGCGATGCTATTGCCGACAACAAACGGGGTACAATCACCCCTGTCGACTGGCACGGCGTCAACAATGCCATTATTTACCGCGATAATCGGCGAAAATTCGGAGACCCATGTATTATTGAATAATCAAGGTTCTTCGATTCAACAAAAAACACGCTAATTGGGAAACTACACTACTTATTAATCCACCTGCAATGCGCGAGGGTTAGAAATTAGTAAATTCAAACATACTGGTTGACCAAAAACAAATCCCCCAGGGAATACTAACCTTCACGACCCTTACGGCAGAATCCACCCGCCATGACTGGAAAATTCAAATTTTTGGTATTTTTGGATCCTCGACAATCGATTTTGGATAATCCAAAAAATACCACTCGACTCATCCCATATCCAAAGTTCCACGATCTTCACGATCCCACCTCCCAAATGTATTTTTTCGTATTTTTTGGAAAAAAATTTTCCAATTCGCATCGAATCTTCCATTTCCTAAATTTGTTCACCTCACCTTCCAAGACAAACGGTTGAACCATTCAAAAATCATTTTCGATCGAATTTGTACCCCGCGAGGGAAAAAAATGCCAAGGTGCGTCCACCATAGATGGGTCATACGATATATGGATTGCGGTTTTATGGATTGCCCTATACGGATTGCGGTTTTTTAGGGCGTGTATCACCAGACCTCTTCGAATTCACCTAGTCGAGTCTCTGGTGCAACCGCATTCAGATTACTGTACGGTCGTGTACCTCGACGCCACGGACGAACAGCGGCAACGGATACAACGACTAAGCAACTCATGTGTGAGGTATATGTTTGATCTTAGGAGAGACCAGCACATCACTCCGTTTAGGGAGCGTCTGGGTTGGTTACGTACTGATTCGCGGAGAATTATCTTCGCAGATCTGTTAATGCATAAGATCATGCATTTAGGAGAGCCTGGCTACCTAGCTGCGATGTTCACCAGGTACCAATCTGAACGCCCCGCACGTGGTGATGCAGAAGAGCGGGTACTCAAAGTTCCCAATATGAGATTTGAATATAGAAGGAGATCTTTCCAGGTTCAATGTGCTTATTTGTGGAACTTTCTCCCTCCGGGCTTTCGGCAGCTGGGGAAAACACTCTTGTTCAAAGAGTCCTTGAAAGATTTCCTATTAACAAAGTCTTCTCAGAGGATTGATCCGGAGAAGCAGCATTACTTTAATCTTTGATGGGCTCGGGTTTTTGTTCTTTTTCTTTCTATCTCTTCCTAATTGTAAGTGACCTTTTGTCACCAGACTGAGGAAAAACTGTGATATTTTTGTGAACCTATGCCCTCTATCTCATTTTCTTTCAAGTCAAATCGTAAAGTGTATGACTAGTCACAATTGTGATGTATCTATCCTTGACCGAATTATTTTTTAATATGATTCCATCGGAATATTCATCAATTTCACATATATATATATTTAAATATGTATATATATGACACATATGAAAATATGTAGGTGTATTTTGTCGAGTGACGAATAAAGGATATCTCTCTCTGTCTGGTGCTGTGAGTATACACACACGTACTTCTACTCGCTCCTCTTTCATCTGCCATTGTTACTCACACCCGCAAATTTCTTCATCCGAGGTGGACTTCATCACGTGTATCAGCATCCCGCTGCTTCACCCACGCATCGGGCATTGATAGCAGGCTCGTATTTTTGAGCCAGGGAGCTGTACACGTGATACCGCTTTTTGAGGTTATCTTCAAAAGCAACTCAAACACGCAGCCTGTGTCATTCTGTGCCAAGGACCCCAGCGCCACCTACTGACCTTGCTGGGAACATCATCATCATCACCCCGAGTCTTACAAGGGGGGACCACGGGGGCCGGGTCACCAATCTCCCCCAAGATTTTTTTACAGTTTTGTACTATCGAGTATATGAAGAATCCAGAGTAACTCCGTCAAATGGGTCTCCTGTCCAGAGATACAGCCACTGGGATTAACATTGCTTATATAGGCCCATGTTAAAAAGTGATATATATAGATATACTGGTAGTGCTAACGTTTTTGCTTGTAGCTCTCGACAGGAGGCCCATTTGACGGAGTTACTCTAGATTTCTCATATTCTAGATGGCACCAAACTGTGAAAACATTTTGGGGATGATTGGCGACCCGGACCCCGTGGTCTCCCCTTGTTAGTGGGCATATTACCATCAAAACGCCTTGAAGTTTACGTGACGTTGCACAGATGGCGCTACAATGGCAATGATGTCTATCCTCTGAGTGAAACATCTTTGTGCGGACCTGTGACTTGGTGTTGTTGAAACGCAGCTGACTCTAAATGTAAGTGAGTGTGAGTGATGAACACAAGAACTGGTGCTGCTAAAAATTCATGTTCGATCTGTAAATTAATTGTGAAGCGCGGAGAGCTCTCAGTTCAATGTAATACCTGCGCAGCTTTATCACATCCTTCTTGCATCTCAGACTCACGCGATCAGCAGCTAAAATCATTTCATTGCGGATCCTGTATATCGCTAGAAAAATTATTCACTCCGCTGCCTCTTGCTACGTCGTCTGCTTCAAGCACGAACACGCGTAAACGATCTGCTTCATCGCCACCTCTACAGACGAATACCCGAGTGAAAATACGCTCTGTGAATCGAGTAGAAACCGCGCAGTCTCTAAACGATCCAAGTATGTCGCAAGAATTTGAGTCCGAAGCTACAAAGTTTCTCAATGATCCCTCGGTCCCTGACCATTTGAAAAAGCTCGGCTCACTATTTCATGCTGCTCATTCGTCTATTCAGTCCCAATTGGCAACCATAGAATTGCGTATATCAACAAATGAAACCCAAAATGCTCAGGCTTTTGCTGGGCTGCGTGCTGACTTTCTCGCGACACGTATTCAAGTGGACCCCTGTGAGATTTGTTTTTCAGGCATTCCCTCTTCAGTCAAAGTGTCGGATGAGGTCATTATCAATGATATTTTGCGCGCCATTGATTGTATCGATCGCGTTGGAACCATTTTGTCCATCAGGCGTTGGCCTGTCCGAGCTCCTCGACCATCCTCTCAGCCGCAAGAACCGCCGACAGCATCACTCGGAACGGTCCAAAGGGCTGCATCAGGCCCTCAGAGAGAGAGAGTACCTCCGATAAAATAGCTCTCGTGACAAAATTTTGCTCTTCAACAGTACGCGACTTTGTCCTGGCCGAAGCAGCTCAATTGAGAGATCAGACAGCTGAAACTATTTTTGGACAGGGCGGTGAAGCTAAAATTCATCTGAATCCTGTACTGCCCCCTAATGTATACAAAATTTGGCGAGCTGCTTTGGCTAAGGCTATCGAGTTGAAGTACCTACGTCCCATTGTACAAAACATGACTGTTATGATGAGACGTGCTCCTAAAGCTGATCTGATACCTATCCTTGCTGTTCAGGATCTTCTTTCCCTTGAAGCAAATGCTACCGATCCACGTAAAAACCCCATGGACGTGGATGCATGAAATATTGCTGGTCTGCCATCGAAGCCTATCTCAGTTTTGTCTAGTGAAACATCCTCATCCATAGGGCACATAAACCTAAACCGTTTCAGTGCAAATTTCAATCTACTCGAGAATAAAATTGCGGATGGCACCTATGACATAGTCGCTGTTTCTGAAACTTGTTTATCGCCTCAGAATTCTTTTGAGCCGTATGATATCCCAGGTTGTACATTTTTTCGCCAAGACAGGGTTGGAAAAGAGGGTGGTGGCGTGGGTTTCTATGCAAGGTCTGATTTCATTGTCAAAATTCTAAACAATTCCGAGCCAATTTTCACAAATACGCCTGAATGGATTATCTCTGAAATAAAGGTTGCTTCTACAAAGTTACTATTTGCCATAGTTTATCAAAGACCTGCAGCCGCTTACCCGCATGCACTGATGAATGCCCTTTCCCCCTTTCTCTCCTTATATGACCATACTATAATAACAGGTGACTTCAATATCAATATAGCGATCTCTAATCCTGCATCAACTTCATTCGAAGAAACTTATGAGTCACATATGCTTCACCTCGTTAGCAAAATTCCTCCTCACCATGCCATTGGAAAGGATAAGCTTTTACATCACACCTGCCTCGACTTATTCCTCGTTTGCAATTCCTCAGCTGTGATTGAGTTTAAAAAGTCTGATTCGCCCTTTGCGGCAGGCCATGACTTTGTTGAAATTACTTACGACATTATTCCTCCACCTATTCCACCGAAGACGATCACAGTCAGGAACCTATCCAACATCGACGCTAGACAACTTACTAAGCTAATGAACACATCACTGTCTCACAGCGATTCCTTCAACGTGGCAGGCCAGTTATCCATACCAAATCAGAGCAACTCTCAAGTCGCTCTTAGTCACAACCTCCACGGATCTATCTGTGCGTATCTCCCTGTAAATATTCCCCCCCCCCCTATAAGTAATAACCCTAATAATAGTAATGATAGTATTAGTACTGCTTTGAAACTCCTAGACCTGAGTTCACCGCTTTATAAAAACCTTGCAAAAGGTCATCTCAACGATGCTGTTTCCTCAATCTCTAGAGCCACTCTTGACGCCTATAATCAGCTGGCACCCGAAAGAAACTTCACAGTCACCTCTTTAAAAAAACCCTGGGTGACAGCTGACATTCGGCGTCTCATGAGCGAACGCGATGCAGTATATCGTCGTGCTAGCCACACCAATTCCCAAGTTCTACTAGGAAAATATCGTGAAAAGCGAACAGAGGTGAAGACCGAACTTGATGTAGCTAAAAGTGAATACATAAACAATAGAATAACATCGGCTCCTGATGCAAAATCTAAGTAGAGTGAACTTCGCAAGCTAGGAGTGATGTCCCGTCCCACTCCATCTCCTCTGAATCTTTTCAATCCTCGAGTTCTCAACTACCATTTTGCGAGTGTGGCCAGCTCTGGTGCCCCGCTAACCGAAGACGACATAGAGCACGTTTGTTCCATCCCCATGCCAAGTAACATTCCAGTGTTTGACTTCACTCCTGTAAATGAAACAGACGTCATACAGACCTTCCTTGCAAGTAAGTCAAAGGGCGTGGGTGCTGATGGAATATCTTCATCAATGGCAAAGCTAGCGTTTCCTGCACTCCAACCTCATCTTACGAGCATTATCAATCAATCACTTGCATCCGAGTACTTCCCAGATGCCTGGAAATGCGCCTCCGTTATACCATTATCAAAAGTATCTGCACCTAAGACACCCTCCGATACACGTCCCATTGCACAACTATGCGAATTTTCAAAGACACTTGAAAGAATAGTTCATCAACAGCTTACAAGTCACCTAACTCGTTCAAACCTTTTTCAAGAACGCCAGTCGGGATTCAGAGAACACCACTCCACTCAAACTGCTCTTCTCGGGGTACTAGAGGACACTCGCAAAGCCATCGATCAGCGAATGCTCACAATTATGATATCCTTTGACTTCTCGAAAGCCTTCGACACCCTCCCTCATATTAAGCTGCTGATCGAACTGAGGAAACTCGGCTGTAGTGATCGCGTGATCCGATGGTTCGCGAGCTATCTAAAGGACCGCTCTCAAGCGGTCCGCCTAGCAGACGGAAGTCATGAGGATTGGCTGTCCCTCATCACCGGAGTGCCACAAGGGAGTGTCTTAGGCCCCCTTCTTTTTTTAATTTTGATCAACGATCTCCCCGAAGCACTCACACACACGCTCTCCACCATCTTTGCTGATGATTCTAGCATCTTCCTCCACTGCCGCCCTGATGAACTCGAGGACCATATCACCCTTATTACCCATGATGCCCAAGCTGTCGCCAAATGGGCATCAGACAATGGCTTGAAGCTCAACCCAACAAAAACAACCGTAATGATCCTTGGCAGCGCAGCATACTTAGCTACGATCGATTTAAACCATCTGCCCCCTGTCCGAGTGATGGGTGTCTCCATTCCATACCCGAAGAGTATCAAAAGTCTAGGCATACTTATCACACCCTCTCTCGACTGGGGGATGCGGATAAATCAAACATCTCGCCGGGTACACGGCTCGCTCTACTCCCTCAGGGTCGCAGCCCGAAGCTTTCCCCGCTCACTAAAACAACAGCTTGTTTCAAGTTTGGTATTACTCTGTTTCGACTACGGCTCTGCTATCTTAACCGGCCTAGACAAATCGCAGAAGCTAAAGCTGCATCGTTTGCACAACGCCTGTGTCAGGTTTGTATGGGGCAACATACCTAGACGGGCACATGTCTCTCCTTATCGCATCAGTTTGAACTGGTTATCAGCCGAACGCAGGAGAGATTATCTACTTGGGTCTCTAGCTGTTTCAATTCTAGAACACGATCTTCCAACCTTCTTGCGTTCAAAATTTTTCCTCACTGCCGACAACGAACACCTGCGACAGTCCAAACGCCATGAGAAAAAATCGGTAAGCTACAAGATTCCTCGAACAGAAGCGCTGAACCAGTCGTTCGTAATCTCTGCCTCGCGACTATTGAATCAACTTCCCTTCCTAGATTTTGATGTAAGCTGAGATAACCTGAAAAGGATTTTATTCAACACGCTGTTGAACCTTGATCAAAACGACTGGCTAAATCGCGCCTCCCGCGAAGGCCTTGTGCCCATACCCCCTGCTCTTATTCATCTCTTTGATTCATAAGCCACCATGTACCATTTTTCGACTCATTTATATAGTTCATGCGAGCCCTCGGCGCTAGGAATTCAATATTTAGTTGTAAACAATTTTTAGTTGTAAGAATCTATTATATAAGTTCATATGATTTTACAGTCTTTCAGAGATTTAACAATCTAATCTAGCCAGCAATCACTATTCAAAAGTCACCTGTACTGATCTCTATGACTCAGATGTTTACGAATACTACAATGTAACCTCTCCTTGGGCGAATGGGAATTTATCCCCCGTCCACAATAAATATCAATCAATCAATCAATCAATCAATCAATCAATCTCTCTCTCTCTCTCTCTCTCTCTTGAAGAAAATTGTTGCGAAGAACATTGTTGAGATTTGTAACACGAGTATACACAGATCGGCAAGACTCCAGACTGGCGATCTTCTGATCCCAAGTCATCATACTTCTGCGCTGAGAAACTCATTCCATGTTTCTGCTTCCTCTTTCTAGAACGAATCGCCTCGGACCATCACTACTCTACCAAGAAACAGCACTCCACTGAACGTTTTCAAAAGAGCAACTCGACAATTTCTTAGTAGTCTGGAGTCGGGCTTGACTGATGTCAACAGTTGAGATTATTCCTTGATATCAAAGGGTAATGTAAATGGCTTCTCGTCAGTTGTGTATCATCTCATCGATGCGTAGATATGTACATATATATCTATTACATTAAGAATAGAGCTTCGTTACTGTTATTAAGCCATTAGATCTAAGTTTCTATCATCATTATTTTTATAAATATGAATTGTATCAATTTCATGCCCTATAGGACCCATTGTCCCCGGGTGAATAAACACACCAATCGATCAATCAATCAATTTTGATTCTTTTGATCTGAGGAGAGACGAGCACATCACCCCGTTCAGGGAGCGTTTGAGTTGGTTACGTACTGATTCGCGGAGAATGTACTTCGCAGCTGTTATTTCACAAGATCATGCACTTGGGAAAACCTGGCTACCTAGCTGCGATGTTCACCAGGTACCAATCCGAACGTGATTGACCGGTCCAAGAAATTGATATCTGGTAGGTCCCACGGTTGCATCAAAAAAGGCCCAAAAATACGACTTTGCACCACCTTTGGAGGCGTATAGGTCAAGATGGAAGCCTCGTAGCAAAATACTCAGGAGGAAACATTGTAGGCCTTGAGAAAACCTTCAATTTCCTTCCTGGAACGTGTCATTATCTTATTTCACGTACGATTTACAGCCGATTTAAGTTGGGCATTTTTGTAAAAACGTAAAACTTCAAGGCCAATTTAAAAAAATCGTTTTTTTTATCGACCCCAAACCCATGAGGAAATGTTTTTTTAGGTGTCTATTTGAAGGCCCAACAATAATTTGGTTGTTCCTTTCCAATCCCGATTTTATACGAGCTGTTAAAAACATTCGAATATACCGAAAATCGTGTCGAATTCGGGCCTTATCATGACGTTTCGTGGACTAGATCTTCCCTTGCTCTCGAATCGTGGGGTCTAATTATCCAGCATTCGGCATAAAATATTGTGAAAGATAAGACCTAGAGCTGGAGAATGGCCTCTCGGGCGATCTTTAATGATGGAACAGTCCAGAACTAGAAAAAATTGAGTAAATACAAGATAGGTCGAGAAAATCGATTGTGACGCATCTCTCACTTAACTAACCCGCGCTCACTGGCCCAGCCATCCGCTTTGGTACTCCGCATATATGCTTCGCACTTCATGCCATCCTCCGTTTATGCGGGAGTGATGAACAGCTGATGCAGTATTGTCAGGTATTATTCAGTATAGACAGAGATAAGAAGGTTCTCTAATCTTCGTTATAGACTGTAGACTGTACGAGTTTTTGGTTGTTAGTGACCACCCCGAAAAGAATTGTATGTGTCAGTCAGCGTCCCGATCAGAAATTTTGGTACCTCACTCGCGGGGTTTGTCCTGAAGATTGCGTATTAGGCCTCGTGGGGCAAATGTATTGTGAAGCATATGAAGTGTAACGCCTCCCCCGTGGGGTCCCCGCGAGGAATCATCGGGGCAATATTCGCGCGAAGTTAGTGCAGTTTCTGTTGAGACCTTCAGAATAATCTCGGATACGTTTGTAATGTTATCACTATTATGTGATTGTTTAAATGTTCAACTAAAGTTGAAAAATCATTGAAGGCCTGGGAAAGCCTCCTAAGAGCTATTAAAATCCAGTTCGTGTTTACTTCTACTGAGGGGAAACAGTCACTTGACTCTCCAGCGTGTGATAAAGAAAGTAATTTCGCTGGACTGAGATTTGTGTGAAAAGTGAGTGGTGCTCATCAATGGTATTAAAATACAGTATGGTCACGTTCAATGTCGCTGTTGAAATTCCCATCATACACCCACAGAAGTGAGGTTAACTCAGAGACACTACGCGGGAATGTTATGAAAGTGATCAGATACTTCGCGAGGGCCCTGCGGGGTAGGCGTTACACTTCATATACTTCACAATACATTTGCCTTACGAGGCCCCCGCGATGTTCAGGGCAAACCCCGCGGGGAAGGTACACTCGGGAACAAGGTGAACTGCAATGAGATGACGGTCAGCGACCATTCGAGATCTCCTATCTCACTCGCACCTAATAGGTTATCCCATGAGTGCGAGGGAGACGACAGATCTCGAACGATCACTGACCGTTATCCCATTGCAATTTACCTCATGGCGTGAAGATAACAAAGGTTATTTTTACGCCATGGTTCACCTTCCCACCCGAGTGTACCAAAATTTCTGATCGGGACGCTGACTGACACATACAATTCTTTTCGTGGTGGTCACTAACAACCAAAACCCCGTACAGTCCACAGTCTATAACGAAGATTAGAGAACCTTCTCATCTCTGTCTATACTGGATAATACCTGACAATACTGCATCAGCTGTTCATCACTTCCGCATAAACGGAGGATGGCATGAAGTGCGAAGCATATATGCGGAGTGCCAAAGCGGCTGGCTGGGCCAGTGAGCGCGGGCTAGTTGAGTGAGAGATGCGTCACAATCGATTTTCTCGACTTATCTTGTATTTACTCAATTTTTTCTAGTTTTGGACTGTTCCATCATTAAAGATCGCACGAGAGGCCATTATTTAGCTCTAGGTCTCATCTTTCACAATATTTTATGCCAAATGCTGGATAATTAGACCCCACGAATCGAGGGCAAGGGAAGATCCAGTCCTCGAAGCGTCATGATAAGGCCCGAATTCGACACGATTTTCGGTATTTTCGACTATTTTTAACAGCTCGTATGAAATCGGGATTTAGAAGGAACAACCAAGTTATTGTTGGGCCTTCAAATAGACACCTAAAAAACATTTTCTCATAGGTTTGGGGTCGATGAAAAAAAAACGATTTTTTTAAATTGGCCTTGAAGTTTTACGTTTTTACAAAAATGCCCAACTTAAATCGGCTGTAGATCGTACGTGAGATAAGGTAATGACACGTTTCAAAAAGGAAATTAAAGGTTTCTTCAAAGCCTACAAGTTTTTCATCTTGCAAAATTCTGCTACGAGGCTTCCATTTTGACCCTATACGCCTCCAAAGGTGGTGCAAAGTCGTATTTTTGGGCCTTTTTTGATGCAACCGTGGGACCTACCAGATATCAATTTCTTGGACCGGTCAATTTCTTTCTTGGAAGTGTACGTTATAACGAAAAAAATGCGACCAGCTAGAATGAAAAAGATGCATTTGGGTCCGAGCTACGAATTTTCCAAGATAGCGAAAAATAGGCGAGAAACTGCTCAAAAATGGGACTCGGAAAATCCGTAGGGCCCGCCATGGGTCCCAAAAAAATCTGAAAAAAATTTTCCTCAACTATATTCTAGTAGTACTAACGGGAAAAAAATGTTTGGGGCATTTTTAAATTTTGTCGATTTTCAAAATGTTCACCTTGGTCCAGAATGACCCATACATATATCTCATTCATTTCTTATACGTGTTATTATATTGTAACGGACATATAAGCGTATGTAATGATGTTTTTGTCTTCGGACGAATGAAGGACATCTATCTATCTATCTATCTATCTATCTCTCTCTGGCGCTATGAGTATTAACAGTCGACTTGTACTAGGCTCCATTGATTTCACGTAATTTAACGCATTGCCGTACTTTCCCGAGCGGAAAACTGTTTCAGGTGAATTGGGCACCTGCTGGCTCCTGCAATCGCGAGCATACATGGCTGGGCTCGCGAAATTTGAGCCAGGGTGTCTGATTTACCTCAGAATTTGGAGGTTAGAAGTGATCACGCGGCCATCATCTGTTATATGTGTTGAGAATTCGTGCCGAGAGTGTCTCAGTATTGGTGGTTTTTAACTCGACGGCAAGGCATTTACTCAGTATTCAGCATAGCGCAGGCGCCAAACTGTCTGCCCTGGTCGACCACACCTTGCACGAGTATATCCCATCACAGTGAGCACCAGCTTTCCATCTTTTTTGCATAGATGTCGCCACAGTGATCAGTACGTGCTTCATAGTCGTTGATGTACTGGTGCGCTGAACAACAACGTTGTGTGAGTAATCAGCTGTCCAGAGTGCGACTCACATCACTCATAATTTCAATTTGTGCCATCGTCAGGATCACGCCCTCACAGCTGTGTCATTTATTTATGTGCGTGAGTGATGGACACAAACACTAGTGCTGCGAAAAACTCATGCTCTGTGTGTAATACTGTTGTTAAACGTGGAGAGCTCTCGTATCAGTGCAGTAAATGTGCCGGTTTGACTCACTCCTCTTGCTGTCCTGATATCGATAAAACTCAACTCACCGGGTTTCAGTGTAAAATCTGTGCATTATCTGAGCAAGCCGATCTTTCAAATCAATCGACACCGTCGTCTGCTAGTAGTACAAAACACCGCAAGTGGTCTGCTTCGTCCCCACCTGAGTTATCTAGCTCGCGTTTGAAGATCCGTCCGGTTTCTATAGATTCCAACTCCCAGTCACTTGTTGATTTGAATATGTCGCAATCTTTCGATGCCGAGGCTGAAAAATTTCAAAATGATCCAGCAGTACCAGAGCACCTCAAGAAGCTTGGGAGCTTATTCGAGTCATCTCATTCGTCTCTTCGAACGCAGCTCAATACAATTGACAATCGCATGACCGCGAATGAGGCTGAGAACGCTCGTGCTCTTGCAAATTTGCGTGCTGACATCATTTCAACTCGTACTCAAGTAGACTCATGCGAAGTGCGTTTTTCGGGTATTCCTTCTTTGCTTGCTCTGTCAGATCCTGATGTCATAAATGCCATTTTGCGTGCGGTCGACTGCGCTGATCGAATGGGAACGATTCTTTCGATACGACGATGGCCAGCAAAGCTGGCTCGTCCACGCCCTCAACCTCAGGCACCTGAAGCTAGTTCCGCACTCGGTAATGGGCGACCTGTGCAAGATAGTACGAACAAAATTGCACTCGTAGCCAAATTTTGTTCTCCTACCGTTCGTGACTTCGTCATATCACGTGGCTATTTTTAGAAGGACAAAGAGGCTCAAGACATTTTTGGCTCGGGTGGCGATGCCAAAATATACTTGAACCCTGTTTTACCTGCCCCGGTCTTCAAAATATGGCGTGCTGCGCTCGCAAAATCTACCTAACTAAAATATTTACGCCCAGTTGTCCAAAATTTAACGGTCATGATGCGTCCAGTCCCCAAAGCTGAACTTATACCCATCCTTGCGGTAGAAGACTTGTTGCCTCTCAAGGCTAATCTCGCCCCATCCCAAGACGACTTGGACCATTCATCATGAGATATCGCCGGTCTGCCACGTGATTCACCCGCTCTCCCTCACTCGGGGAGAGCTTTCATTTCTGGGGGGCACATTAATTTGAATCGTTTTTCCGCGAATTCCAATCTGCTTGAAGACAAAATAGCTGATGGTTCTTACGATATCGTAGCTATATCAGAGACTTTCCTCAAACCCGATGACTGTTTTGATCCGTATATTATCAATAGTTACACCTTTTATCGTCACGATCGAGTTGGTATGGGTGGCGGAGGAGTGGGCTTCTATGCTAGGTCTGATTTCATAGTTAAAATTTTGCATCACTCTGAAATTACCTTTGTCAATAAACCTGAATATCTCATAGCCGAAATAAATTTCACGAATTTCAAGGTACTTTTTGCTACTGTTCATCGCAGACCTCCTGCCGCCTATCTCCACGACTTCATGGACACTCTGTCTTCCCTTCTGCCTCATTATGAGCATACCATTGTTACCGGTGATTCCAATATCAATATGGCTGTTGATAAATCTCCTTCAAAGTCTCTAAAGAATTTATGTGACTCGAATTTACTACAGCTTGTCTGTTCAGCTCCAACTCATCACGCTATTGGCAATGATAAGTTGCTGCATCATACATGCATAGATCTTTTTTTTGTACGGATCACAAAAAATTTGATTCGCCCTTTGCTGCTGGACATGACTTCATCGAGATCAAATACGGCTTAAGACCACCACCTATTCCGTCGAAAACTGTCTCAGTCCGCAACCTCACAAAAGTTCATCCGGAACAGCTCTTGAGCATCTTGAACTCATCCTTGCCCCCTTGTCTCTCTAACCCCTTCGTGGTAGATCCAAGCAACGTGTCTATTGCTAACTTTCCCCTGAACTTTCCTACAAGACAAATGGACTTGAGCTCACCGATATACAGAAATCTCGCCAAGGGCGATATCGATGAAGCGGTTCAAACAATAACTCGAGTAAATCTTGAAACGTTCGATCAGCTCTCACCCGTCAGAAAATTCAAAGTCACCTCCTCAAAGGAACCCTCGGTGACAGCTGATCTCCGACGCCTCATGAATGATCGCGACGCAGTGTACCGTCGCGCATCCCGGGAAAAATCTGAATCGGATCTCGACCAATACCGTACTTTACGTGCTGAGATCAAATTACAGCTTGACATAGCCAAAAATGATTACATAAGAGGCAAAATTACCTCAACATCTGATGCCAAGTCTAGATGGTCTCAACTTCGAAAATTGGGCGTAATCTCTCGGCCTCAGACTTCACCACTGAATTTGTTTAATGCCAAGGTCCTGAATGACCATTATGCGAAGTTAGCAGGAGTTGGTGATGCACTAAACGACATTGACATCGATCGTGTTTGTTCTATGCCACTTCCAGGAACCGTGCCCACATTTGATTTTGCCTCTGTTACTGAAGTTGATGTCTCGCGAGCGTTTGCTGCTGGCAAATCAAAAGGTATTGGTGCTGACGAAATATCGTCGTCAATGACTAACTTTGCTTTTCCTGCGCTCCGACCCCACCTCACACGTGTAATCAACGACTCGCTTTTATCTGGCTATTTCCCTGATGCCTGGGAACGCGCTTCGATCGTGCCTCTGCCCAAATCAACTGCTCCTAAAACTCCATCAGACACTCGGTCAGTCGCCCAGTTATGTGAACTTTCAAAAATACTCGAGCGCGTCGTCCACCGCCAGCTACTCCATCACCTGTCTACACATAACCTGCTTCAAGAACGCCAATCAGGCTTTAGAGCTCACCACTCAACCCAAACCGCTCTCTTAGGCGTGTTGGAAGATGCCAGAAATGCCATTGACCGGAGAATGCTCACGATCATGATTTCATTTGACTTTTCGAAAGCTTTCGATACACTGCCGCATGGGAAACTTCTAATTGAACTGAGAAAACTAGACTGTAGTGATCGTGTGATTCGCTGGTTCGCTAGTCACCTCAGTGACCGTTCACAAGCTGTCCGCCTTGACGATGGTACTCATGAGGCCTGGTTGCCGCTCATCACTGGTGTTCCTCAAGGGAGTGTGCTAGGTCCCTTACTTTTCTTAATCTTCATCAACGATCTTCCTGAGGTTTCGAACCATTCGATGTCTGCCATCTTTGCCGACGACTCCAATATTTACCTGCACTGTCTCCCTACCGACCTCTTTTCTAGCATAGCGCTCATTACTCAAGATGCCCAGACTGTAGCACATTGAGCCTCGGACAACGGTCTGAAGCTCAATGCGGCTAAGACCACAGTAATGATCATTGGAGCAGTAAATATCTTGGCGAAATCAACCTCCATCAACTCCCCTGCATTCGCATTATGGGCGAACAGATCCCCTACTCTAACAATATCAAGAGTCTGGGAATGCTCCTAAGCCCTTCTCTGGACTGGAATTTACAGATTGCACAGACTCCTCGTCATGTTCACGGAGCTCTGTACTCTCTCAGAGCAATCGCACGTAATCTGCCTCGCCAGCTAAGACAAGAACTTGTGACAAGTTTGGTCCTTCCGTTTTTTGATTATGGTGCATCGCTGATGCCAGGGTTAACCAAAGCACAGATTCTAAAACTTCACCGGCTACACAATGCCTGCGTCAGATTCGTTTGTGGTAACATCCCCAGACAAACTGAAGTTACGCCCTACCGAATCACTCTAAATTGGCTTTCTGCAGTGAGTAGAAGAGAGTATCTGCTCGGCTCACTCGCACTATCCATAATCAAATCTGGACTTCCAACCTTCCTTCAATCCAAGTTCTCCTTGACATCAGAAATCCCTCACCAACGCCAATCAGAGAGAGGGTCCAAGAGGAAACAGCTCACATATCATACTCCTCGCACAGAAGCCCTTAATCAATCTTTTACTATCCGTGCATTGTTTCTTCTGAATCAACTTCCACCTCTTGATTTTGACATGAGCCTAGATGCCTCAAAGAAATGTTTGCTAAATTATCTCTTGACCCGAGACCGTAACGACTGGTTCGAACGCGCCAGCCGCGAAGGCCTGGTTGCCGTACCTCAATCTCTCATACATGTCCTTCAACATCCTTCATGAGACTCACGGGAGTTTTATCGACATGAAAATCGTAGGAGAGCTCTCAACGTTGAAGTATTATTGCCCAATGGTGGTTATGATTTTGATGCTGTTCTTGGACTGTCCTTTTGAATATACTTATGATTAGGTAAACAAAATTATCTCAATTCAAAACGAGCCGGGAGACTGGATAGTCGCGATATCAAATGTACCAATTGGCGACGATACACGCTCTTTTATGAATCGCTTGTGATTTTTCCTGTTCCAAGTTACGGTTTGAATAATTCCATTTTAGTCTAGAATTTCCATCGAAGTGAGTTAGCTGATTTCGGATATTACTTAAAAGTGAACTCTTTTTTTTTTCGTTATAAGTGAAGTAATTTTAGAATACTCTCGCCATTGAATGAATGGATAACTTGTTAGAAATGGAATAAAAACCCGTTATACATTCTGACTTTGCATGCAAGAGACACTTTTGAACGAATGTATCTAAATTTTGAGGGCACTGCACTAGACCAGTACATCGAGGATATATGTTTTTGACGATCGTCCTATTGAATGATAATAATACTGGTGTATGACTCGATCTCGTAGGACAAGGGCAGCTGCAACGAGGTGCAGAGTACAGCTTGGTGATGCAAATTATCCACTTGCTACGCTTCGCCATCCAGCCTCGATGGCCCCATCAGGCCATAGTAAAAGAGAGAAACACAACACATTTCTACGATTCCTTTCGGAGAACACCGAGCACACAAATCACGAGCAATATATCCAATTTAATTCGCATCCGAATGATGCAATTCAATGATTGCATCATTCGGAGGCTAGAACACCTAAAAAACAACCGCTCTGAAAACGACATCAATGAGAGATTATATGCTCTACAGCTAAGAGTGTGTATTCCCAACAGTGGCGACCTCTTCAGAAAGAGTGCAAATATCCTTAGAAAACACAATATCATCTCATTACCAAAGATGAATAAGAATTTGAATGAGATAGTGGAATCAGGAAAAGATAGAGTGCCAAAATTTGCCTCAACAGAAGTTGTTTATAAGTTCCGATGTAAATCTTGTTCTGCTTCATACGTGGGGGAGACAAAAAAGCCACTTTCCACTAGGATACAAGAACATATAGATTGCAAACAAGAGAATTCAGTAGTCTCACTACATATGAAGGATAACAAACATCAATTTGACTGGAATAATACCAAAATTTTAGATAGAGAACCCAATTTTTATAGAAGAACTCTATCAGAAATGCTTTTTGTAAACTCAGATTTTAACAACATTAATTTGAAAGATGTATCGAATCTCAATCGAATATACCGCAGTCTCAACATATCATAACTGATGATATTACTATATTGTACAGGTCTATCTCTCTCCCACGTCAACTTTTCACTAACTCCTTCCCCCTCCGCTCGCTCCCCCCTCCCTCCTATACCCTTTCTCATTCAAATAACTACTATTTCCTCTGTCACTCTCTCTACCATTTGCCATCCTTTTCTACTCAATATACACATCTGATTCTTGTGACTATACTCGAGAGTCAGTTAGAAAAACTGCTAGAAATGATGATCAGCGAATTGATATCTGCTGAAAAAATTGTATATGCAAAAATGTAAAATTTCACTCGTCGGCCATCTTTAGGTTCGTTAATCAGATATATTGTGCGCGATTCATGCACTCAGCGCTCCCCGAAAAAAATCGCAAAAATTTGTTGTGTCCCTCTCTTCTATTATGGCCCGATGAGGCCATCGAAGCCAGGTGGCGTAACGCAGCAAACAAACAATTTGCATCACCAAGCTGCACTCTACACCTCACCACAGCCACCCCCGTCCTACGAGATTGAGTTATACACCAGTATTATAGACCAGTATATGTCACTTTTAGATATTCAGAGAGTTGATTTCATACCTTACAGATTGTTCCCAAGTGATGATTTTCTGCCAGAAAAATTCTGGCAAGATTACTTAGAACAGAAACTTACCTATATGATACCAGAATAATTCTTTCGAGAATGGGTTATCCTCAAAATAGTCTCCAAAACATCACCGCACTCTTTTGATCAAAATCTGATATTGACTGATATCATGCTGTTCTAAAATCAACTATTCATTTTTAAATGAGCCCATGACAAGACCGATGATCTTCCAGCAACACCTCGAACCACGCTGCCTAGATGATGATTGTTTCACCAGGATTATGAGCAGAATGTATTCATGATTCCATAGATTTGATTTGTGCAGGGCCGTTGTTATGAAGAATACTATAAACTCCAATGTGAATCATATACTTCACTATTATTCCATTTCCATTGACATCATCTTCAATATAATTGTACATGAAATATAAAATGCACACATAGGGAAACTAATATACGGGGACGGACTTATCAGCAAATAGCAAACTTGCCGTCCGCAGCTTGTCATATTCAGATGAATATTATATCACATTTTCGCATCATCGATAATATATCGTCATTTGAGGGCGGAAGAATCGTTGCGATGAAGAGTTTATTCAGAGATTTATGCTGGACTAGAGATGAATACCACTTTGAAAATTTTCACTAAATTCTTATAAATTTCAATACAAGGGTGCAGGTATTTTGTAACTCTTGTGGTATAGGAATCTACAAGTCGAACATATTCTGTAGAAAAATGCAGATTTCATCAGATTATAGAAGTAGAGTTTACCGGTGCAGCAAAACATTGGCAATGTACTCTTAGAGAGCAGTCTGTGCAGTGATATCCATATTTACAGAGATCCAAACAATCTGGACAGACACGTGGAGCTACAGGATAAAAATAATCAGTCAGTCTTGACCTCTACTTTCGGTCGATACTCTTGTTTTGGGAGACCCCGTTTATGATCAATGCGATAGGAGAGTCATTTGAATGGATCTGCGTTACATGATCAAGACCTTCAAAATTTTGTGTTGCTTACACTATCAGTTGTGATATTTGACAACAATATACATGCTCTTCGGTCAGATATAAAGAATTGCAGAGGAAATTCAGAGAAAATCTGATTAATTCGAAGACAAGGCTAAAGATGTGTACACTCACCGGCCAAAATATCTGCACAAGCTACTCAGTGGTTTTCACTTCATCTCACTTCATGCTAAGGGAACGTGGAAAATGGAACGAACGCATGGCAGTACCAACCCAAAAAGTAAAAATAACAAAGTCCCTTTGCAGATATTTTGTCCGGCGAGTGTACGATGAAATAAGAATAAGAACAATTTTAGGAATAAATTTTGCTGGGATTTTCTTGAACAAATTATGTTAAATCATATATATTGGGTTGAAGAAGAATGCAATACCAGAAACTCACAAGTTATACATAGTAATAATTTCTTTTCGTCAGTTGCGGAATGTTATCACAATACTTGTTCGATCAATTGCATCAACAGTGGTTGGAATACTGGAGAGTGCAACTACAACGGGCAATGCAAATGCTCAAACTGAAGATTCCATGTTCAGGAAAGAATTTGCAATCAGTCAAAATACTGTGCAATGGTATGACTGATGGTATTAGAAAATAAAAGCATTTGAAAAATATGTTCCTTCTTCTCTTTTTGGAACCGGATTGGAATCGAAATAACAAGATTCTTCCAACTTCGTATCCCTCATTCGTATTGTCATTCATGACAGCAGTATTTCTAATGTATCTGAGTAAGATAGTTTAATCCGGTCTAATCTTCATTCCCAAGACACACGTACGGGTAGGATTCATGAAGTTAGAACTGACATGACTATGAACCTGACTCTATTTTTCATCAAGACTAGTCGTAATATGCCATTATTAAAAGTTTAAGGATTGAATGAACCTTTTTTTCATCAAGTGAAACTAAATAAATTCGATGTACAAAGCTATACTGGTTTAGACATGGGTTTCTTCGATTAGTCCGATTTATTTTGCACATTTCATTTCTGTTTTCCAACCAATTAAACTTGGAGACAGTATTCATGACAATTTAATATTTATTCGGCTATCTGCTAGCACATAAATGGTTTTTGAAGTCTCATAAATCTCACCATAAACAAATATGGCATGAAATTCCATCATTACGGTTTGAAATGATTCAAATCTGATACACATTCAATTTTAATGTATCTATAAAGATCAAGCGTTGCATATTGTCATATCCTTATTTATCGGCGTATCTTACCTTGACTTCAACAAAATAGACAATGATTCACGATAACCATCGGCTATACATTAGCATTTTTTTCGATCCAAAGCCGGATCCATATTGTGATTAATTACTGTAGATACAGACAACAAGTTCCTGATGAATTTAACGAAGATCATCCGTGTCTAGGTGTTCAAAAGATCATTTAGTGATGCAGATAAAAGTCAATCATGACCAAGCTCACATCAAAGTTTTCTTCTCTCACAATCTGACGCTCGATCAGTCTGCTAAATGTTTCCGCCTCTTCTACACTAATCTCAGAAACCCTACCAGTCTCACAGTCGCCTCTACCTCGTGCAGATATCAGAAATTTGATTATGGTCAGAAGACTGTCAGCGTTCAGTGATATGGATACCGAAGTTTCAGTGTTGGAATATCGTGCAAAAGACAAGTTGTATCTGTATTTTATTAGTCCGATGAGATCGTCTAGGAAGATTATTCTTACCCTTTTAGTGCTCATCATTTCTGGTCTTGCATTCTTCTTCAACCCGATAGGTATGATTTAACATAATTTCTTCAAGAAAATCCCAGTAAAATTCATTCCCAAAATTGTCTTTATTCTTATTTCATTGTACACTCGCCGGACAAAATATCTGCACAAGGGACTTTGTTTTTTCCACTTCTTGGGTGGGTACTGCCATGCGTTCGTTCCATTTTCCGCGTTCCCTCAGCATGAAGTGAGATGAAGTGAAAACCACTAAGTAGCTTGTGCAGATATTTTCGCCGGTGAGTGTACACATCTTTAGCCTTGTCTTCAAATTGATCAGATTTTCTCTGAATCCCTTCTGCAATTCTTTATATCTGACCGAAGAGCATGTATACTGTTGTCAAAAATCACAACTGATAGTGTAAGCAACACAAAATTTTGAAGGTCTTGATCATGTAACGCAGATCCATTCAAATGACTCTCCTATCGTATTGATCATAAATGGGTTCTCCCAAAACAAGAGTATTGACCCAAAGTAGAGGTCAAGACTGACTGATTATTTTTATCCTGTAGCTCCGTGAGTCTGCCCAGATTGTTTGGATCTCTGTAAATATGGATATCACTGCACGGACTGCTCTCTAAGAGTACATTGCCAATGTTTTGCTGCACCGGTAAACTCTACTTCTATAATCTGATGAAATCTGCATTTTTCTACAGAATATGTTCGACTTGTAGATTCCTATACCACAAGAGTTACAAAATACCTGCACCCTTGTATTGAAATTTATAAGAAATTAGTAAAATTTTCCAAAGTGGGTATTCATCTCTAGTACAGCATGAATCTCTGAAAAAACTCCATCGCAACGATTCTTCCGTCCTCAAATGACGTTATATAATCGATGATGGGAGAATGTGATATAATATTCATCTGAATATGACAAGCTGTGGACGGCAAGTTTGCTACTTGCTGATAAGTCCGGCCCCGTATATTAGTTTCCCTGAGTGTGCATTCTATATTTCATGTACAATTATATTGAAGACGATGTCAATGGAAATGGAATAATTGTAAAGTATATGATTCACGTTGAAGTTTATAGTATTCTTCATAACAATGGCCCTGCACAAATCAAATCTATGGAATCATGAATATATTCTGCTCATAATCCTGGTGAAACAATCATCATCTAGGCAGCGTGGTTCGAGGTGTTGCTGGAAGATCATTGGTCTTGTCATGGGCTCATTCAAGAATGAATAGTTGATTTTAGAACAGCATGATATCAGTCAATATCAGATTTTGATCAAAAGAGTGCGGTGATGTTTTGGAGACTATTTTGAGGATAACCCATTCTCAAAAGAATTATTCTGGTATCATATAGGTAAGTTTCTGTTCTAAGTAATCTTGCCAGAATTTTTCTGGCAGGAAATCATCACTTAGAAGAAATCAGTAAGGTATGAGATCAATTTTCTGAATATCTAAAAGGGACATATACTGGTCTATAATACTGGTGTATAACTCGATCCCGTGGGACGGGGGCGGCTGTGGTGAGGTGTAGAGTGCAGCTTGGTGATGCAAATTGTTTGTTTGCTGCGTTTCGCCATCTGGCTTCGATGGCCTCATCGGGCCATACTAGAGGAGAGGGATACAACAAATTTTTGCGATTTTTTTCGGGGAGCGCTGAGTGCATGAATCGCGCACAATATATCTGATTAACAAACCTAAAGATTGCCGACGAGTGAAATTTTACATTTTTGCATATACAATTTTTTCAGCAGATATCGATTCGCTGATCATCATGTCGAGCAGTTTTTCTGACTGACTCTCGAGTATAGTCACTAGAATCAGATGTGTATTTTGAGTAGGAAAGGATGGCAAATGGTAGAGAGCGTGAGCGAGTGAATAGTAGTTAGTTGAATGAGAAAGGGTATAGGAGGAAGGGGGGAGCGAGCAGAGGGGAAAGGAGTAAGTGAAAAGTTGACGTGGAAGAGAGATAGACTTGTACAATATAGTAATATCATCAGTTTCGATATGTTGAGACTGCGGTATATTAGATTGAAATTCGATACATCTCCTCTCGAATTGATGTTGTTAACATCTGAGTTTACAAAAAGCATTTCTGATAGAGTTCTTGTATAAAAATTGGGTTCTCTATCTAAAATTCTGGTATTATCCCAGTCCAATTGATGTTTGTTATTCTTCATATGTAGTGAGACTACTGAATTCTCTTGTTTGCAATCTATATGTTCTTGTATCCTAGTGGAAAGTGACCTTTTTGTCTCTCCCACATATGAAACGGGACAAGATTTACATCGGAACTTATAAACAACTTCTGTGGAGTCAAATTCTGGCACTCTATCTTTCCCTAATTCCACTATCTCATTCAAACTCCTATTCATCTTTGGTAATGAGATGATATTGTGTTTTCTAAGGATATTTGCACCCTTTCTGAAGAGGTTGCCACTGTTGGGAATACACACTTTTAGCTGTAGAGCATATAATCTCTCATTGATGTCGTTTTCAGAGCGGTTGTTTCTTAGGTGTTCTTGCCTCCGTATGATGCAATCATTAAATTGCATCATTTGAATGCAAATTAAATTGGATATATTGTTCGTGATTTGTGTGCTCGGTGTTCTCCGAGAGGAATCGTAGTAATGTGTTGTGTTTTTCTATTTTACTATGGCCTGATGGGGTCATAGAGGCTGGATGGTGAAGCGTAGCAAGTGGATAATTCGCATCACCAAGCTGTACTCTGCACCTCGTTGCAGCTGCCTTTGTCCTACGAGATCGAGTCATACAGCAGTATTATTATCATTCAATAGGACGATCGTCAAGAACATATATCCTCGATATACTGGTCTAGTCCAGTGCCCTCAAAATTTAGATACACTCGTTCAAAAGCGTCTCTTGCATGCAAAGTCAGAATGTATAACGGGTTTTCATTCCATTTCTATCAAATTATCCATTTATTCAATGGCCAGAGTATTCTAAAATTACTTGTGACGAGGTAAATCGCCACACGCGCTGGAATCATATGTTGAGATACAAGCAGCCGGAATAGTAGAAAGAGCGCGAAGAAAGAGAGAGAGAGAGAGAGAGAGAGAAAGAGAGAGAAAGATCAGCTGTCATCACCGGTGTCGTCGTCGTCGTCGTCGTTGTTCGGCAGCTTGGCGCGAGCCGTGAGGGCGAGCGAACGCGATTCGACGGGCGGGAGAAGTATCGCGCGTTTAGTGCTATGTGTGCAAAAGTGTGTGTGTCGACCCTGGCCTCGGCCGCCGGCCACCCGCGTGTATGCAGCAGTGTCGACGCCGCCTAGGATGTAGCCGTGTAGCCGACCGGGCCGAGCCCAGGATGGTCTAGCCTGCCTGAGCAAGCCGCCTCGGGATATGTCGAGCCGGGAGCGAGGCACCGGCCCGCGAGTATGTGAATGTATGGGATATGGTAAGTCTCTCTCTAATATGCGTCGTCCCTCTCTCTTCACGGATGATGTCTCTCTCCACGAACTTCACGGATTCACACCGGATGAGTTGAACGCTCACTTTTCGGGGGTTTCTGTCTTGCCTCACGAAAATATTAATGGAGCAATGGACGATATTAGTTCGGCACCGGAGGAGGGGTTTAAATTTAAGCCCAGAAATTTCAATGATGTAGTCCTTGCCATTAAACATTCCTCCTCCCAGGCCCGTGGGGCGGATGGAATACCCCAAAGCGTGATCGCGAAAGCTCTTCCGAGTATTGGTGATCTTATTGTACATATTTTCAATTCCTCTTTCGCTCATGGCGTTTTTCCTGAGGCTTGGAAGCAAGCGCAGCTGATTGCACTAAAGAAGACTGCAGCTCCATCAGCAGTCTCGGATTTCCGTCCCATAGCGCTGCTGTGTTTCCTCTCCAAGGTTCTGGAAAAAAATCGCACATGACCAAATCACGGAGTATCTGAAAATTGAGAAACTACTTGATCCGTTCCAGGCTGGTTTCAAGCAACATCACAGTACCCAGACGGCACTACTGAAGTTGACAGACGACATCAGAGTAGGAATTGACAGAAAGAAGATCACTCTTCTCCTACTGTTCGACTTTAGCAAAGCATTCGACACAATTTCACCATTCAAGCTACTAAGGGAGCTACGACATCTCGGTTTCTCGAGATCGGTACTCCTGTGGATAAAACCGTATTTACAGGGCCGCACCCAACAAATCACTTCGAAGACAGGCAAATCTGATTGGCTAGAAACAAATCTGGGTGTTCCACAGGGGTCCGTTCTCGGGCCTCTCCTCTTTAGTCCGTATGTGAATGACTTGCCAGGGCTACTGAGTGGAAAGTCGGTTAACCACTTATTCTACGCGGATGACCTCCATATTTATTTACAAGTCGATAAGAAGAACATCGTCCAGGGGATTGCTCGACTGGGGGGAGTGGGGCGACTCGTTGCTGACTGGGCTAAGAATTCCGACCTGCGCCTCAACGCTGGAAAGACCAAGGCGATCTTTTCCAGTTCCGAAAGGAACATTAAAGACTTGCAGCGCATGAACTTGCCAGGGGTTGAGATACAGAACGGAGTGTTTATCCCATCCAGTGACTCTGTCGCGAGTCTAGGTGTTACACTTGACAGCAAACTGACGTGGAAACCGCACATCGATCAATTAACTAAGAAAGTAAACAGAGCCCTTTACGGTTTGCGGTTTTTTAGGGCGTGTATCACCAGACCACTCCGAGTTCGCCTCGTCGAGTCTTCGGTTCAAGCGCATTCAGGTTACTGCACGGTCGTGTACCTTGACGCCACGGACGAACAGCGGCAACGGATATAACGACTGAGCAATTCATGTGTGAGATACATTTTTGATCTTAGGAGAGACGAGCACATCACCCCGTTTAGGGAGCGTCTGGGTTGGTTACGTACTGATTCGCGGAGAATGTACTTCGCAGCTCTTTTGATGCATAAGATCATGCACTTGGGAGAACCTGGCTACCTAGCTGCGATGTTTACCAGGTACCAGTCCGAACGCCCCGCACGTGGTGATCTGGAAGAGCGAGTACTCAAAGTCCCCAGCATGAGACTTGAGTATGGAAGAAGATCATTCCAATTTCAATGTGCTCATCTGTGGAACTTTCTCCCTCCAGGCTTTCGGCAGCTGAGGGAAGTATCGTTACTTAAAGAGGCTTTAAAAAATTTCTTAGTGACACAGCCTCCTCAGGGGATTGATGTAGAGAAGAAGCACTATTTCAATCTGTGATGGGTTGGGCTCTACTTTGTTTTAATATTTCTTTTTTCTATATGTGACCTCCTGTCAACCGACTGATGAAACATAATCTGTGATATGACTGTGAGCCCTTATCCTTCTCTTATTACAAAATGTTGTACTTAGAATAATGAGTAAATTTTGCCTTGACTAGTCACAAATTGTGATACTGAGTGTCCTTGACCAAAACAGTGATTCACTGAAATTATTATTATGATGAGTATATATATATACATTATTTTCTATACACGATATAATTTCCAATGGGCATATGTAATCATATGTAATCAGATTTTTTGTCTGCGGACGAATAAAGGACATCTATCTATCTATCTATCTATCTCTCGGGTATACTTACGCGTGATAATTAGATTTCTTCGTTGCTAGTATCAATCGCGTGATATTGTACATCCTATGTACCTGAACCTATATAGATTTGTTTATAATAATAAACTTTCGGAGACCACGCCAAAGGTGGTCCACAGACAACATGAAATACTGTGTTCGAGTTCCAATTATTTGTTCTAGCTTGAAGCCTTATATGCGTAGACAATTATCCTACCTAAATTACTCTATAATATTCCTCATCCCTCCTGGATGAGATGTGGACGATAAGGGTGATTAATTCTAGGCTCGTCACCTCATCGCATGGGCGCCCAACGTTTAATTGATAATTGCAGTTCGAAATTCCATGTAACGCGTTTCGCGCGCAAATTTTGGAGCAATAGCTCAAATTAATTCGAAAAAAGCGTTACAAGAGATGAAAAAGAGTGCAGTAATTAGAAATCCACCCCAAAATCGAGCCTAAAAATTTCAAAAGGAGTAAAGTAGTCAATTTCCAGTTAAAGTCATTAGAATCATGTAAAAATTAGAGACACATGAAATCGATAGAAAGCGCGCCAAGGCCAAGCTTAGCCAGCAGAAGTTAGAGTCAAGTACCTCACGCGTAAATATAAGATCGCGTGATGCGTATATAGAGATAGCAAGCTCCGTAGGCGTCAACACAAGTCGATGGCAGTTTTTTTCTGTTAGTGAGAATGAAATTTATCTGAATTTTCAACAGCGGGATAGAGGCGTGTTGAGTTTAACAGGCATATAGAAATAAATATAGATATAGATTCAGCATCCAAATTGTGCCTCGACCAGTTTTCACGCTTACGTCTGACCAATTTTGGATGATATGAGAATATAATATGAGAATATTTTACATGATAGAATAGTGAGTAAGCGTGGCGTGATTCTCACACGCGTAATATTGGAGTGATGAATTTTTAAAAGTAGATATCTCTGATTTCTGGCCCGTCTGAATTTTTAAGTGTGGTAAGAAAGGTGAGAAAGATTTTTTCTTTACAAAATGGCTGGAGCTCACATGGATAGCCACATAGTGGACGATTTCATTAATAATATTGATGAAGAATCGTTAGATGAGGCTTTGGAGTGAAATCTTGCTCTCGCGTGAAGGGACATTTAGGGCGCGAATAGAACGGTTGCGTAGACGCGTTCGCGGCGAATATAACGAGACAGATTTTGATTAATATTTATTGATGGATCTGGCTGAATTGGAGGTTGCGCGAATGGAGGCATTGCCGAGATTCTTACGCAAAACCACACCGACAGCTCATGATAGGCGTTCAATCCTCAATAGGTATGAGGAGGACGACATTTTTGCGGAAAAGATAAATGATGAAAATGTGACTAGGCGCAATCACCGAGTGCGAAGAAGCTCATTACGCGATGAATGAGCGGATGTGCAAGCGAATGCACAACGGCGATCGGCGTTAGTCCAGAATGACGCGCGCCCAGAAATTCATAAAGCGAACGAACCGCCAATTAAATTTATTACGTTGCGAGATGAAAATGCGAGGTTATATGACATTCCAATGCAAATCGCGGATAGTTGGAAAAGATCGTCAGACCGCGAGAATGCTGAAGATCAAATCATCTGCGAGAATATTTTAGATCAGACGGTGCGTTTTCAGAATAGTGCGAGATCGATCGCGCTATTACAATCGAATACCCAACAGCAAGCGAAAGAGCCAAGTGCCGAGCCACAAAACAACATGCAAAGAAAGACAGATTCAAATAAACTCAAACGGCGTAGTCAAATTTTACGCGAGCGATTACAGCAAGCGTTATTAGAAGAGGAATACGAATTGTGCGGCATTGAAAATAAATCATATAGAGGTAATGAAACGGGGCGAATCGAGGACGATGAGGGAATTCCTTCTAGCGATAGTGAGAATGAATTTTCTCAGAATCAAGGAGAGAATCCGAGGCCCTCTTTGCCAAGACTCAGTGGCCATTCGCGTGTGAGTTGGGCAGCGGACGTAAATCAGGCACCGCAGCCGAATAACACGCAACAAACACAAGCAGCGCGTTCAGATTTTCACACGAATACACAAAATAGAAACGATAGGGATACAGCTGAGACGAGAGATCTCACGCGCACGGTAAAATCATGGAACCTTAGATTTTCCGGTTCAGCAAACCAGAGTTTAGAAGAATTTTTGATTGAAGTCGATGAACACAGAATGGTGGCAGGCATGTCCGAAAATGATATTTTACGCGCAGTAGCGGTGCTGTTGAGCGGCCCAGCGTTAAATTTGTATCAGTTACGCGGTAGTAGCTGGAATTCTTGGAAAGATGCGGTTACTTGTTTTCGCGCGCTTAACCAGGACGAAAAGTATTCAGAACGGTTAGCAGACGAAGCACGCGCACGATTACAGAAAGACGATGAGCCAGTTCACGAATACATCACAGCGATGCGTCTAATTTTTAATAGAATGCCGGAACCTCCACCCGAATCGAAACAGGTTGAACGCATTCATTATGATATGAGAAAAGATTTTCACCCTTTGATGCGTCGATATTGTATTGAGAAATTGAGCGGGTATTGCGAAATGAGAAATGCGGGTATTGAGAAATTTTCCAGACAAGCTACCGAGCTTGGAAAAGCTTTTGATGCGGGCAGAAATCAAGCACTCGTTCAGGGTACTAAGAAAGATGATGAAAAATCAAGTTCGCAGAAGCCTAAGAATTCAAATCAAAATTCAAAAGAGACTCAAAATTCAAATCAAGATAAGGAGAAAAAATTGGAATCTGAAAAAGAGACGATAGATCTAGCAACCGTCGAGGTAACAACTATGGCAGATGTTGCAGAATTGATGAATATTCAAATTCAGAAATTACGAGAAGAATTCTCACCGAAGCCGAACGGTCAAAACGCGAGTCAGAGCAATAACGCGCAAAATTCAAATCAAAATAACGGGCAAGGTCGAAATAGAAGTCGACGTAGAGACCGAAGCGAGCGGGGAGGCCATCATAACAACAATGGCAACGGTGGCAATGGCCAGCAGCAGGGTGCTCAAGCGGGACCACCACCTCAAAATTTCCAAGATACCTATCCTCAGCAACAAAACTTTCAGACGCGTGAATTTTACGCGAATAACAATCAAAATCAGAGTCAAAATCGATATCAAAATCAGAAAAGAGGTTACAGTAGCAATTACAATAATAATTACCAAAACAATCATCGAAGAGGAGGTTATAGAGGAAATCGAGGAGGCGGTTATCGCGGGGGTTACCGTGGTAGAGGTTATGGTGGATATTATAATAATGGCTATTATAATAATTACCAGAATCAGGGCCAACCACCACCAATACAACAACAAAATGCGCCGGTGAATGCAGTGAATTTACAAGAAAACGCGCCCGCGACAAAACCATCAGCCGAGGCGGAAAATGCGAAACCAGCGGCGTGAATGAGACAATTGCGTTAGCTACGTCCGAACAGGTCTCAAAAGTTTGCGAAGCCAGTCAATCACAATCTCAAGAAACTGTGAATACTTTTGAAGTTGACGCGACTAGGATTTTCAAAGTTCCTGATACGACAAAACCGACAGATCATCCTCGATATTGGATCAACGTAAAAATTGGCTTAATAGAATTGAAGGGATTATTGGATCCGGGAGCCGCACGGTCCGTGATAGGCAGAAAGTATCGAGACATTGCAGGGCAAATTGGTATTACGCTCCAACCCTCTAATTTTTTGTACGCTCAAATGGCGAACGGGAAATTAGAAGAGGTAGCTGGGGAATTGATCACTCCCCTTGAGATAGCTGGGATAAGCAAAAATATGCCGATTCTCAGCGTGCCATCATTACCCGTAGATCTCATTTTGGGACTTGAATTTATCCGTTTCTCTGGGATGCATATCTTAGGTGATAGTGACAAATATACATTCGCAGACCTTGAGGACGAGCAAAAATTTGCATTTGAATTATTTTCAATCGAAGCACCAAATCAAATGAATTTAGAGTCTGAAATTCCAACATCATCGGAAGAAAAAATTGAGTTAAAATCTGAAGCGTCAAAGAACGCGCAAGAGCCACAATCGAGAGGTGAAGGTTTGGAAAAATTGAGTGATTATTCGTAATTTGTATGTAAGCTTCGGCTTACAGACTGAGAAGAGTTTTAGATAAATGTTTACCTCACCAGAATAAAAATGAGAAATTTTTGAAAGCAACTGATTTAATCGAATACGAGATTCGACTCTTGAAAAGTGCACGTCCAGTAAAGCAAAGATATTTCCCGTTATCGGATAAAATGGAGAAAACAATGCATGCAGAATCTCAAAAATTATACGATGCAGATGTAGTGGAAAAATCAGATAGTCCTTGGAATAACCCAGCATTTTTAGTAAAAAGAGCGAACGGAGAGCATAGATTGGTAGTAGATTTACGAGTAGTCAATTTATTAGCTGAAAAAGATGCGTATCCGACACCCTATATGGACATTATATGAAGGAAATTAAAGAACGCGAAATATATAACTACGCTGGACTTATCCATGGCCGACCATCAAATAAAGCTTAAAAAGATTTCGAGAAATATTTGCGCATTCACAATTCCCGGTAGAGGGCACTGGCAATTCAAAAGGCTACCTATGGGCTTAGCTAACGCTAGAGCCTGCTTTCATAGATTAATTGACTCATTTATAGGAGACCTAGAGCCTTACGCGTACGGGTATTTAGACGATATTGTCCTGGTGACAGAAACGTTTGAACAACATTTAGAGCTACTAGAGAAATTATTAAACAGAATCGTGGGGGCAGGTCTAACGATTAACAGAGAAAAGAGTAAATTTTGTTGCCAAGAAGTTAAACTTTTAGGATATATAGTGGACGAACACGGTTTAAGAGTCGATCCCGCGAAAACAGAAGCAATCAGAAATCATCCGAGGCCTAAAAATGTCAAACAAGTGAAGAGATTCACAGGTATGACATCGTGGCACAGTAAATTCATCAGAAATTATGCGACGATTGTAGAGCCAATAAATCGTTTATTGAAAAAAGACGCGAAATTTGAGTGGAAAGAAGAACAGGAAAAAGCATTTTGTGCGCTAAAAGAAGCATTAGTATCTGCACCCGTGCTTAGTATGCCAATACCAGACGCTGAATGGTTCTTGCATACGATGCATCAGACACTGGGATAGGATCTATGCTTACACAGAAAGTTGATGGCAAAGGACGCGTAGTTTGTTACGCGAGTCGATCACTTTCAAAACAAGAAAGAGTTTGGTCAGTAACAGAACGAGAATGTCTGGCTATTGAATGAAGTATTGAAACATTTAGGCCGTATATTGAGGGAGAAAAATTTAAAGTTGTAACAGACCACAGCGCGCTACAGTGGCTGTTCAACAAGAAAAATCCAGTAGGACGCGTAGGCAGATGGGCCCATGACCTCGCGAGTTATTCGTTCCGCGTGATCCACCGCAAGGAAACACTTAATGTTGTCCCTGATGCGATCTCAAGAATGTTTGAAGACGACACGATGAATATCGGTTCAGTTGGAGTTCTTGAGAAAACATCAGATAAGTGGTACAACAAAAGATTCTTTCAAATATTGAAACATCCAAAAAGATACAGAGATTGGAAAATTATGGATGGTAGAATATATAAATATAGGCCAGATCACGAATTAAATGAGATAATTGATGATTTAGATGCGTGGAAATTAGTGGTTCCAGAAGAAAACCGCGCAAAAATAATCAAAGAAAGACATGACGAGCCATCAACCGGTCATATGGGCAAAGAAAAAACGTATAGAAAGGTCGCCCAGTCATACTATTGGCCCGGTATTTATCTAGACGTCACGAATTACGTGAAAAATTGCGATAGTTGCGCGTTATATATATAAGGTAGATCAACGCGGTCAAATAGGTATGATGGGTACGCGCACAGTCGACAGACCGATGAGAATCATTGCGATGGATTTAATGGGACCATTCCCAAAATCGAATGAACAGTTTGAATATTTACTCATTTTCGAGTGTATTTTTAGCCGTTATATAGTCTGCGTACCATTACGTAAAAAGACTGAGCAAGCGTTCCAGAATGCACTGGAAAATGTATTATGTTCACATTATGGGACACCGGTAGTTTTGATTAGCGATAATGGGTTAGAGTTCAAAAACGAATTGATGAGTGAGTTCTGCGAGGGAAACGGTATAGAGCATGAATTCACCCCTAGTTTCCATCCCCAAACAAATCCGGTTGAACGAGTCAATCGAGATATTAAGACCATGATAGCAATATTTGCTGATAACCACAAAGAGTGGAATAAGCATATTCAACAATTTCAATTTTGTCACAATTCGAATTTTTCGAGTTCGACCGGAAAATCACCAGCGTTCATGATTTATGGACGCGAAATTGAAGCGCCAAAATTATGGAGAAGACGCGTGGAAATATTCGGGAAAAGCTTGAAAAATTTCATGAAGAACGGTAATCAAGCCGAATTAATAGAGTCATTAAAGGTTTAGACGGAGCAGAAACGAGTTCAGAAATACATTCAGAAAATAAGATAGAAAGCAATCCAGAAAATCAGAATTCAAGTCAATCAAATGAGCGCTCGCGAGTCGATGAGCCAGAGAAATTCACTATTCAACATGAAAAGTTCAAGTCAGATTTTATTGTTTCTCAGGAATCAGTAAAAAATTGGTCAGATCGTATGAATAAGTTACCCGAGGTACACGACTCTACCATAAGTAAGATTGAAAAAGCGAGCGAGAAGCAAAAATCGAATTATAATATATCAAAGCGTGATGTTAGATTTAAGATAGGTGATGAGGTATTGAAAAAGAATCGACCATTGTCATCGGCGGATGACAATGATCTCTCGCTTCGCGAGCGTGCGTAAATGTGTTCTTCTGCGTGTGCGAGAAGTTTCAAAGTGTGCGTGAATATTAACTTCTCGCACTAGTTTGGCAACTTGTGCGGAAATTGCCCTTCTCGCACTTGTTGCGTAATATACTATTTCATGAGATAAAAATATTTTCACTTGATAGTTCTCAAAACAAGCTGATTAATGGGAAAAAGAAGTTTTAAATTTGGTGATGATTTTTATCAAAAATTCCTCATGGAAACCTATAGAATTTTCGGTATTTCCATGTATTAGTACGTATATGTATTTACGTAAGATTATGTGAGTTTACCCATTGAACTGCACGCCCTCGGCCAGGGAGCGGAGAAGTTTCCTGCCGTACCGGCTCGAGAGGGGCGCGACAGTTCAAATGTTTCTCACAGACCAAATCAGTATTATATCGGGTATTCTTCAAAATTAAAAATTCAAAATTTTGAGGTTATGGCACTCACGATGCTACTTGCGGATCCTGAACCACGATATTCAGAAACTCAACCAAAATACTTTCTAGACAACTAATCTACTCCATTCCACTTGCATACAATACATTATAGTTATCCCATCATCTTGAATGGGAAATCATCTTGAAACCGTCCCTAAATAAATATTTGAGGGAAAATCTGAGAACTGGCAAAAGCAACTACATGCAATTAGATAGGAAAAACATGCTGCCATATACCATCACTCACGCTACGAATTCACCACATGCAGGTTTTCTCTTGGTCTCGCTCGATTTTAGAAGGGCCTGTGCTGCTCCAACACGACATTTTTTATGGCCTTGAGCCATATTTTTGTTATTCCGAAGAATAACAAAGTCGTGTGTTATAGGAGATGGACACGGCCCCATGCTGGCATGCGAGTATTCGCAATGCTCGCTATTGTACACCATCGTCACCATCATACACTCAGCACAGCACAAACCACACGTAACTAGCACACCGCCACACGACCCGGACATCACCACCAGGAAGCCACGATTCCCTCGCAAAACGCCGGTTGCAAGGATTCGTGTGTGGCATGCCGACCGACGCCGACAAACACCGTGTGACGCAGGAACGCGCTCGCGATGTAGCAGCCGACATCCGACTTCAGCCAAACAGAGATCACGGCAATGCTGCCAACTTGACGAATGCAACTTTTGACTTTGCGATACGAAATTCTGACTTGCGCTACGCCAAAGTCAAAAAAACCATCTCACGCCACCAAAACAGCTTGGATCAATCCAAAATTCTGACCAGAGATAGAGTACAGCCTTAGGATTGGCAGAAAGTCCCTCTCGAGGCGATTCAGCATCCACAATTCTCGTATTTTGAGTATAATCATAGCCTAACCTCAAAGCCTTTCCACTTTTTAGACAATTCTTGAATCTCCCAAGTCTTTGTCGAGTGAGCCACTGACTTTCCTACGATATTTTTCTACATCTGTATGGAATTTGAAGTTGATCAAGTAGATATTATTGACGGAAGATGGTTTTTATGGTTTTTGGGGTAATTTAGCAGACGAATTCCGGCCGGTATACGCCATCCTCTTAATATTGTTCACTCACTCCGAATTGATTTGAGAAATTGCTCGTCGATCCGGAATAGGGATGTTGGGGTTGATTTCATATGATTGTTATATTTGAAAGTGATGATGGTGCGCATAATTCAGAATATCTATCGATACATCAAACGCGGTAACAGACGTTTTTACTCCTCAAGTTGAATATAAATGGTTATTTCCGAAAGAGAATACCAAAAATGACGAAAATTAGAAACGGCTGGTCTGTCGATTTCACTCGGAGTTGGAAAGTGATCCTGACACATTCGAGAATTGTAACCTTCAAGAATCTTTTGGGTGGTATTCCGCAACACTAAAAAATAGTTCAAGCTCACCCTGGCTTGTCCGTAATCAATTTCAACCCTCGCTCTTGGTTTGGGCCACGGAGAAACAAGACGAAGTCATCTGTCTGCTCTTTGGAATGGGAGGAGAGATTCCTATCATCCTGGTGTCCCATGCCTAATTGTTCTAGATGACTAGGTTCTCCCCATCCAATATGATTAAATTGAGCATCGATGATAAAAGATGACGACGCTGAGATTGAGGAAATCGTAGCTCTCACCCGTTCGATCATCGAATATCCGCAATTTGTTGATCATTGATGAATTCCCTTCATAGACCGTGGCTTTGATGAAGATACAATCCACCTTAAGCCTGCTCTTGAACCATTCCCACAGATTCATCAAACGTCAAACTTTGGATTTTGGAGCTACCGGTCGAGTGTCTTTTGATGAGAATGGTGATCGTATTTATGCAGAATATGAAATCATGAATCTGGATCTACAGAACACTCTCAGGCCCGTGGGACGTTACGCGTACTCTCCGGTAAGACAGAACCTATTGCTAATGCCTTCATCCGATCTAACTACTCGCTCAAGACTACATTGGTAGGGCTGAACCAAATCTTGATGTGACTCGAACTAGCTCTAGAGATTTCAACGGGGACTCTGAATCGGATGGAGAGATAGCACAAAGTTTTAACTATACTTCCGAAAAGGAAACCGTGGGCCACACCTGAGTAAAGAATCAGGATGGGAGATCGTGACAGAGCTTACCGGTAAGCCAAACGTTCAGGCCTTGATGGCGACACACAGCTCTACAAATCTCTCCGGTCACAAGTCAGCAACCTTCTGGACAGTGCCAAAAACAAATTCATTCGGGACACTATCACACTCTCGTGGCATAACCGCAAAATGACGTGAATAGCGGAAATTGGATATCGTGAACGACGATACTGCATCTTTTTTCGACTTCTTCCGCCCAGACGACCTCAATAAATATTATGCATCCATCTTTAGTCTTGCCAATCCACTTTCTCGGGCAGACCTCATCCCAATAATAGAGAGTCCCACCCATGCCCCTGATTCAGATTGTTGTGACTTCCGACCCGTGACTCAGCAAAAGGTCCAAAACATGATCAACAGAGCTACTTCTGAAAGCTCAGGGTGAGACAGACTAACTGTCAGAATGATCAAGCTAACTGCTCACCTTATTTTGAATCATCCCATTGACCTATGTGATTATAGCCAAAGAACGGAGTTTTTCCATCAGTCTGGAGAAAGGCCCTCTTGGTACCTCTGCTGAAATGCAAGACCCAGATTCTCCATCAGAAACGCGACCCATTCCTCAACTTTCGGAGTTATCTAAAGTGCCTGAGAGTTCGGTACACTCGCAATTCATTGATTACACTGTGCAACAAAATTTTGGGTCACAAATGTCGCATGGACCGGACAATGATTTTCTTGTGTATTTTTCGACGCTAAAACCGAATCCGACCTCAGTTTTGCACCTATACGTCAGGAATTTTTTTAAATCGAAAAAAACTGATTCAACAGAAAACAGCGTTTCTCACGTTTTTTGCTAATTTTGTAAATTGAAGATCACTTAGCCATGGAGTACCGATTGGTCAAAATGTATATCACAATATGTTTTCCTACGTATTTTGACCCGCTGAAAACGATCCCGGTGGTTTTAGAACGCTACGATGCAACCTTGGAGCTATATAAGCTAATGTCCACCTAGTGTTTGGAAAAAAGTCCAATTTTGCAATAAATTTTTAAAGAATCATAAAACGGGCTAGAATGGACCAATTTGAACATTCGAGGTCGCATTTTCTTTGATTTGTCATATACTTTGGAGAAAAAAATTGTCCGAGACCCATAGATGAAGTGGTTTGACGTCAGGAATTTTTTTTTTGACCTCATTTCAACCCATTTTTGTAGTATGCTAGATCTAGCGACTGAGTGCGCGGATTCTATAGTATCAAAGTATCTCTATCACAAATGGGTGCAGAAAAAATTCATTTGGGTCTCCTTTGGGTTAGAATTGTACGAACATCCTTAGATTCGTCATTGAAGTATTAGAATGACTTCCTTGATGATTTTCTCTTATGTAAACTGGAGTCTTCAGACAGTAGGGACCAACAGTAGTCAGCTAGCATATCTTTACCATTGATAGTACCATATCTTTGTTTTAACTCTGCTATATCCTGATGAAATCTTTCCCCATGTTCATCGCTCACTGCTCCAAGATTTTCAGGGAAGAAATCCAAGTGGGAATCCATCATGTGAATTTTGAGACTCATGTTGACCCCCATAGTTCTGAAATTCGCCAGCATTTCGTCAACCAGAAGTTTATAATTTTCTGAATTTTATTCCCTAAAAAATTTGTTGTGACGTCTTCCACAGATTTCCATGTTTTGAGTTCGATTCCTACCAATTTCTGATCGAATGTGTGATCAAGCATCAATTCCCTATTGTCAGGACCAATCAATACGCCCTCCCTTAATTTCGCCTCAGATATGCACGGGAACTTTTCTTTCAGGTAGAGAAATTCCTCTGCTGTCCTATCCATTGCCTTAATATAGTTTTTTACTAAACCTCATTTGATGTGGAGTGGTGGCAGGAATACTTTCTTAGGATCAATTAAGGGCTCAGCGATAGCGTTCTTTACACCTGGCACAATGTGCTCTCTTCTGGGCCAATCTTTTTCCACGTAGACTCAGCTCTCATACGAGAGTCCCATTCGCAAATAAACACGTATACTTCGTATATCCAAACTGTAACCCAAGAACAATGCTAATAATTTTGAAATCACCACATAAATTCCAACCATATCGTTTGTAATTAACTTTCTCAAGGAGATTTTTGACATTTTCATAGTTCTCTTTAGTTTGTGTACCGTAAAAAATGGGAATGGTAGGCCTATCATTTCCATTATGCAGTAAAACAGCTTCCAAACTAGTTTTGTTCGAGTCGATAAACAGACGCAATTCCTCGGGAACGTGCTCACACCGAAACTCGTCAAAAAGACCTTTAATATCAGAGCAGTACACATTTTTGCTCTCCTCACTGAAATATTCTCTAAACTCTGACTCTCGATCTCTGAAATATGTGATGCGAACTCCTTTTTCGAGAAGGTTCATTTCTCTCAATCGAGAAGCTAGAAGTTCCCCTTTCCTCTTTGAGAGCTCTAAATCTCTGATCGTATCGTTGAACCTTTCTTGATTGGAGAGACAAGGTTTGTGAAGCATCTGATCTCTCGTTTCCTGCCCGAAATCGACACTAGAGTATTGAGAATTGGTTGCCTGACTTTCCGACGACTGCTGCAAATCTCGCATCTCAACATCTTGCGATGAAACTGTAGCAAAATGCTTCAAGCACGGGTTTTGTTACGGAAGAAACTACTGGATATTTTATCAAATGCTTGGTTTTTTAAGACTGTCCTCTTACTTCAGACAAACAGGAGTGACAGTCATAGACATGATCTTTCTGTTCTCGCCACAGTGTGGGCGTTGAAAAATTGAGATGACGTTCAGTCTGTGGTCCTAATCTGAGTGAACAGGTTAAACATATGGTATCAGGAGCCCACGTTTTGTCCAAATTTTCGGGCACGGATCCGAAGTAATTTTCATATGCTTTCACGAATGTGGTTGTGAAATTTCGTCTCTCTTTTTCAAATGTATACTCGCTACACACATAACAGAAGTGATTTGGATCAACGTCACATTTGCATTGGCGAGACATCGTTCCGGCGATTGATCACCAGGGCAGCCTTGAACAATACCGTCACAGTGTCGTTCGGGATCAGTTACTGCGACCAACTTCGTCTACCATCCGAAAACGCGCCAATTCCACGAAGGTAGTCAATAGATACTTCGACAATATATGTTCCACTTGCTACAGAGAGGCTCCTGACGAGGAATCGTAGAGGAATACTCTATAAGAATGAACGTAAGATGAAACATATACAAGTTGAACATTTGATCTCGTCGATCTTGAGGGACGGTGGGGAACTAAATAAATTCCCAATACTTCATGATGGAAATTTTATTGCAACGTTTCGTCTACTAGGTGTTGTGGACCTCATCAGGCTTCAGGTTTCTGTTTCGACATATGTAAGAAGATAGAAAATATGAAATTTTTTACAAATGATGGATGAATAAATATTCAAGATGCGCAACTTACGTTATTCTTTAGATCGTCATGATATTTTGAACGATCTTGTAATAGAGCACAGACATAACGTCTAGCTCCTGTCAATTCAAGTAAACAGAGTGAGTCATCGGTCTCATTTTTCACTCATATTTATATTAGCGTGATTGCAGTATACATTAGGTGACATATTTATGAAAAGTGGTGCATGTGGGAGAGAGGAAGAGAGCGGGGGGTCAACGAGCTTTGTCAGCCGTTGCCCACAACGGCTTATATATATGACTGAGATTTTGAATATCGTCTTTTCCATTGATGCAATTCTCATCGAATTTTATATGGATCATTTCAGAAATCAACCGTTTTTTCCAATTTTTCTCTGTGTCTGAAATTTTGGTTTGATCCCAATGGAAATCGTGTTTATCATTTAGTCTGTGAACAGAAACTACGGACTTTTTATCTTTGTTTGTAATATGATCTTTAATGCGTGTACCTAGTTGCCTTTTTGTCTCTCCCACATACGTTGCTGGGCAATCTATACACTGAAATTTATAAACAACACCAGTTTTGCTAAATTTATCTAGTTGGTCCTTACCTAATTTTACTATTGAGCTTAATGACTTGGAAACTTTTGGAAGAGTGTAAATATCGTTATGTTTGAACAAAGCATTACATTTTTCGAATAAGCGTTCGTGGTATGGAATACAAATTTTGTTCTGGCCAGCATATAGAATTTGGTTGCAACGTATTCTTTCTGCTCTGTTTATGAGATCTTTTGAACGATGTAATCTGGTTTTTATACATTTGTCAGTGAAATCTTCAAGATAATCATTGTCAGAAAGGAGTTGTTTTACAATTGACAAGTTAGAGGAATGAAATTTTTTATGTGAAAGTGACGTGGCTCTGTCGATTAAATTGAACACTATGTTCCTCTCTTGATTCATGGTATGATTGGATTTGAAATTCAAGATCCTGCCCGATGACGTTGGCTTTCGATACCAATTGGTGATGATTCCCTCATCCTCTCGGATCAGAGATATGTCAAGGAAATTGATGGTATTATTATTTTCAATCTCATGTGTGAACTGTAAATGCTCATTGTAGCTGTTGAAAACATTGAGTACTACATCTACCTGTTCTTTCTTCACACACATTAGAGTGTCATCGACATATCTATAATAGAATAGAGGAGTGCAATCGTGATCATTTCTCAATTTTTGTGAACATGAAGTTTCCAAGTCATCCATAACAATGTCTGCAAAAAGTGGAGAAATGGGTGATCCCATTGGACTACCAAAAATTTGTTGATAAATTTTATTATTGAATTGAAAAAATGTGTTGTCAAAAAGCAATTCAGTGCATTTACGAATTTCATCAAATGGTATGTTAGACTTATTATGTATATCTGAAAATCTGCGGTCAAGCGCCTCTAGCACTAACCAGCATAGGATGTTTGTAAACAGAGAGCTGACGTCGAGAGAAAGGAGTATATGATCTTTTGGGATCGTTAAAGTCTCCAACCGTTTTTTTAATTCAAAGCTATTGTCAATGCGTGATGCAGGCGGTTTGATACATTTCTTCAGCTCTTTATATAAAACGGAAGCAAGAAAATGAGTAGGGCTATTGACTGTAGAAATTATTGGTCTGAGTGGAACATTTTCTTTATGAATTTTTGGTAAACCATAACAACGAGATAAGTTGGTGTCCGTCTGTGTGAGAGCATTATTATGATATTTTCTAGACAGAAAATTTAAATCATTCCAACTTCCTAGTATTTGATGTACTTTTGCCTGTAAACTTTTGTCCAAGTCATTAAGCTCAATAGTAAAATTAGGTAAGGACCAACTAGATAAATTTAGCAAAACTGGTGTTGTTTATAAATTTCGGTGTAAAGATTGCCCAGCAACGTATGTGGGAGAGACAAAAAGACAACTAGTTACACGCATTGAAGATCATATTACAAACAAAGATAAAAAGTCCGTAGTTTCTGTTCACAGACTAAATGATAAACACGATTTCCATTGGGATCAAACCAAAATCTTAGACACAGAGAAAAATTGGAAAAAACGGTTGATTTCTGAAATGATCCATATGAAATTCGATGAGAATTGCATCAATAGAAAAGACGATATTCAAAATCTCAGTCAAATATATAACCCGTTGTGGGCAACGGCTGACAAAGCTCGTTGACCCCCCCCCGCTCTCTTTCTCTCTCCCACATGCACTACTTTTCATATATATGTCACCTACTGTATACTGCGATCGCGCTCATATAAATATGAGTGAAAAATGAGACCGATGACTCAGTCTGTTCACTTGTATTGACAGGAGCTAGACGTTATGTATGTGCTCTATTACAAGATCGTTCAAAATATCATGACGATCTAAAGAATAACATAAGTTGCGCATCTTGAATATTTATACATCCATCATTTGTAAAAAATTTCATATTTTCTATCTTTATACATATGTCGAAACAGAAACCTGAAGCCTGATGAGGTCCACAATACCTAGTGGACGAAACGTTGCAATAAAATTTCCATCATGAAATTTCGGGGATTTATTCAGTTCCCCACCGTCCTTCAAGATCGACGAGACCAAATGTTCAACTTGTATATCAACCATCAAGGACGAAAAAATCTACCAAAATCACTTATGGTAAGATGGAACACTCATATGAAACCAGTGCCCTTGTAACCTGATGCAATGTACGAGAGGTCGGCATGCCACCTAGTGGCACGGTCTTAGAACTGAGAATTCTGATCAGGAAGGACCTAGTAGCATGAGAAAGATCGTGTGGCATCAAAACCGCGCACTCAGTCGCTAGATCTAGCGTACTACAAGAATAGGTTAAAATTGAAGTCGAAAAAAAATTACTGACGTCGAACCACTGCATCTATGGGTCTCGGACATTCTTTTCTCTGAAGTATATGACAAATCAAAGAAAATGCGACCTCGAATGTTCGAATTGGTCCATTCTAGGCCGTTTTATGATTCTTTGGAAATTTATTGCAAAATTGGACTTTTTTCCAAACACTAGGTGGACTAATTAGCTTATATAGCTCCAAGGTTGCATCGTAGCGTCCTAAAATCACCGGGATCGTCTTTAGCGGGTCAAAATACGTAGGAAAACATATTGTGATATTCATTTTGACCAATTGGTACTCCCTGGCTGAGTGATCTTCAATTTACAAAATTAGCAAAAAACGTGAGAAACGCTGTTTTTTCTTAAATCAGTTTTTTCGATTTAAAAAAAATCCCGACGTATAGGCGCAAAACTGAGGTCGGATTCGGTTTCAGCGTTGAAATATACACGAGAAAATCATCTTCCGGTCCATGCGACATTTGTGACCCAAAATTTTGTTGCACAGTGTTATGCCAACTCGCGCCATCTTTTGTGCGACCGTCAAGCCGGATACAAGCTTGGACACAGCACCCAGACCGCCCTCGCGCGCATTCTGGATGACATTAAAGAAGCCATAGAACAACGCAAATTGACTGTATTGATCCTTTTCGATTTTTCGAAGGCCTTTGATCGCCTGTTACATACTCTACTATTGAGAAAACTTCGTGTCGTCAATGTATCAGATCGAGTCATGAATTGGTTTTTCACATATCTGTCCCATCGCCTTCAAGCAGTGATCGACGATGGGGAGAACATCTGTGACTTCTTAAGAACCACCTCTGGAGTGCCCCAAAGGAGTATCTTAGGACCCCTGCTCTCTGCAATCCTCATCAACGATCTTCCTGCCATTCTGAAGTTCTCTCAATGTATCCTATACGCTGATGACTCTCAAATTTACGCACACGGTCATTCGGAAGATCCATTGAGTGCCATTGGCAGAGTAAATTGCGATACCCACTCCGTCGCTGATTACGCTCAAGACAACGAACAAACTCTGAATGCTAAGAAGTCCACCGTCATGATTCTTGAAAGCAAGGAATTCACCAGTCGTATCGACTACGACTCGCTACCCAAAATCACGGTCGATAGGTGAACCTCAAGTATGTTGTTGAAACAAAAAATCTCGGACTAAAACTCGACCAAAACTTAGATTGGACCAATGTAATGTCACATAAATCATTATTGATTTCAAGTTTCGCATCAAACTGAGGATCGCTTTTTGATAAAAATATTGGCTTCCGGAATATATAAGTATATAAGGAATAGGTAAGAAAAGTAACTGTAAGTTGACTGTAACTGCAATAGCGAACTGTCGCCAGTATACCGCCTGTTAGCTGTAACGTACCGTTAACTCCCCCACAAAGATATATGAAAATTTTATCCATTTATTCTCAAAAGTATAGATCCGGTGAAGAAGTGGAATTTTACCTTCTGATTGCGCTAGAAAAGGAATGAGATCTTCCTCCCCTCCATTCACTTTTCGCAGAAGTATAACTCGGAGAGTGAGAGTTTGTACCTCAAGACTCATTGATTCTCACTGGGCTTCGGCAGTGAGAATGATAACTCATTCAAATTAAGCTAATTGCTGTATGACATGGTTTCAACTCTTGAAAGGAACGGAATCGAAGAAACTATGTCGAGTATTCACATAATTTAGGGAGACCAATCATTCTTTGGAGAATATCTAGCATGGTTCCAACTCGAGAAAGGGATGAAATAAATAAGAAACCATGTCGAGTATTCTTCGAACCAGGTCAGGATCTTCAGTATTAGAATAAGATGGAGATGGAATGATTCCGTTCCACCTGAATCAAATATATTCATAATACTCGGGCAATTTCGCATGGTCTCTCTTATTTGTTGTTTGTGCAATCCAGAATTTGGAATGAAAAAATTGTAGATATGAAGGACAGAAGTCAAAAACTTTGATAATAACTTCTCGAACTCAATACTTCTCCATAGGAATACGAAGTGAATCACTCGTTGCTCTCTCATAAATATTATTATTACAAATGATATGATCACCAGAAACGAAAGCATGAGATTCCCAAATCTCATCAGCCAATCCAATTTTCATGTGAGAGCAACGAGTGATTCGCTTCATATTCTTATGGAGAAGTATCAAGTTCGAAAAATTATTATCGAGGTTTTTGACTTTTATCCTGCATTCCTACAATTTTTCCATTTCCAATTTGGGATTCCACAAACAAAAAATAAGAAAGACCATGCAAAATTGCCCGAGATGTATCACGAATAAATCTGAATCAGGTGGAACGAAATCATTCCATCTCCATCTTATTCTAATACTGAAGATCCTGGCCTTGTTCGAAGAATGCTCGACATGGTTTCTCATTTATTTCATCCCTTTCACGAGTTGGAACCATGCTAGATATCCTCCAAAGAGTGATTGGTCTTCCTGAATTATGTGAATACTCGACATAGTTTCTTCGATTCCATTCCATATGCAAGAGTTGAAACTATGTCATACAGCTAATTCAAATGAGTTACCATTCTGACTGCCAAAGCCCAGTGAGAATCAATGAGTCTTGAGGTACAAACTCTCACTCGCCAAGTTATGCTTTTGTAAAAAGTGAATGAAGGAAATGAAGACCTCATTCCTTTTTAAAGAAATCAGAAGGTAAAATTCCACTTCTTCACCGGCTCAATACCTTTCGGTTTTTTCATTATAGGTCGGAAAAAATAGGTTTTTCGAGAACATTGGTACACAGGTGATCTGAAGATCTCTGAACGATCGACAAGATTGTGTCAAACACTTTTTCCCGTGGAATGCATCATTTTGGAGTTATTCTTGATCTAATTCATGAACGAACTAGTTTAAATGAATGAGCTAGAACTGTTTAGAATGGGTTCAAATTATTTTGCCTAGGTAATTGAGTCAATTTTGAGAAGAAAAGGTCTCTTGGTATTTTTTTCTAAGTTTGGTCATTTTTGAGTAATGAAAAAAGCACTAGATTTCGCGACTTCTAAGTCAAGAGCTGCCATGAAAACACTGCATTGAGGATTGGAAGTCGCGAAATTTGCTTCTTTCATCACTCAAGATCGATCAAACTTAGGATGAATACCAAGAGACCTTTTATTCCCAAAGTTGACTCGATTACCTAGGAAAAATAATTCGTACCCGTTATGAAAAATTTTTGGGAATTCATTCAAACAAATTCGGTTATAACTTATATCAAGAATAACTCCAAAATTATGCATTCTAGGGGAAAAAGTGTCCGATACAATCTTGTAGATCGTTCAGAGATCTACAAATTACCTCTTCACAAATTTTTCCGAAAAACTAATATTTTCGACTTATAATGGAAAACCCGAAAGAAGGTCGGAAAATGCATGTTTCTATTGTTCATCCATTCCTCTCCCCAATTTTTGAACGATAAATCTCATCCATATTGATTATTGGATGAACCACTTATCATTTGAGCGAAAAATTGAAAGATTCGGAAGAGTTCATTTACTCCTGAAGAGTCGGTTACTCCAAAAAGGAAGCGTCTTTCCGGGTCTTACTCACTCTACTAATACATTTCACTCCTGCAGGAGTCAGGGTAACCTGGGGACTCGCAATCTCAACAATGTCCACGAAAGTGATGTGATACCTTGCACTCCATGTGACAATTATGAGGAGCAAATTGATGCATAATCATAATGACCTTATGCTTTCCTCCAAAAACCCTCAGCTTGATTCTACCCTGTATAATTTGAGAAAAAGTGTAGAATGCAGGGAAGAAATATATATTATATTATGATCTGAACAAGCTTCTACCCCAGCACGACATGAAGTGTAGAAATAATTCTCATTGCAACTTCTTGAGTTGTTCTAAAAGTATTTCTTGACTCTCATTCTGATAAGCACTCAGTCTGTCACGCTATTCTTTTTAGAGCTTGCATATTCATGTACATATCTTTTGGTTCCATGCTCCTTGTTCAACATTATAGGATACCGATTGTACAATTGAGCATACAGATAACTCGAACGTTGCCAGATTATATCGATCTCCGACTTGATTGAACTGACAGACATCTTATTTTTTTATCTGAGAAGAGAGATGCCGAAGAATATGCAATGAACTGTATGATCAAGAGTCCATTCACCACCACATTCTGAAAACTGTACTTCCTGCTAAATAGGAACCGGATGTGAGCAGTATTATCAACCTTCTTGGCAGAGGATTTTAAATTACAATGAAAGTGAACAACTTGAGACATTCTTGTGTAGATCCATTCTTCCTCTTTCCTCCAAGAATAAAGGAATGCATATTTTCATGATATTCACTACAACCACCAATATTGGTTGATCTGGAGCCTGAGGAAAACACTTGCACTCAAAACGCACTCACAAGGAGGGGGTCAGACCTTCTGATCACGGATTTCCCTGAAACTCTGGGAATAGTCTTCTTTTGGCACAGAAAGGAGATACCTGAAACCGCGCTTGCCGAAGCTCAAACGTTCCTGAGCTACAGCATACGACCCATGCATTACAGTATACCTATATTCATCAAAAGTGGTATACAATGTGACCACGATATTTCTGGCAAAACATACATGCACAAGCACAAGGCATGGGAATAACCTCCAAATTTTGCCAGAAATATCGTGGTCACATGGTATGGGGCAAAACACGTCAACTGTCCTAGGTTGCTTTTTGGAGAGTCAAACATGTAGTTTTGATCCATCTGTGGAGGCCGTAGACTCCACGTAGAAAAAAGTCGAAGACGTCATTTCCGACGTATTTTTGCCTCAGCTTTCCGATGGCGGGGTTTGTTTTCCGGTTTTTGCCACCATCACCTCAAAAATCAGCAATCGAGTTTTGAAATGGCAATAACTCAAAATTACCCCTTTTTCTGGTTTTTTGACCCTTTCCGATCAAAAGATCGAGGAATTTTACATCGAAATAGCTATCGAAGAATAAGGGTTTTCCGATTTTCACTAGGAGTGAAGCAACGATGACAGTACGAGTGGTCATTTGCGTGCTGGTTATCTTTCGCGGGCGTTCTGGGCCGTTCTATTTGACGCAGGGAAAAAATCAATCAAGGCGTCTCCGTCTACTTTTATCTCATTTTTCTGATAAAGAGGTCCGTTTATACATTTTGATTCAACATGACCTCGAAAAACGAGAATCATGCATCGAAAGAATCTTAACTGAATTCAACCTACTTTTTCGTCTTTTTGATGACTTATTTGGGGAGTTAGTTCATGTTCATGATGGGATAGTGTTTTACAATTGGATTTCTGATTATTCCCGTGGAAAATGAGATTATGAAGAAGAGAAGTACTTCTAATGTCACGCGTACGACAAGGACTCAGCTATTCCCTGATTCTTTCCGCGTAGAAGAAGGAAACTAGTCATTTGGACTCTATTTCATCACTAGAGATCGTGATACTCACCAAAGATCATCAGTTATATTGAGAAATTCCCATTCTCCCAAATCAAGCTATCGAGAAAACGGAAAAATAGGTTAGTTTGAGTTCAAACCTTTTCGTCGTGTAATTTCCGTTTTTTGAGATTATATTGAACCAATTCGGGGAAAACGGAGCCCTCCATCGGGAAGATGAGATGAAAATACGTCGGAAATGCCTCGATTAATCATTTCCTTGCGTCAAATTGAAGGGCCCAGAAAACCCGCGAAAGATTAACAGCACGTGAATGACCACTCGTACTTTCAATGTTGCTTTACTCCTAGTGAAAATCGAAAAACCCCTATCTTTTCGATAGATATTTTGATGTAAACTTCCCCGATCTTTCGATCGGAAATGTCAAAGAACCTAAAAAAGGGGTACTTTTGAGTTATTGCCATTTCAAAACTTGATTGCTAATTTTTGAGGTTATGGTGGCACAAAACCGGGGAACAAACCCCGCCATCGAAAAGCTGAGGCAAAAATACGTCGGAAATGATGTCATCGGTTTTTTCCTACGTGGGGTCTACGGCCTCCACAGATGGCTCAAAACTACATGTTTTACCCTCCAAAAAGCAACCCAGGACAGTAGACGTGTTTTGCCTCATATATAGATATATTGTAATGCATATGTTCCACCCTGTAGCTCAAAAATGCTTGAGCGTTGGCAAGCGCGGTTTTGTTCATCTTCTTTCTGTGCTGAAAAATGACTATTCCCAAAGTTTCAGGGCAATCCGTGATGCGAAGGCCTGACCTTCTCCTCGTTAATCAACAGTTGTGGAAGAATCTCATCGAATGAAGGTTTCAAGTCACATAATATGATGGCACGGGTGCTTAGCAGAGAGTGGGTCAAAAAATGGTTCGGCTTCACACAGTCAACCAGTTATGAGAACTATTTACTTACTCTCCATTGCATTGAAGTACAAGCTAGTTCAAAAACTGGGATATAAAGCTGATTCGGAGCCAGACATAGCTGATGGTGCATGGGATTCATTAATGGTATCTTCATTGTGCCTGTACTTTGCCTAATACTCTATAGAACAGTAGAATCCAGATATACATCTGTACGTAGAGCATGAGCAAGTACGAGGTCATGCTTTACGTAATTTCATCACTTCCATATCAAGAGTCAAGACTGCGGAGTCTTCCCAGCGGTTAACCTGACTCCTGCAGGCATATGAGCAACTTCACCTAAGTCTTATCAAACTAGGATCAGTTCACTATTGGGCACTCGTTCTTCACACGATTACAATTTATTATGAGAATATCCCACCTTGCTTGCCGCAGAGAAGTAAACACAGAGCTGCACAGAGTACAAACCAGATGACCAATAGTGAGATCTCTTGCATGCATGAGATGGTTTTGATTTAATAATTTGCAAAATCTTTTCAACTATAACATCTTACAAATAAAAACTCCAAAATAATCTTTTCTCTACACTATTCGATATTTGCAGTCTTGCAATCAAAAAGAGAACAGACACCAGGGATGGTGTATGAACTCTCATATCCCCTGAATTATTCTGTTATGTTACTGGAACAGGCTTATGGAGCGGCTTCTGAGTTCCTGAATATATGCTCAAGATTATTCGATCACTGAAGAACCGCGACGTAAACGAAGAAGACGGATCATCTCTCTCCTTTCTTTCTCGCTCTCGTTCGTGGTTAGGTAGAGGTCGGTCGACAGCTCTCTAATGAAGCTATGTTCGAGGTCTACACAAATCCAAGCTGCATTCGAGCATCTAATGGAACTCGAATGAATGAATTTTTTGAGGTGGCGAGAATTGGGTAAGCGAAATGGGAGTCGTAGAGGTCCGAATCAAGAAATTGACGATACCAGTAGTGAATGACAGTATACAAGCTTTGATTGAACAAGGAGGAGATGGTTACACACCCCTTTCGGGATAATAAGTGACTAGCGAACTGCCTCACGTTGCTCGGCTTGTAAATGTTTCATAAAAAGGTACGGGACTCTAAAAATGCATTAGTAAATCGGGTAATGACTGAATTTTCATTCGAATTCGGTGGTGGCTCTGGTGTCTTGAAAATCCAAGATCAACTTCTATTTGAATTGCATATTATCATTTCGTTGATCGATTATTCAGTCTTCTAAAATTCATCTAGCATTCCATTTTGATGCGGATAATTTTTTATTGTTTTCCATTATGTTATCTCAAACTGACCTTTTGAAGTTTTTGTTTGGGTTTGAGTGATTGGTTTTCAGTCTGACCTACAGACGAAGGGATCAATAATCATTTAGAGGCGTAATACAACATGAACATACAGTACCGTTAACCAGGGAAAACTATAGACATTTTTTGAAATTTTACTCGTAATTTACCTGTAACTTGTACGTCTTACATTATAATGGCATTATGTCTAGATTCAATTGAAAGCTTATTGTCTCAGCCCTGATTGCGCCGCAGCAGAGTTCAATTGGGTGTTGTTGGCGGAAGTTATGAGCATTTGAGAAGTGTTCAAAGTTAGACCCCCTGGTTGGGATAACATTGAACACTAGATTAATTAAACGTTAAAACCTCGATAACGGACATGGTAATGCTCTGTGTCTGTCTTTATGTAATACATTCGCATTCAGAGAAGTATCATAGACTCAATCTAAGTTCTCTGAAGTTGAAACGAAGGCTCGAACAATGAATGAGGTGTTTCAAGGAGTCCTCTGAATCGTGATCACAATCTGTATTTGAATTCAAAAATCCGCTTACACGAAGTTCTAATCTCATCCGGAAATTTTTGGTCCTCCATGTACGATGACCCAGAGAGTGATGTAGGGCATTTTGAAAATCTAATGACCCCAACCACAAATTTCAAAATCGAGAATTATCGGAATACAAGAAATAATTCGTTTGATCTAGAGTTAGCCCGATTTTCAAGGAACTACGGTTTTTTGCAGTGATCAAAGTCACTCACCATGTCATAACATTCAAATAAATTAATTTGCATTGAGAAATCTAGATCTCCAAAAAACACACATGTAGACGATAGCGGGAAGCTTGCATGCTGCGCATCTGCTACGGCATGCATACGCGGCACACACGTTAATATAAACGCAACCAATGCCAGACATGCAGGCGGCACATTGGTCGCGCTCATCCATCCGCGCTCCTCTACAAAGAAGACATATACGGAAGCTTGCTAAGCGCCATTAATTTTTTCTGTATATCGGATGGGTGCGGAACGAGGTAGACATGCAGACGCCAACCTGACCACGCGCACTCATCTACAGCCTCTATAGTGGAAAAATAAAGGCAGGTCCTGCTGCTCGCCATCAGTCTTCCCCGAACATCGGACAGGAGCGGAACAAGGCAGACCTGCAGATGCTAACTTATCTGCGCACACTCAGCCACGAGCTTCTATAGCGAAGAGGTTGACGCGCACCCGATTGAACCGTGCGCCTTTACGGAGAAAACATACACGAGAGTTCGCTGAGTGCCGTGAGTTTTTCTTGGGCATCAAACGGTAGTGGGATGAAGCCAAATAACAGATGGCCACCAGGACGCCTTCATTCCACCACGGGCTCGTGCGTTTAAGGAGACATATATGCGTGCTTGCTGCTCGCCATCAGTCTCCCCCAGACATCGAACAAGAGCAGGACAAGGCAGACCTGCAGACCAGACCTGCTGCAGACGCCACCTCGTCTGCGCACACTCAGCCACGAGCTTCTATAGCGAAGAGGTAGACGTGCACCCGCTGCTCGCCATCAGTGTTCCCCATACATCAGACGGGAGCGGAGCGACGCAAGACATGCAGACGCCGCTTTGGACGCTCTCATTTAGCCGCGCGCTTTCCCGAAGAAGACAGTATCACCAAGTGCAGTTCAACAATCACAGAGGGTCAGTAAATTATTTCACATCAAATCAGGAATTATAAACCGATATTCATCATTTCTACTTTCTTCATTCACTGCATGTCCATCGCCTGAACATTTTTTCATCAAGAAATAGTGAAATAATAGAAAATCTATTATATATTGTCTTGAATCTCGTTACAAGAACTACTATTTCATATTGAACGTATTTCATTCCTTCCTCTTCTGCCTTACAGGTACGGTTTCAGTCTTCCCCATACATCAAACAGGACCGGAGCGATGCCAGACATGCTGACGCCGTTTCAGGCGTGCTCATTCAACCGCGCGCCTCTACGAAAGAGACATCATCAATAAGTGCAGTTCAACAGTCACAGGAGGTAAATGAATTATTTCAAATTAAATCAGAAAACATAAACCGATATTCCCCGTTTCTACTTCCTACGTTGACTGCATGTTTATCACCTAAAAATTTTTGTATCGAAAAATATTGGAACAATAACGAATCCATAATATATCATCTCGATTAATGTTACGAGAACTACTGTTCAATATTGGATGTATTCTTTTCCTTTCTTTTTTCCTTCACAGGCTCAGGTGAAGTCATACCAAGATCTCCTGGAAACCATATGAGAGAACGATCGGTTCTTAATCATCCACAGCCGTTCCAGATCGTTAAACGTGAAAGTACACCACAATCACATGGACCAGGAAATGAGAATACCGCCGTTCATCGAGAACACCAATCCAACTCCAAACCGAGATACAAATGATATTATATTCGTAAATCGGCATTGGAGGACTAATTCTATTTCTCTATCAATCTCGAGTTTGAGATCGATTAATTGAGAAATTAACGATCGGGTTTTATCGTGAAGGTGTTAATTAATGGAAAAATTGCATATGACAGACATCGAGAAAAAAAAGTTGCCTGGACCCAGATTTGAACTGGGGGCCTTCTTCACACCGGGAAAGACACTCTACCAGCTGAGCTATCCAGGGCTCAGGGAACTCTTGTCTCGATGTCATGCATATGCGCGCCTTTTTCTTTGCCGAAGGCACCTGAAATCAGGTTACACTTTTCGAACTTGACTCGTCCTCTTATGTTTCAAATGATATTATATTCGTAAATCGGCATTGGAGGACTAATTTTATTTCTCTATCAATCTCGAGTTTGAGATCGATTAATTGAGAGATTAACGATCGGGTTTGATCGTGAAGGTGTTAAATAATGAAAAAATTGCATATGACAGACATCGAGAAAAAAAGTTGCCTGGACCCAGATTTGAACTGGGGGCCTTCTTCACACCGGGAAAGACACTCTACCAGCTGAGCTATCCAGGGCTCAGGGAACTCTTGTCTCGATGTCATGCATATGCGCGCCTCTTTCTTTGCCGAAGGCGCCTGAAATCAGGTTACACTTTTCGAAATTGAGTCGTCCTCTTATGTTTCAAATGATATTATATTCGTAAATCGGCATTGGAGGACTAATTTTATTTCTCTATCAATCTCGAGTTTGAGATCGATTAATTGAGAATTTAACGATCGGGTTTGATCGTGAAGGTGTTAATTAATGAAAAAATTGCATATGACAGACATCGAGAGAAAAAAGTTGCCTGGACCCAGATTTGAACTGGGGGCCTTCTTCACACCGGGAAAGACACTCTACCAGCTGAGCTATCCAGGGCTCAGGGAACTCTTGTCTCGATGTCATGCATATGCGTCATCAAACCAAGATACAATCCAATCGAGATGCGGTACTCTGAAATGTGAGTTGAAATCACCCACCCCTGTTATAAGTCAACCGAACGTAACTTTTGATTAGCTGTACAGACATGCATGAATATTCTTCAAATTATCACTACAGCTATTTAAATCACTTAGTAACGTCGTACAGTTGTAATTTATATTATTTCAATGAAGATTTTAAATGTTATTTAACTTTCCCTATTTTACTCAGAAATTCGAGTCATTGATAAGATCATACTATAAAATTAGAATATTTTGATGTGTAGCCTGCTCACATCATTCAACTCGAACCAATTTTGTCACTGAAAGAGATCAAGTTATCACCGTCACACATTCTTCTAAAAATCTTCACAATAACATCACACTCCTCACATCTCCGTAAGCATCGATTATATTCACAAGTTGCAACAGTACTGTATGATGCCATGGCTCGCAAAGAGATCGAGACTTCCATCTCTGAGATTGACAGAGTACAAATTACTGTTGCCTAGCTACTGTAAATATAAGAAAGTCAGACTCACTAGAGATGTTGAAAAAGAGCACAATATACTAACGCAGCTCTTCAAAATGGGATTGCTGGATTTCCTCTGTTCTGAACATCGATTTTTTGGCCCGATATTGGAAACCAAATAGCGTGTCAGTTCCATCTGATCATGTCTCCTTCAATTTCTGTGATGGAGAGTTACATTACTACTCAAAACAAAAAATACTATACAATGACACCCACACATCTTATCGTGAACACGAGCCAAGAATGATTGATCAATATGAGTATATAGTGATTTCAATAAATTGATTACCGTTATAAAATCTTCAATGAAACAATATATCATACAAAGGTCAGTCTTTGAAGAATTAATCATTGAATTGAATAGAGTAATATCAACGATTATAAATGAATTGAATTAATACTGCAAGTTTGGGATATTAGTATATTTATATTACTAATAATTTTCCGAGCAAACGAGTTGCATAGCTTACCATTTGCAACTATATATATCTATGTGATACCGCTCTGCCACTCTGCTTGCGCTGGAACGGCTACTTACGTGTTATTCAGATCGATCGAACACCTCGTATTTTCGATCGATCAATCGGGGATGCTGCTGTTGGGATAATCTGCATTCGAATTATACTAGCCGAAATGGCATGCTACGGCCACACGTTATTCAAAGAAAATTATTTCAAGCGCGAATATATCGTTTTGTATAAGTAAGATGAGCTCATAAGTGAATTATATCGAAATTTCGTATTTCTACATTTCAATCGATGCGCACGCCGGTACACAGGCAATTTTTGCTATGGCTATATGTATGTGGGCTCAAATGAAAGATATTGGATTATATTACATGCCCAAACGATAATATAGCCCAGAAAAATCGGCTAACCCATACGTGTACCCGATCAAACGTTAATTTTACGGAAATTCTACCTTTAAAACAAGCATGCAGGATTTCGTTATTTCTTGAATATATAATTGAAATCTATTGATCTAATACTACTTTCTGATTGATATTATATATAGCTAAGTGGCACTTTATGCAAAAACTTTGATTTTAAACGGGCGGACCTGAAAATATTTAAAATAATATTGGGGAAGAAAATTATCAGGGTGATCTCTCATGAAAAGATTGTCGTTCGATTAAATTACTCATTTATTAACTGGAACTATATTTCAAACCACGGTCGCAACCGTGTACATAGAAATACTAAAATTCGTCCATATATTGGTATTTTCATGATTTTATATGATTTTATATGTGATATTGGGGTATAACTGCCTCGTCTATCTGTAACATATAATAAGCGTGATCTGTTCCCTGCCTAATTTCCTATTGACATTGTGTGTAATAAATTATTATATGACGGTGTTCGGGCCACCGCAAAGACTCGACTACGCGTGGTTTTCGGCTCATCGCACAGATTTGAATTATGAAAAATATGGTTTTCTGGCGCGGACGCGATATAATTTCCTATCTGTAAAATCCTACACGATCCATAAGCACTGTGTAATGCGGGTCGGTCGTGAGTCAATTCCCCATCCTGGGTAAAGAGACGGCCGACGCACGCTTGGCAGTGTGCCTGGATTTTATATTTTATGAGCCACCGCGAGCTAATATAATGCCCAAGTATTTCGTCCCTGTCTATGCAGGTTTATTCATACCGGGGCCGCGATTATTGCCTAATCCCATTCCAAATACATCTCGAGGATGCCTTATGGTGGGATTCTTTATATTCTAATATAATATCGCACCCGGGCGATGACTTACTTGGATCTCGGGGAGACCTGCTCGTTCGTGGGTATAGATTTTTGGAAGAAGTTCCACTTCGGCTTTTCGGGAGCAAGAGAGCGAGCTTTGCTCGTGCAGCGATTCATATACCCTCGGACGGCCAGAGCCCCACTTCGAGACACTTTTCGGCGGCTTGAACCCTGCGTCGACATAGACACGCGTAATTACCATTACATGCAAATATCGATTCCGAATATCGGGATCGATTGGTTGAATTCTAGTATAAGTGAATCGATGAGGACTCGATTGGAAAGGGTATGGATCTATATCGGCTTTATATATATGTTACTACGAGCGAAGCGATGGAATTGATCTAACGCATCTATATATGTGCACGGTGGTTAATACACAAAATTGCAAGCATATATGGGTTAGTATTAGTTTTACCGACACCAACACATATGATTCTACTTACACGACTGGTCTGATGGTCATCTGCACAAGTGGCTGACTGAAAATTCTTATTTCTAAAATTTTTAAAATTATCTGAAAATTGCAGACGTTGCAATACCAAATAATAGTATAACTCAACTCAATGGATTCTAACAAATTAAGATAATATTACAATCTAAACACTATTCGAAATCAGATATCTGTATTTTAGTTGTAAGAAATACTTTGTACGTGCTGTATGCCACATCAATCTCATATGTAATCATACTATGTCAATTTCTGAATCTTCAAGAATTGAATAAAAAAATACGATCTGGTTGGGGGAGTGTCCCCAACCACCTCCTGTGTCCATTTACTCCCCAATTCGAAAGCTGTCAAAAACGAATGTAGCGCATTATATTGGATCATCTGATCAGTTTCCGATTTTCAAAAATTTTTTTAATTGCAATTCCGAAGAATCGGTCATGGATGATAGTACCATCAAGTTTTAAGAAGTAGCTCAATACATGACACTAGATTTTCTGATCAATTCACAATTTTCTAAAAATCATTTGAACTGGATTGCAAACAAATCAACAGTCAACAACAAAATATTCAGAAGATGTCTTATGTTTCTTGCAGGAATGGAGTCGTTTTTCTCAACAATTCAAAATTTTAAGTTCCAAACACGAGTCCTTGATCATTCAACTATATGATTGAAATTAGTTTCGCCGAAAACAAAATAATTCATCCCCGTCATACATATACTTATGAGAAACTTTACACCAACATCACACCATTCACATCTTCGTGAGCAACCAAATTTACGAGTTGCAACAATCGTATGATGCCACGGCTCGTATAGAGATCGAGACTTTCATCTCTGAGATCGACAGAGTACGAAACATTGTTGCCAAGCTACTGTAAATATAAGGTATCAGACTCATTGAAGACGTTAAAGAAACAACAAACATACTAACGCCGCTCTTCAGAATGGAATTGTTGGATTCCCTCTGTTCTGAACATCGATTTTTTGGCCCGATATTAGAAAACCAAATAGCGTGTCAGTTTCATCTGAACATGTCTCCTTCAACTTTCGTGATGAAGAGTTACATTTCTACTTTAAACAAAATATACTCCACAATCACATATCAATATCACTTTATATTCACAAAACGGGGATGATCGATTATGAAATATCGCAAATTCAGTCAAATTCGAATCATATTGACCTCATACACAGCGTAAGTCACATAAGCTTACGATCAAAGACTTTCTTAAGAATCAAATCATTCAATCTGTTGTGTCACACGATAAACTTCCGTAACATATGAATACAGATGATTTTCTTATATGATTATAAATCATGAACAATCACGATGAATGATTCCATTTTCTCATCTCACGACTTCATTGTTCAAGACATATCAGGCTCAGTCATAGCAGTCACTTTTCGTATTCGAAAACGTAAAATCAAGCTAGTTTTTAACCTCAAACGGAAATTAATATGAATTCTAGAGTTCATTCTTACTAATCAAGAAAAATAACGATCTGGTTGAGGAAATCCTCCCAATTACCTCTCCCTGTGTTAATTCAATTATTCTAATAAGCGTTCGAGAAGGACGTCCGTCGCATTCCATCAAGTAACTTTCGTAGTCTTCCAAATTCCAAATAATTATTCAACTCTAACTTCAGAACCTTTCAGATGAAGGTACAATAAATTTTTCCATCTTCTAAATGTTATCACATTCCATTATATTAGTCCAATAGTCCTTTTTAAACCTCAATTCTTAGTTCTGGAATCATTTCAATGGAATCGTAGAGTTCAAAAAAACATGTCCGTCTCACTACTCGACGGGTCAATAATTTTCAAGTTCTGATCGTTTCACCTGTCATTCAAGGTCATATAGCATGATAACATTTTCCTATAACAATCATCATCAACCTTGACAAGATAAGATTGTCCTTCCTCGAATGACTTGAATAAAATTTCATAAAACTACTAAATAAATCAAACTCAAACACCAGAATAACGTCACATCTGAAAGTGAGGCAGCCCCGTGAACCGTAAAAAGTTACTCGGCTACCTTCGATGCTGACAATGACGGTGTCTCGAATTCTTAAAAAAATCATCTAAAAAAGCTATAGAATCGTCCTCTTCATGCACGTAATACGAATATCTAAACAGATTTCATAAGAATCGATTGCTCCTAACCTTCGCCAACGGATTCGGAAGCTTAAGCAGTGTTCGAAAGGGCTCCGTGAGACCGATCAGCGACCGTTTTCACGGCAAGAATTAGCAGCAAATCGAAAATATAGCAACTTATAAATACATATAACAAAATCGAAAATCCATATACAAAAAATTCAAAGACACGTCAAAAATACGTAAACGACACTCAAACACGTGTTCTATACATCGCGGAAAAATCTAGGGACATTTGATCTCGCCCAGGGACATTTGTAACGTGAGGTTGGCAACACTGATTTTTATTTTATGTTGGCAAGCCTGATATAGGGATTTTTGGGGGGGGGCCCTTCATGTCTCTTAATTTAGATAATTCGGAAAGAGAGTGTGAGGTTGAAAGATCCCCAATTCAAAGTGTATAAGGCACGACGCTTCTGACAGGGATTTTTCGACATACCATGGAGAACGAGATCTCATTCTTTGAGGATTTGACGTTGATTCTTACAATGAATACCGTATCGTTTTTATTCTCCCCGTTCATGATTTTTGCAAGAATCAAGTAGGTTTGGGTTAGTGTAGGTCTGTCTAATCCGGTGTAATTCGATCTGGTTTGTTCTTGTTTGGTCTATTCCACTGTAAATGAGCCTCATTCGGTCTAGTTTGCTGTAGTTGAGTCTAGTTCGGTCGAATTCAATGTAATCTGGTTTCATAAGTGGTTTTGGTAGATTTTTTCGTCCTTGATGGTTAATATACATGTTGAATATTTGGTTTCGTCAATCTTGAAGGACGGTGGGGAACTAAATAAATTCCCAAAATTTCATGATGGAAATTTTATCGCAACGTTTCGTCTACTAGGTATTGTGGACCTCATGAGGCTTCAGGTTTCTGTTTCGACGTATGTATAAAGATAGAAAATATGAGATTTTTTACAAATGATGGATGTATAGATATTCAAGATGCGCAACTTACGTTATTCTTTAGATCGTCATGATATTTTGAACGATCTGGTAATAGAGCACAGACATAACGTCTAGCTCCTGTCAAGACAAGTAAATAAAGTGAGTCATCGGTCTCATTTTTCACTCATATTAATATTAGCGCGATCGCAGTATACAGTAGGTGACATATATATGAAAAGTAGTGCATGTGGGAGAGAGAAAGAGAGCGGGGGGGTCAACGAGCTTTGTCAGCCGTTGCCCACAACGGGTTATATATTCGACTGAGATTTTGAATATCGTCTTTTCTATTGATGCAATTCTCATCGAATTTTATATGGATCATTTCAGAAATCAACCGTTTTTTCCAATTTTCTTCTGTGTCTAAAATCTTGGGTTGATCCCAATGGAAATCGTGTTTATCATTTAGCCTGTGAACAGAAACTACGGACTTCTTATCTTTGTTTGTAATATGATCTTTGATGCGTGTACCTAGTTGTCTATTTGTCTCTCTCACATACGTTGCTGGGCAATCTTTACAATGAAATTCATAAATAACACCAGTTTTGCTAAATTTATCTAGTTGGTCCTTACCTAATTTTACTATTGAGCTTGATGACTCGGGAACTTTTGGAAGAGTGTGAATATCATTATGTTTGAACAGAGCATTACATTTTTCGAACAAGCGTTCGTGGTATGGAATACAAATTTTGTTCTGGCCAGCATATAGAATTTGGTTGCAACGTATTCTTTCTGCTCTCTTCATGAGATCTTTTGAACGATGTAATCTGGTTTTTATACATTTGTCAGTGAAATCTTCAGGATAATCATTGTCAGAAAGGAGTTGTTTTACGATTGACAAGTTAGAGGAATGAAATTTTTTATGTGAAAGTGACGTGGTTCTGTCGATTAAATTGAACACTATGTTCCTCTCTTGATTCATGGTATGATTGGATTTGAAATTCAAGATCCTGTCTGATGACGTTGGCTTTTGATACCAATTGGTGATGATTTTCTCATCCTCTCTGATCAGAGATATGTCAAGGAAATTGATGGTATTATCGTTTTCAATCTCATTTGTGAACTGTAAATGCTCATTGTAACTGTTGAAAACATTGAGGACTACATCTACCTGTTCTTTCTTCACACACATTAGAGTGTCATCGACATGTCTATAATAGAATAGAGGAGTGCAATCGTGATCATTTTTCAATTTACGTAAGCATGAAGTTTCCAAGTCATCCATAACAATGTCTGCGAAAAGTGGAGAGATGGGTGATCCCATCGAACTACCAAAAATTTGTTGATTAATTTCATTATTGGATTGAAAAAATGTGTTGTCAGAAAGGAACTCAGTGCATTTACGAATTTCATCAAATGGTATGTTAGACTCATGATGTATATCTGAAAATCTGCGGTCAAGCGCCTCTAGCACTAACCAGCATAGGATGTTTGGAAACAGAGAGCTAACGTCGAGAGAAAGGAGTAAATGATCTTTTGGGATCGTTAAAGTCTCCAACCGTTTTTTTAATTCAAAGCTATTGTCAATGCGTGATGCAGGCGGTACAACACATTTCTCCAGCTCTTTATATAAAACGGAAGCAAGAAGATGAGTAGGGCTATTGACTGTAGGAATTATTGGTCTGAGTGGAAAATTTTCTTTATGAATTCTGGGTAAACCATAACAACGAGATAAGTTGGTGTCCGTCTGTATGAGAGCATTATTATGATATTTTCTAGACAAATAATTCAAATCATTCCAAATTCATAGTATTTTATGTACTTTTGCCTGTAAACTTTTGAGTGGATTATTTTTGATCGGAATGTATACTTTTTTGTCACTCAACAAACCGTTCATTTTATTGGTGTAATCCGAGTTATTCAAACAGATGGTGACATTGCCCTTATCTGCACGTGTGAAAAAAATATCTGAATTTTGTTTCAAGAAGTGCTCAGTGAAGCTCAATTTTCTTGCGAATACGCTGTCTTCAGGAGAAATGTGCCTTCGCTTATTATTCTCCGTGTATAGGATATTCGTAATCTTGTGACGGATGTTATTTTTCTCCCTATCATTCGAATCGAGGTTCTCTATGCACTTTTCAACATTTTTGACAGTATCTATGACATTCTTTAAAATGAGGTTGTCTTTCTGACTGAAATTAGGGCCCAATGAGGATACGTCAATAACATCTGAAGGGAGAGGAGTATTGCTGAAATAATTTACCCAATTATTTCTATCTATCGTGCGAGGTGTTATGGACGGCTTGATTTTTTCGGATTTTTTCATATGTGTAAAATCACATTTTTTACCTAATTTGATAGATTTTTCATTCGTGAAATTTTGGAATTGGATCAAAATATTTGAATCAATCTTCTCGTTTGATAATGATTGTGAGGTTACTGTTCAAACATAACGATATTCACACTCTTCCAAAAGTTTCCAAGTCATTAAGCTCAATAGTAAAATTAGGTGAGGACCAACTAGATAAATTTAGCAAAACTGGTGTTTATAAATTTTATTGTAAAGATTGCCCAGCAACGTATGTGGGAGAGACAAAAAGACAACTAGGTACACGCATCAAAGATCATATTACAAACAAAGATAAAAAGTCCGTAGTTTCTGTTCACAGACTAAATGATAAACACGATTTCCATTGGGATCAAACCAAGATCTTAGACACAGAGAAAAATTGGAAAAAACGGTTGATTTCTGAAATGATCCATATAAAATTCGATGAGAATTGCATCAATAGAAAAGACGATATTCAAAATCTCAGTCGAATATATAACCCGTTGTGGGCAACGGCTGACAAAGCTCGTTGACCCCCCTGCTATCTTTCTCTCTCCCACATGCACTACTTTTCATATATATGTCACCTACTGTATACTGCGATCGCGCTAATATTAATATGAGTGAAAAATGAGACCGATGACTCACTCTATTCACTTGTATCGACAGGAGTTAGACGTTATGTCTGTGCTCTATTACAAGATCGTTCAAAATATCATGACGATCTGAAGAATAACGTGAGTTGCGCATCTTGAATATCTATACATCCATCATTTGTAAAAAATCTCATATTTTCTATCTTTATACATATGTCGAAACAGAAACCTGAAGCCTGATGAGGTACTCAATACCTAGTGGACGAAACGTTGCAATAAAATTTTCATCATGAAATTTTGGGAATTTATTCAGTTCCCCACCGTCCTCCAAGATCGACGAGACCAAATATTCAACTCGTATACTAATCTGGTTTCGTTCCGTCCAATCAAGGCTAGTCCCGTCTAGCTCGGTCCAGTTCATCGAAGTTTGATCTAGTTTGATCTAAATTGAGCTGATTTGGCCCAGCTTGGTCTGATTCGGTATAGTTTGCTCTAGTTCGGTCGAATTAGGTCGAGTCCGGTCAAATTAGGTCTGATTTCGTCTAGTTTGGTCTAGAATGGCCTAATTCGGTCTAATTCGATCTAATTGAGTCCAGCTCGGTCTTGTTCGGTCTAATTCGGGGTAATGAGGTCTCATTCGGTCTAGTTTGGTTGAATCTAGGTTTAGTTCAGTCTAATTTGGTTTATCCATGTTCGTTGACTCGCTTGAATTGACAATTCCAAGAATTAACAGCTGATATGCGAGTCAATTGTTGTTCATTCAAGACAACGTTCCGATAGACTCTGCTATCCTCATCAGGTCTTGATATCAATAAAATGTCATTGATGAGTAATTTATTCATCAAATAAAATGTCATGAACATCTCTCCTCGTAATTACTCGTCAATGACATTTTATTGATATCAAGACCTGATGAGGATAGCGAAGTCTGTCAAAACGTTGTCTTAAATAAACAACAATTGACTTGCAAATTAGCTGTTAATTCTTGGAATTGCTAATTTGATTTAGCTGAGTCTGGTACGGTCTAATACGGTCTGGCTCCATCGATCCTGGTCTGGTTTGGTCTAGTTCAAGACATAAATCATCATTGAAGTCAAAATTCGTCCGTCAGCATCTTGCGTATCAGGTTGCCTATGTGGAGGGAGTGAAGTTCAATGGGTGGCCGTATGGGTTATGGGTGGGTAGATGGTTGGATGGGTTGGTGGGTGAGTGGGCGTTAGTGGTCAGTCGGATGGGTTGGCGGATGGATGAATGTACTCAAACTTTAGTGATTTCAGTAGGATTCAGCAAAGTTTCAGTGAGATTTCAGTGACATGTTTCACTGAAAATTTCAGTGAATATAACTAAAGTTTCAGTGAAACAACTACTAGAATTTGGGTGAAAATCACTAAAGTTTTAGTGGACCTCCACTGGAATTTCAGTAAAAATCACTAAAGTTCCAGACTGGAGCTAAGGCTGAGGCTGACGCTGGGGCTTGGTTTCGGGCTAAGGCTGGGGCTGATGCTGGACTGAGGCTGTGGTTGAGGTTAAGGCTGAGGTTGTGACTGGGACTGAGGCTGACATTGTAGCTGGGACTGGGGCTGGGGTCATGGAGGGAGCGTGGCTGGGGCAGGAGCTGGGGCTGATCAACTGGGGAAAATTTCCAGATACTTACTGGAGATTTCCTCCTTCACTATGTGCGACATTACACCAATTCAATATAGTTCTCAATTGAAGTCACTAGTTTGCATCAAGGGAATTGTTCACTTCCGAATTCACTGTATTACAAAATCTTCATGTTACATTGTTGAGCTACAGAAGCATTTCAGGGGCTCATACCATATCAGAGACACTCTCAAGACGAACGAGCATTAGCGAGGTAGGCAATAACACTAGTATATATCATATGATGAATACGAATATCATGATCCGATGAGGATTTTTCTGGGTTTTCCCTCATCCACGAACGAATGTTGGATCATATGCATTTCCCAGCGAGTACAAGAGAGTGCGTATGTTGAGTTGTAAAGCTTCAGAGAGGATTCTTTTCTGATCACAAACTCGAAGAGGGACTGATCTGAGTTCGCGGGGGGGGGGGGTGTGTAGAGAAGCCTTGGAAGATTCCGTAAGGGCAAAATCGAACTCGTTTCTGTTCAGTTCCTAGTGCATTAGGCTGCTCGTATACGTTTCCCAAGACTGCGCTACCGCATTCGTGGCAAGGGCGCATACCGCGAGCCCCTCAGTTCACACGGTTTGCCATAGGCGCACCGGAAGCCCGTGGTGTTTTCATTCAGATAACATACATCCTGCTCAGAGCCGCCTAATTCTCCCATTGCATCAGAAACCTTTGGCTTGCTTGTAAGCTCGATGCCGGGCTATGTAAACGATGCCGGCGACTGGCAGCCTCTCTAGATCTCTCGTGGTTTTCTCCCCATAAAAACATGGTCTTACGTGCTTTCCAATGAAGAACGAATAGATATTCTGATCACAGAACTCTCCATCGATCCCGGTCCTCACCTAACGATACGTTATGGGCCCAGATCCCCCGTGTAAATCTGGTTAAAAGGGAACTTGTGTGAAAACTCGAGATCAGCACAAAAAGACAAAGTGAAAATTGGGGACTCTGATCACTCAGGAACACTGTGACTGGTTCATTTGAGTTATTCGCTATTCTAATCGTTGGAGAGGGAAAGGTGAGCTAGCAGCATCCCCCTTGGAATCATTGCCTCACGGAGAAACACGCATATTGAGTGAGAATGAGTTTGGCTTGTTGGCAGTGGAAGAGTCTCGTCGTTCAATAAAGTCCCTACTCTCGCGAGCCGAAGACTCTCTCATAGCCAACAAGTCTCTCATCGCCCGAGAGACTGTGACGTGGTGAGGCTCACGGGTTCCCCCCTCGCCTCTCCCCGCCACATGACGATGCACCAGCCGCAGCCGGTGCATCGTCAGCGTCTTCGACGGAATCTCGTCGGTGCCCCTCCCCAAAGCGCGATGTCGCGTCGCGGGCCCATCGTCGCGGACGACGGCCTCGCTACGCCAGACCACTCTGACCAACCTAACGATTAGGACACTCTCTCTCACCTCGATATCATTAAAGTTCAGAATCCAACTGAATATATCTCGTGTTCTTCCTGGAAACACGAATCCCACGTCACATCCCATTCTTGGTGCTAGGTGGGGTGGTTGCCCGCGAGCTTTCGGGATTTTTCTTCCAAAAAATGAAATTTTTTTCCCTTATTCTGCAAAACTTGTTCCGATTCGGCTTGATTTGCGAGAGTGTCTTAGAGACGGAAAGTGACGAGAGTGAGAAACGGGTGAGCCAAGCCGAATCAACCGAGCCAAGCTGAAGCAAGCTAAACCAAGACGAGCACGATCCTGCCCAGGAGATTGTCTTCCAGCCCGCTCGCCCAGGTGTGCATCAGCAGAGGATCATCGCAGTGCTTATCTCCTCGCGAGCCGTGATTGAGCAGGAGGAGCAAAGGATCAATAGCCGGCCTACATGCAGCTCAACGCAATGTGTATCATCGTGGCGTGCTGCAGCTACGTACTAGCGTGAATACAAACAGCTTATCATATCCATTACCTCGTACGACTGATTTGCCTACGCACTCGCATTCATTCTCAAAGCTAAGCAAAAATGACTCGTATGTCAGGTCTGTTTAGAGAATCTAAGAGCAAAGAGTCTCTGTCTCTCACAGGTACCATACCTAAGGATACTCACATAAGATCGAAAATGTGTGAACAAAACCGGCAAACGGGCGGGTTTAACGATAGAGCGAGTATTTATACCATGGTACCAGGTACCTTTTTCGAAAAACATGACCAAGATGGGGCATGGGGAATAAGTGCGAGCGCGGCAAATGGCAATCACGAAAACGCGGAGATGAAAACGAAATGGTCTTCAACACCGCAAAATCCGAATCAATATTCGGGACCTGGTTACAATCAATGGCGGGCACCTCAGCCCATTCTTGAAGAATCGCCTATAGAAGCGAACCCGTTCGGACAACCCACTCAAAACCAAACTCCAACCGTACCTCATCAGGAAACCTATCATCACACAAGTCCAAACGGTCAGACATTTTTATGCACGGAACAGCAACCCCGAGAGCAGAATGTTAGAATCGGAGGAACTATTCCCTAAGACCCAAATTTCATACATGTGGGGCTCGCACAAAATCATACACGAATTATTGAGCATGTCACTCAGGTTCAAAGGAGCCAAAATAATTCTCCGAGCCCGATACCAGAATACAATAGCCAAGCTAATGGTTTCCAAGCGACACTGCGGCAAGTTTATCAACAAACACCATGAGACTGCCCGCCGGTGGCTGCACGAAATTTACAAATCCCTGTTCAAAAAATTATGAGACAGAACGTACCTCAAAACTTGACAAATTCATACATTCAGAATAACATTCACGCTCATGGGATTGCTCAACCTGTATCGAACGGAACACCGAGACAACCGGAACCCCAGCGTGAAAATACGCAATGAGTGAGTAGCTTCCAAAAACTCGTCGGACTGTCGAAAAAACGGAGCTCTCGCGAGCCGGTTATTACGAATGGACCAGTACACGATGCGAATTATCAACTAAATTACGTGAACAATTTCCCACAACGCACGTACAAGTATTATTATTCATCAGTGCCGCAAAATCCCAGTCAGTACCAAGCAAATGGAAGGAACCCTAACACACCCCATATTTTCACGCAACAACACATTCTTCCGGATCAAACTGCCCCAGTAAATGAATACACTCAACGCCCGGAAAATGGAGCGCAATATTTTCAACAGAAATTCAAGAGATCCGGAAGTGTATGAAATTCTCAAGGAAATCGGAGAATTCAACGGGGATCCCGATTCCCTCGGATCATTCTGTATGACTGTAAGGTAAGCGGTAGCAGTGGGAGGTCCTGGGTCAGAACGTAGGATGCTAATGCACATCCACAACAATTCGCGAGGCACAGCAAAATCTCTGTTCGCATCATCGGTATTAAAAGCCCCATCAGTGGAAGCATTCTTACAGGAATCAGAAGGACAATTCACAATTGTAGATCCTTTGGACGACATAATGTCGGGATTAAAAGGTTGTGCTAAATTAAATGATGAAACAATAGAGGCATACGAGCTGAGGATCCAGGGAATCTTAACCAGGTTCAAGGATAAAGCATACGCGAAATCTCAATACACTCCGGTCGAGATAGAGTCACGCAAGAGAGATGCTGATGAAGCAGCAATGATACGTTTCATTATCGGTATAGGTCCCAAACTCGAGGACCTCGTGCAGAACAATCGCCCCTACAACATACGCGAAGCGATGAGATTCGCTTGACAGGGGGTGCTACAGCGTAGAAATTATTCTCTCCTCGGAGGTTCACAACAAACCCAAACGCGAACGAATACACCGGGGTCGAGCCAAGTGAACGTCCGAGTTTTAGATTCTCAAGTAGTATGCACTTACTCCCAGCTAGTAGGGCATTCTGGAAATACGTGCTATCAGGGAGGAAAGGATCAGAAGGTTTGCCAATGGTGTGAATTGCCTAAGCATGATGCTGAGGTTCCTTGGAAATTGGGGGAAGATTTTGAGAAGCGCAAGTTATATATCGATATACCGAGCACGTGCCGCGGAGATCAGAATGGCTCTAGAGGCACGGGGAGAGATAATAGGAACCAGCGCAATGATTTTCAGACACGGCAGGATCACGACGAAAACACACCGCGTGTCATTTTCTCTCGTCTCCATTATAAATTTAAGTTCGCTCTCTGAGCGCTCATCGAGCGTTCCGGAGATCTCTTCCATCCCTCTTCCCACAAAGGGTAACCATGAACGGCGCTTCCGGGTATGTTTGAAACTGAGCATGTTGATGGTACGTTCTTCGTTCTTGCTGGTCTCGCTGATCTGTTCGTGGATGGAGTTCAGCTGAATCTGATGTAGTTTATCATTGCAGGAGGTGCTGAGTTGAGACCATGCCTCTCTCAGTGTCCCTGACGAGGATGACAGCTGATCCAAGTCGATTGGTTGGACGATTTTCCACGTGGTCGTGGTCGTGGACAGCGGCCTCATGCGTTTGACAAGGAGCCCTGGCGTGTGCTTGAGTGGTGTCACGTACTTAGTCTGCCACGGCCCTCCAATTGCACTGTGAATTTTTATCTTCAGTATTGTTTGTTCTGATCTATTTTTGCGACGGCTCAGAGAAAGGTGAAATAGCGAATTGTGGATTTTTGCTTTCTCAAAAGAGAAAGCATTCATTTGGTGCCAGCAGAATTTCCGTCAAATTTTTTCTAAAAAAAATTTTTTCTCCTCCAGTGAACCTCTTGAATACATGAAATTGGTACAGTCCTCTTCCTTTCGCCAAGATCTATCGAATGTAGGTCACAGTTTTTCGTTATAACCCCTCACGAAATTACTACAACCCCGTCTTCCGAGCCCTCTGTCCGTGTCTGTGTGTGTATGTATGTATGTTGTTTTCTATCGCTCAGCAAAACTCCTCACTGGTTTGATAGATCGTCCTGAAATTCTTATGCCATGTTCGGAGGCGTCTCTAGATGGGAATGCTAGATTTTGAGTACCCCCCGATGATTACTCTTATACTTATGAATTTTTTTTCATTTATGTATAATTTTTGTTCATCTTAAAAACTAAAAATATTCTCTCCTTCCTGCTCAAAAAATCTGAGGCTGTTGATTTACGCGTTTCTCGACGTGCTTAATCGATTGGTTGATACGGAATTTCGATTGAAGCTCATTTTATTATATCTTTTACACACCTCTGTTTCGTTGGGCTATAAAACCTTTCTAATCACAATTTAACAAAATTCCGTATCAGCCAATCGATTTAGCACGTCGAAAAACTTCTAAATTACTTCCTTTACATTTTTTTTAAGTAGTAAAATGGAATACAAATCATTTATAAGATTTGCTTCTTTCCGGAAAATTCCAAATTTCTCATTAAAAAATTCACAAGTCAAAAAATATTCATGCGATCATGCTCAAAATTCACTCGCATCATCATCACAGTCTTTAAAATACACCTACAAAGTCTCAAAAGATTTCGTCAAATCGATCTCGAAATTTTGCGTTCCAAATGATACATTTTTATTCCAATCTTCACGTTCACCGAAAGTTGATTGCTTCCTTTCCTAACATAATCACCTGTTTACTAAAATTCTGTATCAACGAATCGATCCAGCACGCCGAAAAATATTTAAAGTACTTCCTTGACATTTTTTTCATATAGTCAAATGGAGTACAAATCATTTATAAGATTTGCTTCTTTCCGAAAAATTTCGAATTTCTCATTAAAAAATTCAACAGTCAAAAAATATTCATGCGATCATGCTCAAAATTCACTGGCATCATCGTCGCAGTCTTTAAAATACACCTACAAAGTCTCAAAAGATTTTGTCAAATCGATCTCGAAATTTTGCGTTCCAAATCATACAATTTTATTCCAATTTTCACGTTCACCGACAGTTAATTGCTTTCTTTCCTAACATAATTACCTGTTTACCAAATTTCTGTATCAATCAATCAATTTCTCGCGTTAATGGAAATCAATAAAGACCTTTACGTTATTATCACTCTGTTCCACCTACTGCAAATTGAAATTTACACTCCATAATTTATTCTTCAAATAACTAATTTGTAGAAAAATACTCAATTTTACTTGATTTTCTTCAAACCGACTCATTCCCTTTTCAATGTATACGAGTCATATTCATTAGACCATAAACCTGTTAACATAGTAAAATGTCAAACACAGGATGATGAATTAGAGCAAGATAGTAAAGAACAAAACATTGAGGAGGATATTGTGGATTTGATTGATATTGAAGATGAAGATCAAAGATGAATGAAGGATCATGGATGTTTACCAATTGATATTACAGAAAGTCAGTATGAAGAAATTCGAAAAAATATCTCATGTTCTGGATCATGGTTAGGAGACGTTTTGATATTTTGGATGAATAAATATTTTGATAAAAATTTCATGAGGAGAATTGATTAATGTAACATATTAATGTATTTGAATTTTCGAGTGAATAATATGAGATTAGTTGACTTCCTCTATGGCAATGAGAAAGCATTCTGCTAAATTCTTTTAGCAGCGTATTTCGACTGATTGGGGCGAGCCTTGTGACTGAGCCGAGGCGAGGAAAGACTTTTCATCCAATGCCGCGGTAGCGAGCATTTGTCGACTCCGATCAATGGATCCGGAATCTTGCGATCGTTACCGGGCTGTATGGCTATAATAGCGGACGCACGCCTATCCGCATCCAAAGGAATTCTTATGACTACTAACGCACCTATTTTCCAGGGAATGGACCTAAATTTGACACAGCTCTTGGGCAGGAGAGAAGGAAAATTCGATGGAGAAACTCTACACGAAGCACTGGACGTCATGCTGCGACAAAAGCAGGTTGCGCTGACACCAACCCACATTGACGCCCTGGAAACGGCACCGAGCCTGAGAGACATCATCGCAAAGGCCAAAGAAATGAGTAAATATGAGGTTGTATCGAACCAGCTTTACATACTCGAGAACAATTTTCCGAAATATTTGCTAATTCTCACACTGATGATAGTATCGGTATTTATAACGATGAACATCTTCGCAAGAATTCTGGAACCATATTTAACAATACTGAATACCACCCGCACTATATTCTGTTCAGGCGACAACACTAATAATGGCTCGAAAGAGTGCGCGAGACAAGGAATACCGATGTGTACGCTACGGCAGGTGTCCCAACTCGTGGACCACCCAGATGTCGTATGAGCACGACGGAATATGAATCTACCAAGAGCAACGCCCGCAGCACTATAGTCGTCACACTCCAACTCTGGCCAAGAATCGCTTCAAAATTGGGTTCAAGCTATTGGGATGAACCAAACGGGATTCTCTTCGTAATCGACAGGGCTAGGAGATGGACTAATCTGATTTTTTCTCAGACAGAAGGTGTAGGGGTGGGAAAGTGTTGAACGTGAAATAAGGTTGAAGATTGATATTTTGCCGGAATGAAACTCACGCGTGGCGAGTCAGTAGTTCTACTGCCAATCTGCAATCACTTGCAGTACCTTCTAGAGGTTGATGGCAGTATTGTAAGCCCAACCCAAAGGGTGAGACTCACCGCAATCAGCTCTGAGATCGATTCCGAGCTGAGAAGAGGTGATGAATGCTGCGAATAAGTTGATTATACTGGATTCTGAGTCGAAAATGATTCTACTGCCAACTCTCAACTCTTTTCAAAACATTCCTCTATCCATTCTCAGAATTCCGAGTCTGGGCACAGCTCTCAGCATTGCTGCGGGAGAAATTGAGATCGGTCCAGGCTTATTTTGTGGCGGGATTGTCTCTTCAGATCTGAAGGGACATTCGAAATGATCGATTTTAGCTCAGAGTGCGATATGCTGCCGGATGGAAAAGACTCTGGGTGTATTTCTAGAAAACTGAAAATGATATTTGGCTTGGTCTCAAGTCTGTGGATTGTCGCAGAGGGATTTGAGATCAATATTCGGCCAGAAAAGACTGCCTGACCGCGCAGAATATTAGATGAATCGTAATTCCTAGGTGGAGGAAGAGTGTACTGCCGATCTGTAATAACTTAGAGTACTTTTTGAGGGTGGAAAACGGTATTTTGAGTTCATCCTCATGTATGGGAATCAACGCAATCAGCTCTGAGGTCGATTCTGAGCCGAAAGAAGGTGACGAGCCTTGATAATTAGTTGGGGATAGTGAATTCTGGGTGGAATCTGATCTTACTGCCGATACAGAACCCGTTGCAACACATTCTCCCATAAATTTCCAGAATCTTGGGCCGAAACACAGCTCTAAAAATTGCTGGGGGAGGATTTGAGGTCGATTCTGATCTATTTTGTGGCGAAAATATCTGTTGAAATATGACAGTCATCCGAGAATGATCGATTTCACCACAGAATTCGATATGGTGCCAGGTCAGGAACATTTTGAGTGGTATTGTAGAACATTGAATAGAATTTTGAGCCTAATTTCGAGACTAGAAATTGCCGTAGAAGAATTCCAGATCAATATTCGTCAAGAAAAAGCTGCAGAACAGTGCAGATTATCCAAGAAACGGTGAGTTCTAGGTGACGAATAAATATACTGCCGATCTACAATGACTCGGGGTACATTCTAGGGATGAGGAACAATATTTTGAGCTGAAACTCAGGTCGGAGAGTGACCGCAATCGGCTCTGAGGCCGATTCCAAACCGAGGAAAAGTGATGAGCGCTGCGTATTCGTCGGAAATAGTGGTTTTTAGATCGGCAACCTCTCTGCTGCTACCAGAAGCAGCTTCCTTGTGCATTTTACCATCTTTCACCAGGATTTTGAGCCCAAGAATGGCTCTGAAAATTTCCGTGGACGAGTTTGAAATCGAATTCGATCTCTTCCGAGTCGGGAAAGTCTTATTAGCACTGGTTTCGATCGAAAATGACCGATTTTAGCTCAGATATTGATATGCTAACGAGTCGAACAAACTTCGAGTGAATTCCTCAAGTGCTACTCAGGATTTAGAGCCTCATCCGATGTCGAGAAATCACTGCCGAGGGATTTGAGAACGATATTCGTTCAGAAAAAGCTGTTCAGTAATGCAGATTATTCAAAGAATGATGATTTTCCGGTGAAGAAAAGTTTTACTACCGATCAAAGAAAAATCTTGCTGTACATGCGGAAGATGTTAGGCGATATTTCAAGCCCAATCCCGTGTCTGAGATTCACTGCAATAAGCTCTTGGTTGAGTCTGAACGAAGAAAAAGCTAAGAAAGGCGCGTATTAGTCACGGGTACAGTCGGAGACAGTCCTGCTGCCACCCGAAGGACCTGTTTCATGCATTATACTACAAATCCTTCGGATTTTGAGCCCAAACACGACTCTGAGAACGGCCGTGGTTGAGTTTGAAATCAATTCTGATCTGATTCCCCTGGAAAAAAAATTCACTGCCAGTCCACAAATACCTCCAGTACATGCGGAAAATGTGAGGCAATATCTCAAGCCCAACCCTGTGTCTGAGAATCACTGCATTCAGCTCTGGATTCAGTCTGATCAAAGGAAAAACGGTGGATGGTGCGTATCAGTCTCGAATAATGGATTATAAGACGGAGACAGTCCTACTGCCACCCCAAGAATTATTCGAATGGGCCAGGGCAAAGTGGTTATCCGCCCCTCCGGAACCATCCGAAATACGGTCTGGGAGCATTCAACACAATTCCCAGTCGGATACAAAGTCCCTTCACTATTGCACTCAGACCCGGAAGAGATCTTGTGACCTCATTACTTGGGTTGTCTTTGTGGTGAATCAAATCATCAAGTCATAATATAATCCTCAGAACCCTCTCTCTTCTGCATACGTCTGGAGGGTTTACTGTGTATCCATCGAAAGAATTTTTGGTTTTATACATATGGAGGCTTGACGTTTACCCTTCACCATCCGTATTCTGGTTTAATAACACTCACGGGTCATAGTTTGACGACAACATCACCAAGATACAGCGGCAGATATGGGAATTCGCAACTGATCCATATGGTTTCGAGTAGAGTCATCTCTCGAAGGGGCGTATTGGTCAAATGATAAGATATATTCCAATAATCTTCTGTATCCCAATACGTGTAGTACAGGTGTAGAAAATAACGACAAAGACTGAGATGATCATGAAGCTATGCCTCAATTTGTATCTATTGTGTGCCTATATTAATCATATCCACAAAATATCATATTTTCACACAAATGTGTTACATAGAAAGTGAACATGTCCACAAAGAACAATATAGCAGACGAAAAAACAAGGAATCAAACAATCTTAGTATTTTTGATCAACATACTGATAACTTGATCAGTAACCGTACAATCATTTGACAGGAGTATGATACAAGGGATTACACGAATGACGATATCGTGATGCCGCGTTATACTCCTTTGCGATAAGATTCTCTTTTCCATGTCTATTGAAATAGACAAAGCAAAAAAGCTGGAAAGCTCTGTCAGATGCAGTAGATTCACAGATACAAACCATTGCCAAACAACAATATTCTGAACAAAGTCATGACATCCGAGAAAGGATCCCAGATCCGCCACTCACAATTTGTGCAGAGAAGCACACAATTCAAAAGTATTCGCGTAACCCAACATCGGGAAAGTAGACTCCTGTGATACTCTGAGTGGTCTCAAAATTAAGTCTCGGTCCACTCGGCTTCTTACCCGTAGTCGCATTGGACGTCCAATACCATGAGTACTATCTTGGAAATCATTATTCAATACGAGTACCTCCGCAATCCTCCGTCGTGACGAGTCCATGGAATGATCATCGAATGCCCTGTGTTCACCTGTACAGATGATGTAGCACCAGGTGATGACGTGCAGGCCACAATTCATCGTCAATAATCTCGACTCTCCCTCCCCTTATACTGATGTGGAATGTCAAGTGGCGAGAACAAGGTTCATTTCGTGAACCGGATCCTCTATCCAGAGGTATAGTATAGACGAATGGAAGAGCATACTCGTTGAAGGTACGAAGGAATTATTCTACCTTGCATAGAGTCGAGATAAATGAAAAGTTTCTGACCAGGCACAACGATGAGAAGCGATGAGGCATGAAAAGTATTCTACACTGCAACTCATGGTTCTTCAGCGGATTCGCACCACCGTTTTTCCTTCGCTCAGACTCAATCCAGAGCTGATTGCAGTGATTCTCAGACACGTGGCTGGGCTTGAAATATCGCATATCATCTCCCGCATGTACTGCAAGTATTTGTGGATTGGCAGTATATTTTTTTCTACCTAGAATTCACCGTTCCTCGAATAATCTGCATAACTCGACAGCTTTTCCTGGACGAATATTGTTCCCAATTTTTTTCGCAGCAATTTCTGTCCTACGGATGGTCTGTGGAGGTCAAAATTCAGCTAAATACGCTGCTAAAAGTGATTAGCAGAATGCTTCCTCACGGCGTTATATGATGATAATTTTGACGAAAAAGAAAGTACCCTATATTTTGAGTTTTTCTTTCGAGGAAGCATTTCAGAGAGAGTTGGGTCATCTGAAAGGAGGTTTTTCCAACAATATCTATTGTTTGATTGAGAGGAAATTTTGAATAAGTCGGTTTGAAGATGATTAAACTGGAATCCTTTGTGAACATTCCCTTCCCCCGAAAGAATCTTCATATGAACAATGTTTTACGGATTTTATGAAAATTTCGTATCAGCCAATCGATTCAGAATGGCGCATAAGTAAGCCTTTAGGTCATTAGAATTGAGATGAATGAGTCGTAAAGGATGATACGAGGGAAAAATGAATATTAATTCTAATTTTCTACTATTTTTTGAGTTATTCTTTTGAGGAAGCTCCCTATAGAGATTCAGGCCATCTAGACTGAGGTTTTTTGAACGATATCCATCGTTTGGTTGAGACGGAATTACGATGCAGTGGGTTTGAAACGGGTTAAAATGGAATTTTTGGTGGAAATTTTGATTTTTTCGGGAATTTGAGATTTGTGAAGACTCAATCGAATTTCGGTCATAACCAATCAATAGATAATGCAGAAGAAACCAAAGTTTAGGTCATTGAAATTGAGATGAATGAGTCATAAAAGAAGGTACGAGGAAAAAATGAACATTAAAGAAGATTTCCCATTATTTTTTCAGTTATTCTTTAGAGGAAGCTTTTTAGAGAGATTTGGGCCTTCTGGTCTGAGGTTTTCTTAACAATATCCATCATCTGGTTGAGACGGAATTTCGATGCAGTGGGTTCAAAAGGGGTAAAAATGAAATTTTTGGTGGAAATTTTGATTTTTTCGAGAATTTGAAATCTGTGAAGATTCCATACAATTTCGGTATTAACCAATCGATAGATAATGCAGAAAAAACCATAGTTGAGGTCATTGAAATTGAGATGAATGAGTCAAAAAAGAAGGTACGAGGAAGAAATGAATATTTAGAAATATTTCCCATTAGTTTTTGAGTTATTCTTTTGAGGAAGCTTTTTAGAGAGATCTGGGCCTTTTAGTCTGAGGTTTTTTAAACAATATCTATCGTTTGTTTCAGACGGAATTTCGATGCAGTGGGTTTGAAAAGGGTCATGAAATTTTTGGTGGAAATTTTGAATTTTTCGAAAATTTGAGATCTGTGAAGATTTCATAAAATTTTGGTATCAACCAATCGATAGATCTTGCAGGAAAAACCATAGTTTAGGTGACTCAATTCGTGGTGAGACCGTGTGAGAAAAAGATATTTATGTATCAAGAGTCGAAATTGGAGCTGTTTTGCTCTAAAAAGCCCATGGATCAAATTTGACGGAGAGATGAAAGCTGCCAAATCACTGGGCTCTCAGGAATTGGATTCTGTACAACTTGTAGAAAGCCAAAAGTTGATATAGTGGACAGTAAGAGAGAAAGCGTGTCCGATAGAAAACAATACACACACACGGAGAAAGGGGTGCAAAGATGAGTCTCTGGCGGATTTGGAAGGCCATGAGGAGGAAAAGTGTTACCTACAATTGATAGATTTTGGCGAGAGGAAGAGAATGGTCTGAGGCTTTTTGAGATGAACGGAACTTTGTTGAAGAAAATATTGGTTTTAGTGGAAAATTTGATCAAAATTTTGCTGGGGTGAAAACAAAGCTTTCTCTTTAGAGAAAGCAATACTGAACAGATTCACTCCAAGTGTTTTCGGAGTGGCAGATCGATTTTCGAGCTAGGATTGGTTATCTATGATTTATGCCAGGATTCGAGAGACGCACCTGACAGGGAGATCGGATGAGAATCGATGTCAAATTCAACCTTGGCTGTTCTCAGAGTCGGGTTTGCGTTCAGAATCCGGAGAATTTGTAGTACAATGCGTCAAACAGGTTCTTGGGTTGGCAGTAGTACTCTCTTCGACATATCAACCATTATTCGCGACTCATACGCGCCACTCGTCGCTTTTTCTATGCTCAGACTCAATCCAGAGCTGATCACAGTGAATCTCAGACACGGGATTGGGCTTAGAATGTTGCATATTATCTCCCGCATGTACTGCAAGTATTTGTGGATCGGCAGTATATTTCCTCTCCACCTAGAAATCATCATCCCTTGAATAATCTGCATTACTCGACAGCTTTTCCTGGAAGAATATTGTTCCAAAATTTTCTTGCGACAATCCCTCGCCTACGGATTGAAGTCAAAATTCAGCTAAATGCTCGACAAATTTGTCTCGAGTGTTATCGGAGTGGCAGCATATCGATTTCCCAGCTGAAATTGATCATCTCTGACTCATGTCGGTGCTGGAGAGACACTCTTGACAGGGAAATCGGATCAGAATTGATGTTAAACTCAACCACGGCTATTTTCAGAGTCGTGTTTCGGCTCAAAATCCGGAGGATTTGTAGTATTATGCATGAAACAGGTTTTTGGGGTGGAAGCAGGACTGTCTCCGACTGTATTCGTGACTGATACGCGCCTTTCATTGCTTCTCCTTTGCTCAGACTCAACCCAGAGCTGATTGCAGTGAATCTCAGACACGGGGTTGGGCTTGAAATATCGCCTATGATCTTCCGCATGTACTGCAAGTTTCTTTTGATCAGCAGTGAAACTTTTTTTCACCGAAGAATTATCATTCCTTGAATAATCTGCATTACTAAACAGCTTTTTCTGGTCGAATCTCGTTCTCAAATCTCTCGGCAGTGATTTCTCGACATCGGATCAGGCTCTAAGTCCTGATCAGCACTCGAGGAATTCACTCGAAGTTTGTTCGATTCGGTAGCATATCAAAATCCGAGCTGGAATCGGTCATGCTCAATCGAAACCTGTGCTCATTAGACTTTCCCGACTCGGAAGAGATCGAATTCGATTTCAAACTCGTCCACGGAAATTTTCAGAGCCATGCTTGGGCTCAAAATCCTGGTGAGTGATGGTAGAATGCACGAGGAAACTGTTTCTGGTAGCAGCAGAGAGGTTTTCCATCTAGAAACCACTATTTTCGACGAATACGCAGCGCTCATCACTTTTCCTCGGTCTGGAATCGGTCTCAGAGCCGATTGCGGTGACTCTTCGACCTGAGCTTTGGCTCAAAATATTGCTTCTCATCCCTCAAATGTACCCCGAGTCATTGTAGATCGGACGTATATCTATTCGTCACCTAGAACTCACCGTTTCTTGAATAATCTGCACTGTTCCGCAGCTTTTTCTTGACGAATATTGATCTGGAATTCTTCTACGGCAATTTCTAAACTTTAGATCAGGCTCCAAATTCCCTTCGATGTTCTACAACACCACTCAAAATGTTCACGACCTGGCAGCATATCGAATTCTGTGGTAAAATCGATCATTCTTGGATGACTGTCACATCTCAACAGACATTTTTGCCACAAAATAGATCAGAATCGATCTCAAATCCTCCCCCAGCAATTTTCAGAGCTGTGTTTCGGCTCGAAATTCTGGAAATCCATGGGAGAATGTGTTGCCACGGGTTCTGAATCGGCAGTAGGATTAGATGCTACCCAGCATTCACTATTCCCGACTAATTATCAAGGCTCGTCACCTTTTCTCGGCTCAGAATCGATCTCAGAGCTGATTGCGTTGATTCCCATACATGAAGATGAACTCAAAATACTGCTCTCCACTCTCAAGAAGTACTCCAAGTTATTACAGATCGGCAGTACACTCTTCCTCCACCTAGGAATTACGATTCATCTCATATTCTGCGCGGTCAGATGGTCTCTTCTGGACGAATATTGATCTCAAATCCCTATGCGGCAATTCCTAAACTTGAGAACAGGCTAAAAATTATGTTCAATGCTCTAGAAATACACCCAAAGTCTTTTTCATCTGGCAGCATATTGCATTCTGAGCTAAAATCGATCATCTCGAATGTCCCTTCAGATCTGAAGACAATCCCGCCACAAAATAAGTCTGAACCGATCTCAAAATTCCCCGCAGCAATTCTTAGAGCTGTGCCCAGACTCAAAATTCTGAGAATCGATGGAGGAATGTTTTGGAAAGAGTTGAGAGTTGGCAGTAGAATCATTTTCGACTCAAAATCTCATTATCTCATCAATCTCATCAATCGACTCACTTGTGTGTGTTGGTGAGTATGAGCAAGTTGCATTCTGCTACTCTCGTACTTTGATCCGTGTGTTTTTGCAAATTTTGGCCCACGGGCCATGTTGCAGGTCTTCACTACACGCGTCATGCAGATCTGAACCGGAGGCCGTGTTATCTCGGCATCGGTGGTCCAGTCTGCAGCATCCAGTGAAGATAACCACTTGTTGTTTTTGGCGAGGTTAGTGCGAATTTCTTGCTAGCGACAATTGGCGGGACTCGCATATTGAGGCCAGCCAATGAGCGACGAGAGCGGGGTGATGGATACCGGTCAAGTTACTGGTCTGGATACTGGTCAGGCAGGTACGCAGCTAAATGGCAACGGTGTCGACTCGAGGAAGCGATCGTTCAACGATGTGCAAGACTCGAGCGCTGGATCCCCTTCACCCCCCTCTATGCAGCCAAAGCAGACGAATTCTAATGCGAAACCATCGCACCAGCTGTCAGCAGACGAGGTGAGACAAATAACACAGAGCTTAAACGAGCATCGTGACAAGCTACTAGACTACTTCTTGAGTGGTACTTCCGAAGTGAGGAAATCCATGCGTACTGCTGTAATCGAAATGTGCGACGCTCACAACAAATTAGCTATTGCTTATTTGAACGGTTTAGCCGTGAATGATTTTGCATCTGATTGTAAAGTAGCCTCGGATGAAGTCTGTGAGGTTGTAAAGAAATTATCTGATGTGGTCGCAGACAAGGTCACAAATATGTGTCCTGGCCCTGCCAGATCTTGCGCGAGTGTTCTGACGGGGAACATGACATCTATCGCTGGTAAGGTACCGTCCCAGGAAGTGTCTCTCGCGCGCGGTAAAGCTTTTAATATAAAATCTGTCGAAAGAGTGATAATTGGTCCTCGAGAAACAGAAAAGGCACGATATCCTACTTCCATGTCTACCAAAACAGCTTTGCAGTCATCCATTGATCCAGTTAAGATGAAATTGAGAATTAACCGCGTAAACTTTGGGCCGGAAAGCTCTGTAATTATTGAAGGTGAAGGTTTTAATTCGCCAGAAAATGTTCAAAACGCTCCACTTGAGCAACTTGGTCTTGAATTTAAACAGGATCGCAAATATAATCCGAGACTTATCATACATGACATTCCTAAGAGTTTGACCTAGGATGAGATTAAGCAATGCATTATTGAACAAAATTTGCCCGATGCATCTGTAGATGATATTAAGATCGTTTATTTGTACCCAGCGCGTGAAAACAAACAGTACCGGTCATGTGTTGTGGAAACTTTACCTGTGCACAGAATAAGTTCACTCAATCGTCAAAAAGATAATGTGAATTGGACCCGTTGTCGTATAGCAGATTATGTCAGTGTCTTGCAATGCTGTAAATGCTCCAGGTATGGACATCTGGCACAGAACTGTGATAAAGCAGCATGTTGTGGATTCTGTTCGGGAGAACATGCAAGTAGAGACTGTAATTCAAAAGGATCACTGAAATGTTTAAATTGTAGCAGTGCCAATATGTCAAACCATGACCACACGGCCACTGATAAAGCCAAATGTCCGGTACTGAGGAGAAAAATTGAGAACAAACTGTCTTTTATCAATTATGGATAAGTCCAAGAGTATGCTTAGAATGGGTCATATAAATTCTCAGTCACTTGATCCCCATTTTTCGGAAATTTCCTCTGTTGTAAATAAATACCGACTTCACGTTCTTGTAATGAGTGAGTTTTGGCTCAAACCTAGTATGCCTTGCAAACAATACGAGATTCCTGATTTTTGTCTGTTACGACATGATAGAGTCTTCAAGGGTGGAGGTGGAGACGCTGTATATGTTCACAAGTCTATCAGAGCAGAGATTTCAGACATGTCGCGGCAACGCGATATGAGACCCGAGTTTATGTTGGTCCTTCTAGAGGTAGGAACTTTCAAAGTTCTCCTATGCTCAGTCTACAATCCGCCGAGATGTGGGTTCTGGTCAGATGTCGAGGAAGCTTCACTAAATTGCAATGCTGTCTTTGATCTTTTGATACTAACTGGAGATCTCAATATTGACTGGGCTACGTTGTCGAACTCGAGAAAATCGTTAAGAAACTCTTTAAAGATCTTCGATTTGGAAGTTTTACCGTTTGACATTACGCATCATGTTGGAAAGGGGTCGATTATCGACTATTTGTGATGTTCTGATATAGCTAAAGTTACATTGTACGAACAATTTCATATCCCGGAAATCTCTGAGCATGATCTACTTCTGGCAGAGTTTGCATTCCTTGTTCCGTCATTGAAATCACGATCGATAAGGCGCCGCGATTTCCGCAACTTCAAGAAAGAAGACTTTCAAACTGATCTCTCTAGTATTGATTGGAGCTATATACATTATCTGACCTCAGTAGATGATAAAGTAAGATTCTTCTCGGACACTATTACTGCCCTGTATGATCACCATGTGCCTTATATAGAGGTCTCTACCAAGGTTCACTCAAAAAAATGGAGCAATCAGCATATAAAAGATCTAAAGAGAGCCAGAAATCGTGCTTGGAGCAAAGCCAGAAAATCGAACAGTACTTCTGACAAACTGGAATATAGAAAACTACGTAATCAGGTACAAACGGCTACACGTAATGCTAAGTCACTTTATTACAAGAACCAAATATCGAGTGCTTGTGACACTGTGGAACTTTGGCAAATTGTCAACGAACTTGGTCTAAGACAACATTCAAGCGTTCCCAAATCATATCCATCTGATCTCAATGCGCTAAACAAATACTTTGCAGGAGACGACAACCCCACCTTGCTGAGAGATCTTAGACCAACAGTGAGAATTGCTCCGGATGATCGCTTTTACTTTGAATATGTTGAGCTTATCGATGTTGTTAATGCTATCTTGGCTATCCGTAGTAACGCGCGTGGCCCTGATGATATTCCGATTCAATTCCTCAAAGACTGTCTCCCTACAATACTGCCAATTCTAGTGCACATTTTTGATAGCTCGTTGCAATCAGCTAGCTTCCCTAGTCAGTGGAAACATGCCTTAGTAAGACCGATCCCTAAATGTCCAGCCCCAAAAGAATTCGGCGATTGGCGGCCGGTCAATGTTGTTAGTGCCATCTCTAAGGTATTGAAAGACGTTCCATTGAAGCAAATCAATAAATTTGTCACTGACAGAGAGTTACTTGACCCGCTGCAGTCAGGTTTCAAGAAAAATCATAGTACACATACGGCGCTGATTAAGATTACGGATGACATTCGTGGAGCTATTGATAATGAGTTGGTTACGTTAATGCTTGCTATCGATTTCTCTAGGGCTTTCGATCTTGTGAACATTTTCCTCTTTGTAGAAAAATTAGAGAATTTAGGATCCTCGGACGCTGCCTGTGACTGGGTAAGGTCCTTCTTGAGCAATCGTGTACAAACGGTGGTGTCTTCGGAAGTTCAGAAATCTGCTCCGATGAACAGAAATGTTGGTGTCCCCCAAGGTAGCAAAGCTGGGCCGCCCTTTTTCTCTCTAAGCATAACTGATTTACCTTTAATATTGAAATACTGTTCTCATCATCTATATGCAGATGACGTCACTTTCTATCTTTCGGGTCCCTTCAAAGATCTATTAGGGATAGTTGAGAAAGTTAATGCTGACGGGGTAAATATCAACGATTACGCTATAGCAAACGGACAAAAGATCAACACAAAGAAAACCAAAGCGATCTGGTTTGGATCGAAAAGCTTTCTAAAGCGTATACGTGACTCTCCACCTCCACCCATTATTATTGATGGCCAGATTATTGAATACAGTGAATCGATTAACATTCTGGGCGTGACGTTCGATGGAGCTCTATCAATGAAGGAGCAGTGTAATGTCACAGCACGAAAATCGTTTGCTGCTTTATCTAGATTGAGAAAATGTGGAAACTTCATTCCACGAGAAACTAAATTGGTGCTCATAGAATCGCTAGTATTTCCGTACTTTGATTACTGTGATGGATTATTGATGGATTTGTCCAAAGAACTTTGTTTGAAACTGAGTAGATGCAAAAATGCGGCTGTGCGATATGCAGTAGGACTTAGGAAATTTGATCACATCTCTCAGGCATACAATGACAACGGTATATGGCCGTTCGAGCTCCGTCGGAATTACCTGTGCATCTGCCTATTAGCTAGTATTCTGAAATCGAAAAAGCCGGACTATCTCGTGAACCAGTTCAACATTAGGCCTGCTGACAAGGCAGGTTCTAAGCGTTATCCTTCCACCCACTTGATGATAAAATTTGCAAGAACGGATAAGTTCCGTAATAGTTTTTCTGTTGCCGTTAGTCGTGAGTGGAATGAATTACCGGTGGAAATCAGAGCTATGTTTATGAGACCATGCTTCAAGCGACTTCTATACGAATATATGTTAGGTGTACTAAAAGAGCGTATGTGATATAAATATTTTGCTCAAATTTGTTGACTGTAAAGGGTCTTACTGTTTGTATAATAATGTAGATAATAATCTAAGGTATAACTTTTAATCTTTCTCTCTTTTTTTTTTATTTTAATATAGGTATATCTTTTGATGTAATCCCTTCTACAGCTGCGTGATGGTCACATCTTGCACTAATGTTGTAATGATTTTAATCTATGTCATTTGTTCTGAATGTGTGGACTGTGATGGACCGCTGAGTCCTTAGTCTTGAATAAATACTCAATACTCAATACTCAATACTCAATCCAGTATAATCGACTAATTCGCAGCATTTATCATCTCTTCTCAGCTCGGAATCGATCTCAGGGCTAATTGCGGTGATTCTCAGCCTTGGGGTTGGGCTTACAATACTGCCATCTACCTCCAGGAGGTACTGCAAGTGATTGCAGATCGGCAGTAGAACTACTGACTCGCCACGCGTGAGCATCATTCCGGCGGAATATCGATCTTCAACCCCATTTCGCGTTCAACACCTCCCCACCCCTACCCCCTCTGTCTGAGACGAAATCAAATAAGCACATTCCTTAGCCCTGTCGATTATGAGGAGAATCCCGTTTGGTTCATCCCGATAGCTTGAAACCAATTTTGAAGCGATTTTCGTCCAGAGTTGGAATGTGGAGACTATAGTGCGCCGTCGGATCGCTTTGGGCCACGAACGCACACTCATCATCACCGCCACTAAGGCCAGAAAAAAACAGTCGGGGTACCTCCATCAGAGCTCAAACCCTTATGCGGGACCTTAACCCATCAGCCACCACTGTTTTCCACTCGAACAACCCAAGCATCATGACTGAAGATATTTGGGACACATCATCGTCATACGCGGCAGACTTAGATAAGTATAAACGGCAGAATGAACCGATTCGAGGCAATGTTTTCAGAGATTACGGTACCATTTTTAATCGTCCCGTCGCTCGCCGTCTTACAAGCACGGCAGCATATACATCTACCAAGAGCAAAAACTTAAGAACGGTGGAAAACACTACGAAAGGGAAGGAGCACGGGAGAACCGAGAGGAGAATCTCTTTCCTATAACCGTTCGTCAAGTAAAATCATTACATAGAATATTTGAATAAGAAAACACTGCACGTCAGAAGAATGGCGAAAGGCCACGAAGTCACTTTTAGAGACCTTCATTTTCCCACCGAAGTGACACTGCACTCCCCACAACACAACCACTCATCGCCTGGATCCTCAAAAGACCCACTGGCACACATATCATCACGAACTAGTATAAAAACGTGTTGAGAGTACTCACATCCAGCAGCCCCAAGGAGCCAGGCAAACAAAACCATCAGCAAGGCAGAGGCGGTACCCGTCGGGAGAAAATAACCCCTCGATGCTGTACAGAATTCGTAGAAAAGGCGAGGTTACGCCTCGCGACCGCGATCCAGCCGCAGTTCAACAGACGCGGTCCGGACCGCGGGCCCGAATCGCAGACCCAAACGCCAGCACGGGTATAGGCCTGACCATTTTCCAGCCTGAATTTCGTCAATACTGGGTTCTTTACTTCCACACCAACACTCTCGATCACTCCCTTATAGGCTCAAACACAACACTCACACAAAATTCACGCGCGATAAATTTTATCAACTCACACACTCGAACACAGTCACAGAAAAGAATGAATGAACCACAAAATCTCGCGAGAACAGGTACCACCGAGCAAGGTGATGAAGACCTGCTCAGAGTGGCAGCCAGACTGGCGCTGGCGAGTACAGTCGACGACGATATTCGACATCTACAGCACGGATTGGTCAAAGATCAAGAAACGGCAACCCTGTATCTCCAACATACATAATTCCAAAGTAATGAATATCTCCCCCCCCCCACTTCACTTTTTCCGAAAGTATAACTTGGCGAGTATGGCCATCCTTTCCCCCTATCTATTCATCTGGGATCAAAAATTGAATTTCAACTCTTGAGGGTCATGAAATCAGGGGAAACATGTCGAGTGACTATTTAGTAAAATTTAGTAAAATTAAAACATGAAACGAATGGTGAGAGAATGAAAAATATCAATTTTAACTCTTGAGGGCCGTGAGATCAAGAAAAGTATGTCGAGTAATTGTTTTGCAAAATCTGAATGTGGAGCGCATGGAAAAGTATTGATTACATTACAATTTGACTTTCTCGGTAAATTTGACTCAACATGAGTTTCTCGCCATCTCCTCCGTCTATGGAATGTAATGAAAATAATAATTCATTTAGACCATTGAGGAGAAAAGGAAACCAGAAAATTCAGTCTAGCATTGATCGGTTTAGTTCAAAGTTCAGTAGAGATGGCGAGTAACTCAAGTTGAGTCAAAATTACCGAGAAAGTCAAATCGCAATGTAATCAATTCTTTTCCATGCGCTTCACATTCAGATTTCGCAAAACAATGACTCGACATAGTTTTCTTGATCTCACGGCTCTAAACAGTTGAAATTAATATTTTTCATCCTCTCACCATTTGTTTCATGTTTGAATTCTACTAAATTTTGCTAAATAGTTACTCGACATGGTTCCCCTGATTTCATGACCCTCAAGATTCGAAATTCAATTTTTGATCCCAGATGAAGTGATAGGGGGAAAGGATGGCCATGCTCACCAAGTTATACTTTTGGAAAAAGTGAAGTGGGGGGGGGGGGGGGGAAGAGGAGATTTCAACACTCGGCTATGGTAATGACAGAATATTCTCAAATTGAAAAACATGCTGTGAATAGTAGCATGTGGGGAAACACAAAAAACTTCTATGTATCTCATCCATAAAAATCATTCTCCTAATTAACACTAGTGTACTCAATTCCAAGATGAGTAATTTTTGATCATGAGCAAAGAAAAATCTGGAGAAAAAAGTAAAACTTTGTATTTATGATAGCAGGACTTGGAATTAGTTCATGGAATTAACTTGGGTTGATGCAAAGACTCCTAATCTACTTGTGATGGTGCTTGCAAGAGAATATTTTGGATCCAAAGAACTTCTAGATTGTGGGAATACCCCACATGAGTTGGTTCGGCCACTCTTCAGCAAGAGAGAATGCTAACTACCAAAGTGAATAACTAATAACTAATTGATAAATGAAACAGAATCATGACACACATTTGTTGTCCAACATCTCTCAAGGACCAGAATCTGAAACAAATTCCATGTAGCACATTGGTAATTCGTAACACATCAAGAAGTTGGAGCAATCCGTGCGAACTCATTCTGAGGGGAATGAAGGTTCAATAGCATTATGTGATATGTGTTTAGATTTCTGATGAAAGGATCCTCAAGATACTTCCAGATAGATGTATGGATCCAGTTTGTTTGGTGATTGACTCCTCAACTAATCATTTTTTCAATTTGAACTTACCACTTCCCACCAAGAGCGTAAATGTGCCTTTCTTTCTCCGTAATACTCTTCATGGAACAGGTGAACCATGTACAACTTTCTAATCCTATTCAGAATTTAACGCCAAAAAAGTCAAATCCATATACCATAAAGGATATGAGTAAGAGTCGAGCTGAGCCCTTGGATTAGAGTATTACGCAATAGACATATGATATTCAAAAGTAACCAGAGCAGTACAAAATATCAGTGCTTATATATCACAACAACTGTTCTTCGACAGTCGTCGATTGACTGACCTGTCTCACAACATCTAGATGTGAGAGACGTACCCTCTTAATGTGTTGGACATTGACAGGTTTATATTGAGACACGAAAAGCACTTCGAAGGATATTCTATTGGTTGCACACTTCATTTCAATGAGAGTGGTCAATCAACTTTTCTTTGAGATGCATAGTTTATAGCTCCAGAGTTGGGTCTGTCTGAAGTATTCTGGAAGTCAATACACGGCTGAGATGTAGTTTTGATACTGGCACTCATTTTTTCTCACGATCAAATCCGAAATTCTCCAAATATTTCTGAAGATCAACTCTTGACACTGCACAACAGCGAGAATGACACACATTCTGGCCTATTATTTTCAATATCATTCCAGACAAGGAAACCCACAACAATAGGTGTCTCTTATCCCTGCAACAATGAGAGCTGATTTCTACAAGCTCGCTGCAGGTGGTGCTACGATTGGCATCAATTGGCATTCAATCTCTGCTGTTATCTTTACATAATATGATCAAAATAATCATCAAAAATGTTACAACATTTTATACTGCCGGAGCGGAATAACACCGTCCGCAGCCGTCTGCTACACATACGGCTGCATCAAAACATCACCCGTGTTCTCGCGGTCGATCGTCCCGCGTGGTCGACTCCAACAATCGATTGTGTTCGACTTCGAGTGTCTTGACGCGGCTGAAATCTTGACGCGAAAAAATTTGGAGGGTCGAAATTAGTGAGCAAGATATTTTGGCACTAAACGCTGTCAGTGGCGAAATGACTTGCCAATATCCTTGTTGAGGACCGAAATAATGGGTTCAGAGGGATTGAGACCCTCCTGAACCCAGAAGAGCATGAAATAAGTGAGTTCGAAAAAATATGTGAGGTTAAAACGCCTTGCACGCGCTCTCTCTCTTTCTCACATGTTCTTCTATTTCATATACTCACCAGCAAGGCGCTACCGCGCCTTTTGACTTGCCTCCTTATCGGTCATGAGCAGAACCAAATAACGGCAACATCGCCACATTCTGCTGACTGACTAAACCATAGAGAGTATATAATACTCTTCGAGATGCTGTGCACAGTCATCACCCACACTATATACCAAAGCGAGACATACTGAACCACATTTGCCCGGAGATGAAACATCAAGTGACCAGGATCTATTTACAATCGACTCTCAAAAAAAAGAGAAATTTTTCCTGAATTTCCAAAAACTCTCAAAATTACTCTTTAGAATGGTGATTATATCACTAGAGAACCCGCCCCCTCGAATTTTCAACTCAATTGGACGTTCTGATCTAGAGCTATCAAATGCAGTGATACCACTTGACACACATCAGCGCGCCCTGCACTCCGTGAATCGACAAAGAATACCAATACACCCCATACACACCTTTCAACACACATACAGGTACCTATTGAGATACATAAACACACTCTTAATACCTCACATCGAGTGCAGTGTCAAGAAAAATGCTAGAATTTTGGAAAAAGTCACACAAAAAGGTCACCCCAGAAAATTCCAAAAAAAGTACCAAAAATAGACGAATCCATTCATATGAGTATCAGATCCTCCAGATCACGCCCGAAACTATGTGCCAGTGCTGTTTTCAGAACCAGAGATGGCTCCGTTGAGCAAACGTTTCATATTCAAATGGTAGGTTTTTTTCGTCCAAAGGCGCATGAAAAATGGATATGTTAGTCTTTGATTTCGTGCGTGCCACGCAAATTTCCATCAAACCACGAGTACAAATCGTCAATAGCGTAGAGAACTTATAGTTAGATGTAAGAAGAGTGATCTTCCCCATCCAAGGTCCCAGAAATGAAATTGAAGCATTCTTTCGTAAAAAAAGCTAATTCTCGACACAAAAAATTGCATTATGCGGAAAGTCAAATTTTTCAGCTGACTCTTCAAGCTCACTCACGAAACTGCGAGGGATTGTTAGCATATCACGATCAGTTGAGAGAAAAACAACAGTAAGGAGCCCAAATTGATTCGAGAAATTTTGTAATGGAAATATCAGAAGACCCAAATTTACCCGAAACTTGGCCATCGAGAGTTAGTTGTGAGTGCGTAGTTGGTCACCAAATGATCAATTTGACTGATATCGATGTGAAAATTGGTAGAGATACTCTTTATAATATGACCTTCTTGAATCAGATCCGATCAACACCTCGGGGAGGGCCAAAGATCCGTAGTGAAGTGGAAATCGATGTAAAGTGCAGTGTCCTGTGCGTGAAAGAGAGCACATAGGAAGTCGTTGTAACTCAGTCAATTCTCAGCCAATTCAAACGCTCAATAGCCTAAATTGAAGGTCTTTCTGAGAACTATCTCAACAATTCAATTAAGGAATAAAAAAAATCCCGGAAAACTTTGAAAAATTTCCAAATGTTTTCACAGTTTGCAGTATTTCACTGAAAATTCTCATTTTCGCTTATCGAAAAGACCATGTCGCGAGCAAAACACCCAAAGCTCCGTCGATCAATTTTCACGAAATCTCCATCACTGATGTAAAGTGGAGAATTCAAAGTCATACATGGGAGAAAGGAGAAAAAACAGTTCGTGTAGCTGATGAGGGAGAATGATCCCACAACTGCGAACAATAAAAGTGTCAGCACTCACCCACGTATGGCTATTTACACGGCATACCTATTGTGTAGAGGAGTACGGAGGAGAAGAGGAAAGATAGAGACCGATAGAAATAGTCGGCCTTCTCCCTCAGCTCAATTTTTGCCATATTCGAGCCTGAAAAATCAAATACTAACGAATGAAACCCGTATAGGGTCATTTATTTTTGCATTCTATATTAACAAGGTTATTAATCAATAACATTCAGGAAACCGTTCACATGGAGATTAACCTCGTTAAACGACTTTATTTGATTAAATTGAGATATGAAATCTCATATACAATATCATAGAATTAAGGATCATTTGGTCATAAACAAAATTTGTTAACAATTTTGGTCTTCACTTTTCTCCAAGAAAAACTCTCATGACATTGTGAATTTTCATCGGAAAATGAGGCATGGGATCCCATATGAAATAATAGTAGAGTTCAAGAATATTATGTATGAATTTTTTTTTCTTCTCTCAAGAAGTTTCACAAGTTCATGAATCACTTCTCAAAGACAATTTTATACCCCGGTTTACATACATTGTCAAAATATTAGAATTACAAAAATGGAATTACTTAAGGTAGTTGTACACTAAAATGCAAAACATACCAGAATGTCACCAAAGTTGATGAGGATTTAGTTCAAGTATTAATGAACAACTGTGCAAAATTTCATGTGATTGACCGTTTTGTTCCAGAGTGGTAGTCATGAAAATTCGTCACTTTTAGCATGGCGCTCATGCGGGATCGTCGACTCCCATATGAACGCAATCTTAAGAGTGGTGGGTTTTTGATGGCTACCACTCCGAAACAAAACGGTGAATCATTCTGAAATTTTACACAGGTGTTCGTTAACACTTGAACTAAATTGTCACCAATTTTGGTGATTTTCTGGTATACAGTGGAATCTCCCTTGACGGATACATTCTATTAGCGAACACCTCTCAATACCGGACAATTTTTTGCGACCAGCAGGAATATAATCACAGGAGTGAACCTCTGATGAGCGGACACCTGCGGATAGCGAGAAGTTTTGATGCGACCAGAGGTGACCGTGCGACCGGAGATTTCACTGTATTTTCAGCTCGAGTGTACAACTACCTTAAGTCTAAAATCGATTATATGCTGAGAGAGATCGGGACAAAAAAAGTGTGGACGTGACATACACGGACAGCAACTCTCTCGCTCTCCCAAGATCATCACACATACGCACACAGTAGCACGTGCTTGCTCGCGCAAGCACTACACATATGATTCGAAGGCCATGCTAGGGGCCACAGCTGTCCTATGTATACATATAGGTCACCGCATCGGGGACGATACGGAATCTCGGATCACCCTACTGAAAATTTTGACAGACGATCGTGCTCCTTAGTTTCGGTGACGATCGTGCCACGATCGTGGTAACGATCGTACCACGATCGTGATAACGATCGAGCTTGCTATCGGGTATGCGATCGGGCACACGATCGTGTACACGATCATGACACGACATCTCGTGGCGACGAGGTCGGATCGACACTTGGCCTGCGGCGCAAGATCCCACGTACGATCGGGCATACGATCGGCCACACGATCGTGATAACGTTCGAGCATGCAATCGTGTATACGATCGGGTAGACGACGGTGATAGCGATCGTGCGTACGAACGTGTACGCGATCGTGACACGACGTCTCGTGGCGACGAGGTCGGATCGACACTCGGCCTGCCGCGCGAGATCCCGCGTACGATCGTGCACACGTTCGGCTACACAACCGTGCTTACCATCGTAACAACGATCGAACATGCGATCGGGTATACGATCGAGTATACGACCGTGACACGACGTCTTGTGGTGACGAGGTCAGATCGACACTCGGTCTGCCGCGCGAGATCCCGCGTACGATCGAGCATACGATCGGCCACACGATCGTGTATACGATCGGGTACACGACCGTGATAGCGATCGTGCGTACGATCGTGTACGCGATCGTAACACAACGTCTGGTGGCGACGAGGTCAGATCGACACTCGGCCTGCCGCGCGAGATCCCGCGTACGATCGTGCATACGTTCGGCCACACGATCGTGTATACGATCGGGTACATGACCGTGATAGCGATCATGATACGACGTCTCGTGACGACGAGGTCGGATCGACACTCGGCCCGCCACGCGAGATCCCGCGTACGATCGTGCATACGTTTGGCCACACGATCGATAATACGATCGGGTACACGACCGTGATAGCGATCATGATACGACGTCTCGTGGCGACGAGGTCGGATCGACACTCGGCCCGCCGCACTTTCTTTTCAAAATCTTAATTTTGCTATAAAATCCGCTTCAATCGGCTTCATCAGCTATCGGGATGATTCAAACGGGCTTCTCTTCGAAGATTCCTCAGCTACACGATGCGCGATGCCTTTTTTGTCACAAACTCAATGGGGAGGGGTGAGGGGGGGGGGGGCGATAAACCCCCCCCCCCCCCCCCAATGAAACAACGAAATTTTACGGAAACAAAACATTCACGTGACGAGTCTCTCGTTCTACTGCCAACTTTAATACACTTGGAGTACATTCTAGGACCCTTAAGGCGAGGCCGTAGTCCGCGGCCATCTTGAATAAGCTAGGGAGATTGACCCGAATCCGTTCTGTGAATATCTCGAATTTTACTCAACCAAATCCCTTCATATTTTATATGCGTCAACTAAATGCATGTGAGAATTGCGCTATGGAGCGAAATCCTACAAAAGTAGACGAAAAAACTTTCATGATAAGCGCTGTACAGACATGTACAGATGTCGTCTGCTTCCGTGGTGAGGCATGTTGTTATACTTCATTCTATAATTTTGTGATCAGCTTGTTTTTTCTCACTTTCACTCCATAGCGCGATTTTCTCAAGTTCGTAGATATCAGTAAGACCCAGGGTTTGTAACGAAACTTATGTTTCCTTTCGTTTCGTTTATTTCGGTGAAATTTCAATAATGTTTAGTTTCGTTTCGTTTTTCAATAACCATAATCAAAATTCCAGAATTTAGTTTAGTTTTTTCCATTAACGAAACTAAACTTAATAATTTGATTTGAATTACGTTTTTCATTCCGTTTATGAGAAACGAAACTAAACAAAAACGAATTATGGTTGAGCTAGAAACTTAACGAATCCAGACAAAAATGTCGGTGAGAGAAACGAAACAAAACGTTAATCATGCATAATTACGGTTACAATAAACGAAACGAAACATAATCGATATGTTCCGTCAGAAAACCAAACGAAATCGAACGAAACTATTTCGTTTGAGGGGAGGAAACTAAACGAAAGTAATTTCGATTATGATTATGATAAACGGAACTAAACGAAATTGATATGGATTATGTTTATTATGAACGAAACTAAACGAAATCGATTTGAATTATGTTCATGATAAACGAAACTAAACGGAATATATTTCAATTATGATATAAAACATCAGACGTAATCAATATGAGTAAACATCATTTGGAACGGAAGCCGAGCGTATTGATACAGGAACGGTTGCATGAGCGAACGCAAATTTCCTCCTCCACCCCCCCCCCCCCCCCCCCCGCCTCTCATCCGCTTTCGGCAAGACTTCGGCAGAACAGTGGTAGGTAATGGACAACACCCATGCTAGTCGATCGGAATTTCTTTGGAAATGTCTCGACGTGCATGTCTGAGCATCCGAAAAATTTACAACAACAGACGACGATGGTGGCGACGATCCTAACCCTATGACCCACAAGGCTTCGTGACGTGGGCACCCGAGTTTGCAAAAAAATTATGGGAAATGTACTATCTGATTAGTATACTATCTAATAGTATTCCATTCAAACAAGGGCTGTCAAGTAAATGTGATGATTGGTGAAATCTCAGAAATTTTCTTCAACAGCGCGTATGAGCTGCCAGCTCCCAGAGGAGTCTTTGGATTTGGGAATTTGGGGTTCACACAGACCTGAGTTCTTTGGGAACCAACAGTGAAGATAGGATATGGGATCAGTATTGGACACATTTCTATTATTTCAGCATTAATGCAGTTACGCGAATTTGCATTCCACTGCACCATCTCCGTTCGATCGTTGCATTAGTAACGGCACAACACTTGGTGATGGGGAGGGTCTCTCTACCCTCCCTAGGCGAGAGGATTGAAGTCCACAGGCCAATAACGCAAAGAAGAAGGAGAGCAGAGACGGTGAAAGCGGCCGGCCAATCTGCGAGCGCCCTCCGGGTTAGCCATGTTGGATTCCAGTGGCTGCGCGAGGAAGTGAGCTGAGTCTGAGCGCCGGAGGCAGCAGACCTTCTTCATATGATTGTGGTCTCAGTGAAACCACCTGACTGGACCTTGTATGATTTCGTGCTCCGCGGCAACTAACGAGCTTTTTTATCGAGCACCTCATACAATAATGATCATTTTGGGGACATAAGAGAACTTACTTCACGGTAGCAGAAGTCTCGTACGGATAGTAACACCACGATTGCTGCAAAAAAAATCGCCCGAGTTTTCTTAGCACCTAAAAACTCCCCAATCTCTTTTCGAAAGAACTCAGGTGTGTACAAATTATGAAAAACTTGGTTTCCGATTGCGCTCAACGTGATCAGTTAGTCTGTATCGTTCCATCAATCTTTCAGTAACTTTGGTGTTACAGTTTCTCACAAGCCATATACGCAGCACGCCACAAAGACACAGGTCCGACAGTGTCACAGGTGGCCACCGCAATGTGGTACTGTGCTACTCGCATCCACTCACATCGTTATGCCTTCGTCAATTGCAAACAGATTACGTGACTCTCGTTACCTCAATTGAAAATTTTGAGGGATACAAAAGTATCGGATGATCGGAGAATCCGTGAACTCCTGAGTGTAAAATCGATTCGAGGCATCGGAACAAGGCATCAGTTGTCAGAGTTCGCTGCAATGCGACGATAGCTTAGAAAACTATCAGTATAACAGGATTATACGATATTTCTTAGAAACGATATTTGCTGATTTGCTTTGGATAGGTAAGTACAGTCACTACCAAAACTCCATCGAAAAATGGAATTGTGTTCTGCGGGTCTCTATCTGCTTCAACGTTGACATCAAGGCCTCCATATTGTTTTGAATTTTAGAGTTTGCTGTCTCATTTGCTCTCACGTGCTATAGTGTACATTACTTATTCTTTGATGTCAACAGCAGAACGAGACTGACAATGTCGCAGCTCCAGCTATGCGTACTGTAAACATTCTCACAAATCTCGAGCAAGGTAGATATAACTACAATAGAGCGTTTCTTACATCCCACTTAGGTATTCCTGCACAATAATTGTATTCGAGCAATATCGAACCTCACTGACATACAGATCTACAAGTTTATTAATTGGTGGATTCATCAAGCTGATACCAGTAATGCAGCTCTAAAAATTTGATTATGAGGTCAGTAACAACAATATTTGTATTTTCGTTGAAGAACTTATTTTCGTACTGTACCCCAATGTTCTGTCTTCCAGAAAATGTTGATTTGACTGTAAATGTATCGTACTTCTAGAAGTTTGAGAGCAATTGAATATAAATAAATACGAGAAATCGGTGAAGTTATACAAAATCAATCATAATTCCCACGACATTATCTAGGTTGACCCCTACATAACGCAGGAGTGCGTGGTTATGGCTCTTCGAATGAACCTTCAACCCTCTTCTTCCGAGAGATCTCAACTTGGAGTAGAATGTACCTGAAATGATTCGCATGAACCTAACTCTGCAGATTTTGGAACAAGCAACAATATCTTCTATGATTCCATTGGATGGGAAGATTTCTGTCTAGAAGTGGCCCACCCCAAGGGATTCCTCTTTATCGTCGAACCCTATGACTACCCTAAAATGGATCAAAGAAAATCCTTTGGATACACAAATCGATGGGATATCTTGCAATGTGTGGGACGCTTCACTCAAGATTTCTTTCTAATATCAAACCTCCTGAAACAATCTCCGGTTCAATGGCCTCTGGAATGATACACTGTTTATGAAAGGAACTGTGCGGTCAAATTTGTTTCGTGGAATTTCGATATTTTTCGTTTCTTAGTCAATGGATTGCTGTACAACTCTCGGCTCGGTCCTGGGTGACCCCTCTTGGCATACCTAAGACCCCAAATAATAGTTGTGTGCTAACGAAATCAGCACGAGGACTCCAGGCCTTTATCGAGGAAGGACTCCACAGCTATCACACTGTGGCCTCCCAGTGCTCCCTATCCACCCCCCTCCCTACACACATTCACACAGACACACATTCGGCCATCCCCATTGTTCATACGATCTGGCCGAAATCAAACTGTATCACACGACACGTATATACTGTTCTTTACCGTTATTACGCCGAAGTGTTGCACAGATTTGATGGAGGGGGGGTTGGCTTGGCTCAACGTTTTGAATTATGTTGATTTGTTTCAATTACGTTTAGTTTCGTTTATCATAAACATAATTAATTTTGATTTTGTTTAGTTTCGTTTATCATAAACATAATTAATTTTGATTTCGTTTATTTTCGTTGATCTCAACAAAATTTCGGTTGGAATCATTTTCCATAACTAATGAATCGTAATTCGTTTCTGTTTGGTTTCGTTTCTCATCAACGAAATCAGGATCATTTTCGTTTCGTTTCGTTTTTGAATGAACGAAACGAAACTCAATTGCTTTTGAATATGTTTTCATCTCTGTTCAACGAAACGAAAATCAGAATAATTATGTTTTGTTTCGTTTACCTAATTCTGTGGATATAATGTTTACGTTTAGTTTCGTTTTTCATGAACGAAATTATGATTGATTTCGTTTAGTTTCGTTTTCCAATAAACGAAACGAAACATATTCAATAATTTCGTTTAATTTAGTTTAGTTACAAACCCTGGTAAGACCCTTATTTGTTGATAATTCCCTATAAAACTTGAGACAAATCCAGAACGGCGATCAATTATATGATAACAACCATAATTTTCCGTTTCTTCGAAGTGGTCAGACTGATCAGGGAGCGCGAGAAAACCGTCTGCTTCGAATGCACGTTCCCGAGTGTTGTCATCGCGAATGTGAGACTTGTTAGCCGCGACTTCCCGGTGGAAAGCGACGGCCCAGCTGATGACATAATATGTCATCATCGACCGAACCCGGGTCCTTTGTCGCGCGAGATTTCTGCGATCAGGCATGGTGGTGAATCTGATAGCCGTCCGTTGCGACATGCATCTTCTTGCATCTATTGGCAGAGAGCTCAGTGCAACATCAAATTTGCAGATTTGCATGCACGAGCCTTTGAACAAATACAGGATGTAAGTGTTTTGTTTGGACCTCTAATCCAGTTCTGATCATTTTGATGATTCTAATCAAGGTTTCAGTTTCAATACCCTAGAATACTTGGTGAAAATAACGTATCCGGGTCACTTTGAGAGATAGAGTCAGTTTTGGGATATTGAATTGGAGTTCAAATCATGTCTGCTAAGATCCCTGCATTTCAGAGGGATAATTTTATGTTTCGTTATCTGAATCCGTTGGAATTGGCTCGAGTTCCAAAGGTTTTGTGAAAAAAAATAGAAAGTTAGTTTGTGGATTTCATTGTACTCAAGATGGATTGAACAAATACAGAATGTAAGTGTTTTCTTTGGGCCTCTAATCCAGTTCTGATCATTCTAATGATTCTAATCAAGGTTTCAGTTTCAATACCCTAGAATACTTGGTGAAAATAACGTATCCGGGTCACTTTGAGAGATAAAGTCAGTTTTGGGATATTGAATTGGAGTTCAAATCATGTCTGCTAAGATCCCTGCATTTCAGAGGGATAATTTTATGTTTCGTTATCTGAATCCGTTGAAACTTGGTTGAGTTACAAAGATTTTGTGATCAACATTTAGAAAGTTATATTGCAAATTTTATTGTCCTCAAGATGTATTGATGAAATACAGAGTAAGATTGTTCTGTATGGGCCTCCAAACCATTTCTGGTCATTCAGGTTCTTCAATTCAAAGTTCCAGTTCCAATATCTCAGAATACTTGGTTAAAATGGCGTATCCGAGTCATTTTCAGAAATGAAGTCAATCTTGGAATATTGAATTGGAGTTCAAATCATGTCTGCTGAGATCCCTGTATTTCAGAGGGATGATTTCATGTTCAGTTATCTGAATCCGTTGGAATTTGGTTGAGTTCTGAAGGTTTTGTGAAATAAAGTTAGAAAGTGAGTCTGTGAATTTCATTGTACTCAAGATGAATTGAACAAATACAGAATGTAAGTATTTTGTTTGGCCCTGTAAACCAGTTCTGATCATTCTGATGGTGCTAATCAAGGTTCCAATTTCAATACCCTACAATACTTGGTAAAAATAACGTATCCGGGTCACTTTGAGAGATAAAGTCAGTCTTGGAATATTGAATTGGAGTTCATATCATATTTGCTGAGATCCCTGTATTTTAGAGGGATAATTTCATGTTCAGTTATCTGAATCCGTTGGAAATTACTGAAGTTCTAAAGATTTCGTGAACAAAATTTAGGAAGTTACTTCATGAATTTTGTTGTACTCAAGATGTATTGAACAAATACTGAATGTAACTGTTCTGTTTGGGCCTCTGAATCAGTTCTGGTTATTCTAATGATTCTTGTCAATGTTCCAGTTCCAATATCCTGGAATACTCGGTCAAAATGACGCATACGGCTCATTTTCAGAGATAAAGTCAGTCTTGGAATATTGAATTGGAGTTCAAAGCATGCCCGCTAAGATTCCTGTATTCCAGAGGGATGATCCCATGTCCAAATTTTGGGATCAGTTGAGAATCGATAAATTTGTATTTTCTGAAGTATTCCTCAAATTGGAATTTGGGGTCTCTGATAATACTAATCTTCCAAAAGTTCATGTATTCATTCAATTTTAATCATCAGGTCAACTGAATCACATCTGTGGTTTCCAAGTATAGAAACACATTATTCCCAAAGGCCCCTAATGTATGTGAGAGGGGCACAATGTCAAGACCTCTGATAATATCAGTATGCGAGAGGGGAACAATATATCTATATACCTAAGGTATATATATATATCCACTTCTGTAAACAGTGTTGTTGTGTGTGTGTGTGTGTGTGTGTGATCACACATATACATCAACAATCAGTGTATGTTTACAAAGGTTAGAGTGTGCGGGTGGTGACACGCTTGCTGATCATCACTTTGGTGATCGCAGGGGTGCCACCATAAGTTACTAGGGCTGATCCGATATAGCGGCAGACTACGGCCTCGCCTTAAGTTGAATTTCGGGCCTATCCCCGAACCTGGGAATCATTGCTATGAATTTCGAGAGCGATTTTTAGCCAAAAACATGTTATAGACATTGTATATTTGACCAAAATCGTTGATTCTGAATCATGGATCGTTCTGCTGCCTCCTGAAAAACAATAGCGATGAATTCTGAGATAAATTTACGAAATTTTCAGCTAACTCTCGAATTTAGAAATTGCTGTTGAGATTGTTGGGGTGAGTTTTGAGCTGAAAACGGTTGGAAATGCCTTACCGCCTGATCAAAGTCATGGATTTTAGCTCAGATTTTCTACTACTGCCAGCTCAAAAACACTTAGAGTGCACTCTAAAATGACTGAACATGATTTTGACGTCAATCCCGAGTCTGAAACTTACTGCAGGATGATTTATGACCGATATCAGGCCAGAAAAGGTACAAAAAAAATGACGTTTGGGAAAAAACTATGAATTTTGGATGGAGAAAAACTCTACTGCCGACAAGTTAAGGCTTGACGTATATTTCAGTCCTCCCTCACAAAATTTCGAGCTCAAGCCCGAATCTGGGAATTGCTGCTGAGAGCTCTGAGATCGATTCTGAGCAAGAAGCGTCAGATGAATCGGGCAAATTTTTGCGTAATTATGAATCATAGGTTGGGAACCGCTCTACTGCCACATGAAAAATGGTCACATCACAATCCAGGGTTGAACAGCAAAATTTTAAGCCTAATCTGAGATCTGGGGATAACTTCTGAGAGTACTGGGATCGATTCCGATACGGCATGTGCCAGGAGTGTGTCACTAGCGTTGCAAACCATCCTGATTGGCCGATTTTAGCTCGGAATTCCTATTGCTGCCAGCTCAGAAATACTTGGAGTATACTCTGTGATCACTCGGCAAGATTTTGACACTGATACCGAGTCCGAGAACTGCTGCAGTGAGATTCAGTGCTGGTATTGGGTCGATAAAGGCTCAAGGATACGGCATTTTTGGTGCAAAATGATGATATTTAGGTGAATAAAAGAAGTACTGCCAACTAATCAACGATTGGAACCAATTCTAGATCTCACTCACAGAATTTTGCGCCCAATCTCACCCCCGAGAATCGCTGCTGAGAGAACTGAGATCAATCCTCATCCAGCAGCATTCCAGATTGGTAGAGAATTCTCGCATGATCGTGGATTATAGGGCGGAAATCGTCCTACTGCCACCTGAACAGCAATCGAGAAACATTTCGGGATCATTTGACGTGATTGACAACAGAACCTCGATTCTTTATATATCTGCTGAGAGCTTCGAGATCGATTCTGAGGCAGAAATTGCGAAGTGGCACTAGGAATGAGCTAGATCTAATGATTCTAACTCCCAATACGTACTACTGCCACCCCAAGAATACATACAGTAAAATCTAGGATCATAGACGGGAATTCCTAGCCAGATCCTGCATCTGAAAATTGCTGCAGAGAAATTTCAGATGCATATTGAGCCCCGTATTGTCGTGAATTACAGTCGATCTGATGAGAAATAGTTGAATATTTTTCTTCAATTCTACTCCTGCCAAGATAAGTACCATTCCATCTCGTTACAAGTCCAGAAGTGAATATTTTGAGCCCGGTGTCATGCCCCCGAATCACTGCAGTGTGATCTGCAATCAAGATTGAGCCGAAATCATCGGGAATCCGTGCGGATCCCACGGAGAATGACGAGTTTCAGGAGGAGAACCATACTACTGCCAACTCGAGAACGATCTTATCGAGTTCCAAATTTGCCAGTGAATTTTTCGGGCACATTTCCGTACCTCAAAACTACTGCAGTCCGATCTGAGAACAATATTTGGCCCAGAGTACTCGCCAATCAGCGCGGGTCATATAAAAGAAGATGGAATCTAGGGCGTGAATTCTACTTCTGCCAACTTCAGAATGGATCCAGGACATTTTTAGTCTAGCTGTGGGAATTCTGGGCCCGATCCTGTGTCTGGCGACGAATGCAGTGCGATCTGCGATCGGTATTGGGCCCAGAATTGTGGGAAACTTCTGCGGATCCTACAGAAAATGGCGATTTCTAGGGGGTAAATCGTACTACTGCCAAATTCATCGGGAATCCAATACATTTTTGAATCGACTAGGAACATTTTATGTTGAGCCTCGTCGCTCAGAATCACTGCAGTGTGATTTAAAACCCGAATTGGCCCTGAAACGTTCGAAATTCGTGCGGATTCCACGGGAAATGATGGGGTTCAGAATGGGAATCGTAATACTGTTGAACCACGAGCGATCCCACCGTATTCCATGTTTGTCAGTCGATATTTTGGGCCCGTTCTCATGGCTCAGAGTTACTGCAGTGCGATCTGAGATCGGTATTGGGCCCAGAATCATCGGAATGATCACAAATCGTATTCAGAATCATGAATTCTAGGGGGTAAATCCTATTCCTGTCAACTCAATGAGGAATCTAGTTGATTAAGGGATCGGATAGGAATATTTTAGGCCAGTCCCGTCACTCAGATCCACTGCAGTGCGATGTAAAACCTATATTGGGCCCCGGATCGTTGGAAATACGTGCGGATCCAACGGAAAATGATCAATCTTAGGACGGAAATCGTACAATTGTGACCCTTCAAAGCGACCCAGCACATCTTGGATTAGAAAAGGAATATTCTGGGCCCAGTCTCGTCACTCAGATCCACTGTAGTGCGATCTGCGATCGGTATTGGGCCCAGAATCGTCGGAACGTCCTGCGAATCTTACAGAAAATGAAGATTCCTAGGGAACGAATCGTACCACTGCCAACTGGATGATGAATCCAGTACACTCCATGATTGACAAGGAATATTTTAGGCCCGGTCCCATGTCTCAGAGTTACTGCAGTGCGATCTGAGATCGGTATTGGGCCCAGAATCATCGGAAACGATCACAAATCGTATTCAGAATCATGAATTCTAAGGGATGAATCCTATTCCTGCCAACTCAATGAGGAATCCAGTTGATTTTGGGATCGAATAGTCATGTGTTGAGCCCAGTCCCGTCACTCAAATCCACTGCAGTGCGATGTAAAACCTGTATTGGGCCCCGGATCGTCGGAAATACGTGCGGATCCCACGGGAAATGATCAATCTTATGACGCAAATCGTACCACTGCGACCCTTGGAAGCAACCCAGCACATTTTGAATTAGAAGAGAAATATTCTGGGCCCAGTCTCGTCACTCAGATCCACTGTAGTGCGATCTGCGATCGGTATTGGGCCCAGAATCGTCGGAACGTCCTGCGAATCTTACAGAAAATGAAGATTCCTAGGGAACGAATCGTACTACTGCTAACTGAATGATGAATCCAGTACACTCCGGGATTGACAAGGAATATTTTGGGCCCGGTTCCATGTCTCAGAGTTACTGCAGTGCGATCTGAGATCGGTATTGGGCCCAGAATCATCGGAAACGATCACAAATCGTATTCAAAATGATGAATTCTAGGGGGTGAATCCTATTCCTGCCAACTCAATGAGGAATCCAGTTGATTTTGGGATCGGGAAGTAATGTTTTGAGCCCAGTCTCGTCACTCAAATCCACTGCAGTGCGATTCAAACCTGTATTGGGCCCCGGATCGTCGGAAATACGTGCGGATCCCATGGGAAATGATCAATCTTAGGACGGAAATCGTACTATTGCCACCCTTAAGAGTGACCCAGCACATTTTGAATTAGAAGAGAAATATTCTGGGCCCAGTCCCGTCACTCAGATCCACTGTAGTGCGATCTGCGATCGGTATTGGGCCCAGAATCGTCGGAAACTCCGGCAGATCCTACAAAAATGACGATTTCTAGGGGACAAATCGTACTACTGCCGACTGGATGATGAATCCAGTACATTCCGGGATTGACAAGGAATATTTTGGGCCTGGTCCCATGTTTCAGAGTTACTGCAGTGCGATCTGAGATCGGTATTGGGCCCAGAATCATCGGAAATGATCACAAATCGTATTCAGAATCATGAATTCAAGGGATGAATCCTATTCCTGCCAACTCAATAAGGAATCCAGTTGATTTTGAGATCGAATAGGAATATTTTGAGCCCAGTCCCGTCACTCAAATCCACTGCAGTGCGATGTAAAACCTGTATTGGGCCCCGGATCGTCAGAAATCCGTGCGGATCCCACGGGAAATGATCAATCTTAGGACGGGAATCGTACTAAGATGAGCTGAATAAAACTCTCAATGGGCGCAAGGACCGACAACGTATCCTTTTCGTGTAATCGTGACAAAAGTCGCCCGAGCTTGCAAGCTCAAATAGGGTTATGTCATGTTTACAAGATGTGCCACGCACTCAATTTCCTCGTTAGTTTGCTCATTGTTCATCTTGTGAGACCCGCAATATATTTGCAAACAGTTGATGAGTAATTCGAGATTATTTGGACTTCGCTCTTCTGAAATTGCATTCCAAAATAGTCGACAATCGCTCGAGTTTGGGAGAGCGAATGAAGGGATTGCCTGCAAGTCCACCAAGGCTGTGATATAGCTCGCCCTTGCACAGAAAAGTACTCAAAGAAGAGTCCTAAAATCGGTTTTTCATTATCAACAGACTCTGCCAATCCCCGAGCAACCATCTTATGCGAAATAACAGTGTCCTTAAATAGATCGATTTATTGAATTCCCCGAAACATTTCCAGCACTCATTCCCAATCGATGCGTGCGGCGTTCGTTGAATGCCTGCGAATTTTTGACTAAGACATGTTGACTTTTTTTGGAGGAGCTCTCTCCGGAAAAGCTTCTTTGAAGTGCAAGGGCGAGCTATTTCACAGTACTGCTGAAACTCTGCAGAAAATCCCTTTGACTCCTCTCTTTCGAATTCGAGCGTTTTTGGACTATTTCCATCGCGAAGACCTACAAAAAGCGAAGGTAAAATAATATCAAACAACTGATGAATTCCTTCGCAATTATATTGCGAGTTTCACAAGATGGAATCAACAGGCTAACATAGAATTCTAATGCGTACAGTATCTCGTGAACATCGCATTACCCTATACCTTAGCTTGCAAGCCCAAGCAACTTTCATCGCGAATTACTAAAGAATGATACGTTATCGGTTCTTGCGCCCATTTAGTCTTTTATTCAGCTCGTTAAAATCTATCGTTCGATTACCAAATGGACAGGATCAGCTGAAACCAAAAATCCTATGATTTATGGCGGGGTCCTTTCCAAGGTGAAAAAACAGACTCCATGGAAAGTATCATCGTCAAATTCTATGGCTAAAGATTGAAGCTCAAGTCATTTGAATATTCGTGCTTCAGTATATTAGTGTTGAAATTTTGGATGAGATTCCTTCTCAAGAGTCTTAATAAGAGGAATCTCAAATCATTATACAGGCATCAATCTCAAGATTTGAATAATCATACAAATACAGTGTGATTGGGATAAGATTTCGGAGTGAAATACACAGAATCCGTCTAACAATTTATTATACAAATTTGTAATATTTTGAATATTCAACATTTTTTTAAATTGAGGAGTATCCTACTTTTGAGTTGAAAGAATTATGGAATAACGGGAATTTTTCAAGAACAACTCTTTTGGAAAATGGATCTCAAACACACGTCTTACGGGCATATAAACTTTTCTGACTGGAAGTGACGAGACATTTTCCTGGGATTATCGGCTTTCTTGATAGGAAACATCAAGTCTCCCCTCATCTCTATCGAATCACAGCTTCTTACATCAAGTACAAAGCCGTGACTCCATGAAATATCACGAATCGACAGATGTGCAACTCTGTTACACAATTGAGTGATGATTCTTCGTAGAAATGGGGTATGCGCTTTCTGGCAATGCAATTGTCGTACTGATCTATCGCGAATTATTTACAGGGTTTCAACTGATAGGGACGTGTTTCGTGAAATCGTCATTTTTGTAGGATTCGCAGGAGTTTCCGACGATTCTGGGCCCAATACCGAACGCAGATCGCACTAAAGTGGATCTGAATGACGGGACTGGGCCCAAAATATTTCTTTTCTAATTCAAAATGTGCTGGGTCGCTTTTAAGGGTCGCAGTGGTACGATTTCCGTCATAGGATTGATCATTTCCCGTGGGATCCGCACGTATTTCCGACGATCCGGGGCCCAATACAGGTTTTACATCGCACTGCAGTGGATTTGAGTGACGGGACTAGGCTCAAAATATTCATATTCGATCCCAGAATCATGTGGATTCCTCATTGAGTTGGCAGGAAAAGGATTTACCCCCTAGAATTCATGATTCTGAATACGATTTGTGATCATTTTCGATGATTCTGGGCCCAATACCGATCTCAGATCGCACTGCAGTAACTCTGAGACATGGGACCGGGCCCAAAATATTCCTCGTCAATCCCGGAGTGTACTGGATTCATCATTCAGTTAGCAGTAGTACGATTCGTCCCCTAGAAATCGTCATTTTCTGTAGGATTCGCAGGAGTTTCCGACGATTCTGGGCCCAATACCGATCGCAGATCGCACTACGGTGGATCTAAGTAACGGGACTGGGCCCAAAATATTTCTCTTCTCATTCAAAATGTGCTGGATTGCTTCTAAGGGTCGCAGTAGTACGATTTCCGTCCTAAGATTGATCATTTCCCGTGGGATCCGCACGGGTTTCCGACGATCCGGGGCCCAATACAGGTTTTACATCGCACTGCAGTGGATCTGAGTGACGGGACTAGGCTCGAAATATTCCTATTCGATCCCAGAATCAATTGGATTCCTCATTGAGTTGACAGGAATAGGATTTACCCCCTAGAATTCATGATTCTGAATACGATTTGTGATCATTTCCGATGATTCTGGGCCCAATACCGATCTCAGATCGCACTGCAGTAACTCTGAGCCATGGGAACGGACCCAAAATATTGATTGACTAACATGGGATACGGTGAGATCGCTCGCGGTTTGGCAGTATTACGATTTCCATTCTGAACCCCATTATTCCCCGTGGAATCCGGTCGAATTTCCAACGTTCCAGGGCCCAATTCGGGTTTTAAATCGCACTGCAGTGATTCTGAGTCACGAGGCTCGGCTTAAAATGTTTCTAGTCGATTCAAAAATGTATTGAATTCCTGATGAAATTGGCAGTAGTATGATTTACCCCCTAGAAATCGCCATTTTCTGTAGGATCCGCAGAAGTTCCCCACAATTCTGGGCTCAATATCGATCGCAGATTGCACTGCAGTTATCGCCAGACACAGGATCGGGCCCAAAATACCCGCAGCTAGACTGAAAATGTCCTGGATCCATTCTCAAGTTGGCAGGAGTAGGATTTACGCCCTAGATTCCATCTTCTTTTATATGACCCGCGCTGATTTGCGAGTGCTCTGGCCCATATATTGTTCTCAGATCGGACTGCAGAAGTTTTGAGACACGGGAATGTGCCCGAAAAATTCACTGGCAAATTTGGAACTCGATAAGATCGTTCTCGAGTTGGCAGTAGTATGGTTCTCCTCCTGAAACTCGTCATTCTCCGTGGGATCCGCACGGATTCCCGATGATTTCGGCTCAATCTTGATTGCAGATCACACTGCAGTGATTCGGGGGCATGACACCGGGCTCAAAATATTCACTTTTGGACTTCTAACGAGATGGAATGGTACTTACCTTGGCAGTAGTAGAATTGAAGAAAAATATTCAACTATTCCTCATCAGATCGACTGTAATTCACGACAATACTGGGCTCAATATGCATCTGGAATTTCTCTGCAGCAATTTTCAGATGCAGGATCTGGCTAGGAATTCCCGTCTATGATCCTAGATTTCACTGTATGTATTCTTGGGGTGGCAGTTGTACGTATTGGGAGTTAGAATCATTAGATCTAGCTCATTTCTAGTGCCACTTCGCAATTTCTGCCTCAGAATCGATCTCGAAGCTCTCAGCAGATATATAAAGAATCGAGGTTCTGTTCTAAATCACGTCAAATGATCCCGAAATGTTTCTCGATTGCTGTTCAGGTGGCAGTAGGACGATTTCCGCCCTATAATCCACGATCATGCGAGAATTCTCTACCTTTCTGAAATGCTGCTGGATAAGGATTGATCTCAGTTCTCTCAGCAGCGATTCTCGGGGGTGAGATTGGGCGCAAAATTCTGTGAGTGAGATCTAGGATTGGTTCCAATTGTTGATTAGTTGGCAGTACTTCTTTTATTCATCTAAATATCATCATTTTGCACCAAAAATGCCGTATCCTTGAGCCTTTATCGACCCAATACCAGCACTGAATCTCACTGCAGCATTTCTCGGACTCTGTATCAGTGTCAAAATCTTGCCGAGTGATCACAGAGTATACTCCGAGTATTTCTAAGCTGGCAGCAATAGGAATTCCGAGCTAAGATCGGCCAATCGGGATGATTTGCAACGCTAGTGACACACTCTAGTGCACATTTATGTATGCGCAGCATTCTCTATGAACTGTGTTAATTTGAAGCTGAACAACCATAGCTTATGATGATGAAGTGATATTGATATAGAAATATAGTTCGATCGTGTGCCCGTTCGCGTCCCCGATCGTGTACCCGATCGTATAGCACAGATACAACTTCGGTCTCCCAACGCCACGAGGAGGATGCTACCATGTGGCGGACCATGTATCGACTCTATGCATGATCGTATCCGCGATCGTGGGTTGGATCGTATGCATGATCGTATGCTGGATCGTGAGCACAATCGTATGCAATATCGTACGCACGAAGTCACGCGACAGGCCGAGTGTCGATCCGACCTTGTCGCTACGAGACTTCATCTTACGATCGCACTCTCGACCGTCATCACAATCGTGTGCACGATCGTGTGGCTGATCGTATGCGTGATCATACGCATGATCTTACGCGACGGGTCGAGTGTCGAATCGACCTCTTCGCTATGAGACGTCATGTCACGATCGTTATCAATATCGTGTACCCCATCGTATATACGATCGTATGCACGATCTCGTGTCCGATCGTATGCATGATCGTACGCTTGAACTGACGCGATAGGCTGAGTGTCGAGCCGACCTCGTCGTCACGAGACGTCGTGTCACGATCGTACGCACGATCGTGTGGCCAATCGTATGCATGATCGTACGCACGACCTCGCGCGACAGCCCGAGTGTCATTCCGACTTTCTTGCCACGAGACGTCGTGTCACGATCGTTATCACGATCGTGTGGCCAATCGTATGCATGGTCGTACGCATTATCTCGCGCGACAGGCCGAGTGCCACTCCGACCTTGTCGCCACGAGTCGTCGTGTCACGAATGCACACACCATCGTACGCACAATCGTACGCACGATCGTATACACGATCGCATGCTCGCTCGTTATCACGATCGTGGCACGATCATTATCACGATCGGGGCAAGAGCGTCACCGAAACTAGAGAGCACGACCGTATGTACGATCGTGTGCACGTTCGTCTGTTAAAATTTCCAGTAGGGCAGGCACAGATGTGACGTGGTGAGGCCCATGGGTTCCCCCCTCGCCTCTCCCCGCCACTCGACGATGCACTAGCCGCAGCCGGTGCACCGTCGGCGTCTTTGACGGAATCTCGTCGGTACCCCTCCCCAAAGCGCGATATCGCGTCGCGGACGACGTGCCTCGCCGTGACAGGCCCCTCTGACCAACCTAACGGGTAGGAGATATCATTAAAGTTCATAATCCAACCCAACATATCTCGTGTTCTTTCTGGGAACACAGATTCTACGACACAAGACATCTTTCGTGATTTCTCCAATTCGATTAGTGAGTTGAGTGTGTGTAATAGTGTTATTGTGATGGATTGTTTCAAGATCCCGTCCCCAGCAGCTCCTTCCGACTGCAATTTTCCTATTTCTTAGCATTCTCGAAGGGTCAACCTCACATCCCCTCATGACTCCAAAACGAGGTTGATTCGCCGTTCTATCCAACGATCTGACTCAACAGTTTGCACGTTTATTTTTTTCGTGGAGAGGAAAAATATTCGAGATCGTGTAATTCGAAACTGCATGAGTCTTATTCGACAAAAGACTCATCGGTCATGATTCTCATCCGCTGACTCCTTATGATGAAATATCTCAAGAGAGTCTTCCAGAGGGCTTTGTGAGAGACTCTTCTTAAGACTCTTTTTGCTTAGCCAGGGCACTCCCGACTCTTGAGTCTTCGAGCGATCCCTTGGTGGTATCATGAGTCGGGAGCTCAATGTTTTGATGAGAAGTATGTACGTAACGTTGTATACAACGTTGTGTACAATGCTGTTTACAACGTTGTTGACAAGGTTGTTCACAAAGGTATATCCTCCAAGAGGGTTTCTTACGTAGAATCCTTGTGACTCTACACAATATTCGAGTACTCTATGTGAAATCGTTGAGAAGGAATGGGATGTGGCATTGACTGTTGATATGATATACCCTGCTGCAGAAATTCGATCAAATTCGATTGGAATAAATCCAATCATTCTGAATTCAGAATCTCATAATGAATTTGAAACATGACTCTCAGGATTGAGTGAGATTGGAGTCCAATGACGATCAATGATGTTGATCAGGATTCGAACAGTATAGACCAGTCCTCACCAATGCAGGATTTTTGCATTGAGAATGAGATTGCCAATCGATCTCAATACTTACTGCCAGTATTCGGGAGCCGATGGTCTATCTCTATGAATTCTGATTCCCTTGATAGAATATCGCGATTTCAATCTGTGTCAATGCCATGAAATAGTATTGACATACTATAATGAGTTCCTATCAGCTCCAATCGATCCCGATACTGTTTTTCAGTAATGGAAACATCGAGATCTCAAACCGCCTCAATCGACCTCAATACTGACTGGGAGCATTGGAGACCTACTACTCTATCTATCTGGATCAATCTGGATGCTGAAAATCAGTATTGGAATTTCGAGATCGTATCTGCCTCAATTGATCCCCATATTTTTTTTTTGTATTGGGAACATCAAGATCTCAATCCGCTTCAATCCGCCTCAATCGTCCTTAATACTGAATTTCAGTATTCAGGATCCGGTATTCTATCCTCCCCAATCGACTTCAATTCTATCTTTCAAGATTGGGGATTTCAATATCTCGATCCACTTCATTAGACTCAGTTAACACTTTTCTCCCCTGTAGCTCCCTAAACCAATGAGAGACTCAACCCACAATCGATAGATCATGGCGAGAGGAGTCAAAAGTTATTTTTTATATAGGTATTCTATATAGGTATCATCCAGATGGGAGGAGATTCGTAGGAGAAAATATTGGTTTGAATGGAAAATTGAGCAAGAAATTTGCTGTGCCAAAAACAACCCTTTCTCTTCGGAGAAAGTAAAAAGACTCTACAATACCAAGAGAATGAATTTTGAAAACCATCACAAACCTCCGCGATTCTTTCTGATCTCAAACGGTCATCAGATGATTTCATGTACAATATTCCTGCAATCCTTGAAACCTAGCAAATCCTTCTAAAAAATTTTGCGGACTCGTCATCATGATGAATTGTTGCTTCCAATATCGTAGAAACATGTGGATGGTATTATTCTCAGATTATTGCATGGAATCTTTCATAAATATTGCACAAATATTTCAGGAATATTCCAGTGCAAGGTTGCTGAAAGATTGCGCATGAACTTCTCTGAAATATTCGTGGGAGCTCCCGCGGACATTCATGTGGAATATTGCAACGTAACGTTTTGAAATATTTCCTGCAATATCCTTGCAAGTTTTCCGGAAGACCGCCTTGAACTATTCCTTTGAATCTTTCTATGGAATATTCCCATGCTGTGTGGGCGGTGTTCTTCTAGATATTATAGATCTCTGCATCATAGAATCCAAAGGTTATTCTTGGTCGCAATTCGTTCGATAGCGGATGAAAGATGTCATTACTAAAAATAAAGTTGTGATCCTCTAATTGCTACAAGAAATTCTCGACCCCAACTGTCTTCGATTCGCAGAGATAAATAAGACTCAACTTTCCTCCATCAGAATCTGTTGAAATACTATAGATCAAATCAACCTCATTCTAGATTCCGGGATGAATCATGGAATGAATGAGTGTCTCCTCGTGTTCCCCTCGTAAGTAACTAAAAATAATGGAGATCGGCGCTGAATCATTCCGACTCCCCGCGAACAATCATCTCTCAGCATACATCAACTTGATCATTGTACCCATGGAAATCTCCTGTGATATACTATTGATTTTGATAGATCAACAAGCCTCAGCTCATCCAGTCGAGCTTGGGCGAGTGAGAGCTACGGATTTTCCATAGGTGGAATGAGAGCATACTCAGAATAGGAATCTTCGACGAGGTTTACAGGAAAATTCGAGAATGTTCGTGAAAATCCCCCAAGTCTCATATCATAGCCAACATAGAGAAATGATCTCTGAACTTCGTCATACTGTTCTAAGAACGACTCTAGATGGGTCATTTCGGAGTGATTCCTATCCACGTCCTAAAGCAATTGGCCATATCGCCGTGAAAAAGGTCAGCGTCACCGCTACGAGATCTTTGGAGTACCTTGATTCGTCCCTGTCATTCCCATTCATTGAAATGAGATAGATAGTGTTGAGACGAAGGATTTACTCTCCTCAGGATCACAAGACAATGAGTATGGTACTGAATGAATCGATCATCCTCTGGCCAGGAGGGGTCAGAACCAAACCAGAAGGATTCTTGATTCCCACACACCTGACCGTTTTAACCTTGGAAGAAAAGCCATTTGTTTATGCGAGGAGAAGCACGCCTAACGGATGTCACGCTGACGAAATACTATGTCCATATGGAGGACTCTATCAGACCACAGGTATTGACTACTGTGTCTCATGGAAAGATCGCATCAATAATTCGGAACCAACCACTCCCGCATCCCCCCTATATCAATCGTTCAGACATAATTTCATTAGGCCGACCCCCGGAAGTGACAGCCCTACTGAAAATTTTGATTCGCATCACGTATGCAGTCGCACATGCAATGCCGTATGCGATCGCGTGTACGATCGCGTATACGATCTCGCACGCAATCGCGTATTCGAGCGCATATGCGAATTACACTCACGATCGCGTATGCGATCGCATACGATTCCGTATATAAGATCACATGTGGAGGAAAAAGTCATGAAATTCAGCGTGAGAGAACTAGGAATAGATACCATTGAAACTGAATCATCAACAAGGCTCCCTCGCAAGGACCGAAGGCGAAAACTGACAAATTTTGCCCGTGGAATCGTTCATGAATATGATTAATAAGAAATAGTCTATCACACCTTCACGATCGCGGAAGAGTACACATACGCGATCACACACGTTTTCGTACACGCGATCGCATGTGGAGGGGAAAATTGAGAGATTCAGTGTGGCAAAATAGAAATAATTGCTGTTGAGATTGGAACACCAACAAGGCTCTCCTCCAAGAACTTAGGGCGAAAAATGACAAATTTTGCGTGCGAAATCGTTCATGAATATCGTCATTCAGAAATAGTGTATCACACTCATGACCGCGTACGCGATTGCAAACGAAATCGCACGTGGAGGGCCAGAATATAAAATACAGCGCGGGAGATCTAGAATTAGTTTCCGTTAAGATTGAAACATCAAAAAGGCTTCCGCGCAAGAATTGGAGGAGGAATCTGATAATATTGCGTGCCGAATAGTTCATGAATATAGTTATCAAAAAATGGTGTAGGAATGATTGCGATTAGGCTAAAAAAGCTGCTCCTTCATTCGGACTAGGATTTCAACGAGTATAAATTCAGAGATCAGAAATATTTGATCCCTCGAGAGAATGACGGGAGCTCCCGTACCCACTGCAAATGCTGAAAAGATCTCCATGTTCACTAATAATTTCTTGGGGTGGGAGTTCCTGTGGAATGAGCTACTGAAATCGTCATCCGAGCCGTTCTGGGCTAGATTTTCACCTCAAGATACCGAAATCTTAGTCCAAGAGTTGCACTGGAGACGTTTTCCAGTCCAAGCTGGGATGGGGAAGCGCCTGGTTGTTAATCGTGTTTGCTTACCTTGTGCATTAGTAGTAATGGTACCCAATGTCCAGACAGAGGGGTGAGGGAAGTCACGTGGTATTGTGGGCGTGGCGACGGGGGTGTTGACCCGTCACCCGTGATTGATCGATCTTTGGGGGGGTTAAGAGCGGTGATTAATGGGTGTCATGAATCACTTTTTGACGCACCCTATTTTTTAGAATAAAAATAAATAAGAGGGTGTGATTAATCCCGAGTCAGCTATATATATATATATATATATAGTGTACGAGATATTTTTAATGGATTATCGTATAATTTGATTCGATGAGAGATCGAAGGCCATGTCTATGTAGGGTGACCAAGAAACCCCGAATTGATTTTACTGACTAATTAATTTTATTATAAACATACTTAGTCTCGTCTTGGTATTTGAAGATGATATTTACACCCTGAAGGGGTGGCCCATTTGCACCCGGATGTGTGATGAGGTGCCTATCGCTAAGGAGGCCGTTCACCGGATGTTTGATGAGTGAACGATTTCTATAAATGAAGATTTTATTCAAAAAAGTGTACTTTTATATACTTACCAATGGAGCAACAGGATGATCCTTGACTCTGCTTGACGTCGACTTCCTCTTACGGTAGGTTGAGACTGACTGACGCTTCTTGCTCTATAATATTGTCACACCAGTCGATGTCTGCGATTTTTTGGGAAACTATGTGATTATATGTATGTATCCATAGCTACATAATTGCCCTTTTCAAGCAGATGTTTCAAACACATTCTACTCATGTGAATTTTGCAATACAGCTGGATTTTCATGTATTCTTAGCAGGTAGTGTTGAGGAAAACAAGAAAATATTCTCTTTCTAGAGTTGACTTATTCAGATTTTGTAATTGAAAACGTTCATTCAAATTCAAACGGTTTCTGCAACTATTTTTTTAAAATTTCCATACCATTTCTTTTCGACGTTGGGTACCAGAATAAGATAATTCCTATAGTTTGTAGGTCCAAAGAATTTTTTCAGTCTCATTTAATGTTTCCAATAATGACTCGTGAAATCGATTTTATTAATTTTGACTGATATTTTCCCATCCTCAATACACATCCCCAGTGATAAGAGGGATTATATTTATTACTCCTGGAGGAGAAAATAGATTTTTGGATTACAATACAAGACGAATCTAATTTTTATTGATACATTCACAATAACTTTTCAAATACCATATAATCATATTTAATACAATTGGCAAAACTTTTGATGAGGACCCAGTAATACTGAACGTTGATTACAACTATCTTTACAATTATCTGGTAACGTTTTCCCGTCATTCCCAGTCAGTTCCGTGCATTTGTGGCGTCCCGCCATCCCGAGGTGCCCCAATTACCCAAAGAAGTTGTGAATTGCTGAGTTGCGATTGAGGATTGCTTGTCTTTTGAGTAACCTCTATTCAATCAAGCAATCAGAATTATGAAGACAGGTTGATTCAGCGCATTGTTGTCGCCGTGCGCGTAACCCACAGTAACTCCGAGTTACGCGCACGGCCAAAAAAACAGGTCAAATTTCATAACCACAAAGCTATAAAAATCGAGTGTCAACAGCAGTTAATTGATCAGTCTTGAAACGTTACTCTCAAACTCACGCGCAGATTCCACCCAAGTGTTGAGCACGACAAAGTAAATTTCTAAGTGAGAGACTGAGTCGACTGAATCCCGCCGCGCATCTCCGGCGTCATCCCGAGTACGAGCTAATCAACCTGTCTATCAGCCTTCAGGATATCTCGACCCGCAGAGCTGGGAATCCTCGAGTAGAATTCAGTATCAATATGATTGTAAGTCTAAGAAAATCTACCATTCAAGTTTAGTATATTAAATCTATCGTTGTTACCTTTGTATTGTCCAATTCAAAATTAGCATATAAATCGAATTATTCTCAAATCAATATTTATTAATTAAATTGACATTCTCCCTGATGATTAATATGCATATTCCCTTTTTCAAAATTTGAATGTTATATATATATATATATATACACTTCTTTAACTAGAGATTCCGGGACGCGATGACGTCATTTCAGCGATATTTTGCCAAATTCCGGGACGCGTTCTAAATTCTAGGACGTCCCGGAAGGCCTCCTTCTAGATTCATATATTCTGGGACGCGGCGAATAATATATTTTGCTATTTTCTGGGACGCGTGAAAATTTCGTGATATTTTGAAAAAAACCACTTTCTAAGCAAAGTTCTGTTATCTCCTCGGCGGTTATCTCCCACGAGGGATGGTTAGTGTTTTGAACGCAAAACGAAGTCTAAGCACACGTCTGTTATCTCCTCGGCGGTTATCTCCCACGAGGGATGGTTTAGTGTTTGAATAAAAAAATACTTTCAACCCAAAATTTCCATTTTTACACGTTTTTGGAAAAATCCCAGTATTTGGGAAAATATACTCTTTTTCGTCCCAGATTTTATGAATCCATATCGGCGTCCCAGTATTTATAGCTATATGGATGTATATATATATATATATTTTTTTTTATTCAAACACTAAACCATCCCTCGTGGGAGATAACCGCCGAGGAGATAACAGACGTGTGCTTAGACTTCGTTTTGCGTTCAAAACACTAACCATCCCTCGTGGGAGATAACCGCCGAGGAGATAACAGACGTGTGCTTAGACTTCGTTTTGCGTTCAAAACACTAACCATCCCTCGTGGGAGATAACCGCCGAGGAGATAACAGAACTTTGCTTAGAAAGTGGTTTTTTTCAAAATATCACGGAATTTTCACGCGTCCCAGAAAATGGCAAAATATATTATTCGCCGCGTCCCAGAATTTATGAATCTAGAAGGACGCCTTCTGGGACGTCCCAGAATTTAGAACGCGTCCCAGAATTTGACAAAATATCGCTGAAATGACGTCATCGCGTCCCGGAATCTCTAGTTAAAGAAGTGTATATATATATATATATATATATATATATATATATATATATAGATATATTCATACACGTCAAAAGCGTATTCATATTCTTGTCTACATTTTTGAATAAGGTGAGTGCAACAGGGCAGGCCGCCCTTCAATATCCAAAAACCCACTCTAAAATAAATATATTTGTTACCCGGACCCATCAGGTCCGGTCTTAACATTTTGGCATCCCTTGTGGGGAACATATTGTTGCACTAACTTCGTTCAACTCCTGAATTCACATCCTGCAAAATCGTTCTGCAATATTGCAACATTGTCCTTCTTACTGACTCGACGAACTTGTACTGTGAAACTGACGAACTTCTGTCATATCAAATACCCGACTCCACACATCACTTCTAGTAACACGTAACGCATATCTCGTAGCTTATAACCCTGAGTGGTGTAACATATAACTCATTACGACCCGAAAACGCAAAATTCCCAAGTCAACGATGGCCTTTTCTTCTGGAAAATGAATCCTTGATGGATATCAACGCCATCGCAGACGCAACTGCACGAGAACAAGCTCTCACTCCTTTTCTGAGATAAAAAGAGTTAGAAAATTAGGAACAGCTGAAACTCACTTTTGATACCTTTATCAACACTTCATCAAGTAGTTGTGTGCGCGAAGCTGTAGCTAACATGAAAGAATACGATGGTACCACCCCTCTCAAAGACTTCATCCAAGACATAAAAAATTATCTCGGAACTATTCCAGATAACAAACATCCTGATTTTTTACGTGGTATATTAACCAAGATTAGAGGTGATGCTAGGAAATGTCTCGGAGACAAAAATATACAGACCATTGATCAGCTTGAGGAAATTTTGAAATTGAATTTTTGACCCAGGAAACCTTACGATTTTTACATTAATAAGATCATGTTAGTTAAGATGAAGAAAAATGAATCTACACGTCAATTTTATAATAAAATCAGAGGCTTGATGAGAGGTGGTATCGCCGCGATCAAAAACGACGTTGAAGGAGAAGCTAGAAATACTGATTATAAACCATCTTTGGAAATTCTCGGTTCGAAGTCATTCATTCGAGGATTGCCAGATAGTGTGCGGAATGGTATCATTTTCATTTCACCGAAATCAATGGCTGAGGCTCTTGAAGCAGCAGAGAAAGCTGAAAGCTTTGCTGTAAGCTTGAACCTTAGTCACGCTGAGTTACATTACACGACCCCTCAACGCCCTTCAACTCCCGAGATAGACAGAAATGAACAAAAACACGTCACTTTCATGGACCGTAACGACCCCAGAATATATGACAGGAACCATATACCACACCATTACGACAAAGATGACATTATCGCGCCAGCGCTGATGCGTTTCGACTCCTAAGGCCGAATTCTAGCTCATCCCAATTTGAGTTATCCATCTAGCCCTATCGAATCAAGAGCACAAAAAACTGACCGATCGAACTCACCAGCTCCTCGTCCAAGTTCACCATATCAACGTCCCACATCACCATATAACCGCTCCAACTCTCCTGTGCAACCTCGCTCTCCTTATCAAAATTTTCCGACTATCCCTCATCCGCAGTTTCCATTTCAATTATTCCACCCCTACTATCCATATCCATGGCCACCCATGTTCCCAGGATATCTTCCCCCTCCTCAATATCTCTCCGACGCGTATCAACGGGAAAAACCCTTTGTATCCTCTAATACCCAACAACAGTTACCCAATCCTACTGTCGCCCAGCATTTAAACTCCAAGCCTGCCCGCAGTCAAGATCAGACCGCGGGCAAGCCGGCGAAGCCTTCAATCAAAATAATGAGCGTAGGGAATTACGAACTGCCAAAAGCCCAGGAATAGGACCGATGATAAAAATTGAGCATGATATGCTTCTAGCAAATCAGGGTTTAGTGTATTTGGATACTGGGGCAGATATTTGCACCGTTCGCCTCACTTCATGTAGACCTGATATTAAAATGGATGTCTCACGTATTATACGTGTTACGGGAGTATCTGAAGAGCCTATTTACACTCTCGGAGTGATTAAAACTTGTATTTTTGGTAAAGAAATCAGACTTGATGTCCTTCCTCCAGATTGCATTGTAAGATATGGCATTATTTTAGGATCAAATTATTTTCGGAAATATGGAGCATGGATATTGTTTGATAAGAACTTAGTGTCGTTCGAAGGAGAGAGAGAACACCCCATATCCTTGCTTCCACCCAAACCTAACCTAGATTCCTCAGATGACGAGGAAGACGTCGAACTTGACGAAGAAGAAATTTTCTTCTATCCAATGATGGATGTAATCATTGTCCCAGAAAAACGCCGACTTAATGTTACAGAGACAGACACAACTCCTCTTGAGTTACGAAAAAACAGTAACATCACCATAACTCATGAATCACTCGAGGTAACTCATGAGCCTCAGAACTCAAATGAGTTACACGCTAACGCAACAATCACTCACGACACCCCCACCATGGACTCCGTAACTCGGTCTATTGGAGACCAATGGCAGGAGCTCCCTTATCAGGACAGTGATGCTAGCGCTGAAACAGCTAATGCGGCGAATATATATTCTGTTACAATACCTGCCATGTCAAAAGCCCCCGTCAAAATTTGGACTGATCTCCCTGACGGAGACGCCTACCTACCCTTTGTCAAAGCAAAGAAAAGGGTTCTTTTAGGAGAATGTTCTGTTAAAGTGATGAATGGCATATGCTATGCCATAGCCACTAACATGTTAGACAGAGATATCACAGTGGAAATACCTCCCCAAAACTTAGATCAATATGACCTAGAACTCTCAGAGGACTGTCTTGATTCTGAACCCGAACCAATAGAACCGACAAAACCATCATCCAAATCAGAGAGAGTCAAGATCATAGTAAAGCTTCTATTGCGAACCCATCATTGTCGTCATGGTCGGAAGAAATTGAGACGGATAGTTCGAAAATTTCATCATATATTCATGTTGCCGGGAGATTTGCCACCAAGAACGAAATAAATACATCATATTGTCACCCGAGATGACAAACCCACCACCTCCAAGCAGTATAGGTACCCACCCACCCTACACAAAGAGATCCGCGAACAAATTATCAAATTACTACAAGATCATTCAATTCAACACTCTAACAGTCCATGGGTAAGTCCCTTATGGATTGTACCGAAACAACCAGGTCCGGATGGGAAGAGGCGTTACAGGTTAGTCATTGATTATCGTAAGTTGAACGAGAAAATCATTCCAGATGCCTATCCGTTACCCAACATTCGAGAGAACCTAGAATTGATGGGAAAATCAGAATATTTCTCGGTATTTGACCTCGTCAGCGGATTTCATCAAATTCAAGTTAACCCTCCTGATCGGCCAAAGACAGCGTTTCGAACTCAGTATGGTTTATTTGAATGGCTGGTTATGCCCTTTGGCTTATGCAATGGTCCAGTTTCTTTCCAGCGAGCTATTGATAACGTAATGATTGGATCACAAGGCATTGAAATTTTCATTTATATAGATGATATACTGGTTTTTTCAAATTCACTAAATCCTCATATTGAGAAAATTTACAAAGTCTCCCAACGGCTGTCAGATTCTGGTATGAAACTTCAGCCAGATAAGTGTGAATTCTTAACGCCCGAAGTAAAATATCTTGGTCACATCATTGATAGACGCGGAGTTAGACCCGACCGATCAAAACTGGATACCGTTCGGAATTTTTCTACGCCTAAAACAACCCGCAACATCAAATCATTTTTAGGCCTCGCGAATTACTATCGACGCTTCATCAAGGATTTTCATAAGAAAGCGAAACCCATGAATGACCTCCTCTCCAAGAGCGTGAAATTTGAGTGGAAAGAAGAACAACAGAAGAGTTTTGAGACCCTCAAACAAGCTTCGTGTGAGGCCCCCGTTCTAATTCCTGCTGATTTCGACAAACCCTTCATTTTGACCTGTGATGCTTCGAACGGAGCCATAGGGGTGGTACTTTCTCAAGGCGAACTTGGCAAGGACCAACCCATCGCTTACATGTCGAGATCCTTATCTAAAGCAGAAAGAAATTATTCTGCAACAGAGAGAGTATCTGGCTGTCGTCAATTTCGTTCAACACTTCCGTCACTTTTTATACGGACGCCATTTTACCATCTACGGAGATCACGAGCCCTTAACCTGGATCGAATCCATCAAGGATCCCATGAGTAGACTTAACCGTTGGAGAGCTTAACTCAGAGGGTACAATTATACTTTCAAATATAAGCCTGGAGTACAGAATACCAACGCAGATGCCCTTTCTCCCAACCCAGTTGAAACCCAGCCCTCTGATTACCCTGCATCTACGTTCAAAAGTAATGGAGAGTGCTCCTGCTCATCATCTGAGTCTGAAGAGAGTACTCATTCTGATTCGTCCGTAGCATCAGTAAAAATGCTACCGTTACGTCCTAGACTGACAAAGACTTCACAACAACGAGCTGAGAATGCCCGCAAACAATCAATTTCAGATTCATCATCGACTACATCTAGGGCTCCGCCTAAGCGAGGAAGAAAGAAAGGTTCCAAGATTGAGCCTCCGGAAAGACCAACAAATATGTCCGGAGGACAAGGGGATTTGGATGGGAGCACCATCGCCAAAAGACTCAGAATGAGGGAAGGAGGCCCAAGGACTCAAATTTCCATACTGAAGTCTTCGCGAGAAACGCAGAGCTCGTCTGAATCTCTCACCTCATGTGACGAATCTGAAGCTCAAGAGTTTGACGAACCCCCTATTCCCCAGCGAGACAAATCATTTTTACCAGATCTCTTGGACAAGGATGAAGAATCCAATCCAACAGACAGTCATCTAAACGATCTGACACCGAAGAAAGGAGCAATATTGAGACACCAGACGAACAGGAGCTGCCCAACGTCATTACACCAACCCAAAACCCAACTTGCAATCAAAAGAAAAACATACCATACAATATCACTCATGACCCCGATTCTTCTCCTTCGTCTGACGAGAGTTTTATACCAGATGATCAATCTACCAAGAGATGGTCGAAGAATCTTCCAGAAATTTCGAAACCCGATAAAAGCCAAACCCATTGGTAGGACGATGAACCTATGAATAAAGACAATGCTCATTTAACATTTTCAGACCCGAACTTGCATTCCTCAAATTCTTCCTTGAACAAATCTACAACATCCTTACCAGCCTACTTGGGGGCAGAACCGGTATCAAATGAGATCGTACAAGAGTGGATAGCACATTCTTTCATACCTCCTGAGACTACCCCAACACAAGAAGCCATGAGAACAAAAATGTCTCCATCTAGAAAAACAGTTGCCAGATCAACACCCCTCCCTCTGACTGGAAGCAGGAGGAGTGGTCTTCCAAGCTTTTGGAAAACACTCAGTACCATCGTGCAGGAAGGCAGTGATGTTGAAGATGACGTATCGTCTCATAGAACCTCAAAGGCTCCCTTGGAATCTCAAACTATGGAAAAACAAACCTCGGGCGCCCCCGAAAGAATTAGATCAGAATTAAGTTCCATCTCTCCTCGTGCTGATAACTCTCCCAAACACCAACCGCGACCTCATCGCATTAAAGCGACTCAACCCCCAAATGAAAAACGAGTCTTTGGTTCGACCATTCAATCTGACCTTGAGGACAAACTACCAACAACACTGAATGTATGCACCACACGTGAATGCCTCACTTTCCTGAAAGATAATATAGTTCATTTCATACCCGCGGACATAGACTTGAGCTCTCCTAATAACAAATTATTGACTGACATTGGAGCGATTGATTATGCTAAATTAAAATCACAAGATCCCGAAATAGGCGAAGTTTTAGTGACTGAAAACCGAAAAAGATTCATTTATAGTCTCGTAATTTGTGACAAAAAAGATAGTTCTATTACACCCGCAAACGTGAAATTAGCCATTTCAAATCTTTCCAAACTGATACAAAAACGGAGATAGATTTTTTTCGCATAGCACGAGTAGGAGAGTTAACAGATAAACTTCCAAAGTCTTTCATAAAGGACACAATTCAAACCGAATCTCGAAATTTTCCTTTGACTATTACCTTTTGTTATGGTGCTTGTGTCATCCCAGAAGCTAGCCAAGGAATAGGGGGACACCGAGGAATAGGGAAGACATATAGACGCATTCGAGAAAAATTCTCACGGGTGGGCATGAAAAGAGACGTAGGAAGTTTCGTTAATAAATGCTCCGTCTGTCAAGAACAAAAACTAATAGGAATCCGAACAAAAGTCCCAATGATCATTTCAGACACACCTACAGAGATATTTACGAAAATCGCTATAGATACCGTAGGCCCTTTGCCAACCACTCCCTCGGGTAACCGTGACATTTTAACTATGCAGTGTCAACTTTCAAAATTCTGTCTTGCCATCCCTATTCCTGATATCCGTGCCGTTACCATTGCAGATGCAATAGCTAGACATCTCATAGCAAATTTTGGTGGGCCCAGAATAATTTTGAGTGACAGAGGCACCAGTTTCAAGAACCGACTTCTCAAAGAACTAGCAACAATTTTTGGTATCAAGCTAATTACGACCACAAGTTATCACCCCCAAGGGAACGCGTCTCTCAAACACAGTCACGCCATGTTAGGGAGCTACATCAGAACTGAGGCTGAACAAAGACAAGATTGGGATATGATCGTGCCCTTCGCGAGCTTTGAGTACAATACCTCGGTCCACGCTTCGACAGGATTCACCCCTTTCGAGGTAATTTACGGACGCAAAGCCCGGACAGTAGACAAATACCCTGACGAATTTGAACTTGAAACATACAGCTCATATCTGTGCAATCTGATTGAAGTCCTCGCCGATTTCCAAAGAAAAGCTAGAGAAAATTTGATTGATTCTAAGAATCAGACAAAATTTCGATATGATAAGAATAAGAAGCCTAAAGACCTCAAGGTGGGGATGGAGGTATACGTTCTTAAGGAACCAAGAAAAGGCAAATTAGACAAATTTTCAATGGGGAATTCAAAATCAAAGAAGTGTATCGAAATAATAATGTTCTGCTAGAAACTTCGACCGGGGAAACTTTCTTGAAGCGTATTGACAAAGTGAAGCGCGCATATAATTGATAGCTATTGTTGTTTTATTGTTACAGGCGTACGCGAAACGCGAAGCAAAATGATACTTCTGAATTTCTTGTGGATTGGCGCCCTGTATTTCAGAGTTATATCGGGTAGTATGAACATAACTCATAGACTCACGCATATCTCGAACCATCCAGGCATTTACTTCGAGTACTTTGGTGAGGGAAGAATAATCAAATCAGAATGGAGACTCTCGATAGTTATAAATTGTGATAAATTATTAGAGAAAAATGATTGGAGGGAGAAGCAATTGAAGGCTGTTAGAAAATGGTGTATTCGGAAATTAGCGGACTGTGACCGACTCATCCCTTTTGCAAAGTTAGAAACTATGTTACACACCTATACAAGTTGAACCTTTGGTCTCGTCGATCTTGGAGGACGGTGGGGAACTAAATAAATTCCCAAAATTTCATGATGGAAATTTTATTGCAACGTTTCGTCCACTAGGTTTTGTGGACCTCATCAGGCTTCAGGTTTGTTATTCTTTAGATCGTCATGATATTTTGGACGATCTTGTAATAGAGCACAGACATAACGTCTGGCTCCTGTCAATACAAGTAAACAGAGTGACTCCTATGGAGTCACTCTATGGAGTCACTCTGTTTACTTGTATTGACAGGAGCCAGACGTTATGTCTGTGCTCTATTACAAGATCGTCCAAAATATCATGACGATCTAAAGAATAACAAACCTGAAGCCTGATGAGGTCCACAAAACCTAGTGGACGAAACGTTGCAATAAAATTTCCATCATGAAATTTTGGGAATTTATTTAGTTCCCCACCGTCCTTCAAGATCGACGAGACCAAAGGTTCAACTTGTATATTAACCATCAAGGACGAAAAAATCTACCAAAATCACTTATGATATGTTACACACCCTCGACGACTTACAATCAGACCTTACAGAATATTTTGCCATCCCGTCAGTGCCACAACCCGACTCAATTAAAGGGCACAATAAAACGAAGAGGGGCGCTCCTTTAGGAATAGTGGGATGGGTGAACCGCAAATTATCTGGGACTATGGACGCTGACGATCGTGACTTGATAACCAAACAAGTGAATGACTTGCATGACACAAACCAGAACATATCATTACTCGCATCAGAGAGCACACATATATTAAGATCTGAATTAGATAACATTCACAAGTTCATGAATTTACAGAGAAATGAAGTAGAAATATTACACAACAAGTTATCAAAGAATTTTGCTTCTTCATCAAACACTATAAACCAACTAACTCTCAGAGAGAATTTAGAGTTATGGGTGACGGAATTTGAATTGGCCCTGCAGCATTCTATTTCTTCATACAAAACTCTTGTCGATGCTATTGGGGTAACAGCAAGGGGGCACTTACATCCACTGATGTTGAACCACGAGCAATTACAAGACATTTCACATGTCGTTAACAATTACAGAGCTAATCATGCCCTACCATGAGACAAAGAGAAAATCACCCCAGAATACCCTTTTCCGATATCAAAAACCTACGTGCACATAACACAACAAAGGCTTGTCGTAACTTTAACCTTCCCCATAGCAGATGCTACTCAATTTATGCACTATAAAATTCACAGTTTGCCAATCCCGACAAAAGTAGTAAGAACTCAGAACTCATTCATTTCCATCATACCAGAATTCCCAGACATATTTGTATCAAAAAACTTTCGTACATACATTCTTTTTCGAGAGAACCAATTACAAGACTGCATAGCCCGGAACCATACTACACTATGTGACGCTGTAGAACCGATACGAGTTGAACGCTGAAGATCCATGTGAATTTGAACTTTCAGAAAAAACGTCACCCGGCAACCTAAAATCATGTAATTACGTAATAACGTCGGCAAACACTTTCTATTTCAAGAGATTACAATCTACAAATGAGTGGCTATTTTCTACAACCATAGCTATACGTATGAGACTAATTTGTGCTGACGAATCCAAAACCGAAATTGTACTGAACAGAACTGGCATTCTATCAATTAACGGACTATGCACGGCGCACGCTAGTAATTTCTCGCTTTTTGGAATTAATAAAATTGATATGGATTATTCATTCTCCTATGAACCAGAATTCCAGCTGGATATCACAAGCCTTTTGTCCGAAGATGCTCAGTCAGCGCTAAAAGACGCGAATCACGAAATTTATGAAAGAATCGACGCCTGGTTATCAAACGGCGATTCAGTGGCATTAGGCGAGATAGAGAAACAATATAGAGAAGTAGCTCAACAAAAGAAAGTAATGAATACCTTCCATAGCTCTCTGGGAGCATCATTATGTTCGACTGTTGTAATAGCAATTGTTTTCTGCATATGTATTAGAAAAATAGAGAAATGCCTAAAATTGAGAAAAAACAAGAGACCAAACCCACCCTTTATCATCCAAACAGACAACCCGCAACATTTGTCACAGAAAAGCACAGTACACAGGACAGTAACAATACCACTATCACCACCCCCCGCCATTCCAGAGTCTACTCCTGTGACCAAAGCCCTGGTACCACTAATAACCTCATTACTCCCAGCCCTTTCTGAGAATACTCAACAAGAAACGTCATTTATACATGTTTCACCACAACTGCACCCACAATTATCTTTATTACCGACACAAGACGTAGACTATCCTTAAGATCTTGACCGATGTCGATCACGCATAACTCATGCTGACCATTTGGCCGCATATCGAAAATAACTCAACACCCAAGTGACGCGTATAAACGCTGACGACAGAAGTGACAACGTGCGATATTCCAGAACATATATATTCAATTTTTCTCTTTCTTTTGTAGAATTTTGGAGATGATATATGCATACATAATAGCATACGGAGGAAATGATGTTCTGCACTCCCTCCAGATCATATTTGTTATGACTGTAGTTTATAATATTAGTAGTAATATTATTTAGATGTACGATGTAGAATTAATATCAGGGATTTTTCTTTCCACGATGACCTAACAAAAAAAAAGCGAGTTTACCTGTAATTTCACATAATTGTTTCGAATGGATTTTGAAATTCAAACAATTTGGAAATATATACATAGAAAAAAAAATGGATATATATATATGTAATGATGAGTAAATGGATAAATAAGTATATGAATAGATAAATAAATGAAACATATGTATGTTGTATAGGGTTGCCATGATACGAATACTTCATGCATTTTGAATTTCAGAAAATTTGAAGAAAAAACTTGCTTTGGAGAATATATATGTATATATATATGTGTGTAAGTGGATTTATAAATTTATTATATGTATATATTATATTGTATGAGGCCGCCTTCAATTTTACGATAAGAGATGATGTAGTATTTATAACAAGACTTATTCATGTGAAATGAAGGTTACTCGGAGGTATTCAGTATTCAATCGCAACACGCAAAATTTACATAGAACTCAATTTAGATATCGAACATATAAACATACACTTCACACACGATGTCCTGTGATTCAAATCTCCGCGCCGAAAGAGTCCCATTGCTACTTGCCCGAGCAACCAAGAGATGGCGCCACCATGGCCTTTTTACTCTCCCATGCAGCAACCGAGCAATTACCGACTGACCGCATGAAAATTGAACGTGGAACCTCGCCACGTAATAATCAACAAGCAGCTACAGTAGAAGAATACAGCCGAGTTGCGATGGCGAAAAACTTAGAATCATTAAAAACCAATTTCGAAAGTGTAATCGCAAGTGTTGTAGAAGAGTGTAGGGTAGCGCAAGTGTTATGTGATGCAGCAAAACAAGATGTGCTCATGAAACGGAAAAAATTAGAGAACTCTGTTAAAATATATAGTGACTTTTTGCAGCTATATGGTGAAAATTTCAACGAAGATCTGGACTTATTATTTTTAACAAAATCCGTTGAGACACAGACCATCATGGTGCCAGCCGAGGAAAAGTGCAATGTGGAAACTCGAACATCAAGCAAAGTGCGGGATGTGAGTATATCAGTGGTCCCACTTATAGATTGTGAAATTGTTGAATCATATGAATACATTGGTATTCGCAAGAATACCAATCCTACTGATATAGAGGTGGACGACGACACACCATCAAATCACCACGACAGCATTCCATATAATACATCAAACGTGGGAGACGCACCACACGATTCCCAGATGAGTGCCAAAAGTTTCTTTAGTCCACGTGGTCAAGTTGTGGTGAACTACGACACTGAGCACGCCGCATTACGCATAACAGGTAATGAAACATACGAGGCGAGAAGCGGACAACCACAGAACGCATCACTTAATGTTCCCAGCCCACCCTTACTGTGGCCAACAGCTACATCACGCGTAACTGCTAACCTAGCAGACGACACGCGAAATGGTTAGCCACCACGGGGCACGTTTTCCGCCAACCAGCCCCCACCCACGCTCGCTCTCCCCGACTTGGTATATATCTCATCATCAAGCCCGTCATGCATAACGGAAAATCAAACAAATCATCAACAGGGGAATGAACTACTGAACGTGGAATTACCCATTTTTAGCTCGACTCTAGACATCGAGCAAAGAGCCTCATCATTAAATGGGAAACCTTCCATTAAAGTAATTAGTGATGTATCACTGCCGCAAGATCAATGGATCACACTCGTACCAGGACCACATTATGAGCTCATATCTCCTGAACCCGAGGCAGAAATGAGCGAAAATTTAATTTCATTCGATTTCTCGGGTCAGAAATCAATTCCAAGTTACGCCGAAAATGAAGGAGCAACAGAACGTGAAAAAGCAGATTTAATGCCAGCTACATCGAAGGAGAACGGCATGAAATTTGATATTGACGATTCAAAAAAAATTAGGATAAGACAACAAAATAGGATACGAGCCAGAATATATAGGGAACGGAAAAAGGCAGGTGAAACAAGTAAAAGTTGGTGCTATTTGTGCAAGCATGCTCACGCAATATCGCCGACTAGATGGGCAAAATGCAGGACCTGCAGCGAAGCCAGGGCGGATATTTCATGCCTCAGGAATAACAATGTAAGAACTTTCCAATGCAAAAGTTGTAAGAATCACATTAAACGCATGACAGGAAATACACCTTTGCAGCTTTGAGTAATCGGGTCAATTGGGAGGTTGGACCACTGCGCCGCTGCTGGATGCATTCCCGGGACGGGAATGGTCTAGGGGGGGAGATGTGGCGTCCGCCATCCCGAGGTGCCCCAATTACCCAAGGAAGTTGTGAATTGCTGAGTTGCGATTGAGGATTGCTTGTCTTTTGAGTAACCTCTCTTCAATTAAGCAATCAGAATTATGAAGACAGGTTGATTCAGCGCATTGTTGTCACCGTGCGCGTAACCGACAGTAACTCCGAGTTACGCGCACGGCCAAAAAAAAACAGGTCAAATTTCATAACCACGAAGCTATAAAAATTGAGTGTCAACAGCAGTTAATTGATCAGTCTTGAAACGTTACTCTTAAACTCACGCGCAGATTTTACCCAAGTGTTGAGCACGACAAAGTAAATTTCTAAGTGAGAGACTGAGTCGACTGAATCCCGCCGCGCATCTCCGGCGTCATCCCGAGAACGAGCTAATCAACCTGTCTATCAGCCTCCAGGATATCTTGACCCGCAGAGCTGGGAATCCTCGAGTAGAATTCAGTATCAATATAATTGTAAGTCTAAGAAAATCTACCATTCAAGTTTAGTATATTAAATCTATCGTTGTTACCTTTGTATTGTCCAATTCAAAATTAGCATATAAATCGAATTATTCTCAAATCAATATTCATTAATTGAATTGACCTTCTCCCTGATGATTAATATGCATATTCCCTTTTTCAAAATTTGAACCTTATATATATATATATATATAGATATATACAAACACATCAAAAGCGTATTCATATTCTTGTCTACATTTTTGAATAAGGTGAGTGCAACAGGGCAGGCCGCCCTTCAATGTCCAAAAACCCACTCTAAAATAAATATATTTGTTACCCGGACCCATCAGGTCCGGGCTTAACACATTGTTACATTTGAATAATGCTTTTTAATATCGTTAATTTTGGGTCGCGGGTTGCTCTTTAGATGTTATTCTTTACAATGGTTTATAGCTTTCCAACTCAAAAATCAAAGAGTTCACGGTTCGAAATCGAGAAAGCCTCAATTTAGTCGATTGACGGCAAATTGTAACCAATTTTTTAATTTGTTATCCAAAACTGTTATAAATGTCATGGCATGGAATATCTGCTTATGTTCTGTTATTTTTTCTTGGTGGCTGAGACTTAAATTCATGTGAGAATGATGAAATTCATCTTGAAGTACCAATGCTGCGACCTCATCCAATGTGCCTTTCAATTGAAATAAATATCACAATAATTTTTTAAAACGCTTTTATGCACTTCGGCATCAAGGTCATTGGTGTCGCTTCGCTTCTCGACGGGTATTTTCTATACCTATATCGGGCAGTTTCTCGTACGTGTGCCGCATTTATCTTTGTGTGAGTGAAATGTTTTCTCTTGGATCTCATTTCGGCTAATGAGAACGCGCGCGCCACAGCTGCGCACCGAGACAGCAGCAGACAGCATTGGCCGCTTAGCTATATAGCTATCTGTAGCAATCTCAAGCAATCTGTAGCTCATCATGGCTCATCACCAAGAATCGTGGCTTCCTGGTGAGAATGAGTTTCTCCGTGTCGAGTAAAAGTGTGCCTGTTGTGAACGTGTCCCGAGGTACATCCTCGAGATGCGGGTACCCGAGATGCAGCTTCTACATGGCGCCACGCCGTGACCTCCCCATCCCATGACACGATTTTGTTATTCATACATTTATAACTAAATTATGGTTTTGGACCATAAAAAATGTCGTGTTGGAATAGTGCGGGCCACGTGCAAGCCTTAGGAGCTAGCAGATCAAGAAAAAATGTGTTTGTTGTGGTGTTGTTGCGCGTGAGGGATGTCGCATATCAGCGTGTTCCCCCTATTCCAGGACATGTATTTCCTTGTGTCAGCTCATAGTTTTACCACAGAATATTCAATATCAGACAGAATAGGGTTTTTTATATCCAAAATGATTTAAAAAATTTATCCTAATATTGGAAAGTGGAATGAAAAGGAGTAGTTATGTAGAAGTCATTTTAGTTGAGTTATTGGAAATCGTTATTCAGAATTCCCAGGTACCATCAACCTCGAACATAGTCCCTGACCTTGACGTTGGTCTCTTGATGTTTAATGATGAATTCGGAGCCATCTTCAACTCTTAGAGAACTTTATTTACCAGTCTCACGACTCCACCAGACTCTAGCAGACTCTACGCGTAGATTCATGATGAGTATACACCCATGGCAAGGAGCCAAAGAATGAGACTTTTAATTGTTAGAAGGTTCTGGGGCTCTCAGGAATGGAATGAAGAGCCATTCCTATTGAGATGATAACAAATTTGAAAACAATTATGAATCCACTACGATAATCATACAGTTGCAGCAGCTGATTGTTGGTCATTGCATAAGATCATAATTCAAACAAGGATTTGCCAACTCACAACCATTCGCTCAAATTCCTGACGACTCAACTATATTTAGTATCAACTTCAAACTTTTGAATCAGGTGAGATATTTCAAGTTCATGGAAAACCCTTGAAACTACCAACAGTCTAAAATCTCAAAAAATTGGCGGACAGAGAAAGGTTTGGGATGATGTTTAAGAAATAAGTTCTAGCAGAACTCCACGCTGATATTCATGTATTATAATGAAGGGGTTTGACTGAATGTGCATTATCTGTGACTACTCTCGAAAGTTACTTGGCAATGGAGATGTCCAAGAATCAAATCCATTTGTTCATCCGAAAGGGACATTATCGAGTCTTCTAATCAGTTGGTATTCCCAAAAGTAACTTGTTATCCAAGATGTGAAATGAGTGGATAGACAGAACTAATGATGAAATGCATGGGTGCTATCATATTGACTTCAACTAAAAAAAGCAAAATAAAATGAATAAAAAAAAAAATTTTTAAGCCAAACGCTTTTATGAAGGCTCATCTTTTGGACTAGTGAGAAGTTGTTCGTTGTAGTTCTCTTGAACCCTCTTAACTCACATAATTCAACTTACTATAAAGTGAAAGATAAGTGAAAGTCTAGTGATCAATTGTGTTACAACTTAATGAAACGACACTATTGAGGAGCTGAAGATGATTCTCCCAGCCCCTGATTAAATACTTTTTAAATTCTCACTTGAAACCTTAGAACAAATGATCAGAAATGCTGAAAATATTACCACTTTGAAATGTATATGTTACGTGCAAAGTCCGAAATTGTGCACTCCGGGGAGTGCACAACGATGGTTTGTGCAAAGCCCGGTGGATCGGACTCTGCACAACTCGCGTTGTGCAAAGCCCGATATACCGAGTTTTACACAGAGGATCGGTGTGTATTCTGTGATGTATAGTGGTGAGTCGGGCAATCTCTAACACACAATGAGCGACATGGAGAGTCGATTCTTCTTCCAATGTTTACTAATACTCGAGCAGATTGTACTCGATATAGTATACCAACGGTGTCTTCAAAATCAAAATGAATCAAAACACTCGCGATAAGATTTTGATAGTCCACTGCACTCTTAATCAAACTACTATTATCCCTTAATATGATTGAGTTGAGTTTAGAATTAAAATCATCCCGAAATAAATCAGCGCTATTTGGATCCATGATTCTGTAACTCGAATGAGTGTCGATGTGATTGGCCTCGCGAGACTGACTGCTGTAAACATGATTCGAATTGTTATTATTAGCAATTTCCTGACTCACCTCTATACATCGCAGAAGACCCACCGATCCTCTGTGTAAAACCCAGTATATCGGACTTTGCACAACGCGAGTTGTGCAGAGTCCGATGCATCGGACTTTGCACAGAAATATCTTGTGCAGAGCCCGATGCATCGGACTCTGCACAACTCGCGTTGTGCAAAGTCCGATCCACCGGGCTTCGCACAAACCATCGTTGTGCACTCCCCGGAGTGCACAATTTCGGGCTTTGCACGTAACATATATATCATGAAAGCGTGGGGTAGCCATGAAGAGAATGCCATGTACTTCTCCTTTCCATGGCACCCCACGCTTTCATGATATATACATTTCAAGGTGGTAATATTTTGAGCATTTCCGATCATTTGTTCTAAGGTTTCAAGTGAGAATTTAAAAAGTATTTAATCAGGGGCTGGGAGAATCATCTTCAGCTCCTCAATAGTGTCCTTTCATTAAGTTGTAACACAATTGATCACTAGACTTTCACTTATTTTTCACTTTATAGTAAGTTGAATTATGTGAGTTATGAGGGTTCAAGAGAACTACAACGAACAACTTCTCACTAGTCCAAAAGATGAGCCTTCATAAAAGCGTTTGCCTCAAAAACTTCTTTTTTATTTATTTTATTTTCTCTGCAGTCCAACAGCAAAAAGAGTCAGCGGTGACTCAATTAATCCTTCTAAAATTATCCCAATTTCAATTCTACCCTTTTTTATTCGATTATTCATCGTTGTGATTGGACATCATGCACATCATAACGATAGCTGTCGTTGTAAAACGATACGAGTATCTTCAGAAGAGAATAACATAACTATGATTTCAATAAATTTCAAACATGAGGAAGCCCACCCCTTATCCCTCCAATTCTATTCAACAAAATTTCATTTTATTGTGATTTTAAGAAAATTTCAGTTCGAAATATTTAGAAACTTTCAAAAAATCGAACGCACCGGATAAAGTGAAGCCGAGCGAGCGTTAGCGAACAAGGCATTACCGCTAGTATCAAATTATATGGAAGTTACACAATCATTCATATTTCAGACACCACTCATCAGAATTCAACAGTCCATTCTTTCTTTCTTCCTTATGAACAAGAACAAAGTGTATTTTACAATAATCAAGCCGCGGGCAAAATCCCGTCCGTCCGGATCCCCCCGAGCAGGGCTGCCAACGTAAAATCGTAAGCAGCGTTGCCAACTTGACGGAGAAAAATATGAGTTGGTATTATGAGAGCGACAATAGACCTTATGTGTCGCGAGTATCTAAGTACTTATCATCTAAATTTATCTTATCATCTAAGATTATCTAAGATCATGTAAGATCATCTATGATAATCTCAAATTTATCTTTCAATTATCTTTTTATCTGATTGTTATCTTTTGATTATCTTATGGTTATCTTTAAGTTATTTCGTCGTTCTTAGATCATCTCTCCTTTGCTTTTCCGGTTGTTTTTCCTTTCTCGAGTGAATTTTTGAATACATTTTCGTTTTTCAGGTGTATTAAGTTGGAGTCATCCATTTTTCATGTACTGTGCAATTTTTTAGAGATGGTATTACTCAATCGTGAGAAACTGATCTTCTTGAAGTTTTAAATTAGTTAGTCGTTTTTGATGATCTTTTCTTCATTATTCATTATTCAGTTAAATATTCATCATTATATTTTTCAATGTTTAGCTAATATTTCAATAAAATCTTTCTCTTTATCTATCATGCAAATTTTCCAGAGCTGTTATTGTTCGACTGAAAGAAACTGGTGATTCTTGATCGGAAATTTTAGTGATTTGACTATGAAAATAGTTTATTATTGAAGATCTTTCTAACTATGTATTGAATACTCATTGAAAGATTCATTAATTATCTGGAACGATTTTATTAAGGCCAGGCCGTAGTCCGCCGCCATGTTGAGTGTAGCCCTGAATCCGTTCGGAGGATAAGTCAAAATTTACTCGACCAAATGACTTGAAATGTTATTTACATCTATAGAATGCATGTCTCAATCGCACTACGAAGACAAATATGTCAATTTCACTCAAAAAAGTATCCAAACGAGATGTACACAAACGTCGTCCGCTAGAGAGCGGCAACCGACGACATCTCGAGTAACCCTCATCTGGACACTTCATTTCAGTGGAATTAAGACATACATTCTATAAATGCATGTGAAATCCCAGGTCATTTGGTCAAGTGAAATTCGACTCATCCTCCGAACGGATTGACGTCTATTCAGCGGACAACGGCGTCACCTTAATGAATTCGAATAAAACTTCTATTGTTGCAGTATGGAAATTGTTAGATTGTTCGTTATACTGATTCGATTGTCTTATCATGTTGTGTGTGAGGTATTGATGAATTTGTTTTGGATTTTTCGCTTCGGCCACTCTCAGCAGAGTTTATCACTCTTGAGCCGTGGCCTAGGCGAGACACCGCAACGTCATCATCAGTGTAAAATAAGTGTTTCAGTAATGCTGGGTGTAATCAGTTGTTTGTATTCAGGTCTATAGTACCCGTCGAAATTAATGGATCATGCATAGTCTCAGTCAATCCGCGATAACTCTGGCCCATTTGGTCGTAGAAGGAAATTGGAGATCAGGAGAAAATCCATCGATTTATGAGTTCAAAAAATTTTTTTCACTTTTTTATGGGGTCGTAAGTGGCGACGAAGAAACGATTTTTTTCTTCAATCAAATACCTGTAATTTTGACGCGCATCATCCGATCGTGAGAAGCTCAACGGGATTTTGTAGCTCTTCTCAAGACCTTCAAATCTCTTTTCCCAAAGTTTTCTCTGCGATTTTTCCCGTCCGACTGGCGAGCTTCAGAAGCATACTTTTCCAAGCATGTGTTCTAATGGAGGCATGGAAGCTCGCGCCGACTTGATTTCTCAATGCTCGTGGTCAATGCAGAAAGTAATCTAAAAGAATTTTGTCAGGCATGATTTCGACGTAGCCATGGCCTAGGCGAGTCACCGCAACGTTCTCATCAGTGTAAAATGGAGTGTCTTAATTGTGATTGATGTGATTTCATGTGTGTTCTAAATCATCAATGGTGTTGTATGAGGGACTGTTAATGTTGTTTAGTGTAGAGTCCATTTTGCAACAATAGTTGTTAAAAAATTTATTATCATCTGTTATTCCATTTTGGTGAGTATAATGAAAAAAGGGAAACCTTGATTTCTAACGACGACTTCAATTGATTGCAAGATCATGTGAAGGTTATTATTGGGAGAATCTTCCCTTCATTTCGTTCGATTCATTGATTAAGAATGATGTAGTCAAAGTATGTGCGTTCGTAGTCCAGAACTTCACGATTCCAAAAAAAATATACAAATCTATGGATGAGTCATTTACTAACAGGGGACCTTCCAGGGTTTTGTGTAGAATGACTCAGGAGTGTAGGGATTCAGTTGGGCAGAAATTCTTTGATGGGACCCGTCAGTCAGCTAATAAGAACACCGAATCCTTGACATTACCTCAGCACTTTCGTGAGGCAACCTACCGCAGGCGAGGGTCAAGTGTTGGATTCTGCGTATGTTGGAAACACGTCAATTTATTATTAGCAAAAATTTTATTATGAAGTTAAATTCACTCATTTTGAAAACTCTGCCTTATCGTCATGGTCGTGATTTTAAATTCATTATGATTTTGCAATTAATGGAAATCGTCGGTGTTGAAACATAAATGATTTGAATTTTATTGAACCGCAATGAAAATGATCATACCATCGTTTTCAAATCATTTTGAAATTCTGTAGAATTGATTCGATTTAAACCTATGAAGTGAAAGGATACGGAAGGTATGAGATGGGCAAATGTCCTGTCTTGGTTGAAATTCATTAGATTGTTCGATATATATGATTTATCTGGAATAATTGAGTGATTTTACTGTGAAAATAGTTGAATATTGAATATCTCTCCAACTATGTATTGAATACTTATTGGAAGATTTAATGATCATCTGAAACGATTTTATCATTGAATCTGAATAAAACTTCTATTGTTGCAATATGGAAATCGTTAGATTGTTTGTTATATTGATTCGATTGTCTTATCATGTTGTGTGTGAAGTGTTGATGAATTTGTTTTGGATTTTTCGTTTCGGTCGCTCTCAGCGGAATTAATCACTCTTGAGCCATGGCCTAGGCGAGACACCGCAACGTCATCATCAGGGTAAAGTGAGTGTTTCAGTAGTGCTAGGTGTAATCAGTTGTTTGCATTAAGGCCTACATATGTGATGAGTGTAGTGTTGATGAGTTTGTATTGGATTTTTTGCTTCGGTCGCTCTCAGCGGAGTTGATCACTCTTGAGCCATGGCCTAGTCGAGTCACCGCAATATTCTCATCAGTGTAAATTGGAGTGTCTTAATTGTGGTGACGTGATTCCTTGTGTGTTCTAAATCATCAATGGTGTTGTAGGAGGGACTGTTCATGTTGTTCAGAGTAGAGTCCATTTTGCAACAATAGTTGTTAAAAAATTTGTTATCATCTGTTATTCCATTTTGGTGAGTATAATGAGAAAAAGGGAAACTTTGATCTCTAACGACGACTTTAATTGATTGCAAAATCATCTCAAAGTTATTATCAGGAGAATCTTCTTCCTATCTTGTTCAGTTATTGATTGTGTGACGGCCGAGTCAGTCCGTCTCCTCTCTTACTGGACCGAATATTGTACTAATAATGTTATAGCCCAAGCATGTGAAGGGTTGCTGCATAGTCAACGCAGGTAAGAGGGAGAGAGACAGAGAGATGGCACCGTACTAGGGCCCGCGCGCCCAATATTTTGAGCCGTCCCTGGCGCAAGCCAATGCTGCTCCGGCCAACAGCCTTTTACTATACATTCCGTCGTGACGTTTCGGAGCGCTCGCACGCGCCTGTCGAGCTTATCGTGCGCGTTGTCCACGCCACCCGGAGCCCGTCCTTGGCATGATTCAGCCGGGGCTCCGGTACGTGCATTTTTTATACTCTGTGCCGTGGTCTACGACCAAAATCACCATCGTCTGGAACAATTGCGAGCTGCCTGATCGCCGTGAGCTGCGAGGGCCGGTGCCCGACCTGAGGTCGAGTGACCATCCTGCGTCAAGGCCATTAATATTTGTAAGTGCCTCTCGCGAATCTCTCTCTCCTCTTCCTGGGCTTATAGATTGTATTTTTCCAAATGCGCCCTCGATAATCGTGCTCGGGCTTCATTCACCCTAATGGTCAGCGGACCGATTTGTAAATAGTTTTTCTTGAGTATATGCCCTTTCATTCTCAATTTTAACCGAGTGTGTGCTCATTCAGTGCTCCCCTCTCCTGATTTCTTGAACAATTACAGCAATTGCTCACTTCCTGAGCTTCTCAAATGAAAGCAGGCTTTGCCTGCAAGTGACGAGTCTCCAAAACCGTCACAATTGATGGATAATGCAGTCAGAGTGTGTGCGTTCGTAGCCCAGAATTTCACGATTCCAAAAAGAAATATACAAATCGATGGATGAGTCATTCGCTAACAGAGGACCTTCCAGGGTTCTGTGGATCATGAAATGATTGGAATGAATACGCCCACACAGCATGGGAATATTTCAAGAAAACATTTCAGTGGAATATTTCAATGAAATATTTCAGAAACTTCGCAGAAACATTTCAGCAAATGTTTTCGTAATATTCCATCGCAATATTCCAATAAAATCTCACAGAAACCTCGCAGAAACATTTCAAGGAATATTTTTGTGATATTTCATTGCAATATTTCATAAATATGTTTCGGAAAACTCTTGGGAACATTTCATGAAATATTACTGAAAATATTCAGGAATATTATAAGTGATTTTGGTAGATTATTTCGTCCTTGATGGTTAATATACGAGTTGAATGTTTGGTCTCCTCGATCTTGAAGGACGGTGGGGAACTAGATAAATTCCCGAAATTTCATGATGGAAATTTTATTGCAACGTTTCGTCCACTAGGTATTGTGGACCTCATCAGGCTTCAGGTTTATGTTTCGACATATGTATAATGATAGAATATATGGAATTTTTTACAAATGATGGATGTATAAGTAATCAAGATGCGCAACTTACGTTATTCTTTAGATCGTCAGGATATTTTTTGAACGATCTTGTAATAGAGCACAGACATAACGTCTAGCTCCTGTCAATACAAGTAAAATGGGTGAGTCATCGGTCTCATTTTTCACTCATATTTATATTAGCGCGATCGCAGTATACAGTAGGTGACATATATATGAAAAGTAGTGCATGTGGGAGAGAGAAAGAGAGCGGGGGGTCAACGAGCTTTGTCAGCCGTTGCCCACAACGGGTTATATATTCGACTGAGATTTTGAATATCGTCTTTTCTATTGATGCAATTCTCATCGAATTTTATATGGATCATTCCAGGAATCAACCGTTTTTTCCAATTTTCCTCTGTGTCTGAAATTTTGGTTTGATCCCAATGGGAATCGTGTACATCATTTAGTCTGTGAACAGAAAGTACGGACTTTTTATCTTTGTTTGTGATATGATCTTTAATGCGTGTACCTAGTTGTCTTTTTGTCTCTCCCACATACGTTGCTGGGCAATCTTTACAATGAAATTTATAAACAACACCCGTTTTGCTGAATTCATCTAGTTGGTCCTTACCTAATTTTACTATTGAGCTTAATGACTTGGAAACTTTTGGAAGAGTGTGAATATCGTTATGTTTGAACAGAGCATTACATTTTTCGAACAAGCGTTCGTGGTATGGGATACAAATTTCGTTCTGGTCAGCATATAGGATTTGGTTGCAACGTATTCTTTCTGCTCTGTTCATGAGATCTTTTGAACGATGTAATCTGGTTTTTGTACATTTGTCAGTGAATTCTTCAGGATGATCATTGTCAGAAAGGAGTTGTTTACAATTGACGAGTTAGAGGAATGAAATTTTTTATGTGAAAGTGACGTGGCTCTGTCGACTAAATTGAACACTATGTTCCTCTCTTGTTTCATGGTATGATTGGATTTGAAATTGAAGATTTCGCCTGATGACGTTGGCTTTTGATACCAATTGGTGATGATTTTTTCATCCTCTCGGATCAGAGATATGTCAAGGAAATTGATGGTATTATTGTTTTCAATCTCATGTGTGAACTGTAAATGTTCATTGTAACTGTTGAAAACATTGAGGACTACATCTACCTGTTCTCTCTTCACACACATTAGAGTGTCATCGACATATCTATAATAGAGTAGAGGAGTGCAATCGTGAACCTTTTTTCAATTTACGTAAGCATGAAGTTTCCAAGTCATCCATAACAATGTCTGCGAAAAGTGGAGAGATGGGTGATCCCATCGGACTACCAAAAATTTGTTGATGAATTTTATTATTGAATTGGAAAAATGTGTTGTCAAAAAGGAACTCGGTGCATTTACGAATTTCATCAAATCGTATGTTAGACTCATTATGTATATATGAAAATCTGCGGTCAAGCGCATCTAGCACTAACCAGCATAGGATGTTTGTAAACAGAGAGCTAACGTCGAGAGAAAGGAGTATATGATCTTTTGGGATCGTTGAAGTCTTCAACCGTTTTTTCAATTCAAAGCTATTGTCAATGCGTGATGCAGGCGGTTTAATACATTTCTTCAGATCTTTATTTAAAACGGAAGCAAGAAAATGAGTAGGGCTCTTTGTGTGAATTATTGAAATCATTGGTCTGAGTGGAACATTTTCTTCATCAATTTCTGGTAAACCATAACAACGAGATAAGTTGGTGTCCGTCTGTGTGAGAGCATTATAATGATATTTTCTAGACAAATAATTCAAATCATTCCAACTTCCTAGTTTTTTATGTACTTTTGCCTGTAAACTTTTGAGTATACATAAAATACTAGGAAGTTGGAATGATTTGAATTATTTGTCTAGAAAATATCACAACAATGCTCTCACACAGACGGACACCAACTTATCCCGTTGTTATCGTTTACCAAAATTTCATAAAGAAGATGTTCCACTTAGACCACTTATTTCTACAGTGAATAGCCCTACTCATTTTCTCGCTCCCGTTTTATATGGAGAGCTGAAGAAATGTATCTAACCACCTGCATCACGAATTGACAATAGCTTCAAATTGGAAAAACGGTTGAAGACTTCAACGATCCCACAAGATCATATACTCCTTTCTCTCGGCGTAAGCTCCCTATTTCCAAACATCCTATGTTGGTTAGTGCTAGAGGCGCTTGACCGCAGATTTTCCGATATACATAATAAGTCTGATATACCGTTTGATGAAATTCGTAAATGTACTAAGTTCCTTTTTGAGAACACATTCTTCTAATTTAATAATCAAATTCATCAACAAATTTTTGGTAGTCCGATGGGATCACCCATCTCTCCACTTTTCGCAGACATTGTTATGGATGACTTGGAAACTTCATGCTCACGTAAATTGAAAAATGATCACGATTGCACTCCTCTATTCTATTATAGATATGTCGATGACACTCTAATGTGTGTGAAGAAAGAACAGGTAAATGTAGTCCCCAATGTTTTTAACAGTTACAATGAGCATTTACAGTTCACACATGAGATTGAAAACAATAATACCATCAATTTCCTTGACATATCTCTGATCCGAGTGGATGAAAAAATCATCACCAATTGGTATCAAAAGCCAACGTCATCAGGCGAGATCTTCAATTTCAAATCCAATCATACCATGAAACAAGAGAGGAACATAGTGTTCAATTTAGTCGACAGAGCCACGTCACTTTCACATAAAAAATTTCATTCCTCTAACTCGTCAATTGTAAAACAACTCCTTTCTGATAATGATTATCCTGAAGAATTCACTGACAAATGTATAAAAACCAGATTACATCGTTCAAAAGATCTCATGAACAGAGCAGAAAGAATACGTTGCAACCAAATTCTATATGCTGACCAGAACGAAATTTGTATCCCATACCACGAACGCTTGTTCGAAAAATGTAATGCTCTGTTCAAACATAACGATATTCACACTCTTCCCAAAGTTTCCAAGTCATTAAGCTCAATAGTAAAATTAGGTAAGGACCAACTAGATGAATTCAGCAAAACGGGTGTTGTTTATAAATTTCATTGTAAAGATTGCCCAGCAACGTATGTGGGAGAGACAAAAAGACAACTAGGTACACGCATTAAAGATCATATCACAAACAAAGATGAAAAGTCCGTAGTTTCTGTTCACAGACTCAATGATGAACACGATTTCCATTGGGATCAAACCAAAATTTTAGACACAGAGAGAAATTGGAAAAAACGGTTGATTTCTGAAATGATCCATATAAAATTTGATGAGAATTGCATCAATAGAAAAGACGATATTCAAAATCTCAGTCGAATATATAACCCGTTGTGGGCAACGGCTGACGAAGCTCGTTGACCCCCCGCTCTCTTTCTCTCTCCCACATGCACTACTTTTCATATATATGTCACCTACTGTATACTGCGATCGCGTTAATATGAATATGAGTGAAAAATGAGATCGATGACTCACTCTATTTACTTGTATTGACAGGAGCTAGACGTTATGTCTGTGCTCTATTACAAGATCGTTCAAAAAATATCACGACGATCTAAAGAATAACGTAAGTTGCGCATCTTGATTACTTATACATTTATCATTTGTAAAAAATTCCATATTTTCTATCTTTATACATATGTCGAAACAGAAACATGAAGCCTGATGAGGTATACAATACCTAGTGGACGGAACGTTGCAATAAAATTTCCATCATGAAATTTTGGGAATTTATTTAGTTCCCCACCGTCCTTCAAGATCGACGAGACCAAATATTCAACTCGTATACTCCAGAAATATTTGTCTGAAAGATTTCTGAAAGGTTTCTGAAATATTCCAATGCAATACTCCATGGAAAAGACTTGAAAATATTTCTGGAATGTTGCATAATAATTTTGGAGCAATCTCGTATTAAGATTCGTAGGGAATTACTGGAAGCTTCCTGAATGGTTCGGCCCAATTCAATTTCCTGAAAATATCATTTTCGAAGAAAACATTTAGGGAACGCTTTCAAACATTTCCCGAAGCATTATTGCTGAAAATTTTCATGAGTCGATAATTATTGTGAGAATAATTGGCTTCGGAATTTCTGGAGCGTAGCACTGAAGAAACCATTAGAAATTCATCGAAGATCTTTCAGAAGGCTGAAAACTTATTGAGCAGTATTGCGGAATTGTATCGAAGCCAGATTTTGGGAATGACGCACCGAAATCTTCCAAAAACATTTCAGAAACGTTTCAAAAACGTTTCAGAAACATTTTAGAAAAATTTCAGAAACACTCCAGAAACATTTCTGAAACGTTTCAAAAATATTTCAGAAACATTCCAACAACGTTTCAGGAACATTTCAGACCCGTCTCACAAACCTCTCAGGAGTCTTTCAGAAACTTTTTGAGGAGCTCTTGGGAACGTTTCGAAAAGACTTCAGGAATCTTCCAAGAATGTTCCAAGTTAGTTTGGTGAAGGATTGTATATGTGGTGTACTACAGGAATTAGTATTCTCTCCGCATTGATCAGTAAAAATTGATTCCAATGGAAGGAATTTTCCGATTTTTAGTGAAATATCACTCATTTCAAGTGGAGATTCACAGTAAATTAGTGAAAATGCACTGAATGGGATCAATATTCACAGATTCGTGCGGAGAGAGTAAATTTTAGAGCAATAATCCAAAAACATGACTTTCAAGTATCCCATCATCATTTTCCTGACGATCTTTTAGCAACCTTGCGCTCAAGAATTCTAAAAGATTCTTGAAGGCTCGTACAAAAATGTGAGGAATATTCTTGTAGTACTCCAGATATACAATTATCCAGCAAACTAACTTTGAACATTCTTGGAGGATTCCTCAAGTCTTTTCGAAACGTTCCTAAGAGCTCCTCAGAAAGTTTCTGGAAGACTTCTGAGAGGTTTGTGAGACGGGTCTGAAATGTTTCTGAAATGATGTTGGAATGTTCCTGAAATGTTTTCGAAACGTTCCTGAAATGTTTCTGAAGGTTTTGGTGCAAAATTCCAAAAATCTGGCTTCGACACAATTCTGCGATACTGCACAATAAGTTTTCAGCCTTCTGAAATATCTTTGATGGATTCCTGATAGTTCCTCCAGTGCTACGCCCCAAATATTCCAAAGCTGATTATTCTTACAATAATCCAATTATGAGAATTTTCAGCAATATTGCCCCGGAAAATGTTTGAAAGTTCCCTAAATGTTCTCTGAGAGATACCAGGTTTTGGAGAAGTTCCTAGAAGGTCCTTCGAACGTTTCTGGGGAGTTTCTAAAACTCCCATGAGATGTTTTTAAAACATTCCTGGGATGTTTTTGACAAATTTCGGGTCAAGATCACAGAAATATGACCTTGAAATATTCCTGCGACTCCCCACTATCAAATCTTCAGCCATCTTGCATTCAAAAATTTTTTAAAGTTCCTTGAAAGGCTTTTGAAGGGTTTCTGAAAACTTTACGAGAAGTTTCTAAAAGATTCTTGTACCGATTTTGGAACATTCCTGAAATATCGTTGAAACGTTTCTGAAATGTTTCTGAAACGTTTCTGGAATGTTTTTGGAAGATTTCAGTATGAATATGATTCCAAAAAATTTTCCTGAAATACTCCAATCCCAATATCTTAGCAGTATTCATTGAGCGGTTTGAATCCTTCTTGAAAACCATCCGCGATATTTGAATGAGTTCTGGGCAAATTTTTACTTGAATTCGCCCGATATTACAGTTGGCAGTGCAGAATTGTTGAATGAGAAAATCCTGGAAAACCAAATTATGCTGCATCTACATGATTTGTTTCGGTAAGATGAAAAGGATCGCGTGACCCCCGACTTGAGATTTTGTTCCATTTCATTCCCCCTCTTGTCTCCTCTGAATCCCAATTCCATTTTTCAGTAGACAGTCATCTTCCCCCATGGTCCTCGAGCAAACAAGATACCATTTTCATATCAAGAACTTGGATTACGATCCTCATTGTATGTATCAAATTGTCAGAAACGGATGAAATCCAACCACCAACTCACTTTCACATCACAAACACTTGCGTTTGCCTAAATAGACGTTTGAAGCCAAGCAGTGTACATACGTCGATAGCTTAGTGAACAACGTTGCAGTCTAGTAATCCGAAGGTTGCAGGTTCAAATCCCACCTATGACACTCACGTAATGATTTTAACATATAATATTGATACCTTTACAATAAGCAATTTTTCAAGATGTTCAGTAGTTGCAAATCAATTCTGAATATGAATACCCGCAAATACGGCATGACACAATTTTTTTGGCTCAATCTTAGCAATATTCATCATCTCGAATTGCCGCAAATATTTCAATAAGATGCCTCTGAAATGTTTCTGAAATATTTCTGAAACGATTCTGAAAGGTTTCCAGAAATATTTCCATGAAAGCTTTCAGAAACATTTCAAAACCGCGGACATAACTATGTTTCAAAAATGTTTCATTGAAATATTTCTGAGATGTTTTCTGAAACATTTCTGAAATGTTTCCATGCTGTGTGGGCGTCTATATTTGAATATGTGGAGGAGTGTGTGTGTGTATTTAAGTGTGTGTGTCTCATGAAATTATGAAGAAGATTTTGTGTATAGTTTCTGGATATTGAAGATGTTTGTGTATGTGCATGTATGGGTGGGTGGGTGATGGAGTATGTATTGGAACAATTATTGCGTGTCTGTTAATTGTTACTAGCGGTATTGTCTCGCGCTGCTTGGCCTGTAAATGTTTCAGATAGGCGTATTGGCTCCTGTAAGAGCTTGCAAATCGGATAAAATGAGTATTTAGAAGGAGCACACTGATGTAATCACAAGACGTATACTTAATACGATATATATATCGTATTGAGTTAATTCCTACAGAATCAGCTCGAATTTGTTCAATTGAGGCATCTTTGGAAACTTGTACCCTGGTCCACTCTGAAACATATTCGGGCAGTACACCACGAACTCATTCATTGGTCTACGCTTACTTCAGAAAGAAATCTTGGATATAAGGAATGTTGTTATTCTGTGAATGTGAATTCTTACTTTTAATACCCCGTATCGCACGTGCTCAATTATCTTGAGACTTTCTCATAAAATTTGAACGTATCATAAAATTGTATAAAGAAAACGGAAATATCGGACTCTATTCGGTATCAACTGTCTAAAAACATGATTAATACATGTTTTGACAATTTTACGTGATTCTGAACGGTTATGTACACTCGGCGGTAGTTGATTCTTTCCGAGCTTGCGACCGGTTCTGCCGATCACAATTTTATTTTGTGAGCAAAGTTTTCGGTGTGCGCGCGCAGGAGTCCAATTCGGATAAGTTTTAGAACACGCGGTGCATTGTTGGCCTCCACCCTGTGGAGGTGTTGTTGTCGAGTCGAGTCCAGGCGAGCCAAAATTTTCGGTCTCCGAGTTGTCCGACCCGGGGAAAGCTTCCCCGAGGGCAGGCCTAGCTCGAGGTCGCGGCGCACCCCGGATAGCCGAATGTGAGGTTACAGTGCGCAATAGTCGAGTCCGGGCGAGACAAAATTTTCGGTCTCCGAGTTGTCCGTCCCGGGGAAGCTTCCCCAAAGACAGGCCTAGCTCGAGGTCGCGGCGCACCCCGGATAGCCAAATGTGAGGTTACAGTGCGCGTTCTTGTGGAGTATAGTGTCTTCCAGGTCGCGCGACTCCGTGGCAGCCCCAAGTCCTAATTCTCAGTCGCGAAGGGATGTCTCGACGTTTTGGTGGCCAGGACGCGAGCCTGCAGGTTCGACGAGCGTTTTCGCCGCACGACACGGACCTGCGAATGATGACTAGGATTTACTGCTGATAAATGTCTCTGAAGGAGTTGTTGCTTGGGAAGGTAATAATTTTCTGTTCATCTAGGTTGATAATGAGGTTTTTCCCCTAGATAATGTTGGGGGTTATTTTCCATCAAGTAAGTTTTGTCAAGCGTAGATGAATTATAATTTTCCATCTTTGCCCTGCCACCAGGTCAAGAGACACAGAGAAACACAGCTTGGAGCCAGGATGTAATGTGCCTCAAGAGTTGAAATGTGTTCCTCCGATTGTTATCCCACATCAGGCAATCCGGAGCCTTGAATCAGAATATCGACTGCTCAGCCATAGGCATTTGCAAATCAAAGTCATTCTCTTTGGTGGATACGCACTTTTATTTTTGGGTCTAAGAGTAATTGATTCATTGGAAACAGCTTGAAATCTGAATTCTCTCAGTATTTTACCAACTATTGGGACTTAGTTGAAGATATTTGCTGAGTCAGTTGCCCAAGAAATGAAAATTTAAATGACACGCTTTGCATAATTGACCAAGTTCATTGAGATGTAAGTAAATACCTTATTGAGCTTATTGCAGATCTTCTAATTCAGAACAGATGTGACCATCTCTCTTTACAGCTATTTGTACTGAATCGTCTTCGAAAATTGAAGTGCACGGGGCACATCATCTGTAGTCATGAAAATCCTGAATCAGTGTGACATGGTAGGAATTGTAGAACTGGCGACTTGTGAGCTGCCTTACAATTTCTCAATTCTGCTGGCGTTAGTTTACGAAAATTGAGTGGTGCTCTTGAAGAGGCCATATAAAATCCAAAAACTGTTACATAACCATATCGTAAAAGCTGACGATCTTCATACAGAATTGAACTTGTGACAGCTGCAGATGATTAATCAGAGCTTGAAGTCAATTATGTGGCAAGTCAGAGGACAACCTAACCCAGTAAATGACTTAGTGTTGTCTCTCATGCTGCAACGGATACTTTTGGGCCAGAGGTAATACAAATTGATATTATTTCTTCCAAATGCTCGCTATTTTTTTTTAGAGGTGAATATCGAGCCTCGACATTTATCGTTTGTCTTCAGACATGAAAATTTTTGATCTTCTTTTATCATCAAATCTTGAATTGGACCATTAATAATAATTCCATTGTTTTGAGAGATTCCAAGATAGCTCTTTTATCATCAAGTTCTGATCTCTCTGCATACTTGGAGGATACTCGTAAAAAGTGCATCATCCATTTATTATACTTTTCATCCAGGTAGCTTTTTTTGTTTTATGAAATAGGTATGAATCTGGTCAGCGGTTAATATTGTAGAGTGGTCCACCACAAATATTATCTCATGAAGCTAGGGAATTCTCACCACCACTGTATTTCTGTAATTTCAGGACAAAAGGTCTCAGGTTGGAACTCAACCATAGTTCGCTCGACTACCTCACTGAGTTAGATGCCGTGTTACCATATTCGAAACGTCTGAATTGACAATACCTCATGTAGAATCTCAAAAGCAAAGATTTAGTTGTCTGCTGAAGAGATGAGGTGATAAAATCATGACAAAGCCGATTTTACAATCTGACCCCAATGAAGTGTGGAAAGAGCACATCACGTAAACATTGTGCCCTATGGAAAAGTTGAAAAATCTCAGACAAACAAAATGATCTACTTGGTTGCTGCCGCTTTGTCGACGATGTTGTTATCCGAGAAATTTAACATGCAAGCATGTAAGAGGTGAGTTGAACTCACAACTTTTCGCTAAATAAATATTGAAGTATTATCCTACATCCAATATTTTTATTTGCAGAGTTGTGTTTGAAAAATTTCACGAAAATAAGCAGCAAAAGGACCCTTGCATGGCGTCGACCTCATCCACACATCTCCACCGAGAGGAGTTGGAAAATTGATGGAAAATGATATTGATGAGCTAGAATAATTGATCCGCTGACAAGCCTTTGACCCTTAAGATCTTGAAATTTCATTACTTCCAAATTTACGGATGAAAAGTTTGTTCAGAAGAAGTCAAGGCCAATGTTATACAACAGTTAGTTTTACTGGTTTTCATGAATTATGAAGTGCTGTGTAATTCAAGATTCCAGCTAACTTTGGATGCAATTTATTCTCTTAAAATAATGAGCTGAATCAGAAACAAAGGAATATCACTCTAATTCATGGCGAAAGTTCGGAAGGGAATAAAAACATCCAAGATCTTGTCCCGATTCAGAGTTTTCATGGAGTATTATTTCACGCTATGTAGATAAAATAAATTTGGCGAATCACGCCAGTGTATATATGAAAAATCCTCTTTGCGGCACAGCTGTAAATTTCATGTGGAATTCAATAAAAAGATGTCAAAGTAAGTCATTTATTTTTAGGAATACAATATGTCAATCAAAATTGGATATTGATCCAAGTTTCATTCGTATCCGGTTCATCTCACAACCAAAAATCTAATCAACCATGTCTCACATTCTTCTCGAGTGTATGAATCAAGTTCGTACAGTGATAGTTCAGTAAAATAGCCATGTTGACTCGAATAAATTTCACTGAATGAAGCAATCTTCTTGAAGTTACCCAAAAACTGAGAAATTACAGAACCAATCAAGTGAATAATGAGGTAGCACATGGCTAGTCAAACATGTGTGGCTCTTTCTCAAATAATTATCAACTCCACACGATTGATGTAAAAATTTTTTGTGCTCGCTTTACAATTCTGTGTCCCTGCTAGATTGGGTTTACAAGTGAATTATTGAATTACAATATTTTTCGTCAAATTACTATCATATGGAATAGCGTGACAGTCGCTCAAAAACAAAATGCTGTCATTCATGGAGTCTGGATTATCTACTTCAAGTGTCAACTCCAGTCGATTGATAAAAAAATTTCTTGTGCTCACTATTACAATTTCCTGTCTCTGCTATATTGGGTTTACAAGTAAAAGCGACTGTAATGGTTAATTCCATATGGTAGTAATTTCACACCAAATATTGCGAAAAGAAAATGCTGTCATCCATGCAGTCAGGGTTATTAACTTCAAGATACCATCGATGTCATTGGACGAACAAGTTCTCTCCAATACATCACATCTAGAGTTGTGGAAATAGTAGCAATAGCCAAATCAACTTCCACAAACTCCACAACCACTCAAAATTTACAGATCTGATACAAACACAGAGGCAGCCAAAGGTGTATCTGTTGGGCGGTCAAGACACAAATACATATTATGCTCGACATTTAACAATGTTGGTCTGAATTATTTCTCACATGCAAAGCAATGATAGTTATACACGTTCACAAACTGTTTATGAAATTCGTACCAGCACAATAAAATCAATACCAATCAATACCTGGACTAACTAACGATAACTTGCTTCTGATTCACTGGTGAATTTTGAAGCCTGGACAAGCCAAGACAAGTGCATGATATATTCCAAGGTCTATGGCACTACTGTATGTGTAGTATATTCTTGAGATTTTTATCTCTGAGTACAGAATGATTCATGTAGGGATATAGCTGACTTTTGATGGCGATACAATATTCGCACTTTAGATATACGTAATCAAATCTCAGCTCTAACTAATGACCCAATATTTGACGAACCAGATCTCGACTTGTGAGCCTTATCCTCCTGATGACCACTATCTATCCAGAACAGCTGATACTGGCATCTTTATCGTTGGGGCTGAACAGCTAAGCTGGTGAAAGCTATACGATAGGCGCCGCGCCGCTATTCCTGCAGACCGCCCCGTGATCGTCTTCCTAAACAGCTATAGAAAATTTCCTTCGACTGAGATGACATTACACTATCTTTGGATGACCGTGTTTCGTCTTCTCATGATGAGCGAGCGTATTTTATGACTGGCCGTGCCTGAATTAGGCCCAGTCATATCCAGATTAAATCTGGTTTATCAATTTGGATTCGGTTATGCTGCATATTATCAAAAGAGAGAGGGGGATGTCGAGTGATAACAAATTAGTGTACGTTTAAGTACCGAAGCTTTAATGAAAATAAAGTGAAAACGATTCAAACATATTTACAAGAAATATTTACAAGTGGTCATTAGACCGATAAAGTAAGCGCGAAAGCTCGAGCACGAGGTCGGGAGGGCACGATGAGGAAGACATTCTACTAATAGGCACCAGAGAGAGAAAGAGAGATCGGGCTGGCACTTACAGATGTTGTCGATGTTGCTTGTCGAAGGGACGAGATCGCTACGATGTCCAGACGCAGGTAGATTTGCCCCGAGGATGGGCCGACGAGGGTGCCGAGCGCGGGCCACGAGACTCCAAGCACGGGCCGAAGATATGCCGAAGCGCAGGGCCAAGCGATGCCAGGACGGTCCGAAAACTATAGACCACCAGGTTGGTCGAGGATCTGCTCTCAATGGGTTTGACGCACACGCGAAAACCCGGAAAAGTTGCTCCAAAATAGCGGCCACGAGGCAACGAGGTAATATTCGGCGCGAATAAAATATACGGCGGAGCGCAACGTGCTCGCTTTACTCCGGTCTCGCTAGGAATGCCGTGGAATGCCGCACGCCGGCGATGTGCGCGACTTCGATGCGCGCGGAGGGGAAAGACGGGGGGCGCGGGGGGTCGAGCTTCTGCAGCTGCTGCTGCTAGCGACGGCCCGCGAGCGCTATACATATATGCCAACTCTCTCTCTCTCTCTCTTACCTTCGGCTGTCCACTCCTTCTCTCTTGCCGTCGCTGTAATATAAATGTGATGTAATAATATAATATTCATTATTATATTTGGCCTAGGAGAGAGGGAGACGGTAGGTATATTATACCGTCACACCCCTCCCCCAGACGCTGGGTAGCCATCGGCGTACCAGCTCGGAACTACCCTCTCTCAGTCTGGGCCAAATAAATAAAATTGACCATTGTAGTCATGATATGAAAATAAGAATTATAGTAATGAAATCATGGTTGGGTTTCTGAAATAAAAGATTGCAATTTATGAAAGTAGATGTAATTCCTCAAAAATTCGAAGGGGAAACTTAATATTATGTCATACGACCGTTCGTCCATACTATTCATTTGATCATTTTGACCATTGATCACTGGAGAGCGTTCATTTCACTGCACTGTTCATAGCACTTAGGCCCACAGGAAATTTCACTTATTGGCCATCACTGATGCACTTGGTCTCTTGAATCGACCACTAGGCACTTATTGAGCATACTGTACATACATAATACGAATCATACTCATGGACAATTGTCCCATAGCCCATACTTCAGCATACGACCATACGTCACTCAATCCATACTTTTACAAACGAATAGTATTTGAATTTATGAATAACTAAAATTCTGTTTGATTGACTATTTTGTCACATGATTCTTTGGTCGCAGACCTTGCACATTCAGTGCGATTTGTCAAAAAGGAAAACTAGTCGAAAGAAAATTGTCAAAAGACATTTGAGACTTTTATACATTTTCAAAAATTAAAGAAAAAACCTATAACATGATCAAATTTGGTCAAATGACCGTAACGAGTGATGAATAAAAAAGTGATCAAAGAGATATTCACTACAAAAATTTAAAATTTCGGTCATAGACCTCAGCTTAACTTTACGAAATTGGTCAACGGACCGTCAAACTTATAAAGAGAAAATGAAAATTGGTCATGTGACCGTAGCTTAACTCTAAGAAATTGGTCAAAGGACCTATGAACTGACAAAACAAATGAGAATTTGGTCAGTTGACCGTTATAAAAGGTAAAAATCAAAGAAAAGCGATATAGATCGGTCAAGAGACCTCTTCTTCGGGTAAAACCCATATCTTCGGTCTCCAGACCATCTTCATTTTCGGTCAAAGACCTACTTCTTCTTCTGGTTCTTCTCCACCAGATAATGATCGTCGTAATTTGGACAATCTCTTGGACTGCGGACACCACGTTCGCCACATACTGAGCAGTGGCCAAAATCGTTGTAGTGCCCATCCCGAAGTCTCTCTTGGCGGCGCTGCATGCGCTCCTGTTGGTTCTTTTTGAAGTAATCTTGAACTTTGGCTTGTTCAAGCTCCTCCTGGGCTTTTTTCGCCGCTTGCTCGGCCTTTTTTAGGTTTTCCAGGGCCACCCGTGCTGCCGCTTCCCTTTTCGCAATCTCTCGGTTGCGTTCTTCCCGGATCTCACGTGCAGTAAGGTAGTCCAAGTTCTCTTGTTCGACTTCTTCAGCGTACTCGAGCAAGTGTCGGAAAGGGGCCAAATTCCGCGCATATTTGATCTCGAGATTCTTGCTCATCTCAATGAGATTTTCGCCGGTTTTGTTGACAGCCCTAACATCGGCGCGGTGCTGAAGCACGAGAGCGAGCAGAGCCCTGCCATCTTCTTCGAGCTGTTGCTCTGGTGACAATTCGACTGCCTCTTCTTGAATTACCGGTCGAGGTTCTTCCGGTTCCTCCTGTGAATTAGCGATCAAAGGCTCGGCTGGTGGGCCAGTTGGGTCCGGGCTATCCTCAGCACCTTGGACCGTTGGCACATTTTGGTTACCAATACTGGGAGTGGAGTGCTCCTCTAGGATCTGCATCTCTTCCAGTATTGCTGCCATTTGTTCCGGAGTTTTGCCGGTTCCTTCTTGATGATCCATTTTCTGAAAAGATTAGTCTTATGTTGTTTTTGTTATCTCAATTTTCTACGGACAGGTGTCCACTACTCAGAAAAAAGAGATGTCTACAAGCATTCTAGGCAAAATAGTATAAGTCGAAAGATAGAATTACTATTTTGCCAAGCGACTACTAGATCTAGTGCGCATAGGGGATAAGTTTGACGCATTCAAGATCTTCTTCTTAGTGGATCCTTTTGGTCGACCACGCGGTCGTTTCGGTATGGGTTCGGTCGTCTGCGCCGGAGCTATGTCGACCGTATCATGGTCTCGTTCATGACGAATCGAGGGCACGAAACTGACGCGTTTTTTGGTTACCACGATTTTGGTTTTCCTTGGTCGGCCTCTTTTCTTGGTAATTTTTGGAGTGTTTGCCTTTGACGCAACGTTTTTAGCGGGTCTGAGCACTCGACATGGTCCTTGATTGAACGAATTGTCGTCTGACGGACCGATTATTGACCGTTCAATTTCTGGTTCGTTTAGGGGCTCTTCACCATCGATGTAGGGTTTCAGGTCTTGAACATGCGCTTTCCCGATGCTTTGGCCCGATTCATCGGCCAGTTCGTAAACATTTGAACCGAGTCGAGCTAGGATGGTAAATTTGCCATCGAATTTAGGCGCAAGTTTGCCTGTGATACCCTGAGCCTGTGATGATAAGACTCTGTTACGCTTCCAGACAGCATCTCCTACTGCGTATTGGACATCACGTCGCTTTTTGTTGTAATATTGAGCTTGATGCTCGTGAGCTTTTCGTGAATTGGTCGCTGCGACCATGTGCAAGTCAGGCAATTTGAGCATATGTCCTTGCCAATCACTTACTGCTTGCACTAGCTCTTTTTCAGCAGACGCGAGTTTTTGTCGACGTTTGAAGCTTTTGGGTGGAACTGGATTACGTCCATAGTTCATAAAAGCTGGACTGAGGTGAGTCGAGTGCTGGACGCTTGTATTGTAAGCGAACTGAAGTTCCGTCACATGTTCGTCCCAGCGACTATGTTTTTCCTCTAAATATGCGATAATGGACGTCTTGATTGTTCTTATGTATCGTTCCGCTGGATTGCAATGGGCGGCGTAAGGTGGTATTGTCATATGTACAATACCCCGCTCATCCAGGTATTTGTCAATTACTTTGTTAGAGTATTCAGGACCGTTATCCGACAGGAATATTTCCGGAGTACCATAACGTAAGATTATTTTTGAATCTAGTGCTTTACGCACATATTCCATCCATTTTGTAAATAGGTCAATAAAGACAATCATATATTCATTGCCGTGAACACTGCGAGGGAATACGCAAGTGTCGGCTGCTACAAATTGCCATGGTCTTGTGATGGACCGTTTGCCCATGAGGCCTGCTGGTGCAAGTTGTTGCACTTTACATTGTTGACAAATAGTGCATTTTCTTACAAAATTTGCAACGTCTTGGTATAAATTTGGCCAGAAGTAATAAAGTATGGCACGTTGATGTGTTTTATATCGACCATAGTGGCCTGCTGTTACTTCTTCATGGCATTCTTTTAAAATTTTCAAACGATTTTCTTGCGGGATTACTAATTTCCACGCATCGTTATCCAGTCCAAGATCGTCAAGGACGTCGTCGGGCTTATAATGATAAAGATTTTCACCCACGATCTTCCAATTTGGAAATTCTTTTGGTCGATTTTGGACCTCGTTGAATTTCTCAATGTACCATGCATCTTGCGTGGATTTTTCTACACTAATGGTCGCAAGACCAGATGCCTCGGGCACTTCTTCGTCTTCGTATAACCTAGACAAGCAGTCTGGCACGATATTTTTATTTCCTGGTCGATGTTGTATGGTGAAGTCATGGCTTTGTAATTCAAGAGCCCAGCGGGCTAGACGTCCTGTGGGATTCCGTAGGTTAAATAACCAACGCAGACTACTGTGGTCAGTTATGACTTTGAATGGATATCCCTCAATATATGGTCGGAATTTTCTTATTGCCCATAAAAGAGCCAGGCATTCTCGTTCTGTACAGGAGAAATTCTTTTCTTGTGGCGTGAGTACTCTGCTAGCAAATTCTAGAGGGCGCTCTTCACCATCTACTATTTGCACAAGCAGGGCTCCTAGGCCCGTATTCGACGCATCGGTCTGGATTTGAAATTCGAGATTGTGATTAGGCCGATTCAAGACTGGAGCCGTTGCAAGCATGATTTTTATTTGCTCAAAGGCATTTTGTTGCTCATCAGTCCATAAGAAAGGCGTCCCCTTCTTGGTTAGGCGAGTGAGCGGTTCGGCAATCGTGGCAAAATCATTTAGGAATTTTCTATACCACGACGCCATGCCTAAGAAGCGCTGCAATTTTTTCAAAGTCTTCGGAGCTGGATATTCCACAATTGGCTTGATCTTCTCTGGATCCGGTCGAAAGCCGTCACGATTGACTAGGACTCCGAGGTACCTAACTTCGTCCTTGCAAAAGTGACTTTTTTCACGATTAATTGTTAGACCGGCATCTTTGATTTTCTTCAAAATTAGCTCTAGTACTTCTAGATGTTTTTCAAACGTCTCAGTTACTATGATGATGTCGTCTAAATAACTGAACGCGAATGGCTCTAATTCAGGACCGATTAAATCGTCCATTAGGGCCTGGTAGGTCGCAGGACCATTACAGACCCCATACGGTAGTTTTGTGAACTCGAACAAACCTAATCCGGGTACTGTAAATGCCGTAAATTGTTCTGAGCCTTTTTTAAGTGGAATAGACCAGTATGCGGAGCTCATGTCTATAGTGCTGATATATTTAGCATTTTGAAGCTTCCGTAGAATTGCATCCATTTGCGGTATAGGATATGCATTTTTGCGTGACACATTATTCAATTTTCTGTAGTCAACACAAAAGCGATATTCGCCATTCGATTTCCTAACCATAACTACGGGGCTAGACCATGCGCTTGTCGATTTTCTGATCACTCCGAGTTCGAGCATTTTCCGGACTTGATCATGCATTTCGTCCTCGATCCGTTTGGATACGGGGTAGTATTTTTGTTTGATCGGTCGACAAGATTCGACGACGATCTCATGTTCAATCCGGTCCGTGCAACCAATACTTGGACCATGTACTACAATATTTCTATCTAGTACGTCATCTAACAATTTGCGCTGCTTATCGGTGAGATCTTCAATGCCGACTGATGCGAGGTTTGCTGTATTTAAATCGTCCTGAGTCGCGAACTCAACAGTAAAAGGGTCAGATGGGCCCTTCTCGCCTTTCACTGTCATCGTACTTTCTTCAGGCACAAGAATTGCATTGAAAGAATACGCGAAGTCTGCTCCCAAAATTAGATCGCAGGCTAACTTTTCATAAATGAACATTGCGATTTCTTTCTTCACGCCAGCAACCTCTATAGGTAATTTGGTTTGCGCTACCGGTCGCGCTAATTCACCAGTTGCTAAACGGCAGTGTGGGCCTCGATAGGGCGACACACGAGCTCCAATTGCAGCAGCAATTTGTAGACCGATTGGTCCGACAGATGTTCTTGATGCGCCAGTGTCGTAGAGAGCACGTACACAGGCATTTCCTAAGTTTGTTTTGAGCCACCAGCGAGGATGATCGCCCAGTGGCTTCTCATTGTCATAATCAGATGGTGGACTCTTGTAGTCCGTCGAATATAGTCCTGGTTTTGTGGCTGGCTGTTGGTCACTGACCAACCCTTTACCAGAGGCCATATCCTCTAGAGAGGCGGTAGAGGCCTTACCTAGTCGCCTCCTCCTCCTTTTTTTTGACATTCAGGACAGTCATTTTTCGTGTATCCAGGCCAAGAGCAGTTCCAGCAGAATCTGCTTTTTGGACCAGGACCAGGTTCTTTGTCCTTATTATGGTCGCTTTTAATGACCGGTTTAGGTCTGAAGACTGTATTTGATTTAGGTTTGTCACCATCTGACTTATTTTGTTGCTGGCTTGTTGCGGGTTTATTCGCCGATGCGTTCGAAGTTTGTGGCTTGAATGATTTGAGTTTCTGATCAAACATTTTTGCCATAGCATCTGTCATTTGCGCAATTGTAATTGGAGCATTTGTGCTCGAATTCACTTTAGGCGCTGGCGATGTAACAGGCGCAGTCAATGATTTTAATTCTTTTTGAATTAATTCTCTTATGAGTTTGGTAGTTTCAACCAGAGGTTCGACTGAAGTGGCTGCCAGATGAGGTTGTGACTTATTATCTTCAGTTTTCTTCGATTCAGGTGGCTTGTATGCCAGTTCAGGTAAAAGAGACTGATCTGGATTTGGTGGTGGTCGATAGAATTTATTATTATCTCTAATATGCTCTGCTTCTCTAGTGAGCGTAAATAGGTCGTCCACCGATTTAACTTTATCCCGTGGGACCCATTGTTGAATCGTCGGGTGTAAATTGCGATACAGAAGTTCTAATTGTTGATCATCGCTCCACGGTGTATCAAATTTGTCAAGTATTGTCAGTAGACAAACGATATAGTCTCTGGCACGCTCTTCTTTTCCTTGCGTACGAGACTCTGCTTCTCTGATGAGTCGCTGTTGGAAGTGTTTGTCATGACCAAAACACACGCGAGCATCCATCTTAAATGCAGCCCAATTGGTCCATTTCGACCGTGACTGTCTAAACCAACGCAAAGCTGGACCGGCGAGTAACTCGGTCAGTGCGTTCATAAGGTCTTCATCCGCAATATTGGATAAGGTTTTACATTCATCCACTCGCTGCAAAAATTCTTCGATGCTGCCATCTTTTTGATCTCCAGAAAAAGTCAATTTCCATTGACGTACTATTTTTCCGATGTCAACAGGTTGGCTGCGAGTTGAAGTATTTCTTCCGTAGGTGTCGTTGAGACCATTGTGCGCAGCTTGCGATGTAGGTACAAAATTGGTCACATTTGTTGTTTGCATGACCGTTTGGTCAGATTGTCGAGTTTGATCTTCATTTGTATTGAAGTACCGAAGATCGTATGTGTCCTGCAAATTCACGTTTCTTGCTCGTGGTGTATTATTTGTGATCGTCGGTGCACTCATTGGTAATGCCGTGCTTTGACTCACAGGTACGCGCGTGCTGCTCGCGAATTCGCGGGCATCCAATTCGCGCGATTTTTCAATCCATTGTGCTTCAAGTGCTTGAGCACGCTTGTGTGTTTCTTCGAGCTCACGGCGCGATACCTCAAGCTCATGATTTTTCTTGGTCCAACTTGCTTGTAGAGCATCGACCTGCCTCTGTGTATCGGTCAGACGCTTCATTTGATTTGCGATCATTCGCGGGATATATTGTATCGAGCCATCTTCACATAGGTATGGAACTATATCAAGGTCGGTTGGATCACCAGTGGTGCTAAAAATTGGCACATTATTTGTTGCTGTTGTGGTTGCTACGGTTGGCCTATTTATTGCACCTGTGTATGTTGAGGTTGGCTCTGTTACGGTTGTTACTGTCGTAGAGCCGCTTACCAGTAGCACTGGTATTTCAGAAGTATTGTGCTCTTCCAATCTTGATGATGAGGCCAAGCCTCCGGCTGCCAATGCGTTGTCGTTGACGTCGTCGTTGATGTGGTCTTTGCGGACCGATCTATACGCTGTTTGTACTAAGTCGTTACGCAGTCTAATTCTATGTTCACGCAAAGTTTCATCATTTTCGAAATCATCGTTTTGAACAAAGTCTGATTCGGTATAATCGCCCATAAGGTAACGCATAAGCCTTTGCATCTTGACAGGTTCATCACCATCCTCACGGAGTTCAAGTTTGCGAAAAGTCTCTAAGTATTCGTCTGGTGGTAAGGTAACTAACCAGGTGGTTAAGTCTGCTTCGCAGCTAAAAGTTTCATTTTGATTTGCCATGATTCCTAAAAAAGTGGCAAAAGTTTCAAGGTTCATCAATATATTTCGACAGTTGCGTCAAAAATTAATGAAAAGTATTGAAATTCATTCAAAAACTTTCAAAAAAGCGAAAAATTATATTTTGCCAATTTTGTTTATCACAAAATTTATTGCAAAATTATTGCGAAAAATTTTTAATTATGCTTGATTATTCGCAAACTTGAGCTCTGAGCTATATCTATAGCTATTGCGGTCAAATTTTGACTTGGAAAGTCAAAAAAGTCAGAAACAGGCATTTCCAAAATTTCTCAAAAATCGATTTTGATTTTACTTTGGATTGCTCCATTTACCCCAACATCGGGTGTTATATGCAAAGAAAACTCGACTTTTGTCGTAAATTGTTTAAATAATTGACAAAAACAATATTCAGAATTACAGAACGCATGTATGTCAATATTATATACGGACTATGTTTTGGTTCGCACGCAGTTTCGGTAACGCAACGCTTGACTATACGCAGTCCGCACTAAATCTATATATCATTACTGAGAATTCAAGTATATGTATATATATATACCTAAAAATGTCAATGTATAGCTATATATATTGATCGAAAATAGATCCGGTCGATGGCACAATAATTCATCAATAACACGGTTGGTCAAGCTAAATTTTCATTATTTTTGACCAAAATTGTCAATTTGTTGATAATTATTGTCATTAACAATTTTAATTTGCAATGCACAAAAGTGCCTGAGTCACCATTAAATTACTGTCAAGTGTAAGAATTTTACACAGCACAAGCAAAAATATTGGTCAAAGACCTTGGACTGACTCAATTTTAGCTTTAATTATTGTTAAATAAGCAAATAGTGCAATAATTATGGTGCACACATCGACCGTAATTTATTTACGAATTTTTATAGCCATCGGGGTAATTTTAAAATTTTTCCGAACGTCAAATCATGGAAGAAACGCTTCAGCGTAATTCGCATTGTCCCGTATATCTATATATATACGCTGGTTTTCGCTCGCAATAACGCTGTATGCATACATATGCATACGTTACACACATACATTGTTGCACATCGAGCCTAAAGTTCGATGACGGTTCGATCGAATATTTACGGTCGCGTGAAATAATATTTGAAACATTATATTATACCGCATGTGTCTCTCTCGCACGCATGTAGAACGCACGTTCGAAAGATTCGATCTCGATCGATGCGAGCGGCGGTCAACGCGCGATGTTTTCAATGCCCATATATGGCATATAAGCGCGCGGGCCGTTGCGAGCCTCTCCTGTCGAGGCGCCGGGAAGTCGCGAAAATTTGCTGAGCATTCGTTTGCTCCGAAAAATTTAGAGAAAATAATGGCCGTCAAGACCAATCGTCGCAAAGCGTCGCATGAAAATCCAACCGCACTTGGATTTTATACACTCTCGATGTACACTTATTTACTCTAATCACACGCACACACTACACACTCACTCGTGCTCGAATTTGCGTGCCTCTTTAATTTAGATAATAGAAAACAGCACCTTTTGTCGGGCGCCATATGACTGGCCGTGCCTGAATTAGGCCCAGTCATATCCAGATTAAATCTGGTTTATCAATTTGGATTCGGTTATGCTGCATATTATCAAAAGAGAGAGGGGGATGTCGAGTGATAACAAATTAGTGTACGTTTAAGTACCGAAGCTTTAATGAAAATAAAGTGAAAACGATTCAAACATATTTACAAGAAATATTTACAAGTGGTCATTAGACCGATAAAGTAAGCGCGAAAGCTCGAGCACGAGGTCGGGAGGGCACGATGAGGAAGACATTCTACTGATAGGCACCAGAGAGAGAAAGAGAGATCGGGCTGGCACTTACAGATGTTGTCGATGTTGCTTGTCGAAGGGACGAGATCGCTACGATGTCCAGACGCAGGTAGATTTGCCCCGAGGATGGGCCGACGAGGGTGCCGAGCGCGGGCCACGAGACTCCAAGCACGGGCCGAAGATATGCCGAAGCGCAGGGCCAAGCGATGCCAGGACGGTCCGAAAACTATAGACCACCAGGTTGGTCGAGGATCTGCTCTCAATGGGTTTGACGCACACGCGAAAACCCGGAAAAGTTGCTCCAAAATAGCGGCCACGAGGCAACGAGGTAATATTCGGCGCGAATAAAATATACGGCGGAGCGCAACGTGCTCGCTTTACTCCGGTCTCGCTAGGAATGCCGTGGAATGCCGCACGCCGGCGATGTGCGCGACTTCGATGCGCGCGGAGGGGAAAGACGGGGGGCGCGGGGGGTCGAGCTTCTGCAGCTGCTGCTGCTAGCGACGGCCCGCGAGCGCTATACATATATGCCAACTCTCTGTCTCTCTCTCTTACCTTCGGCTGTCCACTCCTTCTCTCTTGCCGTCGCTGTAATATAAATGTGATGTAATAATATAATATTCATTATTATATTTGGCCTAGGAGAGAGGGAGACGGTAGGTATATTATACCGTCACAATTTTTCCTTTTGGATGTCCACGAGCAGTGATTACACGGGAATTTCCTCTCGTTACGGCGAACCTCCTTCTCATGCTGGCCGACTTGTTTTTTTGTTGGAAAAGTAGACTCGCACACTTCGCACTCATAGTCTCTGTTGGATGTATGCACTTGTTGGATATGTTTACTGAGTCGGTTCTTATTGGCAAATACCTTCGAGCACTCGTCACATTGTTTGCCATCATCTAATTTCTTGTGGACTTTAATTTTGTGATTCCTCAACGTGTCTGCATTCCGAAACAGCGCCTCGCAATCAGAGCAAGAATTATCTTTGCTGTGCTTTACTCGCATGTGCCTCGCTAACTGTCGATGAGTGACGTAAACTATATCACATTGATCACATCCAAAAATTTTACTGTTCAATTCTTCATCCCTGTGAAGCTGCGAATGATGCTTTAGAGAGACAAAATTATTGAAAGTAGTCTCACAATAAAGACACTTAACATCTACACTCTCAACGTTTGCAATTTTCGATCGTTCTCTCAACTGAGCCATGGATTGCCCGTAAGACCTGCACTGAGCTTGCCTTCGTACTCGTTCATGTCCGTTGAGCATGTGATTCCTCACTTCCTTTTTCTTACCAAACCAAGACCCACACTTGTTACAGCGATATTTTTGACTATGAAGTTGATTCTTATGGTTAATCAAGCTCGTTTGGTTGGAAAATTTCCTTGGACAGCCGGAGCACAAATATTTTCTCTTCCCGCCATGAACCTCGTTATTGTCCTTATCTGACAGCGTCTCCATTTTCGTCTCTCTGTCGCACACTTTCACACTTTTCACAGGTTGCACGGCCAGATGAGAAACAATCTTTATGATTGTTTTACCCACGCGTAAGGCAGGAATACGTCATTCGAAGAGGAAGAGAACTCCACCAGGATTGAGAAACTGTAAGGCAGCTCACAAGTCGCCAGTTCTACAATTTCTACCATGTCACATTGATTCAGGATTTTCATGACTACAGATGATGTGCCCCGTGCACTCCAATTTTTGAGGACGATTCAGTACGAATAGTTGTGAAGAGAGATGGTCACATCTGTTCTGAATTTGGAGATCCGCAATAAGCTCAATAAGGTATTTACTTACATCTCAATGAACTTGGTCAATTATGCAAAGCGTGTCATTCAAATTTCATTTCTTGGGAAACTGAATAAGCAAATATCTTCAACTAAGTCCCAATAGTTGGTAAAATACTGAGAGAATTCAGATTTCAAGCTGTTTCCAATAAATCAATTACTCTTGTACCCAAAACTAAGAGTGCGTATCCACCAAAGAGAATGACTTTGATTTGCAAATGTCTATGGCTGAGCAGTCGATATTCTGATTCAAGGCTCCGGATTGCCTGATGTGGGATAACAATCGGAGGAACACATTTCAACTCTTGAGGCACATTACGTCCTAGCTCCAAGCTGTGTCTCTCTGTGTCTCTTGACCTGGTGGCAGGGCAGAGATGGGAAATTATGATTCATCTACGCTTGACAAAACTTACTTGATGGAAAATAACCCCCAACATTATCTAGGGGAAAAACCTCATTATCAACCTAGATGAACAGAAAATTATTACCTTCCCAAGCAACAACTCCTTCAGAGACATTCATCAGCAGTAAATCCTAGTCATCATTCGCAGGTCCGTGTCGTGCGGCGAAAACGCTCGTCGAACCTGCAGGCTCGCGTCCTGGCCACCAAAACGTCGAGACATCCCTTCGCGACTGAGAATTAGGACTTGGGGCTGCCACGGAGTAGCGCGACCTGGAAGTCACTATACTCCACAAGAACGCGCACTGTAACCTCACATTTGACTATCCGGGGTGCGCCGCGACCTCGAGCTCGGCCTGTCTTCGGAGAAGCTTCCCCGGGACGGACAACTTGGAGACCGAAAATTTTGGCTCGCCCGGGCTTGACTTACGCGCACTGTAACCTTACATTCGGCTATCCGGGGTGCGCCGTGACCTCGAGCTAGGTCTGCCCTCGGGGAAGCTTCCCCCGGGTCGGACAACTCAGAGACCGAAAATTTTGGCTCGCCTGGACTCGACTCGACAACAGCGCCTCCACAGGGTGAAGGCCAGCAATGCACCGCGTGTTCTAAAACTCATCCGAATTGGACTCCTGCGCGCGCACACCGAAAACCTTGCTCACAAAATAAAATTGTGATCGCCAGAACTGATCGCAAGCTCGGAAAGAATCAACTACCGCTGAGTGGACATGGAAAATGAAAATTTCAAGAAATTCCGCGCGATTTCGGGAGAACAAAAATATAAAAACCTTTTTTTTGCGTGGATTTGCTCAGAAATTCCCAAAAAATTCCCACTCTGCGGCAAAGGGACTCGGCGGGTAAGCATGGTGAATCGGCCCTTGTCGGGTATTGGTCCAGGAGTAATTTTTCCCAGTTCCTTACACCAAAGTTAGTGGCGAAGAAGGTTCTTTAGGTCCCAAGGTCGCCTCTATAGTGTACGGCACCCTGAGAACCGTCTAAAAAACGCTAAAAATCGATGTTCCATCAACTGAATCGCATTTCAACGCATTTTGATGAATCGTTTTGAAAATTTTCTTGTATATCCTTGAGACTGTACCAAATGATAAAAAGATATTCTCGTGTCTACAACTTTTGATTAAGGCCTCTAAAAAAATTCCAGAAAGTTAAAAATCGGTTTTTGACACAGTTATCCATGATTCCAACGAGATTTGACCATTCCATCGTGTTTATCGAGTCATTTTGCATCGAAAATCATTTTGAAATATATTGTTTTGGGTGGTGGAAAGTGGTCAAAAATGTGAAAATCCGTTTTTTAAGCAAATTCTGACTCACTAATTAGCATCTCCTGCGCATGCGCATTCTTCTTAAAATGACCACTTGAGGAGGTCAATTTGATGCAGTAGAACCCGAGATCTAGCTGGTCCAAAAAATCAAAAAATCCGAGGTACCAAATCCGTGAAGCCGCGGCCCCTTCAATGGGCCTGAAAAATGCGAATTTTGAATTGGAGTGTTCCAGAGAGGTGAACATGTGTTTTTTATGTATTTTTTAGCGTAGAAACCAGATCCGTGGTCAATTTGGTTCCCAGCCTTCAAGATTTTTCACCCGACTCAAAAAACTAGCTCGATAGTGAAGGGTCATTTTTAGCCTTTTGACTTACAATCTTGGTGCATGACGAGTGTATAAATAGATTTGGATCGGGTACATATTTTTCATATATCCATGTTTTTTTCACGTATCTTGAGCAACTGAGAACGATGACGATGGGGACGATATCGTGGCTCGAGGATGAGTTGGGAGTGAGCTGTCGCTAGAAAATCTGGATTTGGTTCTTCAATCTCATTCCCAAAAGGCTGAATCAACTAGTGAATGTCTCGGTCCCAACTCATCCTCGAGCCCCGATACCATCGGCATCGTTCTCAGTTGTTCAGGATACGTGAAAAAACATGGATACATTCAATATGGACCCGATCCAAATCTATTTATACACTCGTCATGCACCAAGATTGTAAGTAAAAAGGCTAAAAATAACCCTTTACTATCGAGCTAGTTTTTTGAGTCGGGTGAAAAATCTTGAAGGCTGGGAACCAAATTGACCACGGATTCGGTTTCTACGCTAAAAAATACATAGAAAACACATGTTCACCTCTCTGGAACACTCCAATTCAAAATTCGCATTTTTCAGGCCCATTGAAGGGGCCGCGGCTTCACGGATTTGGTACCTTGGATTTTTTGATTTTTTGGACCCGCTAGATCTCGGGTTCTACTGCATCAAATTGACTTCCTCAAGTGGTCATTTTAAAGGAAATTACATCAGCTATCGATTGAAGATATTCTCGAGAGACGTAGAAGAATGCGCATGCGCAGGAGATGCTGATTAGTGAGTCAGAATTTGCTTAAAAAACGGATTTTCACATTTTTGACCACTTTCCACCACCCAAAACAATATATTCCAAAATGATTTTCGATGCAAAATGACTCGATAAACACGATGGAATGGTCAAATCTCGTTGGAATCGTGGATATCTGTGTCAAAAACCGATTTTTAACTTTCTGGAATTTTTTTAGAGGCCTTAATCAAAAGTTGTAGACACGAGGATATCTTCATATCATTCGGTACAGTCTCAAGAATATACAAAAAAATTTTCAAAACGATTCATCAAAATGCGTTGAAATGCGATTCAGTTGATAGAACATCGATTTTTAGCGTTTTTTAGACGGTTCTCAGGGTGCCGTACACTATAGAGGCGACCTTGGGACCTAAGGAACCTTTTTCGCCACTAACTTTGGTGTTAGGAACTGGGAAAAATTACTCCTGAACCAATACCCGACAAGGGCCGATTCACCATGCTTACCCGCCTAGTCCCTTTTCATGTGGTTTACGTAACCACATGGTCACGCAATTTCTTGCATAATCCCGTTGTCATAATTTTGAGCAATTTGGGAGGAATTGAGATAAAAAGAACAAAAATTCAAGGAAATTTTGCGCGATTTTGGGAGAACAAAAATATAAAAAAAATTTTTTCCTGCATGAATTTTTCCAAAAAATCCCCACTTCGTGGCATATAAAGTGATTTCCGTGAACACATCACGTTAGTTTTTGTGTCTCCCTAATGTCATTTTCGCGTTCTTTCCGCGTCAAAACTCGTACGACGAAAAGAAACGTCCTATGTAGATGCTGATGAGAAACCCAAATCACTCAGTCAAACACACTCCTCCACCAGCTCGCAGTCTTACGTGGCTCATTTCTGCGAACCTAACTGCATACCGAAGGATATCATGCGACGTAATGATTGGAGAGATATGAGGTGGCACTCAATAGTAGTCCCTTCGGTGTCATTCCTCAGTCTTCGCTAAACACCCCATGCAAGCAGACGTGCGAGATAAAAGAGTTATATACGCGACAGTTAATATAGGGAGTGAAGTTGGGAAACCCACGTGCTTGCGGGGGCTACATTCGAAGTTCGACTCTTGCCGCGACTCCGCACGTGCACGCCGCGGAGCATGCAGCCTCTCAGCAATCAAAGGAAAGTGGAAAACCGATAGTGATACAAGGTCTCGATGCAGCTTGCAGTTGACCTGTTGTTCCCGTCGCAACAACACACGTCTGCTCGAACCAGTCATCAAGAAGGGCAGGGACAGACTGCGATGATTCATCCATCAAGTTATTAAAAACCAGTCAACACGCGAGCACGTGAGTGATGAATCCGATATCTATATATAATTAGCAAATGTTAGCCTAAGAATTCTCAGTTTTGATACCTCGTATCGAACGTGTTCATCTATCTTGAGACTTTCCCATAAAATTTGAACGTATCGTAGAATTGTATGAGAAAAACGAAAATATCGGACTCTATTCGGTTTCAACTGTCTAAAAAGATGATTGATACATGTTTCGACAATTTTACGTGATTTTGAACGGTTAAGTACATGGAGAATGGAAATTTGAAAAAATTCTGCGCGATTTCGGGAGGACAAAGATATAAAAAAATGTTTCTTTGCATGGATTTCCCCAAAAATTCCCACTCTGTGGCATATTTCCATGTGGTTTACGTAACCACATAGTCACGCAATTTCTCGCATCATCCCGTTGTTATAATCTCTAGCAATTTGGAAGAAATTAAGATAAAAAAACAGAAATTCAAGAAAATTTCGCGCGATTCCGGGAGGACAAAAATATAAAAATAGTATATTACGCAACAAGTGTGAGAAGGTCAATTTCCGCACAAGTTGCCAAACGAGTGCGTGAATGTTACTCCTCGCGCAAGTTGGCAACGTGTGCGGAAACTTCTCGCACGTGTTGCGTATACTATTCTCTGCAACTGTGCGCGAAGTTGTAATTAAATGCACCACTGTCCGAGCAAGATGATCTTGAGAACGAAGTTCTCGAGAAAGGCCAAATTCAGAGGGATGACGTGACATCATATTTTGGAACTGTGCGTGAATGGAAACGCATTAGAGCGAGAAGTTACATTTACGCACACTTCACCAGTGCGTGAATGTGAAACTGTGCGAGAAGTCATTCACGCATTGCTCCACGCATTACTCCTCGCACTGTGAATAATGAAGAGAAGTCTCATTTTTTTACAACTTCGCGCACACAGTTGCAAGAATTCTTTTTCCTGCATGAATTTTTCCGAAAACTCCCAAAAAATTCCCACTTTGTGGCGTATAAAAAGATTTCCGTGAACACATAATCACGTGAGTTTTTGTGTCTTCCAATGTCATTTTGGCGTTCACTCTGCGTCTAAACTCGCACGACGAAAAGAAACGTCCTATGTAGATGCTAATATTTTTATTTACTGCGAGCTGGTGGAGGAGTGTATTTGATTGAGTGATTTGGGTTTTTACCCAGATCACTCAATCAAATACACTCCTCCACCATCTCGCAGTCTTACGTGGCCCATTTCTGCAAACACAACTGCATACCGAAGGACATCATGCGACGCAATGATTGGAGAGATGTAAGGTGGCACTCAATAGTAGCCCCTTCGGCGCCATTCCCCAGTCTTTGCTGAACAGCCCACGCAAGCAGACGTGCGCGTTGAAATAGTATTATATGCGACAGTCAATGGAGGGAGTGAAGTTGAGAAACCCATGTGCTTCACGACTGAAAATGGGTGGCCACCCAAGCAGGCGCCGGGGCGGGCCCCCGGACGCACTATCTTTCCAAAAACTTAACTTTGCTAGTAAATCCACTTCAATCGGCTTCATCAGATATCGGGATGGATCAAACGGCATTCTCTTGGGAATTTTCTCAGCTACACGATGAGCCAACTCTTTTTGGCCCTAAACTCAGGGGTGTCAAGCGTAGTAGAGTCCCTCCCCTCAAGCCCCTCCAGTCAAGTGCAGAGAGCGTCGTGGCTCGCGGCGAAGGAGCCCCTCCCCTGCGACGCCGCGGCGCGCTCTACACATGACTGGAGGGGCTTGAGGGGAAGGACTCTACCACGCTTGACTGCCCTGCCTAAACTCAAGGGAGAGGGGTGGGGGCGATAAACGCCCCCCCCCCCCAAAAAAAAAAACAACGATATTTTCGTGGAACGAAACATGTATGTGACGAGTCCCTCGTTCTACTGCCAACCTGAATATACTTGGAGTTCATTCTAGGACCCTATAGTTGAATTTTGGGCCTGTCCTCGAACCTGGAAATCAATGCTATGAAACTTAAGAGCGATTTTTAGCCAGAAACATGTTATAGACACTGTATATACGACCAAGATCGTTGATTCTGAGTCGGTGAACATTCTGCTGCCTCCTGAAAAACAATAGCGATGAATTCTGGGATTATTTCACGAGATTTTCAGCTAACCCTCGAATTCAGAAATCGCTGTTGATATTGATGCGATGCGGTTTGAGCTGGAAACGGTTGGAAATGCATTACCGCCCTTCAAGGTCATGGATTTTAGCTCGGATTTTCTACTACTGCAGGCTCAAGAATACTTGGAGTGCACTTTAAAATGACTGAACATGATTTTGACGTCAATCCCGAGTCTCAAACTCACTGCAGGATGATTTATGACCGATATCAGGCCAAAAAAGCAAGGAAAAAATTTGACGTTTGGGAAAAAAATATGAATTTCAGATAGAGGAGAACTCTACTGCCAATAAGTTAAGGCTTGACGTAGATTCCAGTTCTCCCTCATGAGATTTCCGGCTCAAGCCCGAGTCTGGGAATTGCTGCTGAGAGCTCTGAGATTGATTCTGAGCCAGAAGCGTGAAATGAATCGAGCAAATTCATGCGTAATTATGAATGCTCTACTTCCACATGAAAACTGGTCACATCACAATCTGGGGTTATTCAACAAAATTTTGAGCCTCATCTGAGATCTGGGGATAACTTCCGAGAGTATTGGGATCGATTCCAATACGGCATGTGCCAGGAATGTGTCACTAGCGTTGCAAATCATCCCGATTGGCCGATTTTAGCTCGGAATTCCTATTGCTGCCAGCTTAGAAATACTTGGAGTATACTCTGTGATCACTCAGCGAGATTTTGACACTGATACCGAGTCTGAGAACTGCTGCAGTGAGATTCTGTACCGGTATTGGGTCGAAAAAGGCTGACAGATACGGCACTTTTGGCGCGAAATGATGATATTCAGGTGAATGAGAGAAGTACCGCCAACTAATCAACAATTGGAACCAATTCTAGATCTCACTTACAGAATTTTGCGCCCAATCTCGACCCCGAGAATCGCTGCTAAGAGCACCGAGATCAATCCTTATCCAGCAGCATTTCAGGAAGGTAAAGAATTCTCGCATGATCGTGGATTATAGGGCGGAAATCGTCCTACTGCCACCTGAACAGCAATCGAGAAACATTTTGGGATCATTCGACGTGATTTTGAACAGAACCTCTATTCTTCATATATCTGCTGAGAGCTTTGAGATCAATTCTGAGGCAGGAATTGCGAAGTGGCACTAGAAATGAGCTAGATCTAATGATTGTATTTCCCAATAGGTACTACTGCCGAGCCAAGAATACATACAGTGAAATTCAGGATTACAGACGGGAATTTCTAGCCGAATCCTGCATCTCAAAATTGCTGCAGAGAAATTTCAGATGCATATTCAGCTCAGTATTGACGTAAATTACAGTCGATCTGATGAGGAATAGTTCAAATGACGATTTCTATGGTCTGAATCGATTTGAAATCCACTCTTGCGTGGGATTGAGAAGTGGAATGGAACTAAGAAAATACGTATGAATATCAGGTGATGGTAACGAGTCCAAGATTTGTATGTCAATGAGAATGCAAAAACAGTAAGGTATTGCTGAAGTCTCCGGTCATCTGTTCCCTCTGAAGATGCCGTTAATAAACAACAGTTTGGACCTACTGAATCTGGATCCCGGCATCACCTGACAGAATATCTCATTCCTCCTGCTATGTCTGTTGCGCCAGACGAGACAAAGAAATTCCATTATGAGGCCTACGAGGGCGTTGGAATATTTAATTCGTTCATATCCGTGGAATATTTTGTATATCACATTACTTTCCCACGAAGAATGCACAATCATTGAGTTATAAGTATGTTGACCAGACTTATCTGATCTTCTCATTAAGGTTCTTTTTGTTCAATGATGCAGTTGATGATACCGGATGAGGACATACTCATGGAGTATCACACAGTTAATTTGTTTTCCTCCTAATCAACAATATCATGTACGGTTGAGAAATTTTTTTCTTGACTGTGATTATTAAATTAATAAGGACGTATATTGCTTGCCTAACTGTTGCGTTGCGAAATACTTTTGTTACGACTACATAATCGGTGATTTATTGATTCTATGATCTCTCGAGTTATGAGAACATTTTTGAATGTACAGTTATCAGTTAATTAATTCGTATGTGAGTTCGTCTTACTCAATATTGTGAAAGGAAGTCTTTTGGATTTTTTTGTATGACAAGGAGAAGACCGCTTGTCATTCAATTTCATAATACGATGAAAACTTAGAACATTCTAGAGTTTAATATGTGATGATCATGAATAAATAAACTCTAGTTGTCACTACTATACATGGAAGTTGTGCGATCTCTTAGCAATGATTCTCAGATTGAAGTCCCGACTTGGGGCTGGGATGGAACATCACTCGAGACTCATTCAGACTTGACGATAGGACGTCATCCTTTCAGATTTACTTCAATCTGAGATGGACTTGCGGGGGCTATCGAATTTGTCGAGTTCGGGACAAATGACGATTGACTCTCCGCCAATATTCTGGATAGGTATTGAACCAAGCATATTCCCTCGTGTACTTGGAACGAATGGGAATATTACCATGTTGACAAGGTTACGATCCTTCATTGAGATTTTCATCATGCTCCAGTGGAATCCACACGGATTTCCGATGATTTCGGCCCAATACCGATCTCAGATCGCACTGCAGTGGATCTAAGTGACGGGACTGAGCTCAAAATATTCCTTATCTATCCCAAAACCAACTGGAACCCTTATTTATTTGGCAGGAATAGGATTCACCCCCTAGAAATCGTCATTTTCTGTAGGATCCTCAGGAGTTTTCGACAAATCTAGGCCCAAAACCGATCTCACATCGCAGTCCATGGGGTCTGGGTGACGGGACTGGGCCCAAAATATTCTCACTCAATCTTGAGAAGTACTGAATTTATTATCCAGTTGGCAGTAGTACAATTCACCTCCTAGAAATCGTCATTAGCTGTAGAATTCCAGGAGTTTTTGACGATTCTGGGCCCAATACCGATCTCAGATCGCACTGCAGTGAGTCTGAGCCGAGGGACTAGGCCCAAAATACACTGAGTCAATCTCAGAATGTACTAGATTCATCGACCAGTTGGCAGTAGTACGATTCGTCACCTAGAAATCGTCATTTTCTGTAGGATCCCCAGGATTTTTCGATGATTCTGGGCCCAATACCGATCTCAGATCGCACTGCAGTGGATCTGAATGACGGGACTGGGCCCAAAACATTTTCACTCGATCTCAAAAAGTACTGAATTCATTATCCAGTTGGCAGTAGTACGATTCACCCTTTAGAAATCGTCATTTTCTGTGGAATCCGCAGGAGTTTTCGATGATTCTGGGCCGAATACCGATCTCAGATCGCACTGCAGTGGATCTGAGTGACGGGTCTGAGTCCAAGATATTTTCACTCAATCTCAAGAAGTACTGAATTCATTATCTAGTTGGCAGTAGTACGATTCACCCTTTAGAAATCGTCATTTTCTGTGTGATCCGCAGGAGTTTTCGACGATTCTGGGCCAAATACCGATCTCAGATCGCACTGCAGTGGATCCGAGTGACGGGACTGGGCCCAAAATACTTTGAGTCAATCCCATTATGTACTGGATTCATCATCCAGTTGGCAGCAGTACGAGTCACCCCCTAGAAATCGTCATTTTCTGTAGGATCCGCAGGAGTTTTCGACGATTCTGGGCCAAATACCGATCTCAGATCGCACTGCAGTGGATCTGAGTGACGGGACTGGGCCCAAGATATTTCCACTCAATCTCAAAGAGTACTGAATTCATTAAACAATGGCAGTAGTACAATTTACCCCCTAGAAATCATCATTTTCTGTAGGATCAGCAGGAGTTTTCGACGATTCTGGGCCCAATACCGATCTCAGATCGCACTGCAGTGGATCTGAGTGACGGGACTGGGCCCAAAAATTTTCTACTCAATTTCAAGAAGTACTAAATTAATCATCCAGTTGGCAGTAGTACAATTCACTCCCTAGAAATCGTCATTAGCTGTAGGATCCGCAGGAGTTTCCGACGATTCTGGGCCCAACGCCGATCGCAGATCGCATTGCAGTGAATCTGAGTGACGTGACTCGGCCTAAAATATTGCTCTTCTGATCCGAAATGTGCTGGGTCGCTTTCAAGGGTCGCATTAGTACGATTTCCATCCTAAGATAGATCATTTTCCGTAGGATCCGCATGGATTTTCGACGATCCGGGGCCGAATATTGGTTTTACATCGCACTGCAGTGGACCTGGGTCATAGAACTGAGCTCAAAATATTCATTATCGATCCAAAAATCAACTGGATTCCTTATTGAGTTGGCAGAAATAGGATTTACCCCCGAGAATTCATTATTTTGAATACGATTTGTGATTATTTCCGTTGATCCTGGGCACAATACCGTTCTCAGATCGCACTGCAGTAACACTGAGTCATGGGACTGGGGCGCAAAATATTGACGCTCGTGGTTTGGCAGTATAACGATTTCCGTTCTGAACCCCATCATTTCCCGTGGAATCCGCACGAATTTCCAACGTTTCGGGGCCGAATTCGGGTTTTAAATCGCACTGCAGTCATTCTGAGCGACGAAGCTCGGCTTAAAATGTTTCTAGTCGATTAAAAAATGTATTGGATTCCTGATGGAATTGTCAGTAGTACGATTTACCCCCTAGAAATTGCCATTTTCTGTAGGATCGGCAGAAGTTTCCCACAATTCTGGGCCCAATACCGATCGCAGATCGCACTGCAGTTATCGCCAGACACGAGATCGGGCTTAAATTACCCACAGCTAAACTCAAAATGTCCTGGATCCGTTCTCAAGTTGCCAGGAGTAGGATTTACGCCCTTGATTCCATTTTCTTTCACATGACCCGCGCTGATTTGCGAGTACTCTGGCTCAAATATTGGTCTCAGACCGCACTGCAGTAGTTCTGACACACGGAAATGTGCTCAAGAACTTCACTGGTAAATTTGGAACTCAATAAGATCGTTCTCGAGTTGGCAGTAGTACGGTTTCCCTCCTGAATTGCGTCATTCTCCGTGGGATCCGCACGAATTCCCGATGATTTCGGCTCAATCTTGATTGCAGATCACACTGCAGTGATTCGGGGGCATGACAACCGGCTCAAAATATTCACTTCTGGACTTACGAGATGGAATGGTACTTACCTTGGCAGTAGTAGAATTGAAGAAAAGAATTCAACTATTCCTCATCAGATTGACTGTGATTTACGTCAATACTGAGCTGGATATGCATCTGAAATTTCTCTGCAGCAATTTTGAGATGCAGGATTTGGCTAAAAATTCCCATCTGTCATCCTAGATTTCACTGTATGTATTCTTGGCTCGGCAGTAGTACTTATTGGGAGTTAGAATCATTAGATCTGGCTCATGTCTAGGGCCACTTCGCAATTTCTGCCTCAGGATCGATCTCAGAGCTCTCAGCAGATATATAAAGAATAGAGGTTCTGTTCAAAATCACGTCGAATGATCCCGAAATGTTTCTCGATTGCTGTTCAGGTGGCAGTAGGACGATTTCCGCCCTATAATCCACGATCATGCGAGAATTCTTTACCTTCCTGAAATGCTGCTGGATAAGGATTGATCTCAGTGTTCTTAGCAGCGATTCTCGGGGTCGAGATTGGGCGCAAAATTCTGTGAGTGAGATCTAGAATTGGTTCCAATTGTTGATTAGTTGGCAGTACTTCTCTCATTCACCTGAATATCATCATTTCGCGCCAAAAGTGCCGTATCTGTCAGCCTTTTTCGACCCAATACCGGTACTGAATCTCACTGCAGCAGTTCTCGGACTCGGTATCAGTGTCAAAATCTCGCTGAGTGATCACAGAGTATACTCCAAGTATTTCCAAGCTGGCAGCAATAGGAATTCCGAGCTAAAATCGTCCAATCGGGATGATTTGCAACGCTAGTGACACATTCCTGGCACATGCCATATTGGAATCGATCCCAATACTCTCGGAAGTTATCCCCAGATCTCAGATTAAGCTCAAAATTTTGTTAAATAACCCTGTATTGTGATGTGACCATTTATGAAAAATGGTCGAATACTGTCACATGAAGTGACAGTAGAGCGGTTTCCAACCTATGATTCATAATTACGCATGAATTTGCTCGATTCAACTCACGCTTTCGGCTCAGGATCAATCTCAGAGCTCTCAGCGGCAATTTCCAGACTTGGGCTTGAGCTGGAAATGTCATGAGGGAGAACTAAAATCCACGTCAAGCCTTAACTTGTTGGCAGTGGAGTTCTCCTCCATCTAGAATTCATATTTTTCCCCCAAGCGTCGAATTTGTTTCTAGCTTTTTTGGCCTGATATCGGCCATAAATCATCCTGCAGTAAATTTGAGACTTGGGATTGACGTCAAAATTATGTTCAGTCATTCGAGAGTTCACTCCAAGTGTTTCTGAGCCTGCAGTAGTAGAAAATCCGAGCTAAAATCCATGACTCTGATCAGGCGGTAAGGCATTTCCAACCGTTTTCAGCTCAAACCGCATCGCATCAATGTCAACAGCAATTCCTGAATTCGAGGGTTAGCTGAAAATCTCGTAAAATGATCCCAGAATTCATCGCTATTGTTTTTCAGGAGGCAGCAGAATGTTCACCGACTTAGAATCAACGATTTTGGTCAAATATACAGTGTCTATAACATGTTCCTGGCTGAAAATCGCTCTCAAAATCCATAGCAGTGATTGCCAGTTCCGAGGACAGGCCCAAAATCCAAGTATCGGGTCCTAGAATGTACTCCAAGTATATTCAGGTTGGCAGTAGAACGAGGGACTCGTCACTTGCATGTTTCGTTTCGCGAAAATATCGTTGTTTTTGGGGGGGGGGGGGCGTTTATCGCCCCCCACCCCTCTCCCTTGAGTTTAGGGCAGAAAAGGGTGGGGGCATCGTGGAGCTGAGAAAATTTCCAAGAGAATACCGTTTGATTCATCCCGATATCTGATGAAGCCGATTGAAGCGGTTTTACTAGCAAAGTTGAGTTTTTGAAAAGATAGTGGGACGGTAGCACGAAATCGACAATAAAGTCGCCCGCCCGGGCGGCCACCGCGAAAATTTTTTTTCTCCAAAAGTTCAATTTTTATATTTTTGTTTTCCCGAAAACACGGAATCATTTCATTTAATTTTGTTCCCTCCAATCTATGGAAAATTACGCCCTTTGGTTATATTGATAGGAGAATATATGACAGATGATTATTTATTGATCTCGTAATTTTCTTTCATTCCAACACATCATTCTCCCGCGTTGATGAATCGAGCAGTCGCAACAATCATCTCATTACATAACTCACCGTTGATGAGTGTCCCATCATTATATTCTGGTTATCTTCGGATCAAGAAATATATCTAATTTGAATGAACAAATGTAGCTCTAAGGTAGTACAAGCGGTACTGATAAGTCCGAGTGCAGATTAGACCCGCGCTTGACTCGTTTCTGCCCGTCTATATAGGTATAGTGATGTACACAGCAAACGATCATCTTACCCTGAAAAAACCGAAAGAAGTGACATATTGGCTCAGATCTTTTCTGGTAGGCTCCTAATCGTTGATCTGTTCGTTGCTATGCATTTTCCATGAACTCTTACACCTGTGTGATCACTCCCGTGGCGATCTGATAGTTGTAAATCTGATAGTTGAGATGAGTGTATCGACCGTTTCCCGCAAGACGCCATGTTGATTGGCTTTTACGAAATTACCCAGAACTTCTCTCCGCGACTCCTAAAGATTGCAAAATTTTGACTAAGTCTATTTGATACACTAATCCACCATTGTGCCGAATTTTGTAATTTTCTGATAGTTAATTCGAGTACCGCTAGAACTCCCTCAATAACCATGTCCTGTACTCTCCGTATGGGGAATGGTGATAGAGATACTAGAGACAGCACGTCAGATCATTCTTCTGCTTCAAATATGGAGAACATATTGGTGAAAAACCGACTTATGAAACTTCGATTTGAAGAATTGGCGTTTCAGACTCGCACGAAGTGGAGATTCGACATTGGAATCTTCTTCTAAGTATTTTTGTTCACACCACTCACATTGATCCTCGATATTCCCTTGTTTTCTCCAGAAATTTCCCATCAATTGTAAGAAGGAGGAAGTAAGTGGGATGTATCTAAAATTTTTCCGAGAAATCATTTCGGGTTTTCGGGAAAACAAAAATATAAGAATCGAATTTTTGGGGAAAAAATTTTTCGTGGCGGCCACCCAGGCGGCCGCCTGGGTGGGCGACTCTATCGTGGATTTTGTGCTACCGTCCGAGCGCCCGCTCGGCCGGGCACCCATTCTCAGTGGGGTTGCCGGGGCCACATTCGAAGTTCGACTCTTGCCGCGACTCCGCACGTGCACGCCGCGGAGGATGCAGCCTCTCAGCAATTAAAGGAAAGTGGGAAACCGATAGTGATACAAGGTCTCGATGCAGCTTGCAGTCAACCTGTTGTTCCCGTCACAACCACACGCCTGCTCAAACGAGTAATCAAGAGGGGCAAGGATGGATTGCGATGATTCATCCAACAAGTTATTTAGAAAGGAGTCAACACGAGAGCACGTGCGTAATGAATTCAATATCTATATATAATGAATAGCAGATGTTATCCTGAGAATTCTTAGTTTTAATACCCCGTATCGCACGTGTCCAATTATCTTAAGACTTTCCCATTAAATTGGACCGTATCATAAAATTGTATAAGGAAAACAAAATATCGGACTCTATTCGGTTTGAACTGTCTAAAAACATGATTAATACATGTTTTGGGAATTCTACGTGATTTTGAACGGTTAAGTACATAGGAAATGAAAATTCCAAAAGATTTTGCGTGATTTCGGGGGGACAAAAATATGAAAAATTTTTTTTTTGCATGAATTTTCCCGAAAATCCCCAAAAAATCCCCACTCTGCGGCATATTTTCATGTGGTTTACGTAACTACATAGTCACGCGATTTCTTGCATTATTCCGTTATCATAATTTTTAGCAATTTGGAAGAAATCAAGATGAAAAAAAAAGAAAATTCAAAAAAATTTCTGGCGATGTCGGGAGGACAAAAATATATTCCGGGAACATCCTTGGAAATTCCTCTTGATCTCCTCAGATTCATGGATTATCTTTGAGGTGGTGGGAAGTCGATTATCCATTTTCATCTATTAGAGAGATTGTTCCGAGGATTATTCTGTCGCTCGGGATGCATGAAAAATTTTTTTTCCTGCATGAATTTTTCCAAAAACTCCCAAAAAATTCCCACTTTGTGGGATATAAAATGATTTCCGTAAACACATGATCACGTGAATTTTTGTGTCTTCCAAATGTCATTTCGGCGTTCACTCCGCGTCAAAACTCGTACGACGAAAAGAAACGTCCTATGTAGATGCTAATAAGAAACCCAAATCACTCAGTCAAACACATTCCTCCACCAGCTCGCAGTCTCACGTGGCTCATTCCTGCGAACCTAACTGCATACCGAAGGACATCATGCGACGCAATGATTGGAGAGATATGAGGTGGCACTCAATAGTAGTCCCTTCGGTGCCATTCCCCAGTCTTTGCTGAACACCCCATGCAAGCAGACGTGCGAGATAAAAGAGTCATATACGCGACAGTCAATATAGGGAGTGAAGTTGGGAAACCCACGTGCTTGCGGGGGCCAAATTCGAAGTTCGACTCTTGCCGCGACTCCGCACGTGCACGCCGCGGAGGATGCAGCCTCTCAGCAATTAAAGGAAAGTGGGAAACCGATAGTGATACAAGGTCTCGATGCAGCTTGCAGTCAACCTGTTGTTCCCGTCACAACCACACGCCTGCTCGAACGAGTAATCAAGAGGGGCAAGGATGGATTGCGATGATTCATCCAACAAGTTATTTAGAAAGGAGTCAACACGAGAGCACGTGCGTAATGAATTCAATATCTATATATAATGAATAGCAGATGTTATCCTGAGAATTCTTAGTTTTAATACCCCGTATCGCACGTGTCCAATTATCTTAAGACTTTCCCATTAAATTGGACCGTATCATAAAATTGTATAAGGAAAACAAAATATCGGACTCTATTCGGTTTGAACTGTCTAAAAACATGATTAATACATGTTTTGGGAATTCTACGTGATTTTGAACGGTTAAGTACATAGGAAATGAAAATTCCAAAAGATTTTGCGTGATTTCGGGGGGACAAAAATATGAAAAATTTTTTTTTTGCATGAATTTTCCCGAAAATCCCCAAAAAATCCCCACTCTGCGGCATATTTTCATGTGGTTTACGTAACTACATAGTCACGCGATTTCTTGCATTATTCCGTTATCATAATTTTTAGCAATTTGGAAGAAATCAAGATGAAAAAAAAAGAAAATTCAAAAAAATTTCTGGCGATGTCGGGAGGACAAAAATATATTCCGGGAACATCCTTGGAAATTCCTCTTGATCTCCTCAGATTCATGGATTATCTTTGAGGTGGTGGGAAGTCGATTATCCATTTTCATCTATTAGAGAGATTGTTCCGAGGATTATTCTGTCGCTCGGGATGCATGAAAAATTTTTTTTCCTGCATGAATTTTTCCAAAAACTCCCAAAAAATTCCCACTTTGTGGGATATAAAATGATTTCCGTAAACACATGATCACGTGAATTTTTGTGTCTTCCAAATGTCATTTCGGCGTTCACTCCGCGTCAAAACTCGTACGACGAAAAGAAACGTCCTATGTAGATGCTAATAAGAAACCCAAATCACTCAGTCAAACACATTCCTCCACCAGCTCGCAGTCTCACGTGGCTCATTCCTGCGAACCTAACTGCATACCGAAGGACATCATGCGACGCAATGATTGGAGAGATATGAGGTGGCACTCAATAGTAGTCCCTTCGGTGCCATTCCCCAGTCTTTGCTGAACACCCCATGCAAGCAGACGTGCGAGATAAAAGAGTCATATACGCGACAGTCAATATAGGGAGTGAAGTTGGGAAACCCACGTGCTTGCGGGGGCCAAATTCGAAGTTCGACTCTTGCCGCGACTCCGCACGTGCACGCCGCGGAGCATGCAGCCTCTCAGCAATTAAGGAAAGTGGGAAACGGATAGTGAAACAAGGTCTCGATGCAGCTTGCAGTGATTCTGTTGTTCCCGTCGCAACAACACACGCCTGCTCGAACGAGTCATCAAGAGGGGCAAAGATGGATTGCAATGATTCATCCAACAAATTATTTAAAGAGGAGTTAACACGAGAACACGTGAGTAATAAATTCAATATCTATATATAATTAACAAATGTTAGCCTAAGAATTCTTAGTTCTAATACCCCGTATCGCATTCGTTTAATTGTCTCGAGACTTTCTCATCAAATTTGAACGTATCATAAGATTGTATCAGAAAAACGAAAATATCAGACCCTATCTGGTTCCAACTGTCTAAAAACATGATTGATACCTGTTTCCACAATTTTACGTGATCTTGAACAGTTAAGTACATGAAAAAAAAAAATTTCAAAAAATTTTGCGCGATTTCGGGAGGACAAAAATATAAAAAAATTTTTTGTCTGCGTGAATTTTCCCAAAAATTCCCACCTTGCGGCATATACCCATATGGCTTACGTAACCACATAGTCACGCGATTTCTTGTATTATTCCATTGTCATAATTTTTAGCAATTTGGAAGAAGTTAAGATAAGAAAAAAAAACGAAAGATCAAAAAAAATTTGCGCGATTTCGGGAGGACAAAAATATAAAAAATTTCTTTTCCTACATGAATTTTTCCAAAAACTCCCAAAAATTCCCCACTTTGTGGCATATCATGATGTGATCTCCATAACTGCATAGTCACGTGAGTTTTCGCATCGCTCCCATTCCATTTCATCGTTCACGCCACGACTAAACTCGCACAACCAAGATCAACGTCAAGTATAGCCACTAATAAGGAGCGTCACTAGTTTAATTGATAGCACTCTTCCTTCAGCTCAACTAAGAAATGTGATAAGAGTCTTACAATCATGGGCACTAAGCGATACATATTACTAATACTATATGAATGAACTTCATATCTCATTCTAATAATTCCTTGCCCTCAAAATATGTTAACATCCATAACTCAATTCCAAATTCACAGACTCCCAAGTTGATGTTCCACTCTAATCGAATACCATGAAGAAAATCAACAAGAGCAGAACTTAGCGGCCAACGATGGAAGAAAAAGTGGGAAGGACTAAGGCATACTAGTCCATTCCCTCACCACCAGTGATGCAGAATAAGATCTGGTAAGCAGGAAATCACACACCATGGTAAGTCGACTTCACTATACAGCTGATCCAAATTAATTATTATCGACATCATACAACGCGTTCGATGAGGAATATTCAAATACTCTCACGATCTCTATTAGTATGTCCATTACAATAGAACTATTCAACACAACACAAAGTTGCGTATTATTATTCTTTTTTATTATGAAATCTTCCATGATCTACGCAATGAATAACGTGATCTCGTGCTCATTCTTGAATCAATTACAATGACATTTCCAACCATCGGCTACTTTTTATATATTCACAAACTATCAATTCTTGCGAAAAACTACTCCATGTAACACATTGCATGATTATATCGTACCTCATAAGCTCAATTCATTTGATAGTAACACTTGAAGAGTATATATGGGCGTTTCTCTGGAACTTTTACACCGGCTGGAATACAGCTATGGATGATGATATAAGAGAACAATCAAATCTATCGGCCCCAATCGAAGTGAAAATATCATCATCCAAGTCTCAAAATGAGGTATCTTTGGCCTCTGTATAATCAGAAGAAGTTGATTCATTCTAGCTCACTCAAAGAGAGAAAATGTGTGGAAGATTCAGTGGAAATACTTGGTACTCTCGTGCAGTCTTACGGATATTCAAGTGATGCCGCGCAACCTTTCGAGTTGATTCAGGATGCATTTGGTGGAGAATATATTGAAAAAGAATGGCCCCGAAGTGCGATGGTGTGCTACCAGTTCAGCCAAAACTGTATGACTTTGAAAATTGGGAATAAAAAATCAATCGTGTCTCGTTCAACTCAAAGATGATTACGCCAAGCTCCTGTCGTGACTCGGAACGCAATTTTGGGAATGCGTATCTAAAGGAGATGCAATTGCGGATATTTTGCGACTAGTCTTGTGTTGGTGCAATATTTTTGTCTAGAATACGACCGTTCTGAAGTGAAATAGAAAAACGTGACTCACGAAAAAAATTCAGTTTTTCTCATCCCACATTGGCGGATCGCGCTCTATGTTAATAAAACCAATTGTGATCGGATACTCTGACCTTACGAAGCTGCAAAAAGGCCAAGGCATTCGTTGGGATCGTCAAACTTGCCAAATTATTGCTTCTGGAGGAAATTCTGGAAAATCGGCGAGAAACTCTTTTTTGTTCAACTCATTAACGTGATTTTGGCGATGCCACTCACTCTATATGAGTTTCAATAGTGGATTTGTGACTCTCAATACTACACAAATATGTGAGCAAAAGGTCCCGGGTGTGCGTTGAGTGGTTTCCGTTTTTCGTTTTTCAACGATTTTCAGCAAAGTGCAAAAGTTCACGAGAAACGCTCATATATCTCAAACATAATCTCTGTCAAAAAAAACCATTAATCGTTTTCAAACAATCATTCTGTCACGTCACATGACATTTGACCCTCCATATGTATACTACATAATACTATAGAAAGCAAGACATACACCTGCCAATTCATCATATAAGTCTCTATTCAAATCTTGAAAATTTTATAATGTATTTTAATTTGTCCTACAGACTAGGATCAATTTGGAGTGTACAAAGGAAAAATCGAAAACGTTATCAATACGAATCATTCAAGGTCGTTTCGATGAGACAACATTGAAGGACTACAACATAATCACTTGTGTCACAGCAGAAGAAAGGATGGCGTGTTTGGAGAACAACGAGAAGAACCCACTGAAGTGAGATTGGAAACATCTTCTGAAAAATCATATGTAAGTGCTAAGCTGTGTGATCTTCTAGTACAACTTAAAATTTCGAAAACAAGAAAAGTGTATTTCAGAATTTGAACCACGATTTTTCGAACAATATATTCAGATCATACGGAATCTTTTTATATCTCACTACAAAAAACATGTTCAATTTCATTATTCATTCAAGGAATCAAATTTCTAAAGAGGATTCCATCTTTTAGAATCTCTAATTTTACATTTGTTTGATCACGAATTGAGGAAATCGAGATCGTCTGACATTCCCCGAATAGATCCCGAAAATTTTGGGATTTTCGATACATTTGAGAATTTTTAGAATCAATCCGATCGTTTTCCCAAACGATCTACAAATAATTCACGGATATGCGTATGAATCCAATATCACTAAAGGAGTTCAAGTCATTTCCACTTATTTATTAAAAATCAAATATTCTCGCGTTAATCTCTCGGCATAGAATCCAATTGAAAGCTTTCCTCAGGAGAAAAATATCGAATCATCCTCGTTACACATACTCAAAAAATACCACACCACACTTTTACGAGTTGCAACAGCACATAATGCCTTGGCTCATATGGGAGTTGGGCTTCTCATTCCCGAGTGCCACAGAGTGTGACTTCCTGTTGCACAGCTATTGTAAAACAACAACACAACACTGACACCACTATTCTGAAACATGTTGCTGGATTTCCTCTGATCTGAGCATCGCTCTGGCCCCGACACTGGGAGGCCGGATCGACGTATCAGTCTCGTCTGATCATGTCTCCTTCAACCTCTATGATGAAAAGTTACATTTTCACTCCGAACATAATATACTCCCCTTTTTCGACTCGATTCTATCACTCAAACATGAAGCGAGGATGATAAATCGGTATTCTAAATTCACCGCAACTTTCGTACAAAAATTTTTCATCAGGATTCCGCCAGTGAACAATTACATTTAGAACGAATCGGAAACGTGATTGAAGTCGAAATCTTGTGAAGTAATGAAATCTTGCTCTTATCATTCGAGGAAAATCTATCGAATGAATCAATAGGCTCCAGGGGATCACCAAGTCACAACATAATTGGCTAAGATGAATATATAGTCTACAATTATGATACTTATATTATATTCTCTAGTATAATATTAATCTGATCGGTTATCACATTGTATGAATTCATGAATCTCATGAAATTGGATAAAAGATTATGCAGTTCGGGGAAAGTCCCGAACTGCACCCTCTTGTGTCTACTCACTCCCTCTAACATAAGAATTCCCAAAAACATATACGATTCACATCAATGATCTGCAATCGATCTTTACATTTCGAAGAGTCATTTAATCCTCGTTTCCATGATAATAACGTACAGATAATTTACAGGATTGTGTATGGATCCAATATCACTTGAAAGGATGAAGTAGTTATCCTCATCTCATCGAAGAATGAATGGTTACCGTTAATCTTGTACCATGAAATCCAATCTCAACCTTTTCTAAGGAGAAAAATATCGAATCATCCTCGCCACACATGCTCAAAAAATACCACACCACACTTTTACGAGTTGCAACAGCACAATACGCCTTGGTTCATATTGGAGTTGGGTTTCTCATTCCCGAGTGCGACAGAGTGTGACTTCCTGTAGCCCAGCTATTGTGAAACAACACCACAACACTGACACCACTCTTCTAAAACATGTTGCTGGATTTCCTCTGATCTGATAGTCGCTCTGGCCCCGACACTGGGAGCCCAGATCGACGTGTCAGTCTCATCTGATCATGTCTCCTTCGACCTCTGTGATGAAGAGGAAGATTTTTACTCTGATTATAAAACACTCCCCAATTCTCACTCATTCTCACATCATAAACAAAAAACGAGGATAATGAAATTCGGAATCGTCCCATTGAATCAAAGACTTCTCAAAGATTCAAATCTTCCAACGTAAATACTTAAAAATAGTATAAAAACAGGAAGATTCCCTGATAGTGATTTTGTAACGATTGTTCTTGATGATCGCGTATCAGAGACCATCACAATACATCAATTCGATTCTCCCCTCACAGATGCATTGGTCAAATGATATTGGATTCTTTCACAAACGTCATTTTGAATAAATTTTTCATCAAGATTTCGCCAGTAAACAATTAAATTTAGAGCGAATCGGAAACGTAATTGGAGTTGAAATCTTGTGAGGTAATGAATTACTGCTCTTATCATTTGAGGAAAATTCATCGAATGAAGCATTAGGCTCCAGGGGATCACGAAGTCACAACATAGTTAGCCAAGATAAATATGAGTCATTCTTTTTAATATCGCCAGGTTTTGTGTCGGGTGTTCAGGGATTTTTCTGTAACTTTAGGTACATGTTGTATATGATGAAAGAAGATGGAAAGCACAGTTCTTAGGTCCCGAAAGTCATCCGCGCGAGTTTGGCGCCCTATTTTCGTTTCCAAAATTCGTGAAAAATTCGATTTTTCAACTTTTTGATTGATTTCTCACCAGTATGAAACCCAATAAAAAAATTATCCAAGACACATATTTCGACGTGAAATGAGCTGAATTTTACGAAAAAAATACCCTCAGATCCGTCAAAGATGAACATAACCTCAAAAAAGTGATTTTTTTCAGAAAAACCCAATTTTCAAGCCTTAGGCCCTATTTTATCTCAAATTTGACATTTTCATCGGATTCCTCGTCAAATTTTACGTCGAGAACCGTTTTTCAAAAATTGGGCTGAGGATGGGTTTGGCCACCATAATAATAACTTTAGTAGCAGGACCGTAAAAATAGGGCTAAATTGTTCGTTTCGGGAGGGACACTTATTACACTGGACAACAAAATATTGGGTCAGAAGTAGCGCATTGATCAAACAATGACTTTTTCGTGTATTTTTTGACGTAGAAACCGAATCCGAAACCAGTTTTGCTCCTAGACATCAGGAATTCTTTTAAACCGCGAAATACTGAGCTTCTAAAAAACTGCATTTTTAGCGTTTTTTGATGATTTTGTAGATACATGATTTTGATGGTGCAACCGTGCAGCGGGCTTTGAGCGTACCCGGACTATGATTTCTCACGTATTTTGACCTGCTAAACACGATGAGAGTTGTTTTAGAGGGCTAGCATGCGTTCGAAACAAATGACAAGCTGATTTTTCGAGTTGCTATCAGGAAAGTTTGGACAATTTCGTGATAAATCTCCAAGTGATCACGGAATTGATCAGAAACACCCTCTGCAATACCACGAGAGCGCATTCTTTTTCTATTTGCACACACACTAAGGGAATGATGTTTGCAGTCGCCTAAAAGTAGATTAGTTGAATGTACATGTATAATCCCGAAAAGAAACTTTTGATCCGATTCCTGAGTTAAGCTCAAGCTTTCTCGTAATGAGTCGAATTTGTAGTTCCCTAGTCTCATGTACTTCTGAGTGCATATAGATAGTCGTTTGCAACCAGCCCAAGATGGCACATCTGACGCTGGATGTTCTTATTCACTCGCCTCCAGAATAGAATCATTGGAGTGCCCACATTAGCTTAGGGTGAAAAACGATGTAACCAGGTTGATTACATATTCATGGTATGTCAAGTTACGGAACGTACGTAACCTAAACCGAGTTAGAGTCTCCGGGACTTCTGATACCGTATCCTAGCAACAAAATGACATTGTTCTATTAGTTTGAGTGGCTTCTGAGTAAAAAAACTCGAGCATTGATCCAATACGAGGAGGCTTGAACTAACCCGAGGAATAGATCTCGGAATAGATCAAAAGTTTCTTTTCGGGATTATACATGTATATTCGACTAATCTACTTTTAGGCGACTGCAAACATGATTCCCTTAGTGTGTGTGCAAATAGAAAAAGAATGCGCTCTCGTGGTATTGCAGAGGGTGTTTCTGATCAATTCCGTGATCACTTTGAGATTTATCACGAAATCGTCCAAACTCTCCTGATAGCAACTCGAAAAATCAGCTTGTCATTTGTTTCGAACGCATGCTAGCCCTCTAAAACAACTTCCATCGTGTTTAGCAGGTCAGAATACGTGAGAAATCATAGTCCGGGTACGCTCAAAGCCCGCTGCACGGTTGCACCATCAAAATCATGTATCTACAAAATCATCAAAAAACGCTAAAAATGCAGTTTTTCAGAAGCTCAGTATTTCGCGGTTTAAAAAAATTCCTGATGTCTAGGAGCAAAACTGGTTTCGGATTCGGTTTCTACGTCGAAAAATACACGAAAAAGTCATTGTTTGATCAATGCGCTACTTCTGACCCAATATTTTGTTGTCCAGTGTAATAAGTGTCCCTCCCGAAACGAACAATTTAGCCCTATTTTTACGGTCCTGCTACTAAAGTTATTATTATGGTGGCCAAACCCATCCTCAGCCCAATTTTTGAAAAACGGTCCTCGACGTAAAATTTGACGAGGAATCCGATGAAAATGTCAAATTTGAATGAAATAGGGCCTAAGGCTTGAAAATTGGGTTTTTCTGAAAAAAATCACTTTTTTGAGGTTATGTTCATCTTTGACGCATCTGAGAGTATTTTTTTCGTAAAATTCAGCTCATTTCACGTCGAAATATGTGTCTTGGATAATTTTTTTATTGGGTTCCATACTGGTGAGAAATCAATCAAAAAGTTGAAAAATCGAATTTTTCACGAATTTTGAAAACGAAAATAGGGCGCCAAACTCGCGCGGATGACTTTCGGGACCTAAGAACTGTGCTTTCCATCTTCTTTCATCATATACAACATGTACCTAAAGTTACAGAAAAATCCCTGACCCCCCGACACAAAACCTGGCGATATTAAAAAGAATGACTCATATATAGTCTACAATTGTGATACCCATATCATATTCTCTAGTATAATATTAATCTGATTGGTTATCATATTGTATGAATTCATGTATCTCGTGAAATTGAATGAGAAATAATGTAGTTCGGGGGAAGTCCCAAACTGCACCCTCTTGTGTCCACTCTCTCTCTCTCTAACATAAGAATTCCCAAAAACATATACGATTCACATCAATGATCTGCAATCCGTCTTTACATCTCGGAGAGTCATTCAATCTTCATCCTCATACTAATAACGTACAGATAATTTACAGGATTGTGTATGAATCCAATATCACTTGGAAAAATGAAGTGATTCTCCTCATCTTATCAAAAAATGAATGGTTACCGTTGATCTTGTACCATAAAATCCAATCTCAACCTTTCCTAAGATGAAAAATATCAAATCATCCTCGTCACACACGCTCAAAAAATACCACACCACACTTTTACGAGTTGCAACAGCACATAATGCCTTTGCTCATATTGGAGTTGGGTTTCTCATTCCCGAGTGCGACAGAGTGTGACTTCCTGTAGCCCAGCTATTGTGAAACAACACCACAACACTGACACCACTCTTCTAAAACATGTTGCTGGATTTCCTCTGATCTGATTGTCGCTCTGGCCCCGACACTGGGAGCCCAGATCGACGTGTCAGTCTCATCTGATCATGTCTCCTTCGACCTCTGTGATGAAGAGTAAGATTTTCACTCTGATTATAAAACCCTCCCCAGTTTCAACTCATTCTCACATCATAAACAAAAAACGAGGATAATGAATATCGAAATCATCCCATCGAATCAGAGACTTCTCAAAGATTCAAATCTTTCAACGTAAATACTTAAAAATAGTATAAAACAGAAAGATTCCCTGATAGTGATTCTGTAATAATTGTTCTTGATGATCGCGTATCAGAGACCATCACAATACATCAATTCGATTCTCCCCTCACAGATGCATTGTCAAATGATATTGGATTCATTCACAAACGTCATTTTGGATGAATTTTTCATCAAGATTTCGCCAGTGAACAATTAGATTCAGAGCGAATCGAAAACGTAATTGAAGTTGGAATCTTGTGGAGTAATGAATTTCTGCTCTTATCATTTGAGGAAAATTCATCGAATGAAGCATTAGGCTCCAGTGGATCACCAAGTCACAACATAATTAGCCAGGATAAATATATAGTCTACAATTGTGATACCCATATTATATCCTCTAGTATAATATTAATCTGATTGGTTATCATATTGTATGAATTCATGTATCTCGTGAAATTGAATGAGAAATAATGTAGTTCGGGGAAAGCCCCGAACTGCACCCACTTGTGTCTACTCACTCCCTCTAACATAAGAATTCCCAAAAACATATACAATTCACATCAATGATCTGCAATCCGTCTTCACATCTCGGAAAGTCATTCAATCTTCATTTTCATACTAATAACGTACAGATAATTTACAGGAATGTGTATGAATCCAATATCACTTGGAAAAATGAAGTGATTCTCCTTATCTTATCAAAAAATGAATGGTTACCGTTGATCTTGTACCATGAAATCCAATCTCAACCTTTCCTAAGAAGAAAAATATCAAATCATCCTCGTCACACATGCTCAAAAAATACCACACCACACTTTTACGAGTTGCAACAGCACATAGTGCCTTGGCTCATATTGGAGTTGGGTTTCTCATTCCCGAGTGCGACAGAGTGTGACTTCCTGTAGCCCAGCTATCGCGAAACAACACCACAACACTGACACCACTCTTCTAAAACATGTTGCTGGATTCCCTCTGATCTGAGTATCGCTCTGGCCCCGACACTGGAGCCCAGATCGACGTGTCAATCTCATCTGATCATGTCTCCTTCGACCTCTGTGATGAAGAGTTCCATTCTTACTCTAAACATGAAACACTCTCCAGTTTCAACTCCATCTCACATCATAAACAAAAAACGAGGATGATAAATATTGAAATCATTCCATCGAATCAAAAACTCCTCAAAAATTCGAATTTTTCGAAGTGAATGCTCAATATGAAAACGAAGAACTTTCCTGATGAATATATTCCCAATAATTGCTCTCAATAATCGCGTATCGAAAGCCATTCCAATGCATCAACTCAATTCTCCCCTCACGATTGCATCAATCGGGTGATATTAGATTCATTCACAAAAGTCATCACCAATACTCTATACGATACCGTTCCTCAATGTAAAGTATCTATACCTCAATCTCATGAAAATCACTTAAATCATAAACTGGTCAAGAGAGTTCTCTCAACCACCCCCCCCCCTATATAAAATGACGCCCTCTAATATAAGCATTCGAGATAGATATAAAACGCTCCTCACTCCATATTTTCATAAGTTTAAACTTCGAAGAAACGTTCAATTTCTCCTTCATATAGAACGAAATTCAAAAACTAAAAGGTATCACGTATCCTCACACTCGATATGAGTAAAGATACGAATATCATCATCTTCAGAATCAAATCAGAAAGTCTCCAAATTCATTCAGAAATATTTCAGAAATCTGAAGTCCATTCGTATCTATCAAATATTCAATATCAACCAATCAATGACTCTTCAATCTCCAACACTCCATCACTTCATTGGTATAATTGGACTTTTTCGTCACTATATTGCCAATTCCATTCAGAATCAATCAGTTCTTTTGCGGATCGGTCTATCTCTAACACAAGAATAAAAATAAAAACCGTGAAATAAAGCTAACTCGAACACCGAAGTTACTTCACATCTGAGAGTGAGGCGGTCTTGTCAACCGTAAAAAGTTACTCGGCTACCTTCGATGTTGAAAATGGCGGTGTCTCGAATTTCTTTAAACGTTTTACTAAAATACACCATGAAATGACTCCCAGCATGCACTTAATACGAAAATGTTCAAACGAAACACATAAAGATTGATTGCTCCTAACCTTTGCCAACGGTTTCGGAAGCTTAGCGAGTGTTCGAAAGGGCTCCGTGAGACCGATCAGCGACTGTCTTCACGGCAAGAATCAGCAGCAAATCGGAAATATAATATCAACGTCTAAATTCATATGATTGAATCAAAAATACATATACAAAACTCAAAGATACGTGGAAAATACGACAAAAATACGTAAACGACACTTAAACACGTATTCTAGAGAATCGCGGAAAAATCTAGGGACATTTGACCTGGTCTAGGGACTTTTCGCGTCGTCAAGTTGGATGTTGGCAGGCCTGATATAAGGATTCCGTGGGGAAGAATGACCCTGCATGCCTCTGGATATAATAATATCAAAATCAAATATACGAATGATCATCAATTATTTGAAAAATTCTAAAAATAACTTACCAGTACAGCCCTCCAATATGATTCTTGCGAGTTCCAGGGGTTGAATTATCCTTTCCCATCCTCTGATTAATCAACTGTTGGCAGGATGTACAATGTGTTATATGCTGAGATCAATCCAAATGAAAGTTATATTTATTATTCAAGGAATGATTGAACTTATTGGTGTGTTAGTGAATTGTGGAGTAGTTATGATTGTATGTGCATGAATGAGCATGAATGATTACACAGCCCCACAAATAAAAAGTCCTGACCTAACTCCCAAACCATGCTACCTTCATGGTTTTGGGGTCGCTGAACCCGAACCCGAGGTCAGTTTGGTCCCAGCACGTCGAGACTTTGACATAACCTCAAAAAATTAGAATTTTATCAGTTCTCGTCACCATCTAATCACATTCTCCTAATAAGAATGTCCGTGATAGAGATGACTGATGAGTTTATATTCCATTTTGATGTTCGAAAAGACCTTCGGTTTTGATCAACCTAGGAAAAACTCTGAATGTATACTTGAATGATGTTGTATACTCAACCAACGAAAACAGATATTTAGTTTAATACTCAGAGCTCTAATCTTGTCTTCAGTTATTTGAATTTTGTAAGTAAGTCATTGAAATCATGAAAATTCTGACTAATCTAACTAAAAAACTTGTCATTTAATAACTCACCAAAGACGATCAATTATTGGGAATGATTCTTTTTGAATGATCCAATTATTCATCTGTACAGCCTTGAATTTTTAATGATTCCAAAATCACCTATGGTTGAAATTGTGCAGTGTCTACGGAATATTTATGAGAGGAAGACTTTTTTAGACCATTTTCAAAATTCTTTTCTTCAGTCGGGGGGCTCCGCCCCCTGCACCCCCGCCCCGATTACAACTTTTGTAGCCGCAGAGATACAACTTTGCGCACTAATTGCAAAAAATAATATGCGCAACACGTGCGAGAAGTTTCCGCACTCGTTGTCGACTCGTGCGAGAAGTAAAATTCACGCACAGTTCTGAACTTCACGCACACCCAGAAGAACATATTTACGCACGCTCGCGAATGTGCGTGAATTTTACTTCTCACACTCGATCGGCAACTTGTGCGAAATCGCCCTTCTCGCACTTGTTGCGTAATGTACTATTTTGAAATGATCAATTCTTTCACTTACTAATGTAGCCTCCAATGATGATCCTTGAATTTCCTTCTGGTGATAACTTCATCTCCTCTGCAGTTTTTCAATGTCTCTTCTGTATAGTTTTGTGAGACTGTTGGATACTAAAATGGTATATAATATTTAAATTATATGCTTGAATATTTATATTTCAAATGTTTTATAAGTAATTACTCACGTTTAACTTCTCTGTTATATACCTCAATTGAACTCATAGCTCCTGGGGGTTGGCTCTCGGAGTGACTCCTTGATCACCAGGAGCGGCATCGAATTCACCCTTCGATGGGTTGAGACAGACTGGCCTTGCTCGACGTTTTAACTTTATATAGATATCTTTAGCCCCTTCTAGTGACTTTTATGATCAATGTTGTCGCGTGTATCTGAATACTCACTGTATCTCTAACTATCTTATCATTTTAGATTATCTTGGAAGTATCTTTACATTATCTTTTTATCTAAACGTCATCTTTGGGTTATCTTTTCATCTTTTTGTTATCTTTAAGTCATATCATCATTTTTTTTCTTTTTTTCCCACTAGAATTTCATTTCATGATATGTTCCTTAGATAATTGATTGAATTGACAATGTTTAAAAACTTCATTGATGAATACAAAAATAAGCGAATTGTTATTTGAAAAATGTAAAATTAACAGACTTATCAAATATTATAAAGTTTTTCTACCGAAAGTCAGAAATCATTCACAATTTCTTTGCGGATGCTTCTACTTTGCGAATAAGACTTTATTAAATCCTGGAGAATATGTAAGGAATTCTGAGTTCTTTTTTAGATGTTGAGGATGCGCAATTGGAGAAATAGCAGAACTCTCTGTAAAAATATCTTAATGAATATCTCCAACATCTAAATAGAATCGATTCAAGAAATGATTGAGATCGATACTGAAAAATATAATTAACTATTTTGGAAGAAAATATTGTTATGAGAATTGTGAATGAACTTGTTTGATAGACTCTAAGGCTGGAATTCATAGTCGTTAATCCGATATTAGAGTCGGCGGGTTCAGGGCGCTGCTATCGCCGTGGTGAGGCATTTTGCACCTGGGCACAGCGACCGCAGGGCTCTTAATCACCCGATCCTGATCTCAGATCAATGACTATGGATTCGAGCCTAAACGGTTAATCAAGAATTTTTTGACTTTTTTTGTTGAACACTATACTCGATTTGGAAGTCTACTAATATACTCTCGTTTCTTTTCTAGGATATTTTGGGGAAGATCACAAGATCAAATGAGTGAGGTGTGGTGAATAAGAATTAAGAACTTCATACATATTCCAAATTTTGTTATTGAGGTACTTAACAACTAGCGGTATTGCCTTGCTCGCTAACGCTTGCGTGGCTTCTTTCTATTCAGTACGATAGATTTGATAGGAGAATATGATCTTTCCTCTTCATCTTAATCTAAAAAATACTATCGGATGAATTCAAGTGAATCCCTCAAAGCTTCCGTACAAATCATTCCAAAATTTGCGGAATCGGTCTACAACACCCTTTTGACTTCGATGAAAAAGTCACAAGAGTTGGAATAATTCAGAGCTAATCAAAACTCTGTATTTCCGGATCCCGCATACTGAGTTGCTCACGTGGAAGTGGTAAAATATAACGGGTGTCTTGGGTGGGCGCATGAATTTTGATGGATAGATGAGTATATGGATGGATGGTCTGGTCCAAACTGATCCGGTCGAGTACGGTGTGAAAGGTGTACTATGGTTTCTTTCTATCTAGTTTGGTCTGTTACGATCTTACGGGAGGGGTAGGATATGATGGATGGTCATACGGGTGGATAGAGAGATGGATGGTGGGTGGACGGATGGTTGTATGGACGGAGTGATGGATGATGGGTGGATAGTGGACGGATGCATGATAGATGGATGGTCAATGGATATTCCATTGACCATCCATACATCCATCACGGGATATAATTGCTTGGTTGGAAATTCAACCAGTTGGTTGAATGGAAAATTCAACCAGTCTGGTTGAAAATTCAACCAGCTGGTTAAAATGTTGGTTGAAAATTCAACAAATTCTTTACAGTGTAGGTATACTTCCTCACAACGTAAGCACTGGCTGCAACGCTAGCTTTTTTACTTTCACTCTCATTTTCTAGAAATTTTGATGGTTGACCCATGGTTTCCCTGGTATCAATTTATAGAGAATGGACAAAAGATCCGTTTCCTTTAGTCAGAATAGAAATCATATGAATAGTTAGCGCGCGAGCTCATTTTAACGCATCTGACCCATAAGCTTACGTGTAGTCAGAAACAATTTTTACAGTCAATTTGCTCACGATTCTAGTGGTTGACTACATGTATTTGCAACGGTTTTAGATTTCTGGTAAAATTAGCTATAGTTTAAGCTCACTTACGCTCAAAAAAAATGTTTTATTGAAAAGTGCTTCAGCCACCTTAACGGAAGGACAACTAAAAATTCCATTCAAAGGACTGCAAAAAAGGGTATCTTCATAATATCGAAAAATTCTTATAGAAGACTCGTAAACTTCATTATTATTAGCGTCGAAGATTTTCTATTAACCGATAGTCTTAATAGTGAAGAAACATTATACGAACCAACTTTATGGACTTTCTGAAAAATTTGAAATACTTTCAAAAATCGCAAAACTTTCGATTTTACCAAATAAAGTGAAGCCGAGCGAGGGTTAGCGAGCAATGCAGTATCGCTAGTATTCTATTCATGCACATGATGAAGAACCTCGCAGTATTCGAGGAGGCACCAGCGCACAGTGGGGCCAAGAAGTTCTTGAATAATTCGCCATTACGTGGATTTGCAACCAATCGAAATACGCGCAGAAAGGAGACTTTTGGATGAATGAGAACATACTCCTGCATCTGCGCATATGTCAATTTGTTGCAAATTCACGTAAAGGCGAATTATTCAAGATCACCTTGGCCCCACTGTGCAGCGTTGGGTAACGTATCACGAGCAGTTGGGGCCCTGCGCCCACTAACACAAGCGTCAGGCTACAAGACGCGTGTGACCACCGATACACATACACAACCCCAAACTTGCCCTCGTGCAAGCGTACAGCAGTTGAACAGCCGCTGCACACCTGGTTTCCAACAATTTCATGCGTCCTCATTGTTCTCCTGCCTCTCACGCTGGCAACATGTATGTTTCTCAATAAATTTCAATTTATCTACAAACAATTCATCTCTGCACAGTTTCTGGTCACGGTGACACTGCGAAATTACGAGACTCGACTCATTTTGTGGTCATTGCCAGAAGACGCGTTATTGAATCACAATACTTTGGGAATTTCTTCCTCAAGAATGTTGTCGGCAACTTGCATATTTGAGGAGCGCAACAGATTCCTCATATCTCAGAGTATGCACCATGAATTTTCTGAATCAGAATGACTTGAAAAGTTTGTGCGCTGGTGCCTCCACAACTCGAGTGATCTAAATATTATTTGAGTGGAGAAATCAAAGAATCTAGACTCAATAAGTAAGACCTGTGTTCACTTCAGTGATTGAAATCTCGAGACCCGAAACTAAGCATCTAAGGAGGTTTGAATATTCGTCTCCTTGAGCCAGTTAGCATACAATATTCAGGCCTGGTTCCCGTTGGTGAATCATCCAAGCTCAATCTTCAAGACTTCCATTGCACCTCAATCATGAATCCAGCTACCGCAGTCTCGAAGCCACCGATAGAATGCAAAAAGCGCCGAATGTAAAAAAGCTAGTATATTGTGTCAATATTGACGTTCAATACGGGATCCTAACTTCCATAATGACGTGCATTTTCCATAGCTTTCAGGACGAATATCTCAATAACCATAACCGATGGGGATTTGACTCTATTTGAACATTTGTTCAGAGCATTTCGATCTATCCGTATGCTAAGTTTTGTAGAAGACTACAGAGTCCCAGAAACAATGAATTTGGTGCAGGGTTCTTTCTTCGGTCCCTTGAGGCTCGTTACAACGTAGGTCGACTGTATTTGGTCGACAATCTATCAAATACTGTAGATGAATCTTATCCGCAATCGATTCCCACTGTTCTAGTTTCCCATGAAGCAATGACGTGGAATAAGCAAGCTCTAGCATATACAAGGGCCATTTAAGGGTTCGCGCTCACCAAACGCCATATTCAATCTCAACTTTTCGAGAATCTTCCCCCAGAAAACTAGGTTCGCAACATACCTCTTAAGAAATTGTTTAAGACTGGCTGTCATTCCAGCTACAGGGTAGTATTTTTTTCGTTCTTCAATGATGGAATTCCCTTGGACGCTGCAGTCTCCTCGAGGCAATGCATTCACTGTGCATCGCAACTATGGGATTCAGAAACACATCTCTCATGGGAATCTTGATGTTTGAGATCTAAGAGAAGCTATTGAAATTCAAGAGAAGCTATCGAATTTCCTCCATTGTCCAATTTGTACTCCAAAAATTGTCGATTGGCCTGAATCGCAAAAGAATAGGGAAAATATGTACGCAACTTGACGGCAAAGGAATCCCAACCTGCAATATACGCACGGAGTGATTCCCATTCTTCTCTAACTCTTCCCGAATTTGGGCAAAGCGACGAGTGGACGAATACTAGTGACGTGATAACAAGTATTCACTGACTTTTGGTTTAGCCCAAATCGCAGGATTATTTCAGAGATAGGCCTGCAACCAACCCTCAAAAAACGCTCTAGAAATCGAAAAACCGTCAAGATTCATGTAACCGGTTGAAACCTTTTGCGATCGATTCGATACACCTAGGCGGACCTCCAGTAGATTTTGACAACATTTTGACCATGCAGAACATATTTATTATTGACAAAAATGCCTTTTTTTCGGTATCTGAGGAGTTCAAGATTTTCATCTCAAACTTGTCGATTCTCCGCGAGTTTTGCAATAAGACTCCAACTTCCGAGGATATCTTCTTTTATGTATTTTGAAGGATATGGCGTTGGTCCGGAGTCGCTAAAAATTTTCCAACAAAACGGCGGCTTTTTACAAATAATCTCTCCCGGAAATGAGACTTTTTTTTCCAATTGCAAAGAGTGTGTTACAAATTTTCGAATTCTAAAATGCTCGTGCACGGATATCAAAGAGCACTACTTGACGAAGTTTTTGGTGGAGTGACAGACCTTTGAGTTTAATAGCCGAGCAACAATGATAATTTGTTCATGAACCGTGGCCACGCGCGACCTTATTGTTGGGACGCTGGCTAGCTCTGAGTAGGTAAGTCGTGTTTGGGAAAGTTTCGAGGTGCGTTTTCATGTATTTTGAGACGCTGGATCGATTGCACGAGGTAATTTGCCCGGAATCGCCGGGGTTTTGATGTTATTAACAATTTTTAGTGCAAAATCATCATTTTTTGCCAAAATCTCAAGAAATATGCATTTTCGTGAGGAAATGCTAGAGATCAAGGTTTTAGAGCATGAAATTCTCTAAAGGAAAAATATCCATGAATATCTCGGAAATATCCAACCAAAGCCGGAAAATTCGTGAAAAACGTCCCCCGCGGTTGATACGGGCTTCACGATCGACTGATGCACCGCTGATGAATTCACTTGGAGATTCAAGGCTAGACGAGCTGGTATATCCCACCTTGAATGGAATTTTCTTCTATATGGGAAAATTATCAGATCTCTACATTCAATAGCCGAGCGACAATTCCAAATTGCTTTTAGCGGATTTACAGCAGCCTCAGACCGCGCGTAAGCCTCCGTCCATCTCTCTGCGTGGTCGTCTCTCAATCGATTATATATTTGTGAATTATGATTTGTTCCTTTGAGGTGTGAATGGCCAAATGAACGATAGGTATCCCGAAGAACAGGAAAAATTGTCCTTTGATAACCATCCATAGCAGATTTTCGTTCCTTGGCGTGTAGATACAAATCGTCATCACCTCCTTGTTCGGATGCACTGCTCAGCGACAAGGCACTGTATTAACTGCTTGAAGCATAATACCATCGAAGGTTTTGGCTCTTTCAGCGAGTTTGTATCTTGTGAAATATCCTTGATGTTTCACGAATCCAATACAGACTCAATTGAGAGGAGCTGACACAGAGAGATGGACCAAGGCTTGCGCGCAGCCCGAGGCCGCTGTAAATCCGCGAAAAGCAATTTGGGATTTTCGCTCGGAAGTTGAGTGTAGAGATCTGGAAATTTTCCCATATATAAGGGAATTCTATTGAAGTTGAGATATACTAGCTCACCTAGCTTTAAATCTCCAAGTGAATTCATCAGCGGTGCATCGGTCGGTCCTGAAACCCGTATCAACCACGGGGGGAGCTTTTCACGAATTTTCCGGCTTTGGTTGGATATTCCCGAGATATTCATGGATACTTTCCCTTTAGAATTTCATGTTCTAAAACCTTGATCTCTAGCATTTCCTCACGAGAATGCATATTTCTTGAGATTTTGGCAAAAAATGATAATTTTGCACTAAAAATTGTTAATAACATTGAAACCTCGGCGATTCCGGGCAAATGACCTCGTGCAATCGATCCAGCGTCTCAAAATACATGAAAACGCACCTCGAAACCTTTCCAAACACGACTTACCTACTCAGAGCTAGCCAGCGTCCCAACAACAAGATCGCGCGTGGCCACGGTTTGTGAACAAATTACCATTGTTGCTCGGCTATTAAACTCAAAGGTCTGTCACACCACCAAAAACTTCGTCAAATAGTGCTCTTTGATATCCGTGCACGAGCATTATAGAATTCGCAAATTTGTAACACACTCTTTGCAATTGAAAAAAAAGTCCCATTTCCGGGAGAGATTATTTGTAAAAAGCCGCCATTCTGTTGGAAAATTTCTAGCGACCCCGGACCAACGCCATATTCTTCAAAATACATAAAAGAAGATATTCTCGGAAGTTGGAGTCTTATTGCAGAACTCGCAGAGAATCGACAAGTTTGCGATGAAAATCTTGAACTCCTGAGAAACCGAAAAAAGGCATTTTTATCAATAATAAATATGTTCTGCATGGTCAAAAAGTTGTCAAAATCCACTGGAGGTCCGCCTAGGTGTATAGAATCGATCGCAAAAGGTTTCAACCGGTTACCTGAATCTTGCCGGTTGGATGCGAAAAATAGGGGTAGGTTGCAGGCCTAAAAAGTGCGAGTCACGTCCAGCGCGCATGACGACCTCATCGCCTCGAGGAATTCTCGTGCGAGTCACTGACTGAAATCGAGGATGTCGGAGATATTCTAGCAAAATTCATATTCTAGGCATTTTATGTTCCCGATGCATGATGAACTCATTCCTCTTAACAGTATTCAGCCTATGATATGCTCATGATATCCTCTTGTGGCAAGAATAGCTTCTCGTGAGCGATACGTGATCGTTTATGGACGATTATCATTCCAGGGCCACAGGAAAACTTATGCTGCAAAGGATACTGCGTGGATCTATTAAAAGAATTGGCGAAGACCATCAATTTCACTTACAGTCTCTTCCTCTCGCCTGATGGTCACTTTGGGAGTCAAGTACATGTCAGTAACGGTGAGTAAGGGAGCTATGGGTCATATCATCATTCTCACACAGCATAAGAATGTTTCAGGAACCTTCCTGCAAACTTTCATGGGGACCCGGGAGATTTTCAGAGGAATCCCACCGAAAGCTCCCGGTAATGAAGATATGTGCCACTTCAGACACCTTTCCACAAGATTTTATTGAAATATTCCAGTGGAATGATTCTGCGAGATTTCATGGAATCTAACAAAAATATATCCGTGAAAGATCTGTCTGTGGAATTTATGTTTTCCTGGATGAGTTCGCGTTCCTTTCTGATCTTAGACGGTCATAATAGGAATTTATGCACGATATTCCTCCTGTCTTAACAAATATCCAGGTGATTCCTGAGAATCCTGCAATCTTTGAAACCTAGCAGATTCTCCCAGAAGATTTCACGATCTCGTTATTATGATGGAACATTGCCCAACAACGTAGAAACATTTTCAACATCGTAGAAACATGTCATGATATTTCTCCCAGGATATTGCATTAGAAAATTTTAGAAATATTGCACGACTTTTGCTGGGAGATTGGGGATAGAATTCTTTAGGATATTCCCGGGAGCTCCCGAGAGAATTACCCTGGAATTTGGTGACGGGACAATTTGAGATATCCTTTGCGATATCCCTGCAAGATTATCGGCGGATCACACTGAAATATTCCTCCGAAGCTCTCCATGGAATATTCCCATGCTGTGTGGGTTGTTAACACGAACATGAAAGAGTCATCAATTCTCTGAACATTCGAGAAGCTATTGGTCTAAAAAAATACTAATGTAGTGGTCTCTGGTGTGGAGTGTTCTTGCAAATACGCTCTCTGTCGTTCCCCACAAGGTATGCCAATGAGAAGATTCAACAAAGTTGAATTATAATCCATTTTAGAAAAAGATGAAAATTAAGGTATCATTTTGTTTACAAAATGTACTTCTTATGTATTGGGTATACGACAGGATAGCAGAGAGTTATAACACATAGGTTAGATTAAAAATAATAGCATTTATTCAAAATAAAATGAAATAAATTCATACCCCAGCAATTTCCTTTTACTCACACATATCTGAACACATTTTTGAATATTCATAGTCTTAACTATGACTTACTTTTTGTCGCGCAGCGATGAACACAATAGATGATTTTAATGAAAAAACTCTAAATTGAACTGTAGTTACTTGATCACTCTGAAATTAAAAAAGGAAAAGATTTCAGAAACAACTAGAGAACCAGGTAGTACGTGGCAGCTGCATTATAGCAGTGTTCCGGTGTACTAGTGGGCCTTTGGCGTGGCAGCTGCATTATAGCAGTGTTCCGATGCCAAAATGACAGTGTACCTGCAATGTTAATTGCGATGGTAACTGGGCTCACCCTGGAGACTGAGTTGAGTGACTATTGCTACCCAAAAAGCCGGTGATCATTGATATAGATGTATAATTTACATTAATGTATTCTGGGTAGCCATCTATCGGCGACATATCAATTACCCGATATACAATATGTGAGTTTGGCGGTTGATTCAAATTGATCATTTGATACTTTTGCTAATAGTTAGAATTTCCATAATCAAATGTTGATGACATTAATATAATGACTTCTTCTTCTAGGCTGCAACATATCTGAGTCGTATCCACAATATTCCAATAATATTCCCAAAGAAAATCTCCATAAGAAAGTCCCACAGATTTGAATCTGGCGCCCTTGAGCATGCGCAGTATGATCAATCAGTTTGGCCAATCAAGAGATAGCAATATACAGCAGACGACATCAAGATATCCATTGCATCAGTCATATGGATTGTGGTTATGACAGGTGTTTGTTTACTTTCAACAATCAGCTGGGTATTGTAAGTATTGCAAAATAATGACAAATAAATAGCAGCAATGGGTAAGTACACCCGAAACATATTTCTAAGAGCATGTATAAGCATATCATGGGTGTTAGTACTCATGGTATGATGTAATGAAGAATATTAGTGTTTTGGTGATAGATGTTGATGGGTGATTTTTATAACTAATGAATAAGTTATTGTTTTCGCATGATGCTGATGTTATATGGGTTGAATACTAATAGTTAATGCATTGCTGATGTCAGACAACTAATTCTTTATGTGTTTTTATAGGATAACTTGGTGCGTCAACTGGGAAGGATGGCCCACGTTATGGGCCAGAGGCATCAGTTGAGCTGCGTTGAACCATCACCATCATCAGATGGGAGCCAAGGTGCAGAATAAACATCATTCCCTCAGGATAAATGGGATTCTGGGATCACCAAGGAAAATTAGGTATGGAATCTTGACTATCTCTGAACTTCAAATGTGAATTCCTATTGGACTGTTTTTTTCTATATTGACTGATTCAACCATCAATGTTGAGTTAGTGTGAAATATTATCAGCTGATGGCTGTGAGATTATATGTGCAAAAATATGTACTGGCAGACCATTGAGGATAAGATCTGAATGAATGGAACTAAATGAATGGCTTTCGCATGACTCTTTCCTATTATTAACATTTCTTTTCTTACTAATAAAATAAAATATACATTCAGATACTGATTCTTGTATTTGTTTCATGTTCCTGATATTACCTGGTGCCAGATGTCCAGATTTAGCTACCTGATTACCTGATAAGATGTCCAGCCTCCTGCTTTTGCATCTAATAATTGTTTCAGTTTCATCGATGGATGGATTGCATCGATGGATCAATATCATCATATTTTGGTATGGTTTGCTCATCAATTTACTGGTAAGGTCTTTTAGTATATTCTATATTGAACTTGAAAATCTGTTAGCTCAAAATTAATGCTATTCATTTTCTTCCAGGTACAGAAAATGGATAAATACAATAAAAACTGAATTTGAAACTAAATTATAAATCACAACTTTGAATTATACTTCTAGAGTCGCGATAAATCTACTATTTTAAAATCACCCCCAAAAGCTGAGCGCTGCAATAGTCAAGATAATTTCCTATCAATAGATTTAGCTCAGGTTCTGCTTATTGGAAAAAATGGTTCCCAAGGTGGAATTCTATCCCTCGAGATCGCCCAGAATTCGCTGTCGGCATAAATATTAATATTCAAAAGTTTACTGCATACATAACCAAGAAAATGTTGTGAAAGATGGCAATCACTGAGAGTTATACTTCAGGTTTGAAACGCTTGGCAATTGCATATCTAAGAAATTGAACTTTATTCCTGCATTTGAATTTGCTCGTATTCATTCAGCATCATTAATTTTGCTTTCACTCTTTTGTTAATTTCATTAATTCAATAAATGGCTAAAAGTCTTGAAAAAATTTGACAATAGTAGGTAACAAGAGAGCGGAAATAACGAATAAGAAACAAATTGTTATTTAATTAATGCTCAATTACTATCTTTCTTAACATCTCATTCATATTTTACCTGTCTAGCGAGCTGCAAACTCTGATCATAAATCTGCAAAACAATTATATGAGTTTACTCACCCATATGCACAAAAATTTTTTGATTTACACAATACAAGAAACACACAGACATTTTTTACCAAGCTCTGACATTTTTTCAAGCAAATGTAATGTCAACATAAAAATATAAGTCTCATAAAAATGTTTCAATTATCGTGGAAAATTTTCAGGCATCATAGCCATGGATTGCATTGAAATCTTTACGGATCTCATGTCACACAGCAATATTGTCATTCCCAATTCATAGAGCCATCAGACGTAAACGCGGCTAACCATGATTTTTGGATTTTGATTTAATTTGAGAAGCTCAACTCAGTATCCCAACGCAGTCAACGGAAATTGGAACATGGACAGATCTGTGGGCTGCGTTCCATTTTGCCCTACAAGTTAGACGTGTAACGGCTCAAGGCTTGTGAAAACTCCCACTGCATTTCACCGAGGCTAGCCCAAAGACAAATATTGTGCCTACCGTGGTCGAATGTGGTTGAGCTGGTACAGCTTGGAAGGACTCTTGACTCCATAACATGTGAATCACCTGTTTCTGTGTGAGTAGTTTCATTGGCCACGTGTCTGGTGAATTTAGCTAAAACAACCATCTGTTGTTCTGTTGGTCCATTCACCACACATTTCGTCGCAGAAGCACTCCTATCTCCAACAAGATATTGATTCATGAACCAAAAAATTTGTGTTGCGGAAGAAATTTACTGAAATGTGAAGTGGAATGATAGTAAACAAGAATCTAAAAATGATAAATAAGTAAGCACGGGGCTGAGAGTCAGAAGAAAAATGTTTCTCCAATGTTTTTACATTCAGAGTCGAAATGATTTGCCGCCAATTAGAAGCATATGAGCTTGCAGTGAAGTCTCCTGGTAAATTCGGAATTTTACCAAATTATGCCATGAATAAGTGGAGCTTGTCTCATGTGGTGAACCAGTTCAATGGTAGGGTTACCATCACTCCCATTTACTGTATTTTTCAAGTCTTGAGTATAAGAAGAGGTGGGTGCCTAAATTCTGATGCTGCTGTGATCCAAGGCCGCGAATCCAATAAACATGTGGTGCAGAGATCACAGGGTTTCGCTCTTTTTGTTTGGGTTTGTGATAGATGACCATATGGTTGGAGATATTTGGAAAGCTACGGGCTATTTGTAGAGGACAAGGATATATATTATGTAAGTTAGTGCACGATTTCTATAATGAGCATTTCGAGAGGATGTCAATGATGAATGACCTATCATGTTATTGAATACGGATGAGACACAAGTTATGGATTTTGTCATGTTACTCTCTTCAAGATTGAAGGTTTCATGAAATTTGTCCATTGATCTAATTAACATAGAATCTTGTTTGAGCAACATCTATGCTCAAAAAGTCAACCAGGATATTTTTGATGGGTGAATTACTATAATTGCCAGCTCATAGTGATGACTACGAGCTGTCTTCGAAAGCATCAGTTCATGGCCTTTGCTGTGAATGGGAACTCCCTCCGAGTGTGGACATCAAATACAGAAGTTGCAGCCGTATGGTGATGTTCTCATGCAGAGCTTCACCTTGTCATCAAAACTGATTGGTTTAAAACAATGATATGGTGTTGCTTGGTTTCCAAATCACTGGACTGTTGAGTTGATTAGTGCGACATTAAAAGTATCAACTTATGACTTTTGCTGATAGAGACTCTCTCCAAGGAAATATTGCATACAGAATATGCAGCTGTATGATCTTGTTCTTATGGAGGACGTCACCTAATGATCTGCACCGACTAGTTTTAAATGGTGCTATGGTGTTGTTTGATCTTTGAATCTAACGCCATGATTTTTGCACGAAATTAATGGATTGTGCAGCTCATGGTTATGACCATGAGCTGACTAACACAAGTATTGTAATTCATGACTTCTGCCGAGAATGCAAGCTTGCTTTCACTGCAGACAGCAAGCTCATGAAGTGCATTGGTGTAATGTTATCCTTGTAGATAAATTCACCAGGTGCTCTGCACAGGTTGGTTCCTAACAGTACTATATGTTGAACTATTGACATTGATGAGTGAGGATACTTTTGCTCACACTACATAAACAAAATGGTGCAATGTTGATTGCGCGCATTAATTAATTTTGGCATCCTCCTAAGCATCTGTTCATATCTTGATATCAGAGATGAGTAGACTTGCATAGTTCAGCTCGTTGAGGGGCATTGTCAACCGAGCAAAGTACAACCGCAGCCATCGCAGAGCTCCCAGCAGGGAGACTAAAGAGATATATTCATCGGACCCTTTATAATATATATGTATATATATATATATAGCACACCTAGTCGCATGACGGCGACGCATGTGTAACGCCTGTATTCTTCTTCTTCTTCTTTATTTACAATATCCAAGGTTGGTGTATACGACTTGGTGAGCTATACACATGAGCGGCTCGATATATATATAGCTCACTAAAGCGCATACCTGCGTTGGCGGCCCGTGCCTATTAGGTGTACTATATACATATGGAGGGTCCGATAACTAAATCGTACTCAAAATCCCAGAAGATTTTCGCAGCAAATACTTAGCATTGCCGTTTACTTTTCTTCTCATTAGTCTCCATGGCTCCCAGCTTCTGCTCACAAATTTATCGCTTCTGGCTTTGTTGATGGTGGCGCCATCTCGTATATGAAAGTGAACTTCGTCATCAGTATGGAACCCGTATGATAACCAATGTAACTCCGACATCCTCTTAACCAGATACGGATTGATAAACTGACTCGTGCAGTATTATTGCAAGATTCCGCACTTTTTAACCCGATCTAAAAAACTATTAGGGCGGCTGCATAACATTTCAAACTTTTTTTCAAATATACATAATTTGAATTCATTGCAACTCATATATTACATTGTGAACACTTTGACTTCTACATCGAAAGAATATATCAATGTTAGTTATTTGTTAGGAAGGGAAGTTTTCGACAAAAATTGATACTGAAGGAGATTTTCAAATAGTATTGTCATAATAGAATAGTGAGGTACTGGTTGTACATTATGTGCAATGTGAAAATTTTTTGGAGAAAGTTCAACCAACTGGAAGGAAAATTCAACCACTTGTTTGAATTTTCAACCACGTGGTTGAATATTCCACTTCCATGAATATGGTAATGAATACGCGGCTCGAGGGCCAGATACTTGTTATTGTCTACTGACAAAATGTTTGGCTAAGGTGAACAGATTTATGTTTCCTTCCAACAAGTAGGAAAGATCATCGGTGTCGGCCAAGCGAGCCTTTTCGAGAAAAATTCAGGTGATTTCAAGGAAAATTCAGGTGAAATTGGTTACCGCTTGATCGAGGCTCTCAAATGAGATTATGGGCTTTCTTAGGTAGGCCGGAACCCCCAGCCGAGCGATCACCAATGGTCATTATGAATCGCGAAAATGTTGCTTAACCTGGATTTTAAACCGGAAATGCTCGAGTAGTCACCGCTGCTGTTTTTTTCCTTTGTTTATAAGAGAACTTGAAGAGATTTGTATTTTTGTCTCAAAAATTTCGTCCGGAGACTATCGTTTACCAATTTCATCGATCCCGTATATATGTCGTAGGCGAATAGGACTCTCAGCCGGAGAGCTATCTTCCGCGGCGCATAGCTATCGGGCGTCCAATAAGATTCACGACGCGGGAGAAGTATATCCAGCTGAAATTTTTAGGCGAATACACTCGTGTTGGGAGAGGTGACTATCGGCCGGCGGCGTTTCAGCCACATAGCCACCTGGCTAGGATGATAGAATTGGACAAGTCGAGAGTTTCTATCCGACTGAAATGGTCAGTCTGATAGACTCGAAATACTTCATGCGTCTATCGGACTGGTCCCACTTCAGGCCGATGGTATTCATGCTTTTCTTCAGTACCGCGATGTCTACGTCCATGTCTCGGCGATCGCTGTGAGAATCCAAACATCATTCAAATTCACCCGGAAAATATGGATCTGCATGTAATTATGGAGCTCTTTTATTGACAATTGACTAGGAAAAGTTCATGATAATGAATCGCGATTGTTCAAAGGAATTCACAGTTTATTCTGTCGCATCATTAATGGCTCGAATTAAGAGAATATTATGAATTACTCAAGATTTAGTTTACTTATTACAACAAGTACAACTCTTGTGGCATCTCGAATTACACGAAATTTTCAATCTGAAACAAGCAGATTGTTTCGTCTTACACTGTGTCTAATGCACCAGCCCATTGGTGCGTCCACGTTTAAATTAATAGACGAGGACTAGTTGTGATGTGTTTATTCCAAAACGTACAAGTGGTGTAATATGATGCGAGAGCCCAAAAATGCTCGGCTACATAGAGATGTGAATCAAAAGCGCTCTCTTAAGCGACTGACTACCGATATTGCCGTACGTGGTCTTCTGCCTACGGAGGGCTTCAGATGGGGGTAACACATACATAGGAAAATTCTAGAACATTCCATATACTAAAGTCATACAATGAACTCACACCTAGTCAACCCGGGTACACAGGGCAACCAGCGGCTTATTAGATCTCCAAAAATTACGGCGACCCGCCTCGGCCACGCACAGAAAATCGGCGCCGAGCGCGCTCATAAAACTCAAGGCTCGAGGGTCTCTCTTTACCTCGTCACTCAATCGTTTACACGTGTTCCAACATTGTCGCCCTATAGCGAGTTCGTTACCAAAAAGAATTTCATGCGATCTCCACACAACATACTCCCCCTCTTGAGAGGGTACCGATCAACAATATTCTTATTCGCTCTCATGCCAATATTCTTCTTTATCCTTTATTGGTAACACTCTCATCTTACTTGCACTTTTCTTTTGCAAATCGTTCATTACTTTTAACTCCATAGATATCACCGTAACATCACCAGTACCTGAAAAAATTCTTTAGACTCGGCCCATGATCGACTCCATGCTTGGCTCCTTTGATGAGCCCTAGTAAGCACGTGCTAAGATTGGCATCAGTGCTCATTTGTTTGTATTCAATATTCAATCAAACTCAAGTATTTCTCATGTCATCGACTCCAGAGTGCTTGTCGGATCTTCTTAATGATGTTTTAAGCATTGAGTCGGTCCATGAGCACGAGTTTTTGTCATGTTTGGGGAGAGTTTTCATCAATTCGCCTATCAACAAAGGTCACCTGACCAGTGATGAGGGACGTAAGTTTAGTATTGCCTCTATTTCGCTGGTGACTCTGTAAGACGCTGAAAAAATAAGCCTCTCGTCACATGCGAGTCATTCGACGTGATATTTGATTTACTCAACTGCCGTTGCCCACAAGCCACAGAAATTGGGAGGGTGAGGAAATATAAAATGTCAATGTATTTAATGTTTGCTCTCAATTCCGCTCACACCCTGTTTCAGTTGTGGACAATATAGAATTTCGTAAAATTCATTCAGCTCACCATTAGAGACCTCAAAAATTCGTTGCGTTGTCGAAACAGACATCTAACGCTGAACCACGCCTAGCTATGAATCGCTTCGATGTACTTCATAAGCTTCCGTACATAAGTCTTCGACTACCTCAATATGTACTGGTTTAGTAACCATACAAACAAATGAACATTTCAAGAAACTTTTGGAATTTGGAATTCTTTTCCGTATTATGAACATCTAGTGGTGCCTCAATTAGAGAAAAAAAAACTAAAGTGTGCAAATCAGCACAGGCTGGCGAATAATTGAATCATCATGGAAATCAAAGTCCAGGTGGAATATTCTAAAGTCATGTTAATCTTTGGAACATTGTGTCAATCTTCGTGAGTGAGTCAAGCTCTTCAATTCCTCAATGTGAACAAATACAATAATCGAATCCCAATAATTTTAAGTCGTTTAACTTGCTGAGACGTTCTTGACGGTAGATTACCGATTTTACATAGTAATGGCTAAGTTTTTCGCGAAAAACGTAGCATTTTCTTGACCTTTCACGGCAGCTCTAACTTGACTCTTCCCGTCGGACGACCAAAATCTTTGTTCAACTGCGTACAGTATCGTTTCTATGACGACATATTGATTTTTTGAGTGGCAATGCTAGACTATTATCGCAGTCACAGAACTTCTGAGTAGTAAAATTGGTTTTGAGAAAAAGATGTTGAACTTTCTGAACTCGTCCTTCTCTTTGCATGACTCTCTAATCGTCTTTGAGTGAGTCCGGAATTTACAATCAGAGTTCATTCAGTAATTCATTTGCTCCTCAAGGAGTTGCAAGTTTTCTCCAAAATCAGATTGAGTTATTTCAATGACCAGCTTTTCTCTTCTAATATATTCTCAAGACAATATTGGACCTCTATTGCGGTACATATTTATCTATCAATTCCGAAAAGATTGAGATACACAACGAAACCGAACTGCCACGATAAAAATGAGTTTTGGATGCGATTTGAAAATCTCAGAGATCAAAAAAGAATCTCTCCGAAGCTTGTCTTATCAATCAACGGTCAATTTGAATCTTTCAAGTCTTTTTGCAAGGATCGGGATATTTCATCTCGTTACCTAAAGTGCGTTTCTATGATTCATTGAAGTCCACAAAACTCAAGGGCATTCACGAGCACTTCGATAGGCTATTATTGATGGAGAGGCTGCGCAAAATTTCCATAAGAGCAAATGTGACGCCATTTTTCTCTTTTCCATTTTTATTCGAATGTCTGTGGAGTGATTTGACACAAAAATTTTGAATGTATTCGACAGTTTCCAAGCCTAGTCGAGGGTGATACTCCAATCTGACCATAGATATACTCGACCAATTTCAATATATTCACGAGATTATATACTTATTCGAATAAGTGGTCAAGATGTGGCATACCACAAAAATCTATAAGATGTGGAATTTATCTTTTCTTCGTAGTGGCCACTCATGACCTCGAACGCAATAATTGAGACTCGCGAAGGCGCTAATTGTACTCAGAATTCACGTCACTTGCATTGATAAAACAGAAATCTTGATCTTAGGCGAGTCGTGAGAGAGAGAGGGTTTGACGTTCAATGACGATGTTACTAACCAAACGCGATCAAAAATGAGAGATATCTAAGTATGATGGTAACGACCAAAAACTGACTCGTTTTTGTCAACATTTGCCAGCCATATATCTTGAATCAGTATCTCGCATAGAAAACCATCAGGTTCAAGCTGAATTGCTAAAAAGGTGAAGATGTCACACTAGATAAGACTGTCCCGAAATCAAATTCTCTCATTCGGATTTTACGGGATCACGAAATGTTCCACAACTTCCGATTTCTGTTCCGATTTCTCTGTGCAGGAGGGGAGAATCCGAATGCAAATCATTCATAACTATTCTCACTGAGGCTTAGAAGTTTTGGCATAGATAACTTTATTTCATGACTCATTACTACAAAGTTGCATGACGCAGACACATTCAACTAATGTGTACCCAAGATCGATTGGCTTGGGGCTGGCGATTCGCTCGTGTTCACTCGTCTTACAAACCCTTCGATCAGAAAAATTTGGACTTTGTTCACCAGTTTGGAGCAGTAGTCTTGTGAGGTGTACATACTATTCCGGCTTTCTTCGGAAACATCAAATCAAATCGTGCTCATTTCAAGTATGTGAATCTCTTTGAAATCTCAAAATTAGGACTTATTCCCACTGAATCATCACGAAATAGAGGCAATTTGGAGTCATTGGCGAATCGAGAAAACACTCACCACCAATATCGATTATAGATGATTCCACCAGTTCGGACGATCCCGCAGGTTTCCGTGGGGGCGATAGTTTCGCTCAAGCTCCCATTTTGCCCTTCATTCAATGTTCTACTTGAACTACTTTCACTCATCTTATTTCACTGAATATTTAGTTCACACATGCTCCTAACCTCACAACCTCTCTTGCGATTCGGGCCAGGCCATGAGCTTGCTTATGATGCTCCCCCGGAACCATGAATCGTAGCTCACTATGGGCTTGCTTTAGAATGCCTACAGACCTTAACCATTCACTCTATATTTCGTGGTTCGGACCGGGCCATGAGCTTGCATATTATGCTCCCCCACATCACGAAACCGTAGCTTGTTGTGAGCTTGCTTGGAGATGCTCGGGAACCTTCACTGATAACCTTTTTGAGCCGCAGTTCTTTGCTCTACGCTAGACTTGGCGCTTGCTTGAACACAGAATGTATCACATCAAATACACGATTTTTCGAGATCCAGGAACAACTCTCACACAAGTGACGTTTGCTCGGATTCACTCTTTCTAACACTCAGATGCACAATTTTCCATAGCGCAGGAATAACTTCTCCACACTTAAACTCCACTATTTTCACTTATCGAGTCTCTACAATTTGTATCTTGATTTTGCCGAATGTAGGAATTCGATGTTCTGCATCCGGCTCGAAGGACCATGTCTAATGCACCAGCCCATTGGTGCGTCCACGTTTAAATTAATAGACGAGGACTAGTTGTGATGTGTTTATTCCAAAACGTACAAGTGGTGTAATATGATGCGAGAGCCCAAAAACGCTCCGCTACATAGAGATGTGAATCAAAAGCGCTCTCTTAAGCGACTGACTACCGATATTGCCGTACGTGGTCTTCTGCCCACGGAGGGCTTCAGATGGGGGTAACACATACATAGGAAAATTCTAGAACATTCCATATACTAAAGTCATACAATGAACTCACACCTAGTCAACCCGGGTACACAGGGCAACCAGCGGCTTATTAGATCTCCAAAAATTACGGTGACCCGCCTCGGCCACGCACAGAAAATCGGCGCCGAGCTCGCTCATAAAACTCAAGGCTCGAGGGTCTCTCTTTACCTCGTCACTCAATCGCTTACACGTGTTCCAACATTGTCACCCTATAGCGAGTTCGTTACCAAAAAGAATTTCATGCGATCTCCACACAACACACTGTTTGTCATTACCTCGACAATTGCATTTTTTGGGTCCTTGTTCACCAGTCAAAGATTGAGATGTCAGCGCTCCCATCACGGTATAGACTATCGATGAAAAGTTTACCCCCTCGATGTTGCCTCATCAATGATGTAAACATTTGTTATCCATGCTCTTTGCGCTATTACATGCTCAAAAATGACTAACCGATTATATTCCACGGCCGTGCTATCAAAAGCTTACAATACGCAGCAACAATGAATCACGCGTATCTCCGATGCCGATCTCGTCTGCAAATCTTATCGGCCTGGCGTAGGGCACTGCCGGTCAAAAGTTTGTGCACATCTCAAAGAATTAATTTCGATTTTGTCGACTGCTCGGGACTCTTTGGTCCAAAATAACTCTACTTGGGCTCACTTTGCAGTTCTTTTCAAGCACTTTAAGATCTATTCAGTACTTTTTCTGCGCAGCTCAATAGATTTTCGCAAAATCAATCTGAACCCTTGTAGGATTTCATGAAAATCCAGTCATTAAAAAACAAACCTCCACAAGTCTAGCGGAAATTGATGGATTTAGATGATTCAAGAAGCATCTGAGAGAACAAGTCAAGAACTTCAAAATCCGTTTCTGGAAATCATACTAGCTTGTTTCTGGTCCGAGCTGTCCGAGTTTGCAAGAATCTATTGTTCTGCGCAGATAAAATACCAAATAGCTCCCAAAATGCTTGGAAAAAGCTACAAAATCATCCCAATTAGAGTTAATTTGAGCCAAGAAGATCCGAGCAGTCGAATGAGCAGAATCGAAATTTATTTTTTTAGGTGTGTCCAAACTTCAGACCGGTAGTGTATACCACCCCGATAGACGCATGAAGTATCTCGAGTCTATCAGACTGACCATTTCAGTCGAATAGAAACTCTCGACTTGTCCAATTCCATCATCCTAGCCAAGTGGCTATGTGGCTGAAACGCCGCCGGCCGATGCGATCAAGAGGTCGTAGTATTTATCACGCGACCCACGCGTGGCAGATCTGGATTGGTTATCGACCATCCGGATAAGATCACCATCGATACGTTGTTCAACGTGGATCTCCAATAGACGTGACTGGGAATTCAATCATTTGTTCAAAAAAGTTCAACCGTGTGGTTGAAAGAACAATTCAACAACTTGGTTGAAAATTCAATAAGTATAGTTGAATTTTCAACAAGCTGGTTGAAATCAACAAAAATTTGTTTGAAGAAATTTGTTTGAATGGTGAGAATCGTATAATTTTCGATTACTGGAAGAGATGGGGAAATTTTCCGAGATAGAACATCCCAAATATCAAATGTAGTCCCAATTTCACCATTCAAACTCTTCTGTGATAATATGATCACCTGCAAATCTATCACCCGATTCTTGATCAGAGATTGGGAAATTCTCCAACATTTATATAATGGAATAACAATTATTTGGTGTACTAAAGGACCATTTGATATTCATGTCCATTCCTCTTTTCTTTGGGAGATCAGTTCGGAAGTAAACTTCACAATAAAACATGTCAACGAAGTCGTGAATGGATTTGATAGAATTTGAATTTGCAACGGCTACAGTTTCTCCAACTTTTCTTGACTCTTGTGAGCGTGGCGTTAACTCTTTCACAAATTTGTACGAACGCATCAAGGTTAGAGTAACAAGTGTTTCACGTCCATATGAAAATTCAAATTCAAGAGTCCACTATATTTCGTCCCGAATTCTAATTCAAATGTATTCCTAAGAAGGAAACCATTCTTACGAACGTTTTTTTTATTTTCAAAACACATCGCTAAACCTGTAAACATAATTGATTCAATTCCCTAAAATTGTTCAAAAAATTTTCGAATATTCATCTATAGAAGCTCTTGAATATGGTTGTTCTCGACATATGGATTCCTATTCCCTGGTTAGTACTTGATTTTCAAACCTCGGGGAACCTCTTCTCGATAGATCCTCGAACGATTCATTGAATTCAGTTGTAGATGGAGACTCATCAATATATGAGATAGTTAATTAGAAAGTCCTTTCTGTACAATTATAATAGAATTCAGAAATTTTTTCAATGTTATGAGAATATTCCCTTTAGATGGAAAAAAGTCACCATAACAGAACTCTATCTCTAAAATTTGAAGGATGTCCAGTCAGAAGTTGATGCTTCCGTGGAAATTTGGATGATACTGATTACAAAATTTATAGTTCCGAAACTACACTATATTATTCCAATTTAATGTTATATTGATTTACTGTTTGGTCCATTGAATTCTAACGTAAGCCATCCTTCGTTCCGATATTTTACAAAATTCGTTCAAGAAACAGGTTCAATTTTTCAAATTCACTGCTGCAGAATCATCATGGATAATGACATAATCCATATCCTGGGCGACGGGAACCGTCTTTTCCGGTGTTTCTCTTATTTTCTGGTAATCAGAATTCATACAATGATATACGTCATCGGATAGTAAAACACATTTTTGCAACTGTGTGCCCGAAGTTGTAAAAAAATGAGACTTCTCTTCATTATTTACAGTGCGAGAAGTAATGCGTGAATGACTTCTCGCACAGTTTTACATTTACGCACTGGTGAAGTGTGCGTAAATGTAACTTCTCGCTCTAATGCATTTTCATTCACGCACAGTTCCAAAATATGATGTCACGTCATCCCTCTGAATTTGGCCTTTCTTGAAAACTTCGTTCTCAAGATGATCTTGCTCGGACAGTGGTGCATTTAATTACAACTTCGCGCACAGTTGCAAAAAATAGTATACGCAACACGTGCGAGGAGTTTCCGCACACGTTGCCGCCAACTCGCGCGAGAAGTAACATTCACGCACACTTCGAAACTTCTGGCTGTGCGAGAAGTTCCAAAGTGTGCGTGAATATTAACTTCTCGCACTCGTTTGGCAACTTGTGCGGAAATTGACCTTCTCGCACTTGTTGCGTAATATACTATTCTTCGAAATGGTCAAGGTACAAGCAATTCATTCTAGGCAATGAGTATTATAAATATATTTTCAATTCAGTTCAGTATTGTCAATTTATGTCAAGAGATAAGATACATGGCTCTGAGATTGAAATAAGAGCCTTCACTGAACTCTATGATACTAACGTCTACGTGCATATCAGAGATACTCAAGACTTGTTCTCCTTCAAATCTGGTAAGGGAAACAAGTACTTGGACTTGATTTTCTCTCGAGATAACAGTTCTGGTCATTATGATGTCATGAAAGGTGACCTACACACATTTTCCAGAGATTTGAGGCAAACATTTACTCTGTATATGGTTATCCTGAGGAGAAATTCAAATCATATCATTCTCTCAACGTTGCTTCAAAGAAATTCAAAACGAATCACGTTTCACGACTCGAAAATGAAGTTGCAACGAACAAGTGTGATCAAATTGAGATCAAGATGGAGATAGACCATCAGAATAAGACAATGCCGTACGAAAAAGTTATGTCAAAATTGCCGAGGGTGAAACTTTCAGAGAATACCAAAAAGTCTATTTTCCGGAATCCAAGAGATCTTAACCACATTGTTGACTACGGGCGTCTAAAAAGTGAAAAGATTCCTGATTTTGTCAAGAGAGGCCAAGTGAAATTCAGAACAAAGAAAAGAAAGTTCAATAATTGTAAGAAACAATTGAAGTATGTGTCAGATTACGGTAATTTAGACCACACCTGCAAATATTGTGGTGCTGTTTTTTGGAAGAACGAAAAGATGAAATCTACTCGTTGCCGAGATGGGAACATCATTTTATCCCCTCCAAGTAGATATGATCCAAGACTAAGAAAAATGCTGATTCATGATCTAATCTTCAGGCATTTGATAGGGTTCTATAACAATTCGTTCAGTTTTGCAACTTTAAAAGCTGTTGTTAAGAATGAAAAGGGTATTTACAATGTTACGGCTCATACCTGGCCGTAACGGCTACCGCATGAAGTTGACCGACCTCGAGCGAGAGGCAGGCACAAGCCTCGAGCTGCTGCAAGCTCTAACCTGTTCAACCCCTCTCTTGAAATAGAATGAAGAGAAGTCTCAGCCTGGGAAAGAGTATAAATACGGAGGGATTCTGCCAGAAGGAGCTTCTAGATTCACAGTCGTACACGAATCGTCACAGAGTTAACATCACGAGTATAAGCAGCCATTGGTGGCCTCGTCGATATTTCTAGAGTCTTAGAGTTACGAGTTAGTCTCTCTCTCGGGTTTTATACTTACTCTGAATAAACATCAATAAAGCTGAACCACCGTTTGTTTGTCATTGGCTGTACCTTCACCCATCTTCTGAGTCTTATAACTCAGCGGATAAACAGATTTCAAGGACCCTCAAATCGTAACAAAACTGGTGCATCGGCCGGGAATCTGTTTGAAGGTTACAGATAATTATATCGCGTCAACCGTGCCGCGTTTTTATACATCGTACAGCAGCAGACTACAGACTCCACGGAAGGATCCGAGAGGATGTTCATGCAGATCTTCCTGATTTTCATTCTCGCAGCTACAGGGTGAGTAGTTTTTATTACACCCAACTATACGTCCCTCGTGGGGAGAGTCGCGAGGCAAGGACTCTTTTCCGGAATTACTAGCGTATGGATTGAAGCTTTTCTTCGTTCAATAGTTACCTCAAACTTATCACGCGAATAGTAAATCGCTATCATTTGAATCGATCCTGACTCTAGATTCTACAGAAACTAGGTTTATAAACAATAACGTACTGTCGACTCATTCCCTTGCGAATAGCAAATCGAGTGTCTGTTTTTATAGAAAATTACATCACGTAAGTTGATAATTTGTGAGTATCCGCTCAACCAACATTGAGAACTTTGAATTCACGCGTCATCTGTCACCTGTCTCTCGCCTGTGCATTCTGGGACTAGCGCGTGAGAAACTAGCCGCCATACAGTTGAATAGATTCATAAGCGAGCGCGACACAATGGCGAAAAGCCGTAAGAATGATGACCGACCTCCGGTATCTGCCGAAAACGTAACGAGCAGCGTTGCTGAGGAACTGAATCCCGACCAGCAGGGAGCTACGGGGGGCGAATCTGAACCAGAAGAACATGAAATTCTCGATATCTCTCAGCTGAAATTACGCTATTATGACGGGATGGAGAAAGGCGACGAGAGAGCGCGCACTGCTTACTTTGCGCTCATGTCCGCCGATCTGGGACTCGAAAACCCCGGCGGAATGCATATGGAACTGGCGATACGAGATCTGAGCCGAACTCTTTCTACCCTCCCGGAGTTTCTTTCGGAAAAAGAAGTAACGCTCTTAGAATCATTGAAACTCCACTTGGAAAAACAGCAAATTGCAACGGGGACACGACCCAAAACACCCATGCCTGCGTCTAACGTCTTTTTTGAAGAATATGAACAATTCAAAACGTCGCAGATGAATGCAGAGTCCTCGCGTTACGACGATCAGACCACCGAAAGAGTCAAACCGGTCCGAAGACGGCTGTCATTCGATGGTAGCCCTGACATATGGACAGACCACCCGATGAATACGGGGAATGCGGTTAGTGGGGGAGCTTCTTGGTCCAATAACCGAACTACGGACGGCGCGGGCAGAGACATGACGCGAGTACAATTCAAAGATCAGGATCTTGGCTGCCGCCCTCTGATGGGCGAAGGACTGCCTTGGGAGAAGAATCAATCGTGGAGCTCTCAATACCGACCGCAAGGTATGGAAGAAGAGCGCCACACTCTGGCTTTCCGCCCTTTCGGATGGAAAGGACAACCTGAAAATGTCCAACAGACGGACCCCCTCCCTCGGAACTTGAATGCGATAGAATTGAGGACTAATGATCAGAATCGTAGCCACCGATCCACCGATCAGGATGCTCAGTTCTGTGAAGAACCCAATTTCACCCGACTTCAAAGACAGGATCTAAGAAGTATGGATTCTCAAGCAAACAGCCAGAGTCGGATCTTTGCCGAGCAAAACTCAGCACGAGCTAATCAAAATGAGGGCATGCGTGCAACTGTCCATCAAGAAAATCGGAAGGACGACCAATTTCAGGGACGGAAGGGATATAATTCCGATCATTCGAGTCAAATCGGTTCGCGGGAGACTATTGGACGACGTATTATTGGACAGCGACTCCAAGACAATCAGCCGACGCACACTTGTCACACCCATGTAGGTCATGCAGAAGCCAATGCGAACGGCCCAAAATGTAACAACGCAGCCAACGCGAGTCGAATCAATAATAGAATCAATAAGCCATGTTGCTCGAATCATGAACCAGCTCCTCAAGAACCAGAGGAGTACTACGAGACTGATGACGACTTCCCCGACACACAGGCGACGGAGCTCCCGTCAGGCGGAAATGATACTGTTAAAAAGTTTGGAACAAACACGGACGTGCAAATACGCCAGTGCAAGGCGCGAAACGTAGTTGATGCATACGGTAGCGATCGAAAATACGGATCAAAATTCCGCCTTCCGTTACATCAAGCATTGAATCAGATTATGTCGTACGATGGTAATCCAGATATGCTAGCATTATTTTGCAAATCGGTTCGGTACATAGTCGAAGAATATGGCTCGGAAGCCGAACCCTGGATTCTCTCTGCACTCGCGAGTAAACTTAAAGGCCGAGCAGCTGAAGGGTACATAGCCCGACTTACTCAATATAGCTCAGTAGAACGACTGTTAGCCGATATGACAACGCAATATAGTGGAGTTGGCGGTGCGGACCGCGTATTAGCCGAATTGAAATTGATTCAGCAGAGACCAGGAGAAGGAGCAGGGGACTACGGCTTACGAGTACAGACGCTGCATAATCGCCTGCTAAACGTTTATGACTCTGATCAGAAATTAGAAGAATGGGAACGCAAGACATACAAATACAATGCAGATGCAGAGGCCCTGCAACAGTTCATGTTTGGCTTAGCGGGAGCACTTCAACATCAGGTCCGATCGACGAATCCCAAAACGTTACGAGAGGCCATTTCAGAGGCCGTGAGTTTCGAGAATAAAACGAGCGCTCGCGCATTGTTTTCAATGGAGAGACCTTCGGGCAACGTGGACGGACTGATGCCACTCATCGAAGCTTTTGTAGAAAAGAAACTACGGGAGACACGCACGGGTAACGCGTCGACTCAGGAAACAGCAACGATTAGACTAGCTACAGCCTCCGATGAATGCCGATATTGTCGAGCAAAGGGGCATTTTGAGAGAGAATGTTCAAAAAAACAGCGGGATTCGAAATTTTGCAATTACTGCCGCGTTTCGGGTCACGACATAGGCGAGTGCCGCTCCCTCAAAGGAGCCGTTGATTCCGGTTTAGTCGTAAAAAATCAGATAGAGCGCCCACGAGATTTGCCACGAAATGCTCGAAGCTCAAGCGGATCTCGTTTTCCAACCCAAGAACGCCCGAGCCTTAATAACCAATTCAATGGATCGCCGAATCAATACTCACGTCGAGACGGTTCACGAGCTGAAGAATTTCAGGATGATAGACGCTATCCGAGAAATTACAATAACAGAGATCGGAACTATTACAGCAACTCTGGAAGTAGACGTGACTATGAATTTGATAACCGGAACGAGAATCGAAATTATCCTCGCTACAATAATAATGGATATCGATATACTAATAATCGCAATAATAGTGATAATAGGGTCAACAGCAGGGATCGAAATTATAATCGAGGTTTCAATAACGGGGGGCGCCAGGATTACTCTGGAAACAATCGATCTAATTATCTGAATTATCAAGGTGGGAGTAGAAGTTACCGGCAGACTAATAATTACAGGAATGATACTCGCGGACGAAACGATGGATATGATACAAGAATTGATGATAGGGGCCCTTCGGTGCCGCGGTCAGAGAATCAGCCATCAAATCAGGGGATCAATAACGAACAAAACAATCATTTAAACTCCCAGGATGCTCGACGCCAATCCCAGACGTCGAGCAGCAACAATTGAAGGATAATAAAATACCAAGACGTCACGTTTCTATACGTTTATGCGAATCGAGTGAAAGAAAACATCCAATAGTCGAATTGAAATGCGAGAAATTTAGGAACGGACCTTGTAAATTTTACGCCGACACGGGAGCGGATGTTACGCTTCTGAAAAAACGCTGCCTGAAAGAAGGGACGCCTATAGACGAGAATTATATCATATCTATTAGTGGGGTCACGGCAGGAGAATGCTTAACGCTTGGAAGGATTAATATGAATCTTGATGGATTAGACTGCGAAGTGCATATAGTATCGGACACCTTTGCTATACACACCGATGGACTTCTGGGATGGCGCGAGTTTGAAAAACACGGGGGAGTATTAGACGCTAAAGCAAAGTGCCTTCAATTTGCGAATTTGATAATCCCATTTATCAGAAAGGAAGGGCCCGAGACCCCAACTGACACTCTACAAGTGAAATACGCCCAGATGACGAGTACAGGGAAAAAGGAGTTGAGCAATTTTCAAGATTCAGAGTCAGTAGTTCCATTTCAAGACGTCACAGAAGAGAATACCGGGGAAGAATCGTATGAATACCCCGCATATTTGGACGAATCAGATATCGAATCAGAGACCGCAGAAGTCGACTTCGAGGATCTCGGGATCGTGCAGTTGGGAGAGACATTCGACCCCCAAAACAGGGAACAGAATGGGAAACACGCTGAAGAGTATATCGAGGTACGAAAAACTGAAGCCGATGAAACAAAGGACCGAGCCACGAAAGTGTTCGAAAGAATTGATCCTAAAACATTGGAAGGGTTGAATGAAGAGGAGATCGAGCATGTCAAGGAACTCATTCGAGAAAGACCAGGGGTATTCGGACTACCAGGGGAAAAACTTAAAGCTACGCACGTAGCATCACACAAAATTGTATTAACCAGCGACAAACCCATAAAAGTGAGAAGATACAGATACCCCCAAGAGATCAGGGAAGAGATGGAAAGACAGATCAAAGAGTTATTAGAAGCAGGAATAATTGAAAAATCGGATTCTCCATATTCAAGCCCGATGTGGATTGTGAAGAAGAAACCAGATGCAAACGGGAAAGTGCGATGGCGCATGGTGGTAGATTTTCGCCAATTGAATGCAATCACAGTAGCCGATAGCTACCCTATTCCAATCACTACAGACATCATAGAAAGCGTTGCAAACGCGAAATATATAACGGCAATCGATTTGCGCCAGGGATTTTGGCAAATTCCCATGTCGGAAGACTCGAAATTTAGGACCTCATTTAGCTCGAGCTCCGGGCTCTTCATGTGGTCCAGGATGGCGATGGGACTCCGTAATAGTCCAGCCACTTTTGAACGAGCTATTGAAAAGGTCCTAGGCTCTTTACTGGGGTCCTCTGGAGTATACGTGTATCTCGATGATATAATCATAACAGCCCCGGATCTGCAAAGCCATGGGAAACTCTTTAGAGAAGTCCTGAGACGACTTGATGAAGCAAACATGACCGTAGAACCTTCAAAATGTCAGTACCTCCAGCGAGAAGCGAGTATTTTAGGTCACATAGCAGGGAATGGTAAGATCCGTATGGACCCCAAAAAGATAGAAGCAGTACGCAAATATCCAACACCCACGACAGCAAAAAAAGTCAAACAATTCCTGGGCCTCGCCTCGTACTACCGCCGGTTTGTCAAAGGCTTTGCAGACATAGCATATCCACTCAACAAACTATTACGGAAGGATGTGAAATTCGAATGGGGGGAAGACCAGCAAAAGGCCTTCGAGAAATTGCGCGAAGCACTATGCCAAGAGCCGGTCCTCGCATGTCCAACACAATCAGACTCTCTGATTCTTAGTACAGATGCCAGTAATTATGGGGTGGCAGCAATTCTCAGTATTGGTACCTTAGGGCAAGATCAGCCCTGTGCGTATGCATCAAGAGCCCTCAGGGGTAGCGAGTATTACTGGAGTATTTATGAGAAAGAGCTCTTGGCCGTAGTATTCGGTACAGAGCAATTCCATCATTTTTTATACGGGAAAAAGTTTCTAGTAGTGACAGATCATGAACCCTTGAAGCACTATCACAACACAAAGAAGCCAGATTTGAGATTTAATAGGCTAAAGGCCGCATTGAGAGGCCTAGACTTCGAAATCGTATATAGAAGGGCTGATAAGAATGCCCATGCTGATGCCCTTTCAAGGAATATTGTTTTGAATGAAGGCGAAGAAAACCCAGAGCGCCCAACGGTGGAATTGTATCAGTTAGCAGAAAAGCAAGAACAAGAAGAAGCAGCGAAGCTCGCCAGTGCGAGGGTGCTGGTCGTAGAGACTCGAAGTCACAAACGAAGAAGGGATGAAGCGAACGACGAGAATAGAATATTATGGGACGAGTCGAATCCTACAGAAAATTCAGGTAATCCATCACAAAAGAAGAAAGCCCACTATGATAGTGACTCGAGTGACCCTTTCTCAGACGATGATGAGGATGAAGATGAAGACGAAGAATGGAGTGGAGCGGCCAATGCAGAACGCATGATGCGACCCAAAGGGTCAAGGGGACGTACGGGACAAAATTTTCCATTGTGTACAATGTTGAGAGAAATCGATGATCATCCGGGCGCCGAACCGATATTAAGCCAAGCTCAAAATGACATGGACTCTTTGAAACGATTGAGAAACGAACAAGACATCAGAGCAGAAATTCAAATTACGAGCACACCAAACAAAGACACAACTATCAAGAGACCTATAGCAGAGAGTGAAAAACCCCTTTCTCAGAGGAATATACAGATATTCGGGAATACACAATACGAAAATTCAAATTCAAACGAGAGTCTGGGTACATCAATGAAAGAACAAAATCAAGTAACCACCGAAGATTCGGAAAAGACAATCGAGCCAATCAACATGGGTTTCAATAACCCTGATTCGACGCAATATGTCAATCTCCCTGAACAGAATTCCGATTGTGAAAACTCGACCAACGAAAACCAAAGGGTAGAAACACGGTCCGAACACGATGAGGAGACAAGCAGAGATCGACATCTCACGTGGAAAGTTGAGCGATTTGAAGATCGGAGGAACACCGGAGTACAGATACTTGTTTGGACAAACTCTCAAGCGAGAAGCAGCACTTCAAGAGTGAATATAAACGACATGAGAAGATCAGAGATAGGAACTATCCCATTACCCACAACGCAACCTGAAGCAGAAGGAACCAAAGCCCCCTACAAGGATATCCGAAACCAATTCGAATTACCGGAATATCAACCAGTTGTCAATCTTACTCAACTAGAAGATTTTCAAGGAGATATAACAATGAAAGATCAGTTTGAAAACGATCCATCCCATGAAAGTCCGATGCATAACCGAACTGATGAACAGATGCAACCCTTGTCGGAAACAGCAGCGGTAAGCGCGAATGAAGAGAATCCTGAGCCAGAACATGCAAAGATGACACCTGTGGAGCCTAACAATATTCATGAGAGGCATATGGCAGATAATCTTACACCCCTTCCGGAATCACGCGTCTCGGATTTGGAACACACACCAAGGCCCCCAGCCACACCAGAAACATCTATGACCGATTCCAAAGTCAAAGACCCACAAGTCCAAGACTTATCTTGGGACTACACTGGAACGTTCTCGAAGTCAGAGGATCAAACAAATTCTTCGATTGTCAGGTTCCAAAACTACGAGGAACATGACGAGTGCGCGCAGCCAAGTTATGCGTTCTTTCATGACACGAAAATCAATTCGAAACCACCAGGAAACTGTCTGTTCTACACACTTATTAAGATTTTTGGTTGGGAAATGTCAGCTCTCCAACTTCGTCAGGTTTTACTAAACAGTAGACATCTTCCATTTTGTGGAGACCCTGCAGCAGCAGTAGCAATATTAACGTCACAGACGGCATATGGAGATGGAGATACCGTATTCATATTCTCACGAGAGTTCAATGTAAATATCTGTGTGCATCTTCAATGTGATGACAGGTTTCGATACGCCCATTTCAGGGCACACGACCAGAATGAGTTTATTCATGTCCATTTGAGAGGTAAACACTATACACCATTGATCAATATGGGTATCCGTAAGCACGCTGGAATTGCAGACGAATCTCTACCAGCGGAATTCTTTGCCGTGGACATGGAGGTTGATGAACCTATACTTAAAGAAAATGAGGTCTTACAACCATCAGACGATGGACCACCCGGAGACGGGCAAATCATAGACGAACAAGAGACGATACGGGAAAATAGATTGAATAAGAGGGATAATGCAATGACACGCTACCTGACAGCGGAAGCGCGGGGACCACAAGAAATACCATCCTGGGTGGTAAACGAAGAGGAAATAGACGTCTTTACGGGTGTTAAATTGGTAAACGATCACCCATTTTCACACATAGATAATCTTGTGTACACCATACCAGCGAACATGTGTACAGAATCGGAAGTACTGAATTCACTGATAGAAAGAAGATATCTCGGGCAAGACGAGCTGCTAAGTCAAGGGCGGTCGGTCGGCGAAATAATTGTATCAGAGTATAGACAGGTGAAATTATTTGGTTTAGTCATTAAAAACACAACTTATTCGGAAGCCTTGAAACCAGACATTACGACAGTTTTGAAACTTTTACGGGAACTCGTAATCAGTAAAGGGATAAAATCAATAGGAATTATCAGAGATTTGGCAATGCTGAATAAGAACAAATGGGGATACTTCATAGAGCAATGCAATCGAATATTCAGAAAACTAACGATATCTATAGTATTGTACAAGAATAACCTACCGGTCCCACCTGAACAAGAGCGGTATCGAATTATTAAGGAATATCATGAGTCTTCGATCGGGGGTCACAAGGGCATCACAAAAACATACGATCGATTAGCGAGCGAATTCTACTGGCCAAATATGCAGGCAGACGTGAGAATATTCGTGAGAGGTTGCGCGACATGCCAAACGGATAAGTTAGTACGGGTCAAGACAAAAATGCCAATGGTTATAACTGATACACCCATGATACCATTCGAGAAGATATCAATGGATTTCGTGGGTCCGAAAAATCCGACGAAACGTGGAAATATTTACATCCTTACAATACAGGACTGCTTTAGTAAATTTTGTGTGCTAACACCCACGACAGAAGCTACGGCAGTCACGGTCGCAAAGGTTCTGATGGAACACTTCATCTGTTATTATGGATTACCGGTATCAATTCTCACAGACCAGGGATCACACTTCATGGGGAAGGTATTTGAGGAATTTGCACGAATTTTCCGAATTAATAGGCTTCTTTGCTCTAGCTATCACCCGCAATCCAACGGATCGATCGAACGTATGCATCATACCTTGAATGAGTATCTAGCTATGTATCTGAATGAACATACGGAGTGGGACGAACTTCTACCACAGGCACAGCACTCGCTGAATACAATGACACGCGAAAATTCGGGATATTCTCCACACGAACTCGTCTTTGGTCGAAGAGCAAGAATGCCGTCATCGTTCCCACCTCGTGATCAGCTGATAACTTACGATGAATACCTCGCGGACATGACAAAAGCGTTCACGGAACTCAGGACACTTTCAGCTATGAGCCAGCTCAGAAGTAAATTCAAATCCAAATTTTACAAGGACCAAAAAATCAACCCTAAATTTTTTAGAGAAGGGGAAACTGTTTACTTGCTCAAAGAACCTCGACATGGTAAAGGGGATAAACATTACGTAGGACCATGTGAAATACTGGAAGTTGATTACGAGAGCAATAATGCGCGTATTCAGAAAGGCGATAAAACACGGGTTGTGCACATTGACAAGCTTAAAAACTGTCACTCAAGTGAAGATGATAGCCTCAATCGAGGTCAAGAGGAGCATTGAATCAGAATTTCTTTTTCTCCCCTCAGGATAGCATTTAATCTAATTTTAACGAATAGTGGAGAACTAGAAATAAAACTGGAACGATTGAATAGATATAGAAATAAGCAATAAGTAAATGTAAATGTCAATGAAAAATATATATATACATATAAATGTATCATGAATGAAAAGGGAGAGCTCAGAATGTAAATTGAAGAGTCGGGCGTATATCAGATTGGAACGGAACAGAACTATTCTAATCAACTATCGAAATCAGCATCAACAACTGGAAAATTAACCAAAATCTAGAGAGGAGAGGCGACAAGAAATAAGAGAGTACGAAGAAATTTGATCCATTTATTGGCCATATATTCAATACATAATGCGTATTACTACATAGAGAATGAATAATATGAGATACGCAATAATACAGAACCGCTCAGCACTACAAAGCGAGTTAGAACCATAGAAAAGATTCGGCGCGAGCATCAATCATAGCACGATCGCGGCGCGATATTGGCTTAGGTTGGAAACGACACTCTTTGACATGCTTGGGCCAATCAGAAGCCAAGGGAAACTCCAGGCAACCCAGCCAATCATTGCGACAAGCAAAAGATACCTTAGCAGCCAACTCTCGAAGAAATATGTTCTCGTGACGTAAGAATTCACCCCTGCAAAACGGGCATCTGGAACCGCGTTGCGACTCCCGACACTTCTTGCACAAGGGATGACCATTAATGCACGGATAATAATCAGAATGAATGAGATCATAGCAAATTTTGCAAGTGAATATTTCATTGATTGCATCACGAGCAGAGATTCCTTGATGGAGGAAAACCCCATTCCGGTCACCAGTGTCACGATGTATAGTCAAACGCTTCACAATCGGTAGAAGACCACGCTGGTCAATATTAGCAACTTCATCAGGAGATGTTGGAATAGAAAGATCAGCAACAGCGTCACTCACCGGTACTGATGTATCATATATACCGCATACGTCATTAGATTGCGGCTCCACATCCTCGCCGAAAAGCTCTCGCAAATGATAATCGGGAGATGCTGACCTCGGTGTACGAGCACGCATGGCACGTTGTTCAGCCAGTCTAGCCTGACGCTGGAGGAATTTTCTATCTGCATAAAATTGGCCGAGCTTAAGATTTCTGCGTTCACGCAAGTCGGGTAGCTCGCCCTCGATCCATTCTAAAACATCCTCAACCTTGGCGTTTTCAATCACCAGCAAGCTATCGATGACGCTCACGAGCACATCAAGTCCCGATAAAGCAGGGCACAAAGGGGCCAGACTCCCTGATCCAGCATTGGGTCCCGATGCGTGGCGAAGGAAATGATTGGATTGGAAAGCCGCAGCGACTTGCGCACCAGTGAGATTCATTATGGTCACGATCACATCTCGAAGTCGGTGGACTGATGAAAGGGAATGCACAGTCCGGCGCATGTCGTTATCACTGCGCGTCGAAGGATCCACAAGAGCCGGGATTGCGAAGAGGCGAGGAGCACGAGCTGGCTCGGTGGTCCAAAAACGTTGAATCTGCAGAGAAGAGAAGAGAAGAAAAGAATTATACAAACAAGCTCAACAATTAATACAAATGGGAATCCAGGCACCCACCATAGCTCATCAAATGGCAATTCCGTAGGAAACTCGTCAGACGCGGGAAGAAGAGGAGATAAAGGTAGATCAGGAATTACGGAGTCATCAAGTCGAGAAGTGGAATCAGCAGCCGAGATCAGTGTATCTGAAGGAGGAGCGAGGGGCAGAAAAATAGGTTCAGAAGGGGTGAGCAGTGAGCCGTCGCCAATCAAATTAGAATAAGTTGATAGAAGAGGATCGAAAAGCGATAGCAAATTTTCAACGTCAAAATCAATGATCGGATCAGGAAGGTCCATCGGGAATAAAAGAGATTCATCAATTGGATCCAAGTTAACAGACACTGGAGACAAACTAGAACCCTCGTTAGGCTCCGATGTTGGAAGATTATGAAGGATAATAGGAGGATCAGGAGTACGAGAAACCAACGCACGACGATCTCTGAAGTGACGCCAGCGCTGAAACGAGACGCACACAAGCAATACGAAAGTCAGACGAAATTATTTATATCAAAGAACTCACCTGTTCAGAGCGGTAGCTGGAGCTGGGTGATCGTCGAGACCCCAACGTGGCACCCAAATGATAGGGTCGACAACGGCATCGCACATGATTCTTACATGGCAGGAAAACACGCCGAGCGAGCCCACCTCGCATAGCAGTGCCAGAACGGGAAACGGCTCGAGCCGCGCCAGAGCGGTCAAAGCGCGGATGATCCATGGCAGCAGAATTCACACGATGTCGGCCCACAGCCCTGGGAGATCGAGGAATCCCACGGGAAAAAGATCGGCGACCCGGCCGTGAGCCACCAGGATACATCTCGTGCGGGCGACGATGGGAAGCGGCCCGGTACTCGAACGACGATGCATCAGGAGTACTTCGGCGACGATTAGATGGAAGTCGCCGAGTTGGTGAACCTCGATTGGGTGATTGAGACATGATCTGAATTGAGAAGCACAAGTCCATGAGATTACATAAGAAGAGTCGACCCAAAATAAGAAGTGGGAGAGATCAAGAATACTCACCGGTCAGAGAGTGAGCAAGGTACGGGGTTGGCAGTATGAGTGCACTGAGCAGAACGGAAAACTAATGATGCGTATGAGGACGGGACACGCGTATAAATCAACTCATTTCCCCTCAAAAGCGAGAACAGAGGCGGGATATGAAGGAGTCCAGAGTCGAGGATTGGTCAAAGAAAACTGGCCAATCATAGAAAGTGACCAACGCAAGGGGTACATCAAGCTAAGTCAGCAACGTCACAAAGAACAAGAGAAGACGCCATAATTTCTGCACTGAGTTCTGAACAGGACTCAACGCGCATCAGCAAGATAAGAAGCTTGGGAACGAAAGACGAAACTGCGCTGGAATCATGTACCTCGAATTATGGAAAGAGCGTGTCGCGTGGGCGAAATTCAAGTCGACGCCATCACGGACAGACGCATCACGGAATAGAGGTCTCTTAAAAGATCTTAGGATGAATGCGTGAGAAAAGTAATGCGCAATATGCCAGAACAACGAGACTCTCTGATATCTAGAATAAGACATATTATTCGTACGTCTATGCCTTTCGTAGGCTACCAACGGACGACGCCAATTCCAAAAGTTGAATGCATGTCTTCATATAGCAGAACCCGAAACTTTCTCATCAGGATTTATGTACAAAAAGCAGGCAACTCTAGCGAAAAGAGAATACGAGACGAAAAGACCTTCAGTCATGTGTTCAAAATCGGAAAGAGGCCTGTTATTTTCAGGCTACCAACGGACGACTTTGACAAATAATGAATTTGAGATTCTTTAATTTTTCTCCATCATTATATCAAAACAACGAGAGAAATCTTTGACATAAGACAAAAGCACCAAAGTCATTATCCAATCGAGAGTAATCAGTTACCCTAGGGGGATAAATTCAAAAAAAAAAAAAAAAAAAAAAAAAAAAAAAGAGGAGTCCATTCTCATAAGGAAAAATCAGAACACAGAGAATAAAATAAGATCAAATATTTATTTTTAGAGTACCAATGATACATAGTATGACAAATAGAATCATGTAATGAACACGTATTGATAGTAATTATAAACCTAAGCGAGCCAGCTGATCAATCGCTTCGCGTCGAGAAGGTGACATGGGAGGCTCTCGGAAAACACAACTATCACAATGAGCCATCCAAGCAGCGGCAGAGGGAAATTCGCGACAACCACGCAAGAAATGGCGACAAGGAAAATAAAGAGATGCAGTCTGCCTCTCTAAAGTGATATTTCGCCAAGACAAGTGAGCACAACGACATTCTGGACATCGATTAACGCGGGATGCACACCTGCCACAGATCGAATGACCAAAATCACACTGGAAATAGTGAGGATATATCAAATCATCGCACACAAAACAAGCATAAATAGAGCGAATAGCTTCAACACAACTGACTACGAAGCGCTGTGGCAAAGTAATGTAAGAACCGCCAGACCGAATGTCCCAAATTTCTCTATTCAAAGGGAGTGATGTGGTTGGGTTGGTAACCTGTGGGACAGGAGTAGGCGAGGCAGGACTACTATCCGCATGTATAGGCCCAAGTAGAATTTCTACAGAAGAGGCTGAACTCCGAGAAGCCGGGCGAGAATATCGGTGAAAAGCAGATCGTCGCTCAACAAGTACTGGGCGGTCCTGAGTAGAATCAGCCCCCAATACCACGGCAACATCGGTAGAAGAAGAGCCAGGCTGCTCGACTCGCCGAGACAAGCTAGACGGCTCATCTGATGCCTCATTGATGATACGAGAGTCTATAGAATTCATCATTCGTGAGAACGTAGTCCGGGAAACTCTCAAGCCAAATGCGTTGTTAGCAAGCAGCGTGTCATCAGAATCAGATGCACCGGTAACACTACTGGACGACGAGAGATTGGCAGCAGGCGTGACGCAGCAACCCAAGGGACAATCGAAATGACGTTGCACATATTGCTGTAAGGAAGAGGTAACAGGGGGTGTAGAAACGGACAGCAAGGGCTCTGGACGGGCCGAAGCTGCCACAGAAGACTGAATGACGGAAGTCGAAGCCTCAGTATCATCATGAGCAGGGGCGACACCTGGAGAGGGCCCATCAGTTGGACGACCCACGGGCACATCAGTTGGACGACCCACGGGCACATCAGTTGGGCGATCCACGGGCACAACCCTCTCGAGCGTCGGTGGCTCAGCCGAAGTACGCGAATGCGGGGCTGGAGCTGCACTAGAACGCGTGGCACAGCCACGGCGTCGACGATTCTGGAAGGATGGAAAGATGAAATTATGAAGTATCATTACGAGTAAATTTGACACAGTAATAAAAAAAATAATCGCGACCACCACCAACACCGCGTTGAGCACAACATGAAAAGACGCACGTGGGGCGTAATGAGCAACTATAGAGACCCTTGCGACCACACAAGAGGCAAGTGAAGCATGGGATTCAATCAAGACATCCGGTACTTTATTCTCAGACGACAGACGCGGGCGGACAGCCGTCAGCTGCAGAATCCACAATCCCTTATACCGCGAACAAATCATGAAATATTCCAAAAAAAAAGTTAATCCCTCGAAAGCGAAAGTGAGCTTGCAAGAGTAACGGTGATATTCTCAACACAATCGATCGAAGGGCGGACGGTAGTCAGTACGACCAGAATCGACAAGAACGAGAAACACATATATATATTTATCGATGCGAAGGTATGACTACTGGCGAATCTATACTACTTACTCGACGCTGGCGACGTATAGGTGCCGGAGCACGCACTTCATGGCCAGCAGGTGAAACAGTCATAGGTGGACAAACCATTACACTACCAGGCCGATGCCCTTGGAAGGCGTCCGGAGAACCATAAGGCACTGGTGGGCACCACAACCATTGAGAAGAAGGAGGAAAAGGGTGCATCACATGCGGTGCAAAGAAGCAATTCCCAACCGGAGATCGATAGATCCAGCCAGCAGGGGTCAAAACTGAAGACTGATCAGGTACTCCTGTCAAGGGCAAAACACCAGCCAAGCACGTGTATGGGTCCATCTGCAATAACGATCACCACGAGTAAAAATGGAGAAAAAATTTCGCAGCTTTGATCATTTTCGAAAGCAGAGAAAAACTGATACTCACCGCAGCTCACACAAATCCCTCTTAACCCTAATCCTCAGGTGCAGCGACGAACTTGTCTTGAACGCGTTTGTTGAAAAGCGAAGTAAAATGCGGGGTCACTCTGTTCAACGAGAAAAAGGACCTATATGGCCAAAGAAGAATAGATTACCGGTGAGACCACTCCGAGATTGAGTGGCGAGGCAACGCGGGGAGTTATACCTTCTTGCGCACACTGTTCGTGTCCCCCACTCGTGACGTTTTCATTACCCCTGCATATAAGAGCGAAAGGAGTAATTAGGCTACGCCCTACCCCCACCCAAGCATAATTACCCTCTTCTGGTCGCCGACTTAATGATGGGAAGAATATGTCCTCCACAATATATAAAATGTGTTCCATCTTTCGGGAACTAAGCGTGGACCCTTTTACTTTGCACTGTACAATAAAGAGAAAAGACAATGATGGGCAGTGTGAGCAATTCTTCAGACACCTTCGAGACGAGGAAAGTGCGTTTTAATTTGGTACCAAAAATTCACACGATAATACATTGGAATCACGCACATCGGAGCGCCCGCCGTGGGCCATGGGAAGAATTGGCCAGAGACAATGCTCGATTCAAGAGAAGAATTAGTATTATCGGACGCACCCTGGAACCTATTCTGGACCAGCATCATCGCACAAAAGTGTGGAAAAAATACCACGAAGAAAGGGCTACAGAGATCGAACGAAAGACTAGAATCATACCATACTTGCCTTTCGTGGACACACAATATCCGCGGCCAGGTGTAGATGTCACTTTGATAACTGATGAGGCCATAGAATACCTCAGATGCAGAAGGTGCATGTCAACTATAAAAATGCAAGTATACGTGAGACCAGACATCACCAAAAAGACGTGGGGACCTCGACGCTCAGGAGGAGGATGTTTCATCATCGACCACACAGGACTGTTCACCTTCCCAGTACACTGCGGAAGATGCAGCCTCCTAGGTTTTCGCAGCTATACGGCGCCTCGGTGCGGAACCGGTATATACGAACGACGAAGACTCGTCTACGTACTTTTCACGGGGAGTACGATCGTTTCGTACGTCACGTGCCCTGGGAACCTCCAGTATACACTCATTATAACGGAAGATGAAGCGCAGGTACCATGCCCAACCCGTATCAGCAGATTCGATTATGGCGCCAACATGGTGATCGATTACTTGTTCTGCAAGAATTACCCCAATCAAGTCAAAGTAAACAAATGCATCGAATGTCCCTGTCACGGTGTGGTGAAAACTTACACAGTAATTATGTCTCGCATAAATGAATCATGTGATGACAGATTTTCAATAAGATTTGAACCACAATAGATGCAAGAAACGAAAGATGCAAATCAGCATAAAATGGGCAGAGTGTGAAGACGCAATGCCCGGCCACCGTTGGATACTAAACACCATGCTAGATAAGGAACGAGCCTGCAGAAGACGCAACAGCCTGGGGGCAGTATCGCTACTTCTCTCAACGACAAAAGACGCACCATAGCGAGCAAAAGAAAATCTTATTTCTTGCGGTTGAATCGAAATAATCATGAGTGGATTAAGTAACATGATTATCAAGGATAAATTGCAATGCAAAAAGTGTCAGAACATCATAACAATGCTTATTTATGACGATGCAGATAAAAAAGTGAAGAGTTGGGGCCCAAGCCCAGCGGGAGGGGGAAATTTCATATTAGAATCAAATATACCAAGAGTGTTCCCCGTGCACTGCGGAGGCTGCGGCATCGTTGGATTTCGGCGCTACGAACATCTTTATTCAACCGAAGTGCTTCAAGAAGAAAAAATGGAATACGACGAATGTAACCTTTTGGGTTTAATATATACGGGAGAAACGGAAATAATCTTCTCAGCCTGCCCCGCAGGGAGAACCTTCGCACTAGTGCTATGTGAGGGGATTAATCAAGTACCACAAGAAAAGGAGTTAGCAAATGACAGAGATTTGAGGAAGTATTATAACACTTCGCCTGAAGGCTATAAAATGATCTTTTTCGAAAATTACCCAACGAATACCACCACGAATACTAGCGTCGAATGTCCGTGCCACGGGGTGTTCCGCATTTTCACCATCGAGGTGCAAAAGGAATTAAATCCGAGAGCAAGAACCACCAAGACCTACGACATGCGCTACCGTTGAGAAGCTATCAAAAGGACATCGAAAAAAAGAGAGGTAGCAGACGCCAATCGAAGAAAAAGCAGTAAAACAACGCGTACAATACTAATGAAGGTTGGTAAATGTAATTAGTTATTAATTTCAATAGATGTATATTGGTTTTCTTTTAAAATATGTACACGCTGAAGAAGGTCGAAATGACACTCGGGAGATGTAGTAAGAATAAGAACATGGTACGACTTTAGAGAGGATTTAGAGAGAGACTTCAGAGAGAGTAGAATAACACATAAATTCCATGATATAATTTTCTTCCTCCTCTCATATAAAAAAAAAAAAAAAAAAAAAAAAAAAAAAAAAAAAAAAAAAGAAGGATGAGTAAATACTGGAACAATAAAGTAGAATGGTAAAAGTAGTAAATTGGATAGTATATGAATCAGAATGTAGAATTTCAAGAACACGTGCATTACACAATATACTTTCTTTTTTCTTTTATATTCAATAGTATACTCAGAAACTATGAATATTATGAGTAAATCCTCGAAAAATATTAGAATAGAGAGATTTTTTTTTTGAATTAGATGATGTATGAGTTAGAGTGTGGAATTTTGTAATTTGTAAATTACTATGGCAATTTTATTTCTCTATAAGAATATTAAAGAATAATTATGAATAGGAAAATTTGTGAATTAGATGATGTATGAGTAAGAATGTGGGAATTCAATAGCACATGAACTACATGAGATATATATTTTCTCTCTTCATTATGATATTCAAAATTTACGAGTGAACCCTGGAAAACTTGAGAACAATGAAAATGGCAAATCATGTAATATGTAAGGTAGATTGTAGAATGCAAGTGGAATAGAAGTAAATGCGCACGATTAATAAGTTATGGATTCATGATGACTATGAGGTTCGAAACACTTCGACAAAAAAAAAATGAGTTTTAGAATAAGAATAAACGAGAAAAAATATAAAATTCATAGGATTGTTGATGATTATATACCCAAGTCCCTTAATCAATAGAAATAGAGTAAGAATACTAATCGCGCACTTATAGTGCACCAGTATGTAACCAATATTTGCAAACTAAAAAAAAAAAGAAAAAAAATTCGAATCACAATTGAACCAAAACAAATATTCGAGAATAATGGCTTCCACATAAAGTAAAAGGAAATACAAGATTTTTGATCCGAGAATAAAGGAAAAGAGATGAATGAAATATTTTTGTTTACAATATTATGACGAACAATATTTCAAACAGAGTGAAGTTACAAGTAAATCATCACAGATCAACTTCGGTTTTCTTGGCGAGATGTACACCACATCCAAATCTGCCTACTCAGACTTGATGTTCTTACAAGCGATAAGGCTTGCTTACGCGTGTATTAACCATAACAGGGAGCAGCGATTAGTTACATCTCGAGTGAGAGGAATGCAGAGATGATTGCAACGGTGCAAATTTTGTATATGCTATACGACGATTGAAGGTAGAAATTGAATTACTAAAGCAAGAACTTGAGTCAACAATGGAACCTAGAGATCAAAAAAAAAAAATCTCCAAGAATATTTCGCAAAACACACAATATTCATTTATCATTATCTAACAAAAGTAAAGTAGCAAAATCGAGTAAACTTGAATATGGAATATGCCACCATACAGAATTGAAGCTAACAGGAAATTTTGTATATAATCGAGATTAAGTAATTTTTATAAATGGTATGGTCAAGGAGGGAGAGGGGAGAGAACGAATCAACTCAAGTTAATCGAACATGAATATATTACATTATAACAATATCAATCACCGCAAATTTTCTCGTAATGGCTACCAGTGTTTCACAAATATACATAGATAGGTGAGCCTTCGTACAGCACAATACAATGAGGTTAGTCATGATAGCCAAATATATTGGTAAAACTGAGTAAAAAAAAAAAAAAAAAAAAAAGTTTTTTCTTTTCCATAACCACTTGTTAAGGCGGCACAGCACGACTCATGGTCAGAATCGAAGCATTGGCCGTCTCTCATCACTTCTTTCCGTGACCAGCATCACGAGAGGTTGCCCTGAAATCAGAAAATTGAGATACGTTGGGAAAAATCGAATAGAATCAAGTATTAGGAGACGCCCATAACATACGCGGCAAAATGGTGAACTAGCGACCGCAGGAAATTTCTAGACTCAAGGTTATCTCAAAAGCAAAACCCACTTGGCGATTCAGAATGCTTCCGAATGAAATGATCACATGAGGATTGATATTTAGAACCGAAAATGAACCACTCTTAGGATATCTGAGCTGAACAAGGCACCAAAATTCGTCAAAACAATGTTGGATCTAAAAATCACAAAGCCATCATATTCTGACCCAAGTAGCCGAAGCAATTTTTCTTCCCTCCCTTTATACTATGACACAAGAAATACAATCACCCGATTATCGTCTCGCACTCGAATACACAAAAACCCGTCACAGCATTCACAGCATATTAGGTGGTAGAAATACGATGAGAAAACGCAGAAGGAGTGGACTAGATCACAATGGATTCTCATTCTTGAAAAAACAGGACCACAAAAAATTACAATTTTTTTTCTTCTGTACTTACTCGCAAGTCCTGCAAATTAAGCCCGAGGTCGAAGGGGTCACTGAACCGACCACAGCCCAGCATAAGTAACAGCGATTACGGGCACCATCGGGTCTTCGCCTCCCTCCATGCTGCAGGTCATATCGTCGGTACTCGGCTAGCTGGTGCAGTCGGGCGAGCCGCGCTTCGGCATCTTGGGACCCAGGAAGGGCGGAACTGAGCTCATCCTCGATGCGAGATTGAATCTCCTGCAGCAAAGGATCGTTTGCGATCCGCGATGGGCGACGAATGCCGCGACGACGGGAAGTCGAGGGCCGATCAATCCTTGGGGATGGCATAGCACTTCGCTGCCTCCGTTTTGAACGATTCAGGGTGCGCGCAGATTCGGGGATATCCTCAGGTACCAGAGCCCGTTCAGTCGCGAGGGATCCGTCTAAGGGTTCTTCACCAGTTGAAGACGCGCCATCAACGAAGAAAGGATTGTCCACCACGAGTTCACCCGTTTCGTCATCAACCTCTAGGTCACTAGCAGGCTCAGGGGGTGAAAGATAGTCACCCCGGAGCTGTGGAGAATGCACTTCACTGGTATCTTCTGAGGTAGGATCACTTTTAGAAGGCCTCGCAGTCGGGGGATCATCACTTGAGGGTGCACCGATTCCAGGAACAGGAGCAGTAGAAGAAGATGATGATGCCCGGCCATGCTGCAGTCCAACAGATTCAACTGGCAGACCGATTCCGGCTACGGCAAAATTGATCTGAATGGTCAAAATGCCATCACGAAATTCCATTCGTACAGCAGCTGGATTTAGCATAAAATCTTCAATACCGTGTTGATAGCCAACACTTTCAAGTTCTTCGTGATTATGGTCCATGGTGAAGTGAAGTCGAGTTGCGCGGAACAATTAAAACAGAGGCAATTGCAAGAAGGTCGAGAAGCTGCAGTTAGCATGGGATCATGACCACAAATCAAAATCCATCTGATTGGCTGAAGAACGAGCTCTTGAAGTGGAGGTACAAGGAGCACGCACCAGCTGACCTCTCTCATTTAGATAGGAGGAGGATGAAAAAAAGAGGAGAATGACGGAGTGGAGAGGGAAACGGCACGCCGTGCGTACAGATAAGGGACATCATGATACCTTGCCGATGACGATAAGGGAATTGAAAGAAACCTCGGACGAACGCCAAGCCATGGTGATGCATGTGATCGAAATTACGTTGTTAGCCAATGATGAGGCTTAGATTCAGAAATTGTCTTAGGCAGAAGTGATCGAGTGAGGAAGTTCGGAAAAGTTTTCGTTCGTCAAAAACCTATTGAGATCTTACAAAAAAAAAAAAGACAAAAACAAAAACGACGGAAATTAGTCAGAGAATGTCAGGAACAAGCACAGAGGGTATTTTTTGCTCTCATTCACTCCAATATGCATCGCTGAGATGCAGGGCCCTAGAATGAATAAAAGGAAAAGAAAGAATAAATTAAAATGAATACCAAAGATCGAGAAGAAGCACGCTCAAACCCAGATGGAACTCACAAACATCGATCACATAAAAAATCCAACTTTGAAATCGAAGACGAGGTCACCGCTGCGTTGCATTGCGGACACCTTTTTCGAAGCGATTTTTTGGTAGGAAGTCGACATTTCTTGGAAAGTCGGGCGATACGGGCGATGTCCAAGTCAAGTAAGGCAGCAACGGACGGCAAACAGTGACGATGCAGCATCGTCTGCACCGCCATCAAGGTATCTGACTTATTTTTCAAAAAAGTTTGGACAGGCCCTGTTGCATCTTGGAGAACCGGATCACTGGGACTTGACGCCGATTTGATAATCACGCGAGTTAATTGCGCCTTCCGATCTTGCAGACGGTCGTGCCTCGGTTGAGATTTAAGAGAACGACAACGCTTCAAGAGAACGCGACATTCTTGCATCCTAACCACACGGTACAGGTCTTCAGGGACCATTATGGAACTCCGATACGCTCCTCGACGAGGACTGCTAGAGACGAAGAATAGGAGAAGCGCCGAGTCGCCGCGACGAAGAACGGCGCCTGATTCGTTAACCAGACCAACAGACCATACACACTCAGCATATTCCGCGAGACACGCAGAAAATCTTCATCTGAGACGCCCCTACGATCATGAGAAGGCGGGGAAAGAATGAATATAGAAGGGTGCTCAACCATTTATAAGACACCAGGGTACTTGAGAACAGTCTAGTGGCATATTTTGCCAGAACGAGATCAGAACGCAATCGCCAAGCATTCAGGCGTGAGGCTTCGAAGTGGCAGAAATTTTCGAAAGTACCTGGAATCAAGGAAAGAAAAAACAAGTGAAACGGATTGTTAAGGAAAATTGAGAACGAATTAAAGCAGCATGTCATACTTAGCCAAACCAAGATACACCGATGCGGAATGTAACGAATGGAGAAGAATACGCATTGAGAATCGCGTAAGTAACGCAAGCTTCAACGAAGGAAATCATTCGATCTACGGGCATGATGTATGGAACCTCCAAAGGCTGCTTTATGGAATCGAAAACTCGCGACCACAGCTAGAGAGAACTCAAGCCAGGGCGTGGAATGGACGAGTTGTCGACGGCCGGCACGTGTCTAGGCTTAGGAATGTTTGGGACCTGCGGAGTCTTTTTGGAGAGGAAATACAGTATGAAGAAGAAGCCTGGCCGCAGTGCGCGCGACCATGCTTTAGTCTACAACATGTCCAAAAAATACCAAAACGCACCGAAATCATGCAACTCCAACGGGTTATGAACGGGATATGCATACACATCGAAATCTTGCCAGACACAATAACAATACGTATCGCGGGTGCTACCATTTTCAAAACGCCGGAAGTTGATCCACCGGCCCAAGAAATAGAAGTCCATCACCAGAACCCGCAACCTCACCCGAATTGGGTTCCTATCAACGTCGGATATCTCGGACCGCAGCTTGACGAACGATGGGATTGAATAACACAGGAGCTGATGACTACGAAAATATGTAAACTATCATATAAGAATTCTCAATGTTATTACCCATGGAAAGTTTAACACAAGAGAGACGAATAAAAGCAATAATTTTCAGCGAAAGCGTGGGTGGAATTGGAATCCTAAACCTAAGACCCCAAACTAAAAATTACTGCCATTATTTCTGGACCGATTAAATCATCCACAAAATTTCTATGAGATATTCTCGACCAAGATCGAGATCATCTAAATGCGAAATTACTCATGAACAAAGATCGATATTGCTCACTATTTTTATGAACGATCTGCCATCGATTTTCGAACACTGCCAAGTTTTGATTTTTACGGATAACGTGAAAACATCCTACAAAAGTAAACTCTGTACGGGGTACACTAAAGGCACAAGCTTCAGTTCAATGCATGGAAATGTCATATAGTACCTTTCATCAAGAGTCGTGATGAAATTCGATTATCCAATTGGTGATCCATCTGGTTCAGAGTTAAGACTATAAAAGATCTAGGTGTTGATTTTGAGAGTGACTTTGTTAGTGCGGGAAGTATCAGATATGTATACACTCCTTTGATTCACTTTAAAATAACTTTCGCCCCTGCACATCCTGACATTGAAGGGTGCTTTGCATCTTCGAAATTTCAACTCATACTTGCAGTCAGAACTCATCGATTTTGATCACTCTTACGCTACCAGGTTCACCCAATCTTTCAGGCTGCCACCACACAGCTCCCAGAGCTCGAGAGAATTGACCCTACGTCGTTGTATCAAATTGTGGAATGAGCTTCCAAATGAAGTTGTTCAAAATTCGGAAAACCCTAATTTCAAGGGGTTGGTGAAGAATCCTATTTTTCACCATACATCATAGTCTAGCTGCGTTTCGTCTCGTAATATGTTTTTTTTTCTCCCTTCTCTAACCCATTTTCAAATTATGGTATATCACTATTCTGTTCGGATTCATTGGTTTTGAAGTTTCTTGATATTATCGGCACTTACAAATGATTTGGATACTGTGTATGAATCCTTCATAACATCGATGTATGAAGGGCCCCTGTGCCCGTTTGATCTTCCTCAATAAGAATAAAAAATAAAACCCTCGATATGAACAAGCAGGTATAGAAGCAGCTCTCACGCAGAGGGTTATCAATTTCAAAGGAAAGACATGTATATATACATACGAACCTTTCAAGCTTTGGTAAATAGATTTAATAATTAGATTCACGAACACGTGGAAGAGGCTCACTAATATAACTTACGCGAATCGTCGATCGGATTCGCTGACATGGAGCAAATACGCATATGTCGCCGATAAGAAAGAAGAACTCGCACCTCACGGAATGCATCTAAGCAAAAAAAATACTGCTGATTGCAGTCAAGAAGCGATTCAAGGAAAATACATCAGTAACATGTATACCCTCGAAGTACATCGTATTACAAACTACAGCATCACTTACTATCATCGGGCTTCGGTTGCATTGCCAACCGTATAGCAGCACATGGACGAGAGTCGAGTTGCTGGCGACACCAAGGCGTGGGATGTACCGCGCTAATACAAAGTTGCACTCAGCAAAGCTCAAGTTATCGCGCGAACGTTCAGAAAGACGCGCCTCGACGATTTGAAGTCAAAAATGATATGACAATGAATTTTCTCTCTAATATGATATTTGCATGAAACCAAGATAAATATTTAATAAATAACCGACGCTAATGAGTCTATCAGATATCTCAGAAACGAAATCAAGAACGTGTTTTACCAACTGAAAATCCAGAATTAATACAAGATTAGTCTAATCGATCAAAATCAAATTTCACTCACGTTTTTGGAAACAACAAATGACGGCAAAAAGAGAAAGAAAATGAGAACAGCAACGGCGTCACAGCTCGAAGTTATCTATAAGCATACTAATGCGCTCGTCTCGATAGTACGCTGTGCGACACACACACACACAGACGGAAACACTTCTATAGCCATCGTATGCTATTGCAGGCCTCAAAGCTCTTTATCAAGAAGCAGGTATACGGCGCAACCATTCTACATCATCCTCTATGGTATTATTAAGATTTACAAAAAGAAGAGAAGAGAGCGAAATAATACGTTCAAATTATGAAATCAATTATCTGAAACCATTGCCTTATCTCAAGAATATCCGAAATTTTTTATTCATCTTTTTGTCTGATCGACTAATACAGAGGCCATTGTAATGTCTCAGAAAGAGACAGAAAGAAGGATAACATGGAAGAAAGACACGAACACATTCAAGATTTAATTAGTATTTATTCAAAGAACTCAGGAGATCACCGGCCAAATGTGACAAATATTTTACAAATTATGCAAAATACATCGCTACATATGTCTCATATATACAATATAAAGTTCGAGCAAACTCAGACGAATGAAGAGTTCTAAACGGGGTTAAATATAAAGTAACACAGCTTAGTGAAAGAGAAATCCAAACTACAAACACTGAGGTTGGCTCTTTAAAATAGGAAAATGAAGAAAAGATTCAGATGATTAAAATTCTTCATACCCTGCCCCTTCAACGAGGTATCGACGGTCGATCTATAACAAAAAAAGGAGATATAAATAGAAACGGTGAAGAAAAAACATCGGGGATGAGCAGAATCTAGACAAAGACATGTGCGAATAGATGTATATGTAGAAACAAAACGAAATTTACGGGTTATATGGAAAGCTCGATGAACATTAATAAATTTTGGTAAGGGAACAAGATGGCGACACTCACCCAGTGCCGGCCGAGTCAGAGATGACTTCTCGGAAAAGTGCGAGGCGGACGAAGAGGGACCTCGTCCTCTTCAAGAAACAAGGGGGCCTGTAATGAACAAGATGGCATCTTGATTATCAGTTCAACAAAATGATGACCAGTCCTTAAACTGAGTGGCCGATGCAAAACGAAGATACTGACCTGACGTACGACCTCGCGACCAGGCAAATGAGGCCGGCGCAGTTGGAGATCCTCGGCCCGAAAACCACCTCTGCCGACGGTTACAATAGGTCGGATGGGTCCCGGCTATAATAAAAATAGAGTTATGATAAACAATCTGCCCAATAGCAACCCAACGGAGCAAGACATATTCGTGAGAACAAATTTACCGCGACATCAAACCCCGGTAAGGGTCCAGGTGCCCAAGCAAAAGGACGTACAATCGCGACAAGCCTAGGCTGTCGCGCGGGGGGCGCTATTGCACGAACCGCTTTTTCAACAAAATACAATAGAGAAAATAAAAAGACGAGAGTGAACCTGTAATGAAAGAGAATCATATAAGGTCACGAAAACTCATGATGGAAATTTCAGAAGAAAAACAAATAGAATCACTTACGCGAACATGGTCGATAGTGCACGGGATGGTGCAGTCGATCTTGAAAAGGCTGAAATACAACTACTTAGGGAGATCAGCACGCAAAGCACGAGAGCAAAGGGATATAGAACACGATGAAGAAATTCGCGCCATCAGCAAAAATGGAATAGCGAAGTAACAGTCTGACTGGCTCATTAGACTGACCACGGACTTGATGAACTCTCGAGTAATGAACAAGTTGTCAGCACCAGAAAATTTTGAGAAAAATATCATGTCGGAACAATTAGATCAAGCTCATTAATACTTGTATACGAAAACATAATAGATTCCTGTTTTGTTACCTCCTTTTGAAAACTCACCTCCGGCTCAAAATCAGTTACAAGCCCAAGTGACTCATCTGCTGCTACACAGCATTCAATTGAGAGTGTCTCGGCATCGAAAAATCTCCGATAAACAAGATTGCTGAGAGCATCTAAATTGAGATCGGAACTCACAAACTCAATCCCAAAAATCATGAAAAGCAACGGAAAAACCAAATGGTGATGGCCATTTCTGATCATTTCAAACGAAAAGAGACCAATCAGAAACTATACTCATGGCTACAAAAATAACTCTCACTTTTACCATACATACGGGGCAAGGGAGAGTTACAAAAATTAAATACGCTCAGATGGAAATATTTCATTTTATTCTTTTTCACTCTCAAAAATGGGAAGAGTTTTTTTAAAATAAAAATATATATATCAAACGGGAATCCGAATAATACCCAAGAGGGATGATCAAAAACTATTTGGATATGATAAATACTACCTAATTCTCTTTAAATCAAAGATGAGAACGACATCATAAAAAACTAACAATAAATTCGATAGAATTCCGAAACAACTGAACAAGATAGGATAGTCTAAAGAACTTATATAAGACCCTGGTATTCGTCAATAAAAAAAGAGAGAAAAGAAATACTTTAGTCAAAAAAAATGCATACATTTCACACATCATGATCATGTGTTTGGAATATATAGGAAGTTGGGCAAACACGATAGCACCATTACCAAGAGAGCTTAAATTTGGTACAAATGGTCGTTAAATCTTGATCAAGAACGACTCTTTGGAAGATCAATGGCTAAAATGTACTCGCAGTGGGAAACAAAACGGGCCTAATGTTTTCTTGAACATACACACTCCTCACAAAATTGCATATACTAACAGACTCAGCGCCGGGATGAACACTTTGAAACATGGAGCGTCAAGCCCTCACGCCGAAGGAAGTTTTTACTGCAATGGGGACACGTTAAGGGACCTCCTTGACAAGTCAGCCGGTGAATCCGCACGTACTCCTTCACTACAAAGCTCTTGCATAGGGAACACGGAACACGAGCCTCCTCGGAAGGCAGATGGACCTTAGAGTGCCTTCGAAGGTTGGAAAGCCGCGCAAAAGATTTCTGACAAATGGCACAAGTATGCACCATTCGGGTATGAGCACGCTTATGAGCAGCAAGGTCTTGGAGATTGAAATAGTAAGCGTCACAACCCGCGAAATCGCACACGTGCCTCTTCAAATGCGCCGGGGTGACATTCAATGCCACATCAGGGCTCCCTGAAATGAACACTGACTTGCCGGAAGACTTGCAGGCACAGGTTTTATATTTATGCGCTCCGCCGGACCATAGAGCACTCCCCATATTCACAGCCTCAGCGATGCAGGGCCCCGCGTTTACTACTTGATGGAAAACTCCATCGCGAATGTAGATGAATTGCCCAGGCTGTTGAACGAAGATTTCGAAAGGAATACCCCATTCACGAAGGAGACTTGGCGCGAGGAGCAATCGTTTATGGTGAAGGGGAGTACCGCAGCCGGGGAGCCACCCCTTCGTTAGATGTATCTTGTTACTTCGGCGAAGCGACTCAAGGACACGCTGACGAAGATGGTGGTTGTAGTGCGGATGGACGAACAACCAATACTTGGGAGCGCCATACCGATGGATATTTCCACTATCCAGATCTCCATCTTCACAATGCATAGCACTGCAACTCCCTTTCAGGCCTGCATAGAGACTGGGAACGTTAATTCCCGGGCTTCTACCTAAGTGCGGGTTGAGCGCCGACCGAACATACAATGGAAAGTCCTTGAGCCGTAGTCTTGCTGTGGGGCCCTTAGGGTCAAGATTGAGTCCGTAGAATGCCTCCGGTCCCGAAGCAAGATGTTCTAGGATTCTCTCGTACTCTCGCTCAACTTCACTTGCGTTGTCCGAAGTACACTCTAAAAAACTGGTGGAAGCGAGGAATTCATCGCTTGAAGGGATTTCACCAGCAGTAGCATCCCGCTGGTGGAGGTAATAAATACCACGATGTAGTCTTTCCAGTCGTTGCATTTGTAAACTTTGGGGTCGAACTAGGTGCCGATCAAGGAATGCGGCAGCACAGGCGGAAGTCAGGATTGATGGGCCATCTTTGAACTGAAAAATACGAGACAAAATTTAGAACAGGGAATGTGGAAAAAAAAAAATGTTTCTCAAGAAACACCTAACATTCTTTTACACAGAGGATACGTGGAAGAATAAGCAGAAAGAGAACTCTTAGGAGAAGCAAACCACGTTGAAACTCTGTGGCTGCAACGAGAATTTAGTTAACGAAATAAATTAAATAGAACGAATGCAGATCGAAAACTGGATAATTGAAATCGGCAGAAAGATGGAAAACCCAGATTAACAGGATGGTCATTCGAGTTAAATTTGGCAATATGAAAAAGCCACGAGAAAGGTTTTGACGGAATGTGACCAAGTTATAAATTTTTACTTTCCGACAGTGTATCGTCGCGGAAAGTAATGTTCAAAAACAATGCAAGCAACCCCATGAAAGAGAAAAGAACAAACGCTTCTGTCAGCCTGAGGTCGACCTATTCTTTAAACCCGGAATATACTATCGAATAGACCTGAGCCCACCAAAAACCCGCTTCACAGCAACGAAAGATACAACACCACGCGCGCGGAGTCAGGCCTCGCTTGTATGCTTATGAAGCCCATATGCTAGCACGGCAGTGCTCTCCACCAGATTACGAGTGGCTCTCCACCAGATTATGAGTAGCTCTCCACCAGATTTCTCACCGCAACGTTAACACCATTGCACGCGAGGCTTGAGGTAGACACTAGAAGGCGCATATAGGGTTTGTATTGCAGAGGGAGCCTGAGATTTGGAGACGCGCGCTTATACTATGAAGAATTTCAAACTTGGAATGTATGGAAGAGGGGAGGGCAAGATGAAGTTGAAGTATACTCACAACATGGACCCAAAACTTCGTGACGGCGACACCGCCCTTATGCAAATAATTGACCGCATTGATCAGCATAACTGTCAAATGCAGTGTGACAATGAAAAACTTATGCCCCTTAAGCGGAGGTAGTTCCTCTGATCCAAAATCAGCCATGGTTTTTTCTTTTTTTTCAAAACTAAGTCGACTAAAACCTGAAAGCAAAAGCATAGCCATTACATACATATTTAACATCAGCAAAAAAAAAAAATGAGGAAGATAACAATTATATAAGTCAAAAACTTACACTGAAAAAACAGCCGATCACACGGTTCAAACTACACCGGCAACAGAGGAACCACGATAAAATCACTAAATTTCGGAGCACACGTGTATTTTCATCGATTGATAGACCCAGGCGGCGGGTTATCGTCAAGTCAGGTTAGGTAACCATAAGAGAGAGAGAGAGAGAGAGAGAGAGCAGGAGAAAAGAGAGATACAGTCATCAGACTGACAGGAGCAGAAAACTGTCATTGGCGGCACACATAGAAAAGTTCATATCATTAGGCTGGCTTATACAAATGATGAATGATGAGCTGAGACCCTTGAAAAGCCTTGGGGCGCACCACAGCTATTTAAGAGGAAACAAGTCTATAAGGGAAACTTTTGCCCTCAGAAGTTAAGGTTGTATAAAATTTAATTGATGCTTTCAGCTTAGACTCCAGAACCAAACTTTGGAAAAGCATGGTGGAAGCTATCACTTTTCATTCAAAGCTAACAACTCTGAGCAAGTTTCAGAAGACAATTTTGGAAAAGACCCAATGGAACATAAAAGTGAATGAATTGTTATGAGCAGCATACCTAGATATACCCCTGCACCAAATTTCACTTCAATTAGATGCAAATTGAGATCACAGGGACAAAAAGTAATGGATACATTGCCCTTACAAAACTCAAATTGATCATTTAAGTATCAGGATGGAAATTTTGATACAAGGGTTCCAGATGTCTGAAAACTTGTATAATTCAAGCCAATATAGTTTAGAACCAGGATCCCAGAGTTAAAAGGTCCCAAATTAATGGCTCTGGAGATGGCAAGTGTTCTGATCAACACAGTTTTGCTCGACTGACCATGACACTCTGGCGTAGCAAGGTATATTTAACACTGAATATAAGTCCATGAAATTCATGTATCCAGAGGTAATTCAATGATAGAATGAGCTTGTAGACCATGTAGGATGGTGCCATCATGCATAGCAAACTATACAACAAGCTATCTCTTCAATATACACAGTACTGGCTAGACTCGTTCCCAGCCACCTCACTCCAAAAGTTAGATATTTTTTCCCAAAATCACTATAGGCACACTGGGACCCTTTTAAAGATTTTCCTCCCAGAATAATGGCTAAAATACACCATATAAACATTAAGGGAAGTCCCATCTTTAACAAATATAAGCAACAGAGCATAAATTAGGTATATGAGGTTTTTTCGAATAAACAGTTTTGGGTGCAGTCGAATGAGAACATATCAGAAGCTCACTGGGGAGTTCTTCTGGAGGAATGAGAGGAGATACAATATTATATTCACATATTTAAGGTTCTGTCCTAAATTGACCAATTTAAGCCAATACCTTAGTCTTGCTCAACTAGAGTCAAAATTGAGGAGCCTTACAACAGAATTTTAGATAAAATTCCATTTTGAGGAAGTTTCACTTCTGATTGAGGATTCAAGTCTTTCAATCTTAAGTAGGGATTCTTCTCAGAATAAATGGAGCCTGTTAAACCTGCAGATTGATACTGTCAGTCCATAGTGAATCACATAACAAATCCATCCCATGGTTATAGCATGATAGCCAGGAATCGTTCCCAGGCATTTTTTTCCAAAGTAAGATATTTTACCCAAAAACCATTGGAATTGCATACAGCCTCTCTACAATATTTTTACACCAAAGTAAGGGCTATTATACAACATATAGACATCAATAGAAGACTCAGTTATAGCAGATATTAATCACAGAACCAAAAATAGGTATACGCTGTTCTACCGAAAGACCCACTTTTGAGGTAATCAAATGAAAACATGTTAAATGCTTGCTGAGGAACACATCAGCTAAGCAAGTAAGATGGGACACAATGACATAAGTGTCAAACACAAAATCTTCCTCTAAGGTGACAGGGATAGAGCAAAATACCATTAGAGTTAGGACACAACCATTAATAGTTGAAATAATGTTCTATTTGAAGGATCTTTGGGCTTCAGAGTATGACACTCCAGAGGAGTAATTTGCATTCAATCTTGAATATTATTCAGCTCAAAAGCAAAGTGAACATGTAAAATGTAAAATCTGATGCTGTCAATGGATAACAAATCCAAACACATAGGATGCAATCAATACATAATGTCCATGACTCGTTCCCAGGGGTTCATCTATAAAAGTCAAATATTTGGACCCAAGATGAAACAGTGGATAGACAGGCCTCCCTGTAATTGTTTTTATCAAAATAGAGGTGATAATACAGCAGATAAGTACATATAAAGGATCATATCTAATGGATTAAGAAGTATAAGAGCAAAAATGTGAATTGGCTGTATTACCGATTACCCTAATTTTGGGTCCAATCGCATAAAAAAAGCATTGGAAAACAGTGAGACTGGATGCAGGTCTCTCTACAGATTTTTACTTCAAAGTACTGGGGGTGATACAACATATAGATGCCCAGGAAAAGTCCAACTTAATGTAGTAATAAAGATACAACCATAAATGACCATAATCTGTCTCACCGAAAAACTCAACTTTTGAGACATTCGAATGGGAACATATGAAAGCTTGCTGAGAATAATACCCAAATGAATGAGATAAGATACAATAAGAGGGAGATAAAATACTAGAATCCCCTCTAAAAGGCGGCATGGATCATGCCAATACCCTTTAGAATCATGAACCATGAGGCTTAGGGTCTTATGTAGAGTTCCCAGCCACCTCAGAAAAAAATCAGATATTTTTATAAAAAAAGCAGTGTGCATGCACATGGCTCTGTCTGAACATTTTGCTCTCAGAACAATAGTCAAATTATACCATAAAACCACTGATGGGATACCTAAGTTGGGAAAATATTGGATGTAGAGCAAGAAATAGATATATGGAACTTTTTCGAAAGCCCCATTTTTGGTACAGATATAGGTAAACATAATAGAAGTTAACAGATAAGCCCAGTCAAACAAATGAGTTAGAGAGATCCAAGAAGGGATTAAGGAATACAATATAGAAGTAATTCCACTTTGAAAGAGCAACTTGGGAGATTAAATAATAAAAACTGAAAAGACCGTCCTTGTGGAACATCCAGGAGAAAAATGCTTTAGTATGTACCATAGACATAATAGTTAATGTTGACAATGTGTAATTACCTTTGATGGATCATCATGAAGGTAGGATCATAGGAAATGAAGTTGAGCGGATGATCTGAATTGTAGCATGTATATATATATGAGACATTCCTCACAAAAGTTGGACACATTTCAACAAAATATCTACATAGGGTGTTACAATGGATAAGAAGGGCACAAAATCTGAGTATCCGCTACAGTGATATGCCCATTCTAGCTCCCTGAGCGATACATCCATAATGAACCTTGAAATATAAACCTGAGAAACATAGAAAAGAGGGTGATTCACCCTTGCATCACTTTGAACATTGGAATTGAAACCAAGTAGTTGCCTGGAAACCTGAAATATTTGAAGAAAGCTATTGAGTAATATGAACAGGACCCAGCATGGGAAATTCATTGAATAGGCAAAAAAAAAAACAAAAAAAAACCCTATAAGTACAGAGATGAAACTTACCAGTAGAGTTCCTCATTACGCCTTACTGAATTATGACTTGGGCTCATGCTAAGTTCTCTAATCAAGGTGTCATAGACAGGAGGCAATAGAATCATCACAGAGTTTCATCCGTGGAGTAACTCAAGGTTGGAACAAATACCTTTAGGCATCACCATCTGAGACATCATAATGAAACCTTAACCAAATTAGCCAGGTACATTATCGGGAGGTCAAGATAAGGCCTCACCTATCCAACACATCCAGAATAAGATGACACTGGAGTAACCTGGAAATAAAAAAGAGATTCCACAAAGTAACCAAAGTAATAACGTCAAATAAATCAAGAGCAAGGAGTACTCATCTGAAATGTAGAAAATCATGTCTCATAGTCAGCCGAATACTTATTAGCAGGAAAATGAGACCTTTTAGGCGGTTTATAATCACATTCATAGAATCAAACAGGAGTGCATCCCCCTCAAACAGTTATAATCTGACAGCTGTAGCAGAAGTAAACAGACAGCTGAGACGAGCAGCTGTATACAATGCATTATACACAAGGGTTTTTCCGGAAATTCATTATATTAGTGAAAAGGTAACGATTGGTACGAATAGAATCTGTTCTTTTTGAGACTACTAGTCACAATACTTGCACAAGCCGTGGAAAACTCAAGGTGAGCGAGAATCTTAAGACGATGTTTCCCCATTATAGCTTCACGGGAGAAAAGGCTTCATTGACAACTATTGGAGAACAAAGTCAGCAAAGAACTATAGTAGAATTTACTCTGCCCAAAAGCCACGAGGGTTTCGTTGCGCCGATCCGGAAATAGAGTTATCGTTACGACGATGCGAGTATAACGCGCGCATGCGCGGTCGGGTAGTCATATGAGGGCCGCAACAGGGTTCAACCCTCGAGACCCAGATCACGCAAATCAGGTACCAATTTCCGCAAAATACCACATATCAAGGAAGAAAAGAGACCGAAACGCGGTGGTAGGCTTCGGAATCACATATGAAATATAAAAAGTGGACAGTATAGCAATTAGGCGGGCACCCAATTTTACATAGCACAACGATTAAGGCGGCATGTGGCAGCGCCTGAAGCGTATTGCAAATGAATGCAAGTCTTGAGTTCTGTCCGACTCTCCCCTAGAAAATTGAAATGCAAAACTAAAACTGTAAGAAATATTTTTTTGGTTCACAGAGCTGTGAGATCCGGGGAAGAACAGCTGACATTGCATTCGATACATCATAACCCGGGATTAGTCATGGAAAAATTGGACCGCCTATACACAACTAGAATTTCATGGAAAATGATACATAGAGTGGATTTAGAATCTTATTTCTCCAGAGGGAAGATACTTAATACCACTTGGAAGGCATTCAGAGCTAGATGTAATTTGATACAGCAATCAGACGCCCACAATAATCCATGCCCATTAGAAAAACCGATTCAGCTATTAAGAAATAGAATACAAGATACGGAGAATAATGCGGGCAAGATACTAGAAATGCTCAGGGGTCCTGAACCCCTCACTCCACAAATACGAGCAAAGAGATCTTGGTTTCCAATTATCGGGAAAATCGACAAATATTTATTCGGAACTTTAGACGAAGATTCAGAAATAGAGCTGAAACAACTGATTCAAGTCACAGCTAACGACACCAGCCAATTAGCAGGGCTCATGGCTAATCAAACCGAAATAGTTTACAAACAGTTCGGAAACGTTCACAAAGAGCTGGACGAACTCGAGGCAATGACAACCATACTAAAAGATGAACAAACACGCATTAATGAAGAGAGGGACATGGAAGTATTCTTCGAACCGCTCAGCGAAAGCGTACTGCAACATGAAATAGATACCGAAATTTTGACAGACGCATTACTATTCGCAGCTCAGGGTATGGCACACCCGCGCTTCATGCCACCCTCTCTGTTTGAGAATACAAGAATGATGGCAGAACAAACAGTAAACGATGCTAAATTCCCAAAAGTCAACGGAACCGACCCACTAGTAGACTTGATGAAGATAATAGATCTATCGATAGTATTTTCGTACCCACAACTCATATACTACGTAAAAATTCCGCTCTTGGACTACACCGAGTATGACCTATTCAAAGCTATAGCGGTCCCTGTGAAACAGACCAACAGCTCGATTTTCATCTACCTATGGCCAAGCACAGAATACGCCGCGTTAAATATAGACGCAGAGAGCTATATTCCAATGACGATGGACAGTCTAAGTAAATGTAAATGGTTACACAGGGCATTCATTTGTGAAAGTAATGAACCAGTCCGGATTATTGATGAGAATTCCCCGTGCGAAATCAAACTTGGAGCTCACAAGGACATGAAAAACTTTTCAAACTGTGAATTGAAGGTCGCCAGGTTTCAGGAAACATTCTGGACTAGATTGGAGAAAGAAAATACATGGATTTACTCATCCATGGGAGCCGATAATTTATACGTTAATTGCGCACAAGATAATGAGAAAAGATTCACGCTGGAAGGCATGGGCATCGTTAACCTACCGTCGGGCTGTTCAGCACGAACTGAAAACGTAAAACTAATAGCCTCGCGACAGATCACTACATCATCGCAAATTAATATCTTTGACGAGGCAGAACTAGATCTATCATCAGTGATGGGAAGAAAAATGGCAGGATTCTCGAAAGACTCGATCGATGAAACAGAATTAGCACCACATATTAAATTGCGCGGGAGATCATCCCTGAATGCACTCGACAGAGGAGAAGAATTAAAAGAGATTATGAACAAAGCGCGGGGAATGAGTCAACTCAGATTGATATCGGGGAAATTTGAATTACTTCAGAACACGCTTACGTATTCCGCTACGACCTTAATCATCATCGCAGTAATAATACTTATAATTTGGAGAGTCCTTTGCCTGGGGGGGTCCCTTTGGCTAATCACTGGAAGACAAGTTTCAGAGACATCATCGGGAGATCAGGACATAGAACATCCCGGAGTAGCATGGTCTCGCCAGCCGGAGACCATCAACATTCAACCGATTACATATGCGGTCCAGCCGAGTGGGAGGGGAATTGGATTCCCGAACCTAGATCAACTCGCAGTAACAGCGAAACCAGAGGAGTAACCAATGCCAGAACCCCTGGTGCGAGTCAAAAGGCATTATCCTCTGGACAGCGAAGCTCAAATGGAGGTCAATGAATACGCTGATCTCTAGATGGACCACCGCTGCACCGACAAATATTGAGACTAGACGAGAGAGAGACCTCAATAATCCTATCTTATCATAATTGAACCATGAAACCTGATAATGGAAAATACCTAATATGAGATATAGATACCAAGACTAGATCTTAAAGATACATATATGCAAGAAGAATCAAGAAACACTCGAACAATCTATATAATATGTACTATTGGAAAGAGAAGACCATGATTACCCAATCATAATGAAGGAATTAAAATATAAGCTCCACAAATCAGCAAAATGTCAAAAAAAAAATTTTTTTTGAATTAGTAAAATTAGATGAGAACATAAAGATTCAAGATATTACTTTATCATAGCTTACGTCGGTTGCTCCGGAGAGCAACAAGGCTACCAAACGGACGTGTTACGGCTCATACCTGGCCGTAACGGCTACCGCATGAAGTTGACCGACCTCGAGCGAGAGGCAGGCACAAGCCTCGAGCTGCTGCAAGCTCTAACCTGTTCAACCCCTCTCTTGAAATAGAATGAAGAGAAGTCTCAGCCTGGGAAAGAGTATAAATACGGAGGGATTCTGCCAGAAGGAGCTTCTAGATTCACAGTCGTACACGAATCGTCACAGAGTTAACATCACGAGTATAAGCAGCCATTGGTGGCCTCGTCGATATTTCTAGAGTCTTAGAGTTACGAGTTAGTCTCTCTCTCGGGTTTTATACTTACTCTGAATAAACATCAATAAAGCTGAACCACCGTTTGTTTGTCATTGGCTGTACCTTCACCCATCTTCTGAGTCTTATAACTCAGCGGATAAACAGATTTCAAGGACCCTCAAATCGTAACAACAATATCGGAATTCAAGGACAAGTTTGTCATACAACTCCGGACCATATGATTCCAAATAAGAGGAAAAAACCGGGATTGTGCCAATTATAAATATATACGACGACAAAATGGCAACTGACCAGAGATTGATTCAATGGAGTTAATTGAAGAAAGGATTGAAACTATCGTCATACATCGATGAATTTTCTCGTGATAAGCATTTGAGAATTCTCACCGAAGTTATGAATCAAAACCCATACGCAAAAGAATACAAAAATCTGTACAAGGTGACTAAGAACAATAAGCTGTCCGACCATGAACTTCATTTTGTGAAAAAAAAGGATCACAACAGCACACATACAATAAACCTTTGACATCTGAATGTGGTGCTATACTCGTTTCGGACAAAAGGTATACCAGAAAACTTTGATCTCTGTGTTTATCCCAGAGCATCCAGAGACAATGTGAAGCACACTTGCTTGCATGAATTATCTCATCATGTAGATCCCATGGTGTCCCCAATCTTTTATCCTCAAGGCGATTTAGGTTGGAGCACTGGGTACAAAAGAAGACCCGATGCTGCTCCGGGTGAAAAGCAATTGTCAGTTTTGGATTATTATTCATATCGATTAGCGTACAGGCCTAATGATAAACGTTTCAGTCCAATTTTATATGAAGGTAGACTAACGCAACAAAAGTTCATCCACACTGACGTCATGGTTGAGAGTAATAGAATGAGGTTCCTGAGAAATAACCAGAAGAAACTTGGAATTGAATGTTATCAAGGTTTGATTGACGCAGTACAAAACTCTCGAATCGTTCAGAAAATTTTGAAAATAAAGGGAGGTTGGGGAATTTATTCATTCTATCTTCTACTTTTATTGGTGGCCCGCGTTATATGCAACAGCATTACCAGGATGCAATGGCTGTAATGAGAGAGAAAGGAAGACCTGATTTGTTCATAACTATGACGTGCGATCCTAAATGGGAAGAACTGAAAAGAGTACTGAAAAAATTTCCAAAAAGAACTACAGTCAATGACATACCGGGATTGGATGTCCGCTCATTCAAAACAAAATTGAATGAGCTTATAAGAGATATCATGAATAACGATATTTTCGGAAAAGCGATAGCTCAGGTACATACAGTGGAATTCCAGAAAAGGGGTCTCCCACATGCTCACTTGTTGGTGACTTTGCATCCCAAAGATAAAATGTTAACGCCAGAAGGAATTGACAAGTACATTTCAGCAGAAATACCGACACATGATCATAAATTACAGAAATTGGTTCTAAAACACATGCTCCATGGTCCACATCCTCAGAAGACTCCTTGTTATGACATTGATACGAAAATTTGCAGTAAAAAATATCCCAAAAATTTCCAGTCATCAAGTTGTATCAATAAAGATGGTTATCCAAGTCATAGAAGAAGAGATAACAGAGCAGAGCGACATCGTTATCCTTCAAAACTCCCGAGTATGAGATTGCCGGTTGATAATTCAATGGTTGTTCCATACAACGAATTTCTGTTGAAAAAGTACAAATGTCACATCAATGTAGAATATTGTTCATCCATCCAGAGCATAGAATACGTTCACAAGTATCTTCAAAAAGGTCACGATAGAGCTCACTGTAGAATTCAGAAGGTAGAGAGTGTGAATGAAAAAAAAATGAGATTCACGACGAAATTAAGGAATATATAGATGGTAGATACTTAAGCTCCATGGAATGTGCTTGGAGATTGGCTCAATTCCCACTCATTGGCGGGAGTCACTGTGTTGAAAGATTACCTGTCCATATAGAAAACCAACAAAGGATTGATTTTGAAGAAAGTAGAGAAGAAGATGCATTGAAACGTTGGAAAACTCATTTGATCGCTTGGTTCGAGCTAAATAAAACCGATGCGTTTGCGAGAAAAATCAAGTATGTGAATATACCAAAATACTATAGTTTTCACAATTCCCACAGAGAATGGGTCAGAAGATCACGTTTGCAGAAGCATTGAACAATCGGTAGATTGAATGTTGTCTCTCCAAAGGATTGTGAAAGATTTTTCTTGAAATTGATTCTGAATAGAAAAACAGGTGCAACGTCTTACAAGGACCTGATGACACACGATGGTGTAACCTACAACTCTTTCCGAAAAGCTGCCATTGCCTTGGGGTTGATTGAAACAGATGAAAAAATCTATGAGATTTTTGAAGAAGCCGTGTCTATTATGCTACCTTACCAGTTACATCAGATTTTTGCATGGTTTCTGATAGCTGAAAAGATACAAGGTAATGGGATTTGGGACAGGTTCAAAGTTTTTTTCATTGGAGACTTCAAATCCAACGGTGAAGAAATGGCTCTAAATCATATAAACAACATACTAAACGCAGAGGATACCAAATGCGAAGATTTTGATTTACCAAAACCAAATCCATGACTTATGGAAAAAAGTCAAGATCCAGATGAGTTGACTGTAGAAGAATGCAGGAGAAGATTCGAAGCATTATATTCTCAGCTAAATGGTGATCAGAAGTTGATCTTCGAGAAATTAAAAAGTATGGAAAATATGACAAATTTCATAGATGGACCTGGTGGTTGCGGAAAAACATTCCTGTATGAAACTCTTCTCAATTTTTCTTTATCTGAAGGTAGAAAAGTCTTATCAATGACCTGGACTGGAATAGCATCGATACTTTTGCCTGAAGGTTGGACAAGTCACAAAACTTTTGAATTACCTCTAGATTTAGAGTGCATTGAGTCTATTTTTCTAAAATCGGATATGGATAAAAAGGAATTGAGAGAAGCTGAAATCATAATTTGGGACGAAGCTTCAATGATACCGAAAAAGGCATTAGAAGTTGTCGATAGAACATTGAGAGATGTTAGTTTCAATGATTGACCGTTCGGAGGGAATTAAGTGATTTTAGGGGGAGACTTTCGCCAATTTCTACCAGTCATTGAGCGTGGAAATCGAGATTTCATAGTCAAAGAGACAATCAAATCCTCAGTTCTCTGGGAGTGTAGATTGTTATACCGAAAAGTCAAAGATCCGAAAATCAAGATCCCGATTAATCAGGATACCGAAAATCATTATACCGAATTTTATTATACCGAATGACCAAGATACCGAATATCAGCATACCGAATGGCCGGGATACCGAAAATCAAGATACCGAATATGAGCGATACAGAAAACCAATATTTCGAAAATAATTTTGCAGAAAGTCAATATTCCGAAAGTCAGAATACCGAAAATGAGCTAACAGACGCACTGAGACAACCAGGGCATGATCGGATGGCGAAATGAGTGTATTGTGATCCCTCGAGTAAGAGTGGAGCCACATGGGCGAAAAGACTAATAGAATGACGTAAGGAGCGACAAAAAAAATCTTACGCACCATGGTTGCCATGGTGCATGAGGAGTTCCCTTTCAATGGGTGTAAGAGAAATTACACCAATTTGGCCAGCACCTAGATACTCTGGGAAGGGAGGAGGGTTGGAGGGGAGTAACGTTCCATCGGAGGCACGAAGAAAGATGAATTTTTGCAAAAAAGCATAAATCCACGCAATGACACTTGATTGACACACAGCTGTTCACTGAATTCGCGCGAGGAGGTAACTACCCTAAGCACGGAAGAATACCGCTCACACATTACTTTAACGCACATGGTTTGTGAAAATTATAGTGACAGACTATGCTTGCTACTTATAACAATTTTTTAACTTTCACTCTCAGTTGTTTAAAACGTATAGTTGGAAACACGGGAGTGGAATGAAAATACACACCTCCTTTCCGAAACGTACTATCATATCGTTTCCGCCCTCTCATTCAAATCTGGAATTCCTGTTTCTCTCTCATGGAGAGACGAAATCTCGCACTCAATATCTTGGATATAATTACTGATCAAACCACTTGTGAGTCTCCAGAGATGCACTGAAAGGAAATGCTTTTCAGATGAGATTCTCCAAGCTATGGACTTCCCCCTAAGTACTTGAACCAGAACGATTAGGCGGATTATGAGGTCTATTTTCATGGGAGGGGGGGGGACGTTCAACGCAGCGACACTTCTAATGAGAATTTGGAATTGTTACCTTTCACCCACATCAATATCAAGAACTCGCAAGGAGGGGTCGTGATCTGTGGGTCAAGGATTCGGGTGAAGCTATGAGAGACATTTCTCCTGGTATAGAAAAATGACAATCAAAGCAGCATAATCTAACGCTTGGCCATTTCTGAGCCACAGCCTATCACATCAACAAGGCCAATTAACCTGTATATAAAAGTGCCTCAACTTGGGTTAATCTGGGTGTTGCGAATGTCATCGGTTGTGGCAACAAAACACTTCAGCGTTACATTTTGCAGCTTCAACAGAGGTTTCTGGATGCTTTGAGCATGCAAGGATAGAGGTCATGGATGATGAGATCAATCAATGAGGAGCACAATAAATGAGCACAAACAAATTTCCAATAGGAAACAAGTATAATTTATCAATAGTTTCTCTTACACATAGATTTGGTATTTGAAGTATATTGAATCAATGTATTTGCTAAGGAATATTATCAGTAATGCTTTATCATTCAACGAGCTAGACAAGCTCAATAGATCATAACAATTGTCTAACACTAAATTTTAGCAACTTGTTTCCTATCTACGTTACTTAATCGGTAACTTTGTCATTTGATATCGCAATATACATCGCTTATTCTATGAATCAGATGGAATACATCTTAGAACTAGATTCTCTCAAAGAGGAAGACTGACAAATATAACTATGAATTGAAAAGTACATTGGAGGGGATAAAGATGAATTCCTCTTTTTGGATACGTATGTGTTTTTCGGTGGAATAATTATCACAGTTTTGCCTTCTCATGGGAGAAATAACGAATAAACCAAAATTTCTGCCATCTTTTCCAACAAATGATCAGAATCAGTAGAGTCTCGGGAGGAAATAACAGAAACCACGATTTTTCTATATCATAAAAGACCATTGATGTACAGACGAACTTGTCCAACTACTCATCGAAGTCCGTGAAGTCCTGCATGATTGAAGTTCTTGGTTTTCACTTTTACAAGCATCAGTTGGAATTTGAAACTTGGAATCGTCCTCAATTGTTTGAATACTAAGTTTGATTGATCTTGAACTCGATCGTAGAGGACTGAGGTCTGTGTGAATGAAAATACACAGTATGGTTGCAATTTTGATTATATTGCTACGTTTCGTCCACATATTTTGTGGACCTCATCAGGCTCAACTGTAATAAAATTCACATTGTTTAAGATAAAGTTTGAAAACGCGTGAGCTCAAGGTGATGTGAGACGCGTCTTACGTCAGGCTTTTGAATTAAACAATGTGAATTTTATTACAGTTGAGCCTGATGAGGTCCACAAAATATGTGGACGAAACGTAGCAATATAATCAAAATTGCAACCATACTGTGTATTTTCATTCACACAGACCTCAGTCCTCTACGATCGAGTTCAAGATCAATCAAACTTAGTATATTTACAAGCATCAGTTCCCCCGATCTTGTGTAGCTGCGAGTTACTTCTAGCTGTCAAGCGGGTGGAGGTGCATTGTATTTGTATCATCCAGGATATCCGCATCCATCTTGTATGCGAGGATAAACTCAGCGATGTGGCTCCTTCGAGAGTGAGTCTTTGCTACGAACGGCAGTGGATCCCCTCGTACTTTTTGTGGATCATCCGGCCTTCCCTAGAAACTAAGAAGAAAGCTAGTACACACACACCTCAATAATGACTGGTCATAAGAATATTGATACATGTCAGAGATTACTCCACCGAGACAGCGATTACAAAAGTCGCGTTGAAGAAGAATTGCTGAGGAATGTGAATTGAGCCAAGTCTCAAGCAATGCGCTACATGAGATCTCGGATAAAGGAGTTACTTGGCGGCAACATGAAAATGAAGCTCCTATGCTGATTAACCACGATTTGGAATCTAAAGAATTGAGAATGGACCAAAATCCACATCAAAAGAGTTCCCCTTGTGCGCACATGAATGGAGACGGAGCATGTCCGTTTGTATGTTACAGTGACTATTGAGTCAAATGAAGAGAAATCCCACCCTCGCTTTCCCGGCCGACCACTCTGGCAGCTGGTACTTATAAATTCATCCCACAGTGACTATCCCCTCGAATGTAAAGAATTCCCACCCTCGATTTTCCGGCCGACCACTTTGGCAGCTGGTACTTGAAGATTTATTTCACTGTTACTATTTCCTGAAAAGAAAAGAAACCCCACCCTCACTTTCCTGGCCGACCACTTTGGCAGCTAGTACTTGTGAACTCATCCCACAGTGACTATCCCCTGAATATAAAGAACCCCCACCCTCGCTTCCCCGGCCGATCATTTTGGCAGCTGGATTTCGCACAGTGACCATCCCCTCAAATGAAAACAATTCCCACTGGGTCGCACAGATTTCCCTAGTCATCCAATCTTACATGTACCATGAATCCCACCCCACATCGAATTCCACTAAAACGCCCGGCGCGGCGAACTCATTATTTACGTTGAAAGACAATATTTAACCTCGCGTCGAAATCATAGTAAATCTTGCTCTATGCGTGGACATGATGGAACTGAGATGATTCTACTTTATGTTCACATGAGTTAATATTCCTCAGGAATTAAAAATACCAGCAGAATTGAGGAATGTTTGTACTAGTAAGCATGCCAGAAGCACTCTTACCTGTTCCTTCCCTATGGTTGTTCCGTCGCCTTTTCTTCCACCCCTGTGGCCTCCTGGAGGGATGCAGCTTCCGTTCAATCTGTCAAATCATCGAATCCATCATCTTGTTAGAACCGTATATCCTGTGCACAATGAGGAATTTTCTGAGCAAATATGGGAAGCTATCAATCGATTTGCAAACATCTGTCCATCGCAATGAGCACAGGCTTATCGGCGAATGCTACATTTTAGATTTGACATTTTATTCACACCACTGGAGGATGGTTTTCGAGTCGGGTATTCATTTCTCTCGCTAAAGATGGAAGGTGTATAATTACTCCCCTCAAATCACTCTAACACATGACAGTGATAATATTAACTAACGAAATTCCTAGAATATGCAAAGATAGAAATAGTAACAACATCGAAGATAGTCTGGTACCTTCTAAGAGCCACCTGCAATGCTACGTTAGAAGTGAACCTCCAATTCTCAAACTCATTTAATAGACGTTTGTTCAATATCTTCAATCAACTTTGGAGGGCAAGGGGCTGTGTCTAGATGTAGAATCACACATTCAGATTTTTGCGAATTCATCTATATGTTTGAATGTATGTATAGAAAGATATATAGTCGATATGGGTGTTCCTCGGGTTTTATTTGGGAACTTAGTTCTTTGATATTTTCATTAATGATGCGCTACAATGTATGAAGGAAACTATCATAAATGTATAGAATACTCTAAAGCTTTATTTTTTACTGATAACTTCAAGTTGGTTAGAAGAGTGGGTACTATTAGAGATGCTAAGCGACTGAAGCTTGATTTAGAGTCCTTACAAAATTGGCTGAATTGCAATTTACTGCAATTCAATATCAAAAAGTGTAGAAGTATATCTTCGACTAAAGGGAAAATGGAACCAGAAATATATCAATACTTTTCATGTGGATCGCTTCTACAAAGAGTAAAAATGATGGATGAATGTATCAGATTCATGGAACGAAGCATTGCCAGCTAAATCATTTTTCTGCAACTCGACCACAAAACTTGAGATGACGTGGGGAATTGATCATTTTGCGACAATCTAACAATTGGTGGATACAAAATTTTGGTTCAATCAAGTGATACTATTCTAATAAAAATCATCAAAGTCATCGGAAGTTTTCGATTAGAATACGGTTTTCCAGTGGTGTTAGTGGAATTACGTATCCATCAATAGACGAGGCATAAATGGGAGGAGCTGGCATGCATTCATGAGAATACGTAGAGAGGCCGTAAAGAAAATATTCATAGATTTGAAATCGGTTTTTTGACAAATTAGCCATTCACTCCCAATGTTTGTGAACCAAGAACAGTTTCACAGGATAGGCTAAATTACCTTCAGGGCATCATTCTATAGACATCTACCATGGATATGAAATCCACAAAAAACCTCCAAAAGACTAAAGAGACCCGTCGACGCAGAAAAAGGACACATGTACGTACAGACACGGACAATGATCGATGAAGATAAACTTTTCACGCACTAATGATGATAGTGCCAAGGAAGTGCGGCCCTCACACGGAAAGCTTGGGAAGAAAGAGAGAAATGGTGGAAAATAGATCTCTGCGAGTATGATCCCCAGGATTGGCGCATTCAAGAGATTCACTCACCATGAATGATGTTTAGTGTTTTGTTGTTGCCCGCTATGCCTTCCTTCGAGTGGGTGATCTTGTTCATCATCTCAAAAATCATCTTGTACTTCTGATAACTGTTTGGAGTATGGATAGACACGATTCAGCTTCACTCTGTTTAACTGTGCCACTCCATTTTATTGAGAATCTCTGGATTGAAGATAAAATTATGATTAACAATGAGTTGCTATTACTTACCAATGGAAGAACCTGTTTTATGTTTTTATAATTTCTATAACTATAATTTTTTATATATATAAAAAATATTTTCTTATGTGATAAAAATATTTTCATAATTTTTCTGAGATAGATTGACAGAGCAAACCATTGTGAAATATTGATCATGTCAGATTCTTCAATCGAGTCTTCGTTTTCATAAACTAGTGTATCATTGCACCTACGAGGGATGCCTCACTTGCACCCGGATATGAGGGGAGGCAACGCTGCGTAGGGGGGGGGGGGCCGTGCACCGGATACCATTTTGGTATGTTACTCCCATTTTCAAAAGGGGGGCTATTCAATGATTTGATTATTCATCTTATTATATTCATATTCTGTATTTTGAATCAATTTCATTAGGTATAAGACCTTTTACTTACCGGTCTAGCCCTCCGACTTGTCACATCTGGAGTTAGCCTTCGAATGAATTACTGGATAATCAGGAGCGTCATCGAACTCTTCTTATGATAAGTTGAGACTGACTGACGCTCCTCGATCCTTCCGCTGTTTGTATGGTCCCAACCAGTGCCCTCTAATGCCTTGCTTCGCCACGATGTGCTCTCACACACATACACACACACAAGTGTGAGTAGGGGTTCCCTCACTCAATCGTTCGATCGTTCGTCTTGGGCTTAGGCTCGTTCTACATAAGGATGCGCTCAGCGCGTGAGCGTACGCACATACGCCTACGCTCATAGCATTTGATGCAGGGAATTTCGTGAAGCAGCCTCACCAGTCATTTTCCACACAGAATTTCCAGAAGTAAAGAGTTGGCTGACGCTTGGTGGACCCCGAGTGACATTATCGAGCCAACAAATCAAGTTCCTCCATGTTTCTCCATGAGCAAATAGAGAAAAACATCAGGGTTGGTCACGCGAGCTTTTTCGGAAATAAATTCAGGCTAAGCCCGGGTTTCACGATTCAGTATCTGGATTGATGACCACTCGTCTTGCTCTTGCCTAGTTTCTTATACCAAACAAAGTTACAGTGTTCGCAAACTGAGACGGCTGGTCACCAATGCCGATACTGAGTTGCAAAAATATTGCTCAACCTGGATTTTCCCACGAAAAGGCTCGTGGTATCACCACTGCTGGTTTCTCCTATTTGTTCATAAATAAACATGGAGGAAATTCCTTTTCTGACCCAAAGATGTCACCCAGAGACCACCGTAAATGAACGTCATGGGTCCCGTATTTTACTGATGGTGAAAGAGCGGGTAGTTCTCAGGGTGGCCAACGCTCATGTTTTTCACTAATTGATCTTGGAAACACATGAAGAAACTTGATTTCTCGGCTCGATAATGTCACTCGGAGCCAACCAATCGTCAACCAACTCTTCCCTTGGGAAAATTCTGAGTAGAAAACGACTGGTAAGGCTGCTTCATGAGATTCCCTGCATTAAATTCTTTGAGCGCAAGCGTATGCGCGTACGCTCACGCGCTGAGCGCATCCTATGTAGAATGGGCCTTAGGCTGGCGTCGTGCGCTCGCTCGGTCACTCGCGGCGTGCGCTCGTCTGTCCATAATCCGGCCGATGGTCCAGTAAGTGAGCGAGCGCACGAAGCGAGCCCAAAAGCAAGCAAGTGATTGAATGACGAAGCGCACGTGCCACGACTCTATGGCTATACCTACATAGAACGCGCTGACGCACTGAGCGCCGGCGCGCACGAGCTCAAAACGATGAAATGGCCACGTCTACATGATGCGCCAACGCTTGCACCGGCGCTTGCGCCAGCGCAAGGTTTTACGGGTAGATCGGTGAAACAGGTTTGAAATTGGAATCAACATTTTTCTCACTTGAATTAAAATCGGAAAGAAATGAATTTATTTTCGCAATCTTGATTTAGAATGAGAGATGAAAAATTATACTTTGGCGAATTTGAGTTGAAATTGAAAAAGAGAAGAAGTACAATTTTGCGGTTTCGAGTTCAAATTGGAACTGAAACTTGCTGTTTGCAGACTTGAAATTGGCATTGAGGAAGAAAAATGAAAAATAGATTTCTGCAAACTCGAGCTCGGCCAACGCGAATTTCACTTCTGCATGGATTTTGAGAGGTACTTATGTTGGTTAGCCGTTTCCATTATGAGTGATGACGTGGATGAGCTAACCATCGATATCTCAAATGCGTGTGTGTGTGTGTGGGTGTGAGTGTATCGAACATCAGCAGAGCTTCATTTCATCGTCAAGCAGATAATAGCAGACGACGCGGCAAACGACAACAAAACTTTGACGCCATGGCCCATGTGGAATAATTGCAGTTTGTGATGCAGTTTTTGTGGCCATTTATGTGTTTCAGCATGCTGCTCCTTCATTAATTTTTCTCGTCAAAAAAGTGATGAATTAACAGTTTAGTGTGATCAGTGTTTGTATTCAAGTTCAAAATTGAACGCAGTTTCAGGTAGTCCTCTCTACTTGCTAAGAGAATTGCATGAGCACCTAAATCTTTGAAAGGTGGCTCAGTTGGGTACTGGATCTGCTTTCCTCACATCTCGTTACTCTCAGAGCATAAAAATTTGACCCTAAACGATGGTGATTTCCATCACTTCACAGATGGTATGAATGACTGGTCAAAGAATGAGTTGCTCTATTTCCTCAACAAGCAGACAAAACTATTGCAATCTGCATTCAATTTAAAACTTGAATACAAACAATGATAGAAAAATGAACTGTCATGGAACTTATCGTTATTCTACTTTTGTGTAGATAACTCCCAAATGCCAAGCTTCAAGATAATTTATTTCCCAACCGATGTTTGTATTCAAGTTCTGATCTAGCTGGATGAACTTTGTAATAGTTCCAACTACTTGAGAGAATAGTGTACCTCAATCTTCAATCAGTAATTCAGTTGATATCTGAATCTGATTTGCTGATACCTCATTACTTTCAGAGCATTAAGACAGTTGGCCCTCCGATCATGGTTTTTATCATCACTCCATAGATAAACTGGATCACCGGTCAAAAATAGAGGTGCACTATCTCCTTAACAAGTAGTTGAATCTATCATGAACTGCATTGAACTGAGAACTTAGATAGATACAATAATTGGAGATGAACTACGTCCATGACAGTCTTATCTTCAATTATTGTATCTATCTAAGTTCTCAGTTCAATGCAGTTTATGATAGTTTCAACTACTTGTAAAGAAGATAGTGCACCTCAATCTTTAATCGGTAATCAAGATTGGATAACAACTACCTCCATGACAGTTTGATCTTCTACCATTGTATTCATCCAAGTTTCCAATTCATTGCAGTTTATGATAGTTTCAACTACTTATTAAGGAGATAGTGCACCTCAATTTTTGACCGGTGATCCAGTTTATCTATGGAGTGATGATAAAAACCATGATCGGAGGGCCAACTTTCTTGATGCTCTGAAAGTAATGAGGTATCAGCAAATCAGATTCAGATATCAACTGAATTACTGCACGGAGATACCAAAACGTACTCGCGAGGACGTCGCGCGGCCCCGCGTCTGGCTCGGCGTGCTCGCGGCGTGCAGCGCGCGACATCGGAGTGTCTGACCCACCTCGATCATGTTGTGCATGTTACCGTGGCGACGCGCAGAACAACGACGTGACCGGCTCCTCGGAACTGTTTTGAGAGCCGCGGTGATGTTTTGACTTCCTTGTTCTCGTCTTAATATTATGAGAATGGAACCGCGTGTCTTTATCTCGATAATTGATCACTCACTGGCTTAAGCGCCCTCCGCTCATGGAAAAAATAAATCGATTTGAGGCCTCTCCGAGAGGACTATTGTTCATATATGACTTCTAAAACAACATTTGTAACCTGTTAATTAGCTTAATGGTAGGGTGCAAGCTTCGTAGTCCAAAGATCTTGGGTTCGAGACCCGAAAACCACAATTTTTTTTTTCTTCATGTAAGGTTCATAATTTTGCCTCAAATTTCTAAATTGTCCATCTTTTTTAGAATCAAAATGCAGTACCCTATAGTCTGTTACAATTTTTCGGTAATATACTCTTTGCAGAAGAAAAAACTTTGAAATCATTTTACGATAGATAGATCATGCAATGAATTTCCTCAGTTCTTCAATATTTATTATTTAAATATAAATATTATCAATTTTAATTTTATAATGAATTTAAAAATTATATAAATATGGATTCAGAACTCATCTCATAAATTTTTATCTCTCTGAATACTCTGTACGGAGATACATTTGAAGAACAAACTATTTCAATCGCGTGAAGAGTATCATCCGACGCAGATCAGTTCCAAAGCCTTAAGGGTAGTCACTTGGGCTCTACTTATCTAGCTTGGAGTTGAGGTGTCGATGAAATTCGTCGTCTAACGTGAGCTAATGTATATAAAGATCTAACATTGAAATAGGAGAGATTCGATGCATGATTTACTTACAGTGAAAATATCTCGAAGTTTTTTCTTGTACAGAGAATATAGTACCGAAAAATTGTAACAGACTATTGGGTACTATATTTTGATTCTAAAAAAGATGGAGAAAATAGAAATTTGAGGGAAATTTATGAACCTTACATGAAGAAAAAAAAATTGTGGTTTTCGGGTCTCGAACCCAAGATCTTTGGACTACGAAGCTTGCGCCCTACCATTAAGCTAATTAATAGGTTACAAATGTTGTTTTAGAAGTCATATATGAACAAAAGTCCTCTCGGAGAGGCCTCAAATCGATTTATTTTTTCCATGAGCGGAGGGCGCTGAAACCAATGAGTGATCAATTATCGAGATAAAGACACGCGGTTCCATTTTCATAATATTAAGACGAGAACAAGGAAGTCAAAACATCACCGCGGCTCTCAAAACAGTTCCGAGGAGCCGGTCACGTCGTTGTCCTGCGCGTCGCCACGGTAACATGCACAACATGATCGAGGTGGGTCAGACACTCCGATGTCGCGCGCTGCATGCCGCGAGCACGCCGAGCCAGACGCGGGGCCGCGCGACGTCCTCGCGAGTACGTTTTGGTCTCTCCGTGTGGTTGAAGATTGAGGTACACTATTCTCTCAAGTGGTTGGAACTATTACAAAGATCATCCAGCTAGATCAGAACTTGAATACAAACATCGGTTGAGAAATAAACTATCTTGAAGCTTGGCGTTTGGGAGTTATCTACACAAAAGTAAAATAACGACAAGTTCCATGACAGTTCATTTTTCTATCATTGTTTGCATTCGAGTTCTAAATTGAATGCAGATTGCAATAGTTTTGTCTGCTTGTTGAGGAAATAGAGCAACTCATTCTTTGACCAGTCATTCATACCATCTGTGAAGTGATGGTAAACACCATCGTTTAGGGTCAAATTTTTATGCTCTGAGAGTAATGAGATGTGAGGAAAGCAGATTCAGTGACCAACTGAGCCACCTTTTAAAGACATAGGTGCTCATGCAATTCTCTTAGCAAGTAGATAGGACTATCGGAAACTGCGTTCAATTTTGAACTTGAATACAAACACTGATCACACTAAACTAATAATTCATCACTTTTTTGACGAGAAAAATTATTGAAGGAGCAGCATGCTGAAACACATGAACGGCCACAAAAACTGCATCACAAACTGCAATTTCTCCACATGAGCCATGGCGTCAAAGTTTTGTTGTCGTTTGCCGCGTCGTCTGCTATTATCTGCTCGACGATGAAATGAAGCTCTGCTGATGTTCGATACACTCACACCCACACACACACACACACGCATTTGAGATATCGATGGTTAGCTCATCCACGTCATCACTCATAATGGAAACGGCTAACCAACATAAGTACCTCTCAAAATCCATGCAGAAGTGAAATTCGCGTTGGCCGAGCTCGAGTTTGCAGAAATCTATTTTTCATTTTTCTTCCTCAATGCCAATTTCAAGTCTGCAAACAGCAAGTTTCAGTTCCAATTTGAACTCGAAACCGCAAAATTGTACTTCTTCTCTTTTTCAGTTTTAACTCAAATTTGCCAAAGTATGATTTTTCATCTCTCATTCTAAATCAAGATTGCGAAAATAAATTCATTTCTTTCCGATTTCGATTCAAGTGAGAAAAATGTTGATTCCAATTTCAAATCTGTTTCACCGATCTACCCGTGAAACCTTGCGCTGGCGCAAGCGCCGGTGCAAGCGTTGGCGCATCATGTAGACGTGGCCATTCCATCGTTTTGGGCTCGAGCGCGCCGGCGCTCAGTGCGTCAGCGCGTTCTATGTAGGTAAAGCCATAGAGTCGTGGCACGTGTGCTTCGTCATTTAATCACTTGCTTGCTTTTGGGCTCGCTTCGTGCGCTCGCTCACTTACTGGACCATCGGCCGGATTATGGACAAACGAGCGCACGCCGCGAGTGACCGAGCGAGCGCACGACGCCAGCCTGAGCCCAAGACGAACGATCGAACGATTGAGTGAGGGAACCCCTACTCACACTTGTGTGTGTGTGTATGTGTGTGAGAGCACATATTAGAGGGCACTGGTTGGGACCATATGAACAGCGGAAAGATCGAGGAGCGTCAGTCAGTCTCAACCTATCATGAGAAGAGTTCGATAACGCTCCTGATTATCCAGTAATTCATTCGAAGGCTAACTCCAGATGTGACGAGTCGGAGGGCTAGACCGGTAAGTAAAAGGTCTTATACCTAATGAAATTGATTCAAAATACAGAATATGAATATAATAAGATGAATAATCAAATCATTGAATAGCCCCCCCTTTTGAAAATGGGAGTTACATACCAAAATGGTATCCGGTGCACCACCCCCCCCCTACGCAGCGTTGCCTTCCCTCATATCCGGGTGCAAGTGAGGCATCCCTCGTAGGTGCAATGATACACTAGCTTATGGAAACAAAGACTCGATTGAAGGATCTGACATGATCAATATTTCACAATGGTTTGCTCTGTCAATCTATCTCAGAAAGATTATGAAGATATTTTTATCATATAAGAAAATATTTTTCATATATATAAAGAATTATAGTTATAAAAATTATAAAAACATAAAACAGGTTCTTCCATTGGTAAGTAATAGCAACTCATTGTTAATCATAATTTTATCTTCAATCCAGAGATTCTCAATAAGATGCAGTGGCACAGTTAAACAGAGTGAAGCTGAATTGTGTCTATCCATAATCCAAACAGTTCCCAGAAGTACAAGATGATTTTTGAGATGATGAACAAGATCACCCACTCGAAGGAAGGCATAGCGGGCAACAACAGAACACTAAACATCATTCATGGTGAGTAAATCTCTTGAATGCGCCAACCCTGGGGATTTTAGTCGCAGGGATCTATTTTCCACCATTTCTCTCTTTTTGCCCAAGCTTTCCGTGTGTGGGCCGCACTCCCTTGGCACTATCATCATTAGTGCGTGAAAAGTTTATCTTCATCGATCATTGTCCGTGTCTGTACGTACATGTGTCCTTTTTCTGCGTCGACGGGTATCTTTAGTCTTTTGGAGGTTTTTTGTGGATTTCATATCCATGGTAGATGTCTATAGAATGATGCCCTGAAGGTAATTTAGCCTATCCTCTGAAACTGTTCTTGATTCACAAACATTGGGAGTGGATGGCTAATTAGTATGACTCTGAAGTTCCAATCGATTATCTTAATCGAAAGTCGAAAAAATTTTTTTCTTGAATTCGAACCTCTGTTCCAAAATTTCTCGATTGGGATCGCTTTCTTGTGACGAAAGAAGGTGCCTGAATTTTTTGCAACCCCCCCGGTGAATGCCGACACCCCCAAATGGGGGGTTGAAAATCGGGAATTTTTTTAGAACAGGCCAGGTGGCTCTGTTCCAAAATTTCTCGATTGGGATCGCTTTCTTGTGACGAAAGAAGGTGCCTGAATTTTTTGCAACCCCCCCGGTGAATGCCGACACCCCCAAATCGGGAGTTGAAATTCGGGAATTTTTTTAGAACGGGCCAGGAGGCTCTGTTCCAAAATTTCTCGATTGAGATCGCTTTCTTGTGACGAAAGAAGGTGCCTGAATTTTTTGCAACCCCCCCCCCCCCGGTGAATGCCGACACCCCCAAATCGGGGGTTGAAATTCGGGAATTTTTTTAGAACAGGCCAGAAGGCTCTGTTCCAAAATTTCTCGATTGGGATCGCTTTCTTGTGACGAAAGAAGGTGCCTGAATTTTTTGCAGCCCCCTCGGCGAATGCCGACACCCCCAAAGCGGGGGTTGAAAATCGGGAATTTTTTTAAGAACGGGCCAGGAGGCTCTGTTCCAAAATTCCTCGATTGGGATCGCTTTCTTGTGACGAAAGAAGGTGCCTGGATTTTTTGCAGCCCCCTCGGCGAATGCCGACACCCCCAAAGCGGGGGTTGAAAATCGGGAATTTTTTTAAGAACGGGCCAGGAGGCTCTGTTCCAAAATTTCTCGATTGGGATCGCTTTCTTGTGACGAAAGAAGGTGCCTGAATTTTTTGCAGCCCCCTCGGTGAATGCCGACACCCCCAAAGCGGGGGTTGAAAATCGGGAATTTTTTTAAGAACGGGCCAGGAGGCTCTGTTCCAAAATTTCTCGATTGAGATCGCTTTTTTGTGACGAAAGAAGGTGCCTGAATTTTTTGCAACCCCCCCGGTGAATGCCGACACCCCCAAATCGGGGGTTGAAAATCGGGAATTTTTTTAGAACAGGCCAGGAGGCTCTGTTCCAAAATTTCTCGATTGGGATCGCTTTCTTGTGAGGAAAGAAGGTGCCTGAATTTTTTGCAGCCCCCTCGGTGAATGCCGACACCCCCAAAGCGGGGGTTGAAGATCGGGAATTTTTTTAAGAACGGGCCAGGAGGCTCTGTTCCAAAATTTCTCGATTGGGATCGCTTTCTTGTGACGATAGAAGGTGCCTGAATTTTTTGCAGCCCCCTCGGCGAATGCCGACACCCCCAAATCGGGGGTTGAAAATCGGGAATTTTTTTAGAACAGGCCAGGAGGCTCTGGTCCAAAATTTCTCGATTGGGATCGCTTTCTTGTGACGAAAGAAGGTGCCTGAATTTTTTGCAGCCCCCTCGGTGAATGCCGACACCCCCAAAACGGGGGTTGAAATTCGGGAATTTTTTTAGAACGGGCCAGGAGGCTCTGTTCCAAAATTTCTCGATTGGGATCGCTTTCTTGTGACGAAAGAAGGTGCCTGAATTTTTTGCAACCCCCCCGGTGAATGCCGACACCCCCAAAGCGGGGGTTGAAAATCGGGAATTTTTTGAAGAACGGGCCAGGAGGCTCTGTTCCAAAATTCCTCGATTGGGATCGCTTTCTTGTGACGAAAGAAGGTGCCTGAATTTTTTGCAACCCCCCCCCCCCCGGTGAATGCCGACACCCCCAAATCGGGGGTTGAAATTCGGGAATTTTTTTAGAACGGGCCAGGAGGCTCTGTTCCAAAATTTCTTGATTGGCATCACTTTCTTGTGACAAAAGAAGGTGCCTGAATTTTTTGCAGCCCCCTCGGCGAATGCCGACACCCCCAAAGCGGGGGTTGAAAATCGGGAATTTTTTTAAGAACGGGCCAGGAGGCTCTGTTCCAAAATTTCTCGATTGGGATCGCTTTTTTGTGACGAAAGAAGGTGCCTGAATTCTTTGCAACCCCCCCGGTGAATGCCGACACCCCCAAATCGGGGGTTGAAATTCGGGAATTTTTTTAGAACGGGCCAGGAGGCTCTGTTCCAAAATTTTTCGATTGGGATCGCTTTCTTGTGACGAAAGAAGGTGCCTGAATTTTTTGCAACCCCCCCGGTGAATGCCGACACCCCCAAATCGGGGGTTGAAATTCGGGAATTTTTTTAGAACGGGCCAGGAGGCTCTGTTCCAAAATTTCTCGATTGGGATCGCTTTCTTGTGACAAAAGAAGGTGCCCGAATTTTTTGCAGCCCCCTCGGTGAATGCCGACACCCCCAAAGCGGGGGTTGAAAATCGGGAATTTTTTTAAGAACGGGCCAGGAGGCTCTGTTCCAAAATTTCTCGATTGGGATCGCTTTCTTGTGACGAAAGAAGGTGCCTGAATTTTCTGCCAGGAAGATGCTCTCTCCCATGCCACCTACAGCGATATTGCTTTGATGAATATTTATATCACCAGGAGTAAGAATGAATATGACTCAGCAAATCTTAAACAGTTTTATCAGTTCGTATGCTTCGGCCTTGGTTCAGAATTCAGGCATCTCCATCAGAACGAGTCAAATAATGTACGTCGATACCGAAGTTTTTGTGAGGTCAGATGAGATGCCGAGCTGGCGAGCTCGCGGCGCCCGCAGTCGCACGCAGCTCTTCTTCATACTGGTACCGTAAGAATGACCCTACAAGTGCCCGCAAAATTTACCCAAATTCACCGCACTTCTTCACCAAATTCGTTACAACTTCTGACGTGAAATGAAATTTACCAGACACTATTTAATTTTTCTCGACACTTATCCGCAACAAGTAGGCTGAAATGTCGGACGCTCCACGATTACCCTAACCGTGCCCGTAAATTTTACCGAAAAATTCTGGGCGCGCATTCATTACCTGGAAGCCTTCATATTTCCACTCAGACCGTTCTTCATGATTTGGGCGCTGCAACCATAGAGATTGCAACTCCGGTTCTAGTCGATGAAACCGAACTCAACGGGCGGTCACTAAAAAATATCATTCTCACAGCTTTTCAGAATGATTGGTTTTGAAATCTCAAAATCTCGCGCTTATGGGCAATAAATTGAGGTTTCCTGTCTTTGGAATCGAAAAAGCGCTCAGAAAACAACTCAATAAGAAGCATGCAGATTGAAAAATTTCATTAGTGACGAACACGAGTTTTCACACGAAAGAATGTTTCTTTCAATGAACCAAAAAATAGCTTTTTGAAAAAAATTACTCCCACGGGATCGTTCGTACAATCTGTTACAGAAGGTGTGTACATACGATTACCGGGCTGTAGCAAAACAATTGTGAATTTTATTCGTGCATTTGAAAATTTTTTGTAAACCCTCGTGGTTCTTGTCACTCTTCCGCAAAGTATGGCATCTTAGAGTAACCCCAGACGTGTAATGATTAGTCATCTTCTGCTGTACAGTTTCGCTTACGCGAGGCTGGACCTCACGCGTGCGAGAATCTCTGACCGGCAGGGGCCGGATTACGAGCAAGCGAGCGAGCACCTCGAGCGACGCGAGCGCGCGACACGAGCTCAAGCGCGAGAAACGAGCGACCGAACGATGGAGCGCGCGAACCACGAGTACTCCCACCATACCGGCCCCTATACCTTTTACACCGGGGAGGTGGAGTGGGGGTACGTGTGGGTCACGCGCTTCGTCGTTCGATCGCTCGTTTCTCGCACTTGGGCTCGTGTCGCGCGCTCGCGTCGCTCTAGGTGCTCGCTCGCTTGCTCGTAATCCGGCCCCTGCCGGACAGAGATTCTCGCACGCGTGAGGTCCAGCCTCGCGTACGATAAACTGTACAGCAGAAGATGACAAATCATTACACGGCTAGCGTTACACTAAAATGCCATACTTTGCGGAAGAGTTACAAGAACCACGAGGGTTCACAAAAAATTTTAAATGCACGAATAAAATTTACAATTTTTTTGCTACCCCCCGCTAACATAATATACACACCTCGGTATAAGATTGTTTATAATAGAGATGATATGAGAACAAGAATTTCCGAGTGCTTTTCGATCGGTGGTTTGCTCACCTGCCCCATGGGCTGAACCGTGAAAAAGATACGAAAATTTTGTGAAGAAAAGTTGAATACATGATTCTGAATTGTGTACCAGGGTCCAAACGAAAATTTCCGAGTTTCTGTAATCGTGACGGATGATCTTATTTTAACCCATGAAATCGAAAAAGTTCACTCCAAAAGAAATCTGAGACCCTAAGTTTGACCATATATGGTTTCCTCATGGAATTACTCTTATACAATTGAATGAAAAATTTTAGGAAAAATTTTGACAAACTACCCTTTTTTGGTTCGTAGGTCCGTTTAACGCTGAGCTACTCATATGTAAAACAGTTTATTGGATAAATCTTGAATTTGTTTCAAGGTAACGATGTAAACAGATAACAGATTTCGAAATATCTGGAATTCCTCGATCAAATGAGCTCTTGTGAGACTTCGTTACGATGACAGGCTATGCTTGGTATAAGCAAAACTTAGCTATAGGGATGTGATATCGATGTGGGGTTGCCTGCATACAGGGGTAAAATGGCTGCGTAACAGAGCAGATTTAGCATTGGTAGCATAAGGGTTTGGCTCCATTGAAGTCTCATCTCCCACAGTCTGGCACAGAACACTTATGTAACGACCTGATCCTCCTACTCTTGGGCTTGATAGATGTTAGTCAACCCGGGAGAGCTAGAAATTCAATACTACCATCACGGCCCTATGCATCCAATGTTAAAACTGCTCTCTTCGTCGGCCATCTTGGAAAAAAACGCCCGTGCGCGAGCAACCCGGCAAGCATGTCAGATCCCCATGATCAGGCGAGCCTTACCATCTCGAGGAACTAGATTTGAATACGCGTGCGATGATACATAGTTTTCGTGCTCCCAGATATCACTTTCGGCGATAGCAGAGATGCAAAACAATCGCGCCGAGCCGTCTAGTTTTGAGTTTCTTCCAATTCACTGGATGGCGATACCGAAAAGCTAAGTGGAATTATCACTGGCCAAATAGACGACGGGGGAGCGATTTTTCCCAGTCTATATCCCCAACAAAATTTGAATCTTAATTATTTATAACAATTTTTCAATCATCGTGCACCAAACATCATATCACAACATATTTTACCCGATACAGCTCAATGTATGATCACGATTTAATATTTGACCTCTGAAGTGATCAGGCAAGGAGTACAATAAGTGAGGCCTCCAGCTTACTCGCGATTCATTCAGAGTCTATATAGTATATCAGTAGACCCGCGGAAATTTGCTCGGAAGAGACCGAAAAATAGACGAAAGACAAAAGTTGACTTCTAGTCCTACAAGATGGGTTTTTTACTCCTGATCTGATCTATATTCAGTATCAAAACTCAAACATATACAGTCCCTCTCCCAAATAATAGATCAAGTATGGTGTCACTGAAACAGTTATATTTTTTATAACACTTGGTCGCACGGGAATTTGAAAAAGGCATCTCAAAGATCACAAAAAAACCTATGAATTCATCTGTTTAAAACTTTCCTTGCGTCCTTTTTGAGTGCCTGTAGCCAACGATGGAAAGCTGAAAAATTTCTCGTTCAATCATTCACCTACAACTTTAGCGGGAGTGATCCGATTACAAAAATTCTTACGGGATCTTGTAGATCTTTGCATAACCTACAATTTCCTCTTCCTGGAGTTCCCTCTAGGACCTTTTCTGCCCATGTAACGGGCTTGGAATGGTAATTTTATATTACATGGACTGTTCATGGAGATACCGCGCGTGGCGCCTGTTTCGTACGCCTTGCTCTACTTTAGCGCAAAAATAAATCAAAAAAATATCATGTCACATGATTTTGAAGTGAAATGATCTAATCTTTTAGGATATTTGATCAGATTCTGTCTTGGATTGGAGGCAACCCCGATTTCTCAAGTTTTATTGGAGGAATTGTTTAATTTCGTGTTTTGCCCCTATAGATCACATTCAAGGCAAAATCTGATGGAATATTCTGAAAGATATAGTACATTAAGTAACAAGGGCGCAAAGTACTTTTTCGCAATTTTCCGATGTTTGAGTGCCTACAAAATTGCGAAAAATAACTTTCGCGCCTCGCACACGAGGTTCCCCGCTTCCGAGCGATCATTTCAACCCTCGCCTCCGGCTCGGGTCTTCACCGATCGCTCAAAAGCGAGCTACAACCTCATGAACTCGGTGCGAAATATACTATTCCGAAATCATGTGCGTAAAGTTAGTGCGTAAGGAACATTTACCGTGCGTGAAGAAATTTTTGCGCACGGAATGCGTAAAGACCTGTGCGTAAAGTCACCAACAGTGCGTAAGGTATGTCTTTACACAACTGTACGTATCTTTACGCACTGCTGTATTTTCTTTCTAGCCTGATATTCTACAACATCTCTTGAAGTTTCTGCGTTGTTTAGCAAAATGATCTCTGTATTCATTCTGTATCATCGGAGTGCTCCAATCGTTAATTCGACGCTGCCCAAAGCAGTTGTAATGACTTCTTTCACTCGATAGAATGAATACTTACGAGCTCTCTAAATTGTTATACTCAATCTTGCTCCCTCGATAAGTCCATACGATTGAAATATTCTGGTCGGCCATCGTGTTGAACATAGAAATAGTTCACTCCAGTGGATTATGAATTAAATTTAGTTCAATACAATATATACGACTGAGACCTTTTTGGAGTGCTTCCACCGTAGTTTCGTTGGTTTGAAATCTACCTTGGACCGTACGTCCAAAGGAAATATGAATTCACTCTTCGGATACTTCGCCTCAACGAAGAGTGTCGATGATGTATTCATATTCTTTTACAAGAAAGAATCCATAGGTTTTCTCCTTTCGAAATCGCTTTCTATCACGTGTATTCAGAACATTATTATTATCATTGTAATTGTCCAAATTCTTTCTATTGAACCATCGGAATAGCATATTATTCCATCAATCCTTTGATTTTTTTTGCGACCTTGACGATTTTAATAAAACTCTATAATAATTTTCCTCGAAATTCAGAATTGATAATATCTTATGAACTTACATATTTCGGATCTTGTCCACTATTAGTACTTTTGAGAATTGAGATCGATATTTTCAAACTATGCGGTAATATTTGGTATATAAAACAGAAGATCTTTTTCTGATACATTTTCAGAATTTGTTTTTCAGTCGGGTTGCCTCCCGACGGAGGCTTCGACCCCTGGACCCCCCCCCCAGGGGCTCCCGTCCCTGAACCCCGATGTGCGCCCTCTTCTGCTACCTGCCCGATCACAATTTGATTACCGGCGTATGAGGTGACCGACAGAATACTAACTTTCCGCACAAAATTTCGAAAAATATCGTACGCAACTCATTCGAAAGGTTTCCGCACTCGGCAAAACCTTACACACGAGATGTGAATCTTTACGCACAGTTGAGATACTTAACGTTTTGATTGAGATACTGAACTTGCCGCTACGCGGCTCGTGCGTAAAAAATCTCACCATAGCGTAAAGACTTACACTCGTGTTTAAAGATTTTCACTCGTGCGTAAATCCACTTTTTTGACATCGTTGCGTAATATACTATTACGCACGAGTTTCCGGAATGAGTGCGTAAAAGTGAACTTTGCGCACAGTTGTAAATTCTGCGACGTGAGCAAAGTGTTTTGCGCTGAGCCCAAAATATCTTTGCGCACAGCCCAGTAAACTTTACGCACGGCGAAGCGTGCGCAAAGTTTCACTTCTACGCACGAAAATTTTGGGAACGAGTTCGGAAAAGTTGCGCCCGTGTTGCTTACTATACATTTTGATATTGGTGCAGAAACTTGTTCCCCGCGGTATATACCCTGAAGGGCGGGGTCCAGGGGCGGAGCCCCCGCCGGGGGGTTCTGGAAAAAAATTCCTAAAAAGTATCATAAGTAAATCTCCCCATAATAAATCATATTTTATCGCATAGCTAAAAAATTTTGATTTCAACTTTCAGAAGTACTAATAGTAGACAAATATAAGATATGCAAGTACTCCCACCAAAGAAGTATTACCATCAGTATCAAACGAGAAGTTTGTATAATGGGAAAATTTCCTTTTAAAGAAAGCTTCATCATCAAATTTCACGGCAAAAGATTTCTAGTCCTTTGAATATTTGGCAACTGAATCTTATTGTCAAAAATTAGGACAAAACTCGTGGATGTGGAATTTATTGAGTTTTTGCTAACATGGACCATTCTGACTGGAAAATATGGATATATTAGGGAGGAAATATTCAGAATTACCAATCAGGCATCAATGATCAAATTTGAAACACTATATGAGTACGCTGTGACTTGGATAGAATTTGGAAGTTAAATATCCAAGAAACTTTCAACATTTTATTGACAAATGGGTGAAAGTTTTGAGTAATCAGGAAGTTTCGAATGAAAAATGAGAACTATCCTCCAGGGAATGGTCGAGATCAACCATATCGTGTTGATTATCCTAGAAAAGCCCACATTTCCATGTGAGTCAGTACTTAGTTATTTTAATCAATTGTTAGATGCGAACAGTAGATTCAATGGTATTGTACATGAGTCACTCTGGAGCAAGGTTGACAAAACCGTCACCAGGGAGGTCTGGAAAAAATCCGCAAAATTTTTTTTCCATTAGAACTATGTTAAAATAGTACGAGAAAAATTTTTTTCAGATTTTTTCGGCCCCCCCTGTGGGCCCCAGGGCCCATGAAAGGGCCATTTTAGGCCCTTTTTTAGCCTATTCTAAGAAAATCATAGTTCCAATGCAATTCAATATTTTTCAACGTACTTGGGCGCATTTTTCTCGTCGAGACTAGTACTTTTGAAAAAAGAATTGTCCAAGGCCACTCAGTGAGCCTGACGGCTTCTGCAAGCTAATTATCGAGGGCAAATTTTAGCGATTTTTGGGTCTGCTTCAAAGCGATCTAGCTCCTACTAGACATGTGATAATCGACTTCTGCAGGTGGTCATTTTGAAGGTCTTGGAAAAACCTACAATTTGACCAATTGCAAAAGTCGATTATTGTACTTTTCATAGGAGCTATAGCCGATACAAGTTGAGCTATTTACGAAAAAGTCGAAAATTCAGGACTCAATTCCAAAAATATATCTCAATTTTTTTCACCAAACTTGTGCAAGAATGTTCTTCCAGACATCTACTTTCAGTAAAAAAAATTTGGCGGAGGTTATTTTTTTTGATTTTTTTTGCCGAGCGTTACAAAATGCCGCATTTTGTGGTTTTAGCAAAAACGGCATCTTTGACCACGGTCACATACGCTCCCGGCTGGACTGATGTGCACCAATCTGTGTGAAAGTACTCCCCAAAGTACCCCCAAGTACGTGTGAGAAGTTGCGGGGACGTGCCTCCAGCCAGGAGCGAACTGTAGGTTCTGTTTACCGTGTCAAAAATAGGCATTACTTTGGTTATTCGAGCGTAAGCGACCGAGAGCATGATTTTACTTGTTCTGGCTTGCAAATGAGATAATGGGCTAGAATGAGGATCCAAACATACTTTTCCGACTCAAAATGACCATCTGAACACAATGCCGAGGTCAGTTCTGCTCTAAATATTCGTCCCTCTGCCCCTTAAGAACTTAGATTCTGTCGACGGGTTCTGACACCGTTGAGGCACTAGACGACATTCTAGAGCTAAACTGACCTCGGAATTGTGTTCAGGTGGTTATTTTGAGTCGGAAAAGTATGTTTGGATCCTCATTCTAGCCCATTATCTCATTTGCAAGCCAGAACAAGTAAAATCATGCTCTCGGTCGCTTACGCTCGAATAACCAAAATAATGCCTATTTTGGACACGGTAAAGAGAACCTACAGCTCGCTCCTGGCTGGAGGCACGTCCCCGCAACTTCTCACGCGTACTTGGGGGTACTTTGGGGAGTACTTTCACATAGATTGGTGCGCATCAGTCCAGATGGGAGCGTATGTTACCGTGGTTAAAGATGCCGTTTTTGCTAAAACCACGAAATGCGGCATTTTGTAACGCTCGGCAAAAAAAATAAAAAAAAATAACCTCCGCCAAATTTTTTTTACTGAAAGTAGATGTCTGGAAGAACATTCTTGCACAAGTTTGGTGGAAAAAATTGAGATATATTTTTGGAATTGAGTCCTGAATTTTCGACTTTTTCGTAAATAGCTCAACTTGTATCGGCTATAGCTCCTATGAAAAGTACAATAATCGACTTTTGCAATTGGTCAAATTGTAGGTTTTTCCAAGACCTTCAAAATGACCACCTGCAGAAGTCGATTATCACATGTCTAGTAGGAGCTAGATCGCTTTGAAGCAGACCCAAAAATCGCTAAAATTTGCTCTCGATAATTAGCTTGCAGAAGCCGTCAGGCTCACTGAGTGGCCTTGGACAATTCTTTTTTCAAAAGTACTAGTCTCGACGAGAAAAATGCGCCCAAGTACGTTGAAAAATATTGAATTGCATTGGAACTATGAATTTCTTAGAATAGGCTAAAAAAGGGCCTAAAATGGCCCTTTCATGGGCCCTGGGGCCCACAGGGGGGGGGGGCCGAAAAAATCTGAAAAAAATTTTTTGCAACTGTGTGCGCGAAGTTGTAAAAAAATGAGACTTCTCTTCATTATTTACAGTGCGAGAAGTAATGCGTGAATGACTTCTCGCACAGTCTTTACATTTACGCACTGGTGGAGTGTGCGTGAATGTAACTTCTCGCTCTAATGCATTTTCATTCACGCACAGTTCTAAAATATGATGTCACGTCATCCCTCTGGATTTGGCCTTTCTTGAAAACTTCGTTTTCAAAATAATCTTGCTCGGACAGTGGTGCATTTAATTACAACTTCGCGCACAGTTGCAAAAAATAGTATACGCAACACGTGCGAGAAGTTTCCGCACACGTTGCCAACTCGCGCGAGAAGTAACATTCACGCACACTTCGAAACTTCTCGCACACCCAGAAGTACATATCTACGCACGCTCGCTTCGCGAAATGTGTTCTTCTGGCTGTGCGAGAAGTTCCCAAGTGTGCGTGAATATTAACTTCTCGCACTCGTTTGGCAACTTGTGCGGAAATTGACCTTCTCGCACTTGTTGCGTAATATACTATTTTCGTACTATTTTAACATAGTACTAATGGAAAAAAATTTTTGCGGATTTTTCCCAGACCCCCCTGGTGACGGTTCTGTCCAGCTTGCTCCAGAATGACTCACATGTATTCCCATTTTATGAGGCATCATGTTTCAATGTTTGAGCTTTGTTGAGTACAAAAAACTTCTTTACATTGTGGTAACACAAACAACTTTGCACACTTATAAGCGAACTTTTCGCACGATTATGATTATGTAATCGGATTTTCGTCTACGGACGAATAAAGCACATGTACCTATCTATCTATCTATCTATCCATCTCTTTCTATATATCCTCCACTTTCTCATCTTTCATGTGATAAATGTATCCGTAAAGAACTCTTTTGTCTGCGGACAACTAAGATACAGCGATCAATCGATCGATCAATCAATCAACCAATCAATCTCTCTCTCTCTCTCGCTCCCTCGCTATCACTCACTAGCTTTTCCCCCTCCTTCTCTTTTATCCGATAAATAGATAACGCTAACGCCTTGTTATGTATAGCAATTCGCTGGATCAATAGGGTCTTTGTGCCATGTCCTCAATGAAATGCTCCAACTTCTATCAAAAAATGAAACAATCAATCAATCGATCAATCAACCAAGCCACGAATCACTTCCTCCACCCCCTTGTTTGTCTCTCTCGTCGCCCCCCCCCCCTTTTCAATATCTTTCGCGGGGGATTCAAGATAATCCGTTGAATAATCAAATTGGTATGGATATATATAAATATGTATACCCACATATCATCCCTTTCATCTGGGCACGTGGAGCGACACTGGAATTTTTTCCCATTGTTGCGAGGCTGTCATGTTCCTCATCCCACAGTTTTCACAAAATCCCGATGTCGCCACCCTTTCAAAAATCCCAAACCTCCCCTGTTTGGTCAGGTACTACGACAACTTGGTGAATCATCACAAATCTTCGTGAAAAGTTCTTTTGTTGTTCCGCTATCCTCACGGATTTCTCATTTCTTGGAAAAAATGAGTCTCGAAAAATTGATATCTTTCGCATTTGACTACATAACCCAGATCTGTCCTAGAAACGAGCCACTCGTTATCAGCATCAATTCTGGATGCCCGGCCCTGAATTTGTTGCACTCGCAATAATCGGTGTCATCTTTTTGTTCAACCCAGTTATGGTTTGCCAGCCTCTTGGACTTGAGTCCATGATGAAATCTTCTCTCATCAATTCTACAGTCACAAAAAGATTCAGTTTTCATCATCTCCAAACCCTGTTCGGGGTGCACATTTTCTTCCGTGAATTGAGACCGTATTCCCTACCTATGATACCTCGATATCCGTTTGCTTGTATAATTATGTCAGCACGAGCGACACCTCCTCTCTAGTTATTATGTATTTTGTCCCAGTTTTAACTGACTCCATCCCTATTTGACTCATCAACGCCACATATTTGGCATTCAATTTTTTGGTTCCCATTTTTGTTCCCGGCTTGTAGCCCCACCATGCTGCCTAGCTAGAAGATTTTCTCATCATAATTAATCTTCTAGCCTGGCCAACATAACGTTATACTTCTTCCACACTGTTTTCTTTCCTCCGCCGCACTGTTTTCTTTCAACTGGATATTTAATTTGAAAATTTGCAATTATCCGAACATTTTGACAAATATGTTCCTTATCCTCTTTCTCATTAACCTGAGTAAATTTGAAATACTATCACATGCAACTGGGTCTCAATGATATTCATTGCTCGACTTCTCTCCACCGAGTATTTTTGGCTGTGTGCCATATCAAACTAATCTCCTGGACTACCATTGTTATTGATTTTCACTATCGCGAATGACTTTTGTATAGTATTCTGAGCTTTCGAGACCAGCCACATCTCAATCAGGCGCGGATTCTGATCTACTCGTATGCAATCTTGTATCCAATCTTGCGTACGAAAATTTATTAAAAAGTCCGAAAAGACTGTCGATTTAATACCGGTAAAGCTGCTGGCAAGTCCTGAGAGGGCTCTCATTTAGAACTATCATACATTACGACGGAACAATTCGTCATGGAAGCATCATATATCGCGATTATGATATTCTGGGCCTTTTTTTGTGAGTGATTTCAGGAGATTACAATGTATACAGATGGAAGATTCATCTCTTTGTACAGCATTAACCTGTAAGGTTTGTCAACTTGTACGGTCAGAGGAACTATTAGAGGCTCACTGAAAACTCTTTCGTCCCACGCACTGAGAATACATCTTTCATCAACACTCAGCAATCTTGGCCAGATTTTTTGATGAGATGGACACTTCTTCACTCCTAAGCGACACGCAGGTATCACAGAAGGAGCTGCATTCATTTTTGTGTAATCACGCATAACGTAGGTTTGATCATGTTCGTGAAATCAGGTAACGGCACAGCGACTTGAAGTTCATAGCCACTGATGCAGAACGAACAGAGTAGCGGGAAAATATTCGAGATTGTGTTCGAAAGGCATGCACGGAGATTGCTCTTTTTTCTGCCTTTGGGAAAAAGTGACAGCTTTGCCCCAGCTCAAAATTGCCTCAAGTACTCCGACCTAAGCTCAAACACATCCGAGAGATCAATGTTTTTCAATCGAAAAGGGGAGGAGTGATGCCATTAACTCGAACGGACACGCGCAAATTTTATCGTGACCGCATGGCTTAACAGACTATAGAGCTTTGGAAATCGTTAATGCCCGATTTTGTAATCAAACGTCATTCCTTGATATGTTCCGAGTAGCGAATGTGGGTGCTGCCACATCATTAGAACTGAATGTGTGCCGCAAATACGAGCGAAATCAATATGCGCTCTATTAGAGGTAGGCATTCCACTCGGATTGCCGATGAAGTGTATCTATAGCAGACAACGGTCATTGAATGTAGCAGATGACAGTTATCTCTGAGGGGTTTTTAAAGCGTGATCTTGGCCTCAGCAAGAATTCTCAATACATCGTTGCGCACCAATCACGCAAAGGTTCCGATACTCGGAGCAGACTTCATTCGACAGCGGTGTTCGATTGACACTCTGGGTGTATTGTAGATAATGCTCCATGAGAATATCAGAAAAATATCTGTATATAGTGAGTTATAAATCCATCTCCGATTATGACAACATACACTTTGTGTATGTTGTCATAGCCGAAAACTCACGCATCGCTCATACGTGTGGCTATATTTATAGCTTTACGGAGTTGCAATCCACGATGGCACAGTGGAACATGAACATGGCGTATAAATCATTTACGTGTACAGCCTTTTTGCACGGGCTTCGAAATTCCGAGAGGGACGTCCAGATATTGCGACCTTTTAGAGCTTTGAAGGCATTGTGAAACATAATAAGGATTGTTAAAGCCAACACGAAGCAGAACAATCTTTGTGGATCGCCTTTCTTTGAAATTGAATTCATTTATCAACAAAAGCCACGCCAATTACGAGAACTTCTCATAAAATTGTCATTCTAAATTTCAACGATCTGGTCATATCAAATTCCATTATACGCGCGGTGGTAGGGCCTCGCCAGAAAGTGATAATTTAAGCCATTGGTATCTATGTATTTGTCGAAACACTGGAATTTGAGTGCAATTCGTTACAGGATTTCTGATCATAGAGGTGGATTCAGAAATCAAGACAAAATATAGTGGGATCAACCCGTTCAGGGAGAGTCATCCATTCGTTATTTCATTTGAGTCATGAACCGGACTACCGTTTTGAGAGAAACATGTTTGTAGGGGATGAATTCTTCTTGCCCACGCCATTCACATTCTTGGCAAAGTATATCTACATTTCGGTTGTATAAATAGGTGTGGAAATTCCCATTGCAGACATGGTTCTGATTTTGGAGCTCGAAATTTTCCACTTCTACTCACTTTTGGCCGTATCGCTGCGATCGAGTAGTGAGCGCACATATTGATGTTGATATTCACAAAACTAATACTTGACGTGATCAGGACTCTAACCCTTGTGCGCCACCATGTCGGCTAGCAATCACTGAAGGGAGTATCGTCAAAATTTCAGTCTGGCGTCACATCGCAACTCGTAGATGATTCATGATAGGGATATTTATGGTACAGCTATGAAAGGGGGAAAATCCGAGTGTAATTTATGGAATTGTGCATGTGTAAAATACGTAGTTGGTGGATTATTTCGAAACATCTAATTTGAGCGATTAGAGCCGCGGATAGTTGAAATTAGATGTTTCAGCGATTTTCTCAATTTTCTAATGGTCAACAAATGTATCGATGGAGATCCATATCCAGTTCTGGGTCAAGAAGGCAAAGTATGATGCACAGTACATTCCATCGTCTCACTTTTGTTACTGTCTACTCTAATGGAGGCGAATTTTCGCGGCGACTAAATGGCAGGGTTATATGAACTGTCGAATGAATATTCTCAAGAATTATCCAATGGAGCAAGTAATCGTAAGACAGTTCACGACATCGCAGATTGCATTAGTGTGCATTTGAGTAGACGATACATACTGTCCAAAATTCTATGGATGAGTGGTTATGTCCTTAGTATGTTTTGATTCTGATTTCGAAAACATCTTACAACTCGATAGCAGCGCCCCACTCACCGAGGTGGAAATTGGTATTACGCCCGGCTCAATACGAGGGCCAAGTTTTTAGATTTAGTTTCCAGACCTGTTTGTACGACCGTGATTGACATTAAAGATGGTCACTGGGGATACTTTTCGGGTAAAGCTCAATTGGTGAATATTGACATTTGAAAATCAGTAAGCTCTACCAGTGTGCACAATAACAATCGTGGTATGTACGCGTTAATATCGACGAGAAATTCTCATCTTTATTCCACCTCGATTCTGAACGACTCAATCATAAACATAATTTCAAAATCGACGAAAAGATATACCCAGCTAGCATCGCTCGCGATCATTTTGGACATGGGACGTCCTCCCAATGGCAAATTTTAGGAAGGTCCGATTAAGATGACCAAATTGTTGGCTGAAAGACGGCTTCCGGGCAAGCTTTGGAAATCTGTCCAACGTTCTTAAGTTTTGGGACGTCCCAAGAAAATGCAGGGACATGCGCTCTTGAACCCAGGAAACATTACCTCAAAGGTATATCCAAACCACCACCTCAAATATGTCGCTTTTTCGATGACCTTTTCCCTTGCCATGAGAGGACGAACGATCTTAAGAGGTCCGACTCGAAGTCCGGTTATGGAACGTTTCAAGGTTGTTCAAGGACCTGCACTTAAAGACAAGGTAGACATAACCTCAAACGCATGTCCAGATGACCACCTCAAGAATGTCCTTTTCTCGATGACCTTTTTCCATGCTATAGGTGAACGTCGCGGTCTAATAGAAGCACTACCAGAATGTCCTAACGAGGCTAAATTCTTGACATCTTGTGAACATCGGAAATGAAATAAAAAAAGCGCGGGATGTCAAAAGAGAAAATGTCCAGCTCATGTACTGAAGATGTCCTTGACACTTATACCGTGAACCCGTTGTTGTATCGTGTCATATCTTAACGCATCTGACGTATGATTAAAAAACTAAATGAAATAAAGATGTGCGAGATTAAGAGATGTTCAATAGCCTAATAACTAACGATCATCACGAGTTCGACATGAGAAATCTGCATATATTAATTATAAATGGCTGGGAGTCACAACGCTATAATTCGATTAATACTGATTTTTTTGCATGATTCCAAGCATCTTAATCTTATTGGCAATTCTCTCGGAGAATTCTTTCAACAGTATCACGGCATTCTAAAAAATTGTACAAGTCGATGATTTGGTAACTTTTTCCCCGAGATTAAACTATCTTATCGTTGTTTTGCCCTTGCAATCGTCAAATTCTGACGCCCAAGATATTTCTATGAGTTTTGGTTCATTACATGAAATTTTTATTTTTTTAAAAAGGTACGATGAAATCTTTATGATCGTCTATTTAAATCAAGACCTCTCGTTGATTCTGCAATGCATTGCTCATTAAAAATGGTTAAGTTAGTTGGGATAATACTTTTCTCTACGCTTAAGACTCGAATAGGCATTTAAAGACCCCTTATGTAACAAAAGCTTCTGGCCGAGTGGACAATAGCGAAGACTGGAAATCCGATGGTGACAGGTTCAAATCTCAGCGGCGGCAGGTAATCACATTAATAATTCTTTCCGGCACATCATTTGAATCAAATCACTGTAATTAATTTTCATGATTGATAAAGTTTCAAAAGTTGGAAAAAGTCCGCTCACCGCGCGGAAAATTTTTTTTTTGTATTTCTTTGCTTTTTCCCATGGGGGCAATAAACAGTATCCTAGGTGTCCGAATCATGTCCACAGGATGACCTTCGAACGTATTTTGGGTGTCCTTCGGAACGTCCCTGGGAAGTTCTTTTTGCATAACCAAAAAATGTCAAAAGAGTGGAAGTAGTACGCCTTTCTGGCGAACAAATTGACGCAATTTCGGACGTCCACAAAACTTGCCATATTATCAAGGAGACGTTCCCAGGGCGTCTTTTTTCCGTCAAAATGCTAGCTGGGTATTTTGTAGTAGAGAATATTACAACGATTCGGTTGAACAGCAATTTTGTTGAGCAAACTTCTATGACTTCGTATCAATCGCGCGATCTCAGGACTCACCTCATTGTTTTTCCTTTATAGTTCTCTTTCATACTTCCCACCAGGGCGCTATCGCACCTTTCAATACTTAATCCGAATTATGATCCAATCTTTCGTTATCTGAGTACCAATTGATCCCAAGAAATCCGATGATTCAAGGAGATATGTAATAACTGAGGAATCATGCACCAAAGATCCACAGAATTATCACGGGTATATTTTCAAAAATGTGACGCAGTTTTGATCAAATGTTGCTTGCGTAGCGCGCATTGTATGTCTGGTATGCAATGGAATGAATTGTAATCCCGCTGGAGAATTGAAGCGTTCCACTGTTCCACTTCAGTAGCTCCTTGTTTGATGAAGTCAGTAGGTTCTTCATGAGCTCAATATGATCAACGATCAGATCGTTGAGTCTCGATCGCACAGATCGCAGATCTAGATTATTCTCGGTCCGATATCCGGACACAACCAACGGCTGAATGAGACTATTTCATTTACATTTCAGGGAGCGCAGTTGCAACCATTTGTCCCCACATATTTAGCCATTACATCTTCCCCATGCCTTACATGGAGTGTGCACTCTTGGAATCTGCCGTAATGAAGATGAGTTCTCGAAGCCTCTCGTGATCCGTAACTGTACGGAAGGAAGAATGGATGCAACTGGGCCTTCGGGGTGTTATGGCTACTGGCGATGGGGCCCGCGATCATTCCTCCTCATGATTATTCTCTGATTCTGTGGTCAGGTATGATTTTATCAGTAATTTGGATTTGTGCTGCTGCTCACTTGAATATCCAGTGATTGGCAAAATTATTCAACACGATAGGCGCTGATAATTGTCCATGTTCCAGATGATGATCATTGAGGTGGGTGAGAAACAAAGTCCCAACGCGCACAGGCATTCCATAATTGAGCCGTGGGCGACCCCGCAGGAGAGCAGTCTCTCATCCGATGGATACGAATAATATTTCTCGGCCATCGGAGGTGGCCAAAAAATGAATTAGACCGAGAAATGATCACCCCTCTAATTTCTCCTTGCAGCTTGGGACGCATGATTGATGTTAATTCTCAACGCACCGTCGAGAATCATGACCACTTCTGTTTCTATGACCAGCCCATCTTGAGAATCTTGGACGAAAATATGAGCATCTTGTAGATGGAACCATAGATTTGTCTACACAATTATAAGAGATTTTGATACATCGGGAAATTTTCACACAAAATGTGTCACGGTTCAGTCAAATTGGTCTTTGAGTATAGAACTACGGGCAATGGACTGATTTATATATTAACGTAGTACTAGCGGTACTGATGAGTCCAAGCGCGAATTGGATCTTCGCTTGACTCGATTCCGCCCGCCTATATAGGTATGGTAACTCACACAGCAGACGATAACCTAACCCCGAAACTGTCAAGAATAGTGACGTATTGGCTCAGATCTTTCTTTGTAGGCTCCTAATTGTTGATCTGTTTGTTTCTATGCACTTTTTGTGTACTCTCACATCTGTGTGCTCTTTCCTGTGAAAATCAGATAGTTAGAAATTAGTGTATCGATAATTTCCCATGAGGCGCCGTGTGAATCGGCATTCACGGAATTGCCCAGAACTTTTCTCCGCGGCTCCTAAAAATTCCGAAATTTCAGCTGTGTCTGTTTGAGGCACTAATGTACTACTGTGCCGACTTTCGTAATTTTCTGATAGGTAATTCGAGTACCGCTATTACTACCTTAATGTTCTATGAACACGTTGATGGGTCGCACGGCATTGCATGTAATGTAATGGAGACTAAGATAAACATGCAAGGTCCAACGCTAGTCACCACCCCAATGAAAGGGGGAAGAAGAAGGTGACATCGGATCCAGGTGACGAAATGAAAGACTCCTAATCACCTTGTGAGTTTTGTCAATTCTTGATTTCGACGACTGTTTCGAAAATTTTATGAATTCATACTTTTGGGAGACATTTGAGAAATGATACTCAAATGCTGCTTCTTGACGTGTAAGAGAAACTGGACAAGGAGCATTTCGTTACTCATGTTATGAGAATTTTTGCAGGAAACAGTCCATTGATGAAAATGATCAATATTACATATTTGTCTTTACCAGGTCTTCATCGAAACGATATATTGAGATACTGGTCAGGATTTCTAACGCCATTTCAAGTTTCATTAGGGTAGTCCCACCCGATTGATTACTGTACCTAGACCTGAGCAGTTAATGCAATCCATATTGCTTGTGGATTCTTGATAGCCGTCAGCTCTATCGATTCATGATGTGAATGAAGCAGAAGTTTGCAACTAAATAATGTTCGAATCTGACAATCTCCTGGCTGATCGGAGGGCAGAGTGGGCCGAAGAGGACTTCATCTCAAAATGTCTCGTCGAGAATACAAACCACGAAACTGTGTACGAATACAAACTTTGGATAGCTCTCAAAGAACCCATGTGTTCGCAGTCATCTCTCTATCACGATTTGTCTTTATAAGAATATTTTTATAGTCTATGGACTCGCCCTCACATGCAGAATCGTTGAGAGTAATCCGTTTCCATTCTCGGGGCGGAACCCCATTTCGCATTTCACATGTTCGAACGTGCAAACAAACGCACTGAATTCTTGCTGGTATTTGAATACACAGTTTAGAGTGGTACGTCATGAATGTGAGGGCTTCTGGAGGGAAAGAAAAAAAGGTGATACCCTACGATCACAGATGATGCTCATAATTTCTTCCAGACGTCTTGCATTGGGCTTTCCTAGAATACAGTAATGATATAATATTCGATGTTGCGGGAGCAGTTACACTCATCGCTGACCAGAAGTCAGGGAGGAATACCTGGAAGCTGACTACCCCTGTGGTGGGCTGATACATCAACCCATGGCCCGTATTATGATTGCCTGAGGGTAGTACCTCTTGGGTTGTGTGGAAATCTACCCTATTTGACGCTCATGACTTATGCTAAATCCATCGGCGGTGGGCTGCCGGGAGACGTATTTTTGTAACAAGAGACACAGTTTAGGAGTTTCCCGTACACGGGAAGGAAATCCACACTGGTCAACCGAAGTCACTCTCGCCATTTCTACATGGCTACAAGCGCTGATATGGTCGAACTGCGTCGCTAGTACATAAACAACGGACATTACTACCAGAGAGACGTCGACTCCTTTGATTGCAAAGCAAGTCCCCAAATTAACCATGTACCGTTACTCTAAAACAACATAACACTTGGTAGGAAAGGATCCCGGAACGAAGCTCCTAGGGGGGGGGGGTTCTTCCGGTGTACCAGCGTGAGATCCTGGAAGGAAGCACCTGGTGGTTCGTAAGATAGATCGGATGGCGTCGGGTAATCCGATCTAAAATACAACTCAGGTGGGACTTGGAGATCGAAGGACACGGATGCTACGGCAAGGTTCTCAAATTTCAACCCCCGATTTGGGGGTGTCGGCATTCACCGGGGAGGTTGCAAAAAATTCAGGCACCTTCTTTCGTCACAAAAAAGCGATCCCAATCGAGAAATTTTGGAACAGAGCCTCCTGGCCCGTTCTTAAAAAAATTCCCGATTTTCAACCCCCGCTTTGGGGGTGTCGGCATTCACCGAGGGGGCTGCGAAAAATTCAAGCACCTTCTTTTGTCACAAGAAAGCGATCCCAATCGAGAAATTTTGGAACAGAGCCTCCTGGCCCGTTCTTAAAAAAATTCCCGATTTTCAACCCCCGCTTTGGGGGTGTCGGCATTCGCCGAGGGGGCTGCAAAAAATTCAGGCACCTTCTTTCGTCACAAGAAAGCGATCCCAATCGAGAAATTTTGGAACAGAGCCTCCTGGGCGTTCTTAAGAAAATTCCCGATTTTCAACCCCCGCTTTGGGGGTGTCGGCATTCGCCGAGGGGGCTGCAAAAAATTCAGGCACCTTCTTTCGTCACAAGAAAGCGATCCCAATCGAGAAATTTTGGAACAAAGCCTCCTGGACTGTTCTAAAAAAATTCCCGATTATCAACCCCCGATTTGGGGGTGTCGGCATTCACCGGGGGGGTTGCAAAAAATTCAGGCACCTTCTTTCGTCACAAGAAAGCGATCCCAATCGAGAAATTTTGGGACAGAGCCTCCTGGCCCGTTCTAAAAAAATTCCCGAATTTCAACCCCCGATTTGGGGGTGTCGGCATTCACCGGGGGGGTTGCAAAAAATTCAGGCACCTTCTTTCGTCACAAAAAAGCGATCCCAATCGAGAAATTTTGGAACAGAGCCTCCTGGCCCGTTCTTAAAAAAATTCCCGATTTTCAACCCCCGCTTTGGGGGTGTCGGCATTCACCGAGGGGGCTGCAAAAAATTCAGGCACCTTCTTTTGTCACAAGAAAGCGATCAAAATCGAGAAATTTTGGAACAGAGCCTCCTGGCCCGTTCTTAAAAAAATTCCCGATTTTCAACCCCCGCTTTGGGGGTGTCGGCATTCACCGAGGGGGCTGCAAAAAATTCAGGCACCTTCTTTCGTCACAAGGAAGCGATCCCAATCGAGAAATTTTGGAACAGAGCCTCCTGGCCCGTTCTTAAGAAAATTCCCGAATTTCAACCCCCGCTTTGGGGGTGTCGGCATTCGCCGAGGGGGCTGCAAAAAATTCAGGCACCCCCTTTCGTCACAAGAAAGCGATCCCAATCGAGAAATTTTGGAACAAAGCCTCCTGGCCTGTTCTAAAAAAATTCCCGATTATCAACCCCCGATTTGGGGGTGTCGGCATTCACCGGGGGGGTTGCAAAAAATTCAGGCACCTTCTTTCGTCACAAGAAAGAAATCCCAATCGAGAAATTTTGGAACAGAGCCTCCTGGCCCGTTCTAAAAAAATTCCCGAATTTCAACCCCCGATTTGGGGGTGTCGGCATTCACCGTGGGGGTTGCGAAAAATTCAGGAACCTTCTTTCGTCACAAAAAAGCGATCCCAATCGAGAAATTTTAGAACAGAGCCTCCTGGCCCGTTCTTAAGAAAATTCCCGATTTTCAACCCCCGCTTTGGGGGTGTCGGCATTCGCCGAGGGGGCTGTAAAAAATTCAGGCACCTCCTTTCGTCACAAGAAAGCGATCCGAATCGAGAAATTTTGGAACAAAGCCTCCTGGCCTGTTCTAAAAAAATTCCCGATTATCAACCCCCGATTTGGGGGTGTCGGCATTCACCGGGGGGGTTGCAAAAAATTCAGGCACCTTCTTTCGTCACAAGAAAGAAATCCCAATCGAGAAATTTTGGAACAGAGCCTCCTGGCCCGTTCTAAAAAAATTCCCGAATTTCAACCCCCGATTTGGGGGTGTCGGCATTCACCGGGGGGGTTGCAAAAAATTCAGGCACTTTCTTTCGTCACAAAAAAGCGATCCCAATCGAGAAATTTTGGAACAAAGCCTCCTGGCCTGTTCTAAAAAAATTCCCGATTATCAACCCCCGATTTGGGGGTGTCGGCATTCACCGGGGGGGTTGCAAAAAATTCCGGCACCTTCTTTGGTCACAAGAAAGCGATCAAAATCGAGAAATTTTGGAACGGAGCCTCCTGGCCCGTTCTTAGAAAAATTCCCGAATTTCAACCCCCGATTTGGGGATGTCGGCATTCACCGGGGGGGTTGCAAAAAATTCAGGCACCTTCTTTCGTCACAAAAAAGCGATCCCTATCGAGAAATTTTGGAACAGAGCCTCCTGGCCCGTTCTAAAAAAATTCCCGAATTTCAACCCCCGATTTGGGCGTGTCGGCATTCACCGAGGGGGTTGCAAAAAATTCAGGCACCTCCTTTCGTCACAAGAAAGCGATCCCAATCGAGAAATTTTGGAACAAAGCCTCCAGGCCTGTCCTAAAAAAATTCCCGATTATCAACCCCCGATTTGGGGGTGTCGGCATTCGCCGAGGGGGCTGCAAAAAATTCAGGCACCTCCTTTCGTCACAAGAAAGCGATCCCAATCGAGAAATTCCGGAACAAAGCCTCCTGGTCTGTTCTAAAAAAATTCCCGATTATCAACCCCCGATTTGGGGGTGTCGGCATTCACCGGGGGGGGGGGGGGGTTGCAAAAAATTCAGGCACCTTCTTTCGTCACAAGAAAGAAATCCCAATCGAGAAATTTTGGAACAGAGCCTCCTGGCCCGTTCTAAAAAAATTCCCGAATTTCAACCCCCGATTTGGGGGTGTCGGCATTCACCGGGGGGGTTGCAAAAAATTCAGGAACCTTCTTTCGTCACAAAAAAGCGATCCCAATCGAGAAATTTTGGAACAGAGCCTCCTGGCCCGTTCTTAAGAAAATTCCCGATTTTCAACCCCCGCTTTGGGGGTGTCGGCATTCGCCGAGGGGGCTGCAAAAAATTCAGGCACCTCCTTTCGTCACAAGAAAGCGATCCCAATCGAGAAATTTTGGAACAAAGCCTCCTGGCCTGTTCTAAAAAAATTCCCGATTATCAACCCCCGATTTGGGGGTGTCGGCATTCACCGGGGGGGGGGGGGGGTTGCAAAAAATTCAGGCACCTTCTTTCGTCACAAGAAAGAAATCCCAATCGAGAAATTTTGGAACAGAGCCTCCTGGCCCGTTCTAAAAAAATTCCCGAATTTCAACCCCCGATTTGGGGGTGTCGGCATTCACCGGGGGGGTTGCAATAAATTCAGGCACTTTCTTTCGTCACAAAAAAGCGATCCCAATCGAGAAATTTTGGAACAGAGCCTCCTGGCCCGTTCTTAAAAAAATTCCCGATTTTCAACCCCCGCTTTGGGGGTGTCGGCATTCACCGAGGGGGCTGCAAAAAATTCCGGCACCTTCTTTGGTCACAAGAAAGCGATCAAAATCGAGAAATTTTGGAACAGAGCCTCCTGGCCCGTTCTTAAAAAAATTCCCGAATTTCAACCCCCGATTTGGGGATGTCGGCATTCACCGGGGGGGTTGCAAAAAATTCAGGCACCTTCTTTCGTCACAAGAAAGCGATCCCAATCGAGAAATTTTGGAACAGAGCCTCCTGGCCCGTTCTAAAAAAATTCCCGAATTTCAACCCCCGATTAGGGGGTGTCGGCATTCACCGGGGGGGTTGCAAAAAATTCAGGCACCTTCTTTCGTCGCAAGAAAGCGATCCCGATCGAGAAATTTTGGAACAGAGCCTCCTGGCCCGTTCTAAAAAAATTCCCGATTTTCAACCCCCGATTTGGGGGTGTCGGCATTCACCGGGGGGGTTGCAAAAAATTCAGGCACCTTCTTTCGTCACAAGAAAGCGATCCCTATCGAGAAATGTTGGAACAGAGCCTCCTGGCCCGTTCTAAAAAAATTCCCGAATTTCAACCCCCGATTTGGGGGTGTCGGCATTCACCGGGGGGGTTGCAAAAAATTCAGGCACCTTCTTCCGTCACAAGAAAGCGATCCCAATCGAGAAATTTTGGAACAGAACCTCCTGGCCCGTTCTTAAAAAAATTCCCGATTTTCAACCCCCGCTTTGGGGGTGTCGGCATTCGCCGAGGGGGCTGCAAAAAATTCAGGCACCTTCTTCCGTCACAAGAAAGCGATCCCAATCGAGAAATTTTGGAACAAAGCCTCCTGGCCCGTTCTTAAAAAAATTCCCGAATTTCAACCCCCGATTTGGGGATGTCGGCATTCACCGGGGGGGTTGCAAAAAATTCAGGCACCTTCTTTCGTCACAAGAAAGCGATCCCAATCGAGAAATTTTGGAACAGAGCCTCCTGGCCTGTTCTGAAAAAATTCCCGAATTTCAACCCCCGATTTGGGGGTGTCGGCATTCACCGGGGGGGTTGCAAAAAATTCAGGCACCTTCTTTCGTCACAAGAAAGCGATCCCAATCGAGAAATTTTGGAACAGAGCCTCCTGGCCCGTTCTAAAAAAATTCCCGAATTTCAGCCCCCGATTTGGGGGTGTCGGCATTCACCGGGGGGGTTGCAAAAAATTCAGGCACCTTCTTTCGTCACAAAAAAGCGATCCCAATCGAGATATTTTGGAACAGAGGTTCCAATTCAAGAAAAAAATTGAGTGAATCTCTTGAATGCGCCAATCCTGGGGATCATACTCGCAGAGATCTATTTTCCACCATTTCTCTCTTTCTTCCCAAGCTTTCCGTGTGAGGGCCGCACTTCCTTGGCACTATCATCATTAGTGCGTGAAAAGTTTATCTTCATCGATCATTGTCCGTGTCTGTACGTACATGTGTCCTTTTTCTGCGTCGACGGGTCTCTTTAGTCTTTTGGAGGTTTTTTGTGGATTTCATATCCATGGTAGATGTCTATAGAATGATGCCCTGAACGTAATTTAGCCTATCCTGTGAAACTGTTCTTGGTTCACAAACATTGGGAGTGAATGGCTAATTTGTCAAAAAACCAATTTCGAATCTATGAATATTTTCTTTACGACCTCTCTACGTATTCTCATGAATGCATGCCAGCTCCTCCCATTTATGCCTCGTCTATTGATGGATACGTAATTCCACTAACACCACTGGAAAGCCGTATTCTAATCGAAAACTTCCGATGACTTCGATGATTCTTATTAAAATAGTATCACTTGATTGAACCAAAATTTTGTATCCACCAATTGTTAGATTGTCGCAAAATGATCAATTCCCCAGGTCATCTCAAGTTTTGTGGTCGAATTGCAGAAAAATGATTTAGCTGGCAATGCTTCGTTCCATGAATCTGATACATTCATCCATCATTTTTACTCTTTGTAGAAGCGATCCACATGAAAAGTATTGATATATTTCTGGTTCCATTTTCCCTTTAGTCGAAGATATACTTCTATACTTTTTGATATTGAATTGCAGTAAATTGCAATTCAGCCAATTTTGTAAGGACTCTAAATCAAGCTTCAGTCGCTTAGCATCTCCAAAAGTACCCACTCTTCTAACCAACTTGAGGTTATCAGGAAAAAATGAAGCTTTAGAGTATTTTATAAATTTTTTGATAGTTTCCTTCATACATTGTAGCGCATCATTGATGAAAATATCAAAGAACTAAGTTCCCAAATAAAACCCGAGGAACACCCATATCGACTATATATCTTTCTATACATACATTCAAACATATAGATGAATTCGCAAATATCTGAATGTGTGATTCTACATCTAGACACAGCCCCTTGCCCTCCAAAGTTGGTTGGAGATATTGAACAAACGTCTATTAAAAGGGTTTGAGAATTGGAGGTTCACTTCTAACGTAGCATTGCAGGTGGCTCTTAGAAGGTACCAGACTATCTTCGTTGTTGTTACTATTTCTATCTTTGCATATTCTAGGAATTTCGTTAGTTAATATTATCACTGTCACGTGTTAGAGTGATTTGAGGGGAGTAATTATACACCTTTCATCTTTAGCGAGAGAAATGAATACCCGACTCAAAAACCATCCTCCAAAGGTGTGAATAAAATATCAAATCTAAAATGTAGCATTCGCCGATAAGCCTGTGCTCATTGCAATGGACAGATGTTTGCAAATCGATTGATAGCTTCCCATATTTGCTCAGAAAATTCCTCATTGTGCACAGGATATACGGTTCTAACAAGATGATGGATTCGATGATTTGACAGATTGAACGGAAGCTGCATACCTCCAGGAGGCCACAGGGGTGGAAGAAAAGGCGACGGAACAACCATAGGGAAGGAACAGGTAAGAGTGCTTCTGGCATGCTTACTAGTACAAACATTCCTCAATTCTGCTGATATTTTTAATTCCTGAGGAATATTAACTCATGTGAACATAAAGTAGAATCATCTCAGTTCCATCATGTCCACGCATAGAGCAAAATTTACTATGATTTCGACGCGAGGTTAAATATTGTCTTTCAACGTAAATAATGAGTTCGCCAGGCCGGGCGTTTTAGTGGAATTCGATGTGGGGTGGGATTCATGGTACATGTAAGATTGGATGACTAGAGAAATCTGTGCGACCCAGTGGGAATTGTTTTCATTTGAGGGGATGGTCACTGTGCGGAATCCAGCTGCCAAAATGATCGACCGGGGAAGCGAGGGTGGGAATTCTTCACATTCAGGAGATAGTCACTGTGGGATGAGTTCACAAGTACTAGCTGCCAGAATGGTCGGCCAGGAAAGTGAGGGTGTGGTTGCTTCTCTTTTTAGGAAATAGTAACAGTGAAATAAATGTTCAAGTACCAGCTGCCAAAGTGGTCGGCCGGGAAATCGAGGGTGGGAATTTTTTACATTCGAGGGGTTAGTCACTAATGAATAAATTCACAAGTACTAGCTGCCAAAGTGGCCGGCCAGGAGAATGAGGGTGGGGTTTCTTTTCTTTTCAGGAAATAGTAACAGTGACATAAATGTTCAAGTACCAGCTGCCAAAGTGGTCGGCCGGAAAATCGAGGGTGGGAATTCTCCACATTCGGGGGATAGTCAATGTGGGATTAGTTCACAAGTACTAGCTGCCAAAGTGGTCGGCCAGGCAAGTGAGGGTGGGGTTTCTTTTCTTTTCAGGAAATAGTCACAGTGAAATTAATGTTCAAGTACCAGCTGCCAAAGTGGTCGGCCGGGAAATCGAGGGCGGGAATTCTCCACATTCAGGGGATAGTCACTGTTTGATGAGTTCACAAGTACTAGCTGCCAAAGTGGTCGGCCAGGAAAGTGAGGGTGGGGGTTCTTTATATTCAGGGAGAAGTCACTGTGGGATGAGTTCACAAGTACTAGCTGCAAAAGTGGTCGGCCAGGAAAGTGAGGGTGGGGTTTCTTTCTTTTCAGGAAATAGTAACAGTGAAATAAATGTTCAAGTACCAGCTGCCAAAGTGGTCGGCCGGGAAATCGAGGTTGGGAATTCTTCACATCCAGGGGATAGTCACTGTGGGATGAGTTCACAAGTACTAGCTGTCAGAATGAAGGCCAGGAAAGTGAGGGTGGGGTTGCTTCTCTTTTCAGGAAATAGTAACAGTGAAATGAATGTTCAAGTACCAGCTGCCAAAGTGGTCGGCCAGGGAAGTGAGGGTGGGGTTTCTTTTCTTTTCAGGAAATAGTAACAGTGAAATTAATGTTCAAGTACCAGCTGCCAAAGTGGTTGGCCGGGAAATCGAGGGTGAGAATTCTTCACATTCAGGCGATAGTCACTGTGGGATGAGTTCACAAGTACTAGCTACCAAAGTGGTCGGCCAGGAAAGTGAGGGTGGGGGTTCTTTATATTCAGGGGATAGTCACTGTGGGATGAGTTCACAAGTACTAGCTGCCTAAGTGGTCGGCCGGGAAATCGAGGGTGGGAATTCCTCACATTCGAGGGGTTAGTGACTGTTGGATGAATTCACAAGTATTAGCTGCCAAAGTGGTCGGCCAGGAAAGTGAGGGTGGGGTTTCTTCTCTTTTCAGGAAATAGTAACAGTGTGATAAATGTTCAAGTACCAGCTGCCAAAGTGGTCGGCCGGGAAATCAAGGGTGGGAATTCTTCACATTCAGGGGATAGTCACTGTGGGATGAGTTCACAAGTACTAGCTGCCAAAATGATCGGCCGGAGAAGCGAGGGTGGGAATTCTTCACATTCAGGGGATAGTCACTGTGGGATGAGTTCACAAGTACTAGCTGCCAGAATGAAGGCCAGGAAAGTGAGGGTGGGGTTTCTTTTCGTTTCAGGAAATAGTAACAGTGAAATTAAAGTTCAAGTACCAGCTGCCAAAGTGGTCGGCCGGAAAATCGAGGGTGGGAATTCTCCACATTCGGGGGATAGTCACTGTGGGATGAGTTCACAAGTACTAGCTGCCAAAGTGGTCGGCCAGGGATGTTATGGTGGGGTTTCTTTTCTTCCCAGGAAATAGTAACAGTGAAATTAATGTTCAAGTACCAGCTGCCAAAGTGGTCGGCCGGGAAATCGAGGGTGGGAATTCTCCACATTCAGGGGATAGTCACTGTGGGATGAGTTCACAAGTACTAGCTGCCAAAGTGGTCGGCCAGGAAAGTGAGGGTGGGGGTTCTCTATATTCAGGGGATAGTCACTGAGAGATGAGTTCACAAGTACTAGCTGCCAAAGTGGTCGGCCAGGAAAGTGAGGGTTGGGTTTCTTTTCTTTTCAGGGAATAGTAACAGTGAGATAAATGTTCAAGTACCAGCTGCCAAAGTGGTCGGCCGGGAAATCGAGGGTGGGAATCCTTCACATTCAGGGGATAGTCACTGTGGGATGAGTTCACAAGTACTAGCTGCCAAAATGATCGGCCGGGGAAGCGAGGGTGGGAATTCTTCACATTCAGGGGATAGTCACTGTGGGATGAGTTCACAAGTACTAGCTGCCAGAATGAAGGCCAGGAAAGTGAGAGTGGGGTTGCTTCTCTTTCCAGGAAATAGTAACAGTGAAATAAATGTCCAAGTACCAGCTGCCAAAGTGGTAGGCCAGGAAAGTGAGGGTGGGGTTTCTTTTCTTCTCAGGAAATAGTAACAGTGAAATAAATGTTCAAGTACCAGCTGCCAAAGTGGTTGGCCGGGAAATCGAGGGCGGGAATTCCTTACATTCGAGGGGTTAGTGACTGTTGGATGAATTCACAAGTACCAGCTGCCAAAGTGATCGGCCAGCAAAGTGTGGGTCGGGATTTTTGTTCATTTCAGGAAATAGTGTGATTTCATCCAACTGTTAGTTGGATGAAATCACAAGTACCAGCTGCCAAATAGATCGGCCAGGAAATCGAGGGTGGGAATCCTTCACATTCAGGGGATAGTCACTGTGGGATGAAATTACAAGTAACAGCTGCCAAAACGGTCGGCCGGGAACGCGAGGGTGGGAATTCTTTACATTCGAGGGGGTAGTCACTGTGGGATGAATTCATAAGTCCCAGCTGCCAGAGTGGTCGGCCGGGAAAGCGAGGGTGGGATTCCTCTCCATTTGACTCAATAGTCACTGTAACATAAAAACGGACATGCTCCATCTCCATTCATGTGCGCACAAGGGAAACTCTTTTGATGTTGATTTTGGTTGATTCTCAATTCTTTAGATTTCAAATCGTGGTTAATCAGCATAGGAGCTTCATTTTCATGTTGCCGCCAAGTAACTCCTTCATCTGAGATCTCATGTAGCGCATTGTTTGAGACTTGGCTCAATTCACATTCCTCAGCAATTCTTCTCCAACGCGACTTTTGTAATCGCTGTCTCGGTGGAGTAATCTCTGACATGTATCAATATTCTTATAACCAGTTATTATTGAGGCGTGTGTGTACTAGCTTCTTTCTTAGATTCTAGGGAAGGCCGGATGATCCACGAAAAGTAGGAGGGGATCCACTGCCGTTCGTAGCAAAGACTCACTCTCGAAGGAGCCACATCGCTGAGTTTATCCTAGCATACAAGATGGATGCGGATATCCTGGATGATACAAATACAATGCACCTTCACCCGCTTGACAGCTAGAAGTAACTCGCAGCTACACAAGATCGGGGGAACTGATGCTTGTGAAAGTGAAAACCAAGAACTTCAATCATGCAGGACTTCACGGACTTCGATGAGTAGTTGGACAAGTTCGTCTGTACATCAATGGTCTTTTATGATATAGAAAAATCGTGGTTTCTGTTATTTCCTCCCGGGACTCTACTGATTCTGATCATTTGTTGGAAAAGATGGCAGAAATTTTGGTTTATTCGTTATTTCTCCCATGAGAAGGCAAAACTGTGATAACTATTCCACCGAAAAACACATACGTATCCAAAAAGAGGAATTCATTTTTATCCCCTCCAATGTACTTCTCAATTCATAGTTATATTTGTCAGTCTTCCTCTTTGAGAGGATCTAGTTCTAAGATGTATTCCATCTGATTCATAGAATAAGCGATGTATATTGCGATATCAAATTTCAAAGTTACCGATTAAGTAACGTAGATAGAAAACAAGTTGCTAAAATTTAGTGTTAGACAATTGTTATGATCTATTGAGCATGTCTAGCTTGTTGAATGATAAAGCATTACTGATCATATTCCTTAGCAAATACATTGATTCAATATACTTCAAATACCAAATCTATGTGTAAGAGAAACTATTGATAAATTATACTTGTTTCCTATTGGAAATTTGTTTGTGCTCATTTATTGTGCTCCTCATTGATTGATCTCATCATCCATGACCTCTATCCTCGCATGCTCAAAGCATCCAGAAACCTCTGTTGAAGCTGCAAAATGTAACGCTGAAGTGTTTTGTTGCCACAACCGATGACATTCGCAACACCCAGATTAACCCAAGTTGAGGCATTTTTATATACAGTTTAATTGGCCTTGTTGATGTGATAGGCTGTGGCTCAGGAATGGCCAAGCGTTAGATTATGCTGCTTCGATTGTCATTTTTCTTTACCAGGAGAAATGTCTCTCACAGCTTCACCCGAATCCCTGACCCACAGATCACGACCCCTCCTTGCGAGTTCTTGATATTGATGTGGGTGAAAAGTAACAATTCCAAATTCTCATTAGAAGTGTCGCTGCGTTGAACGTCCCCCCCCCCTCCCATGAAAATAAACCTCATAATCCGCCTAATTGTTCTGGTTCAAGTACTTAGGTGGAAGTCCATAGCTTGGAGAATCTCATCTGAAAAGCATTTCCTTCCAGTGCATCTCTGGAGACTCACAAGTGGTTTGATCAGTGATTATATCCAAGATATTGAGTGCGAGATTTCGTCTCTCCATGAGAGAGAAACAGGAATTTCAGATTTAAATGAGAGGGCGGAAACGATATGATAGTACGTTTCGGAAAGAGGGTGTGAATTTTCATTCCACTCCCGAGTTTCCAACTATACGTTTTAAACAACTGAGAGTGAAAGTTAAAAAATTGTTATAAGTAGCAAGCATAGTCTGTCACTATAATTTTCTCAAACCATGTGCGTTAAAGTAATGTGTGAGCGGTATTCTTCGGTGCTTAGGGTAGTTACCTCCTCGCGCGAATCCAGTGAACAGCTGTGTGTCAATCAAGTTCATTGCGTGGATTTATGTTTTTTTGCAAAAATTCATCTTTCTCCGTGCCTCCGATGGAACGTTACTCTCCTCCAACCCCCCTCCCTTCCCAGAGTATCTAGGTCCTGGCCAAATTGGTGTAATTTCTCTTACACCCATTGAAACGGAACTCCTCATGCACCATGGCAACCATGGTGCGTAAGATTTTTTTTGTCGCTCCTTACGCCATTCGATTAGTCTTTTCGCTCATGTGGCTCCACTCTTACTCGAGGGATCATAATACATTCATTTCGCCATCCGATCATGCCCTGGTTGTCTCAGTGCGTCTATTAGCTCATTTCCGGTATTCTGACTTTCGGAATATTGACTTTTTGCAAAATTATTTTCGGTATATTGGTTTTCTGTATCGCTCATATTCGGTATCTTGATTTTCGGTATCCCGGCCATTCGGTATGGTAATATTCGGTATCTTGGTCATTCGGTTTAATAAAATTCGGTATAATGATTTTCGGTATCCTGGTTAATCGGGATCTTGATTTTCGGATCTTTGACTTTTCGGTATAACAATCTACACTCGTTCTCTGGCCTCTTTTCAATGTCATGAGTTTGAAGAAGAATTTGAGGTGTGAAGATAAGGAATTTTCTGATTTTTTATTGAGGGTAGGTGAAGGGACTATAAATTCAGTTGAAATAGGAAATGAATAGAAAACAGAGAACTTTCGTAAGAGCGTATATGGAGACATTAATCCACATGATGAATGCGATCGGGTCGTTCTATCTTCGCACAACGAAGATGTTATGAACCTCAATCGGAAAATTCTGAAAATGTTGAAAGGGAATTCTTCTACATATTTCAGCATTGATTATGCCACGCATAAGGACGTTGATCAAACAGATGATGATATCCAACTGAATTACTCTGTAGAGAATTTGAATCAGATCAGAGAAGGATTACCTCTACATGAACTTGAATCGAAAGTGAATGCAATTGTGATGCTCATACGTAACATGAGTACGAAGGACGGTTTATGTAATGGAACTCGATTGAAGATTAGGAGATTATTTAAGTTCAATCTGGAGGCAGAGAAAATAACAGGAGGAAACAAGGGCAACATCGTTTCTATCCCAAGGATAACTCCTAATACTGGAGAGTCATCCTTGCCTTTCATTCTTCACAGAAAACAGTTTCCTGTAGTATTCGCTTTCGCAATGACTATGAATGAGTCACAAGGTCAAAGTTTTGATAAAGTTGGGATATACTTGAGGAGGCCCTTATTCTCCCATGGTCGATTATATGTTGCTCTTTCAAGATGTAACAATCCAAAAAACTTGTATATTGAGAATAGCCTTGATGACCGAAATCGTTTGGATAACGCAGTGTGGGAAGAAATTTTCGAAGTGAACACTGTAGATTAATGGGTCTCTGAATTATATTGAGAATCATTTGTCACTTCGTCGATTGATGTGCTTGAAATTCGATCAAAATAAGATAAACTATCCATGTAGTTGACATGATTTGTCATTGTTCTATTGTATTTCAGAATGATAATGAAATACTTAGTGGGATTATCCAAATTTCAGTGATGGATGAGAATCTCTTTAATGTAATGGAGTGGAATCCATCACTGGGAATGTTGGTAGAAGTGAGAGATCCGAGGGAACAAGAAATCTTACAATCAATGAATTTTCAAATAGAAAATCGTCCTGAAGAAAGGAGTAAATACGGAATTTACATTCAATCTCACGAAATCTTGAGCGAGATAGAATGTCTGAACTACTCAATAGTAATCCATGAAAGTAATTATAATGTTATTGCAAAATCTGATCATTGGGATAGAGTGCCAAGATGTTTGAAGAAGAAAGCTCTAACGATATGGAATTTCCGATCCAACCGAAATTCAATAGACTGATCTATTAGAGAGAACAACGTTCTCCTAATGAAATACTTATTGAATATCGCCAATATAATTGACATGCTCAGGAACTGAAATGATCTATTAGGACTTAGCTCAATTGGAAGTGAGTGTTGAGTCCGGAATTAGAGTCTGAAATGAAGAAGAAGACAAAGTAATTTTGTGATTGCTATGGAATATTGATGAGCCATGAATGAGTGAAACTGATTTAACATAGAATTTAATTCTTCACTCAGTAAGTTCATCACGGAGAATTTTTATGTTAGTAAAGCTGTGCAGTGCGCACTCTGCAGAGTAAAATTCTGTGATGCCTATCACTTGAAATAACATATTAAGAAGAAGCACGAAAGAAAAATTGGGAAATACAGTCAATGCAATCGTTGCGGTATGGTATTGCTGTCAAGATTGGCTGAGAAGCATATACTGAGCCATTTTGAAACGAAGAGATTCTGTTGCTCGTCGTGTTAATTGAAGTTCAAAACTAAAGATAATCTCATGAGACATCAATTGAATCATATCGAACCCGAAGACAGATGTGAAGAATGTGGTGGAAATTTTCGTAGAATATATGTGATGAAAAAGCATTCAAAGATGTGCAAAAATGTGAAAAGTTGATAAATTTCTATGAGGAAGATGTTTGAATTTTGCGAAATTTCCAGTCAAGATGAGTAATTCAGGACGTAGTGATGGACCTTTGACTAAGAAATTGAAAAGTATGCCTGTGTCGAAGACAGAATTTTCAAAGAATGGAGTTAGAATTGGATATAAAACTACGTTAGTGAAGCACAGCGTAATATTGAATTGTTGATTAATTCGATAAATTCATAATGTTGATAATTTTTCTAGAACAATCATTGATCATGTCGAAGAAATATTTGGCAAACAGAAATTCCAGGAGGAAAATGAAACAGAATTTGAAGTTTTCAAATTTCTCATGAACAATAATGATGGTATTCAAATACAATGTAATATTTACAATGACACCATTTCAAAATTCATTGGTGATATTGAGATCAATAAGGTAAACTATGATCATGATTATATAGAAAGATCGAAAGATGAATGAAGTCAATCTGGAAAATCCATTGATTCTTACTGATTAATTTCTGTAGAAATTGATGTCGGAGAAAGTTTCAGTTATTGAAGCAAAGACACGTTTTTCTGAAGGAAACTTGAACTATGAAATAGTTGTCCAAACTCATTCTAGTATTTTCTGCTGTGGAGAATTTGACTGTAAATTCAAGGATATATCTTCCAAAGACATACGCTCAAAGAATGGATTAATAAGTAAGAAATATATAGCATCGATTCATTGATTAGATTTGAATTCTACAAACATTATTTTTGCAACTGTCTGCGCGAAGTTGTAAAAAAATGGGACTTCTCTTCATTATTCACAGTGCGAGGAGTAATGCGTGAATGACTTCTCGCACAGTTTTACATTTACGCACTGGTGAAGTGTGCGTGAATGTAACTTCTCGCTCTAATGCATTTTCATTCACGCACAGTTCCAGAATATGATGTCACGTCATCCCTCTGAATTTGGCCTTTCTTGAAAACTTCGCTTTCAAGATGATCTTGCTCGGACAGTGGTGCATTTAATTACAACTTCGCGCACAATTACAAAATAGTATATTTCGATACAAGGGCGTAAAACGTTTTATTCGCGTCCGAGTGATGGGTTTCCGGCCCGAGCCGCAGGCGAGGGTCGGAATCATCACGAGGATGCGAATAATAGGTTTTACGCCCGTGTATCTAACTATACTTTTCGATAAACTGTGAGTAAAAGTCGACAAATTGTGCGCAAAGTGCACTTTTACGCACAGTGTATCGAAAAATAGTATACGCAACACGTGTGAGAAGTTTCCGCACACGTTGCCAACTCGTGCGAGAAGTAACATTCACGCACACTTCGAAACTTCTCGCACGCCTAGAAGTACATATTCATTTACGCTCGCTTCGCGAGCGTGCGTAAATGTGTTCTTCTGGCTGTGCGAGAAGTTCCAAAGTGTGCGTGAATATTAACTCCTCGCACTCGTTAGGCAACTTGTGCGGAAATTGACCTTCTCGCACTTGTTGCGTAATATACTATTCCTTGGAGGGTTGAAAGCTTGTCTGAAAGATCAATTCATCAAAAGATCAGACAAGAACGATAATGAAATTTTGGGAGTTGTCACAGATGGTGAGCATGAATTAGATGTTGTTGTGAGAAAAAATGAAGAAGATAAAACATCTGAATATGAACGCGGGACAAAGCTTGAGATATGCGGAGATTTGCAGGAAGACGGTTGATTGAAATTCATGCAATAAATACGAATAAATACTTATTCCGGAGAATTCGAAGTCACTGGAACATTTATCTCATTTTAGGAATCACCTACATTCTGAGAGTTAAAGGGACTGATGAAATCAAAGAGTTGTTTGTTAGTGAGATGGAGCTGGAGAAATTGATTTTAGCTGACGAAATTTCCATCCCAGGGGATATTTGAGAATTCAATGTGAGAAACATGTGATTTTTAACATTCAAATTCATCCTGTTGGAGGAGGAATAAAAGATTGACGGATTCGATGTAAACTTTTCTTTTACTGAAGAGGAAGAAGGTAGGAACTATACTTCTGAGAGATGTTACGTTGGGACCTCTCAACCACCTAGCATATGACAGCAGTGATATGCTAGGTGGATCAGAAAAAAATAGTGGAGCTAAGCGGCAATCAGTGGACCTTAGTGGATTTCGGTGGAGCTCGGTGGAGGTCGATGGAGTCCGGTGGGAATCAGTGGAAGTGACACAAATCAAAGGTAAAATGAGGGAATTTCTTGAGTGGATGTCTGTGGAGCTCAATGGCTGTCGGTGGATGTTAAAGAGGGTAGGGGGGTTCGGCGGGGGTCAGTGGCAATCTGCGGAAGTCAGTGGAGGTCAGTGGAGGTCAGTGGAGGAAGTGGAGATCAGTGGAGTTAAATGGAGTTCTGTGGAAGTCAGTGGACGTTTATGGACCTCGTTGGACCTTCTTTCTTACAACTATATAATATAGAGAGATATATGCAGTCGGCCGGCCACTCATCAGCTGTTCAGCGCAGCGCTAATTGCCCAGCTCACACGCGTTTGTTCACATTTTGGGTGGTCATACGCTTGCGATAGTTCTTGTTTTTTTATAATTTCCATAGTTTTGAGTTTGGCAAAAAAGACTCTATCAGCCTGATTCTGTGGGCTCGATTCACTGACTGGTACAACCTGCAGGGCGATATAACTTGATTTGGAGGAGAACGGACCATTCTGAGTACGGCAGTCGCTATCTTGGTAACTGAAAATGCTGAGTTCCCCTCCAAATCCTAATAAATCGTCTTGAGGGTGAGAAGCTAGATACAATCCACAGAAATAACCTTATAGACGGGGTTTTCCAAGATATTGCGTAATATTTGAGTAATAAATTTTTCCGTGACGAGAGCCGAGGTCGGCAAAAGTAGAGCTTCCGCACCCCCTTAACATGCGTATGTTCCACATGAGACATGTATGTTACACAGCCGAGACAGTCACTCAAATGCTTTGCGTAGCTCAACGTTCCAGAGCGATTCCGCGAACCTCTAGAGAACGATGTGAGTATTGGATTTTATTGGAGAATAAGCGAATCCACACGACGGATGTATATGCTTCTGTCTGCATACATTTATACCTGTTCCAACGAAGAGGACCCGGCACGGTGAAATCCTCGGCGGTTCACTTACTTTTTTGTCGTTGTGTGGAATCTGCTATTGTTCTTGATGATGATATTGACCAGGGATTGTATGTAACACTCACAAGTTATTCTTCTGAGAATATATATAGCTACCATACTCTCATATCCGAGAAATAAGCTTGTTATGAAGCTTCACGAACTGCAAGGGTTACATCCTGGAATATGCGAGGTCACTTGAGATTCAATGGATCGAACGGCGATTGTGAGCCCGAATTTCAATCACATCAACTGTTCCAAGGCTTGTTTTGTAGATGAAGGTCCCAGCAAGGTGACTGAATGATGAAAGTACTTAAAAATATGCTCGTTCAAAGATTGCACGGTGAGCCTGAGCAATTTTTTGAATGTTGCGAAATACCACCCGGAAAACTCTTGTGGCTTATGATCCCCGAATGTTCCAGGATCACTTTCTGACTTGGAGTGAAATCGTAAGACGAGTTGCTTTTCATTCCCAACATTGTTGGTGTTTTCCTACGTGAATAACCGCTTTTCTCCTTTTCGAGGGATCTTATCCCTGTTCAAATAATCTCAGTCGCAACTTATCCGGCGAAATTCCGGTGCCATCTCATCCCTCCCTATGGAGCTAAGTAGTTCAATAGTGAGTCCCGAATCTTGATTCATAGAGTGGTGATGCTTGAGGAGGAAACTTTGACATTCCGTTTCATCACACATAGAAACATTCCTCGATTTTTCGGCCTTTCGATAGTTAAACTTTTCAGAAGTTCGACAGAAGAGGATAATGTGGATGGTTACTCAGTCAGCACCCGCCGAAGCGTGGAGACCGCACATTTCCATCCGGTACCCGGGAACGGTGTCATGATATAGTCGGTATATCCTGACGAGACAAGAAGGCGATCGGCTATGACGGGTCGCGATAATTGAAGAAGAATGCAGCGCAGTTGATTATCCAAGGGAAGCATTAGCAAGATTGAGTCAACGGAATGCGGAATTAGGAAAGAGTGACGCCAATATGTAATGAGACAGGAATAGAGCCACAGAGGCTAACTTGGCTTGAGGAATGTGACTGCGGCATCGATGAAAGAAGTGATGGTAATGAGGCGAAGAGATGGAGTATTCATCAACTGGAGAGAAGGTGAGAAAGTCACACGTCAGGGCAACGGTGGGATGGGACATTGGTGGTATAAGTATCGAGGTGACACACGATAGAAGGAATGTGCATGCAACGACTGACTCGGCACAACGAGGCAAGAGATCAAATGCGCCGGCACAGATCGGGTCAATAATAAGATGCCGAAGCCAGTTCTGCATAGAGAACCCCACTCCGGGGAGAGCATAAATACCCGGCAAAAGCTCGGTCAAGGGCTTCTAGAGTACAGTCCGATTCGAATATCGATAGAGTCCACGTCTAGCCTCATATTGTATTCCGAGACGAGCAACTCCTATCTCTGAGGTCTCATCTCTCAGAGTCAGTAGAATCACGAGTATGAGTATCTATCTTCCATGGTAAAGCATTGTATCCATTTGAAATGAACTGGTATTGTATTGAAATCCGGAAAATCGACATCTGTCACTCATTCCTCGCCACCAACTTGTTGTGCCCTCGGGCCAGACAAGTCAGCACCGAGAACCCATAAACACACCCATCCTTTTAACCCAAATCCGTAACAAACTGATCCAGAATTAGTGAATTTTGGAACCCAGTTTTGATCCAGATTAGATCCAGCGCCTGGAGTAAGAGCGGCGCTGTTCAAGTTTTGATCCAGTTCCGATCAAAGTGCTGGATTAACTCTTTTACGGTTATGATAATACATTTGGGATCCGAGAATATAATTCTAATGACTCTGAATATAATTCTAATGACCCAACAATTCCCGTTGATATTTCATGCTAATGTTCTTTGAGTGATTCAGTAGCACTTGAACAATTTCAAAAATTGGGGAGGGAAATATTTCTATTAATTTGATAACAGTTCACGCTAATATCACTTAGTTAAGACTTTTACTCTGTCAGATCCCTACTGGCACAGTCACATTGAGTAATACCCCAGACAATCTTGAGACTCAGATCTAGGAAGGTCATGCGTGTATCAATACTTCAAGACCTGTCCTGAGGTCATTATATTTGCTGAGAGCCTGAGGAAAATTATAAAAATTTCAAACTATTAGATATAGAGTTTGCATAGATCTCATTAATTTTAGCACGCTCACAAACTCTTGTCTATTTGCTGAGCAAATCAAGCTCCAAAATCCATCAAGAAGTAAGAGTATATCTCAGAATGGAACAAAGAGTTCAAATCAGATCCAGCGTATGAGTTGAATGGTTCTGATACATCTCTGAGTTTATGAATCTCACTTGACAGAAGTCAAGATGTTTAGAGTGTGATCCCAGTGACAGACAGTAACAAACTACCTGGAAGAACTCAAGAATTGACTTATGTTAGCATGGAAAAGTTCAATTCAGTCCTGTGCATCCTGACGCTTAAAATATTGGTGATTGAGAAGTCTGCAAGTTCCACTATCTCATTCGAAGAGACCATGTGTACTATGCACAGTGTTCAAACATGTACATCTATAATCTTCACATTGTTCATTTCTTGCATTCTATCTTGTAACTTTTCAAAACAATATGAAAATGAGTACACATTAGATGTGAATTGATGTGGTAAATTTCAATTTCCAGCAAATATGATGAGACCGATGAAGCAGAAGCTTGTATAACACTAATTCTCAATTCCTGCCAAATACAGAAAAAATCCTCCGTGAGCTTGGCTCGAAATTGTTCTAACGATCATCACTTCTCTTCACATACTCCGATGCTCTCATGGGAATCAGAAGATAATTGCAATTATGGTAAATCGCATTCAGGTTACAGGCTCCCCGTTCAAAACACAGGGGTTAATTGGCTTGTTCCAGCTTCAATCCATTCTCACTCCAGATCTGACACCTAAAGAGCTTGGTCGCGAGTCTTGATCCAGACTGGATCAAATATGGGTTCGAAAATGGACCTCACCTTTATTTGTTAACCCGAAATCTGGACTCAACCTAGATCCAGATTGGATGTGTTAGTCCAGCGCCTGGATTAATTTTCCAAGCAGGATGATACTAATATATGAATATACTCCTATTTCACGTGGAAAAACTCGATGTCACTATCTAGGGGTGTCATTTCAGAAAATAAATAGAATGATAGTGCAAAAAGGGGAATTTTTGGGTTTCCAAGTGACTAAGACAAAAGAAGGTTTTAAAGATTCGCTTTTATGTGAACCGTTAGGCATGGCATTTCGGGGTTCGGGGAGGGCGAAGGCCGTTGTCTGCATTTCTGTCATGAGCAGGGAGTGGGTCGGTTGACTTCCGGCTCCGCGAGTTCCATGATTTCGGGACATTGAGGTGGTAGAAGCACGGGTTGATTGGTGAGAACTACTCTTGGTGTATCAAGTTTACAACCCACGCTTTTACCATTTTGATGTCCTGAAGTCGTGGAGTTCGTGAATAAGCTGGACGTCAGCTGGCTCGCTCTTTGTTCGTGACAGAAGCGTGGATAGTGGTTTCCATCTTCTTCGAGTTTTGACGTGCTATGCTTGACGGTTCGCATGGAGGCGAATTTTTGAAGTTTGTTCTTTAAATTATTCTATTCTCTCAATTTAAGTCCACTCCTAATCACTTGGAGTTGAGAACATGGATGGAGGATTATAATATCAGCCAGAATCTTGAGATATTATTTTTCAGATTATTTGGGTAGCCATTCTGGCTCAAGCGCTTCAGAATGCAAATTGATGAAAAGTAGAATAAATCAGTCAGCTATGGTTCACCAGAAATAATTGCTCATCTCATGTTGAGCATTCCGATAATTCTGAATCGATCCACAAGCTATAGTCGGATTACATCTAAGAGGCTGTATTACCCGCAATACTAGAACATGAAGACATCCAATGATATATTAATTTATCATCAAGACCTCTCCATCCGTTAAGATCACATGATACATTACATGACACAGCTCGAGCATCGATGATCATATTCCTAAATCAGTAGGGTAAAGTTTATAAGAATTAGAATGAATCTTGAGCCCAATATAATATGGTATGCTATACCTGAATAGTTGGACCCATGAAAATTTAACCAAAAGAGATTGTTGAATCTCTGTATTGCATCAAGAAATAACAGGAGGCATCCTGAATGGTTCAAATAAACAAGTTCATAACGCGTAGAGCCACTGTGACTATTTCAATTGAATGTAGTCCATTCCGTCATGCATCTGAAGTTTTTCGAAGCATACAGTACTAGCAGTGAGGAGAATGTTTGATTTCAATGACAAATCAAGAAGCACACAGTGTCTTATGAAAAATCATCCATCACCTTGATTGTGCTTCATTACTTCAAGACCAGGACTTTGGCTCAGTGCGCTTACTGTACATACAAAACGAAACTTGATTGCACACTGAGGCCTCAACTCTCTCACAGAACTTGCAGAAACATGAGACCATTCAACTCTTAGAGTGTACCTATTCTTATCTATCTGCTAACACTTATCACAAACTCATTGGTCACGTGTGGTGAAGAGGAACTTTTGATGCGACCATGGGTATAGCGAGGCCGCATGCAGAAAATTTGTAAGAATCCAATAGTCCGGCGAGATCGACCGCATTCTGAAAACTGCTGAAAACGGAGAAACATCAAATCATTACAACAATAACGGCACTAAAAGCACTGCAACACAGACAGTAGCAGCCAGGTTTATAACGGGACAGCTTCGTGTAGCACTGGAGGCACTTCGAGGGGGTTATGGGTCCTACAAGCAGTTGTTACACTTGTTATAGGCATATCCATGGTATATCTCAGGGAGAACATTTCTATTCGTTGATAATCATTATGTTTTGATTGATCGAAGCTAGAAAGAGTGGAATCTAGGGTATGCGAAGAATCGACGAGTTGCATCGGCTGCTGTGATCTAAAGCGAGGCTCTCGCTGATCGCGCGGATAAATATGCAATAAGAAAGAGAAAGAGAGGTCCGACGCTGCGCAGTAACCCATTTTGCGTTGACAGAATGTTGAAACACGCAGAGCCCGAAACCAACACAAATACACGCGAAAAAAAATCATTGACGCGCTCACACATAGATTTTGGTGACAAGATTCCGTCCGGTCGCGGCCGAGTGCAATAAAAGCGAATAATAATGGATCTTTCCGTTCTGGTTATCTATATATCATGAGGAATCGACTTCTACATCCCGTGAACAATAGTTTGAGTATAGACCTAACTATTAGAAGTTGTTTAAAAAAGCTAAAACAGGCGAAGAAATGTAGGGAGTCATTGATGGCAGACAAATAGGATTTTTCGGTCGGAAAAGTATGATGTGCGTAAAAGTTGACAATTCAAGAACTATTGCGTATAATTCAACTAATATCAGCTTGAATCAAAGTTTAGGGAATATTTCGATCGATTATGTGATTAGAATCTCATATTCACGTTTACTCCGTGTATGGCGAGTGGAATGCAGAGCACCTCTGGAGTTCCCGTGTAACCTGACAATATCGGGATCAAATCGGTATTTTGCTCTTCTTTAACTTTTTATTGAAGCATTCATGAGTTCAACACTAAGTATCAGGTTTAAGTGACCTTAAAAAAATCAGGAGGACGGGTGGAAACGACGCCAAGCTCCATTATAGACAAAAAGACATGATCCAACATGGGCTCTCCGCTATGGAAATAAAAGAAAGAAGGGTTATTGAGGAACAACTTGACAACTGTTCAACTTTCTGGAGTTTGTTCAATATTCTATTGAAGCCTATAATGGGTATAATGTATTAGTTGGATTGTAAAACTTCCAAAAACCACGTGGATCCAATTATTAGCAGAAAATCCAAGATATGCTCGTCACGGAAGCGATTCTTCCCTTATGCGGGAATGCGTATAGGTTGATTTTCACTGAACCAAATTAAACTCACAATAGCTGAATTGGAAGTTTAGGGACTATTGTAACTGGCCATGGAATCGAAGGGATACTTTAATGTTCAGTTTGGGGATAGTTAATGGAATGCGGAGCACCTTCCCTGCTGGGAAGAATGGATAGAATCGGATTGGGGAAACCGCCAATCCTTTCCTCTTCCATATGTGAAACATGTTTTTCGAGATCCGACTGGATTGGATTCGGCTTATCCCAGTCAATGCTCGGAAACGGTATTCCGATCGTATCCGTTTCAATGCTGTGAACTAAAATTGGTTGATGCGACTCAATCCATATCAATGGCAATATTTCGAATTGAGACCTCCATGCACCAATCCATTTTAATCCGACTCTATCCGTCTCAATCCCAGAAATTGGAACTGATCTTCAACTATTCAATCCAACCCAATGCCGATATATTAGATTGAAATCGCGATACGCCATTCCGTTTCAATCCAAATTTGCCGAGCCAATCCGGATCAATCCTATTCTATCCGTTCCAATCACAAAGATTGGAACTGCATCCTATACTGTTCAGTCCAACCCGATGCCAATATATTGGATCGAAATCTCGATGCGCCAATCCGTTTCAATCCGAGTATATCCCAACCAATGCGGTTCAATCCGATTCTATCTGTTTCAATCCTGTGAAGTAGAACTGCTCCAATTCGATCCAGTTCAATTCAATGCCAATATATTGGATTGAAATCTCGATGCGCCAATCCTCTTCAATCCAATTCTATACGAACCAACACGGATGAATCCGATTCTATACGTTTCAATCTGTGTTCCTCGTCTTAACTGGTGGGTTTCCACAAAACACCCTCCGGTGGCAGATGACGTATTTATAGTATTGTCGTCGACTCATGCACTAAGACTTCAATCCGTTTCTATCCCACGAGACTGTATTATTACCCGGATATTCTATCAGATGACAACGTTCCCAATACAGAATGACGATGTAGAATATAGACTTGTCAATCCGGCTCGATGCCTATTCCATCCACTCTTTCTATCCGGCTCAATCCAACTCACAAGGAGAGCATCAGATCTGCGAAACACGGATCTTGATGACACTCTGGAAATTATCTTGTTTTGGTGGAAAATGGAGGTGTCTCCAAGGGTTAAGTCCAATGGGCCTCCTGTTCCGGGATACAGCCATGAAGGTTAGCATTGTTAGTATATCTATATACGTGTCTTTTTAACATGGGCCTATGTGGACAATGCTAATCTTCATGGCTGTATCTTGGGATAGGAGGCCCATTGGACTTAGCCCTCGGAAGTACCTCCATTTTTTACCAAAACAAGATGATTCCCAGAGTTTCATCAAGATCCGTGCTCCGCAGACCTGATGCTCCCCTTGTCAGTCCGATGCGGATGATGTGGTGCACTGAAAAAATTCCGGGCGGCCTGCACGCTCGTTTTATCCAAGCTGGTTGCGGGACCGGAAGATGAAACGCGAGTGCAGCTGATTTGGGCTCAACGTCGGACCTAAAAGGGTCCATTTCGCTCGCATTAAGCTCGGCTTATTCTCAACGTTAGATGAAATATTGCCAAAAACGGGCAGCATTTGCCTGAATGCGCAAGTATGCCTCGTTTCCGAATAAAACGATTGATGCAGTCACCTTTGAGCTCAAATGATCCAATAGTTCGTGACAGGATGTTTCTTCCAAACCGGGAGTGCCGCAAGTTCAGTTTTGGTCGCTAGCGCCACCAGCGCAGGTAGGTAGCGTTTCTGCTCAAACTGGTTGGCTGAGGTGCCCACTCGGGCGCGGGATGTCTTCGCGAGTCCTGCGACCGAGAAAAATAATAAATCCCACCTGAGACGCTTTTAGAGCTATAAACAACTTCTCATCATTTTCATGACACCTCTTGGTGGTCTAGTCAGCTAGAGATCCAGCCTGCTACTCGGGAGCTCAGGGTTCGATTCCCAGCACTCGCAGTTTCTTTTTATCCAATACATATATAATTTTTCTACCTATAAAAAATAAACCCACCAGCCCTTGTATTTAAATGAATTGACACTAGTATAATTTCGTCAACTTGGATTCTATACCCGAGGCGCTATATCACAGCTGGTATATTGTTGTATTGTTGTTGAACCAAATAGAGGCAGTTACTGTCGTCCTCCTCCCCCCAACGAAAGAAGGATCATCTTCTGTTAACATATTTGTCTCTAAATTATACACGTTATAAAGATCAACGTACATAAACGAAGGCGAGATGAAGTATAGATTTAGCAGAGGGAAAATTGATACAAGAATCTAGTTAGTCGTGGCTATAGCTCACAGACTCACACATATACAAAGCATATTAGGGACTTATGATCCATTCTCTAATCCAAACATCACTCGCGAGTCTGTAGTGCGCGCGCTTACGCACCTTATGCATGCACGCCACTGCATCGGGTTACTGATGTAAGAGAGGAGCAGGTTAGTGCAAGTCAGTGCAAGTTAGCCGCCATTATCGCCAAAACCTGTAGCCCTCCGCGCTGTTTCCTCGTTGTTTCTCGTGCACCAGATCCCGCGGCTTGAAAAGCGGATACCCGGGCCCGTAAAACGTGTGCCCAACCAACACCATCACCGCGGGGCATAGTGACTAGTGCGTGCATTAATTGTCCATTTGCAGCTGTACTGTACGTCGCTCACGTTTCTGGTGTGTGAGTCCAACCTCGACGGCCCGCGCGGTGCCCTGAAGCTTAGGGCGCTTGGTGCACGCGTGCACGAAGAGGTGCACGATATTTTGAGCAGTTCTGAAGATAATTTATTTCATGACGAATCAAATAGCAAGCTCACCTTGGGATGCAATAGTCTCATCAAAGTTGGCCATAAAATTTTGCGGAAGAATTTAATAATATGATGCAGCAAAACGCACGTCTTGGAATCTCAAAACTCTATCACTATTCCTATATAAGTTTCAAGGAAAAGTAGAGATGAAAATCTGTAAGGTTGGCGTTTTTCTTGACTCACGCAAGTCGTTCAGAGTGTCAATCAGAACGTCGTCTGGTACGATGAACTGGACAGTCGAAATCAAAAACACTCACGGATTCCTCTGGAACGGTCATGACTATTTGCGGGGTGATGACACGAAAGTGCCACGGAAACGTTCCCAAAAAGACCGGCTCTAAAGTACAAGTGAGGAAAAAGCACCCTCCAAGGACACCATGGACGGACTTTTGGATAGTGATGGACGTGAGTGATCAGTAGGGCAGTAGAGAGGATATAATCTCACGAACGCGATTCCCATACTTTCGTTATTACGAAGAATTGGTTGAGAGACGGATAAAAATACAACATTTCAGGTACTAACAACAACTAATCCACAGTTCACGTTTCCAAATAACTACACCATTAGAGAAATAGAGAACAATAGACGTGATCCTTTCTGCACCGTGAATAAATTGAAGAAATGAATCTCATGAAAATAATGATGAGATGTATACAGATGTATGTATAGACTAACCGAACACTGGCTGAACAAGCTACTTCGGAATGCAGAAAATATTCAAATCTTTCCACAAATAACGCTTTGAGCTTGTTGAACGCGTTAGAGGAACATACATTATTTCTGGCCCCACTCAATAAAAGGACAAAGAAAATACCTTACCTCCAGCGTACCGGGTACGTAGCCACAAATGTGATTGTAAAAATTTGAGAATGACACTCAAAAACACAATCAAAATCTACTTCCATTCTAGCAACACCATTGGTGGATTACCCTTCTCCTTCATGCCTTTGATTATCAGTTGGAATCACTGCAAACAGATATATGATTGTCTGTGGCTCAGATGAATATAGCTAACAAAGTCTGCACACGAAGAGACTCAAATGAAAAGTCATCTCATTTTTAAGGGAAGTCATGAGAGAGTTTTTTTTCTCTCCTCAAAGACATTAAAGGGCTGAACTATTATAGTCAGAAGTCTCAGTGAAAATAGATACATGAGTATCTGGAATCGAAGTATCATGAGAAACAAAGGATATAATTCCTTGAAATCTATTATCACCAAGAATCTGGAAGATGAGTAGAACAACAGATCGATAGATATGTTTAATGTCTAGGTAGTCAAACAGTGATATTTTTTTCCTCCTCTTTTCGTCTCTCTCTTCCTCAGATACTTTTCAAGTGAATGGAATAAGGCTGGAACGAGTAAAACAAAACCGTAGGAGAGACAAGCTTTCAATCAGAAACACACAGCTACACAAATACATATATACAAGGGTCTATATGACACTACATTCACATAGAACAGACAGGAAAAATCGCGAAGATTCATCATAACATAATTCAGCAATATTCATGCACACGAAAAGGAATCGGAAAAACGTGCAAATTCGTCGTTCATAATTCCGTAATATTCTTATACACATAGAGAGAATGGAGAATCGCACAATTTCTCGACGCAGATACAAAGAGCGAATATAATATAATAGGTAATGCAATCAGTCAAAAAAAAGGGGGGGACCTCACACGCTGAACGCTTCCATTCTCGCGTTAAGGGGGTTCGGAAGCTCTACTTTTACCGACGTAGGGGACCGCGTGTGAGCTGGATCTAGTGACTGTGACGTGACTTAATTGTGTCTATTTGTAGACACCTATCTCAAGCACTCGACAGCCTGATACGAGCAGAGATGAGTTTGTTCCACACAGATTTGGTGTTACATCTCTATGGTTTGATATTCATCTCTGTCACTTCACTGTTTTAAAAAGAACTTTTCTGCTGTTTGTTACACACAGAGGAGTGTATCTCTGTTGGGGAGCGCTTAGTCGGCTGACACTCGGGGCGCTCGAGCGGCGCGGGTTCGAATCCCGGTCGGGTCAGCTCGGAATTTTCCTTTGTGGAGGGGAATTTTTCGGGTGATGTTGCCGGTCGGAATAAAAATCCTGCGTTGCGAGTTACACGACAAACAACACCCACATGAAACTACACCACAAAAATCCTGAATACTCATAATTCCTGAGTGCTAAGAAAAAATTCCGATTACTCGCGCATTGCGCAAAAAAGTCCGTTGATGGCCGTAACAGAAGGGGGTCCCCAAGGCCCCCACCTGGGATGCCAATAATACACACACACAGTGTATTTCTGAGAGCAAAGATTCATGCAGAGGAATGAAAAAATTCTCTGAATGTATTACTCCTATATATTCTCCTTAGCTTTTGTATGCAATCACATGGATTGTGCATGTCTCTGTGGAGATTTTCATTCCTAAAAATACAATAACTGCAGCGTACTTTCCAACTCCACTTTGGATGCTTTTTATACACATCTTCCACACAAATACACTGTAAATGTGCATCTTTGACATGCCTAGATGTGTATTTCACTGCATTTTTTATGAACCCAAGAATTAGACGTGCATTCGCTATATAGACAAAACGAATTTCTGAACCAGGGAATTCCAATCTTTGAGCGGAGAGAAGACAAACATATCTGGTATGCAATTAGAGACTCCCAAACCAAACAATCTTCATTTCTGCTTGACTTGGTATCTTAGATGAATATCTTGCATTTTCCATGCACCCAAGGAGTGGGTGTATTTGTTAAGCAAGGATATAAACTAAACAGATGACTAAAGACATTTCAACTTTGAGCGGAGGGAAGACAAACAATTCTGGTATGCAATTAGAGACTCCAACGCCAATCAATCTTCATTCCTGCCCAAATTGGTATTATAGCTGGAAATCTTGCATTTTTTATGCACTCAAGGAGTGGGTGCATTTGTTATGCAGTGATATGAACAAACAGATGGCTGAACTAGGACATTCGATTGTGAGCAAAGGGGAGTCAAATATTTCTGGTATCCAATAGAGACCTCAAGACCAATCAATCTTCATTCCTGCTCAACTTGGTATTTTAGTTGAATATCTTGCATTTTTTCATGCACTCAAAGAGTGGGTGCATTTGTTATGCAGTGATATGACAGACAGATGGCTGAAACAGGACATTCAACTGTGAGAGGAGGGAAAGCAAACATTTCTGTTATCCAAATAGAAATTTCAGAACAGATGAATCTTCATTCTTGCTCAACTTGAAATTCTATTTGAATATCCTGCATTTTTATGCACCCAAAGAGTGGGTACATTTGTTATGCAGTGATATGAACAAACAGATGGCTGAACCAGGATATTCGACTGTGAGCGGAGGGAAGGGAAACATTCCTGTTATCCAAATAGAGATTTCAGAACAGATGAATTTTCATTCCTGATCAACTTGGTATTATAGCTGGATATCTTGCATTTTTTATGCACCCAAAGAGTGGGTGCATTTGTTATGCAGTGATATAAACAAACAGATGGCTGAATTAGGACATTCGACTGTGAGTGGAGGGGAGGCAAACACTTCTGTTGTCTAAATGGAGAGTTCAGAACAGATGAATCTCCATTACTGCTCAACTTGATCATAAACTGCATCAAAAATCATCCTTGATCTGAAAAAATTCCACCAGAATTGACCTGGGAAGATCAAATTCTCACTCATCTTATAGTAACTAATATCCTTCTCCAATAGGAGAATTTTCATGAAAGTCACAACTTCTATCTAGTTGACAAGTTGAGAAATGATTTGACACCTGGAAACTGCCATGATCTAGAATGCGCTGTTATACAAAAAGCAGTTGAGCTTCGAATATGGACTTGAGTTTCTTTCATTGATGGAGCATGTCCCTATTGGAAAAGAGTATGTCATGTACATGACATAGAAACATGATGTCACGTTTTTTCGAAAAACCATATCACGATCTTGGACATATAAGTCCATGATCAACCTCATGTCATGGAAACTTGTCATGACCATATATGTCATAGTTTTATGTCTCGAATTTTCGTCATGATTTCCCGGATTTCCCGCGCATGTCACGGGACTTTGTCATGATTATTTGTCACGATTTTCTAGATTTTCACGCAAAGCGAGGCATGTCATAAGACTATTTGTCATAATTTCGTCACGTTTGTCGCACTTTTTACTGGAACGCAACTGAAAGATCCGAGTGTATGGACAAAAAATTCATCAATAACGGTCGACCAAAGAAAGAAAAAGTAACGAGACAATCCATCTGAGAATAACTTTGCCGACACTGGGACTCGAACCCACACGCAGTTGCATGCGTCAGTTTCTAAGTCCAACACCCTACCGTCGTGGCCAGCGAGGAAGGTTAGGAATTGATGCGTAAAAGGCCTTGTTGAAGTGCAGATTGCCATAGCTGTTAGCATATAGGCCACATATAGGCGTTTTGATGCTCATTCGTTGATCTAATGATGACGAGCAGAATATTCTTGCCGCTCGCGGACGAGCGAGTGGCGAGCGGACGCAGTTGACGAAGTTTTTTGAGCAAAACTGAAAAAGAATCCGAAGTTTGTGAACAGCGTCCGCTCGCTCACATGTGAGCGGCAGAAATATTCTGCTCGTCATCATTAGATCAACGAATGAGCATCAAAACGCCTATATGTGGCCTATATAACAGCATGGCGATCTGCACTTCAACAAGGCCTTTTACGCATCAATTCCTAACTTTCCTCGCTGGCCACGGCGGTAGCATGTTGGACTTTGAAACTGACGCATGCAACTGCGTTTGGATTCGAGTCCCAGTGTCGGCAAAGTTATTCTCAAATGGATTGTCCCGTTCCTTTTTTTTCTTAGGTTGACCGTTATTGATGAATTTTCTATCCATACACTCGGATCTTTCAGTTGCGTTTTGTAAAAAATGCGACAAACGTGACAAAATCATGACAAAGTCACATGACATACCTCGCTTCACGTGAAAATCTAGAAAATCGTGACAAATAATCATGACAAAGTTCCTTGACATGCGCGGGAAATCCGGGAAATCATGACGAAAATTCGTGACATAAGACTATGACATATGGTCATGACAAGTTTCCATGACATGAAGTTGATCATGGACTTATGTCATGAATGTCCAAGATCGTGATATGGTTTTTCGAAAAAACGTGACATCATGTTTTTATGTCATGTACATGACATACTCTTCTTCAATAGGGGTCATCATCAACAGATAGATATCTGAAAGTATGAAATAGTTAATATTGAGGGATAGGATTCAGTCCACATCATTTTACAGGAGTGAATCCTACATCTTTTGGGACTCATTTAAAGTTGGGATCTAAAACATAAAAATTTTCAGACATGATCTTCTACTTCAAAGACATCAAAATGTGAATTAGAAATATGGCACTTACACAATCTGATCACTCACAGAGTTGCATGATCCCTCAATACAATCAGTATTAGGAAGAGTGGAGGGAAATAGGTTGACTGATTCTAGAAGAACCCGTTAGAGACCAAGAGTCGATACAAGTGATTGAGTTCTGCTTGCACCTGGAGGCAAGAATTTGCTTGAGTTTCTCATAACAAATGTCCATATGTAATAGGGTGAAGGCATGATTGAGGCTCAATATGATTCATATTAACCTCAAGAATCCAGTTCTACAACTTGTGCAGTGAATAACCTGATGACCAAGTTTTGGAATTTTCTGTAAGGAATAAACAAAAACCATGAAGCTTCTTACATTATAATGATCAGGAAAATCTCACCATTTGTAAGCAGTTGAGTGTATAAATTGATTGACCAACTCACTATACTGAATGTCCATACAGAATGTCACCAACTGGTCAATCAAAGTACCACAACGTATAGACCTTCAAATCTTCCAAGGATGGCAGAGGACTGATCAAAATGATGCTAAGAGCCTCCTCTAATATACCAAGAAGTCCAGATGATTTCTCAGGAGCTCCGGATGAGTTTTGAGCTATCACGTAGAATTTTTTTCAAATTACGAGGTCCTGGAAATAACAAAAAATCAAGAAAATGTCTTTGTTGACAACTCGAACCTATTTTATTAGTAGGATCATAATTTTTACAATCTATTGAATACAAAAACTTCTAAATTAGGCCTTATCCATGAGGAAAATCTTCAAAATCAAAAGAGTTGACATTCAGCCCCATTAAAAAACATGGCTGAAGCAGCTGACTTATAACCTTGCGCATGAGTGAAGTACACAATATAGCTAGACAGTTTTGGGGACGATAGATTTATGATGACTTCGAGCACCACCGACGTGCATTATTTACTGGAAAGATGTTTGATTTATTTTGATACTCACGTGCGAAGAACCGGTGTCCATGCAAGCAGTCGACGCCGACCGGGCGTTGCTGGATGCGAGACGGGAGATGCTGACGCCCCGATGTAGCCTTGTAGCCAGGGTTGGCCTAGTCTTGCAGTTTCACCAAACATAACCACCGACACTGGAGTATAAGCACACACTGAATGAGAACCATCCCATCACCCGCGAGAGCACCGGGAAGTCCTGAAACATCTACACGGTGTCAGATGACGCGGCGGCCCCGTATCGAAACGCCCAGCTCACGGACCAGCTCACACGCGTTTGTTTACATTATGGGTGCTCACAGGCTCGTGATAGTTCTTCATTTTTCATAATTTTTTCAGGATGTGTTGGATAAGAACGGCTCTATTAGGCTCTTCCTTCGAATTGTAGCTACCTCCTCGTGAAATTTCAGGGCGATTTGACTCAATATCGAGGAGAAAAGACCTTTCTCAGTAGGGCATCCGCCATTTTGGTAACTAAAAAGGCTCATTTCTCCTTCGAATGATGACGAATCACCCTGAAAATCCACGAGGAGGTAGCTACGCTTCCAAGGAAGAGCCTTATAAAGCCCTTTTCCCAAGATATTACGTAATACTTGAGTAATGAATTTTTTCGTGATGAGATCTGAGGTCGGTAGAGGTAGAGCTTCCGCACCCCCTTAAACGGGTTGAATCTGCAAGAATTGACATGAGCGTACCAATCAGGACTCTTAGGATACTCTCTACATCCGCGATAATAATAGCGACACGGAAATGGTAGATCTTCCATCTCTCGTTCAAAGGAGATATTCCGATAACGCGCCACATCACTACGACAAAGGGGGCGAATCTCTACCTTGTTGATGCAAACTAGACATACACCATGGCCGTTAGTACATCCAAAATAAATAGGAGATAAATTGAGTCGTCACAGAGACAACAGGAATATATGGAACGTGTAACATTTACGGAAGACGCGGCAAAGGAGATAGGGACACGAACACGGCCATCTGGTTCAGGAGACCAGTGGTTGAGGTGAAGAGACAAACTTATAGATGTAGGTGAAAGGAGGCGACCGTTTACTACATTAGGTACATCAGATGCCCCGGTGGCCAAATCGATCAATGGGGCGTTACTTGCAACATCGCCTCCCACCGGAATATTCAAATCTAAAAAATTGACACCGTGCGGATTATTGGGTCGTACAGGAGGAGCAGAACTAATATCAATACGGAGGCCGCGCATCAGATTAGTCACGAGGGAAGTAGCAGCGAGAGTCCTCGAAACAGAGCATAGGCCGCGAGAAGTTGAGGGAAAACTAACAAAATCATGGGAGAACGACTCAAGGGGTTCCACTCTAGTTATTTCGGTCAGCTCGTCGCGAAGCCGATCGAGCGCGGCGCGGACGCGAGAAATGATTAAACTATCGGCAGATTGAGCATTAATTAGCGATTGAGCCGCCGGTGACACGACTTGTGGAGCCTCAATAGGGGTCGAGGGTCGGCCACGGATCGCACAACCATGAAAATGATCCGATATTTCGGAATGACTCGAAGATCGAGTCTCGGGACGCACAACTGGGAAAACGCGCGAAGAATCGGGTGAACTCGACCAAGACATTTCAGCAGGATGGATATCTGGGGGCGAAAGATCTAGAACTTCGTCACAACCGCAGGAACAGCGCCAAAACCGATTGTTGTGGGGAATTTCGAGTAAACGTTCAACAGCCAAATCACCTTCATCACTGGATGACGCACGAAATTCACGTTCTCTCCTTACTGGGCTGTCTAGATCAATATTGGGGGCAACAACAGCCACTGGTGGCGATGAGGATGACTCTCGGTTCACGGATCCAGAGGGCCCGGGCATAGCAGCTTCCACTGGGGATGAAGCGATGGTGTACGCAGGACAAATAGCTCCACGACGACCCTGAGAAATGAATACAATCGCGTTTGAAATCAAACAATAGTGAATCTTCGAAACAATCGATTTCAACTATTTAGGACTAGTTATTCAGGAAACTTCTTGCTGTTAATCAGCAAAATATCAAAAAGTGATGAAAATTAGCTGTCCGAATATCACCTCTGGGTGTAAAACTGATTTTAAAAAATGACTGGTCCTAATTGAATTCCGAGGTCTTCAGTAAAGGTTCCGAAGTTTCAACATTTTTCTTCTCTTTTTCTCTTTTTCTCGAATTCTGAAGCAGAATTTTCTTCGAGAGTTCCGTTGTGATTCAGGTGGTGAATATATCTTGAGATGGAACTCTACGCTAATGATCATAACCATAGTGACATGAAATTTGGAATATATATAGATGTGATTCTATCGCAGGTGATCGAAGTCGATTTCAAATGACTGAATCTATCGGTTTATCCTGCTATCGTTTATTCAACACGTCAAGTGCACTTGACGTGTTGAATAAACGATAGCAGGATAAACCGATAGATTCAGTCATTTGAAATCGACTTCGATCACCTGCGATAGAATCACATCTATATATATTGGATTGGCATTGGGTTGAAAAAATGCCTTTGACGCGAGCACAAGCAAGACGACTCGCTCCGAACGACACAACACCAAGAAATGACGATGATCCAGCGACCGATGTCAACACTTCGTATATTCCTATACCGGACAGCTGTTTCTTCATATCTACAAGTATACTATCTCAATTTCATAATATTTTAAAAACTGAACCATTCAAGTTTTCGGCATTTTTACATGCATCTAAACTCTTTTTTGATGAACAGATCTCCAGTCATTTTGTCAAACTATTCAAACTTGGGAGAAAGAGAACTATTTCGAATGAACATCTGAAATTTTTACTACAATGTAGAACGTATGATGTAATTCCTAACCATCTACGGAACAGTGTAAAAGCCATTCGTCATGTAAGCTTTCACAGTAGGTATGCACGGAGAAAAGCCAATCAATTGTCTCATCAGATTCAGAAAAGACTTCTTAACCTCGAAATTAAGGATCTCAACATTCATTTGAAATTTCTTGATAAGAATATCGACTCAATAGTACAAAAACTCAAATACTTGACTAACTGCCAATTAGCCGAACAGTTGATAGAAGTTTTACAATCTAATCCAGGCATTCTGAAAGATAATTTACGTACCACTCATACAAAAAAATTCAATCGTCTAAGGTTCCAAAGTCAAAATGAATTCGCCTACCCGGATCTTGGTAATACAATTCCCCGTTCAACTACGATTTCTGAAGGTATACCTGTAGAGGACAATCCAAACAGTCGCGATCAATCAGGGGGCCAAGAAAAGTGGCTTATTAATCTTTCAGACGTTGAGATTCCTAGATATGCCATAGATATTCTCAGCTTAGGTGATAAATTCAACTTTTCCATTGACTTAGATAGAAGAACTTTATTTGAATTTTTCAAGAACTTAGAATTTGCTCATGAAAAATATGACGACCTTGATAAAAATTTACGCAGTAAAATTTTAAGACAGATCAATAGTTTTCAAAAAAATACCAGACATATTCCGATCCAAGATCGAATTCTTTCACATAAAATAGCTAAGACCAAAGAATTTGTCAAATCCCACGATGAACTTCTGTTCACCAAGGCGGATAAAGGTAATATTACAGTAGCAATATTAAGACAGGAATACATTTCGAAGGTAGAGGAATGTCTGAGAGATGAGAAATATTATCAGAAAGTAGAGAAATCTCCATTAACCGAACTACAGAACACAATTTCCGATCTCATCGAAGATTGGAGAGGAAAGGGTGTTTTCGATTGTGATCCGTGTTTTAATACTGTTCCAAAGAAACTCTCTAATACCAATGTCCCACGTGCTTATGGGTTACCAAAAGTACATAAAAATGGGAATCCAGTGAGAATTATCGTATCCGCAATCAATAGCCCCTCGTATCGTTTCGATAAATGCCTTTCTCTTTTATTTAACAAACACATCCCTCTGCCTTCTTCAAGAGTTAAAAATAGTTATGAGATGAAAAAGATGTTGGATGAATTACGAATCTCAGAAGATTATGAGTTGGTTTCCTTTGATGTAGTTAGTCTCTTCACAAATTTGTTACATGAGCTCATCTTACTCGCTTTAGGAAAAAAGTGGAAATATTTGAAAAATATAATAGGACGCAATTTGAGTAAAAGAGAATTCCTAAATGGGATCAATATACTTTTAAAATCCACTTTCATCCAATTTAACGGTAAATTTTACAGACAGAAAGTTGGGTCACCGATGGGTGGTTGTACCAGTCCGTTCTACGCTGAAATTACATTGGAGCTATTAGAACAACATTGCTTAAAAATTATGAAGAATGATATCCTCTTTTACAAAAGATATGTTGATGATTGCTTCCTCATTATTAAAAAGGATAAGATTACCAAAGTTCTGGACACCTTTAACAATTATAATCAACATTTACAATTTACTCATGAATTAGAGCTTGATAATAGTATTAACTTTTTGGATCTCAAAATCATTCGAAGACCTAATGATTTTTGCTTGACGGATTGGTACAAAAAACCTACAGCATCGGGACGATACATCAATTACCATTCACACCATCCAATATCACAGAAAATAGCCATCATTTATTCATTAACGGATAAATGTATTAAACTTTCAGATCCTATTTTTCGAGAAAAGAATCTGAGAATGATAAAAAGTGACCTTTTGACCAATGGCTATCCGGCTACCTTTATTGACAAATATATTAAAAAGCGCATCCAAACTTTGAATAATTCTGATGCAAATTCTTCGTCGTCAAAAGTTAACATGAAACAAGCCTTGTTAAAATTACCAGAAATGGTTTTACCATTCAAAAAAGGGTTGACTCCCTCAATAAACAAAATCCTCAGAAAATCTCAAATTCTTCCGATTAATAGTATTCGAAATAAATTTGGTTATCTGATAAAATTAGGGAAGGATGTGTTACCCCATTTCGATAAATGCAATATTGTTTATAAAATAGATTGTAAAGACTGTGCCAGTACATATATAGGAACTAGCAGAAGAAAATTGAAAGTGAGAGTGAGAGAACATGCATCGGATGTAAAAAATGATTCGGAAAGATCGGCTTTAGCAGAACATGTGAGAGAGACACACCATGAGATAGATTTTGACAAGGTTCAAGTTCTAGATACGGAGAACAGATATAAATCTAGATTTTTCTCTGAGATGCTAAATATATACTTCCACTCCCACACTTTGAATAGGGTTCAAGACATAGACAGATTAAGAAACATATACAAATTTTCGATAGACAGATACAAAGAAACTAATCAAAACAATTAAAATCTGTAGAATCATTGCTCTTTTGTGATCTGATATTTCTAACACATGAAAAATTGGTGATAAATGACATGCCTACCTTTCCGACCGATCTCCTAAATTGGAAATCTAGTTCTTTCAATCCTCACAGCTGCTCTGTTCTCACTCTCTCTCTCTTTCTCTGTTTCTAAACTGTCAGTCAATATCGGATGACGATCGTCGATCCACCATGACGATCGAGAAAATAACATCAATCTCCCGTCATCCTACAGGATCAAAGCTTTTCATTCCAAATAATTACGTAAGGATGAATTACATATATACTGGTACAGTTTAAGTTCAATTAAGAATAAGTGTCATCTTACGAATTTTTCTCCCGTAGATTTGGATAGTCACATAGCAAAAATATGAAAATGTTAAGATATATTGACTCCAGAAGTATTACATATGTGTTCAAAGTAATTTTTATGAAGATCTATGAAGGTAAACAGATTTTAATTCTACATTGTACGATTGTTGATAACGCTGTGAACTGTTGATAATTTTTTTTAAAAAATAATTTTGTAGCTTGAAAAGGGCTGTATAAATGCAGCCGAAACGTTGCACTTGACGTGTTGAATAAACGATAGCAGGATAAAAAAAAAAAAAAAAAAAAAAAAAAAAAAAAAAGCACTTGACGTGTTGAATAAACGATAGCAGGATAAACCGATAGATTCAGTCATTTGAAATGAAATTTGGAAAATAAGGGCGAATGGGAAACTAAGGAAAGAGAAAGTTCTTTTTTCTTCATCTCCAGAATTTCGAAAAACAAAGTCAGAAAACGCAAAAATTGATGCGTATAGCCATGAGACTTCGTAGATAACCTCTGAAACTAACTGTTCCCACCTATTTTATCGCCAAAAAGAAGTTAGTGAAGCGAGAGATTCGATTTTAGATATCACAAAATTTCATCAAAAAACACATGGGAAATGCGTACTTCAGCCTTTGAAATTGTTACTAGGTCATGAATTTTGAGTCAACCACCACTATAATTATTCATCGTCATCACGAATCTACATAGTTATGTATAGCAATAGTTATTCACGTGAATCTAAGCGTCAGAATTGGAATAGAAGCATCACAAGAAGAAAAATGCAATTTTCCGACACGAAAAACAGTCGTATGCAATATCAAATTTCTCATGTCAGAGTTTGAAGGTGCATATGGAATAGGGGGAGATTGATTGAGTAACATCATATCTTGACCAGGAACCGATAGAAAGATACAGAAAAACGATAGAAAAATTTTGAGACCGAGATATTATGTAATCAAAATTTCACCCAAAGAGTTGCCATCTGAACAAAAATCGAGTGCGTATTAGTTCATAAATCAAACAATTTTAATACTACCGCGTCGAAAGTTTGTGTGAAAACTCTTCAAGATATATACTCCTAGGATAAAAATAGACCGACAGCCCAAAAATTTTCAAATCACCACAGAGGAGTGAAAATCCATTCAAAATGCAATTTTCCATGTGAAAAGAGGGTTCTCGAAAATTCATCATAACTTTGTCAATTCTCATTCAAATTGGGGGTACAATAGCTCAAATCGAAGCTCTTCCCAAGGGCTATCAGCTTATTTGAATTGGAGACTTCGAGAAAAGTACAAAATTCCAAGATTTAGAAGTCAAAAGTCATCAATCTCTATAGTCGAAAGAGCTATTCCACGAGTAAAATACCCAGAATTTCGCCAGTCAATTCTCATAGAGTTTTCAACATTAATTCAAAATCAAGATGCATCTCATTTGAGGAAGGGGAATATTTCTTGTCGTTGATGAGAGATAGTCCCACAGTTGCAAGCGATAAAAATTCCGTAGTACTATGCCGAACGATAGTTATGTATACAGGGTGTCCAAAAAGTAAGTACCCCCCCCCCATTTTTTCGGAAATGGTTGGAAATCGGGAAAAACCCCGGAACACGTGTCCCCTCATTTTTCGGGGGACATTCGATGGTGGCCCTGTTTTTCACCTTGAAAGTCATTTTCAAGGTCATTCAAAGGTCAACTGGATTTTTTCAAATAGAAACACCTACTTTTGACCTCGAATCCTGAAAGAACATGAGAAATGATGAAAGTTTTGTTTGAAATTTTTCTTGACTCGACTTGACCTTGGAAAGATGGATGAAGGTCAGCACGGGTTGACGGTAACCGCTGTCGCTCCAAGAGTGAGCATTTTATCGAAAAGTTGTTCATGATGATCTCGTTCCCGACCTTGGAGGTCATTTTCAAGGTCATTTGAAGGGCAACTCGATTTTTTCGAAAAGAAACACCTCATTTTACCCTCAAATTCTGAAAAAACATGAAAAGTGATGAATCTCTTGTTCGAAACTCTTTTTGACCCGACTTGACCTTGGTGGGATGAATGGAGGTCAGCACGGGTTAACGGTGACCGCTGTAACTCCAAGAGTGAGTATCTCATCGAAAAATGTTTGGGACAAAAGTTGTTCATGACCACGGTAGAAAAGTCCCAATGACCTTGTTTCCGACCTTGGAGGTCATCTTAAAGGGGAATGGAGGTCAACTCAATTTTTCCAACGGAAACACCTACTTTTGACCTCGAATCTTGGAAGAATATGGAAAATGATAAGACTTTTGTTCGAAATTTTCTCTCACACGACTCGACCTTGGAAAGATGAATGGAGGTCAGCACGGGTTGACGGTGACCGCTGTAACTCCAAGAGTGAGCATTTTATCGGAAGATGTTTAGGATAGGAAATGTTCATGATCACAGTAGACAGAATTCGAGTTCAAAAGTAGGTGTTTCCGTTGGAAAAATCGAGTTGACCTCCAAATCACCTTATAAATGACCCCCAAGGTCGGAAAGAAGGTCAATGGGTCTTTTCTACTGTGATCATAAACAACTTTCATCCCAAACATTTTTCGATGAAATGCTCACTCTTGAAGTTACAGCGGTCACCGTCAACCCGTGCAGACCCATATTCATCTCGCCAAGGTCAAGTCGGGTCAAAAAGGGTTTCGAACCAAAGTTTCATCATTTTCCATTTTTTTAGAATCTGAGGTCAAAATTAGGCGTTTCTATTCGAAAAATCGAGTTGACCTTCAAATGACCTTGAAAATGACCCCCAAGGTCGGACCAAGGTCATTAGCTCTTTTTACTAGTAGTAGTATCAGTAGTTTTATTGAACCAATATGGTTATACGTTAGTCTATATTTATTTTCGACAGTTCTAACTTCCTTAACTTAGTTAGCACAAGTTAGTAAGTAGTCTCATTCAACTAAATATAAAAATAGCCATCTCGTAGAAAAACAAATAAACATTCTTTGTCAGTGCGTTCCTATATAAACAACTTAAATCATTGGATTTTTGGCACTCCTTCATGGCAATATCTTATAATTTGTGCTTTGCTTTCTTCACTTAGAACCCTTTCTTTCCCATCCTGTTTTTCCTTATATCCTCTCCTTTGTATCCTAGTTTGTTATGGATCTCTTTCCTTTTCGTTGCTTCTTTGATTTCCCATTTTTCGTTTGCACTTATAAATCTTTCTACCGTATATTCTTCCTCTCTCCTTTCTATCATTGTTCCTTTTAGTCTCTCCTCCAGGGTTTCGGAGTGGGTTTTCACTACCCAAGCGTTGTGGGTGTATGTACCTTTTTTGTTTAGCGGTTCCAGTGTCCAGTTGTCGTAGTCCATATTTGTTTTCTACTTAATCTAAGTTTCCAGATACTTGTTCCTCCATGCGATTCCTCTCCTGATTACCAGCTTTCTCTTGCCTCCTCTGTTATCCAGCTCTTTTCTCTCCAATCTCTCGTATGTTTTTTGTTGTTGTCTTTTCCTCATTTCTTCCGGATATTGAAATTCTGCATTCCCAGTGCTTTTTTCTTAACTGTTGGGATCCTCTTTTCCTGCATCAGAGTCACTGTACTCCTCCAACCTCTCTTTCCCTTCCAGTTTTCCTCTAGTTCTCTTATCTCTTCATCTTGCCTTACTATTAACCTTTCCATCCTTAGCATCCTCCTTTTTATTTCCTCTATTTCCCTATCTTCTTCCATTTCTGTGTATTTCTTGATTATTTCCTTTGGATAGTTCTCATTTTGCCTTTCTTTCACTTTTCCACGTGCTTGTCTGTCTTCTGCTTGCCCTTGTTTCCGCATGCCGTCTCTTCGCTCGGGCCTTAAGGTTCTCTCACATGTGGTGACCCTCTCTAGTGGGCGGGCTGCCGTTGGCCCTCTGGGGTTCTTCTTGGTTTTGTTTCTCTTCTTCCTTTCTTTTCCTCTTCCACTGTATCTCTTTCAACCATCCGATTCTTTTTCCTTGAAAGCTCATTGCCTCCATCCATTTATCCCTTTTCACATTCTTCGAAAATATGTTTCATTGTTTCTTCTTCTTTTTCGCACAATCTGCATTTCCTCTTTTTCTCGCTCATCCAGTACCTATTTTCAATGGACTCGTTTCCCAATCTGAATCTCGCGATCGTGCTTCTATTTTTACTGATTTTTTCATCTTTTGAATTGATGTAGGATGGCCCCTGTTCGTCTTTCAGTAACCATCTTCTCAGTTTCTTGCAGTAGCTTGAATTCCTGACCTTACTTATCGCGTTTTGCTTGTCTGAATCTTCTTTTACTCTTTCCAGACTCTTGTAATAGTCCTCTCTTCCTTCTATTCTTCTTTTTAACTCCTCTTCTGACCACCCTCTATCAGTGAGCCATTTTTCTCTTTCTTGCTTCCCCTTCTTGTCTGTGATGCCATTCTCTATCTTTTTCCAACATTCTTTCCGGATACTTCCTTCTTCACTCTCTCTTAGCTTTTCTCCGTATCTCAGGGCTCTTGTTCCAGCTTTTATTGCTATTTTCCCCCTTCCTGCCTCTGTCGGAATGAGATACCCTGGGGTAGTCGGGTCCAGTCCTAGTAACCATTTTATGTTCTTTATTTGTTTGTTTTCTATTTCTTTTTTCTCTTCCCAACCCCAGATTTCCGCTCCGTACATCATTATGCTTCCTATGAGTGCTTCAAATAATCTTATTCTTTTACAAGTTGAACCTTTGGTCTCGTCGATCTTGAAGGACGGTGGGGAACTAAATAAATTCCCAAAATTTCATGATGGAAATTTTATTGCAACGTTTCGTCCACTAGGTTTTGTGGACCTCATCAGGCTTCAGGTTTCTGTATATTAACCATCAAGGACGAAAAAATCTACCAAAATCACTTATGAATCTTATTCTTTTTTCCCAGTTGTTTTTCAGCAGACGATCTCCTATCCTCCAGATTCTTCCTAGAGCCATGTTTGCTCCCTTGGATATTTGCTTTATGTGGCTATCATCTTGATTATTCTTTTTAATTATGTATCCCAGGTATTTGTATTCTTTTACTCTTTCCAGTTCTTTCCCTTCGTACGTGGATCTGTATTTCTTCTCCCTCCCTTTCCCTTTGCGGCAGATCATGACTCTCGACTTCTCCACATTTAATTCTACCCCCTTTCTCCTCATGATGTTACCAAAAGCTCTTATCATCTCTTTCAAACCTCCTTCATCGGTGGCCACTAGGCAGAAATCATCTGCATAGCTCAGCCCTTTGACTTTCTCCTTCTGTTTACTATGCACCCTCCTCCTTGCAGTTTCTCCAGCTTTTCGAATGCGTCTACTGTCCCCACATTGAACAATGTGGGGCTCAGCGGACAGCCTCGTCTTAGACCTTCTCTTGTGTAGAATTTTCACACCTCCTTTCCGTTGACTTCCACAATACTTTCTGTTTCTTCGTATATCTCTTTCATTCTTTCTCTCATTTGTTCTTAAACTCCCAAGTCTTCTAAACCTCTCCACACTGCCTCTCTCTTGATTTTGTCGAATGCTCCCTTAAGGTCCGCAAACATCAGAAAGAGTTTTCCTTCCTCCTTTTCAATTTCCTTACCTATCATGCTTTTCAGGATGTATACCGCGTCTGTTGTCCCCCTTCCTTTCCTGAAACCCATCTGCTCATCTCTCAATTTTTTCTCAATCTCCAAGAAGGTGTCTAGTCTGTTTCTTATCAGTTCCGCGTAGATTTTGTACATAGTGTCCTTGACCGTGATCCCTCTGTGGTTTTTTGCTTCATTCTTGTCTTCGTTTTTGTATATCGGAATCACTTTCCCAGATTCCCATTCTTCCGGTAGCTCCCTTCTTGCCCAGATTTTATTCAACACCTTCAGGATATCATTTTTCACTTTTTCATTCATGTATATCCAGGCTTCTTTTCCGATGCCGTTAAGTCCGCTCGCTTCCTTCTTTTTCATTTTTCTCAACACTTCATCCAATTCTCCTTCCGTGAAGCTGTTTCCTTCCCATCTTTTCCTTCCCTTCTTTTCATTTTTTGGTTTTCCCTTTTGACCCCCTAGCTGTGTTCAAAAGTGTTTAAGCCATCCTTTGCCCGATATGTTGTTGCTCACCTTTTCTCTGGACTTTCTTTTTGAGTTTACTTTTCCCCAGAAAACCTTTTCTGACTTCTCTCTCAGCATTTCCTCTATTATTCTATTCCCCTCTTCTTCCTTCTTTCTATTTATAAAATTTCTATATTCCTTCTTCAGCTTGAAGTATTCTCTCGGATCTATCTCGTCATTCCTCTTTCTTTCGAAAGCTTCCAACAGCTGTTTTTTCATCTCCCAGCAGTCCTCATCCCACCAGCTTTGCGACGTCTCCTTCCCATTTTCGACTTTTTCGTATACCATTGCCTCCTTTACCTTGGTTTTCCGGTTTTTCTATTCCAGATCCTCTTCCCAACTTTTCAGGTTTTTTAGGTATTTTTCCCTACTTTTTTCGTCCCACTCTTGTATGATCCTTTTCTCTTCCTCATATTCCTCTCCTTTTTGCTTTAGTTCAATCTCCATGGGCAGGTGGTCCGATTTGATACTACTCCCGATTCTCATGCTTTTTATTTCCTCTTTCCCTTTTCCATTTGTCATGGCGTAATCTATAACTGTATTGCCTCTGAGTCCTATGTATGTATATTCTCCCAATTCATCTCCCTCTATTGCACCATTTATTATCATTAGGCCTCGTTCTCCTATTCCTTCGAGGAGTCTATGCCCTTCTTTGTTCATCTTTTTGTCTCTTGAGTTTCTGTCTTCCTCTGCGGTAGGGTCTCCCCCTCTCGTACCTGTCCTGGCGTTCAGGTCCCCGACAATGAATATTTCTTCTTCTTTGTGTTTCTCGCATTCCTCTTCAATTCTTTTCCAGTTCTCATCTTTCTTCTTATTCATGTATGCGCCAATTATTAACCATTTTTTAATGTTTATTCTTATTCTCCCTGTGATTAGTTCCTCCTGTATGTTCTCTTCTCCTATTTCTAGCTTCATTCTGCTTTTTACTGCTTATAACAATCCTTCATATGCTCTTCCTCCTTTTTCTTTCATGGCATCTCTGAACTCGCATGTATATCCTAGCATGTTTCTCTCTATCCAGTTCCTGTCTTCCTTTTCGGCCCAAGTTTCTGTCAGACATATCATGTCGAATTTTCTTACGTACTTCCAGTCATTTCGCGTCAGACTTCTTGTGCCGGCCACATTCCATGCTAGGAGTCTTATATTTCCATTAGTTCTTTTCCTCGTTGTTTTTTCATTCTCTTTCTGTCTGAAGTAACTTCTGCTCTCTGTCGTTCCACCTGTAGATTTTGCTATCTATGATTAGAATGTCTCCTTTTACTACAGCTTTTTTGCCCTGGTCTTTGGCTTCCTTTGCTTTTTCTTTTAGTTTCCTTCTTATTTCTCTTTGTTCCCATGTCAGGTCCTTGTCAATGTAAATTTCTTGTCCTTTCAGTTTATTCTCGTTCATCATTATGTCCTTTTTCATCGTTTCTGTTTCACACTCTGCACCAATTATTCCCTGTCCTGCTCTCGCTTTGACTTCCCATGCTTTTATGAGGATAGCCTCTACATTCAGGGTTTCATATATCCAGTTTTCAACGTTGCTTTTGAGATCTTCCTCTTCCATCTTCAGTCCTGTTATTACTATGTTTTTCCTTTTATCTCTTCTCTCACCATTTTCAATTCTTCTCTTTAGGTTCTCTATCTCCTTTTCCTCCTCTTTCTCTCTTTCCTTGTCTTTTTCATAACCTACAAAATCCATTTGCATTCCTTCTCCTTTCTCTCTCATCAAAGCTCCATTTTCTCATCCTTCCCTCCAGCTCATCTCGTCTTTCATCTCTTTTCTTGTTCTGTTTTTCTTCTTCTTCCCATTTTGAGTCCTATTCTCTTTGTCTTAGTTCATTTTCTCGCTTCATTTGCTCCACCATTTCTTCCATCCAGTTTGTTGTCTCTTCTCTCTCTCTTCTCTTCTTTTTTTTTTCATCAAATTCATTTTCCAGTTTTTGTATCCAGCTATAATACTTGCCATTCCTTCTGAAGTGTACTCAGCATCTTTCAGAGTCATCTTTGTATCCTTACTTCTTAGGTTGTTTTCTGTGAACGTTTTCTTACTTATATTTTCAAGCTGATTTTCTGGTGATCTCTGATCCGTACCTCTCTTCTGCGATGCTCTCGGTGAGCAGAAGTCTCTTGTATTTCTTACTGAACTTGCCCTCTGTCTGTTATTCCCAGTCAAACTTTTACCTCCCATGCCTTTCTTTCCTTTTCCTTACCCCTTAGCATCTGCTTCTGGACACTTCAACCTCACTTTCCTTTTACCGCTTCTTGCACAGATCTACGCTTTAACTGAGACCAAATTCATATTTTATTCGCTTTCTTATTTTTCACTTTTGCTTCCTACTCATCTTTTTCCGAATTAGCTTTTCTGCTTGCTTGTTATCCACTCATCATTTCTTTACTGCCTACTAACACGTCCGCTCTCATTGGCGGCCATTTCCTCTTCCTAGCTCTTTTTACTATGATCATGAACAACTTTTATCCCAAACATTTTTCGATAAAATGCTCAATCTCGGAGTGACAGCTGTTACCGTCAACCCGTGCTGACCTCCATTCATCTCGCCAAGATCAAGTCGGGACAAAACAAGTTTCAAACAAAAGTTTCATCATTATTCATGTTCTTTCAGAATTCGAGGTTAAAAGTAGGTGCGTCTATTTAAAAAATCCAGTTGACCTCCACATGACCTTGGAAATGACCTTCAAGGTGAAAAACAAGGCCACCATCGGATACCCCCCTGAAAATGAGGGGTCACGAGTTCCGGTGTTTTTCCCGATTCCCAATCATTTCTGAAAAAAAATGGGGGGAGGGTACTTACTTTTCGGACACCCTGTATCTCCCCCTAATATATAGTAGTAAGGATGAGATTCCTCTAAATTCCCCTGAATTCCTCTGAATTCCTTTGAACTCCCCTGAAATCCCTCGACTGTCTTGAATGCCCAGGAGGGTCCCTGAGGGCCTCTGACCAATTAACCTGAATTACCTTCCATATTTCCCTTAGGGGCTGAGAGATTCCCCTGAGATCCCCTGAGGGCTTGTGAGGGCCCCTGAGGGCCTCCGAGGGCTTCCGGGGGCCCCTGAGGGCCCCTAATTCTTTCTGAGCCCCTGCAGGTCCCTCAGTCTTCTCAATTTTTCTTTGCAGCTTCCCAGGAATTACCTCCTCTCCATCATCATTATTTTTCATCAGATTATTCAATTATCACAACATTCAAAATGAGCTTGCGTTACGGAAAAGATGTATATTCCTTCCAACAAAATATAAATCAGGAAAATTTTATAGTATATCTGAGAATCGAAAATCAATAATCAATATCTTTGGTGACGGAACACTCTTCCACAACATGATCTTCATTTTTGAAAATCAGGGTCTCAATTTTCATCTTTTCACCACCTCACAATTCGATATTCATCTACAGCCTTCACTTTCACATGTACGTTGAACCTGTAAGACCACTCAATGGAATCGATTACGAAACGATTCTTCTCACTTTCATCTGATTTCAGGAAATAAATCTTTTTCTTGTAAGTCACCGCAAACTTCCAACTCCACTCCGCGATCGTACGATTCAATTTGACCGTTTTCATCCTTCACAACAATAGCATCAAGTTTGTGACGTATATTCGTAATTACACCCGAAATTTCATTTTAATTCTCTTCATTCCTATGAACGAATTGAAACTTCAGATAACCTTCTATGTGACGGTGAAAAACCGTCACAGCCGTTTTGTGGGGTATAGAGATCTCTCTCGTCGCGTCTCGAGCCAGCAGCCTCTGAACGCGTATTTATACCGAAAATACGTCTCTTTTTGAGGTACTGCTGCTCGAGACGACGATGACGTTGCCGAGAGAAGATGGATGCCGGGCAGGCATGCCTGGGGGCAGGCCACCCGTCTTGCACGTGAGTTAGACGCAACCACCAGCGTATAGAAGGCTGGTGGTCATCTCAACGACAACAACACCAGCTGATGAAGCCCAGGGTGGGCTGCCCGGGACCTAGGATGCTGTTTTGGCTTTTGGGGCCCACCACTACGCGCACCTACCCCGCGGCACCACAGGAGGGGCCCGGGGCCCGTGCCAAGCTGACAACCGACGCATTGGAGTTGCCGAGGCCCTCGCTCCCGGGTGAGCGAGGGCAGATGTAATTAGCACACGGAATTTTGCACTCGTGCACTGAAATGCTGTGTTTGGGATGGAGAATGGTAACAGCCGGTGCCCACCCCTGTGAACCTGGCCCGCCAAATTGGCCCAAAATATGCTTGTGGTAGGCCGGAATTTGCTGAATTTGCTTGTCCAAGTCTCGAATTTTGGTCCGGCTGCGTTTTTGAGTTATGAGCCCTCGAAGTAGCCCAATTCCACCCCCCACTCCTCCTTCCGTGCATTTACAGAAGTGCCCAGATCTCCGCGAATTTAGCTGCTGGAGGGACGCACGCGGGCTCAAATTGAAGCTTGAATTTTGGGCCATCGCAAGCAAATATAGAAAAATCGAAGTAATTAGGTTGAAGTACCAAAAAACTGCTCGCAGTGTCCCCGTGTATAAGCATACGGGCGGGTGGTCGGCGGAGAGGGGACAGTCGAGGGAGAAGAGGAGAAGCCCCGCGCAGACGCATCATCGTTCAAAAAACTTGTCTGCTGCGCTGATGAAGCTGCGTGTCATCCTGGACGACGTCGCCAACATGTGCTGTATGCCTGTGCACCACGACGCCCGGGGCTCCACGCCCAACCTGGTGCACCGGCGGTGGTCTTCTTGCCCAGTCCTCTATCGAGTTACGTCTTTTCACATTCTCGTTGGAATCGGACTAGATGAAAGTACCGTGATTGCGAATGTGCCTTATATGCTTTTTTTTAGCAATACTTCGAGGCCGAGACATTTTGACACAATAGTTTTAGGATTCACTGCTTCAAGTTGCTGCTCATATGTGGACCCGAAAAACTATTCTCCCTTGACTCTAAACGTGTTAAATTTTTGTACATTGAGTTGATCATCATGAATTGGAATTGAGTCTAACTATTTTGATTCATGGTTCTCTTGTCTCATTTATTCTTGGAAGACATTGTATGGTATAAACTGATCTCATGCTTTTTCATGCGATTGACATTTCTACAGTAATCGTTTCACATCAGTGGGATCTCAGCACTATACAAGCGCAGGGCTTGCAGCTTATTCGGTTCTATATGCCGTGCTGAACTTGGTCAACTCAGAGCCTCTCCAGTGAGAATAGAGGCATAATCAAAAGTCACATATTGTGCTAGTGATCATTTAAAGTACTGCCAATCATTTATGGCTCATTACATATCTCATGTTTGAATCATGCAAAGTCTAAATTGAATTGTCTATACCCACACTGTTTAAATAATATTCTTTGGGAATCGGTGAAGAAATACTCTACCCTTGACTTTGAGAGGGGAACGATAGAATAGTGACATCAACTTAGATTCATTGACTTCTATCAGGTGCAGGCTATTAATGCTTTGAGGTCTTTTCATTGCAACACTGTTAGTATACATGCAAGACTTCTAGGCAATCGCTGCTAGGTGAAAAGATTTTGAAGTGTTGGTCATGTGTAGACTCGGATATCAGTTTACAAAATGATAGATGAGACACTCAAATGAGAACTGTGAGTGAATTGATATAGCGTTTACTGTAGAATTGAACTAACTAATATCAGAACATCCAAATTTGGCAGGATGATCTTATCCCTACACTAACAATGACAAGTTCTCATTTTCAAGCTTTGACAAAACTCCAAACAGATCTTCATCTTGGAAATCTTGTAAGAGTTAAAGCGCTTCTGAAAATATTGAGTCACTCAAGTTTTGCATCACTAACACTTCAAACTGATTGAACGATCAAGTGGTGGGTTATTCTTTTCATTGAAATGCTATTGATGCATGAAGAGATGGCAGGTTCAAGAGATAGAATTCCTGCCTCCTTGTTTGAAAGAATATTCAACAGAGCTCTAACACAAGGAACTTGGATGACAATTTCCCAATATCAAAAGATAAGAATTTGACTCTGAAGCTCCCAGGCCTTTGAATTGAATCTCATATGCTCAATCTACATACATCAAATATTGGCTTAGAGCGCAAGGTGCATGAAAAGACGTAGCCGTAGCTTGATAGAGGACTGGGCAAGAAGACCACCGCCGGTGCACCAGGTCGGGCGTCGTGGTGCACAGGCACACAGCACATGTTGGCGACGTCGTCCAGGATGACACGCAGCTTCTCCCTGTAACACACGCATTCATCCAAAGAGCAGCGAGAGTCCAGGGCCAGTGCCCAGGGTGCTCGTCGACCTCGGTACCGGTGTAAGCACAGCGTGATGAACGACGACGACGATCAGATGCACATCATCAGCGCAGCAAACAAGTTTTTTGAACGATGATGCGTCTGCGCGGGGCTTCTCCTCTTCTCCCTCGACTGTCCCCTCTCCGCCGACCACCCGCCCGTATGCTTATACACGGGGACACTGCGAGCAGTTTTTTGGTACTTCAACCTAATTACTTCGATTTTTCTATATTTGCTTGCGATGGCCCAAAATTCAAGCTTCAATTTGAGCCCGCGTGCGTCCCTCCAGCAGCTAAATTCGCGGAGATCTAGGCACTTCTGTAAATGCACGGAAGGAGGAGTGGGGGTGGAATTGGGCTACTTTGAGGGCTCATAACTCAAAAACGCAGCCGGACCAAAATTCGAGACTTGGACAAGCAAATTCAGCAAATTCCGGCCTACCACAAGCATATTTTGGTCCAATTTGGCGGGCCAGGTTCACAGGGGTCCGGTGCCCGCAAGCACCGTGCTGCATCCATAGCCCTCCCTCAACAGCCGTGCACCCGATAATAAGTGCACTATCCCGTGATTGTGCACTTCACACCCGCATGCCCCGCAAGGCCACAACACTATCGCCGACCCGGGTGTGCCAAGGTGGTGCTGAGGAGATGACGACGACGAGATGAGTGGGAATCTTGCCGACGATGCCGTGCACCTGGGGAAGTTGTCCCAGGACTATTTGCCATCCGGGCAGCTGCCCCATACGCAAATAGCCCATCACATTCGTGCGATCAGCTGGCGTGAGGTTATTGGTGCATGCAACACCTGTTGCATGCACCAATAACCTCACGCCAGCTAGGACCTAGGGATGTTACCCACACCCGGGCAAGCACACGCGACGACACCTAGACACCCGGGTGACCCCGAAAACGACGACGACGATGATGACGAAGTGTATGCGGGTTCGCGCAGACGACACACTGCCATGTTGTTGCTGCCGGCGCGAGGGCGCTGCCGACCGGTATAACTACCTCAGGGTAGGTTATACCACACTTTGCCGACCCGGAACCCTGATGATACCCGGACATCGACTGCTGGGTGGGAAATTCAGCATGCAGACGCCACATGCAGGTCATTATGCGTGTGTGTGTACATGAGAGATTGCCTAGGCAGTCTATGAGGGGATATTTGCATGCCGTGAGCATGCCATATTATATATAGGTATAGCGCTGCCATGATGAGAACACATATAGGTACAGCATTGCCGTGACGAGTATATATAGGTATATATACTCGAGTACCTGATTGTATGCAGTGAAATTACGAAGAGTGGTGGCAATAGCGAGTTGCGCAGAGCCTCCACGTTTACGTATGTTTGCCGTGAGTGCGAGTGAGATAGACTATGCAATTGGTGGAGGCAAGAAAACAGTGCCTCACCCACAATCAAGTAGATTTCTGCCGTGAATTTTGTATCTTGCTGCCGAGTTGCTGCCTCGCACTCGAGCGCATATTTTATAATTTGCCACGCCACGGCCACCAGAGGGCGATGTTGGCTCTTCGCAGATTTTGAGAGCCAATCAAAATTATTGCTGCCGACCAATCAGAGAGTTTCATTTATTGAAGAAGAAGAAGAGCTTTTGCCGGCAGGAAGCCGGCCATTGTGACACTCGTTGGATAGTCTTTGATATAGACGCACGTGCTTGTGTGAGCGGCCGTAAGCCGTGGCAGTGGCCACGCGGCCAGGGCCTCTTTGCCCGGAGGGCAGAGACCTGGAAATTACTCCTGCCCGGGATAATTTGGAAGAACAATTGTGGAAATATCTAAGGATGTCGAATATCAACGGTGAGTGGTTTTGATCTTTTTAATAAGTGAGTGAATCCCCTCGCGCGTACCTCAAGAGCCTCGTGCGCGCGTATGCCATCGTCGGGCTTTGCCAGACCGGACTCCTGGGGAGGCTGACGGTGCTGGACCCTGACAATCTGCCGAGACTTCAGCACACCCCAGCAGTCGCGGGCGTGTCGTGATCACCCAAATTAGGTGGGTGAAATTCGTGCGTGGGCAGATAGACATTTTGCCTCGCGTCGTGAGCGTGGCGTGGAAATTGCCGCGGAGCAGCCATCTTAAGTGCGTCTTGGAGCAGCGTGCTCTCTCCCAATTCTAGAGTCCAAGTTTGTCAGAGTTTGCCGAGACAGTGTGCCGAATTAATTATGAATCTTTAGCGAATTTTAGAGTCATTTTGCGGGTATGTTGTCGCGAAGGAATTGATATGTAGATTGTTGTATCGACCGCGTAGAAGCAGCGTGTACAGAATATATTGCCAAGATTATTTTATCATAAATTGCGATTATTATTTCGAGTGTGAGCGTTCCCCCCCCTCCTCTTTCGAATTTTAGGTGAATATACGGTAAGTGGATGAGACTTGGAGAGAAGCTGTGTTCCAGAGCAATTTCCAAGTTGCGTTCGCCGATTATTGCGCGAGATCTGCGATTGTAGGCCGAGAGTCCTAATTAAATAAATAAGTGTGATAGGTAAAATCATTTGCCACGTCACAATGGCGACCGTGACAGGACCTACGCGACTTTGAAAATTTTGTACTGCGATTGTATTGCCGTAGCTCGTACTGCCGTGATTTTGGGGTTGCTCCGAGAATTTCTGAACGAGTTTTGCCGTTCCGAAAAATTTTTGAACGCACTCTTGCCGTTCTGGAAAATTTTTCAGTGGACTTTTGCCACTTTTAAAAATTTCTAAACGACTTTTGCCGTGTGTAAAAATTTTCTGAGTGCATCTTGAGCACTTTTGAAAATTTCTGAACGAGTTTTGCCTTCCGAAAAAATTTTTCGACGCACTCTTGCCGTTCTGAAAAATTTTTCAGTGGACTTTTGCCACTTTTGAAAATTTCTAAACGACTTTTGCCGTTTGTAAAAATTTTCTGAGTGCATCTTAAGCACTTTAGGAAATTTCTGAACGAGTTTTGCCTTCCGAAAGAATTTTTCGACGCACTCTTGCCGTTCTGAAGAATTTTTCAGTGGACTTTTGCCACTTCTAGAAATTTTTGAACGAATTTTGCCGCGTGTAAGAAATTTCTGAGTGCACTTTAGGTACTTTTGAAAATTTCTGAACGTGTTTTGGGATTCAGAAAAATTTTTGAACGCACTCTTGCCGTTCTGAGAAATTTTTCAGTGGACTTTTGCCACTTTTAAAAATTTCTAAACGACTTTTGCCGTGTGTAAAAATTTTCTGAGTGCATCTTAAGCACTTTAGGAAATTTCTGAACGAGTTTTGCCTTCCGAAAGAATTTTTCGACGCACTCTTGCCGTTCTGAAGAATTTTTCAGTGGACTTTTGCCACTTCTAGAAATTTTTGAACGAATTTTGCCGCGTGTAAGAAATTTCTGAGTGCACTTTAGGTACTTTTGAAAATTTCTGAACGTCTTTTGGGATTCAGAAAAATTTTTGAACGCACTCTTGCCGTTCTGAGAAATTTTTCAGTGGACTTTTGCCCCTTTTGAAAATTTATGAACGACTTTTGCCGTGTGTAGAAATTCTCTCAGTGCACTTTAGGCACTTTCAGTAATTCCTGAACGTGTTTTGCCGTTCGCAGAAATCTTCGGACGCACTCTTGCCGTTCTGAAGAATTTTTCAGTGGACTTTCGCAACTTTCGAAAATTTCTGGACGACTCTTGCTGTATGTAGGAATTTTTTTTGAGTGCACTTAGCCACTTCGAAGGAAAATCTGAACGCGTTTTGCCGTTCGAAAATTTTTTTTCAGTGGACTTTTGCCACTTTTAAAAATTTCTGAGCGATTTTTGCCGAGTTTCAGATTGTAGCAGTGCACGCTAGGCATGCTAAGGAATTGTTCAAGTGCGTCTATCGGGAAAAATCGTTGATTTTCCCATTTTCTGCGTGCGTACGAGGCTCATCGCGTGTAGTAGTAGTGTAGTACCCTCTCTCATACCATGGTCATAGTGAATGCGAATGATTTGACCCTAGTTTGAATAGTTTGTACCCATTTTGCAGCCCTGATGCCTAGGACTTCCTAGAGATAGCATGTCTAATCTTTGTCTGAGATAATCTCATCCCATATAGAGTTTCCCCATAGCATCTTATCGAGGGTTACCGGTCCCCGAGTGAATTTTTCCAAGTTGAAGAAATTTCTTTGTTCCCTTGTATGCTGACTTATTCTCCTGTGCATGCGTGTTAATATTTTTGAATATCATAATTGAATATATTCGGTAATTTGCCGATTTCGATCATCCTACATCTTCTGAGAGTACCTTATATCCTTGCCGAGGAAATTCTGAAGAATTTCTCCTGTCCCCAATCCGTATTGTGGGCTATGGTAGACGGGAATTAGGATCTCTTGGGGATATCCGTGTGGAACTTCAGGCCTGATCGACTAGGAAAAATTGCCGAGACTCAGTGAACTAAGGTTAGTAGCGCGAGTGCATAAGTTAGGGGGTCCTAGAAGAGTTTTCTGGGATGTGCATCAGCATAATCAATTTCATGAAGTGCCGTGCGGGTGTCTGAGGATTGCCAAGTAGAATTTTCTTTGAATTGTCAACGGGATTTTGAGCTATATTTGCCGAGTTGGGGAAAGGTGAATGGGGAGAAGAGAGAATCCAGCTTACCGAGACTCACTTGACTGAGTGGTAAGGCGCTCGTGGGATTTTCTAAAGTTTTCTAAAGAATTCTTCTTGGCTACTCCCACGTGTTGAGGATCATGTCGACTATTGTAGGAGTAGCAGAGGGCCGTGACGTGTGTTAGTTGGGTTTCTATCGAATTCAAACTCATTTGTCGAGTTAGAGCAGATCTATTGATAGGGTTGCCGAGACTCAGGTAGCTGAGTGTAGATGGATGTTGGAATTCGATGGCCTGAGATTTCACTGTATCCAGGACTGACCTTGATGAGTTGTTGCGGCCAAGGGTCTAAGATGGTTCAATTTCCAGGTAGATTGAACAGAAGTTATAATTGTGACCCAGTGAAAATGCCGAGAGGGTCAGTCTAGCTATAAGATCGATGTGATTTGCGGTCGGTTTTGGAGTTGAAATTGCCAGTATATTAGGGATAAATAGGCGATCGTGGTCCGGAATCTGAACCTGACATCGTACTTTCCCATTTTAAGGGAATCCAGTCGCCGGCCTTCCGGGTTCCAACGTATGATGAGTCAAAAATTCTTCCTCTCACATAAAGTCGTGAAGATCTTCCGAAATGACTCCACGTGTCAACTTGCCATTGCCGAAACTGTGCGTTGCCTAGAAGTTATGGTAGCGATATCGAGTATCTGCTCAACCGTCTAGTCAGTCTGACCAGTCAGCAAAACTCTGATCGTGTAAGATGTCGAACCAACCTCATTTGGACATGGTCCAAAGTCGTGGGGACTTGATTTCTGGGGATCACGGGGTACCATTCGATACGTGGTCTCGTGTTCCAGAGAAGTCGCCCGTAGATGGGAGGATCAGTCTTGTTTGCCAGCTCTCGTGAGCAGAGCTCATCAAATGAGGCTCATGAGTCCTCGTCCATGACGTGGTTGCGAGACAGCATAGCAGTCGCGAGAATGAGCTCCCTCCTGCCTGTTGCTACGGTTGCAGCTCGCCGCGAACACTGGATGAACACCTCATCAGCCGTAAGTCATGCGTCCCCGACAACTCACTGCTCGGGAGACAGGTCTATAACCAGTCAAGCCAAATATCTCTCACTGATTGCCAAATATGAGAACTTGCTCGACACTTCAAGTGCTGCAAATGAGAGCTCTGACTCGTTGGAAGATTGCACATTTGGATCAAACGATGAACCAGTAGTGACCAAGAAGAGTCGAAATCGGAGTAGTGACTCCAGTAGAGTATCTGATGGACAAAATGATTGCCGTGCCAGCAGTGACTCAGGTTGCCGAAGAGTGAGGAGAAGATATAGGCGTCGTCGTAGGATCGTGGACTCATTGATTTCTGATGCCGACTTTGGAGACAGGGAATTTCATGCCGAGGCTAGACCGTTCCATGTCAAATCCTCCCTGAGGGAGAGGACGAACCGGGCTAGCGACGCACGGGATGCCAGATACTCCAGGACCAGCTCATCTGATTTTCGATCCAATGAGGGAGTACTTAGCTTGGGAGATACCAAGCCAACGCGGTCCCATCCAGCGAGTACACTGAGTGAGTCGACGACCAGTGAAGTCGAGTTAGATTATTCGAGCGCATATTCCAAGTGGTATGACAAGGCGTATGAGAGTAAACGCAGTCATCGTGTAAAGAGATGCAAGAGGGTGCGTAGGCGTGCGCGTCGCTCATCATATGCTGTAGTGAAGTGGAGCCGGGTCGAAGGTCAGAAGGATCTCCCCGAAGATGATACAGAGTTTGGAGAGAAACGGGTCGAAGGTTGTGAGAATCTCCCCGTGGAAAATAAACCAATAACCAGCTGGCAAAGCAACAGGTTCGGGAAAGCCCGGTGTCTAAGTGAGCGTATTCTCAGATCTTTGGTTAGGTGCACAAACAGTGAGAGATCCTCAAGTGACGAATCCAGCAGCTTTGTTGAAGGAGAAACAGATGGAGATCAGTCAGACGAGCCATGGGTCGAGGAACCTGAGCGCCTTTGTGAAGGTATGGCGATCGAACGACTGAGGGTGTCATGGGTTGAGGAACCTGAGCGCCTTTGTGAAGGTATGACACACCAACCATCTGTGGAATCGTCTGAGAAACGCGCCATTATTCTCAAATTTCGAAATCTCAACTCACCCTTTTGTTAGACTGGTCCCGAGCTTTTCGCGGAAATGCGAGGCTCAAAAATAGTCACTCATCGGATTCAATATCCGACGTTACAAATTGGAGGCCCCGGAGGGATTAACGAAGGGTGAAGTTATTCTTATCTCCCAAATTCCACACTTTTCATGAGTCAAAGTGGCAAAATTTTTTTTGGAAAATTTTTTCTTGCAACTGTGTGCACGAAGTTATGAAAAAATGAGACTTTTGTTCATTATTTACAGTGCGAGAAGTGATGCGTGAATGACTTCTCGCACAGTTTTACATTTACGCACTGGTGGAGTGTGCGTGAATGTAACTTCTCGCTCTAATGCATTTTCATTCACGCACAGTTTCAAGATATGATGTCACGTCATCCCTCTGAATTTGGCCTTTCTTAAAAACTTCGTTCACAAGATAATCTTGCTCGGACAGTGGTGCATTTAATTAGAACTTCGCGCACAGTTGCGAAAAATAGTATACGTAACACGTGCGAGAAGTTTCCGCACACGTTGCCAACTCGCGCGAGAAGTAACATCCACGCACACTTCGAATATTAACTTCTCGCACTCATTTAGCAACTTGTGCGGAAATTGACCTTCTCGCACTTGTTGCGTAATATACTATTTTTCCGAGAAAAATACGAATTTTCAAACTCTCTTTCCGAGTTGCATGAATTCCTCGTTTGAGTTTTCCAGTTTTCGGCCCCGACCGAATTCAAGAGTCCAAATTCTCAAAGTCTTCAAAGTTCCATAAATCGAAATTTTCTCAATCTACAAATTTTTTACACTCAAGTCTTCAACTTCAGTAGATTTCTTGTACTTTTGTTCCCAACTTTCGAAAGTTTCCAACAGAAATATACGTTATTCCATTGTTCCAAAGTGTACTTAATTCGAAGTTTCCTAAAGCTCGATTACACAGAATTTCGATTCTCCTTTCATCCAAGATCCAAGGTTACTCATATTCAAACTCTCTAAACTCCGACTTTACAAAATTCAAAATCCCAAGTCTACAAAGAAATGACTCTTTGAATCCTGAATCACTCATCCCGAGCTATCAAGTTCTAAGATTCGTCAATTTTGCATCCCAGAACGCTCAATTGAGATAGTTGGAGATTCTGTTCATCCAGAATAAAATAATTCTCAGAATTGAGAACTATTGATTTCAAGTTTCAAATTTCCCAAAATTCTAGATCCTGCAGACACTAATCTACAAATTGTCATTTTCAAATCCATTAGATTCCAATATCGACATTTGTACATTTCAGATCTTCGGTGTTTTATTAGTCTTACGAACATTTGATGTACAAGAAGTGAATCAAAATTTCGAATTTTTCCTAAAGTTCCCACTTGTCACTTCTCAAAATTTGGGGCATTCGTTCCATAACGACAAAAGCCTTTCGATCTCCAAATTCTCAAACGCTACAAAATTCGAAATCTTCCAATCACACTGGATCACAAATTTTACGTATTTCAGATAGAGGATTCTAAATTCACAACATTTGCTAGGTTCAAAAGTTTTACTCGGAAATTCACGGAAACTCTTCGAAGTCCTGAAATCAAAATTTCAGAATCCTCGAAGCTAGTTCTATAATTACAAGTTCTGAACCGCGAATCTCTTTGATTTCTAAAATTGACCGATTCGAAGCTCTTCATTCCAAGATTCAAAATTTTCAGATTTGATTCCCAATTTGGCAAGATCACAGATTATACAATTCTCCCATCCAAGAGCCACTGGTTCCCACCTTCTTATTTCCTAATTCAAGATTCCAGTGTTTTTATCCACACAAAAATCTGATTTTTCGGATCAAATCAGAATAATTCGAATTCGCTGCATTCCCAATTTCATCAAATTCCAGAGTTCTTTGATCAGAATCCTGGAGTACGAGGGGTTGATTCACAAGATTGTAAAACCCTAAATTCCTAAACCCTCAGAAACTTCTGAAATTTCCAAATCTCTCATCCATTAAATTCCGCATCTATACTCACAAAATTTTGAAGGTTGATTACGGTTCAAGAATTTTTCGAAGCCGGTATCCATATTTGTCGAAGGTCTAAAACTCAAGATTCCGAACCGAAATTTTTTCTTTCAAATTCAAACTTACGAGTTTGTCAATTTTTTGTACAAAATTCTCTGAAACTGATGATTTTAAATCCCAAAGTCCCTCAACTTTAAACTATTAAGCTTTTCTATTTTTTAGAACACAATTCTACGCGTTCCAAGTTCCCCAAACCTACACATTTTTCGAAGTGAAGACTCCAAATTTCAGGTTTCGAAATTCAAAAGTGTGGCGAGAGTTGGATTTCAGGTTTCACACATATGCAAGACTCTCAAGTGTAAACTCATATGATTTATAACATCCGGGATTCTTCATTTTAAAAATCCCAAATTTTTGAACTCGACAAGCCAACGAAATTCAATTTTCAAATTCCAGGATATTCCTCAACTTCTGTAATACAAATACCCAACCCACAAATTCTAAATCAGGAGAGTCATATATTTGACTACAATCTGACATCAAGTCTTCAGAGTACGTGATAATTTCAATATTAACCATTCCCCGAGTTCAAGGCACAAAGTTCGAACTTCAATGTTCGGGAGACCCATGATTTTATTTCCGCAATTTTAAGATTTTTCGAACCCAAATTCCTACATAAACTGAAGGAGAATCTCTTAACTCTAGGTCAGCTTACATCATCAATGATTCAAAGTTTCTGATGGACTGAGTTAATCATAAGAATCTCTGTAAAATTGAGCCATTGCGCGAGAATCAGAAAGATAAACTACATCATCAAGGTCAGTTTTTCGTAGAAACGAGGGAGTTTCCAAATAGCAGTTATGTAAAAAATCTTGTCCAAATAACAATTATCCATAATAATGTGGCCTCGCCTTATCTAGCCAGATAAGTGGGGTCCCCAGTGAATCCGAGATACGTGCGTTGCTCAACTAAGCCACGAGAATTACTTTCATATCGTTTGGATGATAATGAGCAAGAGAATAGCGGCTCTATTCACCTATACCTCTTTCAATTCGAAGATATCAAAACAACATTATGATCACGTGTGACCCGTCACTCGAGCGTTCATCCTTACCGTGTCAGTTATGGAAACTCTTCAAATTTTGGGAGTTTTGCCGTTCGGAAAAATTTTTGAACGCACTCTTGCCGTTCTGGAAAATTTTTCAGTGGACTTTTGCCACTTTTAAAAATTTCTAAACGACTTTTGCCGTGTGTAAAAATTTTCTGAGTGCATCTTAAGCACTTTTGAAAATTTCTGAACGAGTTTTGCCTTCCGAAAAAATTTTTCGACGCACTCTTGCCGTTCTGAAAAATTTTTCAGTGGACTTTTGCCACTTTTAAAAATTTCTAAACGACTTTTGCCGTGTGTAAAAATTTTCTGAGTGCATCTCAAGCACTTTTGGAAATTTCTGAACGAGTTTTGCCTTCCGAAAGAATTTTTCGACGCACTCTTGCCGTTCTGAAGAATTTTTCAGTGGACTTTTGCCACTTCTAGAAATTTTTGAACGAATTTTGCCGCGTGTAAGGAATTTCTGAGTGCACTTTAGGTACTTTTGAAAATTTCTGAACGTGTTTTGGGATTCAGAAAAATTTTTGAACGCACTCTTGCCGTTCTGAGAAATTTTTCAGTGGACTTTTGCCCCTTTTGAAAATTTATGAACGACTTTTGCCGTGTGTAGAAATTCTCTGAGTGCACTTTAGGCACTTTCAGTAATTCCTGAACGTGTTTTGCCGTTCGCAGAAATCTTCGGACGCACTCTTGCCGTTCTGAAGAATTTTTCAGTGGACTTTTGCCACTTTCGAAAATTTCTGGACGACTCTTGCTGTATGTAGGAATTTTTTTTGAGTGCACTTAGCCACTTCGAAGGAAAATCTGAACGCGTTTTGCCGTTCGAAAAATTTTTTTTCAGTGGACTTTTGCCACTTTTAAAAATTTCTGAGCGATTTTTGCCGAGTTTCAGATTGTAGCAGTGCACGCTAGGCATGCTAAGGAATTGTTCAAGTGCGTCTATCGGGAAAAATCGTTGATTTTCCCATTTTCACAAGCAACTTGATATTGGAATCATCTTTATAATCGAGTATCTTCGAATCTCACAATAATGTTCTGTATTTTACTCGAGCTACCTATAAAAACGGATACATACGAAGATAGCGAGTATCTGGTAAAATCAGCAATTTCATTAGTCTCTGAATTCGACGGTTACAATATTCCGATAGATGATTTTCTTGATGACTGCAAATTTGCGTTTTCAATGATTGATCCTGATTCTGAAACAGTTTTTGTCAAACTACTCTATTTGGAACTGAAAGGAGAACCCCGCTACGCCTTATCATTCGAACAGTTATCTTCATTCTTAGAGTTCAAAATCTTTCTTTACAATATCTATCGATCATCAGAGTCAATACCTCAATTACTTGGTAAATTGGGTAGTTTATCACAATTCGAGAATGAAAGTCTTGTGTCTTTTTCCAATAGAATTAAGAAAATTGGTCATCAGATAGTCAATATCGCATACTGTGAGGGAATCTATGATGAAAATATGGTGAAATCGGTTGAAATTTATTTAGTTGAAACATTCTTCGATGGTTTAAAACTAGATTTGGTTATTCCGTGGCACGAGAGGCCGAGTACCTTAATAACAGCATTGTTCATAGCAATACAGTATGCAAACAGACTGAGATTCATGAGCAATAAAAGTTTGCTCAGAGCATTTTTCACCATTCAAAATCCAACAATTAAGTAATGCGTGTCCATCAAATTACGACCTTTTAAACAGTCTAGTTGATTCATCAACAATAGAAAGCAACAAAAATATCACTGGAATATTGGATCAATTTCAATTCAATAGAGAGCTTTCGAGCACGGAGGTTACACAATCGCAAGCAAATTCATCACTAATGGGAGCACTTATACATTTGACAGATCCTAAAACCTCTCTCCCTGATTCCGAGTTTCTATCTAATTATCAGATATCGAATCCGAATTTCTGGGCGACTGTACCGCATTCAAAACATTTTATTTCCTTCTCATCAGACAGGAAACAAATTTCCATTCCAACATCAGATCAACCTATTTTGAACGAATCTAAGATTCGAACTGCAAGAGAGTATGGTTTCGAAACTGCTTCCAGATTACAAAATCGAGAGGGAGGTGATAAATCGTCGAGACTATAAAGAAACCTCAGTTCGGACTCTGTTTGATTCTCAATTCGATGTTCAATGCAAATATTCTCATAAACTCCTTTCTCCATGGCTCAAATATGCAAATCGATTCTCAACTGAAAATTCCTCCATTGTGTTACGACATTCAGAAATCAACAGTCCTGTTCTTCATACTTCAATGTGCTCTTATCATTTTTATCTTCAGTCTGTCGGAAAATATTTGCGACGTTTTTAGAAGCACAGCTTAATTGAGCCATGAAAAATCCAAACATTTTTCCCAAGAAGGAAATACCCACCTAGACTCCCAATCAGTCCCTGACAATTCTAAAAGTTCACCCAATATTGTCCACCGAGATCCTCAACGATCCCTGTCTATCAATTCCAACTCACTTGAAAGATGGATATTGGAAACAAATGACATTCATAACAATCTTTTCGAATTCTTTGAAGGAATAAAAAGCAATAGTGGGCTACAGTATTATACTTTTTGGACCAGTTCAGAATATGAATCATAATCAATAAAGTGATTGCCATCTGACTCAGGAATATCTTTGGCTCGAAGGAAATATGTGCATCACAATCAAACGAATAGAGTCAGACCAGTGACAAAGAATTGAAATCAAGACCAGCAAGTGCTATTCTATCAGTATGATCTCTATATAGATCGTCTATATAGATTCATCAAATAAGCAGGGAAATATTGTATCATAGTACGTAAGTCAGTATAAGTTAGAATGATCATTGACGTTTTAGATTCTAAGTAAATTGTTCCCGGCAGTTGGAAATAAGACATGTTGCAAGGGTAATGATCGGATCATCAATCGATAGTCTGAGATGGATGATCTTCAACCGATTATATGAGTCCAATTTTTGAACCTGCTTATTATATCCTTAGCTTTGATCCGTTTCGAAATTTCTGTATCTCATTCTATGTTATCTTATCAAATTCAAGCTACCGAACACTGTAAGAGTGTTATGGATGTGGTTGTAGTTTAAATATTGAATAGTTCCAAGTTAGGCAGTAATGTGAAGAGTATTATAGATGTTAGTAGTCTTATAAATGATATTTCTAGATCTTAAGGAATGGGTTATGAGAGATTTTATGCCGAACATTTGCGTGCATTGAGATGAGCAGTATAGTAGAACCATAAGCACCGGATATCCCCAGTGAAAAGTCGTTTCCTATTCCAAAATACCCTTCTTCCAAGAGAAATCACAAGTGGGAGCATGAAGATCTTTGTCGATTCCTCCTATCTTTCAACCTGTCTATCAACTATTCACCGTCGAGACTCATCTCAGAATCTATATCAACAGACAGAATCAGCCAGCCCATAGTTGTTTCTCCCTCAACCACTCAAAAATCTTGTGAGAAGGCATAAATTGATTGGAAACTCCCTTTTTAGTGTTTCATTGGATCATTCAAAAGCGAATGACTAATGTGGCATTACTCCAATCTTGTCTTGATCCGAGTGAGTAATAGACTCCGAGACATCAGAGATCTCATCTGAGAAACTACCGAACATCCTCGGAGCGCTCATCTACACACAACACTCTAGGGACTCAGATTGCTAATCAATGTGCAACAGAAAATTGGCATAGCCCTACATCTCATTGCAATTTCCCTTATTCTCTGACAACTTCGGACACCCTATGACCCTGCACCACCCTTATGACTCAGATTGTGCTTGCTATTCATCTTGGGCCTCTACCAAGCATTTTTGGGTAGGGGTGTGATGTCGAAGCCATCTCTCTCATTCAAATTTTTTCTCTCTCAATACACACACTCACATTTTCAAGCATCTTTCCATCTTTTTCCAACTCTCAAATCTCTCAACCTACGGCTCAAGATCATGATGCGCTCGCTTGTGGAACCTCTTCCTGTATACCTCCACTCCTATAAATAGTTCCCAATAATGATCGTTCTGTACACCTTGATGACGACGGGAACGGCTTTGGAGTTAAAAACATGCGTGCCGCATATAAGCGGGTATGAGCGTGACCGAGCGTGTTTTAGAACATAAGATATATCGTCGCCCCCGAAGAAGAAAAACACTTTCTGGATCACCGGTGAAGAGTAACACCTTCTGGATGCATTCATGAAGAGAAACACCATCCGTATCCCAGGACGAAGATTAACTCGTATTTTTAACCAGCGACGAAAAATAACGCCCGGCTGTAGCTTCCGACGAATAGTAACACCCGCTCGTAACTACCGGCGAAGATGAACACGTTGCCCGTAGTAGCGACGAAAAGTAACATTTGCCGGGAGCCCGGACGAAGAAGAACACCTGCCGTATGCCCGGACGAAGAAAATGACCTGCTGTATGCCCCGACGAAAAAAAACACCTGCCGTATGCCCCGACGAAAAAAAACACCTACTGTATGCCCAGACGAAAAAAAACACCTGCCGTATGCCCCGACAAAAAAAACATCTAATGTATGCCCGGACGAAGAAAAACACCTGGTGGTGATAACCGGAGTTATCTCTGAAAAAATGTTAATTTCAATGTTTTCTATCACAGAATATCAATGTATCTAATAACCAATAACAACAAATAAGTAGTCCAACAATGAATCTGCGAAGAATGATGAAAGCAAAACTTTGAAGACAAGAAAACGTTGGGAACTGGAGTTTTTTCCTGCGAACATAATATGTTACAATAAAACATACTTTCGAAGAAAAGGTTGAGAATAGGATTCCTCGAAAATCAGTTTTTCATGTATTCGACATTTCCCCCTATAGAAAGCAGCTATAAATTGAAAACTTCATTCAGTAGCAATATTGCCATAGACAATTTAAATCGCGCAATGATCCTGTCAGTACTTCTAACTAAGATCGAAGTTTACGCACCGTATCGAGAAACCCCTTTCCTTGTTAGAAATACTTATTGTAAGTCCAGAACGATACGCGAATGCACGTTTGAAGGGAATCATATAATCTTACAGGTAAGAAAAGCAATCTTATCGTCTACCTTTGAACTGATTTGGAACCAAGAGAAGAATCTGAGATATGATTTTTTTTGAGCGACACGTGAAGCTCTCTCATATACAGACTAGACCGTGACACGGCCTTTTTTGAAGATTAATGAATTTGGAGTGTAATAACAAATCTAGACAAGAACAAAACTAAATAACTTCTGAGACCTCCTAAATTTGATCTCGAGTTCAGGAATTTGATTGACAAAGTATACCGTGAACTGAACGTCCTTCGATAAGAAAAAATTAAGAAAAGGAAATGAAGAAGAAGATACAGCTCCCTCACACCGTGCAATAATTGCGGGGGCATCTCTAGTTAAAGAAAAATGATAATGGACTAGAATTATCGTACAGATTTTCAGGAGCAAGAAAAAGTATGTAGTTTTGATGAATAAGAGCAGTAAGAATCATGCAATGGGTGATATTTACGAGACGTTATTGGCTTGGGGCAGAGGTGATGATGCTCTCTGCTGCTGCAACGCCCAGACATAATTCTTCCTCCAAATATAAGTGGAGCGCCTCCTAACAGTATAAAAAACCCCTAGATGTTCTCTTTGCTGAACGATAATGAGAGGTGTTTTTTTTTCGTCGGGGCTTACGGTAGGTGTTTTTCTTCGTCCGGGCATACGCCAGGTGTTTTTCTTCGTCTGGGCATACGGCAGGTGTTTTTTTTCGTTCGGGCATACAGCAGGTGTTTTTTTTCGTCGGGGCATACAGCAGGTGTTTTTTTTCGTCGGGGCATACGGCAGGTGTTTTTCTTCGTCCGGGCATACGGTAGGTGTTCTTTTTCGTCCGGGCTTACGGGAGGTGTTTTTCTTCGTCCGGGCATCCAGCAAACGTTACTTTTTAACGGTGATCACGACCAAGTGTTATTTTTCGAGGCGGGTACGGGAGAAGTGCTACTCTTCGACGCTTGATACATATCGTGTTACTTTTCGTCGGTGACTAACACGCAAGTGTTAGTCTTCGTCGCTTGATAGTATGCAAGTGTTTTTCTTCTTCGGGGGTGACGATATCTAATCCCGGAAAAATATGTGACCTCAAGCGTAGAATAGGAACCAATGGAAAAACGCCAGATAGCTTCATATCCAAATATCAGAGTTTCCCTCCATGTCATGAGAATCACTCAAGCTATTGGAATTCTGTACGTTTTTCCAAGCAGCAGTCTGCTAGACGGCATTGTGCCGCTCAGTTGTGCTCGCCCTCGGTGGCGAGTTTCTATTTTTGCATCTCTCGAGAATCTAATTTAACTCAAATTTTGAGTATTTATTCCTTCTGTATAATTCTTCGAAAGTGGTCACATCAATGAATTGTCTAGATTTCCAAGTTTTTTTGACTCATCAGATACTTTCTCTTCTCATTCTATTCAAATTATACAACTACTCACTGCTAAGGATGGAGATTAGGTAAGGTATGACTCTCTACATTTTCATTCAAAGAATCGTCTGAGAAACGCGTCATCATTTTCAAATTTCGAAATCTCAACTCACCCTTTTGTTAGACTGGTCCCGAGCTTTTCGCGGAAACGCGAGGCTCAATAACAGTCACTCATCGGATTCAATATCCGACGTTACATATGGTTCTCCATACATCATTACTTATACACGTATACTCAATTTGATATGATAATTAATTTCCTCATGTTATTCTCAATTTTGGTTGAAGTTAACCATTGTGTACGGACCTCACTCATTTTCATATTTTTATGTATTTCCTCATATCACCATTGGAGATACTGCATTGTATCTTACTCCATACTTGATTACTCAACAGAAATTTGAAAACTGTGGATTCACTGTCATCGCCCTTTTTCTGGAACTCAGACTTGCGAAATCCTTCGTCAACATACGCAACTATAATTCTGTAATATCGATATCATCAACATCTCTAATCATAGAGATACATATCAGTGAACTGAAATCCTAACGTTGTTTCATCTCCAATTTTGACTATTCTTCGAATAATCGTTATTCTACATATCAATTTCCTTCAATTTTTCGAGTCTGGAAATTGCTCACATTCACTGTAAGCTCTCAAAAAATACAATCTGTTTCATGCGATGCTATTATTCCATTCGAACACTCGATTTCTGTCGATCCTTCTGATCATTTTGAGCATTTCCCTATTCTTTTTCAACTTTTTCTCTCCAACTGTTCGTTCAAACACCACAAGATTAACTGCTTTTTCAGTTTATACACTTGTACTATCTCTCCCAACTCCGGATTCCACTCAATCTCAACGAAATTTGAGAACAATATCCTTGAATTCCGTGTTATAGATGATAAAAATATCAAACATCAGGTACTCCATCCCAAACAACATTTTCGATCTCATCTGAACCATCAAATCTATTTTCAATGAACGAATTTTTCGGATCTCTTCACCGAAAAAGAGCAGCGTAAAGCTGTCGATGGGAGAGAAGCATCCGTTCCATATGAATACCAACCTTATCTAAACGTTGACGTTGAGACTTATTAATCGTCATTGCCAATACCCAGACCACAGGAAACTGTTCCCTGTGAACTACAAACGGCAGGAAAGGCTCACCCTTGGTTAGTGTTATCTTGGGTATGAAAACTATTCTCCCCATATTCTCCCAAGTTAAAGATTCCGCTTCAATATTATGCTCGTACAACTTCCTAATCTTCAATCGAATCCCATCACACAAATCTTCTGCCACGCTCAGATTCCGAGTCATCAGATTCCGAATCGACATCACAATGGCATTTACTTTCAAATCAAGTTCATGTGGAGTTGAACCATCTCTAATTTCATTCAGAAACTCGGTTGGATATTCCAGATGAGTGTACTCCTCAGTTTGATCTGCACCTTTGTGAGTCGCATAATCATCGCTTAGTAGGAGGATGTAGGACCATCGAACATTTTCAAGATTTTCTTGAACAATTTCATGATATTTTCTTCATGAGATGACAGAACAACTCTATTTGTTGAAATAAATCCATTGATGTCTTCGAATATGGTTCTGCGTACATCATTACTTTTCCGCTCAGGTCTCTATTTTCACGTCATCAATTCTACCCTCACCTGCACCAGAAGGACGTTGGAAAAATTTCAGTGTCCTTAGATCTCAAATTTTTAGTCAGCTCCATTACACTGAACAATAGCCATAAGGCTGACAATGTGATAGTTTCCTGGATTATAGAATATCTATCCCCATTGGTCAAAACTGACTGGATTTGTCTCAAATCCCCGCCTGAAAGCACCAATTTTCGACCAGAGTGCGAGCCATTGAAAAAAAACGTCACGGAATGTTCTATGGACCAGCTCTAAAGCTTTTTTGGAAATCATTGATGCTTCATCCCAGATGATAACACCTGCTTCCCTCAATTTCTTGTCATCAGCATTAGATTCCGAGGAAATGCTTCCAATATTTTCTAGATCCAAGGGTAGTCTGAAGTATCTATGACTTGCAGTGGCGGATTCAGGGATCGATCTTGGGAATGGCGATTTGCAAAATTTTCCGAACGCTTGCGCTGCCGCGCGTGCGTCCCCCTATGTTCCCCGTGCAAATTTTTTTTCCTTAGGGGGGGCGGTCGCGCCTACCGCCCACCCCCTGGATCCGCGCCTGATGACTTGTCATACCTTGTGGTAAAAAGAATCGACGCGATAACAATCTACGCCATTGACAGAACCTCCTTTTTGGGACAGAGAATCATAAATGAGAGACCTTCACAAGGAGTTTTCCCACAATCTCCAGGACCATCAAGAGAATTGACTAGATTTCCATTACTTCTTAAATTGCTCTTTATGATATTCTGTCCCAAAAAGGAGGTTCTGTCAATGGCGTGGACAGGTATCGCGTCGATTCTTCTTACCACGAGGTATGACAAGTCATAGATACTTCAGACTACCCTTGGATCTAGAAAATATTGGAAGCATTTTCTTGGAATCTAATGCTGATGACAATCTCCAGGATCATCAATGGAATTGACTAGATTTTGATTACTTCTTAATTTGCTTTGGATGGATTATTGATTCTTCACTTCTTCAAATCAACAACCACGGGTAGCGGGGGTTGGCGAGCGGAGCGAGCAGGGGGGCTTGCCCCCTAGTATATATATATATATATATATATATATATATATATGTATAGCACGCTTATCGTATATGGGGAAACGGAGGAGAGGCAGAGGAAGAAATCGATAGAAATAATCGGCCCCTTCCCGACTCGATTGAATTCTCCTAGTGTCTCTAGATTGTGGATATTCCACTTCACATCAGCTTCTTATGCGGGGTTAGTAACATAGCGTTTCATATTCCATCCGCATATGTAGTACATCTCGGATCTGGCGCGTTCGTTGCGAAGAATATAAGCTGCATGACTGGTGGTTTCTCTTGTCCTGACAGATGCAAATATGGACGGTTGCATTATTCATATTGTTCGGGAGCTGAGGTGCTTCCCTTGGGATTGAACACGGGGATGAGGAGTCTGGAGCGGGGTTGGTGATCCAAGCCAGTGATTTGTAGATCTTGTGTAACTTGACAAGAATCACATTTATTCACTAAGCTTACGATCTAAATACACAGTTTGTCACTCGCGTTCAGTGCACTCAATCAGTCATGCAAGGATGCACATTTCTCACAATCCGCGGGCACACACAAAAGTACTTGGTCAATATGATCGGCCGATAGACGATATATATGAGAGTTTCCACGGAACTTTCAACTTTTGTGTTACTGTAGTGTTCCAGGAGTATTTTGAACTATTCGGAGTGCGCAGGAGTGGCATTTTATAGTATTTGGCATCAGTCAATATGGACTACATTCTTTCTTGTTGAAATGCATCCCGATTTCTCAATAGCAGACCGCAAAAGATGATTTTTGGGTAGTTTACAAACGTACCAACGCGATTTTTCGAATTGATGAGGCTGTAACTAAAATACCTATACCTCAACTACTTCGGTGGAATGATATATCCATCTACTAACCTCATATTTTGAGAAAATCTTCGATTCAGAGGTGTGCGCTGATTTGGCTATAATATTAGCTCTGATTCATCGATGGAACCGAGTTTTGTGGGAAAACTTTCTCTGGCTATTGTTTACGAAAATGATGAAATACCTTGTGCGAAACGGAGGATTTAGCAATGAGTTCTCCAAGTTAAAAAGGAGACGAATCGAATCCCGTTTGGTTTGTGAGTGTGCGTTGATCCGGCCAAATTTTATGAAGCTTTAAAGCTTATAAAGTTATGGCGCTACTGGCTTTGAATTTTCTTTTGAATTTGGGCATTTTTTTGATGACATACTCAGGAGACGTAGAGCACAGGATTGGGATGTTGTGCTCTTTTTTCTCCATCACAAAAAGGATATAACCACACTGTTTTGAGTTGCAATCGCCGATCGGTATTTCTGTGAGGAGCTGAGGAGAAATATTTGAATCCGGATGGTAAGCTAAATAAGCCTCTAAATGTGATGGTATCGCGATTTTCTTGATTTTTACATAGTATATGGCTGAAATATGAACAAAATAACACCACAGTGTATTCTAGATATTGAAATGAGACTCATAGCTCTTGACTCGATTTTGGAAATCTACATCGAATTTCGGAGGGATCGATGATGGAATTCATCTGAAAGTCAAGTCAAGCAAAATATAATCCGTATCGATCGTCCTGACAATGTTTTGAATCGAATCCACTCGATTGGAGTTGATTCACAAATGTTTCAAGGGTGGAATTCCGTCCTCGTCGTGCTGAACCAGATACCTCGGCTTGGAAGAGAGTGGCACCACTCTTTCTACATGTTTTCGAGGTCTTAGTATCACATAAAAACCATTTCAAACGTGTGCGATGGAAAATTTTTTTTCTATTTTGGAGGGTCAGTAGTTAAAAGTTCCATGGAAACCCTCATATATATGCGTAATGAGCGATCGTCGCGTGTACGGGGTAAACAAAAGATCCGCCGTGGGCCTTGGTCAAGGCTGGACTTTATGCCGCACGGGGCACCAGAGTGCAGGTCCGCCGTGGGCCAATATTGAGGCGAAACTGATTTCGAGCTGCGTGAGCTCTATTCAGAAGAGAGAAAAGACACACGGACGGGTGTCATTGTCTAAGTGAGATTGATCGCACGGCAATACATATTAGAGTAAACTCGAGTAAGCGCTACTCACTTCTCATACATAAATTCAATCTTGAACACATATCAGTTGTTTATTGCATAAGTTATTGTTAACATTCTGATCGATACTAATCATCATATAAACTTCCCCATATTTAGCGCGAACATTTAGACAACAGCATTGATCAAAAAGTCATCTGTCTCGTGACATGCTCAGAGATCAAGTGAAATTTCATTCCTATTTTTTTGCACAAAAAACTTCATAAAAACTTCAAGCTACATATCATTCCAGTTGAACACAAAACTGTTGACTCATTGCATCGACAGATCCTCATTGGTATTAAGGTGAATTTCAAATTTGGATAATGAAGAGCAAGAATATGAGACGTAAAGCAACAAAATGAATCTTGAAACTCTTTTCGGCATAAACATAACAACTCAAAAATGCCATCATCTGCCTCTTCTAGAGAACAACCAGGATCTATAGTTACAATTTCAGCTAGTTGTTTGAAAAATTGGAGGCAGTATAGGCATTATTAAGACTTGAGATAGCAGCGCATAAGCTCATTATTATGAAAAGGGCCTGAAAACCGAAATGTTGATCCAAAATACATAGAATCCTGTAACTGTGCATGAAGTAGCTCGAATATATGCTCGAGTAGACCTCAAAATTTGAAAGCAATCGGATGAGTAGTTCGGAAACTACACGTTCTCTCATTTTCATTGACTCGCTCCCATAGCGACACTTTTTGGTACAATCAATGACACATTAAAAATGAACGTCTCACCGTCCTACATAAATGAGAGAGTGAACTCATTCAAGATATCGAAATGTTGAATTGGATAGGTTGGTCATGACACCAAGATTGAGCCACCGCTGGCAAAGTATAAGTGTACTCAGGCAGTGAAGCCTTGGGACCCGAAATTTTTCTTGATTCTAATAAAAATCTACAATTAGGTTACACCCTTGATACTGTCATTTAGAACCCATGTGCCAAAATCCAGAAATCTAGGTCAGAAAATTTAGAATTAACGGAACTTGGTCAGATGAGGGAATTTGAGGGCTGAAATTTCTTTGATAATAAAATTAAAATCGCAGTCCTGGTCATCCGCTCCCATCTACCCTTGTCGGTAGAAGCAAGGAGACAATCCTCTGGCACCCTGCCCAGGTACAGCCAAGAACAATCTGAAATGATGAGATACACATAAGTTAGAAATGGGTCATGATAATTCAAAAGCATAGAGTCACCAGACGAGAAACAATTTTACAATAAGGGATTAAGGTCTCAATTGGAACATGAGAAAAATTGACACACACATACAAAGAAGGAACTCCAGATATGGGAAATTTCCTTTCAACATTCCTGGTGTAGGATTGAGTAATTGTCTGGTGCAAGTGGAAAAACGCTTGTACGCGCAGATGAAGGGAGCCTCGCCTTGGAGGAATTGGACCTTCAATTGATTGAGCGATACTGAGTTTGAGAATTTTTTTTCTACACTTCTTAATATATTTTTTTTCCTCTCCTTTTTTCTTTTCTTCCACGTCCCTGACTACGGCAACCACCGAGTCAAGAACGGCTAACCCGGTCGGGCTACATTGCACAACTGCCGGGATACGAAATGGAACTGACGCCTACAACACAAAAGTCAGACGTACCCATAAATCAAGCTTCCGCTTCGAATTTCAGTGGAGCGTTATCTATCGCGACTATTTTGAGTAAGACCGATACCCGAGTAGAAATCTGTTCAGGCGCGCCTGTTTAACAACTTTGGGCCTTAACAGGCGTACCCAAGTCATTCCTTGGGCGAATGCTGGGCGGAAATAAGTCATGGAACGCTGAGCCACCCGAGGCCAAGCTTATCGCGCTGGGTATTGCCTTATCAAGTTCCCGCCTTGCTACCGCCTTACTTATACCTTGGTAGTTTTGACAGCTGATACAGTATGCAAAACATAACCTTCCGAGCATTAGATGATGCGTGTGGTTACGTGTGCTCTTTGGATTTTGCTTGTCTCAATTCCTTTTCATTTGTGACCGATATTTTTTGCTCATCATTCTGATGGATGTGAAATGACATTAATTCTGCACATTTTCACCCATTCCTCTCCACTTATTCTCACCCGCGCATGGAGGTCATGTTGTGGATGTGAGTGCATGGCACGCGAGACAGAGTGACGGGGTACTTGAATGCATACAAAATTTGCATCAAATGAGTACCGTATCACACGGACTAATAGTTTATGTTATCTCATCCGTACCAGACTAGATTCCAAACCTTTGGTGGTGAATTCCCGAGTGTATATTGCAAAATTCGGGAATTTTTCACAGTAGTCGTATATGCACGATTATAGCAGTTGCTGCAAAAAATTCGGTATGATTTTACAGTGAGAATAACTCATGTGCGAGAGAATAGTCACTGCGCAGAATTCCAGTTCAATTTTAATTTTAGAAATTATTTCCGCAATTCACTCCAAAATACATCGAAGCACTAACGGCCGTTCCGTAGCTTTCCACGATGAAACGCATAACCGCAATGTACTCATCATTCTCTGCTTCCGAAGTTGTAAAAGAGGAAATACGGCTTTCTTGGCAGTAGCTCACCATCGCGGTCTAGCCTGCACAACGCCTGGACTATTGGAAAGGCGAGGGCTTGCTCAGCGTTTCACGCCTGAGCTGCGCCCACTGCAGGCGTTCCTCAGTTAGGCGTACCTCAGGCGATTAGCCTGGCCCTTTACAGCGCCCAACTACGATTCCTACTCGGGTGAGAGCTGAATGTATGGCTCATATTCAAACTATACGACGAAACCATATACTCATCAAAACCTTTTCTCATTCCCGTTCCTCTGACAGAAAAATATGAGAAACGAATGGAACAATTACGCAATACTAAGTAAAATCGGTCAAACTCGAATTCAACTCTCCCCATGAGGAGCAACATCTTTTTTCGTTCATCATCATTCCACCCTTGTACCATTTATTCATGAATATATGCCGGGAACTTATTAACTTTGCAGAACTTCAACGGATCATGAGGGTCGAATAAACATCGAACCAATCCCGCGAAACCCTGGATTGGTTTCGGAGAAATTGGATGAATTGTACACCTCTTGCACATCGTGGAGAATGATCCACAGCATTGATCTTCATCCATACTTATCGCGAAGGAAAGAACTTAATATAACCTGGTCGAAGATACAGACGAGATGTGAATCTTTGGGACAACAGTGCAAGAATGGTAGCCAGATAATAAAGTTGGAGGAAAATATCCAAGAGACGCAGGAAAGCGCGAATAGACTCATGAAATTATTGAAGAGCTTCAAAACTGATACTTCAAAATACATGGGGGAGCCGTCTGAGCAAAGAGGTCAACAGGTATATAAAAATTACACATTGAGAAAGCTCTGCCCCCTCTCCCACGTCCCCTGCCACAGTATGTTCAGCAGACCACGATGCTTATATCCAGCACCACCATGCTCTGCGGACCACCCACGGTGCATATATCCAGCACATACAGGATGTCCGAAAAGTGAGTAGCCCCCCTTTTCCGGAAATGGTTGGAAATCGGGAAAAACCCCGGAACACGTGTCGCCTTATTTTGAAAGGGACATCCGATGGTGGCCTTGTTTTCCACCTTGGAGGTCATTTTCAAGGTCATTCGTAGGTCATCTGGAGTTTTTTAAATAGAAACACCTACTTTCGACCTTGATTTCTGGGAGAACATGGAAAATGATGGAACTTTTGTTTGAAACTTTATTTGACCTGACTCGACCTTGACGAGATAAATGGAGGACGTGCTGTGCCGTGCTGGGTTGACGGTGATCGCTGTCGCTCCAAGAGTGAGCATTTTATCGAAAAATGTTTGGGATAAAAGTTGTTCATGATCACAGTAAAAAGAGCTAATGACCTTGTTCCCGACCTTGGAGGTCATTTTCGAGGTCATTTGAAAGTCAACTCGATTTTTTCGAATAGAAACACCTAATTTTGACCTCAAATTCTGAAAAACATGAGGCGTGATGAAACGTTCGGAAGTCTTTTCGACCCGACTTCACCTTGGCGAGATGGATGGAAGTAAAGATGACCTCCAATGTTGAGAACAAGGTCATTTCCAAGGTCGGAAACAAGGTAATCAGGTCTTTTTTACTGTGATCGTGAACAACTTTTATCTGAAACATTTTTCGATGAAATTCTCACTCTCGGAGAGACAACGGTCTCCGTCAACCCGCGCTGACCTCCATCCATCTCTCCAAGGTCAAGTCGGGTCAAAATGAGTTTCGAATGTTTCATCACTTCTCATGTTTTTCAGAATTTGAGGTTAAAATTAGGTGTTTCTATTTGAAAAAATCGAGTTGACCTTCAAATGACCTTGAAAATGACCTCCAAGGTCGGAAACAAGGTCATTAGCTCTTTTCAACTGTGATCATGAACAACTCCTATCCCAAACATTTTTCGATAAAATGATCATTCTTGGAGCGACAGCGGTTACCGTCAACCCGTGCTGACCTCCATTTATCTCGCCAAGGTCAAGTCAGGTCAAGAAAAGTTTCGTACAGAAGTTCCATCATTTTTCATGTTCTTTCAGGATTCGAGGTCAAAAGTAGGTGTTTCTATTAAAAAAAATCCAGTCGACCTCCACATGACCTTGGAAATGACCTTCAAGGTGAAAAACAAGGCCACCATCGGATATCCCCCTCAAAATGAGGGGTCACGAGTTCCGGTGTTTTTTCCGATTCCCAACCATTTCTGAAAAAAATGGGGGGAGGGTACTTACTTTTCGGACACCCTGCATGTGCTGGATATATGCACCGTGGTCTGCAGAGCATGGTGTTGCTGGATATAACCATCGTGGTCTGCTGAACATACTCTGGGAGAGGGGGCAGAGCCTTTTCAATGTGTAATTTTCATATATCTGTTGACCCTTTCGCTCAGTTGGCTTCTTCATGTATTTTAAACGGACAAAGTGTCCAGACAAACTTGAAATTCTAGATTTTCGATCGTCTGTGCGCAAATGAGTCATTTGCACACTGTTTGTCGCTTCCCATTTGCCCACAGAAGATCAATAAACATAGTATCATACTCGGGCCCAACGGTTTCCACTTTCTCGCGACTATCCGGACCCTCGCTTTCGGCTCGGACCTGAAAAAGTCACTTGAAGTGCGAAAACCATCGTTTGCACCTTTGTATCATAATATACCATTTCCGTGTAGCACAACTATTCGCGTGGAGCTGACATTCTGCTATCCAATCACTTTCAAAAATAGTGAAGTCGGTGTAGAATCTTTTCCGCGCAGATTTTATCTATTTTCATCATACTTCAACGGAAAAGATTGTTCATGCCCCGATGAATTGGCTTTCACTGGGGTCAGATATTCTATTGAATGTAGCTCGTGGAGGATATTACGAGTCAAACGGAAGTGATCCATAGACTCCTCCATACGGGTCGGAGTGAGTGGCTCACGTGGCATGGGCTCTCTAATCAACCCGATCCAATCTCATACATTTTGAGCTCGGATCTCCTTATCTGAGATGAGCCAGTCATTAAAAATACACTATCTGGCCGGTCGAAGACAATGATGTTCTTGACCTGTATCCATCTCAGAATCGCAACGACTGAGATCCATTTTCATCATCCCCCACACCTGATTCTCAGTCTGATTACCACGTATATAACTCGCTATCATCATCAGATACGGACAAGAAAGAATGGACGGGGATGATTGGAGAAATTGTCCACGAAAGAGCAGATATGATAGTCGCCCCATTGACCATCAATCCTGAGAGAGCAGAGTACATAGAATTCAGTAAGCCATTCAAATATCAAGGAATCACCATACTCGAAAAGAAGGTGAGAGAATCTTTCTCAGCTTCAAAAACTACTTTTGGGGAGATATTTCTTTGGAACAAGGACTGAGTCATATTCATCTCGGAGGTAAGAAGCCAGAGTTCTGATGAGAGAGTCAATGAAGGAACATCTGTCACGAGAGGATCCATGGGGTGTGACGTTAAGTGCATCGTTTGCCGTTGACAGTGTTTTGAGTTGAGCGCACCAACTCTAGGTACGGACTCCGTGTAAGGTGTCTCTGATTGGTCAGGCGACAGGCTTCGATATAGTTAGACATTAAGAACTAGACTAGATTAATCTGGGCAGTACAGTCCTTCAGATGCCGAAGAGTGACTCCCGAACCTAAGTCAGGCGGTAAGGAGCACCAGAGTCCTGGTAAACTAGGAAGATTCTAGGTGGTGCCCGACCGCGGATAGTTAGTTTCACTGAAGATACGCAGTTGATGAATACTCACTCCCATCTTTTACCGATAGATACCAAAAAGTATTCTCGTGGATCTCGCAGGAATAGCGGTCTCGGGTACCGAGACATATGAAGGGAGACAGCGGTTACAGAGACAGAGTTTCAGAGAGGCAGGTTGCACAGATTCCAGGATTCCATTTCCAAGCATACTGGCAAAAAATTGTGACAGGGTCAATATTTATGAGCTTGACTAGCTTGTGATGTGGTATTTCAATTACGGGTCACACTCATTTATATTCGACGGACTCTTAGCCTAGGATGCGGGTTTCGCGCAATGGACGGCGAACGCAATTCGGGAATTCGACTGCAACTCGGCCTCACTGCATCACTCACCGTGAATTCACCTGAAAATCGAAAAAGGGAGTGGGGAACGCATACACTCTCGAAATGATCAAATACAGATTCTACAATGAATGATCTGCCTCTAATCTGAAACGCTGCTTCTACGCGGACGATACACGGAATTTGACATATTATGATTATATTCACGACAATTAACGGTCAAAATTCAGAATAATCCAATCATCATATGTGAATGTCTCTTTTTCGATAAAATGTTTCTCAAAATTCCCTGTAAAATACGAAAATTCACTTCACAATCCTGAAAATACTAAGTACAAAATACTTCACTAACGGCCTGGGCAATTCCCTATCGGCCTAGTCATTTATTCAACGGCCTAGTCGACTTCACTCACGATAGACTCCAAAATTCAAGGAGCACGCTGCTCCGAAATTCACTCAAAATGGCCGCTCCATGCTACGAATAATTACCACGTTGGGATAATGGCCAACTGCTCCAATTTATGGAGCCCGAGTTTCGCACTCGCCGAATTTTACTGGACAAGTATTTCGCGATTACTCGGGGTAGCGATCCACCGGGGGTACGGCCTTGCTCGTCGTCGTCCGGACGACAGCAACACTGAATTTCCACGTGACGTTTTCCCCCCAAAAACACTATATGCTCCGCGCACTAGGTCTTCGCGAGGGTTCACCTCAACTGATCGGCCTCTGGTCACAATATTTGCGGCCCCCGGAACGTGCTATTTTATCCCGCACTGTTCGGCCTTAGCACGTGGTCCCCCAGGAGTCCGGATCGGCTGGGAGTCGGCAGGGGTACGCGCGCACGAGGCTCGAGTTTCGGCGAGGACGAGGGAATTCACTATATCAAAAATGAGCAAAAAGAATACTCACCGTTATTCTCCATAACTGGTAATACTGATCTGCGGTTTTAATTTACGACTCTTGGAGTCTTTTTCAATCATAAGGACTCTTGAAGTCTCGTGTGCTGTCCTCCGGGACTCCTGGGGGGCACACGGCAAGAACTATGGCGGCTGACAAGCGAAGGGCAAAAAGCGCGTGCACTCTAGGCAAAGGCTATCCAACAAGTGGCCTCATGGCCGACTTCTTATTGAAGTTGAAGTTCCATCTTCTTCAACGAAGAAGACGCGCTGTGATTGGCCCAATGAATTCCATCTGGAAAACTGGCAGCACCCTCTATCGGGGTTGCGCGGCAAAATTTGAATACATGAGGGCACATCGCGGCCAGCATGCGCACGAAATTCACGGAATTACACGGCCAAACAGCACGGAAATATATGTACGGCACTGCCTTTGGCCTCCACTCGTACCGTCTTTTATCTCACTTGCACCTATAGTAAGCATCGGCCGGCGTGGAGGCGCTGCGCAGCTCGCATTGACTCCATTTTTGGCCTTTCACTGCACCCGATATTCGTTACACGGCCTAGTATACCTATACCTCTCCGCGGCCTGTATTAATATAACTATATAGTACATCCCATGCGCCAGTATATCTATATGGGCCTGTGAATAGTCACAGCATGGCCATATGTACATAATATATTACCATCCGGTTGTATCTCCGCCTTTACATACATATGGTATAGCTATATATACCCATCCTGCAGTTGCATCCCATTATTCGGCCGTACACACACAGATACATATGTGGGTGTCGTCTGCAGCATCATTCTCTACCCAGAGGTCGATGTCCGGGTCGGCATCAATTTCTCTATCGTCCTATTTCAGTAACAGCCTGCCCCGATGTCGGTACGCCGTCGGGTGGCGCCATCACATCGGTAGCAACAAGTTGCTAGTACGTCGTCTGCACGACCACGCGTCAACATCGGCTCCGTTGTTATGCCTCCTGGTGAGCCACCCGGGCTCACCCACGTCGGCCCGCGTGTCACCGGTGCCGTAGGTGACCGCCCCAGGGTCTGTGAACTAGTGCGCGGATGTGTGTGTGGCCAGGTTAGACGAGGGACGTATGCAGCATGTGCCGCGTGCACTGCTAACCAGAACACGAAGCAGCTGATACCGGGCTGCTGTGTATGGGACCGTGGTCCGGATGGCAGCAAGCCCGGGGGGTGTGGCACCAAGTTGGCAGTATTATTGCCCAGCCATTGCCGCCCGTACTCATCATTCCAGCATACGTCGCCCTGAGAAGGGCGTCCCGGCCGTAACGTCTTCGTCGTCGTCTGGTGCACGATGTGCATGCACGTCTTGATTGATTGAATGCGGATTCAATCATCAAGACGTACACTTTCGATTAAGTGTCCCAAACTCGTGTGTGTTTACCAGGGGGTGACTGGTGGATGCAACACGGGGCCTGCGGACCCCGGTTGTTACCACCAGTATCCTCTGGTCGGCCTGTATCCAGGTGTACCATAATAGGTACACCATGGATAATAAATAATACCACCATACATCAATAATACCACCATACATCATAGTGTTGATTGCGGCGAGGTGGATGTACGTGGCCTTGTATGTCCGGGTAGCCCACCCGGGTCATATTTTCCCCAAGTTGTTGTCGTCGTCGACCACCGACCTCCTATGGTGTGGTACCCGCGGTGATCAGCGCTGCAGGTGGGGTTGCCCGCCTGCAGGCCCAGCCGTGGTAGCAGCGGCCCGTTGGCTCGACTATCGTCGTCGTCGTCGCCTCGAGCAGCAGCACCTCAACAAAAGAAAGATGTATTCCCCGTGAGTACTAGTTACGGATGCTGCTGCTCGGTGCTCGACGAGAGATTCACTTTGTGTTTTTTTTAACGTCAGGCTGTGACGATTTTATCGTCACAAGCCCTGGTCATCTGCCTCCACCCAAGCATTGATAGAGACCGAGATGGGACAGTTAAATTCCCAAATTCCACCAGAGGGTGGCACATTTCAGACCCCACGTGAGTCGCGAGGTGGATCCGATCCCAAGAGAGAGGGTGAGTCACCCGACGAAAATCTCCTGATAATGGCAGCGTGAGTATAATGTCTCACATAACTATGCTTATTCTTACAATGAACATCATATACTATTGCTTTACGATTGAAAATATATAAGATTCGATGGTTATTCAAGGTACATGATAACTAATATGTACACATCAGTAGAAACTAGTATCATGGTCTACCCATGATAATACAGGATACAGGAAGATTCTACATCTTCCTTTTACATGAATTTTCCCGAAGATATATGAGAATCACAAATGCTATAAGTCATATGAGATAGGAATGATATTTGAACGAAGATAGTCCAGTTATCCCTATGAGATTGCTCTAAGAGTCGTGGAAATGGATACAATCTTGTTCTGCCAGCATTTTGCCGTTCGTACAACTATTTCACGCTATAAACATCGTACATCATCCCCAATCCCTCACATCAATCTGTATGCAATGGCTTTTCGATGTGAAAGATTCACTGATCACTCAAGGAATTTTGATAATCATTCACGTGCAAATTCAATTCCATCATTCAGATGAGTGATTCCTGCTCATTCACAGATTCATAGTCATTTTTCGGCGCTTCTGATATGAATATGATTGTCGTTTTCATTGTATGTCAATTCTGATGAATATGGAATGATCCATCGATTTTTCATCGATATTTCATTGTTATACCATAATCAAATATTTGTTATTACGAGCACCGTGGAGAGTGAGAGGAATTATGGAGAATCTCGATTAGAGGTACTCTTGATTGGAATCGTTTATTTGGTCAAACTGATAAAGTACAAAAGAGTTACAGAAGAGCTTAACGGCAAGTTCTACGTAGACAGCACTAGGCGACTGTCTCAGAACGACTAACTACCAGACACGCGCGAGGGGCAGCGTCCGGTACTGTGCAGCCCGAAGTTAGGCAGCACTGCATACACACATGCATACAGCCGGTCATGCTGCCGGTGATTAGGCTGGGACGATAACTTTGCTGACCATTCATACCGACTTTGAGTAGAGAGCAGAAGACATTCTGTCATGCTACATGCACACATGGGATGTCACTTTTGGATCATTGTTGTTAAGAAAAGACACATACTCAACACTTCCGCCTCTTTTCTCAAACCACACACCCAGAGGCATACTAGAATTTACTCAAGATCTCACCCATAGAAATCATACCAAGGTTCTCTCTCATGCTCATGAATTTGTCTCTAGGAAGAGCTTTGGTAAACAAATCTGCCAGTTGAATAGCAGATGGCACATACTTCAGTTTCAGCTCACCAGACTCATACATATCTCTAATAAAATGGTAGCGAGTGTCAATATGCTTGGTTCTTTTATGGAACTCAGAATTCTTAACAAGCTTGATGGCACTTTGGTTATCCACACACAATGTTACACCTGTAATGTCTTGACACTTTATATCACTCACTAGTTTCAGCAACCATTTTACCTCTTGGCTGGCAGTTGAAGCAGCAACATATTCTGCTTCAGTGGTACTGAGTACTACAAGCTTTTGTCGCTGAGAGGACCATGTAACTGCACCACCATTTATACAGAATACATATCCAGTAGTAGACCTTCTGGTATCTAAATCATTTGCAAAATCAGCATCAGAATAACCAATCAACTCACATTCATCCATACCAGTGTAGCAAATTCCATAATCTACAGTGTTAATCAAGTAAGCAAGCACTCGCTTGGCTGCACGCCAATGGTTTTGATCAAAGTTGTTCATGAATCTGCTTAGGATGCTAACCGAATAAGCAATATCAGGTCTGGAGACCATTGCCAAAAACATAAGGGAACCAACAAGTTCTCTATAAGGAACTGCACATTCAGATTCACACTCAGGGTTAACAGAATGTAGATTTATATTTGGGTCAGCTGGGACACATACACTTTTAGCACCGAGCATGCCAAATTTCTCAAGAATCATTTTCACATACACATTCTGACTGATAAACAAGGCTTTGTTAGTACGATTGCGACTGATCTGCATGCCAACAAAATAACTGGCATCCCCAGTAGTGATGGAAAACTCTTTTCTCATTTCAGCAAGAATTAAGTTTAGGATTTTCTTATTTTTGCATGCCAATAGTCCATCGTCAACAAACAATGCCAAGTAGACAATACAATTTTCAACCTCACCGATGAAAATACATTTATCACCACTACTTTCTTTGAAATTGAATTTCTTCAGGAATCTTTTAACTCTCTTATTCCAACACCTGGGTGCTTGTTTCAACCCATACAGAGATTTCAACAGCAGACATACAAACTCTTCACTATTCACTTCACTAACGCCTTCTGGCACTTCCATGTAGATTTGCTCATCAAGGTCCCCGTACAGGAACGCAGTGCGGACGTCAAATGTCAGCATCTCCAGGTCTTCTTGAGCGATGTGAGCCAGCAGCAGACGAAGGGAGTCGTACCTGACGACTGGTGAAAAAGTCTCTGTATAGTCTATGCCCTCTTGTTGCATGAAGCCTCTTGCACACAAGCGGGCCTTGAAAACTGGAACTTCACTCTCAGGATCAAGTATTTTGAACACCCACTTGGAGTCTATTGTTCTCATGTCTGGTGTTCTAGGCACAAGTTTCCAAGTTTGGTTGACCTCGTGTGCCTCAATTTCCTTCTTGATGGCCTTTTCCCACTGCTCTGCATGGGGGCCACTCAGGGCATCTTTGCGAGTTGTGGGTACATTGACAACCGCATAATTTAGAGCATACCTGGCGGGGCGTCTCAGTAGAGCTCTGTTCCTGAGCTGTCGTGCTGGTGGAGGGGATTCGGCTCTTTCGCCTCTCGCACCATCATTCGCACGAACATCAAGGTCCGCCTGCTCTACGACGATTCCAGGGTCGTGTGGGTGATCCAATATACCCTGGTGCTCGTCGTTTCTCGCAGTGGCTGGGAGAGTCAGGTCGAACTCATTCGAGCGGTCAGTGCTCGATTTTGCATCGCCAGTTTTTTCGTTGAAGGTCACATTTCTAGATACCGTTACCTTCCTTGTATCTTGATTGAATAGCCTGTAGTTGGAGGACTCGCCCTCATATCCAACCAGGATCACCTTGGTTGCTTTTGCATCGAGCTTTCTTGTCAGCTTTTTTGGTACATGCTGGAATGCCTCGGCGCCAAAAGTTCTGACATGACTCAGATCCGGCTTCCTCTTCGTCCACAATTCATACGACGTTTTGCTTCTATCGGTGGAGGGGCTGGAGATTCTATTCAACAAATAGACTGCTGTGTTCACTGCTTCCGCCCACAAATAAGCGGGGAGTTCTTTGGCCTGTAATAGAGTGCGTGCACACTCTATGATTGTTCTGTTTTCTCTTTCTGCTTTGCCATTCTGCTCCGGAGTGTAAGGAGCAGTGTACTCCAGCACGATACCTAATGACTGCAGATAGGCCTTGAAATCATCGCTGGTGTATTCTCCTCCGTTGTCGCATCTGAAGAATTTTATTGTCCTCCCACTGAGGTTCTTCGACTCTTTTTCGAAGAGCTTGAACTTTTCGAGCACATCCGATTTGTGCTTGATAAAGTAAACGTGCCGGTATCCTGTGGCGTCATCCTTGAAAAGGACATAATAACGAGCTCCTCTCAGAGACGGCTCTTGCATGGGTCCACACACGTCACTGTGCACCATCTCGCCTGGTAGCGTTTTCCTCGCTACATCTTTGTTGAATGGCTGTCTGTGTGATTTGCCCAGCTGGCATCCTTCACAAAAAAATTCGTCTGCTCCCGAGACAGACACGCCACTTACCAGATTGTTCGAGGTGATGTGTTTCAACGCGGCTACGTGTAGATGTCCCAGCCGCTCATGCCAGGTTTTCAGATCGGCAGTGACAGCATTGGCTTCGTGTTGAACAGCGCATGACTGCTGCCAGAACAAGCGATAGATCGCGTTGCTCTGCTTCACTCCTACTGCGATCACATCTGAATCACGCAGAAAAAACACAAATCGACCCTTGAACCACAGGCCGATTCCATTGGCCGTACCCTGACCAACAGAGTACAGGTTTTTGTTGAGAGCAGGCACGTGCAGCACGTTCTTGATGCGCGCCGCCACCCACTCGCCGTTCACCAACCTGTCAACTGCTACGGTGCCCTCGCCGGCTACCGGAGTTTCGCTGCCATCACCGAGCACGACAGTGCTACCATCCCTCCTCGGACGATACTCGATGAACCACTCTCTGTGGGGGCTCATGTGCGCAGATGCGGCACTGTCGCTGAACCAAGCCAGCTTCTGGTTTACGCTCAGTAGTTTCTTTATCTGGCCTTCGGGGGGGTACCAGTAATCGCCACTTGCCTGCGGATCGCCTTGCTCGCGATGCTCCGACTTTGCCTCACACGTGACTGTGAGCGCGCAGTCTCCGCCATTGTTGCTACCGGCGGTCCCTCCCCCCGATTTTGAATCGTCGCTTCTCTTGCGCTGAGGGCAATCTCGAGCGTAATGCTTCTCGTCGCGAAAATAGCACTTGAGATTCGGATGTACTGACTTACGTTGTTTCTTGCCTCGTCTTCCATTTTGTTTCGGTTTGCCGCCTTTTTCATTCTTATCGCTGACCGTTGTTTTCTTTATCGTTGCCGCGAGAGCGATTACCTCCTCGTTCTCAGCATTTAAAAGAGCTTTTTCCTCGATCAATTTTTGCTGCAAGTACTCGACGGTCTGCCGAGTTGGGTCCATGCTACTCCAGTGGGACCGAACATGGCGCTACTTTGGCGGTAGTGACGCCAGGATTTTCGCCACTATCATAGTATCAGCCAAGTTTTCACCTAGATCGATTAGCTGTGCTGCCATGTTCTGCACTTTCGCGATGTGTTGCACCACAGAGTCGGCTGGATCCATCCTATACTCGTAGTACCGCTCGCTCAGCAGTAGCTTGTTCGTATTTGAGTGTAGCTGATGAATCGACAAAAGCCGATCCCACATTTGTTTGGCTGTGGTACATACTAAGAGTGACTGCATCTGCTCCGGTTCGATTGAAGATGATAGCAGAAACATGGCTTTGGCGTTTTCCTTCTCCCATGCCGCAAGGGCAGCTTGTGGCTCAGCGCCAGGGACATTGTCTGGCCTCGTGCTTGTCCCTGTGACGATTCTTAGTAGATCGTTTGCCAGCAGCGCTGATTGGATCTGGAATTTCCAACACTGGAAATTCTGCCCGTTGAATTTGGTGATGTTCCTCGCAGATATTTCTCCTGCCATTTCGTACCTAACTCGCACGAAAGAGAAACCACATGCACCACGCGGTAGAGATCCGTCTCGAAACCACTGCCGATGTATGACTCACGATCTTGCCGGTTGCAGGTTCGAACTCGCGCGGACACGAATTCACAGAGTACCGATTCGCGATAGTTCTCTCTCACTCGGAGCCGGTGTCTGGGCCCATAACCTGTTATTACGAGCACCGTGGAGAGTGAGAGGAATTATGGAGAATCTCGATTAGAGGTACTCTTGATTGGAATCGTTTATTTGGTCAAACTGATAAAGTACAAAAGAGTTACAGAAGAGCTTAACGGCAAGTTCTACGTAGACAGCACTAGGCGACTGTCTCAGAACGACTAACTACCAGACACGCGCGAGGGGCAGCGTCCGGTACTGTGCAGCCCGAAGTTAGGCAGCACTGCATACACACATGCATACAGCCGGTCATGCTGCCGGTGATTAGGCTGGGACGATAACTTTGCTGACCATTCATACCGACTTTGAGTAGAGAGCAGAAGACATTCTGTCATGCTACATGCACACATGGGATGTCACTTTTGGATCATTGTTGTTAAGAAAAGACACATACTCAACAATATTTTGCCGATGAAATGTGTGACATGCAGTGCAAGAGCTTGAATTATATCTAGTATATTGATATATGCGGTATCATCCGTAGGTATTTACTTCAAAATGATCAAAATGCGCTCAGATATTGAAGGAGGATGGATTTGATGTTCTGGAAGATTCTACGTGAATCCGGGCTGTATGAGGAGAGAGCGCGCAACTGGCCAGCGAACCGCGCATTCGAAGGATGAGATCGTACTTGCGTGCTTTTGACCATTTTTTATGATGGTGCTCTTAAGGCTGGACGTTCGTTTTGCATAGCGAAAACTTCGCGAGATCCCTGGAATGGGAGAGTACGGGGTATAACCATGATGTGCGTCTTCATTGAACTATGTCTCCAGACTTTTTTAGGCTTCCCCGCGCAAACAATCACCTAGTGACTTGCATCTATACAAAAAAGAAGTCTACTGGAGCTTCTCAGAACTCTCTGGCAATTGCATGTTTCTCTCATCTTCCTGGAGATGAATCAGTAGGATGAGAATAATAGAGGGAATAATGGATCAACTATCATTCCAGTCGTAACTGGACTACAATAGATAGTTGAAGCAAGTTTCGAATAAGGTAAGCCTTTCGTCTCATAGTCAAAACTTCCAGACCATTCAAGATAGTCGAAGCAAAGCTTGATGTTCATCTAGGCTGTAGATTCCTCATTATAACTTGGAGGATGATCTTTTTTTTTTTCTTTCGTGTGTTCAACGGTCGTTTTCAGCCAATGGACTATCACAACCGGGGCGGATCTCGTGGGTTTATCGTTTCGTGTTTTATCGTGGAGTACGTCCATGTCAAATTCAAACGGTTTCTGCAACTATTTTTCCAAAATTCCCATACCATTTTCCTTCAACATGGGGTACCAGAATAAGATATTTCCTATAGTTTGTAGGTCCAAAAAATTTTTTTCGTCTCAGATAGGCCTGCGAGAGTGATTTTACCGAAAAATCAAAAATTGAGACTATCCTACCGTATTTTGCTCGTGACTTTTGATTGCTTTGACCAATATGGATTTTCCAAAGAGCATTTGGAAGTTGACTTCAGAAGCTATCGATTGATCATTATCGATTGATTAGTAAAACCTCTTCTAGTTGTTTTTTGAACATCCGAAAGCTGAAATACTCAAAAATCACGGTTTGGCTCATAACTTTTTTGACGTACAATTTGATTTTTTATTTCATTTTTTTTCGATCTGTATAGTAATGAACTGGCTGCAAAAAAATTGTCAGACATTATTTTCACTTTTGGGGCCTCCTAGAGCTGTTTAAGTGCGCAAAACCATCTCAAAAACTCGAAGAATGCGTTTTTTCCTCGTTCAACTTCCTCGGGGGACCTCGTATTTGATTCCATTTTGTTAGCAAGACTGTTTCACCAGAGAATTGACTGTTTGAATATTCTTCAGTGTAACAGATGCTCAGATTCGTAGAAATTTATTGCAAAAGCAAATTTTCATTCAATAATTAGCATCTCCTGCGCATGTCTTGTTCTCTACGTCTATGAGAATGTTTTCAATCGATAGCTGGTTCAATTCCTTTCAAAAAAACCTCGTGCTGAAGTCAATTTCATGCAGTAGAACCGGAGCTACAACCATCAAACTAAAAAGAAATGTCTCACGTATCAAATCCGTGAGCCTGGGGAAAGATTGTCGGTCTCGCCTGCCGGTTGGAGCGTGTATTTCCGCTTCTACTCCATCAAATTAACTTCAGCAAGGGGTCATCTTGAAGGAAATTGAGTCAGCTACCGATCTGAATCGTTTTTGGAGCTCCAAAGTCATTTGCATGCACGAAAAATTCGAATCTAACGAATCATTGCCAGCAATTTTTTCCGACACTGATCAGACGGTTGTGAAGTTTCTGCGCAGGCAAATGACTTTGGTGCTTCAAAAACGATTCAGATCGGTAGCTGACTCAATTTCCTCCAAAATAATCCCTTGCTGAAGTTAATTTGATGGAGTAGAAGCGGAAATACACGCTTCAACCGGCAGGCGAGACCGACAACCTTTCTCCAGGCTCACGGATTTGATACCTAAGACATTTCTTTTTATTTTGACAGTTGTAGCTCCGGTTCTACTGCATGAAATTGACTTCAGCAAGAGGTTTTTTTGAAGGAAATTGAATCAGCTATCGATTGAAAACATTCTTAGAGACGTAGAGAACAAGACATGCGCAGGAGATGCTAATTATTGAATAAAAATTTGCTTTTGAAATAAATTCCTACGAATCTGAGCATCTGTTACACTAGAAAAATACTCAAAACAGTCATTTCTATGGTGGAGCAGTCTTGCAAACACAATGGAATCAGTTGCAAGGTCCTCTGAGGAAGTTGAACGAGGTAAAAATGCATTTTCCTAGTTTTTGAGATGGTTCTGCGCACTTAAACAGCTCCAGGAGGTCCCAAAAGTAAAAATAATGGCTGAAAATTTTTTCGCAGGTAGTTCATTACTCTAAAAATCGAAGAAGAATGGAATAAAGGGAATCAAAATATACGTCAAAAAAGTTATAAGCCAAACCGTGATTTTTGAGTATTTCAGCTTTCGGATGTTCAAAAAACAACTGGGAGAGGTTCTACTAGTGGTCAATCCATAGCTTTTGGAGTCACCTTCCAAATGCTTTTTGGAAAATCCAAATTGGTCAGAGCAATCGAAAGTTACGAGCAAGATATGGCAGGATAGTCTCAATTTTTGATTTTTCGGTAAAATCACTCTTGCAGGCCCATCTGAGACTAAAAAAATTCTTTGGGCCTACAAACTATAGGAAATATCTTATTTTGGTACCCTACGTCGAAAAAAAATGGTATGGGAATTTCAAAAAAATAGTTGCAGGAACCGATTGAATTTGACATGGACGTACTCCGTGGCAAGTTTGAGATCCAGCTACTCACCCTAACCTAAATTCTCTCCGCATTTGCCCGGGAATCATGCCGGTGGAGCGAAGGAAAACTCGTGAAGGGAGAACAAACCTGCTCCGGAGAGTTCGGCACATTTATCATGCTACCCTGACGGTGCTTGTACCACATTTCGTGAGCATGAACACCGCAATTGTAACATTTCGTGTCTCCCGCTCACGTTGCTGAGGTGTGAGTGTCAACTTATTGATCAGAAAAGTCAGCAAGTCAAGGTTGGTTAGACCGAGATGGGCGGTCACCCATCCAAGTACTAACCGCGCCCGACAATGCTTAACTTCGATGATCGGCCGAGTTGACACTCAGCGACCCTACCAACTGTGTCGGTTGAAGGATTATATAGGTTACTCATTTCAGAAAGCTCACGGATCTCTCTTCTGTAGAAAGTCTTGTCAGCAAGCTCCGCGTAATGGTTCGTAGATATTCTGGTCTCTTTGGAGAGGACTGGTCGGAGGGTGACTCGGTCCAGCTTCAATGTCTTACTCTGATCTTTAAGATTGATCGTTCAGTATATCTAAACGATCTATTATATGTATTATATATGATGGATTCCACGCCAGAGCGACCTATGGAAAGGGGTCATCTCTCAGATTCTTTTTTAACCTTTTGTATTCGATTCTATGGCTCAAAATAGGAACTTTGAACTGCCTATGAGGTCCAAAAGAAATTTCTCCTCTCCATTGCACGCACATCCGTAAACAGACCGAAAATTTATCGTGTAAAAATCGATGCTCTGTTATTCACGAAAATGGGAATATCCGAGTTTTTGAATAGCTATCGATTTGCGGGTTGCGGCATCTGAAAGGGCATCAAAAAACCTATCGAAAACGTTGTCGGAAATTCCTCCTCTGTGAATTGGAGGCCTCCTGGAGGCAAAAGAGTGTTTTTCACTAAAATGTTAATTTCTCAAAAAGCCATTTTTTTTATTTTTCGAAAATCATATAATTGACGTGAAATTTTGCGTTCTTTCGAAGAAAATGGGTTTCAGAAAAGTTTGGGGCGATCCAAGTGACTTATGAGCCATTTTTTGAAAATTCGATTTTTTCGGTTTCAGAAGAAGGTGATTTTCTGCGCATGCGCACAAATGTAGACTTTCGGCGCCATGTTCAATGGAAAGCTGACAAAATATCCTATATAATGACTACCCGCAAATTTGAAATTCACGCACAGAAACGGGATATGCAACGATTAATTATATCGAATCAAAACCACATGAAAATTCAGCCCATTGGCGCCTTCGTGGCACCTGCTGAGATGACACATTCACGAGATCTTCTCGGGACTCAATTTCGAGTATGAAATCGACCTGAAAAAAATTCGGACCACATGGTTTCAACGTAAAATTGTATGAACTTCCAAAATATGCGATAAAAACCCCCGTCTGAGGCGAACCCGAGGTGCTACATTCAAGTTTTTGCCAGAAAATACGAAATTTCACATTGAAAATCGCAAAAAATTGAATATAGCACCTCGGGTTCGCCTCAAACGGGGTTTTTCATCGCATATTTTGAAAGTTCATACAATTTTACGTTGAAACCATGTGGTCCGGATTTTTTTCAGGTCGATTTCGTACTCGAAATTGAGTCCCGAGAAGATCTCGTGAATGTGTCATCTCCGCAGGTGCCACGAAGGCGCCAATGGGCTGAATTTTCATGTGATTTTGATTCGATGTAACTAATCGTTGCAGATCCCGTTTCAAAGCATGGATTTCAACTTTGCGGGTGGTCATTCTATAGGAAATTTTGTCAGCTTTTCATTGAACATGGCGCCGAAAGTCTACATTTGTGCGCATGCGCAGAAAATCGCTTTTTTCTGAAACCGAAAAAATCGAATTTTCAGAAAATGGCTCATAAGTCACTTGGATCGCCCCAAACTTCTCTGAAACCCATTTTTTTCGAAAGAACGCAAAATTTCACGTCAAATATATGATTTTCAAAAAATAAAAAAAATGGCTTCTTGAGTAATTAACATTTTAGTGAAAAACACTCTTTTGCCTCCAGGAGGCCTCCAAATCACAGAGGAGGAATTTCCGACAACGTTTTGGATAGGTTTTTTGATGCCCTTTCAGATGCCGCAACCCGCAAATCGATAGCTATTCAAAAACTCGGATATTCCCATTTTCGTGAATAAAAGAGCATCGATTTTTACACGATAAATTTTCGGTCTGTTTACGGATGTGCGTGCAATGGAGAGGAGAAATTTTCTTTGGACTTCATAGGCGGTTCAAAGTTCCTATTTTGGGCCATAGAATCGAATGAAAAAGTTTAAAAAAGAATCTGAGAGATGACCCCTTTCCGTAAATCGCTTTGGCGTGGAATTCATCATATACACCTATTATATATAGGAAGTTGGCGAGAGTTCTCCAAATGGCATCGAGTGAATGAATAGACCATTTAGGAGCTTCATGATGGCCATAGCCTTGGGATACACCCATAACAGACTCCATAATCTGTAGTGTGAATAATATTCCGATGAGTTCAAGAATGGAATACCCGCAAGTGACAAAGGATCCGCATCCAGAGATAGGATATTGGGTTGCGGTTAAATTTTTTGGGGGAAAAAATATGTTGTAGAGCGGAAAACTTTGATGGAAAATTTCAATGGACCCAAAGCCAAACAATGGACCGCTTTTTTGCAATTAATTGATCAAATATCGAAAAATGGAAGGCTATGAGGTTATCCTTAACAACGACACCACCACGTTCTTGATATACTGCGGCGTTCGAATTCAGGCAGTGAGAAAGTTTTTCGGGTAGTTTTAAGTAGAACGAGCATCTTCTCCAGAATATCGAGATGATTTGTTCAAGAATCTTGTGAAAAATGAGCTGGGGAATGTAAGCAAAGGAAAACGGCCTTACCGAGTGTCTACCATGACATCGCATTGATAGCGGCATGTAATCGTCACTGAATCAAGGCTTGTCATGGGCAGCCGCAGGAAGCGAGTTGGAGAAGTTGAGAGATTACAATATTATTTCTTATTATGGGTATTTTGAGGTGGCGGAACACAAATATGCTATCAACCAGCCTCTGAACTTGATTGCGAGGTGTTGGAGAGGGGTGACAAAAATAGAGTTGGAAGAATTGGGAAATGGTGCTTTTTAGGTTATTTGGAGGTTGCTGAACACGAATCTGGCATCAAACAGCCTCTAAATACGATTGCGTGGGCGGGTGCGAGACTGTAGGTGCGCGATGACCTATATCAAGTTGGAAAAGTCGAGATATGGTGTTTTGTAGGTATTTCGAGGTCGCTGAACACGAATCTGGCATCAGCCAGTGTCTACGTCTAATCGCGTGGGTAGAGGAGCGAATCAATCAGGATCAAGCTTTGCAATCCACATTACATGCTTCATCCGAGGGTATTCTGAGGTCGTCGAACATAACCTTAAATCAGAAATTACCAATAGTGGTTTGAATGGCATCAAGTTTCCGACGTGAACCAACTAGATGATAGAGGCTACAAGGTGATTCCGGCCGTTTTATGACTCTGGTCATTTTCACGAGTTCATTCTGATCTCGAATCGCAAAAAAAGCTATAATATAGCATACGGCTACCATATCCCAAGCTTGAGCCAAACATTATCTTCCGGTGCTCATGCTTGAACACATTCGCGGACGCGAACGATATTTTCTTTCTCGTGCGCAAAAACTCTCCCGTTTTTGTGACCAAGGTTTCCATGGGGTGCTTACTTGTGAATTCTCGCACCCGAGATGAATACTCGTTGCGTACGCAGAAAATTCCTGGATTTCGTAAGCCAAGGTTTCCATGGGGCACATACTTGTCAACTCTTCTCGAAGAAAATACTCTTCGCGTACGCAACGATTTTCCGGTTCGCGTACGCGACGCTATTTCTGATACTCAAGCCTGAATATTTTCGCGTACGCGAACGATACTTCCCTTCGTTTACGTGGAATTATTCCGTTTCTCGTAAGCCAAGGTTCCCATGGGGCGCATACTTGTGAATTCTTGCGTACGCAGAAAGAATACCCCTCGCGTACGCGTCGATTTCCCGGTTCGCGCACGTGACGATATTTCCGATGCTTGAGCTTGGATATTTCCGCGTATGCGAACGATACCTTCCTTCGTTTACATGGAAATATTCCGGTTTCCGTGAGCCGAGGCTCCCATGGGACGCATACTTGTGAATTCTCGCGTACGCGTAAGAATACTCCTCACGTACGCGTCAGTTTGCGTATGCGACGCTATTTCCGGTGACCAAACTTGAATATTTTTGCGTATGCAAACGATACTCTCCTTCGCCTACGCGGAAATATTCCGGTTTCCGTAAGCCAAGGTTTCGATGCGGCGCATACTTGCAAGTACTCGTGTACACAACAATTCCCTGGTGCCCATGCTTAAACAATTCCGCTTCCGCGTACGCCTCCACTCACGCAATTAAACGTAGACACTGGCATGATGCCAGATTCGTATTCAGCGACCTCGAAATACCAACAAAACACCATATCTCGACTCTTCCAACTTGATATAGGTCATCGCGTACCTTCACCCTCGCGCCCGCCCACGCAATCGCATTTAGAGGCTAGAGGTATTCTAGCAGAAATTGCGCTCATTTCTTTTGGAGATGAACGTCGTGAGCAATCGCGCAATTGATTCTACTTTTGTATAGTGCTCGCGAGCCCACGGAACGTTAATCTAGCGCCTGAAGGCTTACAAGACGCTCATACTACTTTGAATGACTCTAACTCAACCGAAAGAGATGAAATTTGATCTACTCAAATTCGTTGACTTGGAACTCACTGGAATTGTGCAGTAAATTGATCACTATTGATCACTCAGAGTTCAACATCAGTTTTTAATTCTCTTCGCTGACTTCTTCCGACGTATCTGGTACCAGCAACACAAGCTCAACGATTGGTCGAGTAAACACAGATGTGGCAGTACGAAGCTTGACTACTCAAACTCGTCCATCGGAACCAGGGAATGTTTCTGTGATCACAGCTAAAGGTCAAGGAGCAGGTGCTCGGCACTCATCTTGCAACGTCTGCAATTTTCAGATAATTTTAAAAATTTTAGAAATAAGAATTTTCAGTCAGCCACTTGGGCAGATGACCATCAGACCAGTCGTGTAAGTAGAATCATATTTGGTGGTGTCGGTAAAACTAATACTAACCCGTATATGCTTGCAATTTTGTGTATTAACCACCGTGCATATATATATATATATATATATATATATATATATATATATATATGCGTTAGATCAATTCCATCGCTTCGCTCGTAGTAACATATATATAAAGCCGATATAGATCCATACCCTTTCCAATCGAGTCCTCATCGATTCACTTATACTAGAATTCAACCAATCGATCCCGATATTCGGAATCGATATTTGCATGTTATAATAATTACGCGTGTCTATGTCGACGCAGGGTTCAAGCCGCCGAAAAGTGTCTCGAAGTGGGGCTCTGGCCGTCCGAGGGTATATGAATCGATGCGCGAGCAAAGCTCGCTCTCTTGCTCCCGAAAAGCCGAAGTGGAACTTCTTCCAAAAATCTATACCCACGAACGAGCAGGTCTCCCCGAGATCCAAGTAAGTCATCGCCCGGGTGCGATATTATATTAGAATATAAAAAAATCCCACCATAAGGCATCCTCGAGATGTATTTGGAATGGGATTAGGAAATAATCGCGGCCCCGGTATGAATAAACCTGCATAGACAGGGACGAAATACTTGGGCATGATATTAGCTCGCGGTGGCTCATAAAATATAAAATCCAGGCACACTGCCAAGCGTGCGTCGGCCGTCTCTTTACCCAGGATGGGGAATTGACTCACGACCGACCCGCATTACCCAGTGCTTATGGATCGTGTAGGATTTTACAGATAGGAAATTGTATCGCGTCCGCGCCAGAAAAACATATTTTTCATAATTCAAATCTGTGCGATGAGCCGAAAGTCACGCGTATTCGAGTCTTTGCGGTGGCCCGAACACCGTCATATAACAATTTATTACACACAATTTCAATAGGAAATTAGGCAGGGAACAGATCACGCTTATTATATGTTACAGATAGACGAGGCAGTTTGAATACCAATATCACATATAAAATCGTATAAAATAATGAAAATACCAATATATGGACAAAATTCAATATTTCTATGTACACGGTTACGACTGTGGTTTGAAATATAGTTTAACTTAATAAATGAGTAATTTAATCGACCAACAATCTTTTCATGAGAGATCACCCTGATAATTTTCTTCCCCGATATTATTTTAAATATTTTCAGGTCCTCCCGTTTAAAATCAAAGCTTTTGCATAAAGTGCCACTTTGCTATATATAATATCAATCAGAAAGTAGTATCAGATCAATAGATTTCAATTATATGTTCAAGAAATCACGAAATCCTGCATGCTTGTTCTAAAGGTAGAATTTCCGTAAAATTAACGTTCAATCGCGTACACGTATGGGTAAGCCGATTTTTCTGGGCTATATTATCGTTTGGGCATGTAATATAATCCAATATCTTTCATTTGAGCCCACATACATATAGCCATAGCAAAAATTGCCTGTGTACCGGCGTGCGCATCGATTGAAATGTAGAAATACGAAATTTCGATATAATTCACTTATGAGTTTATCTTACTTATACAAAACGATATATTTGCGCTTGAAATAATTTTCTTTGAATAACGTGTGGCCGTAGCATGCCATTTCGGCTAGTATAATTGGAATGCAGATTATCCCAATAGCAGCATCCCCGATTGATCGATCGAAAATACGAGGTGTTCGATCGATCCGAATAACACGTAAGTAGCTGTTCCAGCGCAAGCAGAGTAGCAGAGCTGTATCGCATAGATATATAGTTGCAAATGGTAAGCTATGCAACTCGTTTGCTCGGAAAATTATTAGTAATACAAATATACTAATATCCCAACCTCGCAAATGGTACCCCTGGTGGGACGTTAACCCTGACACGGACCTATAATAAAAATCAGCTCTCATCAAGAGCAAAAATTTGTAGGAAAATCTGCATGAAAATCAATCGATTTCGGTTGAAAAATCATTCGAAAAAGGGGATTTCTCATGAAAAGTTTCTTCTTATGATGTATAAATGTATTCATTAAATAAGTGTGATGTCAAAATCACAAACCGTCTATCTGTAACATTATAGAGACAAAATTATGCTTTTGGAGCTTGAACAGTCGAGGTACATTGACTCTGTATTTCGAAAGTTCGAGCAATAGAATCAATTCTGTCAGTACACAGAGGCGTTGCCGAGATACATCGTGTTTGTTTACTTCTCGGAAAGCTGTGCATAAGCTCTTTCGTGGAAACAGTGTACCTACTGGATATATGAATGAGGAAAGTCACGCATGTATCTCGACAACGGGCTCATCTGTATAAGCTGCAAACAAAAATATTGCGATTAATTCACGCATCAAAATCAATTACATTGATTTTGAAGGCATATATATAGCACATATAGACTATAGTGAGCTATTGGCCAGTCCGTTGGTTTCTCTTATTATTCGTTGCTGTACATATAGTTCACACAATACACACACAATGCCTAAACCTTATTACTCACATTACAGATAATATACTTCTGTCTTGCTTACACTTATTCAAATGAATGTTACGCATTCAGATTCAAGCAAGTGATTGAACTTGCAATATCAGAAGTATCGATAGGCATTTGTTAGAGTCAAGATAATGAAAGGTTATTTCTTATATATAACAATTTTTCGCAAATTGTTACACCCCATGCTTAGGCCGGGGGAACTATTGATTCTTTCCTATCGTTTTGTGCGATTAGTACGCATTTCAGTACTCTCGGAGTATAGTCCGGGGGAACTCAAAATGCATAATTATTTGTAACGATTTCGGTGCAATTCGATAGAAATTCGTTCAGCTTGGCGAATAATAGAAGTGTTTGTGTAAAAATATCGTCACGTCTACGAAATTTGATGTAATTTGAGTTATTTTGAAATGGATATGCTAATATTTTCGCGAATTGTCCATCCAAAAATTCAAGGAAATATAGTTGACCTGGATCATCAGACAATTCATGCAATAGAACGTTAGCACGAGTCATGGAGACTATAAGTCCAACCCCGTACATTACAACAATTATGAACAAAGTAAATTAAAATTAGGGCCACAGGCCGACAGCTGATCTAGTCTAGACATTTTTGTCACTTTGTTTGATGGACAGAACGACCATTTCCACGCGGCCTAGTGACCAGGCGTTTATTCCGTCAGGGACCTTCCGTGATTCATGAACGTAGTAGCAGAAGCTCACTGCCAGTAAGGGGTACATTCGAAAATCTTTTCGAGATGTTGTGAAATCAGCTCACTGTCATCATTCGAGTGGTAATCAGTCAAAACTCATCAGATGTCCGTCACGCCGACCACATTTTAGTTTGCTGAAATTTGGAATAAATTGGAAATCTAGTGTCACCGAGAGTTGACTTGAAACCGCTTTAGATGAATTCGAGCCATCATGTGTATGTCTCGAGGGGCAGATCGATAGGCCCGCCTTTGTAAATAAAACCCGGGTACTCGGAGTGACTAGTAATCAGTTGCAGATTGTTACTCACGACATTCTCGCATGTGAGGCTATTTCGGATTCAGTTCATTCAGGCTGCGTTGAAAACGAATTGTCGGTGAATTGTGATTCAGTTCATTCGGGCTGCGTTGAGAACGAATTGTCGGTGAATTGTGATTCAGTTCATTCGGGCTGCGTTGAAAACGAATTGTCGGTGAATTGTGATTCAGTTCATTCGGGCTGCGTTGAAAACGAATTGTCGGTGAATTGTGATTCAGTTCATTCGGGCTGCGTTGAAAACGAATTGTCGGTGAATTGCAATCCGGTTCATTCGGGCTGCGTTGAAAACGAATTGTCGGTGAATTGTGATTCAGTTCATTCGGGCTGCGTTGAAAACGAATTGTCGGTGAATTGCAATCCGGTTCATTCGGGCTGCGTTGAAAACGAATTGTCGGTGAATTGCAATCCAGTTCATTCGGGCTGCGTTGAAAACGAATTGTCGGTGAACGGTGGAATAAGTCCTATATGCAAGAGAGACAGGTCATCAATCAGTAGCTGAGAACGTCAAACCCAGTGAGCCTAGAGGGAGTAGTTCTAGGTGGTTAACCGCATCCCTGCGATCAGATATTCATGATGAGAACTCGGCTAATCATTGGCAAGTAGAATCAATTTATTCTCGGTAAGATCACAACACATTTTTTTTAGAGAACTCTTACGATGCTGATTCCGGAGAGGATCTCGAAACCAGAAAATTTCGCCAAAATGGCACAACCCAAAAAAAGCTTGTCAGTCGACCTACTAGCGGTGGATATGTATCCAGAAGCATGGTTAGTTAGCTGATGAGTTAGTGCTTATACGTGAAATTGTAGAATTTGCTTGAGATTTCAGTTTTTGACACCGAACTTGGTATATCATTTCAATTAATATCCATGAATAATTGTCGTGCATTGTATTATCAGCCACACTACAGGCTGGGAGAACTGAAGTTCCAAATTTTTTTTATTCCAGTTTTATGAATTAATACCTGCCCGCTAATAAAGAGTGATGGCGAATATTTAGAGTCGACAAAAATCAAATTTTCTTGAAATAGAGACATTTCGAATTACATTTTTTGAACATCGGAAATATTCTATAGGATCAAATCAGGCCTACTTCTTATTTTTATTGACGATGAGTTTCAGATATTATTGTTGTGATTATCAGTAAAAATTTTGATTTGGAATCATAAATACCCTAAATACTGGGAATTATGGAATCCTTCCAAGGAAATCGCTCAAGATTATAGCAAATCATTTTCATTCTAGTCCTTTGAACCAAAGCCAACTCACAACCTTGTATAACAATCGATTTTTTTTATCTTGTATACAAATATAACGTCATTTTACTCATTAGAAACATATGAGAGGTGGGTCGATCGATGACCCAAGATCGTTTATAGTTATTTTCAGTAATGATTTATTCATCATTCTCCTACATTCGAAGCACTTTGCTCCACATTATCGAACCATAATTAGGGTAGTTGAATCGTTCATCCAGAAATCACCACATGGATGTACTTTTATTTCTTGAATTATTGTGCATCATATCACTTTAAGACCCAAAGTATAGTGAAAGGTTAACATTTTATAGTAAAATCACGGGAATTTTTGTTACACGATCCGATGGTCTGATCTGAAAATTGTTTCGTTTTCTTTTTTAATTTATCTCCATCAATCTTCATGAATGAGATTCGACTCCAATAAATTGGGGGAACTATGCAACGTCTGCAATTTTCAGATAATTTTAAAAATTTTAGAAATAAGAATTTTCAGTCAGCCACTTGGGCAGATGACCATCAGACCAGTCGTGTAAGTAGAATCATATTTGGTGGTGTCGGTAAAACTAATACTAACCCGTATATGCTTGCAATTTTGTGTATTAACCACCGTGCATATATATATATATATATATATATATATATATATATATATATATATGCGTTAGATCAATTCCATCGCTTCGCTCGTAGTAACATATATATAAAGCCGATATAGATCCATACCCTTTCCAATCGAGTCCTCATCGATTCACTTATACTAGAATTCAACCAATCGATCCCGATATTCGGAATCGATATTTGCATGTTATAATAATTACGCGTGTCTATGTCGACGCAGGGTTCAAGCCGCCGAAAAGTGTCTCGAAGTGGGGCTCTGGCCGTCCGAGGGTATATGAATCGATGCGCGAGCAAAGCTCGCTCTCTTGCTCCCGAAAAGCCGAAGTGGAACTTCTTCCAAAAATCTATACCCACGAACGAGCAGGTCTCCCCGAGATCCAAGTAAGTCATCGCCCGGGTGCGATATTATATTAGAATATAAAAAAATCCCACCATAAGGCATCCTCGAGATGTATTTGGAATGGGATTAGGAAATAATCGCGGCCCCGGTATGAATAAACCTGCATAGACAGGGACGAAATACTTGGGCATGATATTAGCTCGCGGTGGCTCATAAAATATAAAATCCAGGCACACTGCCAAGCGTGCGTCGGCCGTCTCTTTACCCAGGATGGGGAATTGACTCACGACCGACCCGCATTACCCAGTGCTTATGGATCGTGTAGGATTTTACAGATAGGAAATTGTATCGCGTCCGCGCCAGAAAAACATATTTTTCATAATTCAAATCTGTGCGATGAGCCGAAAGTCACGCGTATTCGAGTCTTTGCGGTGGCCCGAACACCGTCATATAACAATTTATTACACACAATTTCAATAGGAAATTAGGCAGGGAACAGATCACGCTTATTATATGTTACAGATAGACGAGGCAGTTTGAATACCAATATCACATATAACATCGTATAAAATAATGAAAATACCAATATATGGACAAAATTCAATATTTCTATGTACACGGTTACGACTGTGGTTTGAAATATAGTTTAACTTAATAAATGAGTAATTTAATCGACCAACAATCTTTTCATGAGAGATCACCCTGATAATTTTCTTCCCCGATATTATTTTAAATATTTTCAGGTCCTCCCGTTTAAAATCAAAGCTTTTGCATAAAGTGCCACTTTGCTATATATAATATCAATCAGAAAGTAGTATCAGATCAATAGATTTCAATTATATGTTCAAGAAATCACGAAATCCTGCATGCTTGTTCTAAAGGTAGAATTTCCGTAAAATTAACGTTCAATCGCGTACACGTATGGGTAAGCCGATTTTTCTGGGCTATATTATCGTTTGGGCATGTAATATAATCCAATATCTTTCATTTGAGCCCACATACATATAGCCATAGCAAAAATTGCCTGTGTACCGGCGTGCGCATCGATTGAAATGTAGAAATACGAAATTTCGATATAATTCACTTATGAGCTTATCTTACTTATACAAAACGATATATTTGTGCTTGAAATAATTTTCTTTGAATAACGTGTGGCCGTAGCATGCCATTTCGGCTAGTATAATTGGAATGCAGATTATCCCAATAGCAGCATCCCCGATTGATCGATCGAAAATACGAGGTGTTCGATCGATCCGAATAACACGTAAGTAGCTGTTCCAGCGCAAGCAGAGTAGCAGAGCTGTATCGCATAGATATATAGTTGCAAATGGTAAGCTATGCAACTCGTTTGCTCGGAAAATTATTAGTAATACAAATATACTAATATCCCAACCTCGCAATCTCGAATCAATCGACATCTCCAACTCGATAAGCTCTCGGAGGTTTTGACCATTTGTGTCGTTCCTGCAATGCTTGCAAATGAAACTTGGACCAAGACGACCAGAATTCCTGAACTAGCTGAGTCATCCACCGGTATCGCTTGCCAACCGAAATCGGCCCTGATCCCACACAGCATGGAAATATTTCATAGGAAGATTCAGAGAAATATTTCAGTGTGATTTTCCGGGAATCTTGTAGGGATATTGCGAAGAATATTCCATAATGTTCCGTTGTGATATTACGGAGTAATCTTCCCGAGAGCTCCCGGAAATATTTCAAGGGATTCCATCCTCAATCTTTCAGCAACCTTGCACTTCAATATTTCTGCAAGATTTGTGCAGAATTCCTAAAAGATTCCATGCAATATTCTGTGAGAAAAAATATCATCGACATGTTTCTACGATATTGGAGGCAATGTTTCATCATGATGAGGAATTCGCGAAATTTTGTGGGAGGATCTGCTAGGTTCCAAGGATTCCAGGAACGTCAGCGAGTACCTGGAGAATGATTCAGACAGGATTGAATGAATATCGTGCATACAATTCCCTGATGATCGCTTCACATCAGGAAGAACCACAAAGGTTTGCGATGATTCCCAAAATTCATCCTCATGTTATTCTGGAGCCTTTTTTGTCTGTGCAACATCCCTCTAATATAGGAGATGGACATTGTGTCATAGGTACGCGGTAGCCACGCTACTCGGCCATGGAGTTTTATTGGCATCTTACGTGAAAACTGTCATGTCACGAAGTTTGAGATAAGTTGTTGAGTTACTGTTATTTTATAACTTACACTCGACAGCTTGTCATTTAGCCGAAATCATGAGAGTATTGTTGGGAATAGGAACTGCTGAACCGTTGGTACCTTCGCTGTGATATAGGCTCATTGAATTCCTAACTCGTTTGAATCCTCTTTGAATTTATGCTCATCACGAGTCGTTGCACATAAATGGAGTCATCATAATGATAGGTTTGTGGAAGCTTTCTGAATGATTCCATACATATTCCTTGGGAACATTCCACAGGTAATCTCCCTGAAATCTTGCACTGAGATTTTGTTGATAGATTTTTGCAAGCTTCCTGAAATCTTTCAGAGCAACATTATGTGACGGGGTCCTGCATATTAATACCGAAAACCGTTACAACCGAGGTAACAACATATTATGCTGTTAAAGTATCGCGAGGAGTAATTCTTAACGACTGGAATCAGTGTGATATGACACATAAATATTGCGGTGAAACATTCTGGGAATCTTTCAGTAACATTGCAGTGAACGATTGTTTGAATTTTTCAGGAACATTGCAGTGAAAGATTGTAGGAATCTTCCAGGAACATGTCATTGGAAGATTCTGTTCCCGCTAGATGTCGCATAACACACTTTAGTTCTCAAATTTTGTTCTCGTGAATTATATGATTTTTGGGAAACTATCTACCAGAAAATCTGATGGTAGCATCAAAAGATCTGTTATGTGTGATGACATACCCAGCACCAGCTATGCATAATAGTCCGTGAATGATACGTGAGGAGTATTCGAAGATGCGTAAGGGCTTTCTCGCAAGCGTTCACAATAGACGCTGGTTAGTATATAAGACAGGAGAACGGCTCATCGGTTAGGTGACGCGTACATCGAAGAGTTCATAAAACCTGGATGAATCTAACGTGAAATCTTGTATTCAACGTCATGATGGAGTTGGAGTACGAGTCAGAATGATGAAGGCATGCATTAGAATGATTGAGAAACTTATCAAGCAAAATATGGATTCCACAGACAGATCATTCACGCATATGTTTTTGTGAGATTTCATGGAATCTTGCAGGAACATTCCACTGAAATATTTCAATGAAATGTCTCTGAAAGCTTCCAGGAATATTCCCGGCAATATTTCATGAAATCTTGCAGAAAGGTGTCTGGAGTGGGACATATCTTTGTTGAAGGAAGTTTTCAGTGAAATCTTCCTGAAAGATTCCCGGGTTCTCCTGAAAGCTTGTGGGAAGGTTTCTGAAAGATTCTCATGCTGTGTGGGATGGAACGGATGGCTCTGGAATTATGAAGGAGGGCCTTTCTATGAGAGAATGTGCAGGTGTGAGCGCAGCGATATCACAACCCACACAGCATGGGGACCTCTCAGGAATATTCCGGGAATATTACATTGAAAGATTGTTATATTCCAAAAATATTACTCTGAAATATTGTTGGAATATGGTTATGGTTATGGTTATGGGAATATGGTTTATGGTTAAGATCCCCAGCCGCGGACAAAGCTATATTGAAAATTCTCTTGAAAGCTGAAAGCTTTCATGGGAAGATTCCAGGGAATCTTGCAGAAATCTTCCAAAAATATTACCGTAAACCGGGGTGAATGTGTCCACCGGGGTGAATGTGTCCGCTTTCGCCAAAAAGATTGTCAACATCATATCTTCACTTCTATAGCACTTACAGAAACCTGCCGGGGGTCATTTTGAAGCTTGAAATGTCTCCTTTCCAAATAAATAACCTCGATTCCATGAAAATGGACTCTAAAGTACTTTCTTTGCTGTTTAATGAAGTTTGAAAACTGATGTCCCCAAAAAACAGGTTTTTTGTGGCTAGCAGAGAATTTTGACGCGTTAGCTAAAAATAAACCACGTGATCGTGTTTAGACGATAATTTTGCGTTGGAAAACTATGATACGGTACTCCGCGCAAGGGAGAATTTTTTTCCTCGTGATCTCAACACAGCGAGTATTATTGCAAAAACAGGTTTTCATGAAGAAACACTTCTGAAATCAATCCAGTGCCTCAACGGATAACGGACAATTTTTTTCTGAAAAGTATGTGATGGAAGAAAGAAAATGCGACCTTGAACGTTCAAATTGATCTATTCTAGCCCGCATTGTGATTTTTTGAAGATTTATTGCAAATTTTGATTTTTTTCCAAATACCAGGTGGACTAATTAGCTCATATGACCACAAGGTTGCCTCGTATCGTTTTAAAACCACTGGGATCATATTAAGCGGGTCAAAATACGTAGGATAACGTATCTTGATATGCATTCAAAATCTTGAATTCACGAGCTATGCACTTCAGACGCAGGCGAGGCATAGGTGGACACATTCACCCCTGTCGACGGGGTGAATGTGTCCACCCTGTTTTTTGCAGTTTTTGAAAAACCGTGGGGTCAAAGTCGAAATCTGACAACGGGATCTTGTAGCTGAGCTCAAGACTCAAATTTTTACTACCCATACATTATCTTTTGGAATGAATAAGACCAAGAAAATCACAGTGGAAGGTCAAAAGTGTACCACATTCACCCTGGTTTACGGTACATTGAAATATTCCACTGGAACGTTTCTGTAACATTGCCAGGAGTCTTCCAGGAATCTTTCAATGGAATATCTCCGGAAGATTTCATTGAAAACTTTCGGGAATATAGTTATGTCCGCGGTCGGAAATATTCCTGGAATCATCCATGAAAGATTTCTGAAATATCTCATGAAAAATTCCTGGCAATACTATGTCTGCGGTTGGAAACATCTCTGGAATCTCCGGTGAAAGATTTCTGGAATCTTTCATGGAAGATTTCTGACGATATTTCTAAAATTCTCCAGGTTGATTACTATGTACATTCCATCTGGATTCTTGGAAAATCGCGCGGGATCTCTTACTATAGTTTCATCTTTCTGAAATACTTCAAAAACATTCAATGATATTCAGTATAGTTTTTTGCAGACAGAAGGATGGAAAGATTCTGGAACTTGTACGAATTGGAAGAACTTTCACTCACTCGCAGATAAATTTTTCCCGGAGAATCCAGATGTATTCAGGTTATAACCTAAATAAGGTCATGAATTGAATAAGGTAATATTCGAAGATATCACTCGGAGATAATACAGAATTTCGTTGAGAAACTCTCTTCAGAACTCATGCCAAACTTACCATCAGAGACTCAAAAGAATTCCATCCGGAGAAAGGGACGTTTGGTTACTCTTGATTGGAGACAAGTTAGAAATCAGCGTATTGTTCGAATGTCTCACAAGTTCTCTTTTTCTCTGAATATTCAATCATGTTCCATCTGGGTTCCTGAAAAATTTTATGGGATTCCTCACAGTAGAGTTATGTTTCCTGGAATCTCCTACCCATAGCCTTGTAGTAAATTTATTGTAGTTTCCTTGAGGAATAGGGCTAGAAAGACCTCCGAGTGAGAAGTATCATCTCATGGCCGGTCTGAAAAAGAGCGAGTATCACCTAATCTTGTTCTCAACTCAACAGTTGTCATCTGAGTAGAATGAACCATGTGAAGTGTATTCACAAGGTGCTTTCATTAGTTTAGTACTAATTCAGATGATAATAAGTGGTGGACAATACGTCTCAAACTTCGTATCGTCGAAATGCCAAGTTTAGTGTAAATGATATCGGTAGTTCCGTGGAAACTTCGATATTTGGAGGTTGAAGATGTGCCAACGCCAATTCGCATGCCCGAGAGCTCTGAGATGTATTTTTCGATTTTTTGAAACAAATAAGGTGTGAATAAACACGCGCATGGATGTGGATTTTCCCACTCATCAGTACCATAAGGATAACATGGAGGAGACGCGGTCGCGTCACAGGGACCTGACGTTTGGAAGCAACAGACGGACCTGACATTTCGCCACTAAAATTGATCTCACGGACAAACGGTTTGAGCTACAGCTTTGGGGGTTCGGAATTTTGATTTGACCATTGAATACTTCGAAAAAAGGTACTAGGACCTCGGTAGTCTCGCGATTAAGGGTAGCACTGATACCACACGGACCTGACATGAAAATTTAGCAAACCTAGATTTTTGGCGGGAACTACTCCGCAATGTGTGAAAATAAATTTTTTTTTTGAACTTTGGGGTATTGGAAAGTTACGCCTGGCAATTAACATTGAGAATAAGTTGGCACGGAAAAGTCTAAAATGAGGCAAATCCTTTTTTATCGAAGAAAACTGAAGGAGTAAAATTTTAGGCAAAACTGCGCCACAAGATGTATGTGCTCAGCGCACACACTAAAGGTGGTCTTTGGACTCCAATAAAATTTGATGCTCCGTGCCATTATATTTGATAAGTTTGCCTGCACAAATCCTCAACGATCTTCTTCGTGGTGCTACACACTCACAAAAGCCGTAGAATGGAAAAACCACATCATACGGACCTGACATTTTGGTCTCTTTTTCGATGATAATTTTTTCCGGTAGCCCCGGATCAAAAAACTGATGATTACGCCAGACAGAGCACAGAAAAATATATCGATAATAACGTTTGATATTTTTTCCTCAAGCGTTTCAAGTGTTCGTACTATGACTGGCCGAGCCTGAATTAGGTCCAGTCATATCCAGATTAAATCTGGTTCTCTAATTTGGATTCGGTTATGCTGTATATCATCAAGAGGGGGGAACGTAGAGTGACAACGAATAAGTGTACGTTCAGGTACCGAAGCTTTGATGAAAGTAGAGTGAAAAAGATTCAAACGTCATTACAAGGAATATTGACAAATGGTCATAAGACCGATGAAGTAAGCGCGAAAGCTCGAGCACGAGGTCGAGAGGGCACGATGAGGAAGACATTCTAGTGATAGGCACCAGAGAGAGAAAGAGAGATCGGGCTGGCACTTACAGGTGTTGTCGATGTCGCTTGTCCAAGGGACGAGATGGCTGCGACGTCCGGGCGCAGGTGGATTTGACCCGAAGATGGGCCGACGAGGACGACGAGAGCGGGCCAACGAGACCCCAAGCGCGGGCCGAAGATATGCCAAAGCGCAGGGCCAAGCGATGCCAGGACGGTCCAAGAACTATAGACCACCAGGTTCATCGAGGAGTTGCTGCTAAAAGACCTAGCACACACGCGAAGACCGAAAAAGTTGCTCCAAAAAGGGCGGCCACGAGGCAACGAGATAATTTTCGGCGCGAATAAAATATTCGGCCGAGCGCAACGTGCTCGCCTTACTCCGGTCTCGCTAGGAATGCCGTACGCCGGCGATGTGCGCGACTTCGATGCGCACGCAGGGAAAAGGCGGGGGGCGCGCGGGGGGAGGAGGTCAAGCTGCTGCGGCTGCTGCCGCAAGCGACGGCCCACGGGCGCTATATATGCCAACTCTCTCTCTCTCTCTCTCCTCTCTCTTTTTTTTTTTTTTTTTTTTTTTTTTAAGGTGGTTAGAGGGCAAAATCTGCCTCAGGATCCCTCGGATCCGTCCCCAGACACCGGGCTGGTTCAGCTTACGCGGACTACGCATAGCCCACGCAGGCCATACCAGGCGGGACACGGGTTTGGGTGGGGCCCACCGAGAGGTGGGCCCGGCCGTGTAATATCCCTCTCCCCTCGATGTCCGATACCTAGGGCATCGGGCAATCAAGAAGGAGATCCACCTGCATCTACCATCTCATCCCGGAACCGCGTGAGCATTACTTCAGGATGAGCGGCATGTCTCGCGCTCGATTGCGAGCGTTCCTCTTCTCCATCTTCTCTCTTCGGCCACTTGTCGGCATCTTCTATCTTCACTCTTCATTGTTCCCTCTCTTTCTTTCTCTCTCTCTCTCTCTCTCTCTCTCTCTCTCTCTCTCTCTCTCTCTCTCTCTCTCTCTCTCTCTCTCTCTCTCTCTCTCTCTCTCTCTCTCTCGGTGAGTCTCATCACACGCTTTCTTCAGTGCTTCTCTGTGTTTTCGACTTTTTCCTGCCGCAAGGTGCCTACGGGCTTTTCATTTACAGATCTTTGCACGCCAAATCTTGCAAATATTCACTGGATTCATAAATCTCCGTGGATCTGGGCATATTGCAAGTATTCTACCAACATTTCCACCAGCACGTTCTCAATTTGGAGGTTAGGACACCTAACAGCTAATTCTGCCGGATCTCCATGTAACTACCTCAGCGACTAATAGATGGCAGTGGCATCAACCTAATTCCTGTATTATCTACCCTGAAGCCTGATCCACACGTGATCCACCCTGAGCCTATATTTACGTGAGCTGCCTTGACGACGTTTTGCCTACAGCAGACAGCTGATTCGATCTTGTGTTGTGACTGTGCATCTACCATACTAGTACTATGGCTCCAAATTTCACCACAGTGAGTGCTCCTATACGGGATCAAATGATTTCACCTGAATCACGTAATTCTGAAAATATCTCAGAAAAAGATGAAAATTCGGGCGACATACCGCCGTATTTCAAACCTTCCATTTCGCATTTTAATGCTTCACAAGAAAAAATCTTACAAAAATTAAACGCCCTTGAAGATAGGATAGATGATCGAATAACTGCCTTAGAAAAAGATGTTTCCGAGCTTCGCAACGAATTTTCTCAACTTCGCCATCACTCAACGCTAGTAGACTCTGCTGAGATAATCTTATCAGGTATACCTCATGATTTGAAACTCTTAAAATCTGAAATCGCAGAAACAATTTTCGACGCTATTGATCTGCCTCAGCTTAAAAATTCTATCATAAACGTAAGAGAGTGGACAGGCCCTAGCTTTCGGGATAAATGTTCGTCAGTTCAAACTTCTAAATCAACCTCTGATGAAGCAGGCCATCTCAACTCTCAAGCGATTGTCATCCAACTTTCATCACCTACAATTAGAGATAAGATTATTGTGAATTCATCCAAATTGAAGAAAAAGTCAATAAGAGATATTTTTGGATACGAGAATGACTCGAAAATTGCTTGTAGCCCACTTTGGCCTAAAGAGGTGCATAATTTGTTCAAAAAAGCGCATTCCGTGAGTACTCGTTTTCAACTACGGAAACCTGTAATGAAAAATCTCACCGTATGTATGAAACCTCCGAGATGCGGGCCTGATGTGCCGATTTTTTCAGAATTTGATTTGGTTAATTTCCAAACTCGGCACGGACTCGGCTGAATACAGTTATTACAGCATGTGTATGCTCTTTATAAGTTTCTCTATTCCCTTTCACTTAAACTCTTCTCTAGATAAGTTATCCGATTAATTCACTTGAATGCACGATTTGATCTCGTGCCTATCTAACATTTGCATCTGATCTAAACTCATTCGCATCTTCAAATTCTATCGAACTCGCAAACAAGGGATAGCTAATATACTTCACTATGTTCCACTCAATCATCATTCTTGATTTTCGTTTTCAAATTTCAATCTCGATGTCAATAGCGCTCAGCAAAATTGACTTCTATTCTTATGATTTAGTTGCTCATTTCCTTCACACTTGGGCTAAATTAAGAAATTTCAATCATTTTTCTTTCAATCATTTTTCTTTTTGTAATACTTCTTTGCGCTCCTTCAGTCTCCTTTTTGTGACAACTAGCTATTTTACCTCAATTGTTATGATAAGAATAAAATGCAATTTTTATAATCTATATTCATATCTATGAATAATTATGAAATCTTGTATATCGATTTGTGTCAGATAGGGTGATACCCCAAGACACCAAATAAAAAACCAATCTACAATCTACAATCTCTTGACAGCGAACTAACGTGGAAACCGCACATCGATCAAGTTACCAAAAAAGTCAACAGAGCCCTATATGGTTTGCGGTTTTTAGGGCGTGTATCACCAGACCTCTCCGAATTCGCCTAGTCGAGTCACTTGTTCAACCGCATTTGGATTACTGTACGGTCGTGTACCTCGACGCCACGGACGAACAGCGGCAACGGATACAACGACTAAGCAATTCATGTGTGAGATATATTTTTGATCTTAGGAGAGACGAGCATATCACCCCGTTTAGGGAGCGTTTGGGCTGGTTACGTACTGATTCGCGGCGAATGTACTTCGCAGCTCTCTTGATGCATAAGATCATGCACTTAGGAGAACCTGGCTACCTAGCTGCGATGTTTACCAGGTACCAATCTGAACGCCCCGCACGTGGTGATGCAGAAGAGCGGACACTCAAAGTTCCCAATATGAGACTTGAATATGGTAGAAGATCTTTCCAGGTTCAATGTGCTCACTTGTGGAACTTTCTCCCTTCGGGCTTTCGGCAAATTCAAAAAATTTCACTTCTTAAAGACGCTCTAAAAGAATTTTTCTTGTCGCAACCCTCCCGGAGGATTGACGTGGACCAGAAACAGTACTTCAATCTCTGATAGGCTTGGGCTCTTTTCAATTAGTCTTTTTCTAGTTTGAGTCGAGTTTTACGTGGCTTACCTGTCACATAACTCTTAAATCTGTGATAGTTTCCGGGCCCATGTCTGTCTTTTTATATGTACTGATGTACCTCGATTAATTAATTACCTAATTTATTTTGACTCGTGCGCATCTCTCGATGCCTTTTCAATGACTAGTCACTTTCTGTGATAAATGAAATTTCCTTGACCAAAATGACAAATTGTATAATACTTATATGTTGATTATGACCGTTATATGTATCTCATTTAATTGTATTTTTACTTTTGCCACCAGGCGAATAAAGGGAATCAATCAATCAATCAATCTCTCTCTCTCTCTCTCTCTCTCTCTCTCTTTCTCTCTCTTACCTTCAACTGTCTCCTCCTTCTCTCTTGCCGTCGCTGTAATATAAATGTGATATGATATCCTAATATTCATTATGATATTTGGCCTAGGAGAGAGGGAGATGGTAGGTATATTTTACCGTCACACCTCTCCCCCAGACGCTGGGTAGCCATCGGCGTACCAGCTTGGAACTACCCTCTCTTATTCTGGGCCAAATAGATAAAATTGACCATTGTAGTCATGATATGAGAATAAGGATTATAATAATGAAATTATGGTAGGGTTTCGGGAATAAAAAATTCCAATATATGAAAGTAGATGTAATTCCTCAAAAATTTGGGGGGGGGGGGAACTTAATACTATTTTATACGACCATTCGTCCATACTATTGGTTTGATCATTTTGATCATTGGTTACTGGAGAGCGTTCATTTCACTGCACTGTTCATAGGACTTAGGCCCACAGGAAATTTCAGTCATTGGCCATCACTGATGCACTTGGTCTCTTGAATCGACCACTAGGCACTTATTGAGCATACTGTTCATACAACATACGAATCATATTCATGGACAATTGTCCCATAGCCCATACTTCAGCATACGACCATACGTTACTCAATCCATACTTTTACAAACAAATAGTATCCAAATCTATGAACAACTAAAATTTTGAGTGATTGACTATTTTGTCACATGTTTATTCGGTCGCAGACCTTGCACATTCAGTGCGGTTTGTTAAACTGAAGACTAGTTGAAAGAAGATCGTCAAAAGACATTTGAGCATTCTATACATTTTCAAAAATTGGAGAAAAAATCCATTATTTCCACAAATTTGCAAAAACATAGAAGCGCCGGTCATTGACCTATCTCATCCTAACCTATAACATGATCAAAACTTGGTCAAATGACCGTAACGAGTGATGAATGAAAAAGTGATCAAAAAGATATTCACTACAAAAATCAAAAAATTCAGTCATAGACCTTAACTTAATTTTACGCAGTTGGTCAACGGACCGTCGAACTTTTTATAAAGAGAAAATAGAAATTGGTCATGTGAAAGTAACTTAACTCCAAGTAATAGGTCAAAGGACCTATGAATTGATGAATGGAAATTTTGGTCAACTGACATAAAAGGTAAAAATTAAAGAAAAGCGATATAGATCGGTCAAGAGACCTTTTCTTCGGGCAAAGCCCATATCTTCGGTCTCCAGACCATCTGTGTTTTTGGTCAAAGACCTACTTCTCCTTCTGGCTCTTATCCACCAGGTAGTGCTTGTCGTAATTTGGTCAATCTCTTGGATTGCGGACACCACGTTCGCCACATACTGAGCAGTGGCCAAAGCTGTTGTAGTGCCCATCTCGAAGTCTCTCTTGGCGGCGCTGCATGCGCTCCCGGTGGTTCTTCTTGAAGTAGTCTTGAACTTTGGCTAGTTCAAGCATCTCCTGGTCTTTTTTGCCGCTTGCTCGGCCTTTTTTAGGTTTTCTTGGGCCACGCGTGCTGCCACTTCTCTTTTTGCGATCTCTCGCAGACGCTTCTCCCGAGCTTCGCGGGCATCAAGATAATCTTGGTTTTCTTGCTCAATCTCCTCGACGTAGTCTAGCAAGTATCTAAACGGTCCTAGATTTTTGGCGTGTTTGATCTCTGGAGTTCTCCCCAACTCTATGGGATCTCCCATCGTCTCATTCAGGGCCCTATTCTGATTGTGGTAAGATTCCGCTAGGTAGTGTAGTGCCTCACCATCTTGCCATAAAATCTCCTCTGCTGTGAGAGGAGGCGTTTCTTGTCCTGGTCTGGAGATTGATGCTCCTCTGGTTCCTCTTGTGCACCAGCGATCAAAGATTCGGCTGGTGGGCCAGTTGGGTCAGGGCTGTCCTCAGCACCTTGGACCGTTGGCACATTTTGGTTATCAATACTGGGAGGGGAGTGCTCCTTCAGGATTCGCATCTCTTCCAGTATTGCTGGAATTTGTTCCGGAGTCTTGTTGGTTTCTCCTTGATGATCCATTTTCTGGAAAGTTTAGCCTCATGTTGTTTTTGTTATCTCAATTTTCTACGGACAGTTGTAGTTACTCAGAAAAAAAAGATGTCCAGAAGCGTTCTATGACAAAATAGTATGAGTCGAGAGATAGATTCACTATTTTGTCAAGCGACTACTAGATCTAGTGCGCATAGGGGATAGGTTTGACGCATTCAAGATCTTCTTTTCAGTGGATCCTTTCGGTCGACCACGCGGTCGTTTCAGTATGGGTTCGGTCGTCTGTGCCGGAGCTATGTCGACCGTATTATGGTCTGGTTCATGACGAATCGAGGGCACGAAACTGACGCGTTTTTTGGTTACCACGATTTTGGTTTTCCTTGGTCAGTTTCTTTTCTTGGTAATTTTCGGCGTGTTTGCCTTTGACGCAACGTTTTTAGCGGGTCTGAGCACACGACATGGTCCTTGATTGAACGAATTATCGTCAGACGGACCGATCATTGATTGTTCAATTTCTGGTTAGTTTAGGGGCTCTTCACCATCGATGTAGGGTTTCAGGTCTTGAACATGTACTTTTCCGATGCTTTGGCCCGATTCATCGGCCAGTTCGTAAACATTTGAACTGAGTCGAGCTAGGATGGTAAATTTGCCATCAAATTTAGGCGCAAGTTTGCCTGCGATACCCTGAGCCTCTGATGATAAGACTCTGTTACGCTTCCAGACAGCATCTCCTACTGCATACTGGACATCACGTCACTTTTTGTTGTAGTATTGAGCTTCATGCTCGTGAACTTTTTGTGAATTGGTCGCTGCAACCATATGTAAGTCAGGCAACTTGAGCATACGTGCTTGCCAATCACTTACTACTCGCACTAGCTCTCTTCCAGCAGACGCGAGTTCCTGTTGATGCTCGAAATTTTTGGGAAAACTGGATTACGTCCATAGTTCATAAAATCTGGACTGAGGTGAATCGGATGTTGGACGCTTGAGTTGTACGTGAACTGGAGTTCCGTCACATGTTCGTCCCAGCGACTATGTTTGTCCTCTAAATATGCGATAATGGACGTCTTGAGTGTTCTTATGTATCATTCTGCTGGATGACAATGAGCGGCGTAAGGTGGTATTGTCATATGTATAATACCCCGCTCATCCAGGTATCTGTCAATTACTTTGTTAGAGTATTCCGGACCGTCATCCGACAGGAATATTTTCGGAGTACCATGACGTAAGTTCATTTTTGAATCCAGTGCTTTACGCACAGTCAGTGCATTCGCTTTGCGAACTGGCACACAGTTCATCCACCTTGAGAATAAGTCAATAAATACAATCATATATTCATTGCCGTGAACACTGCGAGGGAATACGCAAGTGTCGGCTGCTACAACTTGCCATGGTCTTGTGATGGACCGTTTGCCCATGAGGCCTGCTGGTGCAAGTTATTGCCCCTTACATTACTGACAGGTAGTGCATTTTCTTACAAAATTTACAACGTCTTGGTATAAATTTGGCCAGAAGTAATAAAGCATGACACGTTGAAGTGTTTTAAATCGACCATAGTGGCCTGCTGTCACTTCTCCATGGTATTCTCTTAAAATTTTCAAACGATTTTCTTGCGAGATCACTCATTTTCACGCATCGTTATCAAGTCCAAGATCGTCAGGCTTATACTGATAAAGATTTTCACCTCCAATCTTCCAATTTGGAAATTCTTTTGGTCGATTCTGGACCTCGTTGAGTTTCTCAATGTACCACGCATCTTGCGTGAATTCTCTACACTAATGGTCGCAAGACCAGATGTCTCGGGCATTTCTTCGTCTTCGTATAATCTAGACAAGTAGTCTGGTACGATATTTTCATTTCCTGGTCGATGGTGTATGGTGAAGTCATGGCTTTGTAATTCAAGTGCCCAGAGGGCTAGACGTCCTGTGGGATTCCGTAGGTTAAATAACCAACGCAGACTATGGTCAGTTATTACTTTGAATGGGTATCCCTCAATATATGGTCGGAATTTTCTTATTGCCCACAAAAGAGCCAAGCATTCTTGTTTTGTACAGGAGAAGTTTCTTTCTTGGGGCGTGAGCACTCTGCTAGCGAACTCTAAAGGGCGCTCTTCCCCATCTACTATTTGCACAAGCAGGGCTCCTAGGCCTGTATTCGACGCATCGGTCTGGATCTGAAATTCGAGATTGTGATCAGGCCGTTTCAAGACTGGGGCCGTTGCAAGCATGATTTTTATTTGCTCAAAGGCATTTTGTTGCTTATCAGTCCATAAGAAAGGCGTCCCCTTCTTGGTTAGGCGAGTGAGCGGTTCGGCAATCATGACAAAATCACTTAGGAATTTTCTATACCACGATGCCATGCCTAAGAAGCGCTGCAATTTTTTCAGAGTCTTTGGGGCTGGATATTCCACAATTGGCTTGATCTTCTCTGGATCCGGTCGAAAACCGTCACGATTGACTAGGACTCTGAGGTATCTGACTTTGTCCTTGCAAAAGTGACTATTTTCGCAATTAGTTGTTAGGCCGGCATCTTCAATCTTCTTCTAAATCAGTTCGAGTACTTCTAGATGTTTTTCAAACGTCATAGTTACTATGATGATGTCATCTAAGTAGCTGAACGCGAATGGCTCTAATTCAGGACCAATTCAATCGTCCATTAGGGCCTGGTAGGTCACGGGACCATTACAGACCCTATACGGTAACTTTGTAAATTCGAACAAACCTAATCCGGGTACTGTGAATGCCGTAAATTGTTCTGAGCCTCTTTTAAGTGGAATAGACCAGTATGCAGAGCTCATGTCTATAGTGCTGATATATTGAGCATTTTGAAGCTCCCGTAGAATTGCATCCATCTGCGGTATAGGATATGCATTTTTGCGTGGCACATCATTCAATTTTCGGTGATCAACACAAAAGCGATATTCGCCATTCAATTTCCTAACCATGACTATGGGGCTTGACCATGCGTTTGTCGATTTTCTGATCACTCCGAGTTGGAGCGTTTTCCGGACTTGATCGTGCATTTCGTCCTCGATCCATTTGGATACGGGGTAATATTTTTGTTTGATCGGTCGACAAGACTCGACGACGATCTCATGTTCAATCCGGTCCGTGCAACCAATACTTGGACCATGTACTACAATATTTCTATCTCGCACGTCATGTAATAATTTGCGCTGCTTATCGGTGAGATCTTCAATGCCGACTGCTGCGAGGTTTGCTGTATTTAAATCGCCCTGAGTCACGAACTCAACAGTAAAAGGGTCAGATGGGCCCTTCTCGCCTTTCACTGTCATCGTACTTCCTTCAGGAACAAGAATTGCATTGAAAGAATACGCAAAGTCTGCTCCCAAAATTAGATCGCAGGCTAACTTTTCATGAATAAACATTGCGATTTCTTTCTTCACGCCAGCAACCTCTATAGGTAATCTGGTTTGCGCTACCGGTCGCGCTAATTCACCAGTTGCTGAACGGCAGTGTGGGCCTCGATAGGGCGACACACGAGCTCCAATTGCAGCAGCAATTTGTCGACCGATTGGTCCGACAGAGGTTCTTGATGCGCCAGTGTCGTAGAGAGCACGTATCCAAGCATTCCCTAAGTTTGTTTTGAGCCACCAGCGAGGATGATCGCCCAGTGACTTCTCATTGTCATAATCAGATGGTGGACTCTTGTAGTCCGTCGAATATAGTCCTGGTTTTGTGGCTGGCTGTTGGTCACTGACCAACCCATTACCAGAGGCCATATCCTCTAGAGAGGCGGTAGAGGCCGTACCTAATCGCCTCCTCCTCCTTTTTTTGACATTCAGGACAGTCATTCTTGGTGTATCCAGACCAAGAGCAGTTCCAGCAAAATCTGCTTTTTGGACCAGGACCAGGTCCTTTGTCCTTATTATGGTCGCTTTTGTTGACCGGTTTAGGTCTGAAGACCATCTTTGATTTAGGCTTGTCACCATCTGACTCATCTTGTTGCTGGCTTGTTGCGGGTTCATTCGCCGATGCATTTGAAGTTTGTGGCTTGAATGATTCGAGTTCCTGATCAAACATTTTTGCCATAGCATCTGTCATTTGCGCAATTGCAATTGGAGCAGTTGTGCTTGAATTTACTCCAGGCGCTGGTGGTGTTACAAGCACGGTCAATGATTTAAATCCTTTTTGAATTAATTCTCTTATCAATTTGGTCGTTTCAACCAGGGGTTCAACTGAAGTGGCTGCCAGATGAGTATGTGACTTATTATCTTCAGTTTTCTTCGATTCAGGTGGCTTGTATGCCAGTTCAGGCAAAAGAGACTGATCTGGATTTGGTGGTGGTCGATAGAATTTATTGTCATCTCTAATATGCTCTGCTCCTCTGGTGAGCGTAAATAGGTCGTCCACCGATCTAATTTATCACGTGGAACCCATTGTTGAATCGTCGTGTGTAAATTGCGATACAACAGTTCTCATTGTTGATCATTGCTCCAAGGTGTTTCGAATCTGTCAAGTATTGTCAGTAGACAAACGATATAGTCTCTGGCACGCTCTTCTTCTCCTTGCATACGAGACTCTGCTTCTTTAATGAGTCGCTCTTGGGAGTGTTTGTCATGACCAGAACACACTCGAGCATCTGTTTCAAATCCAGCCCAATTGGTCCATTTGGACCGTGACTGTCTGAACCAACGCAAAGCTGGACCGGCGAGTAACTCGGTCAATGCGTTCATCAGGTCTTCATCCGCAATATTGGATAAGTTTTTTCATTCATCCACTCGCTGCAAAAATTCTTCGATGCTGCCATCTTTTTGATCTCCAGAAAAAGTCAATCTCCATTGACGTACAATCCTCCCGATGTCAACAGGTTGGCTGCGGGTTGGAGTATCTCTTCCGTAAGTGTCGTTGAGACCGTTGTGCGCAGCTTGCGATGTAGGTACATTGTTGGTCACATCAGTTGTTTGCATGACCGTTTGGTCAAATTGTCGGGTCTGATCTTCGTTTGTATTAAAGTATCGAAGATCGTATGTATCCTGTAGATTCACGCTTCTTATTCGCGGTCTATTATTTGTGATTGTCGGTGCACTCATTAGTAATGCCGTGCTTTGACTCACAGGCACGTGCGTACTGCTCGCAAATTCGCAAGCATCCAATTCGCGCGATTTTTCAATCCATTGTGCTTCAACTGCTTGAGCACGTTTGTGTGTTTCTTCGAGCTCACGGCGCGATACCTCAAGCTCATGATTTTTTTGGTCCAACTTGCTTGTAGAGCATCGACCTGCCTCTGTGTATCGGTCAGACGCTTCATTTGATTTGCGATCATTCGCGGGATACATTGTACCGAGCCATCTTCACACGGGTATGGAACTATATCAAGGTCGGTTGGACCACCAGTGGTGCTGAAAATTAGCACATTATTCGTTGTTGCTGTAGTTGCTACGGTCGGCCTATTTATTTCACCTGTGTATGTTGGAGTTGGCTCTGTTACGGTCGTTATTGTCGTAGAGCCGCTCACTAGTAGCACCGGTATTTCGGGAGTATTGTGTTCTTCCAATCTTGATGATGAGGCCAAGCCTCCGGCTGCTAATGCGTTGTCGTTGACGTCGTCGTCGCTAATGTGGTCTTTGCGGACCGATCTATACGCCGTTTGTACTAAGTCATTACCCAGTCTAATCCTATGTTCACGCAGAGTTTCATCATTTTTGAAATCATCATTTTGTACAAAGTCTGATTCGGTATAATCGCCCATAAGGCAACGCATAAGCCTTTGCATCTTAACAGGTTCATCACCATCCTAACGGAGTTCAAGTTTGCGAAAAGTCTATAAGTATTCATCTGGTGGTAAAGTAACTAACCAGTTGGTTAAGTCTGCTTCGCAACTAGAAGTTTCATTTTGATTTGCCATGATTTCTAAAATAGTGGCAAAAGTTTCAAAGTTCATTAATAAATCCTGACAGTTGTGTCAAAAATTAATGAAGAGTAATGGAATTTATTCAAAAAGCTTTAAAATACGCTGCAAAAAGGAATTTGCAGAATGTTTCCTCATTCCCTATGGATTATTTAAATATTTCAGTTCACGGAAAATTGTATCAATTATCATTGTACATAGATTCAAATCCAAATCCAATTTTTGTCATTCACATTTATTGCACGAAATAATTTTCGCAATTGAATGATAACAATTGGAATTATCCACAGCATATCAGAACTTTACAAACAGCGTTATGTATTAAGGAACGATTGTATAGGGGTACTATTTCATAGATTTTGGCGAGGAGTATAAAATGGACTCACTTTCATTCAGGTGTATGTCGAATGAAGGGGTAAAAGATGAGAAATTCGAAAAATTCCCATGAAAAAATTCAAGCAAAAGAATCAAATTTACGTGAAAAACATCATTCGTGTCAATATGGATGGGCAAATGATGTTCAAAAATCAATGGGCCCATTGCCCGAGAAAATAGGACAATGCCTCAAAATTTGGAAGAGATCCATGGGTGCTTTCGCCAAATTTCGAGTGACATAGAAGTTAAAGTCGAAGAAATTTTTTTGTGAAAATGAAATCTTTCATCAGAATTCCGTATCAACCAATCTCTTTAGAATGACCGGGAAATTTTTTAGAACGATATTCGGAATATTTATGTGCTGAATATTGGATGGTATGCCGTTAGGACAAACATAGTGTGAAATTGATGATAAATTTTAGGTAATCAATCTATCTTAGAAGAGAGAGTATGGAGAGTATGGAGCTGTCAATAAACTGGGCTCATCATTGATCAATTTGGAGCAAACCCTTGAAGTTTCGAAAAGATTGCTCTGAGGGTTAAAAAAAACTCGCGTGACAAAGGGCAGACAACATACATACATACGTACATACGTACACTCACCGGACAAAAATTCTGTGCAGATCTGAGAAAGCTTTTTGTGCCTGGGCTGTTGTTTCAATCTGAATCATGCCGTATGTGGGGTCTTTATACTCGTAATTTCATCCTTATACCTACGGGATTGGAATCTAATCCCAGAATTTTAACCAGGAGCTAAGGGACAAGGAAACTTTTTCAGATTTGCACAGAATTTATGTCCGGTGAGTGTACATACGTACAACGTACAACGTACATACATACGTACACGGACAAGGTGTGCCTCAGAATAATTCACACAGAACGTTGTGCGTTGTAGAAGAAATTGATAGGGGTATCATTTTAAAGGTCTCGGCGAGCAGAAAAAGATGGATTAACTCTGATTCGAATAAGGATAGGAGTAAAGAATGAAAAATGAGAAATTAAGAAAAATTTCTTGGAAAAATTTCCGCACCGATCCAATACTTTCTCTTCGAGAAAGCAAAAGCGAAAAATTATATTTTGCGAATTTTGTTTATCGCAAAATTTATTGCAAAATTATAACGGAAAATTTTTTGATTATCCTCAATTATTCTCGAACTTGGGCTCCGAGCTATATTCATAACTATCGCGGTCAAGTTTTGACTTGGAAAGTCGAAAAAATCAAAAACAGGTATTCCCAAAATTTCTCAAAAATCGATTTCGATTTTACTTTGGATGGCTTCATTTACCTCAACATCGGGTGTTATATGCAAAGAAAACTCGACTTTTGTCGTGAATTGTTTGAATAATTGACAAAAACAATATTCAGAATTACAGGACGCATTTATGTCAATATTAAAACAAACTATGTTTTGGTTCGCACGCAGTTTCAGTAACGCAACGCTCGACTGTATGCAGTCCGCACTATATCTATATGTCAGTACTGAGAATTCAAGTACATGTATATGTATATATATATATATATATGAGGGTGACACTTATTTCTCGACTTTTCTGTATCGGTAGGGACGCCCCCTAGATTTCAACTTTATGATGAAAGAAAATGAAAGAAATTTTTTCAGATCTTTTAGGCAGTTTTGGTACTGCCACATTGCACTTGTATTTCCAAGTTTTAAGACGTCTTTTCACAGAATTTGTTAACTCTGCATGGCAAGCACTTGCATTTCCAAAAGAATGGAGCAAACCAAACTGGATAACATTGATTGGGAGGGCTTAGGAAATTGTTCCATGCGCGTAGCGATTAGTTTTATTTCAATTCCAGGGTCGGAACCGGTCCAGAATGGCACAAATACAGTCCTAAAATCACTTTTCAACTCAGTTTTCGAGTTCTCCTGCACATGCGTGATTTTCTACGGGTTTGATGATATTTTCAATCGATAGCCCGTGCGATTTCCTTCAAAATCACCACTGGTACGAGTCAATTTGATGCATTGGGACCGGAGCAGTGGATGATTCTGAATGAGGTGGAGTCGAAGGAGCAAATCCGTGCAAATCGGTCGAGATCGCCTGCGATGCTTTTTATCTTGTACCGCGTATTTCTCTGGTTTCTTCGCGACGAATCGACTTCGCCAAGGGGTAATTCTGGAGGAAATTGTCCGAGCTATTGAAGTAAGTAGGCTACGATGTGGTGAATTGATGGTGAAATACGGAAAAATAGACATTTGATAATTTTTGAGTCGAATGAAAAGCTGTTTTCAAGTGTTCTGCGTGACTTTGCTGTGACTCACCATCACTTCACCACTCCACAACCTACTTATTCCGAAAGTTAGGACAATTTTCTTCAAAATGACCCCTTGGCGAAGTCGATTCGTTGCAGAGGAACCAGAGAAACACGCGGTACAAGATAAAAAGCATCGCAGGCTATCTCGACCGATTTGCAAGGATTTGCACCTTTGACTCCACCTCATTCAAAATCATCCACTGCTCCGATCCCAATGCATCAAATTGACTTGTACCAGTGGTAATTCTGGAGGAAATTGCACGGGCTATCGTTTAAAAATATTTCCAAAGCCATAGAAAATCACGCATGCGCAGGAGAACTCGAAAACTGAGTTGAAAAGTGATTTTAGGACTGTATTTCTGCCATTCTGGCCCGGTTCCGACCCTGGAATTTAACTAAAACTAATCGCTACGCGCATTGAAAGATTTCCTGAGCCCTCCCAATCAATGCTATCCAGTTCGGTCTGCTCCATCCTCTTGGAAATGCAAGTGCTTGCCATGCAGAGTTAACAAATTCTGTGAAAAGACGTCTTAAAACTTGGAAATACAAGTGCAATGCGGCAAATCTGAAAAAATTTCTTTCATTTTCTTTTGTCATAAAGTTGAAATCTACGAGGCGTCCCTACCGATACAGGAAAATCGGGAAATAAGTGTCACCCTTTATATATATATATATTATTTAGTCATAAGGAAGAAGGTCCACCGAGGTCCATAAACGTCCACTGACTTCCACAGGACTCTATTTAACTCCACTGACCTCCATTGACCTCTACTGACTTCCGCAGATCGACACTGACCCCCGCCGACTCCCCCCTATCCCCTTTGACATCCATCGAGCCCCACTGAGCCCCACAGACATCCACTCGATAAATCCCCTTATTTTACCTTCCATTTGTGTCACTTCCAATGATTCCCACCGAACTCCATTGACCTCCACCGAGCTCCACCGAAATCCACTAAGGTCCACTGACTACCACTGAAGTCCACTGATTGCCGCTTAGCTCCACTATTCTTTTCTCATCCACCTAGCATATCACTGTTGTCATATGTTAGGTGGTTGAGAGGGCCCAACGTAATATCTCTGAGCAGTATAGTTCCTACCTCCTTCCTCTTGAGTAGAAGAAAAGTTTACATCGAATCCATCAATCTTCTATTCCTTTTCCAACTGGATGAATTCAAATGTTAAAAATCACATGTTTTGCACATTCTTCCAATGGGTTTTAATGGGTCGTTGCAGTTAGTTTCCACTCGTTCTGGCACGAAAAAGAATGACATAGAGCTACGTAGCTCAAAATTGAAGCCGGACAAAGATATATCGAATTCAACGAGGTCGTCAAGGGCACGGAATTGACGGGGACGAAATTGACATTTCGCCTCAGAAATATTCTCACGGCTCACCAACTAATCGGAGACTCTTTCCCGCATAAATTCAATCCAATGCAACCAAATACTCCAAGAAAATGTGTTCCACGAAGCGATATAGCGCGTTGGGTAGGAGCACGACATAGGGACGGAATTGACCGAAAATTCTGTACGCCATTTGGAAAACACGTTTATATGGTGCACTCAGCCGCGGATTCGATTTTCCGGTTCATGTCGCGCAAGAATTAGGTATATTTGGGTATCTGAAGATCAACCATATTGGTTAGGAAGGCTCAATAGACTATCGAGGACTTTGCTGACCTAATTAGTGTTGTGCGAGCAGTCTCGGTGCAAATCCGTCTTCAAAATTTCGGATGTTCGTGCGTGAACTAAGCGAGTAATTTTGACTCACAAAGTGGTGGGATATGTTGTTTGAAGTATTATAAATTGAAGTGCATAGCTACAAATGAGGGTATTCGACTCTGAATATGCCTTGCAGTGAATGCAAAATCAAACGTAGGTTTTCTACAGGGGACGGAATTGACATCTCGGCCCTTTATGAGGCTTTACAAATTACGGGGACGGTAGAATCGACTCAAAAACTATCGACATAGTTGCGCTCTAATAGAATACAACCCAGAAAATTGCTATAATGCATATTCAAACCCTCAGAAACTTGGGGGAACTTGGAACACGGAAAATCACACTTTCAACGGAATCACTGAATAGATTTCTGGGGACTACAGTGACAGGATTCTGAGTGTTGATGCTGTAAGAAGTAAATAGAACATGGGTTATTGATAGTTTCATATAATATCGTTCAATAGATGGTCATTTTCGAATCAATACAATTTGGTAGATTATAAATTCAAATCAATTATACGAAGAACTAACCTCTATTATAATCTTTCCAAAATTTTGTGCTCAATCACAAAAAAAACAGTTAACTTCTCAGAACGAATATGTAGAAGTTCATTATCAATCAACCGATGAAGTCACTGTTTGTATCTGTACATATTCAGGGAACTAAAAGTACAGTATTTTCAGTGTATTTTGATCCTGAAGGAAGTGAATAACAGACCGTTTATGAATAGTTTTATATTCTATATTTAGACAGTCGATTGTTCTTAAATATTCTAGAAATAATGAGTACTTACTATTTGTGTGATGATTTTCATATTTATGGCTGAGAAAGATAGTGGAAAGAAGTCGAAGCAGAAAAATCGTTGTGGATATGAATCATTCAAAAGAAACAAGCAGAAAGATACTGTTCACTAAATTCAGGTTAGATTCATCAAAATAAGGATTTGCTAAAATTAATTATTTGATTTTTCAATGTTTCAGATCTATTGGAGGAGTAAGTAGGTTGTGTGGGGGTTGGCGAGCGGAGCGAGCAGGGGGGCTTCTCCCCCCCCCCCCCCTAGTATATATATATATACCTAAAAATGTCAATGTATAGCTATATATATTGATCGAAAATAGATCCGGTCGATGGCACAATAATTCATTAATAACACGGTTGGTCGATCTAAATTTTCATCATTTTTGACCAAAATTGTCAATTTTTCGCTAATTATTGTCATTAAGAATTTGATTTGCAATGCACAAGAGTGCCTGAGTCACGATCATATTACTGTCAACTGTAAGAATTTTATTCAGCACAAGCAAAAATATTGGTCAAAGACCTTGAAACGACTCAATTTAGCTTCAATTATTGTTAAATAAACAAAAAGTGCAATAATTATGGTGCACATATCGACCGTAATTTATTTACGAATTTTGATAGCTATCGGGGTATTTTTGAAATTCTTCCGAACGTCAAATCATGGAAGAAACGCTTCAGCGTGATTCGCATTGTCCCGTATATCTATATGTATACGCTGGTTTTCGCTCGCACTAACGCTGTATGCATACATATGCATACGTTACACACACACATTGTTGCACATCAAGCCTGAAGTTCGATGACGGTTCGATCGAGTATTCACGGTCGCGTGAATAGTACATTTTGATACAAGGGCGTGAAACGTTTTATTCGCGTCCGAGTGATGGGTTTCCGGCCCTAGCCGCAGGCGAGGGTCGGAATCATCACGAGGATGCGAATAATGGGTTTCACGGCCGTGTATCTAACTATACTTTTCGATAAACTGTGAGTGAAAGTCGACAAACTGTGCGCAAAGTGCACTCTTACGCACAGTGTATCGAAAATATAAGTCGACAAACTGTGCGCAAAGTGCACTTTTACGCACAGTGTATTGAAAATAATATTCTCGATACACTGTGCGTAAAAGTGCACTTTGCGCACAGTTTGTCAACTTTTACTCACAGTTTATCGAAAAGTATAGTTACATACACGGCCGTAAAACCTATTATTCGCATTCTCGTGATGATGCCGACCCTCGCCTGCGGCTCGGGCCGGAAACCCATCTCTCGGACGCGAATAAAACGTTTTACGCCCTTGTATCAAAATGTACTATTTTGCAACTGTGTGCGCGAAGTTGTAAAAAAATGAGACTTCTCTTCATTATTTACAGTGCGAGAAGAGATGCGTGAATGACTCCTCGCACAGTTTTACATTTACGCACTGGTGACGTGTGCGTAAATGTAACTTCTCGCTCTAATGCATTTTCATCACGCACAGTTCCAAAATATGATGTCACGTCATCCCTCTGAATTTGGGCTTTCTTGAAAACTTCGTTCTCAAGATGATCTTGCTCGGACAGTGGTGCATTCAATTACATCTTCGCGCACAGTTGCAAAAAATAGTATACGCAACACGTGCGAGAAGTTTACGCACACGTTGCCAACTCGCGCGAGAAGTAACATTCACGCACACTTCGAAACTTCTGGCTGTGCGAGAAGTTGCAAAGTGTGCGTGAATATCAACTTCTCGCACTCGTTTGGCAACTTGTGCGGAAATTGACCTTCTCGCACTTGTTGCGTAATATACTATTCAAATACTATATTGTACCGCATCTGTCTCTCTTGCACGCATATAGAACGCACGGTCGAAAGATTCGATCTCGATCGATGCAAGCGGTGGTCAACGTGCGATGTTTTCAATGCCCATATATGGCATATAAGTGCGCGAGCCGTTGCGAGCCTCTCCTGTTGAGGCGCGGGGAAATCGCGAAAATTGATTGAGCATTCGATTGATCCGAAAAATTTGGAGAAAATAATGGCCGTCGAAACCAAGCGTCGCAAAACGTCGCATGGAAATCCAACCGAACTTGGATTTTATGCACTCTCGATGCACACTTATTCACTGAAATCTCAAGCACTCATTACACACTCACTCGTGCTCAAATTTCCGTGCCTCTTCAATCTAGATGATAAAGAACAGCACCTCTTGTCGGGCGCCATATGACTGGCCGAGCCTGAATTACGTCCAGTCATATCCAGATTGAATCTGGTTCTTTAATTTGGATCCGGTTATGCTGTATATCATCAAGAGGGGAGAACGTCGAGTGACAACAAATAAGTGTACGTTCAAGTACCGAAGCTTCAATGAAAGTAGAGTGGAGAAGATCCAAACATATTTACAAGGAATATTTACAAATGGTCAATAGACCGATGAAGTAAGCGCGGAAGCTCGAGCACGAGGTCGAGAGGGCACGATGAGGAAGACATTCTAGTGATAGGCACCAGAGAGAGAAAGAGAGATCGGGCTGGCGCTTACAGGTGTTGTCGATGTCGCTTTTCCAAGGGACGAGATGGCTACGATGTCCGGGCGCAGATGGATTTGCCCCGAAGATGGGCCGACGAGGACGACGAGAGCGGGCCAACGAGACCCCAAGCGCGGGCCGAAGATATGCCAAAGCGCAGGGCCAAGCGATGCCAGGACGGTCCGAAAACTATAGATCACCAGTTGGTCGAGGAGTTGCTGCTAAAAGACCTAGCGCACACGCAAAGACCAAAAAAGTTGCTCCAAAAGGGGCGGCCACGAGGCAACGAGATAATATTCGGCGCGAATAAAATATTCGGCAAAGTGCAACGTGCTCGCTTTACTCCGGTCTCGGTAGGAATGCCGCGCGCCGGTGATGTGCGCGACTTCGATGCGCGCGGAGGGGAAAGGCGGGGGCGCGGGGGGTGAAGCTGATGCGGCTGCTGCCGCAAGCGATGGCCCACGGGCGCTATATATGCCGACTCTCTCTCTCTCTCTCTTTTTTTTTTTTAAGGTGGTTGTAGGGCGAATACGCTGCGACGTACGAAGGAGAGGCACCGGTCAGCCAAAGAGCGGGTACTCAAAGTTCCCAACATGAGACTTGAATATGGAAGAAGATCTTTCCAGGTCCAATGCGCTCATTCGTGGAACTTCCTCCCTCCGGGCTTTCGGCAGCTTGGGGAGATATCATTATTCAAAGAGTCCTTAAAAGAATTCCTGTTAACACTATCCTCCCAGAGGATTGATGTGGAGAAAAAACACTATTTTAATTTGTAAGCTGTGATAGGCATGAGCCCGTTTCAATTGATGTCTTCTACTTCAGCTGAGTTATGCGTGGCTTTTTCGCTTCCGAACTGAGATTCCTGTGATATGATTGTGGGCCCATGTCTTCTTTATATGTCTTCCCAAACGGGAGAATGTTTTCTTCTCTTCAACCTTTTTTGTCGAAACTGATATAATTATATATATATGAAAACGTGACTTTTTCTTCTTTTTCTTTTCATGACTCTTAGCATCTTACGATGCCTTGAGATGACTAGTCACTTTCTGTGATGATTCGAATAGCCTTAACCAAAACGACAAATTTTTACAAATTTAATGTATTCATTATGTATGAGTGACATATGTTCCATATGCTACTTCTTTCTTGTTTTCTTGCCCTGGGGCGAATAAAGGTTGTCATTCATTCATTCATTCTCTCTTCCTCTCTCTCTCTTACCTTCAACTGTCCTCTCCCAGAGAAATCTGATTTTAACCCAGATATCACTTCTCCGAAAGAGAAATTTTCACAGGGTGGACCTCTCCTGCAGGCTCTCGCCCTTGGAGCATCAACTGTTCGGCTCCTTCATTGAGCCTGGGAGAGCTATCCACTTCTGAAAAATCCGGCCTTGCAAATCCATTATTGCCAAGAGTGCCGACATTGCTGGCGCGCAAATTGAGACAACTGCGCATGGCGTTTATCTACCCATCATCGTCTTCTCTCCCGTCGTCTGCTACGCTGTCATTTGCCTCAAGGTTTGCATGTGCCACAACACCTGACATTGTTGCCCTAGCATCTTGCTTTCGAAAATTTTTGTGCTGTGTCTAGTGTGAAGTGTATCGTAGAACAGATCGTGGAACGTGTGAATACCTCATTGTGCAAATAAGCTCAAGGTTTAGAACAGTGGACTCTGCACTTTCTCATTGCTGCTGAAGTACATTCACACGTGAGCTCGCTAATTTTTGTGAGAATTGGATATTTAATGCGCATGCGCACTTGATCCCTAAGCGAGACAGCTTTCTGCGATCATCTGTCACTCACGTACACATACAAGTCAGCCGAATGCCAGCGTGCGCGAAGTGTCTCAAACCCATTGTCAAGGAGTTCATTCTCTGTGACGCGGAAAACTGCACTCAAACTTTTCATCCGGGCTGTGCGAGAGTCTACGCCAGCAGTCGTTCAGCCAAACCTTGTTGCGCGCTAAGTATCACAGGCTCCAAGCATTACCAAAAGAGTGTCGGTATGGAAGAAACCACCTCACAGCAGACACCTACAGAGGGAGCTGCATCAGCTACCGAGCACACCGCTATTACAACGCAGCAGCTGGGGGACGCTACTGCTGCGTCCTTCTTCACCAATACATGTACCGGATCAGCTGTCGGAGCAGCTGATACAGGTCCCACTAAACCTTTATATACTGGCATGCAATATTGCTGCCATGATTGAGCGCCAACTCAATAATTTTTCTACTCGCCAAGAAGGAAGACTTCAAGCAATGGAGACAAGCTTCCAATCATCAATTGTAGTCTTAACTGAACGCGTTGATGATCTCGGTGCCATCCATAACAAATTCACAGAGCACGACCAACAAATTAGCGAACTGAACGAGAGGATGACAAAAGATATGGATTCGATCCGCGACGAGCTGCGTCTTGTGCAGAACAAAATCCCTGCAGTACAAGTTACAGCTCCAACGTCTGCAAATATGACCATCAAAGAAGACGGAGAATTAATAGCTTCTGGCATCCCATTGAACGTAGAAGCCACACCATTCAATACGTTCAAGTCTATTTTGATTGCACTGAACCTCGCCCACCTTGTTGGTGATATATTGGATGCCAGAGTTTTTCCACGTGAGTCTACTAAAAAAACAAATAATCAATCGTCTGCCAGCTCAGCGAATACAAAGACAACGAAGAGTATCATAGTTAAATTCAAATCGGCACAAGTTCGTGATTACATAATCTCGACTCGCATTGCTACGAAAAATTTTACGGCTGCGCAGGCTTTTGGAGAGGCATCTACTAAAACAATTTTCATTCGCCCTCTCTACCCGAAACCCGTTTTTGAACTGTTCAAAAAAGCTATGGCTAAAGCAAGCGAGCTCAAGTATTTGAGACCTCGAATAATTGATTATAAGATCTTTATGAGGAGAGATGCTAATTCTTCACATATACCAATCAATTCAGAATCGGACTTAGATTCAATTCAATCCTGACAAGAACGTCCATTCATTTCAGCGCGCAGGTTATGGCTCTAATATCGAAATATCACATGCTAATGTAAACGGCATTTCAACTCATTACGACGGAATAGATCTTTATCTCCATGACTCGCCCAAGCATATCCTCGCTATAACTGAAAGCAAACTTTCAAACCTTGACACCGATCAATCCGTTGCAATCCCAGGTTATACACTCATTCGCAACGACAGAATTGGTCGAGCTGGTGGTGGAGTTGCCGTTTACATCCAAGAAAACCTCCAGTACAAAGTTCTCTTAAAATCAGATAGCTCACGTCCTTATCATTCGGAGTACCTGATCATGGAAATAGTGTGCAATAATGACATTCTCTTGTTTTCAGTGGTCTATCGGCCACCAGACGCCATTTTACCTAATGAATTTCTCAATGTCTTGACCTCTTACTTAACGAAATATAAGCATGTTGTAATCACAGGTGATTTTAACTGTCGTATGAATGTTGTGTGTGCAGAGTCTGAGTTCATGAAGAGGAAAGTACAAGACCTAGTTTTGGAGTTGGTTCCCTCAGAGCCAACCCACCACGTTCTCAACGCCAATCGCCAATCAGCTCACAATTGGCTTGATATTTTCATAGTCAACTCATTGTTGATCGTTGAGTCTTATTCCAAGTCAACAGCGCCTTTCACAGTAGCTCATGATTAAATTTGAGAAGCCAGCTGACCAAAGACGCAACCTGAGGAAACGTGACTTCAGAAATTTCAACAAACCTGAGTTTCTCCATAAGTTAGAAGTAGAATTGAGTACCTATCCTCAACACGGTGATCTTGACGACAAAGTATCTCCACTGACTTCTTCAGTCACTAAGGCATTAGACTTTTCAGCCCCTGTGAGGACGATCTCTATTCGTAGTTCTCAAAAACCGTGGGTGAACAAAGAAATCAGAGACAGCATGAAAATACGCGATAAAGCTTATGAAGCAGCAAAGGTGACCGGTTCGGCCCACCTCATGGATGAATATCGAGGGCTCCGCGCTGAGACGAAGAAGTTACTTCGGACAGCCAAAAACAAATATTATTCAAGCCAAATCCATGCTTCAAAAGATATCAAAAAGCTTTGGAACTCTCTCGACAGATTAGGCATAGTCAAATCAAGGAATCCATCACCATTTGTCAATTTCTCGCACAACTCCATCAATTCACACCTTGCATCAATATCAACTTCATCGACTCATGACCTCCCACCACCTTCACTATAACCCAGTCACACCATTGTCTCATCAACTATCTCACCATTCACATTACAAGAGACCACTCCGGACGAAATATATCGTGCCATTCTCGAGGTTAAATCCAAAACATCTGGAATAGATGGCTTTACGATAGACAATCTGATCAAATCATGCCCTGTTGTCCTAGCACCACTTGCAGACATCTTCAACACTTCAATCACACAAGCATCCTATCCAGCGCTCTGGAAAAAAACGTTGATCACCCCGATACCCAAAATGCCTGAGGTTTCGGATATATCTGATCTACGACCCATTGCGAGACTGTCTGAGTGCTCTAAGCTCCTGGAGCGTATAGTAGCCGATCAATTCACGAAATTCATTGAGAAGAATCACTTGCTTGACTCTCGTCAAGCTGGTTTCCGCGAGAGCCATAGCACCCAGACAGCTCTCTTGGGTGTTTTGGATGATATAAGGAAAGCGATCAATGAAGGTGAATATACCTTACTTGTGTTATTCGATTTTTCTAAAGCATTCAACAGAATCCCTCATCACATCCTCATCCACAAACTTCGTTCATTCCACGTTGATGACCTTACCATCCGCTGGTTTCTCTCTTGCCTGGCTGAGAGATGTCAGGCTGTTATAGATGAGGGAGGCACCGTGTCTGACTGGCTCGAAACCTCGCGTGGGGTACCTCAAGGATCTGTCCTGGGGCCTCTATTATTTTCTATTTTCATCAACGATCTACCAAAGGTCTTACAGTTTTCGCGCTACATGATTTATGCTGACGACACCCAAATCTACAGGAGTTGCCGTCACTACGAAATTCACGATGCTCTCAAGAAAGTAGAGTTAGATTCCAATGCCATATATAATTGGGCCACCTCCAATGGTCTTAACCTGAATCTTAAAAAGACAAAGGTCATGATCCTTGGGAGCAAAGAGAATTTGCGGCTTCTCGAAATGAATGAGCTACCACGCATAGTCGTGGGTGGTACTCCTGTGGATTTTGTGACACAGGCTAAAAACTTGGGAGTGTGGATATGTGCTGACTTGTCCTGGAACAAGCATGTCTCACACATCTCTCAGCGGGTATTTGGGACTCTTCGTCAACTCCGAGCCCATCGCCATGCACTATCATTCTCACTGCGCAAAACATTGATCCAATCCCTCATCCTCCCCCTGTTCGACTACGCCTGTCTCGTTTATCATGGCCTCCCTGAAGAGTTGAATACAAAGCTCCAAACAGCCCAAAATGCATGTACTCGCTTCGTTTATGGCAACATTGCATGGAGAGATCATGTAACTCCGTACCGAAAAAAGCTGGGATGACTCACAGTCAAAGCGCGTCGAGAATATTTCCTAGATAGCTTGACGTTCCAGGTCCTGAAAACTGGCAAACCCTCATACCTAGCTGCTAACTTTACAGAAATCTGTAATACTAGCCTGATCCGATCCCAGCGGCTTCGAACCGGGGAACTGTATGTCCCTTATGCACGTATCACTACCTACCAGAACGCGTATCACGTATGCGCCTCTGATTTCTGGAATAAACTACCACGAGCCATCACTAACCTATCACGCCATACAACCACAGTCAGCACGTTCAAATGTCATCTCCTCGGTCACTTTTTAAGTCAAAATGGTGCTGCTGAGGACTAGAAACACTCCATATATAGCTAAAGGTCTTGATACTTTCCTACTTCACAGAGTTCTCTGATGGAACAAACGAATAGTCTGCAGTGCGAAATCCCCAATCAACAAAATATTTGTGATATTTTTGATATTTTTGTGTATTCAAGAAATTATAACCAATATCTATACTCTTTGTCTTCATATCTTATCTATTTAAGTATTTATATTATATATATACATTCATGTACCATATACTTCTCATGTTGCCCTATGGGACGCGATGTCCCCGGGCTAATGAAGTTATCAATCAATCAATCAATCAATCAATCTCCTTCTCTCTTGCCGTCGCTGTAATATACAGTACCTTTCATAAATAATGGATCATACATACCTGCACTATTTTGATGATATCTCCGGTCCCCTTAGGTTTACAGGGATTTTGAAAAGAGCATTTCAAAGGTCTTGAAAAAACCTTTCGATCCTTGTGATGCAAGAACCTTTTTTGGATTTTTTCATGCGTCGAAATCGATGATGAAAACTGAAAAATTGTCCACTTCAATCAATCACCTGTCATTTTTAAGAAAGTGCCTCGATCGGAAAAATTCTCCCGGCATCTTGTAGCTCTTTCCAAGACCTTGAAAATCCTTATTCCAAAATTCTTCTACGACCTTCCTGGTCCAAATTAGAACCATATTGCGACTGACATGTTACGCGTGCGAATGCACATAATTGATGAGAGACGAGTAGGCCTGATATTTTCATTTTCCCATTCACCAGTCAGAAAATCATCATTTGAAACTATGATAAAAAATATTTTCTATGTAAAATTGTCTGAATTTTCAGAAAATGAAGTCAGAATCCCTCCAGGGGGCGACCGAAGCAAGTTATAAGTAATTTTTCATCGAGAATTTAGATTTTCTCGGGTAATTCTGTTTTCACGAGCTTTTAAAATACGCCAGTCACTACAAAACTCTGATCTCGGCACGATGGATGGGTTTTGTGGATCGATATCGATCATATGGCATGTGGATGAAAACGAACCTTGTATGGAATAGATTCACTTCGTTGGTTGGTAGCGATCAGATAGCCTCAATACTCCACATTTTCAACTAAAGTACGGCCAGTAACCAGTATTTGTGTTGCAATCGTTTTTGTCTACATACCATATGTTCGATAACAATCCACAAAACCCATCCATCATGCCGAGATCAGAGTTTTGTAGTGAATGGCGAATTTTAAAAGCTCGTGAAAACAGAATCACCCGAGATGATCTAAATTCTCGATGAAAAATTACTTATAACTTGCTTCGATCGCCCCCTGGAGGGATTCTGACTCCATTTTCTGAAAATTCAGACAATTTCACATGGGAAATATGTTTTATCACAGTTTCGAATGATGATTTTCTGACTGGTGAATGGAAAAATGGAAATATCAGGCCTACTCGTCTCTCATCAATTATATGAGTCATTCTTTTTAATATCGCCAGGTTTTGTGTCGGGGGGTCAGGGATTTTTCTGTAACTTTGGGTACCTGTTGTACATGATGAAAGGAGATGGAAAGCACAGTTCTTAGGTCCCGAAAGTCATCCACGCGAGTTTGGCGGCCTATTTTCGTTTTCAAAGTTCGTGAAAAATTCGATTTTTCAACTTTTTGATTGATTTCTCACCAGTATGGAACCCAATAAAAAAATTATCCAACACACACATTTCGACGTGAAATGAGCTGAATTTTACGAAAAAAATACTCTCAGATCCGTCAAAGATGAACATAACCTCAAAAAAGTGTTTTTTTTTCAGAAAAACCCAATTTTCAAGCCTTAGGCCCTATTTTATCTGAAAGGGACTAGGCGGTTAAGCATGGTGAAGTGGACCTTGTCAGGTATGGCCCCGAAAGCATTCTCCCCCACTCTCTCACCCCAAATTATGACCAAAGCAAAGGTTTGTAGGTCCCAAAGTGACCCCTGTTTTCTACGGCACCCTAGGAATCCTCTAAAAAACCCTCGAAATCGATGTTCCTTCTATCAAATCGCATTCTGATGCATTTAGACGAATCGATCTGAAATTTTTTTGACATATTCTTGAAACTCCACAGAATAGAAGAAAGATATTTGCATACTGACAACTTTGGATTTAGGCCCCGAAAAAAATTCTTGAATATTGAAAAACGATTTTTCTCATAGAGGTTGGGGATTAGCACGGAATTTGAATACTCCACCGTGTTTGTCAGGTAATTTTACATCGAAAACTGCTTTGAAACATATAATTTTAGGTGGTGGAACATGGTCAAAAATGCAAAAAACCATTTTCAAAGCAAATTTTGATTCAGTAATTTGCATCTTCTGCGCATGCGCGTCCTTCTACGTCTCTGAAAGTATTCTTAATCGATAGCTGATGCAATTTCCTTCAAAATGACCTCTTGAGAAAGTCGATTTGATGCAGTAAAACCTGAGATCTAGCTAGTTTAAGGAATGGAAAAATCCAAGGTACCAAATCCGTGAAGCCGTGGCTCCTTCAATGGGTCCGAAAAGTGCGAATTTTGAGTCGGACTGTTTCAAAGATGTGAACATGTGTTTTCGATGTAATTTTTGACGTAGAAACCGAATCCGTGGTCAGTTTTGTTCCAAACCTTCAAGATTTTTGATGATTCTCAAAAAACCGACCGGAGGGTGTACGGCCATTTCCAGCCTTTTTGTACACATTTGAGATGTATGTTGGGTATAGGCAAAGCTTTGGACTTGTCGCGTAGAGAATGCAAGTATGTTTCCCTCTGTATTCTGATCAGCTGAAGACGATAGCGATGGTTTTGAGGCACAGGAATAGCCCGAGAGAGAGATATAAGGTGCATGATGCAGTTCTCTCTGATAAGATCATAAAACAAAATATAGCTCCATCAGTCCAAATCTGACTCCCAACTCATTCCCAAGCCTCGAAATCATCGGCATCATCTTCAGCTACTCAGAATACAAAGGAAAACATACTTGCATCTTCTACGCGACAAGTCCAAAGCTTTGCCTATACCCAACATACATCTCAAATGTGTAGAAAAAGGCTGGAAATGGCCGTACACCCTTCGGTCGGTTTTTTGAGAATCATCAAAAATCTTGAAGGTTTGGAACAAAACTGACCACGGATTCGGTTTCTACGTCAAAAATTACATCGAAAACACATGTTCACATCTTTGAAACAGCCCGACTCAAAACTCGCACTTTTCGGGCCCATTGAAGGAGCCACGGCTTCACGGATTTGGTACCTTGGATTTTTCCATTTCTTAAACTAGCTAGATCTCAGGTTTTACTGCATCAAATCGACTTTCTCAAGAGGTCATTTTGAAGGAAATTGCATCAGCTATCGATTAAGAATACTTTCAGAGACGTAGAAGGACGCGCATGCGCAGAAGATGCAAATTACTGAATCAAAATTTGCTTTGAAAATGGTTTTTTGCATTTTTGACCATGTTCCACCACCTAAAATTATATGTTTCAAAGCAGTTTTCGATGTAAAATTACCTGACAAACACGGTGGAGTATTCAAATTCCGTGCTAATCCCCAACCTCTATGAGAAAAATCGTTTTTCAATATTCAAGAATTTTTTTCGGGGCCTAAATCCAAAGTTGTCAGTATGCAAATATCTTTCTTCTATTCTGTGGAGTTTCAAGAATATGTCAAAAAAATTTCAGATCGATTCGTCAAAATGCATCAGAATGCGATTTGATAGAAGGAACATCGATTTCGAGGGTTTTTGAGAGGATTCCTAGGGTGCCGTAGAAAACAGGGGTCACTTTGGGACCTACAAACCTTTGCTTTGGTCATAATTTGGGGTAAGAGAGTGGGGGAGAATGCTTTCGGGGCCATACCTGACAAGGTCCACTTCAGCATGCTTAACCGCCTAGTCCCTTTGACATTTTCATCGGATTTCTCGGCAAATTTTACGTCGAAAACCGTTTTTCAAAAATTGGGCTGAGGATGAGTTTGGCCACCATAATAATAACTTTAGTAGCAGGACCGTAAAAATAGCGCTAAATTGTTCGTTTCGGGAGGGACACTTATTACACTGGACAACAAAATATTGGGTCAGAAGTGGCGCATTGATCAAACAATGACTTTTTTGTGTATTTTTTGACGTAGAAACCGAATCCGAAACCAGTTTTGCACCTAGACATCAGGAATTTTTTTAAACCGCGAAATACTGAGCTTCTAAAAAACTGCATTTTTAGCGTTTTTTGATGATTTTGTAGATACATGATTTTGATGGTGCAACCTTGCAGCGGGCTTTGAGCGTAGCCGGACTATGATTTCTCACGTATTTTGACCTGCTAAACACGATGAAAGTTGTTTTAGAGGGCTAGCAAGCGTTCGAAACAAAGGACAAGCTGATTTTTCGAGTTGCTATCAGGAGAGTTTGGACGATTTCGTGATAAATCTCAAAGTGATCACGGAATTGATCAGAAACACCCTCTGCAATACCACGAGAGCGCATTCTTTTTCTATTTGCACACACACTAAGGGAATGATGTTTGCAGTCACCTAGAAGGAGATTAGTCGAATATACATGTATAATCGCGAAAAGAAACTTTTGATCTATTCCGAGATCTATTCCTCGGGTGAGTTCAAGCCTCCTCGTATTGGATCAATGCTCGAGTTTTTGTACCTAGAAGCCACTCAAACTACTAGAACAATGTCATTTTGTTGCTAGGATACGGTATCAGAAGTCCCGGAGACCTAAACTCGGTCTAGGTTACGTACGTTCCGTAACTTGACATACCATGAATATGTGATCAACCTAGTTACATCGTTTTTCACCCTAAGCTAATGTGGGCACTCCAATGATTCTATTCCGGAGGCGAGTGAATAAGAACATCCAGCGTCAGATGTGCCATCTTGGGCTGGTTGCAAACGACTATCCATATGCACTCAGGAGTACACGAGACTAGGGAACTGCAAATTTGACTCATTACGAGAAAGCTTGAGCTTACCTCAGGAATAGATCAAAAGTTTCTTTTCGGGATTATACATACATATTCAACTAATCTACTTTTAGGCGATTGCAAACATCATTCCCTTAGTGTGTGTGCAAATAGAGAAAGAATGCGCTCTCGTGGTATTGCAGAGGGTGTTTCTGATCAATTCCGTGATCACTTTGAGATTTATCACGAAATTGTCCAAACTCTCCTGATAGCAACTCGAAAAATCAGCTTGTTATTTGTTTCAAACGCATGCTAGCCCTCAAAAACAACTTCCATCGTGTTTAGCAGGTCAAAATACGTGGGAAATCATAGTCCGGCTACGTTCAAAGCCCGCTGCAAGGTTGCACCATCAAAATCATGTATCTACAAAATCATCAAAAAACGCTAAGAATGCAGTTTTTTAGAAGCTCAGTATTTCGCAATTCAAAAAAATTCCTGTTGTCTAGGTACAAAACTGGTTCCTGATTCGATTTCTACGTCAAAAAATACACAAAAAAGTCATTGTTTGATCAATGCGCCACTTCTGACCCAATATTTTGTTGTCCAGTGTAATAAGTGTCCCTCCCGAAACGAACAATTTAGCGCTATTTTTACGGTCCTGCTACTAAAGTTATTATTATGGTGGCCAAACTCATCCTCAGCCCAATTTTTGAAAAACGGTTTTCGACGTAAAATTTGACGAGAAATTCGATGAAAATGTCAAATTTGAGATAAAATAGGGCCTAAGGCTTGAAAATTGGGTTTTTCTGAAAAAAACCACTTTTTTGAGGTTATGTTCATCTTGACGGATCTGAGAGTATTTTTTTCGTAAAATTCAGCTCATTTCACGTCGAATTATGTGTGTTGGATAATTTTTTTATTGGGTTCCATACTGGTGAGAAATCAATCAAAAAGTTGAAAAATCGAATTTTTCACGAATTTTGAAAACGAAAATAGGGCGCCAAACTCGCGCGGATGACTTTCGGGACCTAAGAACTGTGCTTTTCATCTCCTTCCATCATGTACAACATGTACCTAAAGTTACAGAAAAATCCCTGACCCCCCGACACAAAACCTGGCGATATTAAAAAGAATGACTCATATGCATTCGCACGCGTAACATGTTAGTCGCAATATGGTTCTAATTTGGACCAGGGAGGTCGTAGAAAAATGTTGAAAGGAGGATTTCCAAGGTCTTGAAGAGAGCTACAAGATGCCGAAAGAATTTTTTCGATCTAGGCACTTCTTTAAAAATGACAGGTGATTGATTGAAGTGAAAAAATTTTCAATTTTCATCATCGATTTTGAGGCATGGAAAAATCCGAAAAATTTTTCTGCATCAAATGGATCGAAAGGTTCTTCCAAGACCTTTAAGATGCTCTTTTCAAAATCCCTGTAAACTTAAGGGGACCGGAGATATCGTCAAAATAGTGCAGGTATGTATGATCCATTATTTATGAAAGGTACTGTAAATGTGATATAGTATTCTAATATCCATCATGATATTTGGCCTAGGAGAGAGAGAGAGACGGTAGGTTTATTATACCGTCACTGTACAAGCAGGCACACATGATTTCAAAGTTTTCACGGATGTACTCATATACAATTTCCGAGTCGCACGGCGACCTCATGCCCTTGATATTTGTAAACTTTAGAGATGAGAGTATATTTATACTATTTTAAGAGAGATATATTTACTTCTCCGTTCTTGGGATTGAATAATTAAATGTACCAAATCATGATATGACTCCCTGCCTATGACTGAACTGTGCCTCTTTAATGGTTACTAAAAGTAAAGTGACTAAGACTCATATCAACCATCAAATACGATTCCGAAGGTTGTTTGGTCTCATCGCGTCAAGATTTCGCGCTAGAGAATAAAACGTCAAGAACCGCAAATGTCAGGTCCATGTACTACTTTTCCCTATGTCTTATAATGCGATAATCACGTAAAGCGATCCAAATCGGTCAGAAAAATTTCTGCATATGTTTTATAACATAATATCACTCAATATACGAGGATGAATGAAAAAAGGAGAGAAGGTTTGGAGAAAAAATGGAAATAGTCATGCTGAGGCTCAATTTCCCACTTCTGGATTTTTGTGAAGAAAATATGTGAGTTTGGGCGATATAAATATCCATATAGTCATGCGAGGTATCTTTTCACTCAAGTATCGGAGCCTAACAGGTGTGCTTCCCATTCTTATCCATTCTATGCAACATATACCCAAAGGTACGAAAAACCCATGACCCCTGATCGAATAATTCATGATAAAGAAGAATGACTCATTTATAAAGTAAAAAAAAATATACGTTTCTTCGTCGGGGAATCGAACCCCGATTTCAAGAGTCCTATACCATGACCGTATCCACTAGGCTATCAAGGAAGTACAGATGTATGCATGAAACTTGTATTTACATACAAGTTTCATGCATACATCTGCATTAGGGTGTCCGTTATTTCCCAAGTTGGACGCAAGGCTTAGGTCGCCCCCTAGATCATCTTGTTATCACCAAAAAATGATATCCCAACCGCGACCGGTGCGAAGATCGACCTCTAAACCGTGCCTCTAGAGTCAGGGGCTTTTCTATATGGATAGTCCAGCGTAGCTTTTTTGAGGTGCTCGGACACTCGTAGCTATTGGCCACCGGCACCTCAATACGAGTCTAAACGGCCTCTCAGGTACTGTTTCCGACGTAAAATTTCATGCTGAATTCGGATTCATTGGTAGTTCCACCCTAAATGAGTCACCAGACTAGTTATTTGATGCTTTTCGAGGAGAAAATGGACTTCTCTACGCAAAAACGCCCTCATTTTCGTTGTTTCCGACCTCCTAAGAGCTAGGGGTGTTTCGGATTGATCATGTCCCACGTGAAATTGTATGCAGGATTTGAAGTGGTTGTTGGTTCTAACCTAGGGGAGTCACCAGACTAGCTGATTAATGTTTTTCGATAAGTAAGAGGTGTTCTCCACGCAAAAGAGCTCCCATTATAGCTGTTTCCGACCTCCTGAAAGCTACGGATATCTCAAAACAATCATCTCTCACGTGGAATTGTACGCTCAATCGATATTCATCATTATTCTTCTCCTAGAAGAGTCACCAGACTAGCTAATTCATGATTTTCGAGGAAAGAATGGATTTTCCCGAGTGTAAAACCCCACCTTAATGGTATTTGATGGATTCCGTTCAAAAACGACCCATGAAAAATAGTGATGTCTTGGATCGGTATCTCGTAGTTTTGAATCGATTCTGTGGTCCAAAATATGGAGTTCCGACCCACCAGGTGGTCCCAAAAAATTTCGGAGACGCCTGCGGAGCTATTCCTGTTTCGCTTCTTGATTCCACCGAAGCATAAAAATCATGATTTTTTTTTACTAAATTGAACATATCTCGAGTTTGGGTCAAGATAATGCAACGCGGTTTCCATCATTCGAAAGCTCTTGAAGGAACCTATCGAAAATGACCTCAAAAATTTTCGTTCAGCTTTTTCAGGCCCTGATCAGGCAAAATCCGAAAAAATCAGGCAAACCTGATCATCTCAAACAGCATTTTTCTCAATTTCTCAAAAATATGATTTTTCATGCAAAATCGCACGATCTTTAAGATGGAACTAGTCCATAGTTGATTTTTCACGGTGATATGAGTCTTTTAGTCAATTTTCTGATTCTCCATCCTCCAACCAATCAGAAAACAGATATTTCTGCGCATGCGCGTGGTTTGCCGAATTCGTGAGTAGTTTCAATCGAAAGCTGAGGGGATTTTCTTGAAAATGACCCTTTGCAAAAGTCAATTCCATGTTCCCAGTCAGGAACTATGGCAACTTGATTGAGAAAGAAGGATAGCCAGAGCGAGATGACCTACCTATCGTGAACCAGAGTCTTGAGACCTTCTCTTGCATCCATGCTGTCAGTTGTGTTAATGATCTCGATGTCTAAAGAATCATGTATCTTCAGTTCCAGTCGAGCAAATGTAGTTCTACACTAGGTCATTTTGAAGGGAATTTTTTCAGCTTTTGATTGACACTACTTAGAAATCCGGCAAACCACGCGTATGCGCAGAAATCTCTGTTTTCTGATTGGTCGGAGAATGAAAAATCAGAAAATTGAACAAAAAATGCATAACACCATGAAATATCAACTTCGGGCTATTTCAATCGCAAAGACCGTGCAATTTTGCATAAGAAATTAGGTTTGCCTGATTTTTCCGTATTTTGCCTGATCAGGGCCTGAAAAACCTGAACAAGAATTTTCAAGGTTATTTTCGATAAGATTTTTTAAGATCTTTTGGATGGTGTGAACCGCGTTGCATTATCTTGAGCCAAACTCGAAATATATTCAATTTAGTAGAAAAAGATCATGATTTTGATGCTTTGGTGGAATCAAAAAGCGAAACAGAAATAGCTCCGCAGGCGTCTCCGAAATTTTTTCGGGAAAGATGAAGTTTCCACCCACCTCTTGGTGAGTGGAAACTTCATATTTTGGTCCACAGAATCGAACTAAAACCACGAGAAACCGATCCTAGACATCACTATTTTTCATCTGTCGTTTTTAAATGGAATCCATAATTTCTGACCTCCTGAGAGCTACCGACATCTCACAAGGATCATCTCTAACTTAATAATTGTATGCTGGATTCAAATTCATTGTTAATCACCAGAAAAATCACCAGAGCAGCTCGTTCATGAGTTTCGAGGAGAAGATGCATTTTTCCGCCTGGAAATCCCCATGATACCTCCATTCTCGACCTCCTAAGTGCTAGAGCCGTCTCAAGAATCTCCTTTTCAACATGAAATTGTACTCTAGGTGCAAATCTATTATCAGTTTACCCTCAAAGAGGCCAACAGATTAGCTCATCAAAGTCATCTCATGCAAAAATGGAACTTCCCGTATTGAAACCACAGAATTGTCACTGTCCGTAGACAACTGACAGCAACGAGTGGCTTGAGGCGACCACTTGAGGTTGAAGATATTCGAGTTGATCCGAATACTTGCCCATCATTCATCACGAACGTGTCTTGATCAAATCATTTTCCGAAGAGTAAAATTCTATGCCGAACCGTTTTCCACTCATTCTCGGCATCGGAATACTCTCCACAGTGAGGAACCAATACAGATGTGGTCGCCCAGAACCTATATAATTGAGGGGGTGGGTGGAAGAAGGGCTCAATTCCAAAACTGTCATTTTGAGAAAATCAATAAAAACTTAATAAAAACCGCTACCGACATAATTGGACGAGTTGACCTGACTCATTTCGAAGAAAATAGCATTTCTAAAATAGCCCAACCCGAGCCGGGGTTTAAATTTGATTTTGAGGTCTTTTCAGCAATTTCAAAAATGCAATTACGCCCTTTCTCCCAATACAGGGTCAAATTTCGGCCTTCTTTCCTCACAAAAGGTGGAATTAAATCTCGCGATCAAATCCAATCGTCTCCAAATGGTTTGAGAGTGTTCCTGGGCATGTTTTGAAAGATATAGGCAGCCCCCGCTATCCGCGGTTGATGTGTATAAAGAGAATGTCGCAAATACCGGGACTTTGGCCTTAAGGGAAAAGTGAGGTTACGTATTCGTATGTGGATCGGTGAGTGAGCAAAAAATCCAAACATCATCTTCAATCAACAAATTCATGTAAGAAGCCTAGCGAGTTGACTCATAAATGGAAAATACGGAGTAACAGTATGATACGATTGAAGAACTACTGGAATTCACTCGGGAATTAGTTGGAAAAATCTATTCACGAGCGTGCGGATGAAGAGCTCAGACACTTTTGACTAGCGAGATTGACAAACATACAATCCCTGGGGAGTGGCCATGGGAAGTTCTAAGAACTTCAGCCATTTTCCTAGTGGCAAGCAAATTCGACAATTCTTCCGAAAGCCTCAAAGTTCATTGTCACGTTTTTTAACTGACGAATATGCGTTCTTTCTACGCACGATGCCATGAGTAGAATTCAGATAGTACACAGGTACACTGATAACTGTGTCGTATAACAAATTCATCAGTTTTGGGAAACAATAACGATATCAACACCCTCGAAATGATGAACACTCAATCACAAAATTGGTTTGGAAGAACACATTCGGATGAAATCCATCGGAAATTCATGTTTCATGAGCTAACTTATCTCGAAGATCCAGATCCAAACCGCGAATAAGCGAGTCAGGGCACCACAAAAACCGGGGAATGCCGCAAATCAGAAACCGCAAATAAGCGAATTCCGCGAATACAGGAACCGCGAATAGCGGGGGCTGCCTGTATCTGATTACTAGGGGGTAGTTCGATTCATGCTCCACGGTTCTATGGCCACAAAAAGCTTCCTCCAGTCGTGTGAAAATGACGATAAATTCTCTTCACTAGGGAAAGGTGAAAACACTCAATTGGGTGGTGAAACAACATGTTTTCATCGTTACATTAGGTGAAAAAGCGTTTCCAGGCTCTGGAGAATTTTTATAAAATTTTTCTCCGGTAATTAGGCTCTTTTTCCAGATCCGCCCTCACTTACGCCCTGTTACGGAGTAATGACGCCTTTTTGAATCTTTTCAGTCAGGTACTTAAGCACTTTTTCTAAATCCTGTTAGGTTAAGCAAAAAATTAAGCTCTGCTTCTGAAATTTTATCGCAGCAGTTACGCCCTTTTTACATCCTATCATTGCACTTACGCCCTTCCATTGTGCAGATGAAAGAGCTTAATGGTGGTTACGCCCTTTTATCTGCCAGACGGTTTTTGGGGTCTTACGAAAACGGATTTCGGAGGGTGGTAGACCTTGGTATTGGGGCTCAAAAAAAGCGATGTCCGGAAAAGGGGCATAACGGCGGTTACGCCCTTTTTCCACCCACCCCCTTAATTGCAATCCTCCCTGCTATCTTCAGTGATAGATATCCGAGCACACCGCCATGCATCAATTACTTTCCCCGATCTGATGCGTCTCGATGCGTCGACGATGAAGCGCCATTGTTGCAAATACGTGGGTCTATTGTAGATTCACCCTCATGGAATAAGATCTAACATCAGATTCATATTCAACCGTATTAGTCGCCAATCGATATTCTTGTTTGTTACTCGATACAATAAATACTTCTTGATGAATAGAAGCGATGAACACAGTTGACTATGTCCCAATCTCATCAGTTAGGTGGTGATCTGTATTTGCTAAAAAATTATTCACTTCAGATTGTGGGTTATGAGTTACCCACAAATTCTAGGAGTTTACTTCTTCAACTGAAGATGGTCGAGAAAGAAATTGACTGAGATGAAAGTCACCTAAAGCCACTCGTTACTGTCAGTTGTCTGCGGACAGTGCCTATTTTGTAGTTCCAATACGGGAAATTCCATTTTCGCGTGAGAGGACATTGATTAGCATATCCGGTGCCCCTCCGAGAGGGAGATGATAATAGATTTGAATCTAGAGTACAATTTCATGTTGGAAAGGAGATAGTTGAGACGACTCTAGCACTTAGGGGGCTGAGAATTGCGGTAACATGAGGATTTCTAGGTGGAAGAACGCATTTTCTCCTCGAAAACCATTAACTCGCTGCTCTCGTAATTTTTCTAGACTTAAATTGAAAATGAATTTGGATTCAGCATACAATCATTACTGGAGAGATGGTCTTTATGAGATGTCGGTAGCTCTCAAGAGGTCAGAAATACCAGTAAGGTGGGGTTTCACGCGTGGGAAAATCCGTTCTTTCCTCGAAAATCATCAATTAGCTAGTCTGGAGACTCTTCTAAAAGCAAAATAACAATGAATATCAATTGAGCGTACAAATTCACGTGAGAGATGATTGTTGTAAGATATCAGTAGCTTTCAGATGGTATAATGGGAGCTTTCTTGCGTGTAAAACACTTCTCACTCCTCAAAAAACATTAATCAGCTAGTCTGGTGACTCCCCTAGGTTAAAAGCAACAACCAATTCAAATCCTGCATACAATTTCACGTGGGACATGATCAATCCAAAACACCCCTAGCTCTCAGCAGGTTGGAAACAACAAAAATGAGGGCGTTTTTGCGTAGAGAAGTCCATTTTCTCCTCGAAAAGCATCAAATAACTAGTCTGGTGACTCATTAAGGGTGAAACTAACAATGAATTCGAATTCAGCGTGAAATTTTACGTCGGAAACAGTACCTCAGAGGCCGTTTAGACTCGTATTGAGATGTTGGTGGCCAATAGCTACGAGTGTCCGAGCACCTCAAAAAAGCTACGCTGGACTATCCATATAGAAAAGCCCCTGACTTTAGAGGCACGGTTTAAAGGTCGATTTTTGCACCGGTCGCGGTTAGGATATCATTTTTTGGTGATGACAAGATGATCTAGGGGGCGACCTAAGCCTTGCGTCCAACTTGGGAAATAACGGACACCCTAATCTGCATACATATACTTATGTCGATGTTCACCAAGAGAGGCTTATTATATTTCTCGTCCGCGTGAACGCCTCGCGCCCAAAACTGGGCGCCTCAGCCGCCCAATCTTGAGCGGCGATGATGCCAGCCGCCGCTGGTGGTGCTCGCGCTCGAAAATGATCACAGCAATCGTTCGATTTAAGAACGGGTCGTGCTCAAACATGCGTGTAGAGGATGCCGACTTTTGATAGTAATATGATGTCACCCCGAGAATGAAAAACGCTCAATGCGAGCGGGTCGTGTTCTCGACGTGGGGTGGTGTTGTGTCCAAATCCGTAGTTCCGACAACCCAGTTTCCCGTAGTGAAACGCGCTCACATGAAATTGGCGAGCAGGATACCCAAAATTTTCTCAGTGTGAGCGCTCAATTTCATGATTGCTAACATGTCACGAGTATAAATTCCAATATATAATCTGAATTCGCAAGTCCATGTAGATGTTTGCGATTCATATACACTTTTTGTTATCACGAAGTCAACAGTCCGGATAGCCGAGTGGTTAGCAAGTTGGCATGCAGTCCCGCAAGTCCGGGTTCAGATCCCGCTGGGGTAAATTTTTTTTATTTTCTAAAATCTCGCAGCCCCCCCCGCCCTGGTTTTATCAGTGTTTCTACTAGCTTACATTGTCACTCAATTTGATAAAATAGATTTTCCAATCAATTTCAAAATTCTCGAGCCCCCTCGACCCTGGTTTCATCGACATTTTCACTGACTTACATTATTTACTCAATTTTATTTCAAAATCATAGATTTTTCCAATCAATCTTGGAGATCTCGCAGCCCCCTCACTCCTGTTTTTATCGGCGTTTTTACAAACTTACATTATTTACTCAATTTCAAAAATATAGATTCTCCAATCAGTTTTGAAATTCTCGCAACTCCCTGACCTTTGGTTTTATCGGCGTTTTTACTAACTTACATTATTCACTCAATTTTAAAAACATGGATTTCCCAATCAGTTTCAAAATTCTCGCAATTCCCTCACCTTTGGTTTTATCGGCGTTTCCAACTAACTCACATTATCCACTCAATTTTAGAACCATGGATTTTTCAATCAATTTTGAAAATCTCGCAGCCCCCTCACTCCTGTTTTTATCGGCGTTTTTACCAACTTACATTATTCACTCAATCTCAAGGGGGAGTTAAAATGGCCGTCATGGCATATAGACGTATATCGAAATCAGTGAATTGAAGTTAAGCGGAGATATAAAAATGAAATAAAACTCAAGGGAGTTGAACAAAAGGAAGAATAAGTGGAAAGAGCACAGTGTGTAATTGAAAAACAAGGGAAGTAAAAAGAATCAGGGAGGAAAAGCCGATAACCAGTACCCGCCACAGAGTGAGGTTAGGTAAGCGCGTGGCAACCGCTGCAGACGAGGCACTAGGTGATGTTCAGCACAGAAACAAGCCCCACAAGCAGCCCAAAATATACAAGGAGAAGAGTTGCATCCCTAGGATCAAATAATAAAGACATAGTAAGCTATATGCAAGTGAAAACAAGCGGCAAAAGAAAAGAGGAGGAAAGATCACCTGAAAATAAGGTAGCAGCAGTTGTAAAGAGGAAATTTATAGAACAGACCAAGAAAGAGAGAGATACAGGATCAGAGGAACTCAAAAACACTGAACGGGAGCAGCTACAGGAAAATCAACAAAAGGACATGCTAGACATGGAGGGACTCAGAAAGATGATAGGAAGCATGCATGAGGATATGAAGAACATGGAAGGGAAGATGATTGGTAGAATGGACTCTCTGCTGAAGGGATTGAAGACAGAAAATGAAAGAGCAGGAGAATTGGATGAAAGGATCACAAAGCTAGAAATGAAAGGATAGGAGAGAGAGAGAGAGAGAGAGAGAGAGAGAGAGAGATTGATTGATTGATGTCCTTTATTCGTCATAAGACAAAATATAACCCACATATTTTTACATATGTTGCATGATTCTAGAAATAATTGAGTATTCAAAAATTCAAAAATAAAAAGAAAAGGTGTAAAATATATATAACACAAGCGATTTGGTCAAGGACAGGTACATATCACAAATTGTGACTAGTCATTACAATTGCGAATTCGCGTATGTCTAAAATCTGAGAGCATGGGTTCACAAAAGAGAAAATATCACAGTTTGCTTCAGTCAGGTGACAGAAGGTCACGTAAAACTAATCGTAAGCTAAAAATAAGAACCCAAGCCTATCATAGATTAAAATAATGCTTCTTCTCCACATCAATCTTCTGAGGAGTCTGTGTCATCAAGAGATCTTTTAAGGCCTCTTTAAACAACGATATCTTCCCCAGCTGCCGAAAGCCCGGAGGGAGAAAGTTCCACAAATGAGCACATTGAACCTGGAAAGATCTTCTTCCATACTCAAGTCTCGTATTGGGAACTTTGAGTACCCGCTCTTCTGTATCACCGCGTGCGGGGCGTTCGGATTGGTACCTGGTAAACATCGCAGCAAGGTAGCCAGGTTCTCCCAAATGCATGAGCTTATGCATTAAAAGTGCTGCGAAGTACATTCTCCGCGAATCAGTACGTAACCAACCCAATCGCTCCCTAAACGGGGTGATGTGCTCGTCTCTCCTAAGGTCAAAGATGAATCTCACACATGAATTGCTCAGTCTCTGTATCCGTTGCCGCTGTTCGTCCGTGGCGTCGAGGTACACGACTGTGCAGTAATCTAGATGCGGTTGAACCAATGACTCGACTAGGCGAATCCGGAGAGGTCTGGTGATACACGCCCTAAAAAACCGCAAACCGTATAAGGCTCTGTTAACTTTCTTAGTAACTTGGTCAATGTGCGGTTTCCACGTCAGTTCACTATCAAGTGTAACACCGAGACTCACAACCGTATCACTGAACGGGATGAAATTTCCATCCTGTATCTCAACCCCTGGCAAGTCCATTCTCTTCAGATCTTTGATATTCCTCTCAGAGCTGAAGTAGATTGCCTTGTTCTTGCCAGCGTTGGGATACAGGCCGGAAATCTTGGCCCATTCGGCAACTAGTCGTCCTATTTCACCCAGCCGAGCGATGCCCTCCCTGATTTTAGTTTTCTCGACTTGGAGATAAATTTGGAGGTCGTCCGCATAAAATAGATGATGTACCGACTTTCCGTCTAGCAAACCAGGTAAATCATTGACATATAAGCTGAAGAGTAAAGGCCCGAGAACGGAACCCTGTGGAACACCCAGATTGGTTTCAAGCCAATCAGAATTACCAGATTTTGAAGTGACTTTTTGGGTGCGACCTTGTAAGTATGATTTTATCCACAGAAGTGCCGATCTCGAAAAGCCAAGATTTCGAAGTTTACTCAACAGCTTAGATGGTGATATCGTGTCAAAAGCTTTACTAAAGTCAAAAAGCAGGAGCAAGGTGATCTTCTTCTTGTCAATGCCTACTCTGATGTCATCTGTCAACTTTAGTAGAGCTGTCTGGGTGCTATGGTATTGCCTGAAACCAGTCTGGAAGCGATCTTGTAATTCCTCTTGTTTTAAGTACTCCGTGATTTGGTCGTGTGCGATTTTTTCCAGGACCTTGGCGAGAAAACACAGCAGCGCTATAGGACGGAAGTCCGAGACCGTTGATGGAGCGGCAGTCTTTTTCAGTGCGATCAGCTGTGCTTGCTTCCAAGCCTCGGGAAAAATGCTATGAGCGAAAGAGGAGTTGAAAATATGTACAATAAGATCACCAATAGCCGGAAGAGCCTTCGCGATCACGCTTTGGGGAATCCCGTCTGACCCACGGGCTTGGGAGGAAAAATGTTTGATAGCAAGGACTACGTTATTGAAATTTGTAGGCTTAAAATTAAAAACCTCCTCTGAAGCCGAATTCATATCGTCCATTGCTTCATCTATATTTTCGTGAGGTGAAACGGAAACTCCCGCAAAGTGAGCGTTCAACTCATCCGGTGTGAAACCGTGAAGTTCCTCCTCTTTGCTCTTAGGCAGGAGGCCGAGGTTGCGCATTTTCTTCCAGATGTTCTTATGTTGATCAAGAGCGTCTGATAGATGGTTTTGGAGGAAGGAGTTACGCTCTTGTTCCATGCGCAAGTCGACCTCTTCACTAAGCCGAAAATACTCACTTTGAAGCTCAGGACACTTGCGCTGGTTACGTTGATTTTGTTCCCAGCGCCTGCGCGTCGCATCTCGCTTATTCATGAGCACCCTCAACTCAGGACCAATCCAAGGAGCATCATTTTTTCGCGGGTTAATAGTTTTTTCTGGCGCTAATTCATCTATAACAGTCATTAAATTCTCATTCAAGCAGTGAATTGCGTCTTCCAAGCTGGTTTCGGCATTTTCAAGAGCTGTCCAGTCGCAGCGAAGCAGACGGTCATTTAGCATCTCCGGAGTGATATTACAAAAATCCCTATAAGTAAAGGAATTTTTTGGCGGAGTGGGAGTGAAGACGTTGATGGTGACGTCTATGACCGAGTGCCTGCCGAAACTGGGCAGGAGTCTGTTTTGAAAGTCTGTAACGATGTCATTGTCATCTACGTAAATGTGGTCAATCCATGTATGAGATGTATTGGGGGTGTGTTGGTGAGTCGGGCCATGCTGCACTATCTGCAAGGCAAGTTCTTCTGTCAGTGCAGTCAGTGTCTTGGTGTCAGGGTGAGCAGTGTCTAACAAATCCGCGTTCAGATCTCCCATTATAATTTTGTGACTATAATCCCCACACAGTCGGCGTAACGAGCCAAACAGCCCGTCATCCTTCTGCATGGCGATTTTCGGGGGTCTGTAAATTACCACGACTAAAATTGGAGGGGAGTTACCCTGCTGTACGCTACAGAAAAGAAATTCAGGAACACCAGGTTTCCCTGGGCCAAAAGTTTTAGACGAAATTAGCTTCTCTACCTTGAAATCATTGCGTACATACAAGGCAACCCCACCACCCTCTCTGTTCCGATCCTGTCTCAACAGAGAAAAACCCGGTATCTGAACGAGACTGTCATCCACATACTCATCTAGCTTCGACTCAGCCACCCCAAATAAATGGTAGGAGGGATCGTTGGCGACGAGCAAGCGTAGATGCTCAATCTTATCTGTCAGGGAGTTAAGGTTGATAAATCCCGCTTTTAAGGAACCTCCACTCCCTCGTCGCTCCTCAGCAGCCGTATTTAGTCAAGGAGTCTCCACTGATTCTGCTGCCGGAACCCCGTTCTGCTCCGGAACGACTGTGCAGCTCTGGTTGTTGTTAGAGGACGCACGAGTACGTTTTGGAACACTTCGACAGGCCGTTTGAATGACCTGCAGATCAGCGAGGGACTCGAACGTGTGCGCTCGCTCACCATTCTTCCGCCTAACCCAGAAACGTCCACCGCTGTGCCAGACGTATCGTAGTCCCAAACCGCGTGCAACTGACCTCAAACGTATATACTTCTTGTACTTTTCGCGGGGGAGCATTTCATTTATGAGAAATTTTACGGTCTGGCACATGAGCTTTCACATCTGGATCAAGTAGATCAGACTGGATGTTATTAGCCGTGAAATAATTATTGGCGATTGAACGTTTAGCCCGAATCACTTCCCCGACTAGTCGGCTACTGGAGAGTTGGACTACGCATGATGGTAAAGAACGCGAGATGGCAGCTGGGGCTCGGGAAGATGGGACCGAATCGCGATTTCCAGTTGGAGGCCTCTCCCCAGACGCATGCCCTGGTTGCAGGACATGAACATCAGCAATGTCTGCCCTCTCCAGTGAGGACAGGATGGACTTGAGCACTGCGTAAGAAATTTCAGATAATTGTGCCGGTGAGGCCATTGAATTTTCTTTCAAAACTCCATTAATAATCAATTTACAGCGCTCAAGGCCGTCACTGCCGTGTCCCTGTCGCTGCTTCCCAGCGTGTGAGTGGGGGGACTTGTCCATCCTAGGTGGAATAAGAGGAAACGAGGATTGATGTGGCGATTCGACATTACTATTCTCGTTAATTCTACATTCTCTATCTCGCAGACTACACTGGTGACCTTCTAATAGCTCAGTCAGAGTGGAAAGCTGGCCTTTCATGGTGGTATTCTCCTCCAGGAGAAGCTGGTGATACAAGCGAAGCTCCTCCAGCTGGGAGTTCTGCCTCTCGATAAGTCTCTCGAGAGAAGATACACGTTCCAACAGGCGATCATCCACCTGTTTCACTGCTACCGTGAGAGGTGGAGAGGGAATGGCAACGTTTTGTCGACTCACGAGAGATTTTATTTCGACGAGCTGATCCCGGAGCATGTCATATTGTTGATAAAAGAGGTCCAGTGTAGACTGCGCTATAAATACCCATTCAGGTTCAGGAGACTTCGTCGTTGTCGATGCTGATGGTACTGCAGGTTGTCCCGAGATGTTGCGGCTGTTACTTTCTACCGACCCAACAGCGTGGTCTACAGGTGGTATGGTGAGTAGCGACTGGGTGGTAGCATTGAGCCGCGCGTCCGTTCGCTGCTTTTGAAAATTCGCGGGCTCTACTGTGTTGGACTGCTGCAGGGTGGCGCCACTTGACGGAGACAGATCTGCAGGCGATAGCGTATCCCTCTCTAGCGCGAGCTGTGGCCTTTTGGTGGAAAGAGAGGCATTGGTGGTGGGGAGCTTCGCGCTGCGGTGCGCAGCGGTGGTATGCTGCGGAGCGGGGGGAGACAATCCTGACGCAGCGCGCGAGCTGAGTCGCGTGTGTGAGATGGGCTGATTACTCACACGTCTTTGCGAGTTCGTATTCTCCTTCTCTCTCCCTCTGGCTGTTTGCATGCTGAGGCGAGAAGTCGTAGTCGTCTGCTTCGACGCACTCAATTTCAATTGTGCGGCTGGAATTTGACTCACCTCCAGACAGCCTTTGCATGTGTCTGCTTCTCGGGATGAGATCGATCACTTGACATGTGCTGATCCCTTGCAGATGCTGCATTCTTTGCTGCCCGCGCGCAAGGATTTGTGGCAGTAGCAGCAGGTGTTGTCACTCATCATGCAGCAGACAGCAAGGCGGTGAGGCGAGCCAGCGTAGCAGACGACCTCCGAGCATGCGCAGAAAGCTCACTTTCCGCGCCAAGCACTGCCAACTCGATGTTGTTGTTGGAAATTGCAGAATTGGAATTATTCCTCCCAGGCTCTAGTAGGAGCCATGCAGTGATGCTCCAGTGGTATGAGCCTGCAGGAGGAAGTCCAATCTGCAAAAAAGTGCCACTCGGGACGACGTTTTGGTGGTCAAAAAGATGTTCAAACACGGAGCGATGTTAGATGCGTGTGGAAGCACTTACCGCCGGAGTGAGAGAGAGAGAGAGAGAGAGAGAGAGAGAGAGAGAGAGAGAGAGAGAGAGAGAGAGAGAGAGAGAGAGAGAGAGAGAAGGCACCCAGAAAGGATGAGAAGAGAGAATGGGACAACTGGAAGGAATCCTACCAGAGGAAATTAATACAGGCCCAACAGGGGCATGTTAAGACCCGAGCGGAGGGCTCGGAGTAACAAATAATTATTTGAGTTCGTGTGAACAGCTTACGGGAGGACTGCCCAGCTGCACCTACCTATTCTCTGTTATTGCATTGAGGCTTTCGACTGGATGTATATATATATAATTGCTGGTCTCTGGTTGCGTATATATATGAATATTTCGGATTGAGAAGTATTGGTTCATCAAAGCTGGATCAGATGAATTGTAATTTTAAAAGAATGATTGAAGTGCGTTTGGATTTGGAATGTCTTATAATACTGGATATTTGAAAAAATAAAATAATTCATCTGATTTCAAATAGATATAAAAATCCAGTTATCTTATGGCTTTTAGAAAAGAATGAGATAGAATTACAGAAGTGATAGATTCTATTTTATTCAAATCAAGTTATCAAATCTTGGTCAGAAATAAAAACTTATCGTGTAAATATAATTTGAATAGCTTAACCTAAACGCACTTACAAGTCTACTTGAAGGGATGATGATTCTTCAAGGCAGGAACGTATAAGCAGGGCGAATTCGTAGCTGGCCCTTATGCAGCTGAGGCGGGTATCGTCGGCCTACTTTTTGACGAAGAGCGAATTCGGAGCTGGCCCTTGAACAGCTGAGACGGGTATCGTCGGTCTACTTTTCGACGGAATTAATCTGACTTATTGGTCCGCACTTTTTCGAACTTTGCTTTGTCGTGTGTTTTCTAGGCACACTTGGGCAAAACGGTACGTGTCTCAAAGACTCACAAAGCTCTACTAACTGAATCGAGTCAGTGACTAATCGAAGAATTAATTTTGATGTTCGAATTTATACGTGTGGACACGAGCTAATTTTGATGGCTTGAAGTAATTTCGAAACTGTCCTCTTCAAAATTGATTTTGAAATTGACTTACCTCTGAAACTGTAACACTTGTAACACATGTGTTACACCATTCATAAGATGTGTGTGTCTCGGGTGTTACACCATTCATAAGATATGTGGAACTCGGGTGTTACACTTGTAACACATATAATTTGGACTACGGCAATTTTGCTGATTGCATCTTGACCTGCTTACACATTCCTGCTGATCAAGTAAAAATAATATTTCTCCATGTTGAGAAATATTATTTTAACTGTTGCGTCGTCTGGGACGCCACACCTCCCCTGTTAGTCCATTCTCGTCCCGAGAATGTGGCCTGGGCGGCAGAATTTGGAAAAGGGCATACATAAATCATTTCCATGCTAAGTTCTCTTGAGAACAAATTCTTCTAGCTGTGGATGATCAAATTTACAATAAAATAATGGATGGGACTTTGATGTTTGTACATTTCGGGAACATTCGGACTTAAGAATATGACACAATATTAGTAAAGTTGTGTGCATGTGTGTGGGCGCATCTATGGAGGTGTATGTGTGACTGTTCTGTCGAGGTTTATTGTTGTTATTGTCTGACATTTCATACACTGGAATTCGCTAACCTGGAATTTTTTATGCATGAATACTCAATCTGGCTCTTACCGCATCCCTTGCACGGTAACCACCTCGTTGGGTGTTCGTTGTGGTAATGCCTACACAAATAACACCAGGGGCCTTTGAGTTTTCCGTTTTTTTTGTTTTCCCTATGTTTTTGGGTTTTCCGCCGCTGATTCTCTCTCTTCCTCTCCAACTTTTGTTGTTCGGAACTTCCATATGACAGGTAGGAGGTCGTAGTTTCTGGTTCACTAATATCGCTATAGTTATTATTCATGGCCCCGTTAGGTTCATCTTCCGGTCCTTGCGATTGAGTGCGAGCTGCAATTTCCTGCGACACGACGATAAGCGGATCAGTATCCGTCCTCTCCTCTGGGTGCAGTGGGAGCAAGATGTCCGGAATCGATGAATTGTGGCCTTTAGATTTTTGAATATCTTTGATAGTGATTAATTCATATTGTGGCGTGTCCTCATTGCTTGGGTGTGATCTACAGATGATGTATTGCGAGTCTGTTAGAGGGACATCACTCAATATTCGCAGACGGGGTACTTGTAGCGCTTGTTGTTCGCTTGTGCCCTGTGTTGGGGACCGAGCCATTCGGGCATCCGTATCGGGTCGGTCTTCTCTGTTCGGTGGTGTTACACTTGACGTCGTTGTCGGAGAGCCATGCGGTGCGGCGATGATGGGAAGTATTGTAGGTAACATACTCACTATGTCGTCTGCTATGCTGGCTGCGCGCGCCGCGTGTAACACATTGCCACCTGGGTTTGTTGCAGCGGACGTTTGTGGGCTTTCGTCGGATAAGTGGGGCAGCGACGTTTCGGAGATGGAAAATATTGCCTGTAACATACCGGTGGCGTCGTCTGCTAGGTTCGCCGCGCTCGTCGTGGTTGCTTTTGGAATATCATCCGGCGCGTGGTGTGGTGAGGGGGGGGCGGCTCTGCTGTAACTTTTCCCCCGCCTGTTGCGCGTTGTAACATCATGTTACACACACTCGGGGTAGGGGTAAATTGTTTACGAGGGGAATTTAGTTCACTAACACTTGTATGGCGAGTTCTTATGCCGCGTGTATAGGTTTCCCCGATTGTGCAATCTATCATATTTTGTACAGAAACACCTGCGTCTCTCACCACATGAGTCGTTTGGGTCGTTGCTTGTCGAGTGTCGGTGGGCACATCGTTGTAGGTTTGGGTGGCTGATGATGAAAAAGGCAATAATAGGTCCACTCTCTCATCGTTATCGTCGATGCCATACAGGTTTAGGAAGGCCTTTTACAAACCCACCGACTTTTCCATTCTGTCGACTTTCATGATAAGGTCCTGTCGTGCGGCAAAAAATGACGCTTCTGCTATCCTCACAGCCTCCTGGTTGCTTTCTAAGAGGTTTTTGAAGTTAACATTCAGAATATCAAGGTGGCTCTCCATTTTACTGTAGTTTACGCGCACGAGGTGTTGAATACTGATAGGATCATTAGCGCTATGTTCATTATAGATTCCCTCTATATGTGTCGGTAAGTGCTCTGCAGAAATTCTTCCCAAAAGGTCATGGTGGCGCCATCTCTTGGTTGCTCGTTGAACTGCGGTAATTGAATGTGGCGCGAAGAATTTGAACAGGCTATCCTAGTGTCAAATGTGTCAGTGATGTATTCTGTGCGTGAAGTGAATAAATTATGTTCGATTTGTGTACATTTGTTACACGAAATGATATATATGTATATATTAACGTTCCTAATACATATGTTTTTCGCAAATATATACTAGAGTTCCTAATAGATGTGGTATTACAAATATATAGAGTGTTATTCATATATGTATATATATATATATATATACTAACGTTCCTAATAGGTATGGTTTTACAAATATATAGAGTGTTATTCATATATGTGAATATATGTATATACTAACGTTCCTAATAGGTATGGTTTTAGTAACGCTCATAATAGATATGGTATTACAAATATATAAGGTATCATTCATATATGTATATTCTCATTGTATGAATGTACAGGTATATATTAATGTGAAAATTTCCTTTTTTTTACAAATTATGAATTTCAATTGTTTATGTATACTCTCCTTATATGAGCATATATATTTATTAACTTGAAAATAATCCTTTATATTAAAATCATTCTCATTAATCGCGTGGAATTCTGGAGGTTAAACGTTTGATACTGATTGTTAATAATAATAATATTTTTTCAAATGCGGTGTTTACATTGCTAACATGGTTTCTATTTTAAGAGATATCTCGAAATTTTATTCTCGTAAATGACAATAATAACGATTCTTTATAACGTAAATATGATCAGCAAAATATTGGATACTTTTGTGTACGCAGTTCAATATTGTCCGTTCTTGATAGTGATAATCGGGTATATATATACATATGCCATTTTGTGTGGCTATACAGTATCTATATGTTACAGCTATTTGATCTATAGATTTAATATTATTCTCAAGATGATTATTTCGAATTTGATGGTTGTAATGGTTGACAATTTTAGTTTATTGAATAAATTGAAATTCATAAATAAGAAAACATGTATATATACATATATATTATAAAAAAATTTTTTTTTTTTTTTTTCAAATCCGTCCATGTACTTAGGACCATGTTTCAAGAATCGAAGTCGTAATCATGAGGAAACTATCTTGAGCTTTTGCAATCCAGGTATCGAGATGTCTATCCGTTTTTTTTTCAAAAAATCGAAATTGCGCTGTCGAAAGCCGAAACTGCATTGCTCTTAAAATATTGCAACGATCGAAAATTTAGGTGTCAGCGAATTCCATCCAAATGTCTGCAGTAAGGTGTTAGATGTCAGTCTATTAACTGTCCGTCTAATATACTTCAGTCGCAGTTTCAGTGTAGGTTGCGAACGTGAACCTTGTCGTGCCGATCTCGAAAAAAAAAAAATTTTTCCAACAACTATGGAAGCTGAAAATACGTATCGATTCCCACTATTGGCCCGCGCCCGTTGGGTGAATGTGAGTGCAATTACTTCGAAATCAGAATATAACTTGTTATCAGTGATTTTGAATTAGGATTTTTTTCCTTTTCAGTTTGAGGATTGGGCGGCTATAAGGAGGCACAGATCGATGAACAAGAGTCGCGTGGTTCGGGGGAGAAATCCCTTGCCTCATATTCGGTGATTGCCACGCCGTTCCTACCAGCGCATTTGTGTAAGTGCTAGATGATGGATTAAAACGAAAGAAAATGGTGAAGTCGTCGTTGTAATGATGATTTTTCCTTTTCCTTGAAATCAAAGTTCGATAATTGGAGGGTCGTGAGGGCCTTACGTCGAGCCGACCGTCAGAGGAACGAGCTGTTTGCTATGGGGCGGCACGAGGTTTTTGTAGCGGCTACTTGGGGCCGTGATTTTTCTGACTTGAATGCCCAGGATCCTGACTTTTTTGGGCTCAGGCGACTATTCTTCCACGAACTGATTGAGTTCCCCGGGAGGGATGGTTGTCTACATCGGGCGGAGGTTTGGAGTGACACGGCGCGTGGTGAGAGTGGACTTCTTATACCGTTTTCGCCCGCTCTTACGGCCAAAGACTTCGATGTGAATAATATGTTATACGTAGATTCTCTGTTGTGGTTAGGAGTCTTATTTGATCGTTGGCTATTTTGAAAATATGACCGGATGTTTTACTGAACGATAATAAATGTGGCTCTCACTAAGGTTAGTACCATTGAATTTGTTCTAATTCATGTAAATTGTGATTTTAAGGCTGTTACCGTATGTTACCGATGTAACATTAAGTTACCGCCACAGACCCCCACCCCGCACATCTTGCTGTGCAGGTAACACCATGTTACCTGTTACAGTCTGCTGTGCAGGCAACACCATGTTACCTGTTACAGTTTGCTGTGCAGGTAACACCATGTTACCTGTTACAGTTTGAGAAAATGAATGTCTCTTCCCCTCGTGTGTCTTAATATGTTTCCCAGGATAATTTCTCAATTACGGGTAATCGATTCCTTGAGTGGGGATATCAATATCCGTTGAACGGGTCGTCGGGGTGTAAATAAATGAGATTTCTCGAGCGTTTGTTTGCGGGTTCGCGACTGTTATCAATGACCGGCAGTTCATAGGACTTGGTGGTTCAGGTGGTGGCTGTTGCGGCCTAGTTACAGGTGTAATATTTTCCCATGATTTGAGTTCCAAATTATGTGTTTTTGTAGAGTTGTCGAAATTGTCTTTAATCTTTTTGAATTTCAGGCAAATTTCAAGTTTTCTTAGGGCGATGCAGAGTAGTATCGCAATAATAATCGTTAGGAAAAATGAGACGTTTAGATGATTGTGAAAATTTTCTGATATTCTTTTACGTTGGCTTATTTCCCGATATTGCCTTTCTATCTCATTCAAAGCGATTGAGTTGCCACCAGATAGCCAATCTTCGACGTTTTCTGATATTTCATGTTTTTTGTCTTCCATTGCATCTATTATTGATTTCGAAAGTGAATGAGTCATATTAAGGTGAAATTCGGATTCGTAAGAAAATGTGAAGTCTAGCGTTACCTCATTGATTCCATGAAGTGTGAAATTAACGGCGTGAGCTGTGCATTGGCCATTTAGTGATTATATCCCTGTACCATTGAGTAGGAATTCATCTGTGGTTCCTTCTATGCAAATTAATTTCATTCTGATAATGTTTGTTGTAGAAAATAGCCATTCTTTAGTAGAACGAAGTTCAGTAAAATGTGGTTTTTCACCTGAGCTTAAGATATAGTCACAGTCATTTGGTCTATTTGGTACAGTTTTTAGTAGAAATTGAAATTCACATGGATTGTCTATATGACTTGAGAATATAGGTTCTACGGCTTTGCACAGGTTTGTGTTATTTCTATTGATGCGATTTTGTATTTCTTTCCCATGGAAGAGTATAAAAGATCGGGAATTTTTTGATACAAAAATATCCGAGAATCTTGGACGGATTGATATGAAGGTGTTATGGTTCTTAAGATCTTTCGCGAAAATGGGGAGACTATGGATACGATAATGTGAAAATTCTGTTACGTCTGCTAGAGGAAAGGTTAAGGTGACTATGAATTTCTGATTATGTAGGTATACAAAAGATTTTGAGATGGAAAGTGAGTATTCTGGGGTGATCAATTCTCTGTCCCATGGGAGCGCGTGGCTAAACTTGTAATTATTTACGTCATGTAATATATTTTGAAGTTGGTCGTGACTGAGCAAGAAAGTGTGTAAATGTCCTCTTGTTGTCGTTTCAATGGCGTTAATTAGAGTTTTATATGACGAGATAGAATGGAGCAACGCCATTTCGAATTCTGTGGCCCATATTTCTATATTCTCTCGCAATGTCACAGTGTCAATTGCGTTCGAGGAGGAAGCCAAATTTTTGGACAACATTATGTATAATTTTTCAACTTGATGATTTTGGAAATTCATGAATTTATGTATGTTATCGAGTTCTGATCTGAGAATATGGGTCCGTTCAGAAACTAACAAAGATATATTCTGATTTCGGTCGTAAAGATCGTTCACTTGCTTTGTTAAGAGCTCTCGGTCATCAGCGTCCATAGTTCCAAATAACTTTCTATAAATCCAACCAACTAATTCTGATGAAGCTCCCCTTCTTTTTACATTATGACCGTTCAAGGTATTAGGAGGGGACACGGATGGTAAAGAGAAAAAATCTGTCAGGTCTTTCTGTAACATTTCAAATGAGTGCATCATAGCGTCTAATTTAGATCGTGGAATCAATTGGTCGCAGTCGGGAAATTTGTTCGAGCACCTCTGTCTCATGGAAAGTAATTGTCTCTCTTTCCAATCATTTCTCTCCATCATATTACTACAGTCTATGGTTATTGAAATTTTCCATTCGGACCTTATTATTTCACCCCCACCGACGTACTCATAATAAATACCAGGATTTGTAACGATAGGCCTAATCATATGCGTCGTGTTTATGACACCCAAAATATACACAGGGTAAGTGGTGATTCATGAAAGAATCCAGAATAACGTGTTGCAGGATGTCATAGTTGCACCTGTAACAACCAAGATACATATGTTCTCGTTAGCAAAATGCTCGCTTTACTTTATCTACGTGTTTCAAAAACCGTTTTCCTGTAGCTGATTCTAACAATACATTGTTTTTTCGATGAACTTCTACGACTTTGAATTTCCCATTGAAAAATTTGTCTAATTTGCCTTTCCTAGGTGCTAATAAAACATAAACTTCCATTCCTACTCGCAGGTCTTTTGATTTCGTCTTTTAATCGTATTGAATCTTGGTTCTCTCTTTCGAATCTCTCAAATTGTCTCGAGCAACTCTCTTTATTTCGGCAAGGGTTTTCATGAGATTACATAGATAAAAGTTGTATGTTTCTAGTTCAAATTCGTCGGGGTATTTGTCTATGGTACGAGCCTTACGCCCATAGATAATTTCGAAGGGGCTGAAACCAGTGGAACTGTGAACCGAGGTGTTATATTCAAACATCGCGAACGGCACTACAGTATCCCAATCTAATTTCTTAGTTGCTTTTGTACGTATGTAGCTACCAAGCACAGCGTGACTGCGTTCCAGTGAAGCGTTACCTTGAGGGTGATAACTAGTGGTTGTTATGAGTTTAATGCCAAAAATCTTTGCAAGTTCTTCAAGTAACCGATTTTTGAAGCTGGTACCTCTATCACTTAAGATTACTCGGGGGACTCCAAAATTAGCTATGAGATGACGGGCTATAGCATCAGCGATGGTGATAGCTCGAATGTCAGGCAAAGGGACTGCTAGGCAAAATTTAGAAAGTTGACATTGCATAGTCAAAATGTGTTTGTTATTTGAAGGAGTAAGGAGTAACGGCCACACCGTGTCAATGGCTACTTTCGAGAAGACTTCTAAAGGCGTGTCAGATATGATCATGGGGACTTTGGTCCGCATTCCTATCAGTTTTTGTTCCTGGCAAACAGAGCACTTGCTGATGAACTCTTCAACGTCCCGCTTCATTCCTTTCCAAAAATATCTTTCTCGAATTCTCCGGTAGGATTTCCCAGACCCGCGATGTCCACCAAATAAACTCGAGTGGAAGTCTTCTATTATAGAATTCATTTTTTCAATTGGGGGAATAATGCAGCTTCCATAACAGAAGGTTATGGTCAGTGGAAATTCTCTGAACTCCTTTTCAAAAGCATCTTTCACTACTGATTTTGGTAGTTTGTCAGTTAACTCTCCTACCTTCCCGACTCGAAAAGAGTGAACATCCGATTTCTGTACCAACTTAGAAAGATTTTGTAAACACATTTTCCAACTAGACGGAGTTATCGAGCTACTACTGCTTTCTGAGACGACTAAACTACAAATCAACCGGTTGCGACTGTTATTAACAATTACATCCCCTACTTCTAAATTTTGCGATTTCAATTTTTCTGGATCGATTGCTCCAATATCTCGGAGCAATTTGTTGTTTGGGGAGGTTATTTCACAATCAGCTGATATAAAATGTACAATGTTGTCTTTAATGTAAGTGATGCATTCTCTGGTCGACAATGTGTTCAATGTCACGGGCTCTTTGTAGTCTAAGTCAGGTTGTATAGTGGATCCCATTTCATTATGGTGTTCCTTACCTTTATTAGGTATGGTTGAGGGTACAGGAGTATTGGTGTTCTTCACGGGTGATTGAGGCGAGGGGACAGGGGTAATAGGTTGATTCTGGGTAAGTCTAGGAGTAAAATCTCTTGCAGTTAGTTCCCTATTTTTTGAAAGCGGTGAGACACGTTTTGTTAGTGAGGGGCACGAATCAGTCTCAGGGTCACTGTTTTCCTGGGGTATGGTGCTTAAGGTTTTCCAGAAACTCGGTAATCTGTTTCTTGTGCTCCCGGAAAGTGGAAGGGGGGTGGATTTGGCAAAAGATTTTCTGGAAGGTGACATTTTTGTCCTCATAGCCTCAGGTATTGGAGTAGTTTCTGGAGGAATAAACGACTCTGCTACCCACTGTTCTACTATATCATTAGGTACAGGTTCGTTTCCTAGATGAGCTGGTAACGACGAGGTGGAGCCCGTAGGTGAAAGATCTAGCTGTAGGTCGGAAAAAGTCAGGTGAGTAGGATCTTCGTCTTCTCTTTCGTCATCCCACCAGAACGTACCTGGTTCGGATGAAAACTGTTGTAAGTCCTTGGACCATCTTTTAGTTGATTGGGCGTCGGGTTTGAATTCATCGTCAGAGGATGAAGGAGAGGAGTCAGGGTCATTTATTATATGATGTGCAGAAGTTTTATTATCAAGGATTTTGGAAATAGGTGGCTGGGGAATTTTAGATTCTGAGGATTCCGAGGTCGCGGAGGCTGGAACTGCATCTGTTCCAGTGGTGTCAGGGTCATCATTCGTGGAAATAGTATCAGTGGAAGATGAGGATAGGACATTTTTGTCTTGGCTTAGTAGCTCGGGCAGGAAGGACCTGTTTTTGGAAGGAATAGGAGGTTCTTCACGTTCGATCTCGGACTCCGTCGAGTCACTACTGGAGGTTCCTGAAGGGCTTTTATCGATAGTGGAAGGAGTGATCGCGGGGGAAATAGCAGACGGGGCTTGCGAGTCCACGCGTAGTTTCCTTTGTCTCAACCGTTTGGCGATAGTGCTGTCATCGAGATCCCCCTGGCCTTCAGACATGTTCTCTGGCCGTTCAGGGGGCTCTATTCGAGACCCCTTTTTCCTGCCGCGGTTGATGCACTGGGCTTGAGAAGATGTGGATGATGAATTGGGGTTGGTTCTATTTCGAGCATTGGCTGCCCTTTGTAGGGATGTTTTCGTTGGTTTGGGGATGATTGCTAGGAGTCTTGCCGAGGTTGTAGACGAGTCTGAATCACTTTCACTGTAACCTTCAGAAGAGGTGCAAGAACAGTAATAGGTGGGAGGAGGAGGCGAAGGCTTGTCAGAAACTGTAATATCTAAGGGGGTTTCTGGAAAGGGAGTCGGCATTTGTATTCAGGCGGCCGGGTTTGTATTTGGAAACATAGTTATAACCTCTTAGCTTTTCTCTCCAGCGGTTCAGCCTACTCATGGGGTCCTTAAGGGATTCTATCCAGGTCAAGGGCTCATGATTGCCATAGATGACAAAGGGTTTACCGTAGAGGAAGTGGCGGAAGTGTTGAACCGCGCTTACAACCGCGAGACATTCTCTTTCTGTCGCCGAGTAGTTCTTCTCGGCTTTGTTCAAAGATTTTGACATATATGCTACGGGTTTTTCTTGGGGGGGGGGGGGGCTCACCTTGTGAAAGTACAGCTCCGATAGCTATATTAGATGCATCTACAGTCAAGGTAAAGGGCTGATTGAAATCAATGGGAGCCAGCACAGGTGCTTGGCATAAAGCTGCTTTTAAGATCTCAAAACTCTGTTGTTGTTCGCCTTTCCATTCGAATTTCTTTCCTTTCGAAAGGAGATCATTCATTGGCTTGGCTTTCTTGGGAAAATCTTTAATGAACCCTCGATAGTAATTGGCTAGCCCTGAGAAAGATTCCATATCTCGAAGAGTTTTGGGTGTAGGGAAATTTCTCACGGCATCTAATTTTGCAGGGTCTGGGTGTACTCCGTGTCTGTTAATCACGTGCCCGAGATATTTTACCTCCGGGGTTAAAAACTCGCACTTCTCCGGGTGAAGTTCCATGCCGGCCTCCGACAACCGTTTGAACACTTCTATAATTTTGTCCATACGAGATTTCATTGTTTCTGAGAAAATCAAGATGTCGTCCATATAAATGAAAATTTCAATACCCTGCAACCCAGACATTATACTATCGATAGCCCTTTGAAAGGAAGCTGGAGCGTTACAAAGGCCAAAGGGCATAACTACCCATTCAAATAATCTGTACGGCGTTCTGAATGGCTGTCTTAGGGCGATCTTCAGGGTCAACCAAAATTTGATGAAATCCATTAACGAGGTCGCGCACCGTGAAATATTTTGCTTTCCCAATTGATTCTAAAATCTTTTGGATGTTTGGCAACGGGTAAGCGTGAGGAATGGTTTTTTCGTTCAGTTTTTGATAGTCAATTACTAATCGGTAGCGTTTCTTTCCATCGGGACCCGGTTTTTTTGGAACAATCCAAAGAGGGCTTACCCACGGACTATTTGATGGTTGAATGGATTCGTCCTGGAGTAATTTTGTGACTTGTTCCCGGACCTCTTGGTGGAGGCCCTGCTGCAAAAGATCGATTGGGATGGATTGAAAACCAATCGAATCCTATCGGGATGAATACATTTCAATCGGTTCTATCATTCAACCGGCGAGAGCAGTATTGGAATTCAATGCAGATCAATCGAACAAAGACCCAATCAAGCTGAATCCTGAATTGTAGAATTGGGATCACAACTGCCAATAGAATTGTATACTGTTGATGAGGATTGATGTGAGCGAATATAATCCAATACTAGTATTCAGCATAGGTTCGGACACGGAAGGATGGATGGAAGATCTTTGCTGGTTCAATATGTTTTAATGAACCGATTCAGTATTGGAATCAATCTAATTGAATAATGGATCTCGTCTCCCACTGCTCTATCGAGATCAATGCTTCAGAAAGTGATTCGATTTGCGAAACGATACTAATTGTCTATCCTAACCAATCCCAAATGACAGGATTGGATTTCACCTTTTGAACACTATTATTTCAACATTCCTCAATCGAACTGAATAATTCTCTGCAGTACTGGGTGTATAATAACCTTGCTCTTTCCTATCCGTTTCAATCATGAATGGACAGATTCGAGTCGAATTATGCCTGGATCAATTCCAATCATCCCCCTATCACCTATTGCGTGATTGACAAATCGAGCTGAGTACTACAAAATCGGATTGAAATCGTGGATGCATGGTTATTCTATCCTTCCCAATACTCATAATCAGTATTGAACTCCGCTAGATTTCATATATTTCAATCGAATCCAATACTGCTCAGCAGGATTAGAATGGCCTGAAGATGAGTTTTGCTATCGGTCTGAATCCTGCCAAGCAGCATTGAATTGACTGAGTCAATCGATTCCAATGATAACCCAATTACTCACTGCGTGATTGACCAATCAAGCTGAATACTACAAGATCGGATTGAAATCGTGGATGCATGGTTATTCTATCCTTCCCAATACTCACAATCAGTATTGAACTTCGCTGGATTTCATATATTTCAATCGAATCCAATACTGCTCAGCAGGATTGGGATGGCCTGAAGATGAGTTTTGCTATCGGTCTGAATCCTGCCAAGCAGCATTGAATTGACTGAGTCAATCGATTCCAATGATAACCCAATTACTCACTGCGCGATTGACCAATCGAGCTAAATACTACAAAATCGGATTGGAATCGTGGATGCATGGTTATTCTATCCTTCCCAATACTCACAATCAGTATTGAACTCCGCTAGATTTCATATATTTCAATCGAATTCAATACTGCTCAGCAGGATTGGAACGATTTCGAGATGAGTTTTGCTATCGGTCTGAATCCTGCCAAGCAGCATTGAATTGACTGAGTCGATCGATTCCAATGATAACCCAATTACTCACTGCGTGATTGACCAATCGAGCTGAATACTACAAAATCGGATTGAAATCGTGGATGCATGGTTATTCTATCCTTCCCAATACTCACAATCAGTATTCAACTCCGCTAGATTCCATATATTTCAATCGAATCGAATACTGCTCAGCAGGATTGGTACGGCCTGCGGATGAGTCTCGCTATCGGTCTGAATCCTGCCGGGCAGCATTGAGTGGACTTTGTCAATCGATTTCAATGATGACTCGATCACTCACTGCGTGATTGACCAATCGAGCTGAATACTACAAAATCGGATTGGAATCGTGGATGCATGGTTATTCTATCCTTCCCAATACTCACAATCAGTATTGAACTCTGCTAGATTTCGTATATTTCAATCGAATCCAATACTGCTCAGCAGGATTGGAATGGCCTGAAGATGAGTTTTGCTATCGGTCTGAATCCTGCCGAGCAGCACTGAATTGACTGAGTCAATCGATTCTAGCACTGTTATCCAGCATTCATTCCGATTCAGGTAGATAGGATATGAGGTTTCTGATGCTTACTTTCAGTATTCAGATCGATTGAAGTGGATTGAGATCCCGATATTCCCAATACTGAAATACAGTACTGGAATCGATTGGGGCAGATAGGATCTCAAGTCCTCAATACTGATATCCAGCATTTAAATCGATTCAAGTAGACAGGAGAAAAGATCTGCAATGCTGAAAATCAGTATTGAGATCGATTGAAGCGGATTGAGAACCCGATGTTTCCACTACTGAAATACAGTACTGAAATCGATTCGGGCAGGTAGGATTTTAAGTCCTCAATACTGATATCCAGCATTCAAATCGATTCAAGTAGATAGGATATAAGATCTGCAATGCTGAAAATCAGTATTGAGATCGATTCAAGCGGATTGAGAACCCGATGTTTCCAATACTGAAATACAGTACTGAAATCGATTGAGGCAGATAGGATTTCGAGTCCTCAATACTGATATCTAGCATTCAATCCGATTCAGGTAAATATCATATGAGGTCTGCAATGTTGAAAATCAGTATTGAAATCGATTAAAGCGGATTGAGAACCCGATGTTTCCAATACTGAAAGACAGTTCTGGAATCGATTGGGGCAGTTAGGATTTCAAGTCCTCAATACTGAAATCCAGCATCCAAATCGATTCAAGTAGATAGGATATAAGGTTTCTAATGCTTACTTCCAGTATTGAGATCGATTGAAGAGGATTGAGATAGCGATCTACCCAATACTGAGAGACAGTACTCAAATCGATTCAGGTTATTAGAATATAAGGGCTAGAATACTCACAGTCAGTATCGAGATCGATTGAAGTGGGTTGAGATCTCGAAGTTCCCAATACTCGAAAACAGTACTGGATTCGACTGGGCAGATAGGATTTCAAGTCCCCAATACTGATATTCAGCATTCAAATCGATTCAGGACGATAAATAAACTCGTCAATGCTCATAGTCAGTATTGGAACCGATAGACGTAGTGTGAGTTATTGAACTTCCCATTCCTGAAAGTTAGTATTGGAATCGATTGAGGCCGATAGAATTCGAGTGGCTGACGCTAGGCGGCGTTTCGGTGACCATCTCAGTTTGCATCCAAATATCATGGGATTGCTTTCTCGCAAGCGACGAACCATCTCTCCTGTTCCTATATAAGACTGATGAGTGACAGAACCTCCAAATAGCGTTTAGTTATGTAATGCGATGATATGTTAATGCGATCATGATTAAAATAAGTATTGAATTGTATTGAAACCTTACCTGTAATGTGAGTGATGTATATGTGAGACGTTGATTTGTATTAATAACTGAAAGTCAGTATTGAGGTCGATTGAGGCCAATTGAGTTCTCGATGTTCCCAATACTGAAAATCAGTATTGGAATCGATTGAGGCGGATAGGATTTCGGATATCCAATACTGATTTCCAGCATTCAAATCGATTCAGATGAATAGGATATGAGGTGTCCAATGATTCTATTCAGTATTGAGTTCGATTGAGGTTCCAATACAGAATAACAGTATTGGAATCGATTGAGGCGGATAGGATTTCGGATATCCAATACTGATTTCCAGCATTCAAATCGATTCAGATGAATAGGATATAAGGTGTCCAATGATTCTAGTCAGTATTGAGTTCGATTGAGGTTCCAATGCAGAATAACAGTATTGGAATCGATTGAGGCGGATAGGATTTTGGATATCCAATACTGATTTCCAGCATTCAAATCGATTCAGATGAATAGGATATGAGGTGTCCAATGATTCTATTCAGTATTGAGTTCGATTGAGGTTCCAATACAGAATAACAGTATTGAAATCGATTGAGGCGGATTGGATTTCGGATATCCAATACTGATTTCCAGCATTCAAATCGATTCAGATGAATGGGATATAAGGTGTCCAATGATTCTAGTCAGTATTGAGTTCGATTGAGGTTCCAATGCAGAATAACAGTATTGGAATCGATTGAGGCGGATAGGATTTCGGATATCCAATACTGATGTCCAGCATTCAAATCGATTCAGATGAATAGGATATGAGGTGTCCAATGATTCTATTCAGTATTGAGTTCGATTGAGGTTCCAATACAGAATAACAGTATTGAAATCGATTGAGGCGGATTGGATTTCGGATATCCAATACTGATTTCCAGCATTCAAATCGATTCAGATGAATAGGATATAAGGTGTCCAATGATTGTAGTCAGTATTGAGTTCGACTGAGGTTCCAATGCAGAATAATAGTATTGGAATCGATTGAGGCGGATAGGATTTCGGATATCCAATACTGATTTCCAGCATTCAAATCGATTCAGATGAATAGGATATAAGGTCTCCAATGATTCTAGTCAGTATTGAGGTCGATTGGCAATCTCTCTCTCAATGCGTATAGTCGGCATTGGTAAAGATTGGTCAACACTGTTTGAATCCCGATCAACATCATTGATCGCGATTGAACTCCAATCTTCTCCAATCCTGAAAATCATGTTTCAAATTCATCATAAGTTTCTAGATTCAGATCGATTGAGTGTTTTTCTATCGAATCCAATCGAACTTTTGCAGCAAGGGGGCTGGTGGATACCTATACTGCTTGGAAGCAGCTGGTCTATTATCAGTAGTGGGAATTTGATGACGGAATCGAGTCCGGGGTGGTGAGTCGCCGGGTAACATAAACAAGTCAGGGAATCTCCGGACAATTCTTTCCAAATTTTTCCTTCCGTGGACACAATGGTGAGGTGCATTTCTGTTATGATTTCAACATGTTCCCTCTTTGATAACCTTTTTGTTGGTGTTGTTGTTTCGAGTTTAGAATCAGAATAATCTTCAGAATCTTCTAAATCATAGGTATCTAATTCTTGGGGTGGCACTTCGATTGTAATATCTCGATCTAATGTGTTAGCAGCCAAGGCATAAGCGACACCATTCTGGACTCTCACCGCCGCTTCACCTAAATATATACCCTCCTTTGTGTTGACTCTGAGTAAGTAATGATCACCGTCCGGCGTTGGTTTTGTGGGTCCTATTCTTACTGGTGCTTTCGAATTAGCGGGAATGATGAATTTATGAATATCTTGCGTGAAAATTGGATCCATCTCGATGCCTATTCCGTAATAAGGCATTTCTGTCCAGGAGTCAGAAAAAGATTCTGTTGTTACAGGTGTTACAGGAGTTACCGATGTTACGGGTGTTACCGGTGTTGCAGGTGTTACCGGTATTACAAGTGTTACCGGTGTTGCAGGTGTTACCGGTGTTTCTTGGATTAGTGGATGAAACGCACAGTCAGACGGACTATGGTGCACGGAAGGGTTGGTGAGCCCTGGTGAAGGTTCAGTGGGGTAATCCAGTGAAGGTTTTCCAGGTAAAATGATGGCGTCCGTCATGGGACAAAAGAAAATTTCCTCATTATATCGGTTTCGTTCTCATCGTCAGTGGAGTCAAGGTTGGGTTTAGGGGGCAGGAAAGGAATAGGTCTGTCTCGATTCCCTTCCAGGGGAACAAAATTTTGATATTCCAAGCTCCATCATTTCGAAAATAGTTGGACCCCAAAATTATGTCGTATTCCACGACACATTCGGGAGGAAGGACGTGTAGCCGGATTCCTTTACCAAATATGCAAGTTTTTACGACTCCTAACGTAAAAATTGGATCGGCGGAAACTCCGGTTACCCTAACGATACGGGATACGTCCATTTTCACTTCGCGTTTCAAAGATGTTAATCTAATTGTGCAAATGTCGGCTCCTGTGTCAAGGTACACAAGCCCTGTTTGGGATTTCAAGATGTCATGATCAATCTGGACCATAGGACCTATTCCTGGACTCTTGGCTGTGTGTAATCCCCTACATTCATGATTTTCATTTGGGATTGCACAGGCTTGCCCGCGGTCATCTCTTGACTGCGGGCAGGCTGGAAGTGTAAATGCTGAGTTTCAGTAGGTTTTGAACGAGGAGGCTGATTTGGAGCCTTATACCCAGGCCAATTCCTGTTTTGTGTGTCCGAGTCCATTTGATATGGGAAAGGCGGGAAATAATTGGGATACATTGGTGGTTGATATGGATGTGGATAGAATGGATAATATCCTTGTGGAGGATAAGGAGGGTATTGGACAGGTGGGTAACTTTGGTACGGAGATCGGGGCTGATAAGGGGAGGTAGAGCGATTATACGGCGAAGTAGGACGTTGATAAGGAGAGTTGGGTCGAGGAGAAGGAGAATTTGGTCCACTATTTGTATCAGATCTTCTTTCTGGCGATTTAGCGGGATACCTCAGGTTAGGATGTGCTATTATTCTCCTGTCCTGATCATACCTCAAAGGGGGAGGGCCAGTAACGTCGTTTTTGTCGTAATGGTGCGTTACACTGTTCCGATCATACATTCTCGGATCATTCCGGTCTGAAAATGTAACCTGTTTTGGTGTACTTCTGTTGTTGTCGAGGTTTTGAGGTCGGCTTACTTCGTCTGGGTTCTGGCTAGTTGTGTATTGTAATTCCGCGTTACTGATATTGAGGCTTATTGCAAAACTTTCTGCCTTTTTCGCGGATTCAAGAGCTTGAGCCATAGTCTCAGGACATGAAAAAATAACGCCGTTTCTCATGCTATCCGGTATACCTCGAATGAACGCGTTCAACCCCAATACTTCTAGCTGGGGTCTGTAGTCTACGTCATCACCGATTCTGTCCACGGTACTTTTTAAGGCCGCTATTGCTCCCCTTATGAACCCTTTTATTCGATTATGAAATTATCGCGCGCTTTCATTTTTTTCCATTCTGATATTCATAATTTCATTGACATAATAGTCGTACGGTTTCCTAGGGGAGAAATTTAGTTTCAGGATCTCTTCCAGTCGGTCAAAAGTTTGAATGTCCTCGTCTCTTAGGCATTTCCGAGCATCTCCCCGAATTTTAGTCAGTAGTCCTCGTAAAAAGTCTTTTTTCTTAGAAACTGGTATAGTGTCTTGAAAGTTTTTGACGTCTTGTATGAAATCCCCTAAAGGTGTAGTCCCGTCATAATCTCTTATATTTTCAAGAGCAGCGCGTACAATACCGGATTGCGAGGAGTCTCATAGAGAATCACATGTGAGTTTTAAATGTTCTTGATTGTCTACACCTCTTAATGTAATATAATTCCTTAAAGCTTCTTCCCGAGCTTTGGAGTCGTCTATGAGATTGAGTTGGCGAATAGATTCATTTAGGTCGTCCATGATAAGATGCTGAAGTTGAGTTGGTGTGACCTTTGAAATATGGATGGAATAGTGGTGTCTAAAGAGTAACGGTGAGACTGGCGCGAAATACAAAACAATGCGATCTCGACACCTAGATTGCCCCAAAGAAAGTGGTCAAGCTGATGAACAGGAATAACCAAGTGCAACTATAACTGGTCCCCATAAGGGATGCCAAAATGTTAAGACCCGAGCGGAGGGCTCGGGGTAACAAATAATTATTTGAGTTCGTGTGAATAGCTTACGGGCGGACTGCCCAGTTGCACCTACCTTTTCTCTGTTATTGCATTGAGGCTTCCGACTGGATATATATATATATATTGCTGGTCTCTGGTTGCGTATATATATGAATATTTCGGATTGAGAAGTATTGGTTCATCAAAGTTGCATCAGATGAATTGTAATTTTAAAAGAATGATTAAAGTGCGTTTGGATTTGGAATGTCTTATAATACTGGATATTTGAAAGAATAAAATAATTTATCTGATTTCAAATAGATATAAGAATCCAGTTATCTTATGGCTTTTAGAAAAGAATGAGATAGAATTACAGAAGTGATAGATTCTATTTTATTCAAATCAAGTTATAAAATCTTGGTCAGAAATAAAAACTTATCGTGTAAATATAATTTGAATAGCTTAACCTAAGCGCACTTACAAGTCTACTTGAAGAAATGATGATTCTTCAAGGCAGGAACGTATAAGCAGGGCGAATTCGTAGCTGGCCCTTATGCAGCTGAGGCGGGTATCGTCGGCCTACTTTTCGACGAAGAGCGAATTCGGAGCTGGCCCTTGAACAGCTGAGACGGGTATCGTCGGTCTACTTTTCGACGGAATCAATCTGACTTATTGGTCCGCACTTTTTCGAACTTTGCTCTGTCGTGTGTTTTCTAGGCACACTTGGGCAAAACGGTACGTGTCTCAAAGACTCACAAAGCTCTACTAACTGAATCGAGTCAGTGACTAATCGAAGAATTGATTTTGATGTTCGAATTTATACGTGTGGACACGAGCTCATTTTGATAACTTGGAGTAATTTCGAAACTGTCCTCTTTAAAATTGATTTTGAAACTGTAACACTTGTAACACATGTGTTACACCATTCATAAGATGTGTGTAACTCGGGTGTTACACTTGTAACACATGTGTTACACCATTCATAAGATATGTGGAACTCGGGTGTTACACTTGTAACACATATAATTTGGACTACGGCAATTTTGCTGATTGCATCTTGACCTGCTTACACATTCCTGCTAATCAAGTTAAGATAATATTTCTCCATGTTGAGAAATATTATTTTAACTGTTGCGTCGTCTGGGACGC